>JAEOAD010000006.1:24185000-26607500 GCA_036365145.1 Orientallactaga sibirica
ATTCAGTGTAGGCTAAAGTGAGACTCTACCTCGAAAAACAAAACAAAAGACTATTGATGAAATTATATTTATATCTTTTTATCAGAGATATAGAAAATGCAACAAAATCCACAAAATAAAATTTGAAAATCATGTTTGTTCTTAAGCCTCTATATCTGCATGTTTACAGTGATGCTTCTCTGCCCAGAAAATTTCCAGTAGAAACAGTAGAGGGAGCTGCTGCCCCATGCTAAACCTTTCTTGAATTTCTGTTTCCCACCCAAATTGCTATGCACTGAAATGTGACGCATTTGAGCCCACTGCTGAATTGTCAGATTGCAGTAATGAAGCAATGTACAAAAACAACACCAGCAAGAGAAGAAAGACAGACCCAAACCATGCCTGTGATAGGAAGAAATAATAACCTATCTCAGAGTTTAATGTGGATTTTAATAAATGCTCCTCACAGTGATGATAAATGAGAAGAAACGTGAATGTCAAAGGTTGCTCTAGTACATACTTCCCCTAATGGCTCATTACTTAAATTCCCTGCTTTTCCCTTCCACTACACCTCATTTCCAGCTGCTTTCCCTCCCTTATAGGGAAAGTAAAAAGCAGAATACTTTGAAATTAACCAAGGCATTCCAAGCCTTGAGGCTTTCTAAGTATCATTATCATAATACATAGTCACCATTTTCTATTATACATATTACCAAGATAAATGGAAGGCTTTTTATTTTAAAAAAAGAATATTTTTTTGTTAGAGTGAGGAATTGTAGTTGAGACTTAGAGAGATCACAAGTAATAAAGTGTAGTAGCTCTCATCACAGATAAACCAAAAGCAAGATGGATGCTCTGTTAGGCTGAGAGAATGTATCCTTGGGTCCCTTGACCCAGGTTTTATTTCTTATTTGAAAACAGCATTAACATCTCTTCAAGAGTAGATATGAATATCTAGAATATGATTTTACACAAAGTATGATTGTTTAAATCATTCATTCATAGACAAAAATTTATTAACTGGATTTTGGAGAATTTGTAAAGAGAAAATAATGTGACCATTCCATTGCAGATTTATAAAATCTCTTCTTCCTATAAAGTAACTGTGCACTCAGAACAACACTAATGAATGCTTTTACATATTAAAGAGAGTTCCTCCACATGCATGGCATTTGTTCCTTCCAGCAACTGTCAGGCATAGACAGGATAGGTGCTTCATTTCAAATTTACAGAGAAAGAAATGTCACGTGAACTGAAAAGGAGAATTAAGTATTGTCATGCTCTACTATTTCTTTGTCCTTAGAAAGGCAGAGGATGGCCATAGAAAAGTTAGAGCTTGGGTAAAGCTGATGCAAATCAAATCACAAACTAGAAGTTTCTTTCTCATACCAGTGGTCAATAATGACAAATTTGGAGACCAGATCCTGGGTCTAAATTTTGGTTCGCCCTCTTGTGTGTGTGTGTTTTGGGGGGAAGTTATTTTATATTTCTAACTGCCACTTATCCCATTATAAAATGAGGATAATTTCTTGAGGTAGCTGTGAGGATTCCATAGGCACCATGAATGTCATATCTAAGACAAAGCTAGTGCTTTGATAAAAACCCTAGTTTTAGTCTATCTCTTTCTTGTGGATCAGTTTACTTCCTGAGAGAGTTTTGTGTTCTTATAAGGTGGCTTTCTGAAAAACTGTTTTCAATGACAGTTTTACTTAATTTGGAAATACCTACCTTATCTCTACTTAATGGGTACTTTCAGTTGTAGCTTAATGTGTCCTCTAAATTTTAGATATTGGAAACTTAATTACCAAATTCATATGTTAATGGAATTTGGATATGGGGCTTTGGAGAGATAATTAAGACTAGATAAAATCATGAGAGTGGGATCTCCAGGATGTAATTAGTGGCTTTTTAGGAGGAAGAAGAGAGACCTGAGCTAGCACGCTTGCTCACCGTCTTACCACGTGATATAGCAAGAAGGCCCTTAGCATATGGTGGCACCATGCTCTTGTTCTTTTTGGTGTCCAGGTCTGTGACATAACAAATAAACCTCTATTGCATGAATTGTCCAGTTTGTGGCATTCAGTTACAGCAACAGAAATCAGAATAAGACCCTCTTTCAGAAAGACTATCCATTTAGGAAAAAATGGCAGAAGATATCTCTCCAAGTACAGTAAGATTAGTTCTGCTTTTTGACAGTAAAATTGAATAAATACTTCATAAAAATATGTTCAGGGCTGGAGAAATGGCTTAGTGGCTAAGACAGCTGCCTGTGAAGGCTAAGAACACCTGTTCAAATCTTCAGGTCCCAGTATGGCATTGAGTCAGAAGCAAAAGTGATGCAAGCATGCAGTATTGCACATGCACACAAGGGGGTGCATGTGTCTGGAATTCATTCACAGTAGCTGAGAAGCCCTGGTACACCCATTCTCTATCTCTCTCTCTCAAATATATATATTCAACATATAGCATAAAGGGATGGAGCCAGCCTTGCTAACCAGTTTAGTGGCTCACCAATTGCAAGCATTCTGATGAAGAATAATTTTGTTGTTTGCAGATTACATACCTATGAATGCTAAATAAGTCTTCCCTGGAAACACAGTATCCCTAAAGGTAAATTTTCTGTTGAATATAGTCAGGTAATTTGGAATAATATACTTGGCTTTCACAAATCATGGATTCACAAAGACAATGGTAGTTTAATACAATTACTTTTAGTAAATATTCCCTTTTTAGAGTTTCATTTTTTTTTCCCCTTAGGAAAGTTAATGTTTCATAGGGATAGTCCCTTTACACATATATGTACACACACACATACACATATGCACATAAATCTTACTGGATAACTATAAATATGTAGCATATCATTCTTTGTAAGTTATGTGTTTCTTGGTACAAAAAATTCTTAAAAGTGGGGAAACACAAATCTGGCTTCAGAACAAACAATCACAGGTAGAAGGATGGATTAGAATGGTTTAATTATTTTACTTGCTTCAGGCTCTCAGAAAGTTTTCCTTTCAGCTCTTTTTCTTTAATCTTGACATGCCCCTAAACAACAGCACTCCTTTGCTTTGGAGAACACTTCAACCCCTGCCCCCCAAAGGAAGAACACATTTCTTAGGACATCGAGTAAAGTATGCTGCTATGGTAGGACCTGCACCTCCGATAGGCTACTTCCTATTTCTTAGTTCTTTTGCCTCCATCCCTTAATTTTTCTAAAAAAATGCTCAAACATGTAATTAAATTATGTAAGCTATTTAGTCATTTCTGGGACATATTATTTAATTGTTATTTGATAAAATGTAAAATTAAGAGTCTTCATTTCAACCTTTTTTGTCATAAATTCTTACACACTGCTGCTATAGGACACTCATATGCTGGCCACTAGAGTGAGTCATACACCATCTCTAATTCCAAGTAGAATGCTAACCACTACGAACTTTCCTCTTGTTCTCTGAGTTGCCTGTCTTCCTGCCTCTGAAGTAGGGCTCTTGTCACACAGGGTGCAATGTTGGGAAAGATGATTAAGAACCTTTCTGATCCCAAAATGTCCACAAAAAGACTGGCATTTCTCTTCATCTTTCTACGTGGTAATCAATTACAAAAAGCTCTATCTAATGGACTTCCAAACAGAGCTAGCAAATGCCCTGTACACATTTAGAAGCAGCTCACTCTCAGCTCCTTGTCTCCACTGTGCTGCTAGGTGATCCATTCATGAAATCTAGCCAGGGACTCTCCAGTTTAGAGCTCTTCATATCATCTTCATAGTTTTATATGAGGTTTTCCAGGACCTTGTCTGGGCTTGACTTCATCAGGGCTGGCCTAGGCCTGTGTCTCAGCTGTGTGCGTCTGGCCACATGACCATACTCACCCAACAGAAGTTCTGCATTCTGAGTTTTCATTCATGTTTTCTTCCTCTGCTAGAGGTAAACTACTGGCTCCTGCTCCCATTCTGCTTGATTTACTTGGCAACCCCCAAACTTTTCACTTTACTTTTAAATTCCTATAGGAAGCCAACCCTGCTTTTCTTATTGAATTCTCTGCCTTTATTCCTTCACATTTCTATGACCTGAACTTGATTCTGCTAGAAGACATTTTTGAATCTTACTCTATTTTAAAACCCCAGCTTCTATTTGGTATATAGATCCTAAATAAATGCTGTGAAACCATTGTTCAGTGTGAATTGGGAGCAAGGAGAATGTTTATTTATTTATTTATTTGAGAGAGAGAGAGAGAGAAAGAAAGAGAGAGAGAGAGAGAGACAGAGAGAAAAGAGGGGCATGTCAAGGCCTTCAGCTGCTGCAAATGAAATCCAGACACATGTGCCACTTTATGCATCTGCCTTACATGGGTCCTGAGGATTTGAACCTTGCTCCTCTGGCTTTGAAGGCAAGTGCCTTAACTGGTAAGCCATCTCTCCAGCCCAGGAGATTTTTTTTTTTATGTGCTCATTTTTCTTAAAATGTCAGATAGTATGAAAAGATAGTTTGAAGAATTCTTCTAGTCATTTGCAAAATAGTTCTTGATCAAAAAGCACATTATCTTTAGAAAAAATTAAATGTTCAATTGACAGAAAGCATAGGGAGACAATTATTCCTCCCCTCCTTTTTAATACTGTCTTCCACCAAGCTCAGCGAGTGGGGTTATGTGCTTGTTATCAATTTACTCTATGATGGGGACATTCACTGACTAAGGATGCCAAAGCTGATGAAAACTGTACTCCATGATAAAGTTTTGATGACATTTGTAGTCAATTAGGGAAATCAGAAAAGCAAAGTCTCCAGAAACTATTATTCTCCAGCAGAAATGAGCTGGTGGTTTAGTCCAATGTTTTCTTTTTAAACAAATGTGGACCAATGTATAAAATGCCTTTATTTTCTGCATAGATTTTTCCTTATTTCTTCAATTTAACAAATTGGCTATTTTACTACTTTTAGAAGTTCATAAACCATTTTTATTTCAAATACTATGCACTGAAGATTTAATAAGCTATCTGAATCAGACGTACCGCTGTGTTTAGATTCGAATGCTTGAAATAAAATAAGCACATACCAACCCCCAAACACTGTAGCAATAAACAAAAACCCATGGAACAGAGTATTATAGATCCTTTCATGCAGTCACATATTTCCTAATCTTCCAAATTCTTCAGTAAACTCATTTGATCAATAATTGAGAAACCATGCCGGAGTTCAGCATAATCTTTGTCCTATACACTTGGCAAGCTTGTTGTAAAGGCCTTCACCATTCAAATTTCTCCTTTGAGATGATTGTCTTAAAAGCCAAATCAAACATTCAGAAATGACACAAAGGTCTAGGCTTGCCTATTAGCATGCACCAGCTTTCTTCTTCAAACAAAGAACAATTACTGGAAAATTTACAATACATTCTCTGTTTTGCAAAAAGAACAAATTGGAATAAAAATCAGCAAGGCTGATTCATGCTCAATTCAACTCATGCTCCCCTCATTTTTTATAATCAATATCTACAAACACCATTGCATCGCTAATAGGCCAATCCATTTGGACATATATGATGAAATACAATGACCTATTTGACCACATCATAAGAGATTCCTAAGGTGCTAGGTATGAGGCTCTCTAGCTGTGGAGTAAAGTTCTTGTCCTTTAAAAAAAGTCATCTAGCCCTGGTCTTCATTTTATAAAATACACTCATTCATAAGTAATCAATAATCACACAAAATAAGCCAGGAATTATGTAAGGTTATGGTGACAAAAGAGAGGTTTAAAACATTTCACTGATCAAATTGGTAAGGAAATAAGTTGAAAGCAAAGGCCTGTATCTAAAGAAGGTGTAAGATTACAGGCTCACAGAAGGTGGCACCTCAGATGTTGAGCAAATGCTCTGGAGGAGACCTTATGCTTTCCATCAGTCACAAGGACAAGAGAACATTTGGAAGGCCTGGCATTATGTGATAGTGAGATTATGCCACAGATTGCCAGAGAAGAAAAGATAAGCAGAAATAGGCAAAAGGCAAACAGTCAAGGGCATGTAGACAATGTGGAATGACATGTAGAAGATGTGGAATTCATATTTGTTGAAGGGAAGGGAAAATATTAAGGAGTTGTAAATCAACAGTGTTATTTTTAGATTTTATTTTTATTTATTTATTTACTAGAGACACAGAGAGGGAGAGGGAGAAAGAGAGAGAGTGAGAATGGGCACGCCAGGGTCTCTAGCCACTGCAAACAAACTCCAGATGCATGTGCCACCATGTGCATCTGGCTTACGTGGGACCTGGAGAATTGAACCTGAGTCCTTAGGCTTTGGAGGCATGCTCCTTAACCTCTAAGCCATCTCTCCAGACCAAACCAACAGTTTTCACTCACCCAAACCAGTGGAAGGAACAGCCTTGAATTATAAGGTCAAAGTAATGACTTTTCCCAGCTGGAGAAGGTTGAGGCTATGAGATCAGCTTCAAATGGCTATACATTTTTATAGGTATGGACTGATAAAGATCTAAATTAAGACAGTGGCAGTCAGGATGGAGAGGAGGAGATGGAGTCAGCAGCTACAGAGATATGGAATTGACCTGATTTGTAGATGATTTACACATGGAAGATGAAGGAGAAAAAAAAAATCTTGGATCACTTTTGGGTTCAGTATTGGAGATGCTGAGGAGATAACTGGATATGTGAGCTGGAACTCAGAAGGACTGCCTGGATTAAAAGAAATGATTAGGGTTCACTAATCCAGTCAAAATAATTATGTGTCCAGAGGCAAAGCTGTTGTTGTTGGAGACAATGGGCATCCCTAGAGTTACGAGAGAAAGATCATTGCCACTAAACTAAGAGAACAAAGAGCTTCAGGGAGAGAGAGAGAGAGAGAGAGAGAGAGAGAGAGAGAGAGAGAGGGAGAAGCAAACAGTACAAATTCTTGTACAGTCACGAGGTAAGATAAAACCGAAAAGTGCCAGGGATTCTGGGAACTCAGAGCTTACTGATGCCCACAGGCACTGCATTTTCACTGGAGGAACTTGTATGTGAATCAGACTGATGGCTAAAGAGTTACCAGAACCACAAGAAACTTTGGGTTAAAGGAGGAGCTGAGCCAGCCATTCTGAAAATCTCCATAGCTATTCTTTTAACAAGCACATTCTATAAAAGTCTACCACCAGCACAGTTTTGTATCAAGAAAGTACATACGCTTCCCCAGTTATTTATTCTTCTACCAGGCTCCATGTTAAGAAGTTGAGGAAATACTGTGCTCACAGCAGGATTCGTCTATCTGGACACATGACCTGGAGTTGCTCAGGCAGGCACTGCACTTGTTCCTGTTCATGTAATAAAGTGGGTGAACTGTGCGGACGTGTACCAGATTTTCTATGACGTGGTGATGGAGGTGGAAGTGTAAAGAGTACAGACTGTTTATCAAAGTTTGGAGCCCTTCATTCTAAATATACACTGAAGGAAGTTATGATCCATGGACAGAGGAGAATCACCCTTAGGGAACTCATGGAAACAGAAAGGCGCTTTCTGAAGGGACAGTCATTCTGTCATTTACTTACAGGGGGTCCTGGGGGTCCTGGTTTTCCTGGAGGTCCTGTTTTCCTCGTCTTCCCTTGAAACCAAAAGAAAACAGATAGTAAGTGCTGTGAATTAATTTCCTGTTAATATAAAAGTATTGAGTGGCAATATAAAAAGCAGTAAAAATAATGAAAGTTATAGAACAATTAATTCCAAGTCCACATGACTCTCAAATGCCAATGAATTCTAAAAGCTGTGAGAAAAATTTTAATGACCACAATGAGCGATACAGTGCCTGAAATGAACAGTTCTTAATGGTGGTTGGCAGCCTTTTACATGAGCCTACCTAATACTCTAGCCCAGTCAAGTAAAGTATCTGAAAGAGAACTTGTGATCAGCATTTTACCTGATTATTCTGTCTCTTAAGGTGAAATAATAAATGCATTTTGGGTGAAATAACAAATACTGTTTCTCAAAGAGGAGTCCGAATTCTAATTTTATAAGAAGTGCCAGAGGATGGGATCATGTGATAAATATGAACATTCCTGGGCTTCATCTTGGACTTTTTCTGGTTTAGTCTCAGGGGCTTGGAACCATGAATCTGCATTTTAACATTACTTCAGGTCGTTCTTACCATCACTGAAGTTTGGTAAACATTGTACTGGGCATAATTATATATTCTGTCTAAGCATATAAACTAACTCTTTCCTTCTTTTTAGATAAGTGAATTAATGCATAATTCTTGCATTGTTATCATTATTGGAGCTACATAGTAACTCTCACAAGTTGACAATCAGCTGAACTCAAATTTCAAAACTTAGAAAGGTAGGTTTGTGCTAATATAGTTATGAAACTGTATATATCTGTTAAGACCATTCAGTTATTTATTAAAATAATTTTCTAGGCTTTTAAAAATGTATTTTATTTTATAATTTTCTAGACTTTTTATAGTGCTGAGAATTGAACCTAGGGCTTCAAGTACGCTAGGCAAGTGTTCTACCACAAGGCTTTATCCCAAACCCATAAACATCATTTTATTTTCTATTCTCCTTAAAATTAGGAAACTTGGCATGAGTTTTGAACGAGGAGCCTTCCTGAACACATATTTCCTAATTATTATCTTTCCATCTCACTGTTACTAACAGTAATTTGAGTAACCCATTGGTAGGCTATTTACACATGCTGGAGCATAGTGATACTTGAACAGTAAAAATCATTGGATTGATATTTCCAATGCTTTTTTTTTTTGAGAATTGTAAGCACAAACACAGAAAGGCCCATTTTATTTTTTATTTTTTTTTAAATTTTTTTTGATTTATTTATTTGCAAGCAGAGAGAGAGATAGAAGAAAGGCAGAGAGAAAATGGGCACGCCAGGGCCTGTAGCCACTGCAAATGAACTCCAGATGCATGTGCCCTTTGTGCATCTGGCTTATGTAGGTCCTGGAGAATCGAACCAGGATCCTTTGGCTTCGCAGGCAAATGCCTTAACTGCTAAGCCATTTCTCCAGCCAGAAAAGCCCATTTTAATTACCAATTTATTTTTTTTGAAAATGTCAGGAAAAGCTGTTGACATATTTGGGTTTGATTTAAGCATGAAATTGAGTATGACGTGTAAATACTAGCTATTCCTATTGGGTAAGCTTTCAGAGCAAATGCTGTGCTATGATTGGAGAAGCAGTGTTCCCATTGCTATGAAAGGTAAGTTAAGGGCACATTGTCAAGGACTTCATTTGAAAAAGTACCCCTTTGCATAAGTAGTCTAGTTAACATCAAAAGAACAGAATTTTAAAATATTTATGGTGCACTTAAGATTCCTAAACATAGGGGTTAAGGTACTCTAAGATTGGAATAAATATATTACATTCTGTGTAGTTAATACAAACTGTTCATATGTATATCATTTTCTAATCTTGCAGGACATTTTCTTAAAATCAATACATTGGGCCATTTGGTAAACGTTAGTCTTTAAGGACTAAACAAAGATAAAAAGTTCACTTAGAAGTAGAAGCCTTGTAATTTATTCATTCATAAAAGCACTATGAAATGGAATCAACAGTTTCTAAGTAAGAGGCTGGTTCTGTCTTTAAGCATGTGTTAGGCTGTGGTAAGTTCAAAACATAGGATCAAGTTTCATTTACATTTTTTCTTGGGTCAAAGGAAAATGAATAGCTATTTGGGCAGGAAGTGAGAAAATGAGGCTACCAAGCATTTTTTATCAGTTACTATTTAAAACAAACCAAGCATCAGATATTATAACACAATACCGAGGTGTTAGATGAAGAGCAAAAAATATTCAGAATTCTGTATGGTGAGGGCAGACATCCAAATTCTTTGATCTCTCTATTGATCATTTAAGTTAGCCTTGCATGGACAGAGTTCCCATACAAATGCCAGAAGTACGCAGAGGGCTGTTTTGCATCCTTTCTAAGAGGGAACAAACAAGTAAGCTGTTTGTGAGGGCTGTTTATTTAATGGAACATATTTGTGCAGATAACTTCAGCCAACACATATTTCCAGTTTAAGGCCTGAACTTCGAATAGCTCACTGGAGCATATTTGAGTAATTTCAACACTGCTTTAGAAAGCAACAGTCTTTTATGTTTTCTTGGCTCTATCCTTCTCGGTAATAAAACCAGTAAGGCAAACCTTCTGGACTTCAAGTCTAGGTCTCAGTGTCCTGTAGAGGGCAGTCTGGTTCAAAGCAGAAGGGTGGATGAGAAGGAAGAGTACAAGAGAGCTACTGGGGTCACAATTTCTACTTACATTAATAGTCCAAGCTCACTGCCAGACATCATCTTTCTTCCCCCCAAGAGGCTCCAGGAATTAGCTCTTATTTCTCCTCTACACGGGCCCTCACTGCTCTGAATCCAGCCACATAATCTCTTATTCTTCCAGAAAGTCTCTCTTTTTCACTTTCATTAACGAGAGGGAAAAGCTGGTCTCAGAAGTAACTGCAGATTGTTGACAGGATGAATTTACGATTTCAGGCAAGACAACATAGGGGGTACTTTATTACTGATAATTTTTAAAGTCAATTGGCACAAACTGGGACTCTCATCCTAAGACTAGAATCCGATTCTTCCATTTTTCAGAAGACATTACAGTCTCTGAATCCTGGCTCTGAGGCACTGGCTGAGGATGTGTCAGGCCAGTGGGTGGGGGTGGTTGATGATAACATCAAGGAGAAACCTTGTAATACTAATGGAAAGAAATTATTTTATATTTGTTTCCACTTCTGTCTGCTATTATTTCTGTACTTAAAGTTCTCCGTAGAATCACTTT
Organism: Orientallactaga sibirica; assembly: GCA_036365145.1. NCBI lineage: Eukaryota > Metazoa > Chordata > Mammalia > Rodentia > Dipodidae > Orientallactaga > Orientallactaga sibirica. The sequence continues at coordinate 24,195,747 of JAEOAD010000006.1, forward strand.
AAAGGGAGGCAGAAAGCAGTACTTTGGAAGTGGATAAGGATGGAGATCATGCTGATAATTTCGATAACCACTGGTCTGGGAGAGAGTGTCCTACTTAAGGTGGAAGCTCTCAGGTGCACTACCAACTCTGATGAGTCAGAGTCTGGGCACATCTCTCAACATACCGAGATCTACTGTTCTAGCATTATTACAATTGGACTAATTTAATATTGTCCTGAACACGGAGGTAGAGAGCATAAAGCAGATTCACTCTAGCCGGTTGTCCTGGAAACCTCACAGTGCTCAAGATGTCAGTTTTCTGTTTGGCAACAATGAAAAGATTTTTAGGCAATTATTTTGATATCTGTCTAATGATCTACGTGTATTGGTGATGAAATCTGACCATCTATCACTATCCCGTGTAAGGCCGGTTACTGTAGATAACACCCATCTCCCTTGGAGTTTCTGATTCAGTAGGTCTAGGGTTGTAGCTGAGAATCTATACTTCTAACAAGTCAGGAATTCCCACAGAGCCCCTTATGTCTCATGAATGTATCTCAGGATGAAATAATTCAATTGCTTTATTGATTATGTGGAACTTTGAAAAAAACAGGCAATGTTAGGTTCAGAAGTACCTGGACAAGACTCTCTACTTTTTCTTTTATAGAAGCTTTTTGTGACAAGGTTTCATTGTTATACGTTGTTGCTATAAAATGGTATGTATGCTTGGACACAAGTTTTTTTTTTCCAAGATTAAAAAAGAGATTACTTAGAAAATTCCTACCTCATACACCAATTAGAATGGCTACTCATCAAGAAGCCAGAAAATAACTACTGCTGGCAAAGACATGGGGGAATTGAAATACTTGCACACTTTTGGTAGGTTGGTAAAATGCTGAAGCCAGCATGTAAAATATTACAGGGTTCCTCAGAAAATTAAAAATAAAACTACCATCTGATCTCATGGGAATATATCCCAAAGAACTGAAAGTATCACAGGACTTCATATTTTTTACTCTTTATTTTTAATTAATTTATTTATTACAGAGAGATTAGAGAGGGGAAGAATGGGTGTGCCAGGGCCTCTAGCCACTGCAGACAAAGTCCAGATGCATGCGTCACCTTATGCATCTGGTTTTATGTGGGTATTGGAGAATCAAACCTGGGTCCTTAGGCTTCACATGCAAGTGCCTTAACTGCTAAGCCATCTCTCCAGCCCACAGGCTACTTTTTTATTTCTAATGAGAAAGAGAAAGAGAAAGAGAGAAAATTGGAGTGCCAGGGCTTCCAGTCACTGCAATTGAACTACAGACATGTGTACCACCTTGTGTGCATATGCATCCTTGCACACTTGCATCACCTTGTATATCTGGCTTACATGGGACCAGGAGAGTCAAACATGGGTCCTTAGGCTTCACAGGCAAGTGCTGTAACCACTAAGTCCTCTCTTCCAGCCCAGGACTACTTTTGATGAAAATGCCAACTCTTCATTTGGACCTACAGATAAATTTCCAATGTCTAACTAAAACAGAATAAAAGCTTGGCATCTCTGCCTTTATTGTGGATCTGTCTCCTTTAGGATCTTAAACTTTTTAAAAAAATTATTTATTTATTTATTTGCAAGCAGAGAGATAGAGAGATAGATGAAAGGCAGACAGAGAGAGAGAATGAGCATGCCAGGGCCTTTAGCCACTGCAAATGAACTCCAGATGCATATGCCCCTTGTGCATCTGGCTTACATGGGTCCTGGAGAATCGAACCGGGATCCTTTGGCTTTGCAGGCAAACGCCTTAACCGCTAAGCCATTTCTCCAGCCCAGGATCTTAAACTTTTATTCAGATTCTCATTTACCTTTTCCGCTGGACACATCAGTTAGAGTGTCTGTCTAAAACTTGTAATACAAGGTAGGTTAGCTCCAGATTTACCTACTCACTCTTCTCCTTTGAGTATAAAGACACTAAGATTAACTAAAATGTTTTCAAGATTTACAATGAGATGGAAATAGATCATTAACCACCAGCTTTTACATGTGTGTCCAGATTCCTAGAGCAGAGTCTGAAAGTCTCCAGTCATTAGCCTAACCCTGGGGAAGACCCTTTGTCATTATCCCAAATAATTCCACTGTGTTCTATGCCATTGTTCCTTCCAAAGTCAGCTCAAGTTCCAGGAGCAATGAGCCACCGCCTCCCCTGATGCCAACAGGACCCAGCAAATCAGAGCTGAGTGCATCTTCAGTCAGACTGCACTTTGGCCAGGACTGCTTGGTTAAGCATAGTTTTTGCCCCATACTTTTTTCCTCCCCTCCTATGATTCTGAAGCTATTGTCAGTATTTGAAGAAGGTTGTTTTATGAGGTCACCATACTTGGTATCTTTCCAGTGTGGCCACCCTGAAAACAAATTCCTTTCTTGCTTAACACTCCTTATTGCCCTGTTTAAATCTCAGGCCCCTAAGTGGCTTAACTCTGGTCTGTTGTCCCTTTTTCCAGAGCTTAGCCTCTGGGAACAACAGCAGCCCAGGAAGATATATTTGCTCATTCAGGTTCATAGAAGCACTATCCTCAGGATCCAGGAGATGGAGCAAATCCAAATGTCCATAATGTATAGATGGAAAAGCCAATGTTGTCCAGACACACACTAGACAGGAAGAAAATCCTGCCACATGCTATACTCCCTCTGTACTTGTGCACATTGCAGAAATTGAAATAAATCAGTCAAAGGTGAAAAATATTGTACTATTTCATTTATATAAGATACTATATATAGCTTATTGTATATATGCTTTGTATCTTAAGATAAAAAAATATAGAGACAGAAAGTAGAATGACTGCTACCAGGAGCTGACAGGAGAAAAGCAGAGTTGCATAATGGGAACAAAGTTTCAGTTTTACATGATAAGAAAGTTCTGGAGGTCTTCAAATGAATTTAAATGTAAATATAGTCTCTACTTAAAAATTATGAAGCTAATATATTTTATGTCATGTGTTTTTTTAGCACAAAAAAAAAAAAAAAAAAAAAACATTTATAGCATCATGCCCGGTACACAGTACTAATAATAGCAGTAGTGATAAATGTCAGTTCCTTTTCTTTCTTGTACTTCTACCATTTTTTATCCAATTTTCAAAATCTCAAGAATACCTTCTAAATTATATACTGGAAACATCTTTTTAAAAAGTGCAGTCGGTGCTGGAGAGATGGCTTAGCAGTGAAGGCACTTGCTTGACTGCAAAGCCTAAGAACCCATATTTGACTCTCCGGGTCCATGTGAGCCAGGTGCACAAGGTGACGCAAGCATAAAGGTTTGTGCATGTGCACAAAGTGGCACAAGCATCTGGATTTCTATTAAAGTGGCTGGATTCCCTGGCATGCCAATTACATCTTTCTCTCTGTCTCTCTGTCTCTCTCTCTCATTAACAAAAAAAAAAAAAAAAAAAAAAAAAAAAAGTGCACTCAGCCAGGCATGATGGCATATGCCTTTAATCTCAGCACTTGGGAGGCAGAGGTAGGAGGATCACTGTTAGTTTGAGGCCTGACTGGAACTACAGAGTGAGTTCTAGGCCGGCCTGGGCTAGCATGAGACCCTACCTTGAACCCCCCATCCCGCAAAAAAAAAAAAGTGCAGCCAACTCTACTATGAATATGTACGTTAAAAATTAAAATAGGAGCCGGACGTGGTGGCGCACGCCTTTAATCCCAGCACTCGGGAGGCAGAGGTAGGAGGGTCACCATGAGTTCGAGGCCACCCTAAGACTACATAGTGGATTCCAGGTCAGCCTGAACTAGAGTGAGACCCTACCCTGAAAAAAAAAAAAAAAAAAAAAAAAAAAAAAAACAACTAAAATAGACTAATGCCTGTTAGAAGCATAAATCTCATGAATAAATTAAGGTTTATTCATAGTATAGAAAAGTTTATAGCAATAAAATGAATGCAATTGAGCTGCATAAAACAACAAGCATAATGTTGATCAAATTATAGGAGGGACAATCAAGAAAAACTAGTCTATGAGACTGGAAGTTACAATAGGTTAGCCTTGTGTGGTGAAGGTACCTGGCAGAAAGCATAATAGGGGTTGCCTGATGTTCTGTTTATTTTTTTTTAAATATTTATGTTATTTTTTACTTTTTTATAATTTATTTTTTATTTATATTATTTTGATTTTACATTCATAATGGTGACTCCATTATCCTCCTCCCTGTCCTCCCTCTTCCAAAGGGACCCTCATCAATGGGAAATGTGGGTCATGAATTGTGGGGGTAGTCAAGAGTTATGGGGGATAGGCTAAGTCTCTGTGCATAATGCCCCAACTTGTGGCTCTAACATTCTTTCCGCCCTCTCCTTGGTGAATTTCCCTGAACCACATTGGGGTCATTTTAGTTCTACTTCAGTGAGGCTCAGTGATGGAAGCCTCTGTGTCTCTGGTTATCTGGCTTAGTAGGAGTTGGATGTTCTCTGTTTATCTCCTTCAGCCTTTTTCTGGTGTCATGATCCCCAAGAACTCTGTATTCTTGCCCTTCCCCCGCATTACTCTATGGTTTCAGCTGGGGCCCTGGTGAGGTGTGATTGGCTGATCCTCTTATGTATTTGAGAGAGAAAGAGACAGAGAAAGAGTGAGAGTGAGAGGGGAGAAATGGGAGGGAGAGAATGTGCATACCAGAGCCTCCAGCCTCTGCAAAGGAATTCCAGATGTATGCATCACTTTGGTCATGCATCTGGCTAACATGGGTCCTGGAGAATCATACCTGGGTCGTTTGGCTTTTCAGGCAAGTGCCTTAACCGCTAAGCCATCTCTCTAGCCCCTGTTTCCAAAGGGGGTACTGGTTGTAAGAGTGTGTAAACTTTGTGCAAAAGACATCAAGCTGTACCATTTAATATAAATCTTTTTCTGAATTCGTGTTACATTTTAATAATAGCTTAAAAAATGAAACCAAGGGCTGGAAAGATGGCTTAGCGGTTAAAGTGTTTGCCTGCAAAGCCAAAGGATACCGGTTCAATTCTCCAAGACCCACGTAAGCCAGCTGCACAAGGGAGCACATGCATCTGGAGTTCATTTGCAGTGGCTGGAGGCCCTGGTGCACCCATTCCCTCTCTCTCTCCTTCTCCCTCCCCCCTCCCTCCCTCCCTCTCTCTCTCTGTCTCTTTCTCTCTCTCTCAAATAAATAAATAAATAGTAAATAAAAGAATATGGAAAATATTTATTAAAAACATGAAACCAAGGTATTCCTACAAAGATATAATTTTGTTTATTTGATCTAATGACTTAATCCATCTGTATCTGCTGTGTTCAAGCCACAGAGGGGCAACAATTATCAGAAAGAGAAAGAAAAAAAAAACAATAAACAAGGCTATTTAAACAAATGACATCTACAAGCTTGTAACAGTGAAATCTAGCCTGATCCTTCCAAGATGACTTGTGGTAAGAGAGCACATGGATCTTAAATTACACTTAATTTATAACCACTTGGCCATCCATGAGCATTAGGAAAAGAAGAATGCAAATAATGGACCACTGGTACTTAACTGACAGGTGGCTTTTGCTCTTCATAAGGGTGATGAGGATAAAGAAGGGGTCACAGCATTAGTCAGATTCAAATAAAGGGTGATATGCAGACCCCCAGACCACAAACTAAAACATGTGTCTAATGCGTCTCTGAATTGCCAAGTCTCGCCAATGCAGCTGGCTCCTGTCAAATAGTTCCCTGTTCCCATGTGTGTATTTCACACACTCTTAGGCATCAGCTCAGCCTGAACAAGGTATTAAGGAAATGTCTAGGAAGAGAGACAGGGCCTTGACTGGCACACACAACTGTGAATGAGGTGTTAATTACACAGGAAAACATTACACACTATTAGGGAAGTTTAGATTTCTTTTTTTATATTGTGAACGGAAATAAGATTTATGACTGATATTGTAAAGAGTTGCTACATTTTGAAATCAATGATATGTACAAAAGTATGAATAGAATACTTCATGCGGACTGCATAATATCCTAGCAGATATTTAAAAATACTTCTATGACAGCAACAACACTGGTCATAAAGGTCTCATCCCTGCAGGGATCAGACAAGTGGCTCTTGTAAGGACATGAGGAGAGGGTGTGATTCAGTATGAACAAGTGGTTTGAAACCAGGTTAATGCTGGAGAGATGGATACATACTGGTGCCTGCTCCATCTGGGTTGGAGTCTTAAAATTTCCAAATCATTTCACAATTTCCCCATCTCTGTCTTCCCCTTTCCTTTCTTTTCTTTGAATGGAATTCACTAATAAGCAACTTGGCTTTTCAAAACTAAATTGGAAGTTGTTGTGACATTATCGTCTAAATCTCTAGGATTATAACTGAATAAATGATAGCAATTTATTTCAAACAGGAATAAGGCTTCTTTGGTGCAGATCATTTATAATTCTGGTTATCTTGATGGTATAATTATGTATTTTTAAGTGACACATAGTATTTTCATCTGTTTCTGGCCTACAGGATGATCATTTGATACACGTACACAATATATAATGATGAAATTAGGATGGTTAGGATTTCGATTCCTCCAACATTCACCTTTTCCATGCATTAAGCACCACCAGACTCCTCTCTTTACATTTAAAAATATAAAATAAATTATTGCAGGCAGCAATTACTCTATGATATAGAGCTAACGCCTCCCATCTAACAGGCTTGGGCGTTATCCAACCTTCTCCCTGACCCTTCTTCCACCCCTCCTTCACTACTCGAGACCCCTGCCGTTTGCTCCCATGGAGGCAGCAATTTTTAGCTTGACATGAGTGAAAATGTGGTGTTTTTGTCTTCTTTAAGCCACACTGGCTTATTTCTTTCCTCTTTGTGATTTAAGTCTTTATAGTTTCCCTGCCCTCACCTTGTGCTCTACCTTGACTCTGAAGGTCAACCCAAGCAAACCATCCATTTAGATTTTTGTGGGACTCCTAATTGCCTTGCCAAACCACCAACTCGCTCAGCCCCGATTTCCGGCTCTGTTTTCTATGACTGTCAGGCCAGCCTTTGCCAAAGCACTTGATACATCTTGGTATCATGAGTGGGACAGCACTAGGGTGGGGCAGAACAATTTCCTGAACATGCTGTGATTTGATATCTTTGTACCACAGGCTGGGAAGCAGAGGTGCACAGTGAAAAACGTTCCTTCCTCTCTGTTTAGCATGCTCTCCTACTGGAATAGGGAATCCAGCCTTATATACTGACTTCCTGTCTGACCATGGCACTACCAGCTTCCCACATCTCCTAAACCAGTTACTTTCATAATGCCTCATGAATGCAGAATTTTATTGCCACTTGTGGTGAACTATTAACACCTTTATATTTAGAGCAGAAAAAATCAACTAGCCCAGGGACAAATAATGCAGTAAAAATGGTAGTTTCTTGCTCACTAGAAATGGAAATAAGTATAGTGAGGTTTCTCAACAAACTTCCAGAAGAGACTAGGCCAGTGAATCAAAAACAAGTTCAACATTACCAGCCGGAACTGGAACTAAGAAATTACCAAGGACAGTTTTTATATCTTGATTTCATTTAAGGTAAAGTTACAGAATACAGAATTCAGAATTACTGAGTTGCACATTTTAAAAGAAATATCTTTAAGGGCTAGAATTTTAGAGCTACTTGTCCATTCTCAAAGACCAAATTGACTAGCATCAAATTGTGCCTGAAATATGAAAACACTATCATTTAAAGGTGAGACGAAACTTTAAAGGTCACTCAATTGTGAGATAATTTTTTCATTACATTATTCTTAATTAATGAGCTAAATGGCACTTGTGTGCATAAATGTTCAGTTTAGAAATAAATCTTGTCAAAATATTGTGAGTAAATTTTTAGAGAAAAGCAAACCTACTGTCTGTGTTTTACATACTGATTGTGGAAGAAATAATGTCAAAATGACTTAGCCCTTGATCCGATCCTGTTTCTAAGGAAGAAGAGGGGCTGTCACTAACCATAGTATTTAAATAATTTTATTTATTTACTTTCAAACAGTGAGAGAGAGAGAGAGAGAGAGAGAGAGAGAGAGAGAGAGAATGAGCACTCCAGAGCCTCTAGCACTGCAAATGAACTCCGGAAACATGTGCCACTCTGTGCATCTGGCTTTACATGGGTATTGGAAATCGAATAAACCCAGGTGGCTAGGCTTTGCAGGCAAGCGCCTTAACCACTGATTGATCTCTCCAGCCCATAATGATAATTAGATAGCCTCTTTCATTTTGATATAGATGAGCTCAGGTGTTTCAATGAGGACAATGGTAAAATTCCTTTCCAAGTATGTTACTTGGTAGTAACTCTCTGTGGCTGTCACTTTGGGGCAGAGAGGTGACAAGGAAGGAGGGAAATGTGAGCAGATAAAGCTGTCTGCATATCCTTAGTAACAAGATGGGATGCTACGCAGTGTAAAACCCTCTCACAGAACACGCTTTGCTCTGATTCTTATCGTTAACCTGTGGATCAAGTGCATTCGGAAGGCATTTCTCAGCCCACTCACCTTTTCTATTCTGTACAGGTGATTTAAATATTGGAAGATATATTGAAAATTTCAAAAACCTGAACAATCAGGGATGTACCATACTATAAAGACTGGTGACTTTTTTTCTTTATTTGAATAATATTTTTCACTTCCTTAAACTTAACAGTGTCAGTTGAAACTACAAGAAGGTGAAAGTAATTTGGATTCTGTCCTTATCAATCTACCCGCTCTAGGCTCCTAAGAAGTCTAGTTCCAAGAATAAGGTTAGGATTTCCTGGAGAAGCCAATGCTCCAGTCAGTCCTGCCCTTCTCAACTGTGAACCACTTGCCAGAGTCTTTTCATGTTTTCCTTCAACCCTCTCTTTGTTCCCCTCTAGGGCAGTATCTTACAGACAAAACCTCCAAGTACATATTGTTCCCAGGATTCTTGCTACATTCCTGTACAAACATATACACAGACATAAAATTTGTATAATGAAGTCAGCCTTCTCAATTACATGAAATTTCCATTATGATAATTTTTTCTTAAGTACATGCATGTGTGTTCATAGGTGTGTAGGGTGTGAGGAGATCAGACATTGAGAGGTGTCTTCCTTAGTCACCCCCTTTTTTTTTGGAGAGAGTCAGAGCAGATAAGAGAGACAGCCAGAGAATGGGCGCGCAGCAGCCCTCAGCCACTGTGAACAAACTCAGATGCATGCACACCCTTGTGGACAAGTGTGGCATTGCACCCTTGCATCACTTTGGATCTGGGTAAACGTGGGACCTGGAGAATCAAACGGGTGTTCTTAGGCTTAGCAGGCAGGTGTCTTAACCTCTAAGCCATCTCTCCAGCCTGCACCCTTATTTTTTGAGAGGGGTTTATTGCTGAAACTACATCACACCAATTGCTAGACTAGCTTGCCAGCATGCCCTAGGGATCCTCCTGGATCCACCTTCCCACCGTTAGGATTACAGGCACACACCACCATGTGTGGCTTTTTACATCAAAACTCAAGTCTTCATGACTGCACAACAAGAGCATTACCCACGAGCCATCACCCCAGACCTATTATTACTTTTATACCCCTCCTTTTTATACCTGTCACCTCTTCAATGTGGTATTTGATGATTATTTTCCAGATTTGAGCTGTACATACCCAGAGTCATTCATTAATTCATCAAAAGATCACTTGTGTTCTGTTCTCATGGGGTTTATAATGGGGATAATAGTAGTAAACGATAATGCATAACCTTAGCATGGGCTAGGCATCTGTGATGGTTAAGTTTGTGTCAACTTGATTTGTTTAGGAATCCACAGACATTCCTCATAAGTGTGTTTCTGAGGCTGCCTCTAGGAAGGATTAACTAAAGGAAGAATCCTTCCCCCAGGGGTAAGCCTTCCCCCAGAGTGGGCGGCCCAGAGTGGGCGGCCCCTCTTGGAGGAGGGGGCTGGTTGATAAAAAGGAGCTCTGGGAAGAAAGGCTCTCTCTCCCACCTGGCTGCCGGTGCTACTAGCTGCTTGGTGTTTTCTGCTGCTTGGTGTTGCTGCTCTCCAGTGTGGACTGAAGACCAGGGTGCACTGAAGAGCAGCGTCTCTCCAGGAAGCCTCCAGGCCTTCAGTGCCGGATTGGGACTGCTGAGGCCTCCAGCCTCGTGCACTGAGCAGCTACCGGGTTTCTTGACTCTCGGACCTGCAACCTGCTATTGCTGGACTGTGTAAGCTAATCCAATAAATCCCCTTTTAATACGATTCATTCTGTCCATTCTGTTCCTCTAGAGAACCCTGACTAATACAGCATCATTAAAAGCAACTACTTTACATATGATATACATGAGTGACAAAGTAATTTATCATAGGTCATTTAACTAGTAAACAGAAGATTTAGGGCTTCAATTCAGGCAAGTTGGTTGTACCATTTCTGAACACTGCCATTGCATGCATTTATTACATATCTAATAACTAAATGAATTAAGTTTTTAATTATGGATAGATATAATAACTACATATATTAAAGCCAGTTGAGGAGATAGCAGAGTTTTAGAATGATGTGGGGAGTGTCAGGAAAGACCTGAACTAAAGTAGGCAGTAACAACAAGAACAAAACCCTGGTCAGTGCTTGTTAAAAGAATGGCAGGAAACAGCTGACCACTCAAGAGTAAGTGCTAGACTTGCCAGGTTATGCTGGCCTGTGTCAACTCTGCTTAGAAATACCTTGAACTGAGGCTGGAGAGATGGCTCAGCAGTTAAGGTGCTTGCTTTCAAAGTCTAATGACTGGGGTTTGATTCTCAAGTATGCACATAAAGCTAGATGCACAAAGTGGCACAAGTATCTGGAGTTCATTTGTGGTGGCTGGAGGCCCTGGGTGCACCCATTCTCTCTCTCTCCTCTATCTCTATCTGATTGCAAATAAATAAATAAATAAATAAATAAATAAATAAATAAATAATTTAAAAAAGGGAAAGATCTTAAATCCTGTGCTCATAGAGCTGAGAATTTCAGAGGGAACAGCAGCAGGCATGGATAGCACAAAACCTACTATAGACTATGGGGTGTTTTGCCTGCACAAGGCCATACAGTAGATGATGACCTAGGCACCTGTGCAGGTAGATAATACACTCAAAAGTAAGCCTGCTGCAAACTCGTCATTTAATATGGACACTCAATAGGACTGACTTTAGGGTATCTATTTTATGTTAATAACATTTTACATTTGTGCAGTTCCTCAAGGTTTAAGTCTACAAAAACATTTCTATTTCAACATAAAAATACTTTTAGCATATATTAACATTATGTGATTGATCATGATGCCTGTCATTTTCTGATGTTTACTCAGAAAAGATATGAGGAGGTGAGAGCTACTTCACTCTTCACTATGAACTATGTTATTGCTAAAAAAAAAAAAAATAGAAAAAGCTGCATGCTTTAAGTAATCCTACAAGAATTAGACAAAGATATTAATAATTTAATGAACTTGTACTCAAGAGGAAAAAATGTTCTTGGAACATGTCAGGATGAGTTTTCAAGGGAAAGACCTAATTAGCAGTGTCTGAAGCACATGCCATCACTTTTAGAAAACAAGAACTAGTCCCAGTGGACAGAATGCCAAGTTGGATTTCAAAACATTAACTACTCTAGTTAATATATATGATTAACAAGCAATATGCCAGTTGATTATCTTAACTCAAGTGAAAAACCTTATGGGGAGAAAGGATTCTTAAACTTATGCATAGAATCTATAAGTTTAGTTTGTACTAACATATGTATTAGGATCAACCCATGTCCTTGTGGGAGCTCGCACATCAGGGGCTCCTGCTGTTATAAATGAACACCTGAGGATTGTGCCATGTTGGGTAGCCTGGACCAACAGGCTTTGCAAATAAGTGCCTTTAATCACTGTGTCATCTTCACAGCCCCATAGAGCTATTACCTTTAACAGAAACCTAACATTGCAAAGAGATTTGAAAAGTTTTCCTCATTGTTAGACCATCATTTAAAAATTTTTTTAAATTTTTTAAAATTTTATTTGAGAGTGACAGGCAGACAGAGAAAGAGGGAGAGAGAGAAAGAGAAAGAGAGAGAGAGAGAGAGAGAGAGAGAGAGAGATTGTGGGCGTGCCAGGGCCTCCAGCCACTGCAAACAAACTCCAGATGCAATCGCCACCTTGTGCATCTGGCTTACATGGGTCCTGGGGAATCAAACCTTGAACCGGGGTCCTTAGGCTTCATAGGCAAGCACTTAACCACTAAACCATCTCTCCAGGATGAGGGCAAGGTTGATGCTGGCCATTCAGAGAGCTCTCTAGCAATATCTACCTATTCTTCTGGAGGAGATGCTAACCTTTCCCAGGGCAGATAAGCTGCATGGGGTCATAGAGAAAGTGGTCATTACCTTGATATGTAGAACTAGTGTGTCCATCACATTCCTGGAACATGCTTAAGACAAATGAACCCTCAATGCTCCATTTGAAGTTTAGTATTACTAGGTTTTTATTTTTTTTTTTTTTTTTTTTTTTTTTTTTTGCATGTTTTGGTGCTAGAGATTGAACCCAGGGTCTCATGAATTCTAAGTACATATCTTTCAACTGTGTTGGAACCCTAGTTCATAAAATTTAGTGTTACTGAAGCCAACCAATTAACTTAGTAAAGCCTTATACAGAATGTGCTGTCTGACACCAGTGTCTAAGTGTACAGCTCATGGGAAGGATATGTTACATAAGTGTCTTCAAATAAATGTGGCATTCAGACAACAGCTAGCTTGTCTTTATCCCTCCCAGCAATGGTAGGGAGTAGAAAGATGGCTGGCAGTCAGTGTCATGCAGAAGGAGGTGGTACTCATAGTTTTAGCCAGAGTCTTTAAGTGAAATAAATGCCCTGGGCACCCGAAATGACAAATGATGGCCCTTAATCATGAAAGTTGGACTCCTTCCAGGGACCTTCAGGGCTATGTTGGACATGACCTCGTGGACTCTCTGACCTTCTCTGTCTTCTCATCCCCACCTAGCCACATTGGTCTTTTGAAGCTCCTTGAAATTCTTGCCTCAGAACTTTGCACAATCTCCTTCTGTTTGCAGAGAATTTCCCCAGATCTCCACAGTCTGTGTTCTCTGTCCTCAGCTAAATTTTTGCTTCAATGCCATCTCTTCAGGGATAGCTTTTCTGTAATGCTCTCAACACTCATTGTCCCTTCCCTTGCCTTGTTATTCTGTGTTTCATGTCACCATACACAAAAAAACTCATTTATTTTGTGACTGTCTCTGTAAAAGAATGAGAGCTCACCAGGGCATAGATTTTTTCTCTGTAGCAGAGGTTGGGAAAAATTTATTGTAAAAGCTAAGATTGTAAATGTTTTCAGGCTTTGAGTCACATAGTTTCATCTCCCCTTTCATTGAGCATCCGAAGATATTAAATAATGACAAGGGCATAGGTGTGTTCCCAATAAAATCTGGTTTATAAAAATAGAAGGTATACCAAATTGGAGGACTCTTTATCGATTATGTTCATTAGTTTATCTTCAATGTCAGAACTTGTGTTTTGGCACATAATATATGTTTTGTTGCTTTTGGATTGAGCTAATAAAAAATGGAATTAAATACAGTTTCTGAAAAAGAAATGACACATATAAGGGGCTGGCACTGATGAGGAAAATTGTGACTTATTATCATACTTTTAGACCAACATCAACATCAAAACTGTGAGATTAGTTATATCTTAAAAGTTCTTTAGGGTAGGGTGATATTTTTATTGCCATTTTTATTAATGCTGAATCAAGTACACACAAAAGGTAAGCTTTTGAAAATAGTTTGAAATTATTTTTCTATGGAAAATTTAAAAAGATAGCAATGCAAAGAGGGTAATATAACAAATAATAATTTTTCCACAGCATATAATTAACAATTTGTGATATTTTATAATATCTTTTCAATTATCTTTAAAATTCACTGAAACATTAAAGATTAAATGGAAGTACTTTTTTTATTTGTTTGATTTATTGTTTCAATATAGAGCCCCTGATGACTTTGAAAGTATAATCCTCTTGTGCTGAGATTGTAGGCATCCTTTTTGATCATAAATTGTCATACTTCCTTCACATATAACAAAGGGTTACTATTTTAAGAAAGTTTATATTTTTGTCATGATGTTATTTTTCTGCTCTGTGTAATATGTGTATATATATATATGTCATGTGTATTATATAGTATGTATTATGTTATAATATTTATCCTTTGTGTGTATGTATAATTAGCTATTTCAAGTGCTACTAATACTAAATCCCAGTATGGTTAGATAACATTTCCAAATAAAAATTTCCTCAAGAAGATAAATACTGAAATATAAAAATTACAAGGCCACTTAGCATGTTAAAAGACAATCTCTCAATTAGTTATTGAGTTTATCCATTCTTGGGTCTAGTATTGCTCAAGTATCTGTTCAAATTAAAGAACTAACAAGTTAAGTAATCTATTATCTGACTATCATTCTATTTTTCTTTGCTATCAAAACCTTATTTCATAATATTATGTCAATTCAATTACTAACATACAGTAAGTGCTCCAATAGCATAATTCACTCCCACCATTTCAATTTATCCAGGAGAATTTTAAAATCACAAAGGTGAGTGTAATATGTGACATCTCTGCAATAGCGACATAATGCCAAATATTTGTGAATGGCATTTAGAAGACAAACTGAAATTAAATCTAGATCTGCTGATCGAATGTATCAGTTTCTTGGAGCTTTGAATTGGAATATATGTTTTCTAAGAGGCTAGCTATATGGTGACATACAAACACCATCTGACATATCTCATAACATCAAGGAATGGGAAGAAGAATGGTTGGTCCCTATGGAGCATTTGTAGACCATAAACTATGTCAAATGCTCCATGTCATCCTATGTTATAAATAGCTCAGCTCTGATGTGCCGCGGGCTTAACAAGTGTCTGTCTGGTAGCATCAAGAAGAAACCTTAAAAACTATTCTATAGTATCTTTACAAGTACAAATATTGTGCTGCTAGGGAAGCAATTATATTAAAATTTCATTGATCTAACATCTTATTTAATGGAAAAACTCATCAAATGGCCCCTGCAAACTTCCATAGGACAATGCTAACTAGCTTTACTGAGCCAAGAGACAGGGCTACAAGGCAGTAGATACTGAGCTGCTAGACTTACAATACAAAGGCACCTTCCTTCATTAGTGGCTGCCCAACAGTGAGGTTGTTTGGTGAGGCATAGCTGGATTTCACTTGCTCAAATATCAGGTTGTTTGTCACACTTCTACAGAGAATTAGCAACTGTGCAAGATAATAAATCCAGAAAAATCTCTGAGGTTCTATAAGAGCCACTAAATTAAACATTCTATGGTTTTAGTGCCCATATATTAGAAGATAACAGAGTAAGAATGACATAAGAACAATTATAAGCACCACATAGTAAGCCCAGCATTAGATATGTTGTATATATGGAAATTGTGGCTTTGTGCTTGGGATCTATAGTATGATTTTGGTTCTGTAAATGAACTGAAGCCCAGAAAGATTAGGCAATGTTTCCTGATCATAGAGTTAGAGCTGACTCAATAGTCTGCATGCCTCCAATATCCATGCCTTTGGACTTTGTAATGGAGAAATTGTACATAAATTGATATTTACTTGATAAAAATTCAAGGAGCCAAAACTATACAAAACACTGATGAAATGAATGCCTTATGCTAGTTATATTTGTGGGCTACTCTGGCTCTCAGAAGGCCTTCTTGCATAGAGCAGGGGAGTCTCTTCCCCCACCAACTAGCATTCATGCACATAAGTTCTATGTCAGGAAAGAGAAGAGTCAAAGTGTGTGTGTGTGTGTGTGTGTGTGTGTGTGTGTGTTTCCATGGTACAAAGCTGTGTGTTCAGCATGTGGGAGACTCTAGGTTCAATCTCCAGCACCAGAGAAGAAAGAGAGGAATGGAGTAGGGGACAAGGGAGGAAGTTAGTAGGAGAATGAATGAAGGCAGCCTCCAGACAGAGGGTTGGACACAGGCATGCAGATAGAGAACTTTGTACCAACATCACATATGGCTCCGACAACCCAATATTCTCAATGTTGGTTAAACATTGAGACTTTAAATTTTTGATTGTAACCCTCTAGGTTGGTTAGCACACAACCTGGAAAACACAGCTATCATAGGACTAGAATTTGATATGAATCTTAGATTAGTGCCTGATACTATTTCTTACTCTGTGACCCTAAGCATAGTATTTTAACATCTTTGAATTTCAGTGAACTTGTATGAAACTTGAAATAATAAACCATATCATAGAAGAATGCTGTGTCAAGGGCTAGTATCCATGATGGGGATAATATAAACTAATACAGAATTATTGTAAGTGTTATGCATACTATTTTAATGATATGAAATTGCATATGTTATCATACTGATATAAAGTAGCACTCATAATTGATGAGGTGGTCTGAAATTTTGCATTTTGTGACTAAATTAGTTTTAGCCCTTCCAAAATCAAGAATATTCATCCCCCCCCACCCCGCCAAGAAAAGAAAAACCTGTCAGCAGGAAGCTAAAGTGTGCCCTGGTGTTCATTATCTCCTCAAACCCTTTCCTGAATACTTCAGACTGCACCTTCTTGGCCTGTCGACATGCCTGAATCTATCACATAACCACCCTTTTGCTGAGCTGTAGGGCATTTTAGCTCTGAGAGGTCACACAATAAATCATCATTTAAGTCCTTTGTATGAAATGGATCTTCAGATCTTATAAAAAGAGTCTGGCTGTTCTTCACATTGGCTCATTCAGGTTCTTTTATGTTCTCCTTCCCAGGGGAAAACACCCCAAAGAGTAAAGGAGGTAATAGCTATTTCCTTCTAAAATAATTTTTCAGAGATTCTATTTGCAAAATCACTTTTAGATCCACTTGTGGTCTTGCCTTGCATATATTTTCCAAAGGAGTTATTCAAGGGCCAAGAATGAATCAGAACAGAGAATAAAACAGGTTTTATTCACTTTAAATAGAATATGCTGTTTGCATTCTAAGTCTGGGTAGCACATATTGCATAGCCAAAAGCTTGCTGCATTTTTTTAACTGGATAATTTTGAGTGTTAACTCAGCTAAGTACATATTTCTGCTAATTGCTACAATATGAAATTATTTTTAAAGCTTAGTAATATTTTAATAAAAAGAATTCCTTCATTATTTCGCTACAACTTTTTATGGTTATAGTTTTAGTCTATCTTTCATCAATAAGACTCATAGATCAGTACTTTGCTAAAACTATTATGAACAACTAGTTTTTAATATTACAATCCTTTTTAAAGAAGTACTTTTTTTTTTTTTTTTTTTAGTTTGCACGTGTGTGTGTGTTTATATGTGTGTGGATGTGAGTGCATATAGTTGTGTGCATGTGTGCACATGCCAGGGTCTTTTGTTGCTGCTAAGGAAAGGTCATCTGGCTTTGTGTAGGTGGCTGGGGAATTGAATCCAGGCTGGGTGGCTAGGTAAGCAAGACACTTTAACTGCTGAGTTATCTACCCAGCTTTGACAAGCACATTTATAAAATATAGGAAAACTGAATTAGTAGGAAAAAGTAAAAATAATGCATAGACTGTAGCAGCCCAAGTGTTTGTTATTGGATCACCAGATATAAAAATATACATTAATAGATATAAACAAAAGTCAGAGGAGAAATGGAGAACAGCTACAAAATCTGTACACCTATAGACATGCAAATTGTTAAAGATTCCTAATATGTTTGCAACTTGTCATCATTTTGCAGTTCTTTTTTTTCAAGCAGAGAGAGATAGGATGGGCATGCCAGGGCCTCTAGCTGCTGTAAATGAACTCCAGATACATGTGCCACTTTGTGCATTTAGCTTTACTTGTATACTGGGGAATTGAACCTGGGTTGTTAGGCTTTGCAGGCAAGAGCCTTATCCACTAAGCCATCTCTCCAGCCCAACTCTGCAATTCTAATGAAGCAAAACGTTATGACTCATCTGGAAGATGGTGGAGGACAGCCATTCACCCACTATAAGATTCTGCAGGGAATAAGTGTGGGCGAGCTGGATAGCAGCAATCCTGGAAGGTGGGTGACAGTGAGAAACCAGAGCAAGATAGGAAACTTTGCAGAGCAGAATAGGAGAGAAGAGCCAGATCCCATGCTAGAGGGATGGGTGTTGACTGGGGAGCAAGAGGATTCCAATAGCAGATGGCCAGAACCATTGCTTTAGACAGACAGCTTCAGGAAATCTGCAAGGGACTTTTAGTAACAGACATTTTAGAGAGCAGAGAAAGAGATGAGAGAGGAGACAAAAGTCACACATGGCAGCATCAGGAGAAACTGGGATAGTGCCCAAGAAAGCCCTCTCGTCTTGGCATTGAGAGGAGACATTTTTTAAAAGACCCCTTCTGAGTTGCCTACTTGACTACCCTAGAGGTAGAAGACCCTCCCTGCTCTGCATATTTTGGAAACATAAAGCAACTATTATAGATAGAACTATACACTAAAACCTGGCTTGTAGAACATCTCTAGAGAGCTTGGAAGAAGCTGAGTCAGAGACATGCAATGTGCAGGAGGTGAGAGCCCAGAAAACCAGTCTTCAGCAGCACACACAGGGCAAGTAAACACTCTCAGGAAGAACCTTCAAGGGAACCCAACCTTTTCAACTGGACAGTGGGAAAGGCTGCCCAGAAACCTCTACAGTCTTCGACCTGACCAAAGCAAAACTGCCCTGGACTGTAACTGGACTGTGAGTCGGGCAAGGAATAACCAGAGTTGAGACAGGAACCAGCAACCAGGCAGTAGACCTCACTCAAACTCTGCACACCATCCAGCTCTCTTCCTTCATTTTTATTGTTCTTTTATTTAATATCTAATGTCAATTTAGCAGCCTAGCTTTTCTTCCTATTCTGTTCTTCCTTCCCTTCCTCCTTTTCCTATTTCTTCTCTTCTTTCCCTTCCCCTCTGCCACCCCTTTCTCGTCCCTTCCTCCCTTTCATTCTTTCACTTTTTTTCTCTTCTCCTTTCTTCTTTTCCCTTTTTCTTTTCCTTTCCTCCTCCTTTATTTTAATTTTTTTGACAAGATTTTCCTCCGAAATACAGGCTGCCATGATTTTTAGGTGACTCCCTTCCTAAGCCCCTGGACAGTTGGGTAGGTTCTAGGTTATCTGATTGCTTTTTTTTTTTTTTTTTTTTTTTTTTGCCTCTTAGTTGGAGCTATCTTATCTCTTCCTTTTGACTTTATCATGCTCCCATGCTCCCTTCTATTTTCTTCTCTCACTTCTAATTTTAGTTGATTCCAACACTAGTCACCAGTCTTATTTTACTTATTTTCTTTCCATTAGTACCCAAATTCCTGGGAATTGAAATATTTCCTTCTGAAGAGACAACGGAGGCTCTGGAAACTCTGGAGGTCAAGTCTAAGAGAGCTGAAACTTAAAAGATTACATGACCACTCCCCTCTGCTGGAAGGAAGGAAGCTCAGGAGACTCTGGATGTCAACAAGTCTGGAGAAAACTTCCTAAGGCTGTGTAAAGGGAAAACAACCACTTGGAAGATACTCTTCCACCAGCAGGTTGTGCAGTGTGTTCCAGAAATACAGCTTCTGTGAGTTGTCACCTAGGCTGGGGTGGACTTTTCCATGATGCAGCTGCCCTTGAGTCATCCATGCTCCTGTAAACACCCCTCACCCTGCTCTGTAAATAGCTCCAATAAACTCATTGGTTCACCCAAACTGGTAGTGGTGCAATTGTACTTCAGACTGTTGTCTGTGCCCTATCTAGGATGAGTAGATGCATGTTTGTGTCACTCTAGGGAAAAAATTTCCAGTGACAACTATCATTGTTCCTTTATTCCAGCAAAGATATTGGAGTTAATGGGCAGTTATTTTCCACTGGCTATTTCAGTATGATGGTAGTGGGCATATCCATTAGTACACTGTGTCTGTAGTCTTCTACCATCAGAATGGTGCTCAAGACCAAGCCAGTGCCTAAGCATGAGATGAAGGTGTCACTACTGAGCTACATTTTCAGTCCAGGCTGGAGGTAACACTCCAATCCTATTATAACCTAATTCCACTTGAACATTGCCACTGGAAAAAAAATACGTATGGTTTTTAAAAATCCAATCAATGATCTAATGTGCTTAAATACAAGAAAGAAGAACAATACAAGCAACAAGACTCTTCCAAACATTAACAATTCCACAATAATAGGGTCCAATGAGGGTGAAGTAGATGAAATCCCAGATCAAGAACTCAAACAAAGAATTATAAGAATTCACAATGAAATAAAAAGAACATGAATACAACCCTGACTGAATTCAGAGAATATAAATAAGCAGCTGATTAAAATAAGAAAGCAACATAGGAATAAAAATGAAATTCAAAACAGAGACAAAATAGTGAAAAAATCAAGTAGAAATGTTGGAAATTAATATCTTAATATTCAGATTAAAACTCAGTGGGAGCCTAATTGGTAGAGTGAATATAGTGGATGACAACATCAGGATTTAAAGATAGGTAGATAATTTAAAAGTCATTGGAAACATGAAGTAATAAGAAAGTATGAATTCAACAGATAATAATTATAGGATACAATTAAAAGACCAACTTTACAAGTCATGAGCATAGAAGAAACAAAAATGCAATATAAATATATAGAAACATCCTTAAAATCAGAAATGAAACATTTCCAAATCTAAGCAATGAGACGGACATATACATATAGGGCATATTTAGAATGCCAAACACAGAAGACCAGAAAAGGGCCTAAAATACCATGTTACTGTTACTATATGAAGGATACTGAACAAAGACCAAATCAACACATGAGATGTAAAGGTAAATCCATCAAGATAACAGTTTTTTCAACAAAATCTCTACAAACCAGAAGAACATGGAATGGTAGGTATATTTCAAGCTCTGAAAAACAATGACTAAACATTACTATACCCACAAAGCTATCCTTCATAACTGAAGGAAAAATGCAAATACCACAATGAAAATGAAATAAAGGAATTGATGGCCATAAAGCATGACCACTAACCTAGCATGACCAAAAACACCTAATAGCATCCTACAAACTGAAGATAAACAACCTACAAGTTCATAAAAAAGAATAAATCACAGTAGAACAGTAAATATGCAAATGAGGGTTAGAATCAGCCTACAGAAATGGAAGAAATCTTTACACTTATACATCTGATAGAGTAATACTATCTAGAATATGAAACAAAATAACCTATCAACCCTATCAATAAATGGGAGGATGAAATGAATAGATGGCAGGAAAACGATGGCATGAGCAGAGGGTGGACATCACTCTCTGGTCAACATAAGGTGGACAACAGCAACAGGAGAGTGTGCCAAACACTGGCAAGGGAAGCTGGCTATAATACCCATAAGCCCGCCCCCAACAATACTCTGCCTCCAGGAGGTGTTAATTCCCAAGTTGCCATCAGCTGGGAACCTAGCATTCAGAACACTTGAAGTTTATGGGGGACACCTGAATCAAACCACCACATTCCGCCCCTGGCCCCCATAAACTGATAACCGTACATGATGTAAAATGTAATGCATTCATGCAAATTTAAAAGTCCCCATAGTTTTTATCAATTCCAATGATGTTCATACATCCCCATAATCCAAGGTCTTTTAACTGAGCCATAATACCAAAAATATCCCCCCAAAAACCCATAATGGCACAGAATAAAACATTCACACTGCAAAGGATGGCATTGGGCAAAACAAAGAAATACTTAACCAATACAAGATTTTAAACAACCAGGGCAAACGTCAAACTCTGTAATTCCAATCCAACAACTAGTCAGTGACAAATCTCCAAGTCCGATAATTCTGAGCAGCGACAAGTCTCTGGAGTTCCAATTCCACCCCTCCAGCTAGGCTACTCACAGTCCTGGAAAACTTCATCCAGGGCCGGCAGCTCTCCTTGGCAGCCATCTCATAGTCCCGGCATCTCCACTGGGTCTCCACTGCAACCCACGGTCCATCCTCATGGCCCCATGGGATCTCCATGCAGGCAACCAGCGAACCTGTTTCACACTGCCCATGGCCATTTCCAAAACACAAGACCGCGTTAAAAACTCAATGACCCTCTCTTTCCTGCATTTGTTATACTCCATAATACCAGGTAGGGTGCCAATTTGTTAATCCAGGGGGGAATAAATCAGACTTTGAAGAACAGGACACTCCTTCAGCATTCAGGCCCCTTCAAAAGAGTCTGCATTCTTCCTGTTGCCCCAGTGCAGGTCAGCTGGCCCAATCTCAAAGGTTGTAATCTCTCAACTGCAGCTGAACGGGTAGAGTTCACCCAAAGATTTCATTTTTTCTGTGCCATATCCCTCTGCTCACACCAGTTCATTTCTACGCAAAGCAACCCTGCACAACTTCTCAGGACACGGGCATAACAGCAAGCTTCTCATACAAACTGTTAGCCCAGTCCAAGTAAAGCTCTTTCTCACCCTCATAAGCCAAACCTCACAGTTCATAGTTCTTACTGCATTCAGGTCTTTCAGCTCTGACCAGAATAGTCCATTAAGCTGTACTTACAACACTGCAAGGTGTCTTTTAGGCCTAGGTTTCAAATCTTGAAAATCAGCTCCAAAAGGCCAAAGACACACAGTCAGGTGTCTAGCAGCAATCCCACTCCTTGGTACCACTTTACTGTTGCAGTCAGGTTCGCATTGCTGACAGAAATCACCCGACTAAGAGCAGCTTGTGGGAAAAAAGAGGTTTATTTTGGCTTACAGGCTCGAGGGGGAAGCTCCATGATGGCAGGATAAACGATGGCATGAGCAGAGGGTGGACATCACTCTCTGGTCAACATAAGGTGGACAACAGCAACAGGAGAGTGTGCCAAACACTGGCAAGGAGAAGCTGGCTATAATACCCATAAGCCCGCCCCCAACAATACTCTGCCTCCAGGAGGTGTTAATTCCCAAGTTGCCATCAGCTGGGAACCTAGCATTCAGAACACTTGAAGTTTATGGGGGACACCTGAATCAAACCACCACAGAAATCAATGTGGATATTCTTCATACATCTAAAAATAGAACTACCACATGACCCAAGTGCATCATGCCTCGGTATATGCTCACAGTACTGTAGTGAATGTACCACATAGATTATTATTTTTCTTTTTAAAAATTTATTTATTTGAGAGAGAGAGAAAGAAAGAGGGAGGGAGAAAGAGAGAGAGAGGGAATGGGCATGCTAGGGCCTCCAGCCACTGCAAATAAACTCCAGATGTATGCACCACCTTGTACATCTGGCTCTCACGGATCCTGGAGAATTGAATCTGAGTCCTTTGGCTTTGCAGGCAAGCACCTTAACTGCTAAGTGACCTCTCCAGCCCAACATAGATATTTTTGTAGCCATGTTTTTTGCAGCATAATTTGCAATTGCCATTGTGGAGTCAGCCAAGATGTCTGTCAACAGATTAATGGACACAGAATGTGCGCTTTTATTTATCCACAAAGAAAAGTTAAATTATGTTGTTTGTAGGAAAATGACTGTAATTGAAGATCACCATATTCAACAAATAAATCAGTCCCAGAAAGAAAAAATACCATGTTTTCTATAATTTGCAGAATCCAGATTGTATACAGCTACATAAAATCGTGTGTGTGTGTGTGTGTGTGTGTGTGTGTGTGTGTGTGTGTTCTGTAGAGGTTGAAATAATTTCAACAAGCTCAGAAGAGTATTTGTAATTTTAATTTTAAAAATGGAGAAGCAATGATATATTTTGAAATTTTGTTTTTGATCCTTCACCAGTAGCCAGTTCTAGGAACTGGAACTATGAATTTTTGTCAAGTTTGAGTTTTGTTCCAATATAATAAATGAATTTGTCTTCCTGGAATTCCTACATATTAATCTTCTCTTGGTGAAAAACCATAAGATTCAAGACATTCTAGCACATTTTAAACATACTTGGTGATCACTTTTCACTTATACAGAAGACCAAGATAATTAATTATATCTTTGATAGTTCTTATAAAGCTAGAGACATCAGGGTTTGATCACTGAGTATTTTTTGGTATGGAGTGTCATTTTACAGTCTTTGTTTTCATGAAAGTATTGATATACCAAAAATATTGAAGATATCAGACAAGAAGGCAAGTCTTTCTTTCCAACTCTTTAAATTTTAAAGGGTGAGTAAAAAAACCTTTTCTTTTTTTACTTGCAGGATCGATTAATTTATTTTGTAATTCTAACATCATTGACAAAACTTTCTGGTTAAGAAAGAATCATGGTGCCTCAGAATGCAATGATACTTGTGATCATTTCCCATATAATCCCATCTAATAAACAGGTCTCACATTTAATTTTTTAAATGATTTTTGAAGAATGATTTTATTGATGTAGTTCACATTTGTTTCCTCTCTTGCCTTTGATGAATGATTGATTCTTTTCTTTCTTCTTTTAATCTTTAAACTTTCGTTCAGGAACTGCTCCACAAAATTGAGTTTTTAGGATAATAGGATTAATTTTATGAAATCTAATGTAAAGGTTTCTTTGCTTTTATTTTGATTCATGGTCAATAATAAAAAGTTATAAGAAGCCGGGTGTGGTGGCACATGCCTTTAATCCCAGGACTGAGGAGGCAGAGGTAGGAGGATTGTTGTGAATTTAAGGCCACCCTGAGACTACATAGTGAATTCTTGGTCAGCCTGGGCCAGAGTGAAACCCTACCTTGAAAAACCAAACCAAAAAAAAGAAAAAAGAAAAAAAAAAAAAAAAGAAAGAAAGAAAGAAAGAAAGAAAGAAAGAAAGAGAAAGTTATATGAAAAATTCTATTGTCATATGTTTACATTCATATTATTATCATCACTTGAACTTTTTTTTTTTTTTTTTTTTTTTTTTGAGGTAGGGTCTTATTCTAGCCCTGGCTGACCTGGAATTCACTATGTAGTCTCAGGTTGGCCTTGAACTCACAGGGAATCTTCCTACCTCTGTCTCCCAAGTGCTGGTAAGTGCTGGCACCACCATGCTTGGCTTGAACTATTTTTTAATTGGACATGTGTTATATGCATGTGAGGTGCCAAGTCATATCTATAGATTTGTATACACACTACCTATGTATTACATATGTATAGCATATGCAGACAGGGTCACAAGTATTGTACCTAATCCAAACAGCAAATCATCAAGCCAGTGGGCCTTATTTCCTTCTAAAGACAAGGAAAAGCAGGATTATGTAAATTGTAAAGAAATGCAGTTGGGTGCTGTGAGGAAGCCTTCTTTACCCCAAAGCCAGCTGGTTTATCAGTAGCCCAGAATACATACCTGAATCCCTACGTCCCTCCCAGGTTACAGATGGAAGCTATTCTATGTGTCTTCCCCATTCCCCATTATTAAACAGAGAGCCTGTGACTTCAGCTGATAGTCAGCAGTCATTCATCACATCAAGGATACGCTACAAATTCCACCAGAGACTTTGTTGAGTTGCTCAAGGCCCTTGGTTTTCACAAAGGAAGACATCTCAAAGCTCTTATTTCTTTTTTCTTTCTTTTCTTTCTCTCTCTCTCTCTCTTTTTATTTTAAATTTCAAATGACTCAAACTTGACTGGCTGAATAGAGTTCACCAGGTTCGACAAGTCCGCAATGGCCCTGGCCTCACTCCCAGCAATGCCCTCATCCATTGAAGACTTTGCCAGTCATCGTTGCCATCCTAGTTGTCACTCTCCGTATCAGCTTCTCCAGCTCCCGGAGATGAGGGCTCAAAACCCTGGAGGTGTGGCTGTATGTGTTGGAGTCTTGTTCTGAAAGCTTCTTTTTGCCACTTCCCTTGGAGGCCTTGTGTAATGTTTTTCTTGTTTTTCATCAAAATGTTATACATGAAATCCACAGGCCTTGGAAAAGGCACTTTAGATTCCAGTGGGTGTTTTTCCGGAGGCTCCGTGAGCAGGGCATCACCAACGATCAGTCGGCCATCTTGGCTCGTTGCTTTAGGTAGTCTCACTGTTCAGGATTAATTTCTATCCTTCTGTATCCCTGTCCTGGTTTGTTTAAATTGCACACACATGGTGAGGTGCATAGTGATGGCATGGGCACTGCCACATTTAATTTTTTTAATCATTACAAATTCATAATTTTTATATATCATTGAGCCTATTGTTCAGTTCAGCTATCATTCTTAGCTAGAGCTACTTGTTGGTGTTTTGTTTTGAATTTGGATTTTATGAGACAGTGTTGCAATGTAGTGCAGCCTGGCTTCTCTTGATGATGGCAACAGTGTTTTACAGCGTGGTGCAAACTCAGGAAGTTTTTTTATCATTGCAGTTGCGCCATCAGAACATCTTCCTTTACAAATACTGAACTCCAAGTGATACAGTTTGACAATGAAACCCTTCACTGTTTTTTACAGTGTGGAGTTAGTTACAAATGTTGCCAAAGAAACTAAAGAAGACTTTCTTTAACACTGCCATGCTGTACACTCACAATGACTTGTCACACAAATGTTACCTGTGATATAGTCAAAGATGCAGAAAAGGCCTTTTGATAGGGTTCATGTTTCCAAAATTCATATTAGCTAGATTTTGAGTATGTCAAACAACAGACCCTTGGTGCATATTCATTCCATGTTCCTAAGGAAACACCTCTGATGTCTTTGTTTAGAAGTGCTTCTGCAACTGTGCACTAATGCTTTCATCCCAGCAATCTAGAAAACTACCTTGTAAGGCATCTCTAAAGCACTAATGCTTAAATATGTAGCATTGAAAATTTGCTTTTTTAAAAAAAATCAATACTTATTCTTTCGAAAATCCTTTTGGTTTCGAACTCATTAATCTTTATGCAAATTGTGGCTTGCACTGACACTATTACAGCTCCATTGCTTCCTTAGCCAATGCGCAACTTCAAATAGTATGCTGCAATTTAATGCTATACCATCAATTAACTGACCTCACCCTATGAATGATCACACCTTTTAGCAAAACTGGAAGCAATCATTTTGGTCTACATTTCTTTGGAATTACTTCCAAAGCTCTCATTTAGCTGATTTTGAATATAATGAGATGTAAATAAATGTAGTGAAACTTGTTTTGTCATTGGTTAGGATTAAAATACATTTTCCTTCTATAATTTGAGAACATAAAAAATAAGAAAATATAAAATAGGTAAAATATGCAAATGAGAAATATAAAAATAAAATAGAAAAAGTCAAACAAAATATAAAAAAGAATAACATTTTCTAGTGGTTTGCAGCTTATTAGTTTATAATGTCACTTTAAAATGTCACAAGTGATGCGATCCTGCTATGTACAGAACAAAACGTCTGCAGTTATCACATCCTATGGCTTCAACACCACTCACCAATGGGTAGGACAAGGCTAAGATTTTGGAAGCTATGAAAATCTTGGGGGGTGGGGCTTGACAGAAGGAAGGTCACAGTGAGACACACAATTTGAAGGTCATATCTAGCTCAGTAACTTTCTCCCTCTCTCTCTCTTTCTCTGCTTCCTGTTTGTGATTAGACGGACAGATTCCTCTTCCACATATCTCTACTAACATGATCTGCCTCACCATAGGTTCAGGATCAATCAAACCAAGGATCATGGCCTAAAACTTTAGAAAACATGACCAAAATAAATCCTTCCTCTTTTCTTAGGTTGTTGATGTCAGGCCATCTGTCAGAGCAATGAGAAAGATCACTGACACATTATCTCATATAGTTCCCACAAGATTTTAGTAGCCTCCATTACCATCTTTTGCCACTGGCTGACTTTCTTTAATTAATTAGTAAGTCATCCTAGCAGTGGTTCAACTCATTGTACGAGCTAAAGGAAGTGATGGTACTGCCACTTTGTAATGACATAGAATCAAATGAGGTTATTAAACAAAAATAATTTCATGTCATAGGATATTTTCCAAGCTTATATTTTTTTTGAGTTTTTAACAGAAGTCTACAAAACTTTCTAAAACTGACCATGAATAGTAAGATTTACAGTTTCACAAAATTTGTTCATCTTTCTAGTTGGGCATATGCTGGAAATGTGTGCAATTGTTGGGAAAAAAGCAAATATTAGTTTTTCTTAAGTTTTGACAAAATAAAATCTGAAAGGAAAAAAAAATAGTGTATCATTTTAAATATTAAATTAGAACCATGAGTTTTGAATTCATAATTTCATGTTATTCCCGTTTTCCTTTGGAAAGGTTTATATCTCTATGGCAATGACTGCAAAGGAGTACACAATCTTCATTCCTACCAGTTCCCACTGCAGCAGGCTTATAAGCTGAGAGCAAGTTAGCAGTATAGTACACAAAAATTTGTAGACATAACCACAGAAATTTATTATTAAAAGACACAAGCGGGCTGGAGAGATGGCTTAGCAGTTAAGCTCTTGCTTGTGAAGCCTAAGGACCCCAGTTCGAGGCTCAATTCCCCAGTACCCATGTAAGCCAGATGCACAAGGTGACACATGCATCTGGAGTTCGTTTGCAGTGGCTGGAGGCCCTGGTGGGCCCATTCTCTCTCTCTCTGTTTACCTCTTTCTCTCTGTGTCTGTCTGTTGCTCTCAAATAAATAAATAAAAATAAACAAAAATATTTTTTTAAAAAGACACAGGCCAGACTCCTTATATGGAAAAGCATCCTCTGACTTATCCCAGTTTGGCAAAGATACTTAATTAACATGCTTCAGAAATTTTATATCATTCAACAAAATAAGATAAAGACTGTGTGCAGAGATATAAAATGTGGAAATTGCTCAAAGCAATAAAGATAAGAATGATTAAATTTTGACAATATTTTACTCTCACTTCATTTATGTTTTACCAATTAAAAAAGTTTGCTAAGAAGTTAAGAGTTGTGTTCCAGTAAAATGGGCTCATAAAACATAATAAACTAATTCAAACAAACAAATGATATCAGAAATTCCCATTTGAAATGCATTGTTAATTAACATGTGAAAGGCTGCCTTCAAGGAGTAAAATCTCATGCCCTGTCTTTCTCTCCTTTGTTTAGTGGGTCATCCTCAACCTCTTCATTTCTCTCTGCTATTACTTCATTGGCCTGGGCTTGCTCGTGAACGAAAGAAGTAGGAAGCATAAGGTCACTGGCCTGAAAAATATGAGCACTCTTGAGAGTTATGCCTCTTATAAATAATGAAAGGTTTTGTAAATCACATCTACATTGAAGTTTTTTTTTTTTCAATAGGAGAGGAACACACATATGTAATGTGCTTTGATTCCCTCTTTGTCCCCCAAGCGAAAGCATCTATCACTCTACCCTTTCTTAAGATCTCTGAGAATAGATGTGCAGCCACATGATTGCACGTGATCTTTCTTTTCCAACCTCTTGAGTATGCTTATGGGATTTTCACTGCTTTACGTGGCTCTTGCTTTCTGTTTCTCCCTATTCATTGATTTTCTCCCTTCAGTTTATAAGTGTTGTTCAAATACTCTGATGAGATTTAGAATCGTCCACGGAAACAAACCTCTGAGCTTGTCTGTAAGGTAGTTTCTGGCTTAGGTAAACAGAAGTGACAGTATCCACCTGAACTATAGACTAGACCATTCTATTGGCTGGGGTCCCAACTGTATAAAAAGGACAAAGTGAGCACAGCATAGCTATTCATTGTTCTCTGCTTCCTGACCAGTGGACACAATGTGACCAGCTGCCTTAAATCCCTGATGGACTGTCTTCCCTGGAACTGTAAGCCAACATAAACTCTTCCTCCTTAAGCTGCTTCTTGCTAGGTATTTCGTCCCAGAAACAAGAGAAGTAACCATTACAAGCACAAAAATAAACTCTTTCCCATTCCTTTCCAAATGCACACTTAAGCTATTTCTCTTTGTATCTCAGCTTCTTTTTAGATGATAGTCCATAAAACTTTTTCTTTTTCAACAAACTAACACCCTCAAGACCTGGCAAATGTCTTGCTTGACTGCACAGCTTGGTCAATTTTAGAAATGGTCTCCTTCAAGGTCTGTAGCTTTTTCTCAGAACACACCATCCCTGAAACTTTTTAACGTTCACTCATCCACTCCTATACAAAGGATCCCCCTAAGTTCAAAGTTCTGCCCTAGGTTTTTTTGTTTTTTTTTTTTCTTTCTCCATTAAATTTTAACTTATCTTGCACCAAACTACTCCTATACACTAAGGTCATCTCTGGAGAGGTGTGCAGGGAGAAGCCCATAGTGGCCCCCATGGTAGCTAGACCCCAAACAAGACTGACACCAACTGCCTCTGTACAAGCCGTAGAGTAAAGCTCAAACCTCAGCATCACCTCTGCAGAGTCTTGATGGATTTTGCACAAAGACATGATAATAAATTTGATAACAGTGATTTCGCAAGAGAGACATAGAAAGAAAGGAATAGAGATAATGTGTGTCTTTTCAGTTAAATAAATGATAGAACCATTCTTCCAACTCAACCAGTGTGGATTTAAGTCAGGACATACTTACATAAAAAAGCCAAATACTGGGCTGGAGAGATGGCTTAGCAGTTAAGGTACCTGCCTCCTAAACCTAAGAACCCGGTTCCAATCTCCCGGTCCCACGTTTAGCCAGATTCAAAGTGACGCAAGGGCGCAATGCCGCACTTGGCCTCAAGGCGGCGCACGCATCTGGATTTCGTTCACAGCAGCTGACAGACTGCTGGCGTGCCCATCTCTATCTGTCTTCCTCTCCCTCTCTTTCTGTCTCTCTCTGTGTCTCTCTCCAAAAATAAATAAAATAATAAAAAAAAATTAAAAAAAAAGCCAAATACCTAGGTGGTAGAACACCAGGGATAGCAAATGAACAGAGAAGCAAGACAATGGATTAAAGTATCAAAAATGACTTCACAGGCTGGAGAGATGGCTCAGTGGATAAAGCACTTGGCAGGTAAGCATGAATCCATGCATTCGTATCCCCAGAACACAAAAAGCTGAAACCTGTGCTGGGCACATGTAATCCCAGTACACTTACGAGCTAGAAAGGAGACAGAGACAGGAACATTCTCCAGAAGATTGTAGTGAACAACAAGAATGAGAGATCCTGACTCAAACAAGGTGTAAGGCCAGGGACAACTCCTGAAAAATATCTTCTGACTTCCACACATATGCCATGTTGTATGTGTGCCTCCACTCACACATTTTTGAAGATATATGACTATAAACCTAGTTAAATAAGATTGAGCAAGACATGCTAGTGTGTTGCCAGAAATTTTAGAGCCCTATACAAAACACATTGTCGATGAAAAGTATGAAGACATGGTCTTTGATGTGAAAGGGAAGAGCATAGTCATTTTCTTCAATGGTTCCTCATGTTTTATTATATTTTATAGGGTTAGTTTTCTTTTTTAAATATTTATTTATTTATTTGTTTATTTTTGGAGAGAGACATAGAGAGAGACAGAGAGGGAGAAGGAGACAGATAGTGAATGGGCATGCCAGCAATCTCTCAGCTGCTGTGAACGAAATACAGATGCGTATGCCCCCTTGTGGGCAAGGGCGGCATTGCACCCTTGCGTCACTTTGCATCTGGCTAAACGTGAGACCTGGAGATTGGAACCACTGGAGATTGGAACCAGGTTCTTAGGCTTCCAGGCTGGTGCCTTAACTGCTAAGCCGTCTCTCCAACCCTGGGTTAGTTTTCTTAATTAGCGTTATTACTGAACAAAAATCAGTTCATTACTTCTAGCATATAATGTGTATATATATATATATATATATATATATATATATATATATATATATATATTTTTACATGCATTTAAGGTGGCATAAAGCATACCTTTAGATATAACTTAATCAATCTTGCATAGACACATTGTTAGTGTCTGAAATGACCAATATAAATAGTATTCAAAGCCTGCATTGTTTTGACTTTAGAACCACAAATGATAACTACATAGTGCATGATTGTGAATTTAAAATACCATAATATACAACATACATAAATACAAACATATATACAGATGTTTGTAAGGAGCATACTAAAAATGTTTAAGTGGATAGCAAACATATCTACAACTATTAATGAGAGAAATCAAAGCAGAAGTTTACTAGTTTTTAAGGAAAATGACAAAAAGTGGACTCTACACTATTTTCTATAAAATTCAGTAATGACTTTAGTAAGATTAGGACAAGAAACTAGTAGTTACATCCTATGTAGGAAAATATTCTAACTTAGAATTGTTGTATCATGTTTGTATTGAGTTGCAACTCTCACTTGAGAATTTTAATGTAATATGCTAAAAACTAAAGTGCTATAAAATTTAGCTAACTTTGAGAATTCTATAACATTGCTTAAGTTCAAAACACTATAGAGCTTTGCAAAGTTGAAGTCTTTAGTATTAATTGGAGACATGTTTTTCTGGTTTTCAGAGACATTAGCTCATAAAATGGTCTCATGTTCCATGTGTTTTGCATTTCTGAAAAAAATCAAATGTTTATACTTTTCACATTAGTAACTGGTGAATTACTCTTGGTTCTGGCCACTGATAATCATTGTCTCCCAAATGCATACTCAGCTTGGTACTCAATATTGCCAGTGACAAAGGTACCATTTGTGAAGATAGTATAAAAACGTGATTCAATCACTGTGAGGTTACTGATGCAGAAGGATTAGCATTGCCCACTTTGGGAGAAAGTGTTTCTTCTTTTCCATTCCCTTTAAGTGTGTCTGTGACTAAGTAGGAAATATTTATAAGGTGGTTTAGTACACACCTGTTACCAGAGTGCATTCAAAGTGCTCCTGACTTAATTCCCTAATATACCTGAGAGCTTAGTTGTGGTAAATTAGATAAATTCATATAAACATTTGAAGAAATTTGCTTTTAGTCATGAATTAATCAACTCCCACAGCTGGAAAAGAATGGTTCTGACACCCACTGCTACCAACCCCTGACCAAGCAATGCTGGTTACCAAGTGTTGGTACAACATGGGGATGGAGACAGGATGCTCATTTATCAACATGTGGGGACCACCAAAGGATCAAGTGCACACCTGTCTCTTATTATGTGCAGTCTTAATTAGGAAAATAAAGCAGATCTCAAGACTGTGCATTGGTTGAATTCTCAATATTTTCAATTTAAAGTTACATAAATCTGTTTTTTTTTAATGTATGAACATAAAGTATTTCTCATTATATAAAGAGTACAAACTGTGGCCTTGGGGAATTGTTGAGTTTTTATGGCCTCAGTTTCCTTAGTTAGTACACTGAGGTGATGCTGTCATTTCCTTTTAGCTCTAAACTGGTGATTTGATGGCCCCGAAGAGCAACGCCTGACAGATCAATCTCCCTGAAGCTCCGGGATGCCAGCTGTGGGCATTGGGAGCCACCACTGGGAGTTTCCAGGTTGAAGGAGGTTCCATGAGACAGAGTGCATCTTCATAACACAGAACAGCCTTGCACTGATTCACATAAAAAATTATTGAGTCAGCCTCCTATTTGAAAAATATTAAGCAGTTCCTCTTTTCTAATCCCAAATAGAGATAATTTATAAAATCATTTTAAAGTTTAATGGAAGAACACTAAACCAGAAAGCAGCTTTGGTGTTAAGGTAGGGACCACATTTTCTGGATCTTTTGTCCAAAAGGCTGGTCCTCTTCAAGTCCTTGAGTCCTGAGTGTCCTTGTACTCTTGTTCCTGGTCCTCAATAGTAGGCCATGACTAAGCAACCCCAGATGACATCTGAAAGCCACAAAATTACATCAGGGCATAATGTTTGAAGTCCCTGCAGGCTCTGGCAAGTAGAGGCAGGCTTTAGCTCACAAGAGATGAAAGGTAGTTAAGAAGCCATCCTTATCACAATTACGAACGGAAGTTCACTGGGTTCCTCTGAAACATCTTCTGAGGACAGATATGTTGCCTGAACGTACCTACAGCAATGAAAACTTGTTCTTTGTCTTTTGCATGTGTATATGTATGTCTGTGTGTAGAGGCCACAGGCTGATGTTTGCATGCCTTCTTCAATTCCTATCCATCTTAGTTTTTCAAATATGTTTATTTGTTTATTTGCAGGGAGAGAGAGGGAGAGAGAGAGAGAGAAGAAATGAGAGTGGGCACACCAGACACTTTCCACTGCAAACACGCTCCAGATGTATATGCCACTTTGTATATCACCTGGCTGTCAGTGGGTTGTGGGGAATGGAAGCAGGGTCATCTAGCCTTTGAAAGCAAGTGCCTTTAACTGCTGAACTATCTCTCCAGCTCCATCTTACTTTTTAAAAATACATTTTTTAAATTTTATTGATGAAAGAGAGAGAGAGAGAGATAATGGGTGCACCAGGGCATCCAGCCATTGCAAACGAACTCCAGACACATGCGCCCCCTTATGTGTGTGGCTTACAAGGGTCCTGGAGAATCGAACCGGGGTCCTCTGGCTTTGTAAGCAAGTGCCTACAAAGTGCCATCTCTCCAGCCCCATCTTACTTTTTGAAATAGAATCTTTTACTGAACCCAGAGCTCCTTGGCTAGGTAGCTTAGCTAGCCAGTGAGCTCCAGGGATTCTCCTGTCTGCCTCCACAGGGCTGGTGTTACAGGAATGTGTCAGCCCACCTGACTTTTACATGGATGCTGTGGATCCAAACTCAGGCCCTCGTGCTTGTGAGGCAAGACTTCACTCGCAGAGCCATCTCCACCGCCCTCATAAAAGTATTTTATTCCAGTACAAATAGTGTCATTTGGGTCCTTTGATTGAATGAATATAACCTCAGCTTATTGTGGCCTAACTTTTATTGTGGGAACAAAAAATACAAATCACAGGTTATGATCTTTTGTTTTCCCTCTTCACAGAAATCTTTACAAGGCATTTTGTCTCTCTTGGTTTAAGTGTACTGCAGACACCACTAATTAGAGGGCAGTTGACCACAGAGGGCCACAGGCACACTGTCATTAACTAGCTGTGAAATTTAACTTAGCTAAGGCATGGCCTGCTCTTACAAAGTCTATGCTATACATTCTAGTGTTTCTCTTTCATCTGAATTTAATCACACTAACTTAGAAGTTGTCTCCCAACATCTTGTTCCTTGGATTTATATTTCTTATCAGGAACAGAATGAGAGGCCAAAGGAGAGGATTTGTATTGCTACTACTCAACTGTACCTTTGCAGATGCTTGCCTGTTATTAATGTCTATGAGCCTCTCCTTCCCCTTCCTGCCTCACACCAACCATATTTGATTTGGGGGACACCAAACATCTAGGTCTGCAAACTGGAATGTAGAGGATTATGTAGATTTGGTCCTTTTTATATACTGACTGTCATAATTTAGTTTTATCATTTTTAAAAATTTTACTTATTTATTTGCAAGCAGAGAAAGAGATAGAGAAAAGAGAGACAGATAGAGAGAGAATGGGCATACCAGGGCCTGTAGCCACTGCAAACGAACTCCAGATGTATGTGCCCCTTGTGCATCTGGCTTACATGGGTCCTAGGGAATCGGTCCTGGGTTCTTTGACTTCATAGGCAAATGCCTTAACCACTAAGCCATCTCTTAAGCCCTAGTTTTATCATTTTAAGCCAAGTGTTGGTGAAGTTTCACCAAAAGGTTGCGTGATTTCTTGTTTACCAATCTAGAAATGTTTTATAAGATTAAAATGGAATCTAAACCTCAAGATAATCCTCATGGAAAAAATATCTTGAGAACACATCATCAAAAATAAATGGAAAAGCCAGGTGTGGTGGCACATGCCTTTATTCCCAGCACTAAGGAAGCAGAGATAGGAGGATCACCATGAGTTCGAGGCCACCCTGAGACCTCATAGTGAATTCCAGGACTACCTGTGCTAGAGTGAGACCCTACCTCAAATAAATAAATAAATAATAAATAAAAAAGATGTTATCTTTATGGAAGTTTATAACATGTGCAATAAGCATGATCTCTAAGTTGTAGAATTTAAAACCTCTAGCATGTTAGGTTTTACATGTATATAACAAAATAAATTAATATATTAATAATTAATACATATATATATTATACGTTATATAATATATTTATATATTAATAATACATATACACATACTTATATGTAGATCAAAGGTAAAGAGATTCTTATTTTCTTTTATTTTTTGTTCTAAGTAGAACCAGAGCTAAAATTTGTTTCAATTTTTTTTCATATTTTCTTGTGGGTAGTATGCATTTTAAGTAGACAAATACCAGTCATAGCTGCAGTAATTGAGTTGAAACACCCATTGTGCCTTTTCAAGGTTAACATGAGTTTTTTTTTTTTTTTTTTTTTTTTTTTTTTTTCGAGGTAGGGTCTCACTCTAGTCCAGGCTGACCTGGAATTCACTATGTAGTCTCAAGGTGACCTTGAACTCTTGGCAATCCTCCTACCTCTGCCTCCCGAGTGCTGGGATTAAAGGCATGCACCACCAGGCCTGGCTCCAACATGAGTTTTAATACATAAAGATGATAAGCTTGTATCTCAGTTCCATTTTATGTAAAATTAATTGAATTACTTCCTAAAACTGAAAATTTATTAATATTTTTTATTTTTCTCTATAAAGCCTCCTCCTCAGAATTTTTGCTTAGGGATAGATGTGATATTATAGACAACTGGTGATTTCTACCAGGATCTGAACTGGTTTTATTGGAGTCATGAGATCATTTGCATAGTTCTGAAATTACGGAATTTGAAAACACTGTCTTGAAGCAAGAAAAAAATAGGCTTAAAAAAAACCATATTATGAGGCAGGTTTGACCTGCCTTACTGGCTTGCTACAATCTATAAAGCTTTCACTTCACATGGTTAGGATATAGAGGCACAATTTCATTTGAAGAATATACTAAGCACCATAAAAACAAATGAATTTAAGAAAAATTGCTTGGAAGAGCCCTGCAGTAGGAGTTGATTTCCTAGAAGCAATGATTTTGATGTCCTTTTTCCAAACAGGATCAATAAAACACAGTAATGATTAGAAGATAATTTGTGCTCCTTGTGCTATCTTAGGCAAAGCCCATAAAGCAGTTCAGAAAACAAGCACAGAAAACATGATGTTTTCCATGAAAGTCCCGGTAAAAGTATACATGCTGAGACAGTTTATTTGTAAACAAATATTGAGGGCTCTGCTTCTCAGGAATAGAAGCATCTATCTTCATCTCTTCCACTTTAAGGGAAAGGAAGTCAGTCATAAGTTCTACATTTGCAAATATTTTTGTGTATTTTTATTATCAAGCTAGATAAATACTGGGTTTGATTCTTGGGAAATAAAACATGGATATGGGCATCCAGATAAAGAAAGAATTAGGTAAAAGTTAAATAAAATGGGTTCAATGAAGGCTGGAGAGATGGCTTAGCAGTTAAGGTGCCGCCAATATATTCAGTGTTTTATTAGTTTGTTGTTTGCATCTGTAGCCACCTGGCTGGAGGCAATGTCACTGGGTGGATCTTAGCGTCCAGCCCTAATGTGTGGTGGTGGGTGTGAGATTTCAATCTAAAGATATGCAAAGTGTGCCTAGTTGGAATTCCTGAAGTGTGCTGTGCTGTGTGGTTTTTGGCTTGTGGCTTCTCTATGTGTGTTTGGTCCTGTGAAAGCAGGCCAGCTTCTTCTGCCATTATGGAACTTCCCCAGGATCTGTAAGCTTCAATAAATATCCCTTTCTCCCTAACTGTGCCTGGTCTGGAAGTTCATCTCAGTGAACCTGAAGCTGTTTACTCCACCTGCAAAGCCAAAGGACCCCAGTTCCCACATAAGCCAGATGCGCAAGGTGCGCATATGCGTCTGGAGTTTGTTTGCAGTGGCTGTAGTCCCTGGCATGCCCATTTTCTCCCCATCTCTCTCTCTCCCTCTTTCTCTTTCACTCTCTCAGATAAATAAATAAAATAAAATAAAAACATATTAAATGGGTTCAATGAGGTAGTAGTGAAAAGTAGTTTTAAATAGTTTTTCTTTTTTTATCAAATATTTTATTTCTTATTTATTTATCTATGAGAGAGATAGAGAGAGCGAGAGAGAGAATGGGCACACCAGGGCCTCTAGCCACTGCAAATGAACTTCAGACCCATGCACTATCATGTGTATCTAGCTTACATATGGGTACTGGGCAATCAAATCTGGGTCCTTAGGCTTCACAGGCAAGCGTCTTAACTACTAAGCCATTTCTCCAGCCCACTTTTCTTGATCAATTCCACATTTTCTCTAATCAAGTTCTGATCCTCTGATACTATGCACCATTTTCTAACATCATCAGATCCCTAGGCTGGGATGAGAATGACGACAACTAGCATCAACCTTGTATAACCCTCATAACAGCCCTTGGAGAAGGTAGGCATTATTATAATCTCTATTGCCTAAATGAGAAAACAGGTGTGAAAGGCCAAGGAACTCACTCACTCTCCCACAGCTCATAAGTGGCAAAGCTGGGATTAAAATCCCAGAAGTTTGGCCTCAGAGCCCATGTTACAACCTCCAGGCTAAAACCACCATGCTGCTGGTGACATGAGAAGTAAGCAGACATGCTGTCGGCCCTGCCTTCCCATACTTCTGCAAACTCTGACCTCATGGGGGAAATATGATCCTGTTCTTTTGCCATCAAGTCTGAGCAAGTGCAAAAAGCCACCTCCTGACAGGGGTGGAGGACAAGCAGCTCATATTCTCTGTGCTCTTTAGAATGCAAGGAATCCTGAGCCCAGGCAGGGCATGAGGCAAGCACTGAGAGGGAAAGTACAATCCTCACCAAAAGGCTGGAAGGAGGCAACCAAGAGAATGGTTGCCAAGGGTAGTGGCATGGATGGTAGATGGGGTCACCTGAGAGTAAGCCTAGGGGTGTGTATAGAAAGAGAGAGAAAAGTGGAGTCAGAATTTCTCTTCAGGATTAAATTTAGGATTCAAAGACAGATTGAAAAGAGTGAAGTGTCATCTTGGCCTAGCCACAAGAACTGTTTTGGTGTGGTAACTAGATGACTTACCAATAATGTTTTCTTAGATATCTAGAGTAATTTTTAATTAAATTTATTTATGTCTTTGAGAGAGAGAGAGAAAGCGAGGGAATATGGGCTTGATGCCAGGTCTCCTGCTGCTGTAAATCAACTCCAGATGCATGTACCACTCCATGCATCTGGCTTTACATGGGTACTGGGGAATTGAACCATGGTCATTAGGCTTTGCAAGCAAACACCTCTAACTACTGAGCAATCTTTCTGGCCACAGAGTTTTGATGTTTTCAAAGACTCAACAAACGTTCATACTTAAACTGACATTACTAAGACATGTATTGAATGTGAATATAGAGGGAAAAAAACCCAAGGTTAAATTAAAATAATTATTATGTCCATGATATGTAGAGGTACCATTGAGAACATGAAGAAATCCTGAGAGGATTTCAATGTCTCAAGGGAACATGACAAATGCCAGTCTTGTTGGGATGCTTCATGCCCACGTCTGTGAACATGATTAACTACCAGGAGTGTTGCTCTTTTCCGTCAGATTCCCTGTGCTTCCCTTCTGATCCCGTCCTAACCACTCTACCTGATTCCTCATTGCTGCTACCGCTCCATCAGAATTTACACATCTTCTTACATTTGTCTCCATTCAATGCATCCTCAGTTATTTAACCATGACATCTTTCTCAACCTATCAATCCAGTCACTTATCTAGTGCATCTTACTTGAATCTGGATTCACATCCTGAGGAACCCTCCACAAATACTCAAACTTTTCTTGTGACTTTCTGTCCCTGCTGTGACACGTCCCCTCCTAGTCTCTCTGCAGTCATTATTGGCCAAATGCCCTCTGGATTCCATGTAGGCTGGCCCCCATGCTGGCCTCCTTCACTGTCCCTAAACACTTGCTCTCTAAGTTGAATTTTAAAGTCTGCACTGATTAATAAAGCACATAAGGCTAAAATGTGCCATTAAAATATTTTACTTAAAAAGTTTAGGGCTGGGGAGATGGCTTAACGGTTAAGGCACATGCCTGTGAAGCCTAAGAACCCAGGTTTTATTCTCCAGGTCCCACCTAAGCCAGATGTACATGGTGACACATGTGTGTGGAGTTCATTTACAGTGGCTAGAGATCCTGCAGTGTCTATTCTCACTCTCTCTCACAATCTCTCTCTCTTTTCTCCTCTCTGTATCTAATAAATAAATAAATTAATTAAAACAATTTTTTTAAAGTTTATAAGGTTTAAAAAAATCAAAGGTGGCATGTAAGAATTATAAAGAAGAAAATCAGGGTGCAAGAAACCATAAATCTTACATATATATATATATATATATATATATATATATATATATATATATGTATGTATATATATATATATATATATATATATGCACATATATATATATGGCTATATAATATTGTTAAAGATAAGAACAATTTTAAAATATAAAATATTAACTTCATATTTTATTGAATGACTACTTTATAAACTAAGATTTAACATATTATAAAACAATATATATTCAACTAATAATAATTTCAAACACAGTTGGAGAGATGGATTAGCAATCAAGGCATTTGCCTGTGAAGCCTAAGGACTAATGTTTGATTTCCCGGTACCCATGTAAGCCAGATACTCAAAGTGGCACATGCATCTGGATTCGTTTGCAGTGGCTGGTGGCCCTGGTGTGCCCATTCTCTCTCTCTCTCTCTCTCTCTCTGCCTCTTTCTCTCAAATAAACAAGTAAAATATTTAAAATTTTCAAACAATTTTAGTTGCTTATAAAACTAGTATTCTCATCACCAATATTGAAAATCTTTACAAAAAATGCATCAATCTGAACTTTATATCTAAATAAAAATAATAAAGGCAATATTACTATGCTTCTAGAATATTTAATATATTTCAAAGTATGAGTTTTATGCGACACTTGTGCTTCAAACTCATCACAACTCATCACATTGGTTGGTAGGTAGCTACTATGTTTTTGATCACCTAGAAAAGTCAAGATGTTAATGATTCACCTAAAATTAAACGTATTTTTTCATTAATGACATTGTACCTAGAGGTGAAGTATGTGAGTGAGACTTGCCACATATTTTATATTTCACTTAATAACCTTAGCAATCATCAATCAGGTCCTTGTCAAACACTTGTAAGCAGAATCTACTCATTTGTTGACAATGGATCAATTTCTTTTTTAAAGTCATGGCATTTTCTATTATATTTTACTACAAATTTCAATGAAAAGGAAAAATGATGACTCCTAGTTTTCTGAATATGTCCATTCCTATACCCATGCACATACACTCAGTCATCCAAGTATTTCATGTGTCTAAAAGGCCGGTGTTGCCGGAGTCATAGGCAGAGGAGTGGTGGAACTCAGACAGATATAAGGAATATGTAAGTGTTCATTTCTTACACTAATGTGCTTCCTGTTCAGTACCTTATAAATTATAACAAAGTGTTGAACATATCCTGTCATCACTTGTAAATGTGGGAAATGTCAATAATATCTGCTATGATTGCTTCATTTCAACAATATGGCATTTGTGAGAAAACAGCAGCAATGATGACAAACCTTGCCTCATAGTGGCAATAAAATTCTAGTATATTCTTTAGTGTCTTACTCTGGCTCTTCACAGAAAATAAAATAAAGGTAATATAAGGTTTTCTTGATATGCATTTAGAAATGGATTAAATTTGCATAAGACAGTGATTGAGCTTTACAATTCAAATAATTGCCTCCATAATTATGAAAAATACGTAAGCTTAATTTATCCTTTAACCTACCTTCTTGTGAAATCCAAACTTTGATACGGTACAATTTCAATTTAAGGCATATTATTTTTAAAAAGGCTCATTTGAATGCTTTTTCCATTTCAGCTAGTATCTGACAAGGCTCTCATAATTATCTTACAAAGCAAATTAAGAAATGTGGGTAGGAGGAGGCAGAGTTCAAATGCATTTGCATACGATTAAATCATCAAATCAACTGCATTGATAGTAGAAGAGACAGCAGTAGATTTATATGGGGTGGTCAGGCCCTGCAGAAGCAGGTTTACCACAACATAAGGTGACATAAAGTTGGCAACTATATCATTGGAACACAGGATTCAAACCTTTAAAAATAACAACATAAAAAGAAAATAATGTCCAAATAATAAGTTGTTATTGGTAGCTAAAATCCAGAATTTCTGTTCCTGTTCTGAGATTGATAAAAAAAAAAAAAAAAAAAAAAAGGTAATTGACAATAGGTTAGGTAAAGGATGGACTTGGCAAAAGTTTTCACTGGAACAAGGGGAGAGTATCTGACTGACCACATGTCAGTGCATGTTCAAATGTGCCCACTAGGCCCATAAAAATAATAAAAACAATAGCACATAAAAAAGATCAGGAAGTTCCTCCCTAGCATGGGGAGTGCCCAGTGCCCCAGTCAGGCACACCAGTTGCCACAACACTGCAGGGTTTCCTTTGGCTAGTTGGTGGCTAGCAGGCAAGAGACAGAAGATTTCTATGATACTTCCAATTGCACTGCAGAGTCATATTGCCTGTATTATCTCAGTTATGAGTAATCACTGGTAAAGAAATGAGGGTTAGAATAATTTCATTTGGTTAAAGAAAATAGTTAATATCCATAATATTTACAGAAGTTATAAACAGGCTAGACTTCCACAGAGAAAGGTATTAACTCACTGATTGAAAAGATGATGGTTGTTCTAGACCAAATTTGGGTCAATTCATTTATGCAAACAATTATCTCTACATTAGTATTGCCAATTTTTAAAACATATGTAGAAATTTCTGAAGTAAAACCTTTTGTCAAACCCTCTATTAGATTTCATTATTTGGTTAGTTGATACTCTATGCCCAAAGGCATTTATTTTATTTATTTATTTTTTTTATTTTAGTAGTGCTCAGAAATAATTACCTATTGAGTTAGTAAACTCCACCAGCTATTCCAAGTTTACTTACCCTCTGACCTTCTTTCCCAGGTGGACCTTGGGGGCCTTGCAACCCTATAGAACCCTGTGAGGAAAAGCAGACACAGGTTCACTGACTGGCTCAAATATACCTGCCTCAGAAGAATGTTGTGAAAATGTACAGTCATTTCATTGATTAAGCCAAACGTTTTAAGTGATTTGAGGTCTTCCAAGGTTAAGCTATGCAATATATTCATGGATGATAGATTGCTTTGCATTGGCTGGTTTATCTTTGTAGCTAACTCCAGAAAAGAATAAAAGGCATTTCCAAACCTGATGCAAGAATGAACATTCACTCTCCACTAAAACATCCCATGTGAGTGAAATTGCACTGTGCCAAACCACCATTAATAAATGGTGACAATATTTTCAGGCAGAAAAAGTAGCTCGTTATGTATTTTAACCCTAAAACCAAACTACACTTCTTTGTGGAGATTAGTTTTGTATCACTTTAAAAAAAAAAAAAAAAAAAAAAAAAGGTCTGGAGAGGTGGCTTAGCAGTTAAGGTGCTTGTCTGAGAAGCCTAAGGACCTATGTGTGATTTCTCTCCAGATCCCATGTAAGCCAGATGCACAAAGGTGACACAAGTACAAGGGTGCACATATGCACAAGCGTCTAGAGTTTGATTGCAATGGCTGAGGCTCTGGGGTGCCAATTCTCTCTCACACAAAACAAAACAAAACAACACAACACAAAACACCACACCACACCACAAGATGGGGCTGGAGTGGCTATGGCGTTAGCTTACAAAGCTCAATTACCTGGATTTGATTCCCCAGTTCCCATATAAAGCGACATGCACAAAGAGGCACATGCATTTGGAGTTTCTTTGCAGTGGCTAGAGATCCTGATTGCACCTGTTTTTTCTCCCCCCCCCTCATTGCAATAAAATAAAAAGATAAACAAATAAATTATTTTTTTATTTATTTTATTTACTATTATGGCATTGCCTTCAAACTTACATCTATTTTCAATTTTTAGTATCATAAACATCATTAAATGCTTATAATATTTTCAA
This sequence comes from Orientallactaga sibirica, assembly GCA_036365145.1. Lineage (NCBI taxonomy): Eukaryota > Metazoa > Chordata > Mammalia > Rodentia > Dipodidae > Orientallactaga > Orientallactaga sibirica. The sequence goes on from JAEOAD010000006.1 coordinate 24,239,515, forward strand.
ATGATAGGGCAAAAAGTAAATTTTTTCAAATAATAAAAACAAATTCAGGAAATTGCAGGTGTTGCAAATTTGGAAGTCAAGTCTCTTGATTTTTACAGCTATTGCTAATTATTAAGAAATTCCTTCTTCACCCAAACTTAGAATGATAATTCAATGTGTTCATCTTCATCAGTTATTCCTGGTTCTTCTAGGTCTTTCTTACTGCTTTCTCCTTCCCTTTTGAATGGGCAGATGTGGTTGTTTGTTCCCAAGGCAGGTTCTCACTCTGGCCTAAGATGATCCAGGCTGGCCTTGAATTCATGATGTTCCTCCTACCTCACCCTCCCAGTTACTGGGGCTGAAGTTGTGTGCCACCACACCTGGCTTTTGAAAATGTGTTTTTTTTTAATGTAGGAAATTGTGAGGTAACCTCAGTTCACATTCTCTCATAATGATTTCCTACATTTGTGGGCTTCTGATTCTGTAGATAATGGCTTCTAGACTTGTAACCTGAGTTTACCTTGAGTTTTATGCAGAGCCAATATCCAACTGACTACTTGACACATGGTGAGGGACAATATCAGTTGTCAACTCAATGGGATTTAGTATCATCAGTGAAAGAAATTTCCGAGAGTTTTTCTGTATTAGTTTAATTGAGGCGGGAAGATCTACCCTAAATGTGGGTGATACTGTTCTGTGGGCTGTGGTCCTTAACTGCATAAAAAGAAGAAAGCTAGCTCTGAGCACCTGCATTCATGACCCTCTGCTTCCTGACCACAGATGCAATGTAACCAACTGCATCATGCTCCTGCCTCCCTGCTTGCCCTGACTTGATGGATTGTATTCCCTCAAACTGTAAGTCAAAATCAACCCTTCCTCCCTTCAGATGCTTTGTGTCTGTTATCCTGTAACAGCAATGAGACAATACACTTACCCACTTGGATATATCATCACCATCTGATATTTGGCACATCAAACACTGAATTGTGGACTCTCCCTCCACAACAGATCCTTTTCCAGCCTTCCAACCTCAGTGAATTTACATAGATCTGCCTTGGTCCTCAAGTTTGCAATCTGGAACTCATATTCCTCACATATAGTTACCGAGCTGTTTTTTTTTTTTTAATTCAATCATTAATTATTTTTTGTTTTTATTTTTTGAGGTAAGCCCAACAGTGTGGCCTTTTTTAAATGTAAGAGTACAGCGAGCAAGAGAGAGAGAAAATTGGCATTCCAGGGCCGCCAGCTACTGTAATCAAACTCCAGATGTGTGTGCAAATGGGCAACCTTGCACACTTGTGTCACTTTTTTTGCATGTGACTTAGTGGGACATGGAGAGCTGAACATGGGTCCTTATGCTTTGCAGGCAAGTGCCTTTACCTTTAAGCCATGTCTCCAGGCCTGTTTTTTTTTTTTTTTTCTTTTCTTAATCTCTGAAGTGTGTTTGGGTGTATTTCTCTCCTACTGCTTGCTGGTTTTCATTTCCTGCTAGCCTGAAGATCTTCCTGTTAACTCTATCACAGCCAAAAGGTTCTTCAGGAAACCCAGCTTTGCCTTCCCTGCCTCTCCACATGAGTTTCCTCTTTTAGCTTAGCATGTCTCATTCTTTTCATAAGTTTATAAATTGTTGCTCATGTAATGATTTCTTCCCCTCACCTCTAAGCCACTATAGGTAGGAACTGCCTTATTCATCAACGGTGAATGAAAACAACTCACGTTGGGGAATCCACTATAGTAAGGAGGAGATTAATTCACTGTAATAAGGATCTTCCGATAAAGATACAAAGTTTTCCAAATGTGTATGATTACCATTATATATTGGATGAAAATCTAATAATACATATTAAAGTTTTTGTGAAAGAAGACATGTGCATATAACATTAGCATATAACTTTGTTTTTCTCAGTAAAAAAATTTCAACATATTTAAAAAGATATGTTATTTTTTATTTATTTGAGAGAGAGACAAAGAAATACAGAGAGAGGGAGAGACAGAATGGGTACACCAGGTTTGTAGCCACTGTAAACAAACTCCAGACATGTGCCACCTTCTGCATATGGCTTACATGGGTTCTGGGGAATCAAACCTGGTTCGTTAGGCTTCTCAGGCAAGTGCTTTAACCACTAAGCAATCTCTCCAGGCTCCTATCAACATATTTTAATTGTCTATTTGCATAGCTTTCATGTTATTAAAGGTGTCAAAATTCAATATAAATTATTGTGACTAACTTTTGAATAGCATTAGTACTAATATTCTCAAATATTACCAATTCTCAGTGTTTCACCAATGTTTTTGACTCTTTACCATAAGTGAATAAAAGTTACATGGTTATCACTTTGTTTTAATCTGACTTTGGAGGAATATATAGTGGGACAGAGTATACGATGTCTATATTTCATTAATTTAGGGAAGAATAAAAATAAGTCAGTTCTATTTATAGCCTAAAAATAACCACCCAGTAAATAACATCTAACCAAAGAAAACTGGCTAGTTCAACTAACGATACAATGGCAAATTCCATATTTATAACTAAATGATAAAATTAAAATACATCAAGTATTAATTTACAATCTAATTACAGAGACTTGTGTCATTTCACATAGGACTGACATAACGTTGGCTCTAGATTAAACTCTTCTCTTTTAGGAAAACTATTACCATTTCTTGAATAAACAAACTAATATGCCACATTGTTGATAGCCATACAAATGCTGACAGTTCTTTCAGTGTTTTAAAACACGAACTGCTTTGGATAATCAGCAAATGCTTTCAAGAGGTATGCTACATTTTGGGAAATATAATAAAAATATACTATTTTATTGTTTGGGAAAATTCTGTAGCAAATATGGCAAAAGTTTACAAAGTACACAAATACTATATTTTATTTGAAATGTATTCAAAAGATCAAAACATATTTATTGGGCTGGAGAGATGGCTTAGCAGTTAAGGCGCCTGCCTGCTAAGCCTAAGAACCCGGTTCCAATCTCCAGGTCCCACACTTAGCCAGATGCAAAGTGACGCAAGGGTGCAATGTCACACTTGCCCACAAGGGGGTGCACACATCTGGATTTCATTCACAGCAGCTGAGAGACTGCTGGCGTGCTCATTCTCTATCTGTCTTCCTCTCCCTCTCTCTCTGTATCTCTCTTTGTCTCTCTCCAAAAATAAAATAATAATTAAAAAATTTTAAAAAAACATATTTATTAAAATTCTTTGTGTGCAAGTCATATCAAGGAAGATATATAACCAATTCACATACATCACTAGAATGTCTCTTTTCTTCTTTTTTATTAGATATGGACATATTTAATATGTAGACAACACATGTTGGGACCATCCTTTCTCTCCTTCCTGCCCCTTTACTAAAGAGGCCTTCCTCGTTGGGGATGCAAGTCAACCCCATGGGGATTGTGGGTCATGCATTATGGGGGGGAGGTGGGAGGAAAGGCAATGTCTCTGTGCAAAATGTCCCAACTGTGACTCTAAAAATCAGAATGGCTCTTTTTCAAAAATATTTTATTTATTTTTTAAATTTATTTATTAATTAATTAATTAATTAATTTATAAAAGAGAGAGAGAGAGAGAAAGAGAGAGAAGGAGACAATGGGCATACCAGGGCATTCAACCAATGCAAAAGAACTCCAGATGTATGTGCCATATATATCTGGCTTATGTGGATCCTGGGGAATTGAACCTGGGTCTTTTGGCTTTAGAGGCAAGTGCCTTAACTGCTAAGCCATCTCTCCAGCCCTAGAATGTCTCTTGATTGCTCAGACAACTTATTCCTCCTTGGCTTTTGCTCAGTCTAAGACCAAGCTAGAAGTGTGATTTAAAAAAAAAAAAAAACACTGACGGGTGTGGTGGCACACACCTTTCATCCCAGCACTCAGGAGGCATCGCTGTGAGTTCGAGGCCACCCTGAGACTACAAAGTGAATTCCAGATCAGCCTGAGCTAGAGTGAGACCCTGCCTCAAAAAACAAAAAAACCAAAAAAAAAAACAAAAAAAACAAAACAAAACAAAACAAAACAAAAACCCTAACAATTAACAATTCTTTTTAATTTTGAATGAATCACTTACTTTTAGGATCATCCATGATGTGCTATATTTCATCCCAGCCATGTTGCCCATATACTTGTTTAGGTAGTGCTGGGTAATGAACCCACCCAGGGCCTTACATATGCTACATGTGAAGGCTCTTCCATTGAGCTACATTTCTAGCCCCAGAACATTTCTTAACTGCATTGACTGAGCATTAGTTGGCATTTATATGGATTTAGCAAGTGCGTATGTATAGTATGTACATGTGTTTGTTCCCTCATGCTCATGTGTGCACTTGGAGGCCAAAGGAGAAGGTCAAGCGTCATCTCTATCACTTTTTTGCTTTATTTCCCTGAGACTAGATCTCTCATGAAACCTGAGCTACTGACCAGTGAGCATCAGCAATTCTCAGCTCTCCTCTCCCCACAGGACTGGGGTGGCAGGGGTGTGTGATCACTCCCAGCTTCTTTGTGAGTGCTGGGACTCAATCTCAGGCTGTCTCAGGTCCTCTCAGTCCCTCGTGCACCAGAAAAGTAATTGTAACACTGACATTAGTAAAACATACCAGTCAATTATCTAACATAACATTTTTCTCAAACTAAGAACTTATATTTGTAAATAATATGTCTTTAGCCAGGTCTGCATTCCTTCCACTTAGTAAGGTCAAACAATACATTTAACTATCATTTAAAATGAAAATTAGAAATATAGCTAAGCTTTCAGTTACCTAATTTAAATGCATATCACAGTTACTTCTGTTCTTCCTTTCCTGGCTTTGTCAATGTCAATATATGGGTGCTCTACTTACCCTTCTATTTGACTAAGATTTCTAGAGGATAGAAACTCTTTTTAAGTTTCAATATTTTATTAAAAATTTCATGGCAACAATTGCATTTAGTGCTTTGCCTTACTGTATCCCTTATCATATTTGGAGATCAGTGACATAATATTAACTTAACATTTGAGTCATCTTGTACTCTCTAGTAACAAGCTTATGCTTGTTATAGAAGCTCTTCTTCTTCTTCTTCACCCCACTTACAGTCGCTACTCAGTATATACTTGGTAGGTTGGATCATCAAGAGGAAAACACTAAGGTAGAGCAATATTGAATGTTGATATTGGGGGATAATGATTGATTCCATTTCCACTTTCCTATTAGTTCTGCCTCCAGTATTATGTCTTAAAAAAAAAAAAACAAACAAAAAACTTGGTTCTATATGTGAAAGAAAACCTGTGATAATTGGCTAAGTGTGGTTGGTTTTGTTTAACACAATGAACTTTAGTGGCAACATGATCTTATTATTCTGTGGCAACATGACCTTATTATTTTTATTATAAATTTATAGTAATTGTACAAGGAGTTTCATTGTAACATTTGCATATAAACATATAATGTAATTTGATATCAGACACATCTATTTTTCCTGTACCCTTTTCATCCTTCATATCCCTAAATGGCACCAATTTCTTTCATCTCTTCCTCCCTGTCCCATCCAATTCTGTATATGAGAGAAAATGTGCTAATCTTTCTAAGACTGGCTTATTTGACTTAACATGATGAAAATCCAGGGTATTCTGTTTTCCTGCAAATAACATAATTCCATTCTTATTTATGGCTTAATAAGACTGCACTGTGCATATAAATCACATTTTCTTTATCCCTTTGTTTATGGTCATCTAGGATATGCCATAATTTGATTATTGTGAATCGTATAGCAACGAGAACGGTCATGAAGGTTTCTCTATTGTATACTAAGTTAGCTTTCTTCACAGATATACTCTGAAGTGGATAGCACATGGACGGACTACCATTCCTCGTTGTATTTGTTGATTTTTGTTTCCTTAGTGATAGTCATTGTAAGTGGGGGTCTCAATGCAGTTTTGATTTGCATTTCTCTGATAGGTAAAGATGTATTTATTGATGGACCATTTTCTTTCTTTTGAGACTGTCTAGGTTATTTAGCCATTTAAATATATTATTTGCCTTTTTGATGGTTAATTTTTGTATGTATTCTGGATATTAATTCTCTGTCAGATGGATAATTGGTAATATTTTTTTTCTTATTCCGTAGGCTGTCTCTTCTTTCTGGTAATTCTTTTGCTATGCTGAAGCTTTTTAATTTGATCCAATTATCTTTACAAATTAGAGCCATCAGCAATCAGAATCTTATTCAGAAAGCCATTGCCTATGTCTTTCATCTTGAAGTGCTTCTCCTATTTTTCCTCTAGTAGCTTCAGAGTTTCAGGTATCCATTAAGGTCTCTGATCTGTTTTGAATTGACTTTGTTGAATACAAGAGGTAGGAATCTAGTTTCAATCTTCTGCATGTTAATGTCCAGTTCTCCCAGAAATGTGTGTAAAGGAGCCTGTCCTTAATAAATAGTTTTTTAAATTTGATTGATATTACCATAGGTTTGTGGGTTTATTTCTGGGCCTTAGATTCTATTCCATTGGTCTACATACAATTTTTTTATTATTTTGTTTATTTTTTTTTTGTTTATTTATTTGAGAGTGACAGACAGAGAGAGAAGGAGGCACAGAGAGAGAATGGGTGTGCCAGGGCCTCCAGCCACTGCAAATGAACTCCAGATGCCTGCTATCCTATGCTGCCATTGTTACCATAACTCTGTAATATAATTTGAAATCAGGTATTCTGACATTGCAGCATTGTACATTTTTTCCTCAGGGTTGCTTTGGCTATTTGAAATCTTTTATGCTTCCATATAAATTTTAGGATTGTGTTTTTTTTTTAAATTTCTGTGCAGAATGCTATTGGAATTTTGATGGGAATTGCATTGAATTCATAGACTGTGGTGGTTTGATTCAGGTGTCCTCCATAAACTTAAGTGTTCTGAATACTAGGTTCCCAGCTGATGGCAATTTGGGAATTAACACCTCCTGGAGGCAGAGTATTGTTGGGGGCGGGTTTATGGGTATTATAGCCAGCTTCCCCTTGCCAGTGTTTGGCACACTCTCCTGTTGCTGTTATCCACCTTATGTTGACCAGAGAGTGATGTCCACCCTCTGCTCATGCCATCGTTTTTTCTGCCATCATGGAGCTTCCCCCTCGAGCCTGTAAGCCAAAATAAACCTCTTTTTTTCCCACAAGCTGCTCTTAGTTGGGTGATTTCTGCCAGCAATGCAAACCTGACTGCAACATAGACCATTCCCAGTAATATAGCTATGATCAAAAACTTAATTTTGCTGATCCTGGACCATGGGATGTCTTTCCATCTTCTAGTGTCTTTTCCCAAATATCTTTCTTCAGTGTTTCATAAATTGAATTAGGGTTTGGTTAGGCTCACTTGTAGACATTTTATTTTGAGGTTATTGTGAATTTGCTAGTTTTCCTGATTTCTTTCTTAGTGTGTTTGTCATAGTACACAGAAAAACCTACTGACTTTTTATGAGATCTATAAATTTTCTACTGGGCCCATAGATAATGTCTGAAAATAGGGATAATTTACTTTTCCAACTCGTATCTCTTTTAGTTATTTTTCCTTGCATTAGTGCTTTGGCTAAGGATTCAGACACTATATTGAACGAGGTTAGAAAAAATAGACACTCTTGTTTCATTTATGATTTTAGAGGAAGTGTTTTTAGTTTTTCTCTATTCAATATATCTTTGGCTGTATGTCTGTCACATAGGCTTTATTGTTTTGAGGTATGCTCCTCTTACTCCTAGTGTCTTCAGGGATTTTTATCATCATCCACAGGTACTGAATTTTTCTGTATATACTGAGTTGATCATGCAACTTTTGTGCTTGATTCTATTTGTGTGCAATATAAAATTCATTAATTTCCATATTTGGAGCCATCCTTGCATTCATGGAATGAAATCAAACTGATTATAGTCTATTAACATTTTAATGTGTTGTTGGGTTCAGGTGTGAAGAATTTTGGGGTGTGTTCAACAAGAGCATTGGTCTATGAGCTTCCTGTTTTTTTATGATTTATTTTTATTTATATTATTTTGGTTTTACTTTCACAGTGTTGACTCCATTATCCTCCTCCCTGTCCTCCCTTCCTGTTTTTGTTGTGCTATCCTAGCTAGGGTTGGTTTTAGGTTTACACTGACTTCAAAGAATGAGTTTGGTGATGTTCCTTCCCTTAGTATTTTATCTTAAAAGCTATCACAGAAATCTATTCTGCTTAGTCCTGGTCATTTTTCTTCCTTGCTTGCTACTGATCTACTTAAGTTGCTGTATCTTCAATTTTGGTAGGTCATATGTGTTAAGGAATTATCTATTCCCTCTAGGTTTTTTATTTTACTGAATCATACGTTTTTAAAAATACTCTCTAATGATCCTTTAGCTTTTAGTGGCATCTGTTGCAGAACCTTCCTTTGGTATTCAAACTTCATTAATTCAGGTATTCTTCTTTTGGCCAATTAGTATAAGGATTTTTCAATCATACTTTTTTAAAAAGAACAAACTTTGTTTCATTGATCTTCTGTACATTATTATTCTTAGTCTCCATGCCATTAATTTCTATCCTGATAATTTTTTATTTCTTCCTTTTCTACTAACTATGGGTTTGATTCATTCTTGCTTGTCTAGGACTTTTATTATTATTATGTTATTTGTGTGAGATCTCTGATTTGCTAATGTAAGCATTTGTAGCTATCAAATTGTCTCTTAGAACTACCTTGACTGTTTTCCCAAAGTCCTTGTAATTTGTTTTGTTTTTCTTTTATTCTAGACATTTTTCATATTTACCCTCAATTTCCTCAATGCCTCACTTATTGTTGAAAATATGTTAATTAATCTTCTTGTGTTTGTACAGTTTCTGGAATTTTCTCTTGCAAGGGATTTCTACTTTCAGTCTATTTGAATCTGATAAAAGAAGTTTTAAAATGTATTTAGCATTTCCATGATATAAAAATCTGCATTTGTTTATGCCTGAAGTCATGCTTTTTTAGTGGAGTTTTGGGTTTTTAAAATATTGAGAAAGAATGAAATACATAAGTTTATGTAAAAAATGGTTTGAGCTAGCTAAAAATTTCAAGTTCCAGTGGACAGATATTACAGTGTATTACATAGCTCTGTCTGGACAATCTGCTGATTACTTACAACAAGCCAGGGCTTATCATTATGGAAGCCAGAGTAAATATTGAACTGGGAAATTACTTAGAATTAAGTAGTTATGAACAGTATTTTGAAGTGTTTAACAAATACAGCAGATGTTTTTGTAAAGTCAATAGGAGAGATTAATTGCATTTGACCACATTTTTGCTTTGCAAGATATATCCATAACTTCTCAATCAAGGAAAATAGCTGAAGTAAAACAGAAAACTTTCATCTTAAAGTATGATTTGTATTCCCCTTTCAAGGAGTTGTAGTACATATGATACCTAACAACCACTTCAAGGAAAATGCTATGAGAGTTTATGTATTTTAAGTATTATTATTAAGTATAATACTTTTCATAAGATTAAAACACAAGATTAAGCAGAATCTGCACAAATTCTTCAAATATTACTTTAAATATTAAAGTGGACAGTTTTATATGCAAGTTTCTTGTTATGATAATAAAAACAATTTTAAGTTGGGGGCATAAGAATAATATTTTTCTTAAATGTATAGTTTTTTGTCTGAAAATTAATTAAAATATGTATTATAAAATCCAAACTAAACAAAATAAAAATAGAAGAGCATATATTTCAGTTACAAAAGGGATTTTCATATTAGTTTTGATATGTGAAATTAAAAATGTTTACATGAATGACTTAAAAGGACTACTTTGATATTTTACAGAATTAACAAGACACAAAAGCTAATTTTCTTTAGAATATATATTTAGAAGCTGCACTCTATATTTATATAAATTAGTATTCAGTGTATACTAGTAAATGGATGGCTTTGAGATGAAGAATAGAGGCTTTCACACAAACTACAAAAGCTCTCACATACCTTTGTGGTAATACTGATAAGATAACAATAAGAACTGTCACTAGAGAGAAAATCTTCTGAAATAATAATGTGGACAGGAATGACTTAATCATTATCAGCTGAAGTAAGCAAATTCTGTAATTGGATGAATAATTGTATCCTACCTTCAACAATATAAAAGTTGTGCTCATATATAGTGCTTTCAAAATTGACAATTCCATCTAAAGCTCTAGAAATATTTTAGACATGGGACACATTGATTATGACATGCTCATGGTTTCAGGAATACGTTATAACAGTAAACTTATCCCATGTTTTCTGCATTTGGAAAAGGCATTTCTTTCATGATATAGATTCTGAAATAGCTGTTATCAGTTGCTATTGTTTCATCTGATGAAACAATGAGATAATATAACTAAATAATAAAACATGAATCTGAAATACTGGAAGTTATCTTTCATTCCAGGAAATTTTCTTTCAAGCCTGACTTTTGGTCTTATTACAGGGCTTTGCATTTTCTATGCTGTGTACATATCCTCAATTCTTTTTCAATCTATGTATTATCTACCAATGTGGCTGGTGTTAGATGGGGGCTGAATGGGCGAATCATTACAAACATTCTTATTCTGCAGTTTTGAAAACAGTGATTGTGAATGATACAGAAAATCCAATTTATAGAAATATATTCATCATCCACAAATTCCACTTGATACCAAAATAATCTCAGCTAGTTTTTACTTCTCATAGTGTTATAAGACAGATCCTATACATGCCTTTGGAAGGGGGCTGCCCTTCAATAGAGCAAGAAATACAAAGTATTCTTTAGTTTGTCTCACACTAATGAGAATCAGGTGCTTAATTTTAAAAAATAAATAACATGAGCTGAAGAGGTTAAAGTATCTATGCAAAGCTGCCTGCTTCTACCTCCCAAGTGCTGGGATTACAGAATGCACTCATCACACCCAGGGGGTTCTGGGGATCCTAACCCAAGTTGTCCTGCCAGTGAAGCTAGCACTTTACTGACTGAGCCATCTCCCCAGGCATAGCAGTTTTTATACTCACAAAACTGATCACTGAAAATGTTACTGAGACATCCATAAATCTGACAATGAACTTCATTTTGTGGACACCATATGGGAGGTCAAGAGGCAAATCAGTCTATGTACAAACATTTTTAGAGCACAGTATTGTAGAAACAGGGTGACACTATCAAGCTATGTAATTGCATCTATTTCACAGGCTGGATGAGTTAAGGCTGTGTCAATACAACTCCAGTGCAGGGAGCATTAATGAGATTGGTCATGACATGTCACATAGACCCCCAGGATGTCCTAGGGTCACTTTTCAGTTTATTGTGTTACTCATATGGGTCAGATGTTCTAACCAAGCAAACAGATGTGAATCTATCAAAGTCACCTAGTCAATTTGCAAACACTGGGAAATTGTCACAAAAGTAAATCATAATGAGTGTTTTTTAAAATATTTCAATGAAACGAAGCAATCGGAAAGTTATTTTCAAGCTGTTGAAAAGAAGTAGCCAGTGTATCTAATGAGTGTCAAGATAATTTGAGAGTTAATGTAGCCTCCTGTATGGAGAATACAGACAAAGCAAATAAGTAAACAAATGAAACACTTTTGATAGTTAACTAATCCTCTTAAGCTTTCCAGAAGAACCTGGATGGATTGCAGGCATACCTGACAAAGGTCAGATAAGAGGAAGGGAAGGATTTGGAGGGAGATATATGCAAAACCAAATCCAAAATGAATGGGTATCAGACTAAAAGACATAACCTTCAATAGGAGCATGGAGGGATCACCTGGTAAGAAGGATCCTGAAGAGGGTGAGATGAAGCCTAACGATAAAATATTCAGCCCTGGCTTATAAGTCCCAGCACCAGAAATTGGTTACAACCCATGTTGAGCTGTTGATCAGAGAGACCTATGAGGTCCTCAAAACAAGACAGATTTCTGTCCAAGCACTTGATCACACACCTGAGGGGAAAGGTAAGACCCTATTGCTGAAGACACCACATGCTGCCAACACAGATCACAGAGACAGCTGGCTGAATCTGGAAGGAAGCCAGTTCCCCGATGGTCTGCCCATATAGGGCTGAAAAGGTATATGAGCCACTGGGTGGTAACAGCCAAAAATGCTGTGAGCAAGCAGGGGACTCTGCTACATGCAAGCAACCAGCCTGACAAGATGTACACACCTGTGCAATAGTGACACACAGCCCAGGTGAGTAACCAGTGGCTTTTAAAATTTTTTTTAAATTATTTTATTTATTTTTGGAGAGAGACACAGAGAGAGACAGACAGAGAGGGAGAGGGAGACAGATAGAGATGGGCATGCCAGCAGTCTCTCAGCTGCTGTGAATGAAATCCAGATGTGTGCGCCCCTTGTGGTCAAGTGCGGCATTGTGCCCTTGTGTCACTTTACATCTGGCTAAATGTGGGACCTGGAGATTGGAACCCGGTTCTTAGGCTTAGTAGGCAGGTGCCTTAACTGCTAAGCCATCTCTCCAGCCCACCAGTGGCTTTTTAAAAATATTTTTAAAGATTTTATTTTTATTTGTTTATTTATTTATTTATTTATTTATTTATTTATTTATTTATTAGTGACAGAGAGGGAGGAAGAGAGAGTGTGAGAATGGGTGCCCCAGGGCCTCTAGCCACTGCAAACGAACTCCAGATGCATGCGCCACCATGTGCATCTGGCTAACGTGGGACCTGGAGAATCAAACCGGGGTCCTTAGGCTTCACAGGAATGTGCCTTAACTGCTAAGCCATCAGTGCCTTGCTGATTGGCTAAAATATCTGCTCAGTGGAAAGGAAACAATATCTGGAACTGGGAACTAAGTTAAAATCCTATGGAGGCCAAAATTATGGACTCCAATGAGAAGCTCCCACTAGTCTTTAGTCCAAAGTGAGGCTACATCCATCAAAATATCCAGAGGCTGCTGAGATCAATATTAAAGTAGACTTAAAGCACACCCACTAAGGGTCAGGGAATTCTGAGGAATAAGGGACAGAAAGAATGTAAGAGCTACAAGGTGGGAGGGTGTATCCAGATGCCTTGTCCCCCCACAATGACTGACTGCTGCTCTCACAATTTATAATCCATGACTCCATTGTGAATACCAGCAATCCCACTAAGGCGGCCCTCAGGGAAGTGGGGAAAGGAAGGAGGGCAATGATGGTAGCAACACAAGATGTACCCATACAAAGTTTTAACTTAAAGAAAGAAAAAATATTTGTAAATTGGATAATATTCTGTAAGAAATATTATGAAAAAAATCAGCAGCTTGTAGACCACAGGGAAAGAAGAGTAGTAAAGTGGGGCTGGAGAGAAGGCTTAGAGGTTAAGTTGTTTGCCTGCAAAGCCAAAGGATCCTGGCTCAATTCTCCAGGACCCATGTAAGCCAGATGCACAAGGGGGCACATGGATCTGGAATTCATTTGCAGTGACTGGAGGCCCTGGTGCACCCATTCTCTCCCTCTCTATGTCTCTCTCTCTCTCTCTTTCTGACTCTTTCTCTTAAATAAATAAATAAATAAATAAATAAATAAATAAATAATATATATTTTTAAAAAGAGTAGTAAAGTATGAGAAGAAAAGCACTCCAGGATCAGTGAATTAGAAGTTGGATACATCAACAGTCATTAAACAGTGTTGTGGTAAATTTGTTGCTGGCCTTTTTCTGTAGAAATTCAACCTGAAAATCCTGGTGTTGGCTACAATTCTCTAAGACCATCATGCATTCCTGTTTGTCTTATTAGTGAGGTACTAGCTTCTTTATATTTTATCTTTTTTTTAACCCTTCAGTTGGAGGTCTAGTCAAAAGGGACCTGGGGGATTCAGACAGTTCTGGCTCAGACACCGGCATATTCTTCTAGCCTTGACATATCCTGCATAAAGAAACAGGAACGACTTCTTGGTTTAGCACCAGGCTCAGCATCCTTGTGCCAACGTAGGGGGCAGCACAAGTCTCTAAATTTAAACAAAGATATTCATGTTGTTGATGTTCCAGGTGAAAGTTCCATATACAACCTGAGTAGAAAACTATCCGTCTTTTCAAACTAGGCCTTAATTATTTATAGGATTTGTTCAGTTAATTGGATGTGGGGTCCAGGGAGACAGGGTTGAGATCAATAGTACAACTAGCCTCATGTACCTTGTTAGAGTCTTAAGAGTAGCTTTTAGGGGGCTGGGTAGAGAGTTCAGTGATTAAAGGCACTCGGTCTATAAGTCTACCAAGCAAAGTTTGGATCCCTTGTTCCCATGTAAAGAAAATGCAAAGTTACCCACATGCCTCTAATCCCAACATGCCTATGGCAACTGGTAGTGGAATCAGGAGAATCCTGAAACTTGTAGGCTACTTAATCTGGCCTTTGTAAGAGACCCTGTCTCATACAAGTTGGAAGTAGAGGAACAATACCCTGAGGTTTTCCTCTGACCTCCCCACATTGAGTGTAGCACACACATGCTGATACAATACAACCATACATACATACATACATATATATATATATATATATATATATATATATATATATATATATATATATATATATATATACAAACACATACATTTATCATATACACACATAAAATTTAAAAATCAGTAGTTTTTGTCAAATGATACATGAGACAAATTAAACAGTTTTAGTCCTAGCTCCTGTTGGTAATATTAAAGGAAAGTGGTTGGTTGTGTGGTATAATATAGCAAAAACAGGATATAAATGAGAAATGGATATTAGAAGACAATGGGTCTTTACACAGATTTATCCTGTTTCTGCTGGTCTTATGAAGAGGTTGTTAATTCTTTTACTTTTTGTTCTGGAGTGTGAGTGTGTGTGTGTTTCTGGGGATTGAACCCAGAACACTGTACATTATAAACATAAGCATGACCAGTATTCTACACTATCAGGTTTTTATTTTTTTTTTTTTTTGAGATAGAGTCTCACTATAGTCTAGGTTGGCCTCAAACTGATGATCTTGCTTTAGCCTTCCAAGTTCTGAGAGTATAGATATGAATCCATCATGTGGACTAATTTTTTTTTTATTTTGGGTTTATTTTTATTGATTTATTTGCAAGCAGAGAGAAGCAGAGAGAAAGAGACAGAGAAGGAGAGATGGAGACAATGGGTATGCCAGGGCATCTAGCCACTGCAAATGAATTCTAGATTCATGTGCCACTTTGTACATCTGGCTTTATGTGGGTACTGGGGAGTTGAACCCATGTTGTTAGGCTCTTCAGGTAAGTGCCTTAACTGCTTGGTTATCTCTCCAGCCCTGAACTATACTTTAAGAGCATTTATATAGCAAAATAAAAGATATATTTTTCACTATTTTTGACGTTAATGATGATGTCTGCTTCTAGGAAAAGGGTGTGTTTTCTTGTGTCCCTTATAAAATATTTGGATTATGTAAGTTTGGAATTACTGAGCCTTAAAAAAAAACCTACAGCATGTGCAGCACCTACCTGGGTGCTTTGGACATGGGAGTGAGAGCAACAATGCAACCACCAAACTTGCATTGCTTGCTGTCATGAGTAATCACACTTTTCCTTCTGACTCAAAAGTCTCCTATCTTTCGAGAGATGCATGATATCACTTCAGATTAAGAGATCTTTCCATTTTTGACTGTTGGTCTCTTTTGGAGAATCTATCCAATTTAACTATCTTAAGAATTTAACATATCAATAGTAATATTAATAAATATTTTAAGAGTATATATTCTTTTTTTAAAAATACTGTAAGTAAATAGAGATGTTTAAAGAAAATATTCTAATAACAGTTGATATTAACGAAAATTTCAAAGGAAAAGAGCCAGGCAAAAGAAAAGAGCCATGCCTTTAATCTGAACACTTGAGAAGCTGATGCAGGAGGATCACTGTGAGTTTGCGGCCAGCCTGAGACTACATAGTGAGTTCCAGATCAGCATGGGCTAGAGCGAAACCCTACTCAAAACAACAAAAACAAAGAATAAAACGAAAGAAAAATGTAAAGGAAGAAATAATAGAATTTTTGAGCTGGAAATGAGTGCTATCATCTCCTGTTTAGATACCTAAAGTTTCCTTGCTTTTAATAGTTTAATTAAAATGAAGGAACACTACCCATAATGATGCTGTGATTTTATGAAAATCCTCTTTAAATATTTTTTGAGGCAATCCCAACATTTTTAATGAGAGAGAGTTAAAGAAAATATTGGCATACCAGGGTCTGTAACCACTATAATCAAACTTAAGACATGTCCAATACCTTGTGCACATGTGTAACCTTGCATAAGTATGCATCACCTTGTGTGTCTGGCTTACATGGGAACTGAGAAGTCAAACATGGGTCCTTAGGTTTCATAGGCAAGCACCTTAACAGCTAAGCCATCTCTCCAACCCTCTCTTTAGATATTTTAGTAAGTATTTTATAAAGGCTTTTGGCCCTTGCTCTTAATATTTTTTCTAATTCACATTAGCATAATTACAGTAAGAATAATAATAGGTAAGAGTCAAATAGTGTTTGGTAGGAGCCAGTAGTTCTAAATTCTTGTATGAACTAATGCATTTACTCATCACTGGAGACTTACCGTTTAGGAAAGTTTATTACAACTTGTTACATAACAAAACTAAGATACAGAAAGGTCAAAAATTATGGTCAGGTTCAGGCACAATCAGTAGGGCAGGAAGGTCATTATAATTCCTAAACTATATTGCATGAATTCTTGCTGTGTTAAAAAAAGTGGAATAGTTAATTAGTATGAATATAATTCTAATCCTTGTTAGACAGCAAGCACTTTATCGATCAATATGAGGTTCTACCACAGAGATTTTTTAAATGCTCAAATAGAATAGAATTGAATTAAATTAAGTTTAATGTGGATTTATGGCTTGAATTATATGCTTTGGTGCATATAATTTTTAAGAACGATTTGCCCACTGTATAATTTTCTAATGGCATTTGAAATTCATTTTAATTTATTTTTGTAGATTGCTTAGTATTTCAACATGAAATGAAGTAAGTCTATCATAAAAGTTCCAAATTGGCAATGCATTTTCTTTTTAAGAAATAAAGTTTACTGTTGGGGCTTAAAATGCATAATTTAGCTGTTTGATGAAAACAATTTGAAATGTCTTTTGAAACAGAAGCAAACTATAAACAGCAAGGCAGAAGGAGCTATTCTCAAAACATTCATCTAATGAAAGATATATAAGTCGTGTCCATGTCAAATGAGCTGACTGTAAGTTTTTCCAAAACATAAATCTTCTCTGAGGCTAAAACATAAATCTTCCTAGGGCTGTAAGCACCAACATGCCTGGATTTCTGCAGAGTTGAAGAAAACAACTTATCCTGGAAGCAGCTTCTATTGTGATCAACTAATTCACTGATATATGTCTTAGGCTCACAAATAAAACAACATCGATTTTTAAAAAATGTATTTCAACTACTTTTTTCTATTGTCTCACAACTATGGTAAAAATCCAAATATTTAGTTTGATCATGAGTTTCATTCAAAATGATTAAAAATACAAAGTATAAAATATTTTACACAAATATAAATATTTTATGCTTATGTTCTTCATAGAAAGAGCATGTAAATAAAAGGCTTTACTATATAAGGAATTTATACTAATCTAAGATTGAATTGAATTCATATGCCATAATACATATTCTTATATGTACATGCAAATATGTATATTATATATTTATGTTATAGAGCACACTTACAGTGAAATTCCTAATTAACATTAGTAGATATATTACATGAAATGCACTGTTGTACCTTCTTTCACTTGTCTCTTCTGACATGACATGCCCAGACCAGAAGAAAGAGGGAGGACAGCAGAGACATTAGATTTAGAACAAGAAAGAATTATGCTTTTGAGATATGTAATAAGAGCTTTTCTATTTAATTTATTTGAAAAGAGCTTTTATTCATTAGGAATTATAATAAGAAAAAAATTATTTAATACTGGAGTCAGTGACTGTAATGTACATAATTATGTTACAAAATAAAAATTCTGGCAAAATGATGTTTTTTAAATAACTGGATGTTAGTGTATAGTATCAACATACCTACAGTTGCCCAAATACTTGTGTACCATTTATATACTAATTTTACATGACTGGTTTAAAACTGACCAACATTAACAAACTAGCTGCTTAACTCTGCTAAAGTATTATTTATTTCTTTGTTCCCCATGCACAGTGTCTGCTCAGTGTAAGCATTCAACTGGGTGTGGGTAAGGGGAGGGAGGGAGGCTGAGAAAGGTACTTGTCACTTTCTGAATGATCATTTTTGTACATACCAACTTAAGAAAAGAATTATTCCAAGACTTTCCCTGTCTGAATATTATATGATCTCCTGCACATCTGTTAATTGAGTGTCATTTGATTTATAAATGGCCAGCTGAATTTTCTCTTAGTTACGTATGGAATTTAAGATAGTTTTCACTCTAAGAACTCTCTGTATGTCTGATTTTTATTTAAGTAGGATTTATCTGGGCCCCAAGGAGCTGGTATTTAAGTATTACTGAGTAAAAATGTCTAAGGCACTTGTTGACTGACTTAACCTTTGGCTCCTGTGTAAATATTTGGTGCCACGTGGATAAGTAGATAATAACTTCCCAAAGAGACAGGGCTCAATGCAACATAGTTAATTTTCTAGGAACTAAAATTAGCAGATATGTTACATGAAATGCACTGTTGTACCTTCTTTCACCTGTCTCTTCTGACATGACATGCCCAGAAGAAGAAAGAGGAAGGACTGCAGAGACATTAGCAACTGTCTTATTTCATCGTCCTTGTCCTGCTTATGGGGCCCCAGTTGAGTGTTTTAGTAAGATTTTAATAGAAACACAGAAGTCCTGTATTAACTTGATGAGAATCTAAGAGTAGGAGGTTATAGGGAGAATAGAGAGCACACACAATTTAAGCTACTACAAATAACAACACTACATTTATATAAAATTGAAGATAGGACAAGTGTAGAGTAGCCAAAAGTTTTAAGTTTATTACAGTCTGTATATCTAAATGTAAAGATGTACATCTAATATTTAAATGTGAGAAAAAGCTAATATTAAATGCCCTACTTCAGATAACATGACTAGCCCATGAAATAGTGAACCTTAATAAATATGTTTAGGTAAAATTCTTTGATTTTGTAACAACATCAAAATCTACTTTGATATATTTTAATAATGATATTAGATAAACAACATTTTGACTAAGGAAATTTTAATCCTTATAAATAATATGTTTTTATTCAGAGTTTGTTTTAGTTCATATAAACCTTCTTTATAAATATCACTAAAAGAGATACCCTATACTCACTAGTAATTCACCCATTAAGTGTCTGTTTGACATTAAGTCCTGAGTTTTTCCATAATTGAGATATTATATCTTAGGAAAGTGCTTTACATGATTAATAAAAGAAATTATAATTTAATAGGCTATTCATTAGTAATATTTCTAAACTAGCACTAATGTGTCTTAGTACATGGCAATGATATTAGCAATGTCATCCTTGTTATTGGAGAACTTCTGGGAAAGCATGATTTAGTCATTTTCCTGTAAACTTATAATTTTAAAATATGTGTATGTATATATGCAAAACATACTCATAAGTTAATTATTTCCTGCTAGTTTGCCAGATACTTAGAGATTTCCTGTCACTATCATGTTACTATTTAATTTTATTTGGCATTATTTATGTTACTGAAGGCAGAAACCAAAAATGTAGATAAGTTAGGTGCTAAGTTTTACCATCTAAGAGAGATCAACAAAGTGTTATGAAAAGCAGGTAAATATGGTTAAGATTTGCTATAAAATGTCATTAAAGTTTACCATAAATTACAGATCAAAGGCTTATTCAAGTTACTCACTCTTATTTATTACACAAAACACCAAGATTATTATACAACATTCATTTACTTTTCTTTGCAAACCTGACAATCTAAGTATTTATCAGGCCAAAGACAAAGCAGACGCAAG
Source organism: Orientallactaga sibirica (assembly GCA_036365145.1). Lineage (NCBI taxonomy): Eukaryota > Metazoa > Chordata > Mammalia > Rodentia > Dipodidae > Orientallactaga > Orientallactaga sibirica. The sequence continues at coordinate 24,259,416 of JAEOAD010000006.1, forward strand.
GCCCTAAGGTGTGAGTGCACTTGGCGTGTAGGTTTCAGGGATATATGGATCTCAAAACCCAAAATGTCTAAAAATATTAAAGACAGGCGAATAGAAGTTACTATGCTAATTCTTATAAATTGATGGGCATATTGATAATTTGAGTAGCTGCTGAGGAGAAAGCAATCAGGACATATTTTGTTAAATTGGAAAAAAAAGGCATTCTTTCCTAGCCAATGATACATACACATCACTGTCCTTGGCTGCTTGCATTTTTAAAAAATAGCTTTTAGATGAAAGGAAATTAGATTTAAAATTTTAAGTTTTTTAATAATTAAAAAAAAAAACTTGACTTGCGGGAGGCAATAGGGGTTCTGCCACCCTGAGATGTGATCCAGGTCAGCCTGGGCCAAAGTCCATCGAAAAAAAAAAAAAAAAAAAAAAAAAAAAAAAAACTTGGACTTGCCAATGGGTTCTGAATGTGATGGTATAAAGTCCATCCTGTATAATGAAGTAAACAGAAACCAGGTATTATTAGTAGGGTGACTGGCCTTTCCTAGAAGTTTCTAGAAGTATTCAAGTTGGGTATTTTTGATACAAATATTGATTAATGAATAATCCCAAAATGTTTGTTCAAATATTGAGAGAGGAATCTGTGGAGAAAATTATTAATGTGCCTTCAGAGTCAGAGCTCTCAAATTTGGTTATATGTAGCAATTATTTAAGAAATATTTAAAATGAATCTTGCATTTGTCTTTTTCTAGAGATTCAGACTTTCCTGGTTATAGTAAAGTTTGGAAATTGTTTTTAAAAATATTTTCTTTATTTAATTTTTTTTACAGAGAGAGAGAGGAAGGGCACACCTGTACCTCCAGCCACTGCAAATGAATTCCAGACAAATAGGCTACCCTGTGCATCTGGCTTACATTGAGTACTAAGGAATTGAATCTAGGTCCTTAGACTTTGCAAGCAAGTGCCATACCACTAAGCCATCTCTCCAGCTCTGGAAAAAATTTTTTTTTTTTTTTAAGATCCTGAAGTGGTTTCAATGTGCAGTTAAGATGGGAACCATTGACTTTGCAATAAGGCAATGAGCTAGGGAGAGGGTGCTAAGTCCAGGGACACAAAACTTGATCCAAGGACCAGGTGTCATAGCTGCATTCCCTAGGAACTTATAAAACTGTGGAATTTCAGGCCTCATACTCACTTACAGAATGAAACTGTGACCTTGAGCAAGATCCCTGAGAGACTGCCAGGCACATTAATTTTGAGAAGCATTAAGGCACCTACACACACAACAGTGCTTGAATGACTGGGTTATGGTTGTAATTAAAGGTACATTCCTAGCCCTAATCCCTTGCACTTAACCAACAAAGCTTCAATGCATTGAGTTTCATTAATATGCCTTCATAATGGAAAAATGTATTTATTACTATGCATTAAGTTGGATTTCAAATGAAAGCCAGACTACTCCAACATTGTAGAAGAAATTACTGGGTAGTTTTTTTTTTTTTTTTAAACAAATAATGACTCTTCACTCTAGCTGAAATTAGGTTTGCCTTAGGGACTTTTAAATTTTACTAGTCCAAAAATTAGAATTTTTCAGGGTGGAGAACCAACACTGATATTTTCTAAAGACCTGTTGTGGATTTCAGTGAGTATCTAGTTTTGAGAAACACTCTAGGTGAACTCTCCTATACATCATGGTCTCATTTAGCCCAAATGCAGTGCAATCAGCCATTTTGGCTTCCTAGAAGACTATTATCAATTTCTCAATTAATAACATATTAACTTGCATTAGAAGACTAATTATTTAGTGCATGGTAGGCTGATATTCACCTCAGTTCATCCCTATTTCATAGATAACAGTTGATTTTCTACATTAGTAAAATAATTAATGGCAAACATATTAAATAATAATACCCAAATAATAACAGTATTTTACTTTGTATAATACAACACTTCATCTCATCCTGTTTTGCCTTGTCATATATATTTAGACAAGTATAAAAATTAGTTTGTACTTTCTCAGTCCAGTTGAATGGCAGAAAAACATTCATGAAGTGTTTGTTGGCAGAAAGAAATCAGTTGCTATGAAAGTCCCTCAGAGTGAACAGATGTCCAAACTTACACTTCCTGTGAAATGATACACACAGGTAACATATTGGTCTTCAAAAATGAGTTGGAAATAACTAGGAAACCAAATAAGGAAGTGAAGTGGTTGAACATGAAGCTTATTCAAAAACAAAAGGAATAATAAGCATCTTGAGAAAGTTATCTTGAAAAAATTACCTTGAAAAAGATAAGCAACTCTAACTCTCAATCACTACCAAATAACTTTTGTAATTCAACAAGGTATGAAAGATACTAATATGTAGCAAACTTTGTCTCTAAAATGATTTTATTGTATTTTGTAAACTAGAAAGAAAAACAAAGCACAGAATTTCATTGCAAATTAAGTTTGGTCATGACTCAAGTAATTCACCTATTTGATTTCTCAGATTTCCAATATATCAAGAAATATTTGTCCTTTAAGTGACAGTTGTAATCATTATTTGATTAAAACATTACTCTTGTATAGTGTCATTTTTAATGGGATTGAATTAAATGTAAAATTACACAAACTTTGAGACTCCTGTGCTACACTGGAAAAGCACCTTCCAGACCACTAGGAAATGCCTTTACCATGACCTTATATCATCAGATGGGCCTTTGAATAGCACAGCTTTATGTTTAATTTTTTAATTTATGCCATTAGTTAACATTGACATAAAATTTGAGAGACCTCAGGCTACATATGATCTTAAGAAAACCTTTCCTCTTTTCCATTAACTTAGAGTCTTCCCTAGACCAAAATTTTAAGTTAAATGAGACTCTCTAATGGTCTATTAAGAAAATCTGTTAAGAATAAATTGAAACTAAATATAAAACTATCATATATTTATGATTAAATGCTCAATAAATGATGAAGCAATTAACAGAGAACAATTCCATTATATGCACACATCATTTTTCTCATATATTTGAAATCTTAGGAGTAAATCACAAGAAAAAATGGGTTTGGGTCCAAAAAACAACATTTTGCTGAGAAGAAGGGACAGAGGAGTGTCCAGCACTGGAACATCTCTATCACACCCTCCATGGCTCAGGGTCCATTGCCGAAGAGGTGGTGGAAAGAATATAAGAGCCAAAGGAACAGTACCATTCCTGACAATACAACTGCCCAGACAGAAATTGGCCTTGATATCCATGACCTTGCAGTGCCTAGCAATACCTTCACAAGACTCTCACAATAGAAGAAAAAGATGTTGATATCAAATTAAAAGAGAGACTAATGAAGAGAGGGAGGGGATATGATGGGGAGTGGAGTTGTAAAGAGGAAAATGGGGGAGAAGGGAGGGAAATATCATGGTTTATGGTCTATAAGTATAGAAGTTGTCAATAAAAATTAAAAATAAAATTATAAAAGGGTCTTGGGCAGATTTCCTAATAAGTTTCAAAGATGGCTCCTGTGGTTGAGACAATAGCTTAGTCCATAAGGTACTTGAGGATCTGAGCTCCGTCCCCAGAATCAATGTAAAACAGAGAGGTGTGTTGGCCTGAGATTGTAATCCTTGCTCTGAGAAGGCAGAGAGAGACAGGCAGATTCCTGGGGCTCATTGGCCAGCCAGACTAGACTAGACTACTGAGTGTATGATAAGCCAATGAGAGATCCTGTCTCAAAAAGTAGTGTATGGTGCCTGAGGAATGACACTGAAGTTGTCCTTGAGTTTACACACACACACACACACACACACACACACACACACACACACACACACACTAGCACTTTCAGCCATTGAATTATCTTATTTGGTTTTTCTTTTACAGATTTAAACTATGAATAACTTGCTGCTTCCAGTTATTCAATGTGCTATTTTAATTTTAGAAAGCATGCACAATCAAACATTTAGAGATACAATTATGAACCATGATAAAGATAGGGAAAATTTCTTAGTCTAGATACTGGTAACTTTGAAGCACCCTAATGACCTATGTCAAGTTCTTCACTGCTCTGGGAGAACACCTGTCTTTAAAATGTGGGTGTTTAGCCTTTAAATTTTTGAAATATTATGATTTAAATTCAATTTTCATCATGATGTAGTAGCAATAATAAAGGTGATAACAGAGTTTAATTTAGATTTTCATTTCAAGAAGACTTACAGTTAAGGCTGGTGGTCCTGGAGGTCCCATATCACCCTAAATAGATGAAAGAAAAGTTGTGATTATCAATAGGCCCTTTTGGCATAATAGAAACAATACCTTTGGAAAAACAGAACTTATCTCTGTTATCATCTGCACAATGAAAACTGCATTATGCTCTCTTTCGCTCTTATGATGTAAGGATTGCCTTGTGTGCACTCCATGATGTGTGTAGCAATAGCACTTGTTTTGAAAAATCTAAAATAATCTTCTATTCTATTCTTTTGATTACTAATCCAGATTTAGAAAAAAAATCATTTTCATTATGGTTACTTGCCAATGGAGCAGCTGGGAAGCATCATAGCGACAGATAATTTTTTCTGACAAAGTTAACATGAGGGTCAGCAAAAATAATAAGTGGATCTCCTCCATTTCGTCCTCCCAGCTGCAAGAAACAGTTCCCACGGTCTGTTCTAAGCTCTGCTGAATGTGCACCACACATGCCATCAACTTTAAGAGGTTTTCCTTGCACTTGTGTATTTTCCAATGCTAAAATTGTGCTGCCAACCTATGTGTATACAAATGTGCAGGTGCATATATTGATTATATAAAAATCTTTTAAGGGCTGGTGAGATGGCTTAGCAGTAAGGCATTTGCCTGCAAAGTCAAAGGATCCAGGTTCGGTTTTCCAGGACCCACATAACCCAGATGCACAAGGGAGCACATGCATCAGGAGTTTGTTTGAAGTGTCTGGATGTTCCGGCATGCCCATTCTCTCTCTCTTTCGTCTCTCTCTCTCTCTTGCTGCCTCTTTCTTTCTCTCTCTCAAATAAATAAATAAAATATTTTTTAAATCTTTTAAAAACTAAGAGTTCACTGTGTGTTACTCTCTCAGACACTCTATTTCATAATACTTATGAAGACTGTGTATTCTTGCTATGCTTTTGTTTAGTTGGGCATTGTGGAGTCCATATACCCATGATGTATGGCTTGGGGCTCAGGGATATTATATTCTCATGATGTGAGTAAATTTGAAATTTTCTCCTTTGTTACATACTTTAACCATCTCAAATGTTAACACTTAACATCACATCCTCTTTACTCTTGGAACAATTTAATGTAAATAATGGTTGCTAAGGAACCACAGTATAGCTTAAATCAGTCACTAAGGACTGATCTGCAAGATCACCTTCAATTAAGAGATAAATGTTGAAGACAGGCAAGGATTTTTGAATGTTCAAAGAATGGGGAAAAAAGAAGCAGTATAATGACCACACATGTTTAATTTTCATGAAATTGGAATCACCTAATTACCTTATTCAAAATAATCCTTGCTTCTCATATTCCTTCATTCCCATTTGCAAGGCCACTGCCAATATGCCATTATGAACCAGCATGTGGGGAAAAGTGGCAGGAAATGAAGCATTTAGACTAAGATTGAGATACATTAGTATTAGCTTCCTTTCCCCAAAGCCACCTGCTTCATCATTAAGGTGACGGCTCAGAGCTGTTGGCTGACATAGGACACCTTTTTAATTTGGTGATTGGGTACTTCATGCTGGTAAGCAAGGATGAGCATAGGAGTCTTATAAACATGAGTTAATGTCAACCACTAATTGCACATTCAGTCTCTTCAAACTAATTAAACTAATTAAATTGGACAAAATAATTTTCTCATTCAGAAACTTTTAACATAACAGCTTTCTGTTCATTTAAATGTTACTCTATAGTTCTGGGGATTTTCTTAAAATGAGGTTGATCCATGTTGGGGCACATACAATACCTTTTCTCCTTTTGGGCCAGGTGGACCATGAGGACCCAAGTCACCTTTCAAACCCTGCAAAGAATATAACCAAAAAAATTCTATATATATAGTTTCTAGAAACCTACCATTTATAACAAATCATTCTTAAGTAAATAAAACATAATTTACTCAAGTCCAAAACCCCATTCTTCTCTTTGTAGTATAGAAAGAAATAGACAACTGGCACCAAAATGATCAGTCACATCTGCACTGTGGTGGGTACAGATACGTTAAATCAGTGTGAGTCCTCAATATTGCATATTTGTGCAACTTTGCTTCCTGCTAAAATTACATTAATTCACCATCTGGGAGAACATCATTTAGATCGATATGAGCTTTTAAGCATCCTCTTTGGATTAAATTTGTGGATGTTGTAAATACCTCTGATTTAGCATTGATTTAGCCTTTATAAAGCTTGCCAAAAAATTCAAGAGTTATGTCAAAAACATTTTTTATGTCTCTATTATGAAATCTAGTTGTGGGAGGGAGGGAGAGGCAATGAAGATTGCATTCCTTCTCTATCGCTCACCATGCTGGAGCTAAAATGTAATATCTTTCCTGTTTTAAAGTATGTTTTACTTTTTATAATTCCTTTGTTTTTTTTTAAAAAAAAACCTGGATTTACAAAGATACCAAATAGAGCTATATTAAACATAGACAGAATATCAGACACATATTTTCCCAGAGCCTCTGGATGCTTGGGTGTTTTGGTGGGTATTTAGTTTACCCAGCCCAGCAGTGGGACAGGCTCCATGAGCACCCACATGGGTTTCACCAGAAGAGATCAGTGCTACAGCCAACTGCTTTCACAGTTGAAACAGAAAGTTAGACAGACACATCAGACTGTGTGTAAATCGGGAAAAGATATCTTGCCTCATCTTTAATTTAACACATTGCGTGAGGGAGGAAGAATAATAGAATAAAGAAACATTCAGGAGCTATGTAATACACAGGAAGCCTTGGCGTCTTACTGTTCCTAGCTGAGGGAGCAGCCATTACTGACATCAATTTTGCAGCATATAAATAATGACAAATCCCAGTACCTGTAACTACTCAATACAAAAACCAAGGATGAATTGAAGGAGTTCAGAAAAAAATGAATACTTAGAATAATTGTTTCACAGTGAATGTGAAAACTTGTTATATATTAAGAAAAAAAATTATGGATGAAAACATTTAGTTGGCAAATATCTATGTAAAAATGCCTTTGCATAGTAACTATTTGTTTTTTGGTTTTTTTTTTGTTGTTGTTGTTTTGTTTTGTTTTGTTTTTTGTTTCCTAGCCCAGGCTGACCTGGAATTCACTATGTAGTTTCAGGGTGGCCTCGAACTCATGGTAATCCTCATACCTCTGCCTCCCAAGTGCTGGGATTAAAGGTGTGCACCACCACACCTGGCCATAACTATTTTAGAATGTTTATGAGAAGGATGAGTGTCATATTCTCTTACTATTTAGAACATCTATTTTTTCCAAATTAAGAAAAAAACAAAACATTCAAATTTCCAGAGTCAAACTTGGCAACTAAATACCCTAACCAGCCACTGAGGGGAGAACATGTGCCATTTCTGTCAATATATTTATTTCTTTACACTTCCTTTCTTTTCTCTTTCCTGTTCCATCTCTTTGTCCCCCCCAACTCCTTATCTCTGACTTTCTTCTTTCTTTCTTTCTTTCTTTCTTTCTTTCTTTCTTTCTTTCTTTCTTTCTTTCTTTCTTATTTTTATTTATTTACTTATTAGAGACAGAGAAAGGAAGAGAGAGAGTGAAAGAGGCAGATAGAGAGAGAATGGGTGCACCAGGGCCTCTGGCCACTGCAAATGAACTCCAGACACATGCACCACCATGTGCATCTGGTTTATGTGGATACTGGGGAATTGAGCCTCAAACTGTGGTCCTTAGGCTTCACAGGCAAACACTTAACCACTAAGCCATCTCTCCAACCCTCTTTCTTTCTTTCTTTAGAATTGACTATGCATGCTGAGTTCCATTTTAGAGAGGAAAGCAGGGTGACGGGCAGTGTTTCCAGTGAGACCTAAGTCTACCCGCATGCTCAAGACCTCATCAATGTGGGTCTCAGAAGAATGAGGAAAAGAATGATACTTTATGCTGAATCTTGGATATTTTATGCACTGTCATAAAAATAGATGTAATAGGTATTTTGAAGAACTACTCTAAAAATCATATGCTATAAGAACATTTGGCATATGGAAGGCACATAACACCTGTTGCTTATATTTGTTTAGCACATGTTAAAGGGATAATTAATAGTTTTTTTTTCGGCTCTGCTTCAGACTCAGTTTGATGGAGGCTATGTAACAACTGTGCTTTAACTCACAGAGGATAAACGGCAAGCATGAAGTACTGTATTCATAAAGCTTCTACTTTTATGGCCACTGAAGTGGACCCACGTAACTCATGTCCTTCTGTGACAAAGTATAGTGTTGTTAAGGCCATGACTTTGCAAGAGGCTCTGAGAAACAGATCAACAATGATTCTCAAGTGCAGTTTTTCTTCCCATGGCAGACAGATGCTCTTGTCAATGGTTATTGAGTGCTGGGGTGGGGGCACACTATTCACCAAATCTATAAAACACCAAATGGAAAAGACTAAAAGTAAGACTGAACACATTGTGTATCTATTACTAATAGTTTCAGTAAGGTTAACATATATACAAAGGATACCAGAACTATGCTAGTTGAATCTGTATGTAATATGGAGATAGAAATTCTTATCTAAAGGCAAAATGGAAGCCAAAAAACAGAATTTGAGTGGAATTATAAAAGCAGGCTGACTACAAAATTGTTAATTGTTGTTGGAAGACCTACTGCTCAAGGGATGTAGCATCTTTAAAAATCAAATGGTACAAAATAATGCTACTTGCTAAAAAAAATGTAAACTATTAATTAAATCTTTGTTCCCACTTCCACTGATTAAATCTTCTTTCCTAGCAATAGCAACAGCTGTAGCCAGCTGATAGCACTGGTTTTGTGATTTCAAAATTTTACATTCAGTAGTAGAGATTACACTAGTATAAGAAGATTAATGTGATTATTTTTGAAACATCAGGTGCTGTAGTTTTGATAAGGAATGTTTGAAAGACTATAATAAAGATTTGGAGGAGAAGACTAAACTCAGTGATGGAAATCTACTTTTTCAAGGTTTTATAACCCTATGAAAACAAGTAAACTAAAAAAAGAAGCCGTCAATTAATGCTAAATATGCTATATTTATTTAAAAACTTCTAGCAATGGCAAATTATGTATTATTACAATATTCTAATCAGTACTGTAATGTTTCAATCATAACTTCTTTGATCCTCCCAATAAAACTGTAAAGTACTATTTCTAACATTCACTGGTAAAAAATAAAGAAACTAGGGCATAAGCAATACAACACATCATGTAGTTAGTGATAAGATTTAGGATTTGGACCCAGGCAGTATGGCTTCAATGATCACAATAATAATTACAGCATTCCATCTCAAAGTCTAAAGTATTACTATTGAGTATATGTCATAATAGGACAAAGTTAAAGTCATTTAATTATAAGCTATAATGGGTCTTATATTTTGAAGATTAAATTCTAGAATTTGGAATTCTTTGACAATTTCCATATATGTTTGTTGTGTATCATTTAAACTATAAATGAAGTATTTTTACTAATACAATCAAGATTAACTCAAAGTTTACATGAACACACATATGTGCACAAGCACACAAAATCACACAAAGTCAAGGATGCCTGAGACAGAGCTTAAAGAATTTTTGTTTTCACTTAGTGTTAGTTTGGAAGCTTCAAGGATGTTACACATTGTGTCATTGCAAGAGACATGGCATGTAACTTATCTTGCCACAAACCCCAATAGTACACCATTGAGAAAAAGTTAAATACAGTGACTTTCTTTTAATTTAAGGTTTTCACTTTGCAAAGTAGGCTGAACCATTTTATTAGAAAGTTGCTGCAGAAGACATTATTTTAAGATACTTTTTAACAAACTATATGTACATATATTAATGAATGCTATCAAAAGTAATATAGAAATATCAAATCATTCTAACTTACTGTGACTTAGAAAGCAACTTAGAAAGGAGTGAGCTGGTGCAATGAGTTTAGTGTGTTCACTATACATTTGAGCAGAATATTCTGGAAGTTACAATCCCTAACATTACTTGACTTTAATTGGAATTGCCATTGAAACACCTTGGGGTCCTTAGAACTTATAGTCAGAAAGAATGAATTGTCCTAAGTGCTGAAATACTTTATTTTGTAGGGTTGGGTTTTTTTTTTTTTTATATAGATAAACAGGCAATAAAATGAAATTTTCATGTCAAACATTCAAGAATAAAAGCTAATTGTACTGGTTTATAGGATAAAGTTGATTAATTTCCCATTCTCTGTTCTTTGCTTCTGAAAGGAGGTATACTATCATCTTCTGCTTGCTAGCCCATAATACTGGCAGAAGTCTGAATTTCAAGTTTCTCATGAAGACAGCTTATGAGCACAGTATTAACACCCTCACCACTGCTGGTGTAATAACAGCATGTGCTTCTGCACTGCAAGGTAGCATCAAGGAGAAAAAGTGCTTTCATTGCTCTCACTTATTTCTTGGTCATGACTCCCGCAAGTCTTTGGCATAATCAAGGAGAGGAAAATAACTCCATCTACATACTAATCAAGGCACCAAGTGAGCAAGTTAATGTACTTCGTCAGGCATCATGGAGTTCTCCATGATCTACATGAAATAATTAAGGTGCTAAAGAAATAGCACCCCTGTAAAGAGGTCTGAGACACTCTTGCAGAACCCCAGCTGAGGGAGAAGGAAGCAGGTCACCTGCACACTAGGCAGTGGGTACTGTCAGCAAGCTAGGTCTTATTCAAGTTGGAGACTTTTACAGTGGCTGCCAAGCCATGAGTACATGCAGAAGACATCCAAATGTCTGTTTATATCAGTCAGTTCAACAAAGCCCACCACCTTGCATTCAGACAATATTGGAAACATTTCCAAATCTTTAAATGTTCATTTTATTAAAATATTTAGAAAAATCCCTTATCTATTCCAGCCCCAACATTATGTTTATAGACTTCTAAATAGTTTTGGCTTACTCCACTATCTCAGAGAGCATGTATACACAGAGCTTGGTTATCTGGCCAACACTGTAATTTATTTCGGTTGAAGCTCTTATATTTTTCATGTTATTATCAAGTTTTGCCACCTGTCATGTGCCAAATTATGTTTATCTTCTATCTGCATGATAATATTTATATTATATATGCTCTGTTTTTCATTATGAAACTCAGCAAATGAGTATTGAAAACTTACTCCAAACATTAACTAAGTACTTGGGATTCTCACACATCCAAGGACTCAAACTTTATTCATTTTAAAACATGCTGTAAAATAAATTTTGCTTTAAACATAATGTGGAATGCATTGCCCTTCTGTCTGTAGGAAGGATGGGTTTGATGGTTGATATTTTCGATTTGATAACATGGAGAATCACCTGGGAAGCAAATGTCTGGGCATGTCTCTGAGGAAGTTACTAGACTGAGTTAATTTAAGTGGGAAGGGCACCCTAACTAATGGTGTACTATTTCACAGGCTGGGGTCCTGAACTGACTACAAATAATAAAGTGGACTGGCTATCAGCATTCGTGTCTTTCTACTTCCTGAAAATGGATGCAATGTTACCAGCTGCCTCATGTTCCTGCAGGCTATATTCCCTCCAACGTGAGCCAAAATTAATCCTTCTGTTAAGTTGCTTTGTCAGGATTTTTTTTTCCCAGCAACAAGAAAGTAACTATCACAATAAGTGTCCTCAGCTCCAGTACTTCCTACATTCTGATTCACAGTGGGTCCCACTTTGCTTTCTCCTTCATGGTCCCTTACATGTTGCAGATTCAAAAGCCTGAATGAATGCTTCAAATCACCATGGCTGCAATCATCATAATCTTGTATCCAATCACAGGATAGTTTAGTAAAGGAGAATTTGGAACCTATCCTAAGTGCATCACTTTACAGCTAAAGAAGTGACTTACTCAGTTAGTGACACAACTGGGCACAAACTGTCCCTGGCCTTTTTCTCTAGAATTCTTATCACAACACCAGGTGCACCCAGTACAGTGATAGGAAGGTGGGTCAGAGGCTGCATTTATACATAGTCAGTGTCCTGAAAGACTAAGGAAAGATACACAAGCACCCAGTGGCAACAACTGTGCTAGGAGCATCCTACTGAAGAAAAATCACTGCACAGGGGGAAAGGAGCAAGAATGAAGGTCACAGTAAAGATGTGAATGGAGATTTCTGGCAATAAGGAAGGGATTAAAACAGATGGTGTTCAGACTCCTGTGCCTGCACTAACTCCCTGGGTCTTCTCTTCTGGAAGCACTTCCCTTAGGGATTCTCTCTCTTTCACTCTCTCTCTTTAAGGATGTCACAGGCTGTAATATTGCTGAGGTTGAGGAACAGTCTTTTCAAAGGAGTTCCTGAAAGGGTACCAATCCTGATACACAGTTACTCGACTCTTCTCCTCCTTATTTGCATCACTGCAAACCTACACATTGAGACTTCTCACTAGAGGGAGACGTGCACATAGAAGGTGAACACAGGCAATGTAAAGAGAATTCCAGGAAAAATAGAATTATGCTTACGTTTTGTCCATTGAGGCCAGACACACCTGGTTCACCTTTTGCTCCTTGTTCACCCTAGGAAGAAATACACAAATGAAATTGGTTGTATCCCAGGAACTTTATTAGGAGAAAATGAGAGGTGTAATGCTTGAATATTTATAACAAAGCAATTAATTTGTTAATCCCCTGAAATAAACATGTATTTTAAAAAAATCATTTCAGTCCTAAAACCAAGGGAAGTTTAAAGGTTCAAAGGAAAGCTGCATTTAAAAAATGATTAAAGGGTAGAATTAGAACAGGGATTATTTATTTTCTTCTACAAGCAAGAAAGAAGTTTCTGGAGGGCAACATATATCAGGGATCTTAAATTGGTCTCTTTCAATTGTCCTTATGATTTCACTTTCAAGTATGTATCCTAAGGAAATATTCAGAGATGAAAAGTTTAAGTAGGTCAAATGCAGTTGTATTTAAATTGTTAAGAACATACCAAATACCCATTAATTATGGAACTGATCAAATAAATCATGGCATATAAATGAATGCCTATGTTGCAGCCATTAAAATAGTATTTGGGGTTTTTTTGTTATGCTTATTTTATATTATAGAAAAATTTTGGGCTGGGGAGATGGCTCAGTTGTTAAAGATGCCTAGTTACTAAACTTGCTGGCCTGGGTTCAATTCCCCAGTACCTCAAAATTGCCAGATGCACAAAGTGGCATATGCATCATGAGATCATTGGCAGTTGCAAGAGGCCATGGAATGCATGCATGCACACACACACACACACACACACACACACACTCACACACACATAAATAAAAGATAACAGAAAGAAAAAATTATGTAAACAGTAAAATACAAGCAGAAAATATAGAAATTCATTATATACATACACACTATTTTAATATTACAACTATTCAAAATGAGTATCGATACCATGGTGAAGGACACAAAACAACAGTGACATATTTATGTTTGATATTCAACCAAAAGGTGCATATATTTATTGATTCATTGCACACCATGAGTATCAACAGCACAACTCAATTCTTTAAAAGACTGCTTGCCTCCTTATCTGTTTGCCTATCTAGTCTCACAGTTGTCTTGGAATCATGAAATGTGGAGAAGACAAGAAAAGGCAATCGAGGTGGTTAGTCAATGCATTCTCACATTGTGGATGGCTCTTCTTCACCTTAAACCAGTGCTTTTCATTTTATCTAACAATGAACATGCATTGTCTGTATAACCAGTAACATTAAAATATCATGCAGTAGTGCTCGCTTCAGCAGCACATATACTAAAATTGGAATGATACAGAGAAGATTAGCATGGCCCCTAGCAAGGATGAAACACAAATTTGTGAAGTGTTCCATATTTAAATATATATATCATACAGTAAAAGAATTCTACCAGGTCTTTTACTGTGTGTGTGTGTGTGTGTGTGTGTGTGTGTGTGTGTGTGTGTGTGTTTGTCATAGTGAGTATATGTAGCATGTGTGTATGCAAAAGCATTCAGACAGTAGTAGCAGTAATGTTTGCTTGCTGTCACTGAGGTCATATTTACTTCGTATTCCTTAAGTTTTTTTACAATGAACATAATTTTTACTTACAAAAATAGTAACATCAGTTCCTAATTTTAAAAAATAGTACATTAGATACTGAAATGATCTATACATAAATATATGTAGTCCCAATGATCTAACAAGTTATATTATTGCTATATAATAAAATTAAACATGGATAATTTTATTACTGAAAAAATATAAATATGCACATCTGAATATATATGTACATATACATATATACACATGCAAGTTGGAATGAAGTTGAAGTTTCAAAAAGTACAACAGAGAGAGTTATTCTTGAGGATATTATCCACAAGATTGTCCATCAGCCACATGTAGCTATTTGAATTAATTAAATTTTTTAAAAGGGCTGGAGAGATGGCTTAGTGGTTAAGGTACATGTCTGTGAAGCCTAAGGACCTGGTTTGATCCTCTGGGTCCCACATAAGCCAGATGCACAAGGTGGCACATGCATCTGGAGTTCGTTTGCAGTGGCTAGAAGCCCTGCTGCTCCCATTCTCACTCTTTTTTTTCTCTCTCTCCCTCTTTTTTTCTCTCATAAATAACTAAATAAAAATAAAATCTTTTAAAAATTAAAAAATTAGTTTCTTACTGAGCCTAATTACATTTCATGTGATCTCCCCCTATTGAACTCTGCACATTAGAACATTTTCTATTATAACAGAAAAAAAAAGTCATCAAACAGTGCTGATTAATTCAATTCCAAGTATCTCAAAACAGCAGCAACAACAACAAAACACAGCAGCAAATACAAAATGATAATTAAGAAAGAGTTTCAATAAGAGAACAAAATATCTTTTTAGGAGGTCAGAAACATTCCATGTTTCTATGTTGCAGAGATGCTATATAACACATGTTAATAACAGGAAGTGAAATTCACAACTCAAGAAGACAAATAGAGTTGTTTGAGTAACATCATCCAACACTGAAAAGTTAATTAACAAAGATGGCACTCTTGATTTTAAAGTAACAATTCCAGGGCTAAAGGCAAAGCCTGTGGGTAAAACACCTGCTTAACATAATGTGGGAAACCCTGGGTTCAATCTCTAGACCCCCTGCAAATAGAAAAGGCTAAAAACATGATAGGTAGATGATAAAGCTACCTATATCATCTATCTCTTCTAATCTTGGAACTATAGACAAGTCTTTATGCATTTGTTGTAGGGCTGTCCTACTCCCTGTAGATAGTATAGGATCATTTCTGGTGTCTACTCACTACAAGTCAGAGGCTATCCTCAAACTCAGGAATCCTCAGTACTGGCTAAAAATGCTTATAAACATTACTTCCAATTAGGAACATCTGGCATATGTCAAAAATAAGTATATGGAACCATGAAAATCATGGTTAAAATATTATCACAGATTCAAACAACATACTGTAATGAACAACAAATAAATATGATAATAAATAAAATAATTTTATACTGAAATCTGGGTGGGATAAAGAGTCAACTTATAAATATTTAAGGACTAGAAGAAAATATAGTTGAACATAGTGAAGAGCTCATAGCAGATAAAGCACCCCTAAGCATAGAACAAAATATTCATGAGAAAAAAATGATGTGTCTGATAAATTAATAATAAACTGATAAGGCAAATAAAAACTATGATAAATTGGGAAAGACTTTAGTGGCTTAACAATAACAGCTGGCATTATTTGTATGCAAAGGGTTTTCATAATTCAAAAGAAAAAGTTAGCATTCCAGGTACCTGTTTAGCAAAGGATATGTCAGGTAACAACAAAGAGCAAAAGTAACACCAGTTGACAGCATTATTTTCAACAGTATTACTTCGTCAGGTTATACACTGTGGCCACATGGTCTTTAATGGTTAGCTATTTTAAATTCTATCATTCTTTGTGAAAGAAAGGGGATAGGTTTTATATTCAGACAAGAAAAAATTCAGTTGTTGCATATTTAATAAATCTCAAACAAAATAAATTTGAAAATAGTGTCCAGCTGTTCCTTTCTTTCCACTGAAGACAAAATGAGTAAAAACAAAACTGAAGCATTACAGATTTAAACTAGAAATAAAGAAAACTTACTTGACATCACAGGATGTTAGGAAGTAGGATGGATTTAGATTGTTTGGATAAGTAGAAAAAGGATGAAATATTTAAAACACAAAATACATAGAACTTCTTGCAATTCCTTTGAAAATATAATAAAGCAGGGAAATCTGCTCTGATGGAAACCTAAAAGCCATCCTAATCAAAGTATGGAGGGCACATGGAAACTATATTACACTGAAGGATTTTCATTGCTATTCTTCCATGAAACTATTTTTTTTTTTTTTTAGGAGAATCAAACAAAGGAAAAGTTTACTCAAATTGAAAGTAAGTAACAGAGAAACAAAGACTCCTTATGAGTGGAGAGGATCCAGAGCCACAGTCCCAGTTAATTTTAAATATATATTTATTTATTTATTTGAGAGACCAAGAGAGTTAGGAAGAAAAGAGAGGGACAGAGGAAGAGAGAGAAGAGAGGGGAGGGGGAGAGAGAACAAGGAAGATAAAAAGAGAGAGAGAGAGAGAGGGAGAGAGAGAGAGATTAGGCATGCCAGGACCTCCTGCCACAGGAAACAAAGTCCAGGTGCATGTGCCACTTTGTACATCTACATAGACACTGGGGAATCAAACCTGGGATGTCAGGTTTTGCAAGCAAGCACCTCTAACACCTGAGTCTTCTCCATAGCCCTAATTTTAAAACTATATCAAAATTTAAAATAAGTTTTAATACCTTGGTATACAAAATGTAACATGAAGGTAAATAGTAAGACCCTTTTACAGAGTTTTAATGAGCCCTGTTATCTATAACACAGGTGGTTATTAACATTAGTAAAGTGTGTTTCAACAGATAGTAGAAATAATGTCCTATCATGTATTCTATATGCCACACTGTGTGATAAGTACTTTATATAGTAAGAGCCACTTTTAAAAATATTTATTTATTTACTTATGAGAGAGAGGGGGAGAGAGAGAGAAAGAGAGAGAAAGAAATAGAAAAGAGAGATAGAATGGGTGTGATAGGGACTCCAGCCACTGCAAATGGACTCCAGGTGCATGGGCTACCATGTACACCCGGCCTACATGAGTTCCAGGGAATCAAACCTGAGTCCTTAGACTTCAAAGGCAAGCATCTTAACTTCTAAGCCATCTCTCTGGCCAAGTAAGAGCCATTTTTAATTCTAGTAGTAAGTACAGAAGGTGAATAGTCTCATCCTCATTTGCTGATAGAGCTCAGAGGATATACATTATATTGATGGTCAAAGAACTCTTCCAGTTAGCTCAGGTTGCCTGTTCATTAAAGCATGAACTCATAAGGACTCACAGCCACTTGGTTTATTTTCATGTGTACCACATGCCCAGGGATGACTTTGGGTTTCAGCTTGAGCTTGGTGGACAGCTCCTAAAATGTCTTGGACACTGTCAAATTTCACCTCAAGCTACAACCACCCCCATTCCCACTCCCATGTATTTTATTTAAGTTTTCTGTTTCTGAGTGAAGAGGTTTGTTTAATCCCAGCCAGGTAGCATAGAATATGGGAAGAATTGATACTTCTGGAAGCAGGAGATCAATGTGTCAGCTTCCTGCTTTGTAGAGGATAATGGCCAGGCACATTTTATAGGTTTCCTTAGGGAATATCAGCAGGACCCAGCCACACCTGCCAACAAGGATAAGCAGAAAAAAATGGAGAATTGACTTCATTTCCCCTTGTTCCCTAACACATTTTCCTGCTCTTTCACTCCTGTATCTTGAGATCTTTCTCCAATGATCCAGGTAAGCTCACATCACCATTATAGACGGTGTCAAGGAAATCCAAATAAAGATAAAATCTACCATCCCAGTGTCTTTTTTTCCCAGATTTGTGATCTGTCTCGAAATACTCTATTATCTTTCTGTGGAAACAATCCCAATTGTTCCTATTGTACATGTTCTTTCCTATTCCTACGTCATTAACTACTAATAGGGAAAATTGCACTAGAACTATTATAAATTCATGATCACATATCTTATCTTAATGTAAATTGTTTCCCTAAAATCCTTAGTATTATGACAGTTTCTGTTACTAACATAGCTATATTTTTAGCAAAAGTTACCATACAAGCCTTCCATTAACATCATTAAATCTTTAATTTCTTATTAGTCCTAAGATTGTAATTGTTGTAGTCCTTTCACATTGCTGGGATTAAATCCAACCAAACACAGCTTTATGAGAGGAAGGGATTTACTTCAAGATTATAGATCCAAGGGCAGTTCAATCAATGGCAGATGAATCTGGCTCCCATTCATACATCCAAGGGGGGAGAGGGAGAATGAGAGAGAGAGGGAGAGAGAGAGATTTGAGAGAGAGAGAGAGAGAGAGAGAGAGAGAGAGAGAAACACCACCAGCCCACAAACAACAAAAAGCAGCAAGCACAGGAGTCTACCAGAGTTCAGTCTTCTCTACAAACTTTTGGACTGAATTCAAATCTGTTCCCAATGACAGCTAAGGGTTGGACTCCAGGATCGTCCCCCATTGACACCTCCTCTAGCCAGGTGGCTGGAGATCCAATGCTTTTTATAAAGCACCTGAGTCTATGGAGGGCATATATTCAAATTACCACAGTAAGTAAACAGGAAAAAGATATCAAAGAGATTATTAAAGGAATAAAAACCAGGGCTGGAGATATGGCTCAGCAGTTAGGGCACTTGCATGCAAAGCCTAAGGATGCAGGTTTGATCAGTATACTCATATAAAGCCAGATACACAAGGTGGCACATGCATCTGGAATTTGTGTGCAGTGGCTAGGGGCCCTGGTATGCCCATTAGTTCTCTCTCTCTCTCTCTCTCAAATAAATAAGTAAATAACAAAAAGAAATTAAAACCCCAATGTGATACAATTCTATGCCCACTAAAGTGATAATAAACAAAAGTACTGGAAAAGCCAACAACATATGACTATAAATAAAAATTAGAAATTCTTCATTGACAAAGATTTTTTTTTAATATTTCATTTATTTATTTGTTTGAGAGAGACAGAGGCAGATAGAGAAAGAATCAGCATGCAAGGTCCTCTAGCCACTACAAAAGAACTCTAGATGCATGTGCCACCTTGTGCATCTGGCTTTACATGGGCAGCTGGAATCAACCCTGTGTCCTTTAGCTTTGCAGGCAAATCCCTAAATGTTAAGCCATCTCTTTAGCCTGATAAAGGTCATTTTGTTTGTTATTAGCATATTATTTGATTTCTAAATATTCTAGAAATTAATAAATATTTTTCTGACATTTATTTTTAATTCAATTCTACTATGATCCAAGAAACAAGTTTTATATGATTGGCATTCTTAAATTTCATTAAGATACATTCAATAATGAATAACTTAGGCTATTTTAGTCAGTGATTCAAGTGCATTTGGAAAAAATATATATTCTGTTATTGGTGAGTAGAGTGCTTTATTAATATCAGGACATGTATTTGTTAGGAGTGTGGTGTACAAGTTTATAATATTACTGAATAATTATTGAAAAAAGTTTAATATAATTGTTTCAATTTAATTCTTATTGTTTATTCCCATTCTTATATTTTGTTTTTATTCAATTATAGGAAACTGTTTTATTTCTTCCTTGGTGTCTTTAATGACACATTATATTCACTGGTGTGTTGTTTACTCTCAATGAATTTGTGTGTTTTTTATAGTTTCTCTTGTTCATTTCAGCTTTATTCCATTGTGGCTCAATAGGATACAAGAAGGTGTTTTAATTTTCCTATACATTTTGAGACTTGCTTTGTGTCCAAGTATATGACCTACTTTAGAAAAAGTTCAATAGGCTTTTGAGAAGAATATATATATTCTGCAGTGTTCAAATGGAACGTTCTGTACATATCTGTTAGGTCTGTTTGAGCTGTGATGTAAGTTAACTCATATGTTATACTCATTTATTTTTGTCAGGATTACTTATTTTGTGAGGGTAGTTATTAAAGTCATCCACAATTATTGCTTGTGACTTAATTTGTGGCTATATACCTAGCAGTATTTGTTTAAGCAAATTGGGCTTGTGGCATCTATGTCTAAAATAATAATATCATCTTGATGGATTGTATACTTAGTAAGTAGGAAGTGACCTTGTAGAATGTCTTCTGAGTAGGCTTTGTTTGAAGTCTTCTTTGTCAGGTTTTAGAACATCTGTTTGCTTCCTAGCTCCTTTGCTTGGAAAAAACTTTTTCCTTCCTTTCACCATAAGGAAGCATCTCTTCTTGAAATTTAGGTCTATTTCTTTGAGTAAACAAATATAATCCAATCTGATAGTCTCTGTCTCTTTATTGGTGACTTGAGACCATTAATATTCAAGGTTATTAATGATTCTGTGGTGTTTGGTGCTTTCCTCATCTTCTCTTGCTAACTAACATTTCTGTGCGCTTTATTCTTTCCTTTAGCCTCTTGGATGTTTATCTTCATCTTAGATCTGAAGAATTTCCTCCAGTATCTGCAGGACAGCTGGCTTTGTGGTCATAAATTTATTTTGTCTTCTTTTATCATGGAAAGTTTGTCTTTTTCTTCAATTATTTCACATATCTTTGCTAAGTAGAGTAGTCTTGGTTAACGGCTGTGGTTGTTCTGAACTTAAAATACATCTTTCCATGCCTTTCTGGTTTTTAATGTTTCTGATGAATAATCAGCAGTCATTCTGAGTCTACCCTTACATGTGATATGGTATTTCTTTATTGTAGTTTTCAATACACTTTCTTTTCTGTATCTTTAGTGTTTTAAATATAACAGGACATGAGGAATTTCTTTCTGGTCCTATCTATTTGATGTTTTAAATACCTCTTGTACTTGAATAGACAGCTCTTGCCCCTGATTTGGGGATATTTCTGGTATGATTTTGTTGAAACTATTTTCTTTGATTTATGATTTTGGAATGGGATTTTCCTTCTTGTATGCCCACAATTCATAGACTTATGTCATTTCATAGTGTTCTAAAGATCTCACATGTTCTATTTATACATTTTTATTAATTTACCTTTGTTCCTGACTGAATGTTTTAATTCATCTGCCATGTCTTCATGTGCTAAATATTTTGTTGTCTTGATCCATTTTATTGGTGAGGGCTTCAGTTGACCTCATTGGACTAAAGAATTTTCATTTCTAACATTTCAGCTTTTCTTCAGTATTTCTATCTCACTAGTAAATTTCATGTTCACATCCTATATTGAGTTTAACTCATGTTATTTGTTTGTGTTCTCTTGGAATTCCTTCAGGGATTTATTTGTATCCTCTTTTATTTCTTTGAATATATTTATAATCATTCCTTTGAATTCTGTGTCTGTAATATCAAAGCTTTCTTATTGGGAGTCATTACTGAGGGATTGAAAAATGTTGGTATAGATATGTCTTGGTTTATTCACATTTCTTGTGGTTTCATTTTGGGATTTACACACATAGAGTTGATTTATTTTAAATTTAATTCACTTTTTTTAAAAAAATATTTATTTATAACCATAGAGAGAAAGAGAGTTTGTTATGTTTTTAGATGTTTTAAATTTTAGTCTTGAACTAAAATGTATATATCAAAATATAATCTATTTAATGTTTACTTAGTTTCAGGAACATAGGGTAAATTTTATTTTATATTTTTGTTGTATATATGTAGTATGTGGTATGTTTGTATTTGTGAGTGTGTTGTATATGTATATATATTCACAGATGGGTGAACCACATGTGCATGCATGTAGAAACCAGAGGACAATGTATGGTGTCTTTCTCTGTTATTCTTCCACCTTATTATTTTTTTAATATGGTCTCTCATCAAACCTAAAGCTTGCTTCTTTTATTTTGACTAGCTGAACAGCAAGCCCCAGAAATTCTCTTGTCTCTTCCCACTCCTGCATACTAGGGTTATAGGTATGTTATAGGTATAGGGTTATAGGGGTGGCATTTCCAGGTTTTTTACATTGGTGTCAGACATCAAACTCAGGTCTTAATGCTGCTCAGCAAACACGATTACCTGCTGATCCATCTCCTCACCTCCAGTAAGCCATGGTAAGTTTCTAAAAAATTTTACTGATTTATTTGAAGAGGGAGAGACAGAGAGAAAGGGGCAGGGAATGAGATTGAGTATGGACATACCAGGGCCTTCCAGCCACTGAAAATTAACTCCAGATTCATGAGCCACTTTTTACATCTGGCATTATGTGGGTACTGGGGAATCAAGCCTGGGCCACCAGGCTTTGTAAGCAAGTACCTTTAATCACTGAGCCATCTTCTCAGTGAAACCATGGTAAATTTTAATCTCCATTTTGAATCCCTTCTTTCTTCTAGTATAGTCATATAAGCCTACAACCATGATGCTGCAGCTGTTTTAAAATTGTAATTTAAAAGAAATTAGTAGAAGGAAAAAAACACAAATGTTTAAACATTCACATATATATATGTACTAATATGTATGCAGAATCTTTTGTATTGAACTATATACAATTATAAGTTCTAATATTTCTTTTTTCTTGTAAATTTCAGTTGTTTATTTCTTATTCACACTCCAAGGAAAACTCCAAGGAATTCTATAAGTGACTCATGTAGGTAATGTCTGATAGTAAGTATTCTTTTTGTATTTTATTAATTGGAAAAGTTTTTGTGTTTTTTTCTTTCATATTTGATAGTTTGATTACAAAACATTCTAAGTGATAATTTATGGTTTAAGCATTTTACATTGTATTTGTCCTTCTATTGCCTCTGGTTTTCATTGTTTCAAAATTGACATTAGCCATTATTCTTATAATGGTTCCATGTACATGATGAATTAGTTTTGAGAGACCATGTTCAGAGATCAGAGTCGCTGATTTTGGAATAACTTATCTCAAAGAGACTTTCTTTGGATAAAGGTTATTTTATATAATACAAACTGTTTGTATTTCTTTTAACTAAAATGATTTGAGCCAAGATTACTCTCTTAATTGCATTGCATTTGTGACATAAACCTGATTAAGAACTCTCTCCAAGGAGAGAAAACTTAATCAAACAAAATAATTTCCATGAAACAAAATTATATAATGTCCTTAAATAACTGAAAATACAGCTATCATAATAATTAGATTGTATTATAAATTTAACTGTATTAATATTTTGTATATGAAGAATTTCAAAAGAAGATATAATTTCAATAGTCCTTTACCTCAAATAATTTTATTTAAATGACACACTTATAATTTAAAATTTTGCTGAGTTTTAGCAGTAAAAGTAGACACAGGCTTTGTGTTAATTTGTTGACTTAAGCCAAGACTAGTTCTGTTTAAATAAGAATACAGTTTTACTTCAACTAAAGCCTATTATTGCTTCCCTAGTCTTGGCTACCCAGTTAACATGGGTAATTGCTCTGGTAGGAAAACTACTCCCTTGGCATTTATCTAGGTAGTCTAGAATTCAAGATTTTAAAGAATTCTGACTTTGAGGAAATCTACAGGTAGGCAGTGGTCATTCACATTTGCTAATGTAGCCTCAGAATGCCCCCTCTTTACACAAAATGATTTTGTGACAAAGAGATAAAAGAGGTATTTTAACAACTATTTTCGTAACTTTTTAGACACACAGATGGCAGTGAGGTAATGCACCCATGGAAATGGTTCTAATGCAATACACTGGCTGCATGGTGTCACAGAGCAGTCCTATCACACTGCATAAAATGGTGGTTACTACATTAGGAATGGCAAATAATAAGGGAAGTTATTTTCAGATCACTTGATGAAAGAGTGAGAAAGAGGGTACAAACACAGGAAAAGGGAAAGATGCATTTGATTTTTTAGAAGGAAACAGCATAGCAATAAATCCTGGCTAGTGAAATATGATGAGAGAGTGTTTCTTTAGGGACCCCTGTCCTGTCATGATGTCGAAAAGGTAGATATCCACTAGGTACATAGCCAGATATCAAGTGAGCTGCTATAGGCTTATTCCACAAAATCATTATTCTGGTCTATCTCCAAGGCACACAGAAAGAGTCACACAGTAGGTCTCCCACAAACATCTTCCAAATGAAGTGACATTTGAAACAACAGAGGCTGTTTAGAACTGCAGAGAAAATCCACATGCAGAATTAAATCTGCCAAGCCAGAAAATCATGTTGTAATAGTGTGACAATTTCTAAATTATAGCAATGCCTGCAATAGTATTTCGGGTCATTTCCAAAATTCCCCATTTCATTTTATTTTGCTGATGAGGAAAGGAAATGAAATTCTATCCACATTGGGAGAAGCAATTCGGCCTATTGCAGCTGCTGCCAGGAATCCAGCGAGAATGACAGATCCAGAAGGAAATGTTCCATAATCAGCGTAGGCAAATCTCGACTTTGTCTAATACCTCATTGCTTTCTCTGCTGTCTCAAATCTCAATGTGATCTATTAGCTCATGCTCTCTCTGCTGCCTCAAATCTGTTCCTTGTCTAAGCAGGAGAGTTAGAGAGTTTTTCTTTTGTGCTTATTTGAGGAGAACAGTTGCTAAAAGCTTTTAAAAAATGAATGCCATATCTGGAGTTAATAGGCATTGTTGACATCTCTCCAGGAAATTTCACATAATATGTGGTTATATGAGAAAATATCCTCATTCTTAGAAAAGATACATTGAAATATTTAGGGGGAAGGTTATACTTTAACCTGTTATGAAATCATGTAGAAAAAATATGAATCCTTTGCTGTACTATATATGTATATATTTCTGTTTTTTTATTTTTACAATTACTTCTCAGATTTTCTTGGCATGTGTATGTGTGTACACAGGTCTATGCATGTGGGCGTATGTTTAGAGTAGGTGCATGTGGAGGGCAGAGGTTGATATGAAGTGTCTGTCTTAACTGCTTTCTTTATTTTACTGTCAGGATCTCTTACATGAGCCGTGAGCTTACTGTTTTGGCTAGTCTAGCTAACCATTTACCCCTGGGGAATCCCTGTCTTTACCTCCTGTGTGCAAGGATTACAGGTGGGACATCACACCCACTCAGCATTGTGTTGGCACTAGGGATTAGAACTGTGGTCTTCATGATTTCATGGTAAGCACATTACTGACTAAGCTATTTCCTCAGCCCCATATAAACATTTTTAAAGTTATGAAGTTGGTATTATTACTATATAATTTGTGGTTTAATTCAACTCATTGAACCTACTTTGAAGAAAACCCATTATATATGCAGGTACAGAAAGCATCTTAAACTATCTTATACTCACAAACCTTACAATAAACAACATTACTCCAATTAAATTATTGAAAGACTTATATAATTATCAGTCATATAACATGTGAAGTATTAGGTAATCAAATTAATTGATTGCATAACAATTTTATGTAAGACAATATGTCAAGTACTGGGGATATAAACCTTCAATGTTGCTGTTTGGGGACGATAAATCTAAAATAATAATGTCCCCCAGCATGGACAGCCACATGGACTCAGTGATAACAGCACATGCCTTTAATCCCAGCACTTAGGAGCAGAGGTAGGAGGATCACTATGAATTTGAGGCCAGCCTGGAACTACAGAGTGATATCCAGGTAAACCTGGGCTAAAGTGAGACCCTACAGAGAGAGAGAGAGAGAGAGAGAGAGAGAGAGAAAGAAGAAAGAAAGAAGAAGAAAAGAAAAGAAAAGAAAAGAAAAGAAAAGAAAAGAAAAGAAAAGAAAAGAAAAGAAAGAAAAAAAGCAAAGCAAAGCAAGCACTAAAGCCAGTCTGTCATGGCAGTAAACGTCTATGTTCCGGCAAAAATGAAGTCAGCCTTTGAAGTACAATTAGAACTGAAATAACGTGTCATCCTAAAAGTGTGGAAACTGTTAAAAATGTATGACTCATGTTGAAGGGGCTTAGATTATGTGGAAGAGGTTGTATTTACTGGTCAAAAACAGGCACAATTTGAGTGTCAATAAGAACAAGGGCAATTAATACAAACAGTTCATAATACAAAACAATACAAAACTGGTAACAATTAGATATCAGAGAATCAATTCAACACTTTAAAAACTGGTGTACAAAGAGGTAGAATATTTAGCAGACCTTCTCTTGTGGTCCGTGCAACAGAATAATCAGAGAATCAACTCAGGGACATTCCTTCTTATAGAAATACTACAGCTAATAAAAGTAGATGGAATGACAAACTTAAAATATCACCATTGTGCTACCCAAAATGAATTAATGGCTCTAGCTATTAATTATTATTGACTGTTATACTCCAATGGATCTTGTCAAAAGACAACCACAATATGAAGTTGTCTTGCCAAAATATTAACATCTAAGACACATTAAAACTTCCTTTAAAAGAAACAGAGAGGAGAAAAGGACATATTACATTATACCATGGAAACACAATTACCAAACCTAGATTGTGGAGACTTCTTTGGGAAAAACAATTATAACAAAACAACAGGAAAAATGACAGATTACTAGATACTTAAAAGCACAGCATCTGAGAGGAATGTGTGGACTTTATTTGAATACTGACTGAGGCAAGTTGCTAAAAAATACTTAGGATTTTATGGTGCTATTAAAAATCTAAACACCAGATGGCTAATGATATTATGAATTGTTTTCAAAAATTATGAAGTGTGATAATGGTATAGTAACTATGCAGAGAGAAGCTCTTCACATTTAGAAAGTCACACTGAAGTATTTATGGATGAAATATATGCAGTCAGATTTGCCTCAGAACAATACAAAATGGGGTCTGGCTGAAACAAGGTTGGCTGTGGACTGGTGCCAGCTGTTTGTATATGATGATCGTTATTCTAGTCTATAATTTTGTGTTTGTTTGAAAATGTCCAAAATAACTTCTTTATCATTTCCAAGTACAGGTTTGTGATTCTGCAAAAAGGTAAGTGGAGTCTATTTCATATGGACACAGATAAAGAGTCACCTTAGTTAACTATATAAATATGTGTGTGAGTTTATCAGTAAAATTTTGATTTATGTATAAAATTTTGCATCATAGTGTAGAGACATAGAAATGAAAACAAAACTTGTTCATTCATAATTGATGTCTAATATTTAAATACAACCTTAAGTGCCTGGCACTCTGCTAAGGGCTTGAGGTCATTTTCCTCATCTTATCACCATGGGTTAGGTGGTACTTCTCCATCTTCTTCACAAGTTAGGAAACAAGTAGAGAAAGGTAAGGGATTGTGACAGTGCTGATAGGAATCACAGCCAGTCTATGAATCTGGATTTGAAATTTTAATCTATTTCTTATCTTGTAGCTAACTATTGATCCAGTTCTCATGGTTTAGACAAAAATATTGATTAAAAATACATGAGGAAAGCTATTTCACAAGAAGGGAAAGGTAAAAATGAAAACATGTAGATGGACAGCAAATGACTGGGTTTGGGCAGAGCATGAGATATTGAACAAGAGCAAATCTTATGAGATGAACTTGGAAGGGCAGGATGGATTAAGCTATGGAAGACCAAGTTAGGAGTGTCTGGCTATCTTATAATCATTAGAGATTTATTGATTCCTTTAGGGAAGAATCCTGGTAGTGTACTTTTGAGAGATTAATAGAGCTAGATCTGTTAGCAATAATCATGGAGGAAAAAAAGTAGAGGTAGGCAATTTAGTTAGGAGATTGTTCTAAAGGTAAAAGAAGGAGAGAATCTGGAGTAAAGGCACAGGAATAAAAATGAAAGTAGTTATGAAAAATGACATGCAATATAAAGAGAGAGAGAGAGAAGAGTTAAAAAATACACATTTCGGGACGGTGCAAAGCCTGGGAGGATGGTAATGTCAGGGAAAGTTCAAAATAGCAAAGCAAGCAGAGATGTGAGAGGAGACAAAAGGTTTTGTTTTGTACATATGGTGCTGAACTGAAGGAATAAGGGCATCCAAGAAGACTCGTCTACTAGGTAGATGGATGAAAGCATGCAGGTTTGGGATGCAGTGTGGAAACCTCCCTCCTGAGAGGTAATGGATCAGCTGGTAAGAGGGACATAATGGGAAGTTCTATAACATTCTACAATAGCAGCAGGTGTTTATTCACAATGAATGTTGTTTTCTATTTATATATATTTTTTATTCTCCCAGAAAATCAGCAAATTTTCTTGTTAGATTCCTGAGGAAGTCTCAAGAGGTCTTATATAAACAATGTTTTGATTTCCCAAGTGAGCCAGGCTTTTGTTTGTATGTTTTTATCTGTAGTAAGGACAGTTCTCTTACTTTCTCATTGGAAAGCAATCTAATAGGGATAAGGCCAATCTTTATGGTAGAGACCATAAGATCCTGTTCAGATAATTCATACATAAAATCCTATCTCCTGGCCTAGTTACTTGACTTGTGGAGGTACTCACTGCTGAAGTTTTCCTGTATGAGAAGTAGAGAAATGACCTGTGTGTCCCTCCTGTGTTATAATAAACCATAGATAATGCTGCACTTGAGAGCCCATGGGGATGGAGGAGGAACACGAAATGATGCTTCATTTTCATATTTAAATCATTTCTAGTTGAGTTTTTAAAACTTCCCTAAAACTTAAAAACCTATTTCTTAGAGCAGAGCCACTAGCAAACCATTTTTGAGTCTTTTACAGAACCTATGAGTCAGATTATTTAGCTTAAAACTTTAAAGTGCCAAATAATTATCACTTTCACCTGCCCAGTTTATCTCTCCCATGTCAGAAATAGATGTTCATACTTAGTTCCCAACTTTTCACATCTTCCATTTATTGCAAGCTTGGGTTAAAAACCTGCTACTGGAGTAGATATTATGGGGCACTTTTATTGGATTAACAACTCTGTTCCAGTAGGGTATCTCCAGGGGAGATGGAGAGTGTTATGAGGGCTTCTGAGCAAGCACAGTTGGGAACCCTTACCAACAATCAAGAACCAACCGCATGGGGCAGTTCCTCGCAGCTAGAAGGCATTGTTCGAATCAAGTCTTAGAAGCCAGCAATCTGAAGAGCTGAGATTCGAATGGTAATACTTATGCTTTGAGCTTCTGGAAAATGTTTACTACTAGCATATACGGACCTCTGGGTGAGTCTATATGTTACAAACACTGTGCAGTTTGTTAAACCAGTAACCAGTTTCTTAAGGACTTTTAGCATCTAGTGTGAGATTCATTTCAGATTTATTTCAACCTTCAGAGTTTATGTTTCTCAGTAGCAAATGGAGAAATTTCCCTCCACTGTAACCTTGTGTATAGGGCATGGATAAGTACAAGTCAGAGTTAATGTTTATGTTTTTGCTGGTAAAAACTGTCTCCAGGGATGATAACATGTTTTGCCTGTATTTACAAGTGTTACATAAGAAGTATGTTTCCTATCTTTTAGATATGACTTACCATGAAACCAGGCAACTTAAGTTAAATGTTACAAAATAATGCTAAAGATTTTTAATAGCATCTTTCAACTATATCTGTTTTGCTAAAGACAAAGTACAAACATCTATTATAATTCTAATAATATTCAACTGCTGTGTTAACTTTGTCTCAACTCATTTATAGTCAGTTCACAGTCAGATGATCCTGCAACAGTTTAACTCCATCTACCTGGTTCCCCTTGATCACCCTCCAAAGTCTGATGAATAAGGACCCTGAGGATCTCTCAAGCCTATTTCTCTAATTCCTCTCACTTTTATTCTTTCCCCACCAATAAGAAGGTGTTTTTTTTTTTTTTCCATCACTATATAAATAAGATCTCCAGTACACTTTGGGGGTCCAGTAGAATAGGCCACAGTCATTGGAGGGGCACCCCAATTGCCATATCCAATGATCTCACTCAACTCAAAGAAGCCACAAAGATGGCATCCCAATTCCCTAGCAGCAATTAGGGCTACCTCTTCAAAAGAGAAATATGATAGGAGACAGAAATTGTCTGGCCACCTTACAAGTGAATAGCTTTCTCATGGTAAAGTGCAGGAATTGTCATCCTTGAGTCTGTAGGGGGAAATATAGCATTACACTTTACTACAGGTCATCAATGTCAAAAGAATCTGGCCTTTCCTTGTCTCTCCTCCCCCCCCCCCACCCTGCCCTGTTCTTCCCTGCCTTCCTAGAGAAGTCAGATTCCTGGGAAAAGATCATGACTACAGACACCTGAAGCCAGGACTAGACTAAGTAAACTAGCTGCCCATATACAGGCTCATAAAAATCTACAGTGTGAAGCTGGAGATGGGCCTCTTGCCTCTCTGGGCAAGAGTGCTATTGTATTCTCTCATGGGGCTTCTGAAACCCCTTCTTGCCTTCCTGGGCAAGAGCTCCACCTTGCTAGCTTCGCTTATGTTCTCAGGTTAAGCAGGTCTTAAGTTCCTAAAGTTTTAAGTTATAACAAAGTATTTCTGAACCTTATCCTCTGGTCTGTGTATTCTAGTCATTGAATTCTTAAGACAAGAATATGGGAAAACCCCCAAATTATTGTTGTGTTGGCAGACAAGGAACTCCAAAATTGGCATTGGTATAGCTTGTGGTATGTAGATAATAGTCTTTTATTTTGATCATATCCCAAATCTTAGAAATGGAGAACATTTCTACTAGACAACTGTATGCAAATCTGTACTTAATACATTTGTCAGATGATATGCCCATGGCCCTGTGTTAGAATCACAAAGCTGGCCATCTCCCTACATAAGCCCATGTGTGGAGAGGAATGCAGGCCTACTATAAAGGTAAGCATTCTGTGGGGAATATGTAAGGAACTGTTTTATAGTGAGAACATATAGTCAGGGAGTAGTGTTTATTCTAGGTGGGAATTCAGGTATGTATTTTTTTTAATATTTCTATTTGTAGGTAAAATGCATACTGCTCTTCAAAGATTGTTTTAAAATGTTTATTTATCAGAGAGAGAGAGAGAGAGAGAGAGAACAAGAGAAAGAAAGAAAGAAAAATGAAAGAAAGAAAAGAAAGGAAGGAAGGAAGGAAGGAAGGAAGGAAGGAAGGAAGGAAGGAAGGAAGGAAGGAAGAAAACAGAGAATGAGTGAACCAGGGTCTCCTGATGTTGCACATGAACTCCAGACACATGTACCACTTTGTGCTTCTGGCTTTACACAAGCACTGGGAAATTGAAACCTGGGCCAGCAGAATTTGCAAGCAAGTGCCTTTAATCACTTAGCCATTTCCCAGCTCCTTCAAACTTTTCTTGTTGTGTTCAAGTATCTCTGAGAATATTTCTTACAATACAAACTCCTAAGGCATTTGGCTTGTCTATTGATTTGTTGGATTGGGAGATTTTGATGTATGTAGTCTACAAATCATGTTATTAAAAGCACTGGGTATAGTTTATAACAGATAACTTATCATTAAAGTATGTTCATTGGTAATTAACAATAACCTCAGCTTTAGATGGAAACACATACCCCCTCACATTTCTGATGTGTATAAGCAGATTTTTTAATGGATAACAATGTATAAATTGTTAAATGCTTTCACTAGGAGGATAGGCTATTTAAAACTAAAAACAATGTAACTAACTGTAAAATGTATTTTTTCTTCCTTAGTATAAACGAGGTAGGATTGGAATCCTGTTAGGAATTAGATCTCCATAAAGAGACAGGAGACTCCCAGGCCCATGAACCCCTTTTTTGGGTCCATGTTCAAGTTATCAAAGAATTGAAAATATGTAAATTATGAATAAGGAGATTTAATTTGGGGAGACTTATGATTAAGAGGGAAGGCACAGCAGGGAAGCACAAACCAAAAGAAATTCTCCCCCTTCCAAGAAAGGCTGAGCATACAGAAGGAAGATGGAGATCCCCCTCACATACAGAAGGAGAGTGGGGTAAACAAGGGATTCCCACACATGCGAAGCAAGTACTCAGAACCAAGCAGGAGAACACCTAGGCAAAGAGAAATTCTCTTCTGTCAGGGAAGGAGACCACGAAACTCTCCCTCACATAGGTGCTAAGAAAGCAAAGGACCTGTCACATGTGGCTTGGCCCCATTTTTATGATCCAAACCATCACTTAGAATGAGCCTTATCACCAGACTCAGATGTAGTTCATCCCGATCTCTGTATACTTCCTATTTTAGTTTATGTGCTGCCGAAACGAGCACCAGACTCAGATGTTTAAGGAAAGGACCTAATTGGTTGGTGGGTTCAAGTAGGCTGACTCAGGAAGGGCTACCCCACAGATGTACTCAGCTCAGAAAAAGTTGAGGAAGAAGCAGGAAGCTGTTGCCCAGTTGTTGCTTGCAGGCATCTTGGACGAGGCTAAATCAGACATAAGTTCTAGTCTTGTTAGAGCAAGCAACATGACATCTACACTTCTGTGAACCAGTCCTTAGCTAGCTACATATCAGAATAAAAGACTGCCTTGCTCCTAATGTGTATCCCTATGTTCCTGGAAAATTTATTTTTCTATTATTATTTTTCATAACTAAGCAAGACAAACATACTCAAGCTCTGAGTACCTAGAGCAAGCTCATCAACTAAAATATGACTTTAAAATATAGCATATTTCAAGAAGACACTATAATTGTTGTTTTCAAAGGAACCTAATGAGCCCACTGGAGTTGTTGTAATTATTAAATTCAATTTACAAAGGTAGAAAGTCCTTATACATGCATTTTATGATAATATGCGATTTAAAATGTCCCCTGATAAATATTAGTCTCACTATTAGACCTTTAGGGCTATTAACTCAGTAAAATTACTAATATGCATTTTTGCATGATCCAAACTATCAAAGGCTCTCAGGAGAGATATTTTTAGTGAAGTTTTGAAATAAAGGAATTTCTACAAATGGGTCGACAAATAAAAGTTTAAAGAATTTTTTACAATGGTCGGGGTGATGGTGGAAACTAAGGTTCCAAGGTCCTGAGTGCTTATAGTTCCACTCAGCTATTCTTAAACCATTGTATTTTGTCTTTTTACCATAACTCTAATTTCTACCCTCTTTATTACGTTAAGTACCTTGAATATTTCTGAGTAAGCCATTTGACAGTGGAGCTATTAAAAGTCTCTGATGTTCTCTTATTGTTTGTCTGCTCTTCTAATGGAGCTGAAGTTGCCCTTGGACCACATAGCTCTAAATAGTAGGAATGATTATATACTTTAAAAATATTTTATTTATTTGTGTATGTGAGTGGGGGGGGGCAAAGGGGCAGGGGAAGTGAATGGGCACATGAGGTCCTCTAGCCACTGCAAACAAACTCCAGACACTTGCACCACCTTGTGCATCTGGTTCTATGTGGGTACTGGGGAATTGAACCTGGGCCTTTGGCTTTGGAGACCACAACTGGCTACTTAAACAAATGTGACCATGGAGACAAGGTTTTCATGACAGTTTCAGAGTACAAAACTCAGCAAGAATGTAACTTTTAACTTTGTAATATCAAAATTTCAGTTTCAACACTGAAGAATTCAAGGCTTTTAATACTCATCGATCAAATTCCTCCCCTAAAAGGCATGTTTTAAAGTTTTCTTTTTTTTTTTTTTTAACCTCAGCTACAAGCCAGTAAGGAAACATTTTGTATTTGCCCAAGTTAAGACTAAGGGAAATTTCCCTCAAATACTGATAACTCTTAAATGATGCCCTTATGTCATTTATTTGATTATTATACTTGTATTAGGTCTTTCCTAAAGGTTCAGAAAATTATGTCTCCTATACAAAAACATTTCAGGCTGGCCTTTCTCAGAAAACTCTGTAGCAACAAAATTCTTGATAATAGTAGACGAATCATTACAATGTCTCCAAGGGAACACATAATGTACCAAGAACTGTAAAACCAATTAAATTGCTATGGAAGTATAAGGTCAAAGAAAATTTAAGGGTTATTTAAAATGCTCTGCATATATATATATATATATATATATATATATATATATATATATATATATATATATATATATATGCAGAAACATATATATATATATATATGCAGAAACATATATATATATATATATATGTAGCTGTAACTACTATAAAACAAACATCAGCCACCCACAGAGTACACAGAAACTGCAGGCAAAAGACCAAAACTGAACATAGGTTCCATTTTACAATGGACATATAAAGAAAAGAAAATTTACGAGTTGTGGTAAAAGAGAAAATATTAGCATTATAAATACTGAGAAACATTGAAGTTATACATCTCACAAAATTCAGAAAGGGAATGGGGATATAAAAGATGGTGGTAACGTGAAGGTAAAGAATTCTTTATCTTCTGTAATGAGGTGGATTACCTTTAAAATTCTTCTTCCATCCTGCTTTGTTTCCTTCTGTCTATGTTTCCATTTCTATAATCATTGAATTTCTTTCTGTCTTTAGCCTCTCATTGCCATTGTGGCATGACATATTACTTCCATTAATGTTATTAAGATTCCAGTTCAGTTTCATTCATGGATTATTGTAAAGGACACATAGCTGCTTTTCTTATCATCAATCTTTTTTATTCTATTTTTGTTATTAAAAAAAATACTGGAAATTGCGATTAGAATCAGAATAGTTGGCAGTCATGTGCAAGGCCTTGTGTTTGATTTCCCAATACCACACACACACACACACACACACACACACACACACACTCAGACAAATATCCTAAGACACACATATAATTTGGTACTAAACATGAAAGCTATATATGTTAGTACAGATTTTAAATAGAATACTTCTAAATATATAAAACCACCTATAATTTGTAAATTTATGAATGCATATAACATATATCTATGTCTATATATCTATGTATATAGATATTGTTGTGAATAAAAAAACTTATAAAGGTAAAATTTATAAATTTGCAATGTTTGAAAAATATAAAGATATGTATAGTGGAGACATGTTTTTAAATATAATAGTAAATCATACTCACCTGGTTCTTTTTGTTGTTCTGTTTTGTTTTGGTAGTACTGGAGGTCAGAACTGGGTCATTGAGCACATGCAGCAAGCACTCTCCCACTAAGCCACCTCCCCAGTACTTTTTAAAACTTATATTTTACAACTCTGGTTTTCAGATTTTTATCAACTATTTATGTCTTTTTAATATTTTCATTAAAATCAAGTGATTATGATGGCACAATATAGATTCTTACCTTTTTAAACAACTAGCCACTATTCATGTTCATATTCCTACATACTGGCCTTTTTATTATCTCGATGTTGCCTTCTGCAAATTAATTTGGATTACTCATAGAAACCTAACTGATTTTCTTAAGTAGTTCCATAATAATCTATGATACAAATAGATCATAATGTATTCAAGTATTTCCTGTTAATGACATTCAATGTTTTGTTTTCCAACACTATGAATAATACTGCAATAAACATCCTCACATTCCACTCCAGTAAGCACTCTACATGGCTTGTTTTGTACCCCTAGTAAATAATATTTATGACATTTGTGTGCCAACTCTGTAGAGCCACTGTTCCAGGAACTCAGTAAATGGTTGAATTGAATTGAGTCTGTTAGAAGTGATATTCAAGATTTACACTATTCTTAAAAACAAATACTATCACATACCTGTGACATACTACAGAGAAATCAGATCCTCAAGGTGGTGACTGCTAAGTAAAAGATGATGTATTTTTCATGTCTGAATGGATGCTGCAAAACTGCTTTCAAAAAGAGACTATATCTCTGCACACATCCCCAGCAATGGATGGGAACATCTATGTCCTTGAACCCATCTAGAACCCAACAGGTGCTAGGTTGTTAGGGGTTAAGTCATGTTTCATAATTGCTTTCAATCACATATATATCCCTAGCTACTAGTAATCTGAACTGTAAACTGAACATCAAACTGAATAAACTATATTTTGTCAACATTCTGAGTTTGTTCTTTAGTGAACTGCTTATTCATAACTTTTGCAATTTAAAAATTGAATTAATGGATTTTTCTCATCAAATTTTAAAATTCCTGAGGAAAAAAAAGTAAATTGGCTATTAACAACAATTGAATCATATGACTTTGGTTATGGTTCTTTTCCATGGCAATATTGAATATTTTTTAAGATTTTATTTTTATTATTTATTTATTTATTGGAGACAGAGAAAGGAAGAGAGAGAGAATGCGCACACCAGGGCCTCTAGCCACTGCAAACAAACTCCAGATGCATGTGCCACCTTGTGCATCTGGCTTACGTGGTACCTACAGAATCAAACTTGGGTCTTTAGGCTTCGCAGGCAAGTGCCTTAACCGCTATACCATCTCTCCAGCCCCAATATTCAATTTTGGTATATGAAATACATCTATCTTTCTTTATCATCCTTATACTTCAAATTTTGGGTAGATATATTCTTGTCATTAGACTTTATAAATGCAAAAAGTACTTTGCTTAGATTTTTGTATAAATTTTTCATCCATATGGATTTTTATCTTTGCTAGGTATAAGGTATTTTCACATGGATAGATTCAATAGTGCCAGCACATTTATGAAATAATCAACTCCATTTGCATCATATTAATTTTGAGTCAATGAACTATGCCATCATTTTATGAAATTTTATCAATATATTTTCCTTTTGATCCTATTTTATGCTCTTAAATTTTGTTACATATATTCTGCCTCTTTTTCAATATTATCCAAAATCTTACAGCTTTTAATGTTTAAGAGATTATTTATTCTTCACTTTAAAAGCCCTTGGCTAAAAAAGAAAAACCTATTAGTTTTTTAACATATCTGATATTAATAAGAAAATTCTCTCATAAATTAAAAACATTTTTTCTAACAAGTTTTTTTGGGGTCCTACCTATACAGTCTATCCCTTTATAGTGAGATGTTAGTGTGCTTTTTCTCATGCCATACATGTTATTTTATTTTTATGAAGCAATAGTGATGTTAAATTTACTACTTGGGCTATATTTTGTTTACTTTCAAATCTAGTTCTCACTTTTAAAAGAATGGTACTATTAGTTGTCAGTGAAAATATTTCCTTTGTTCCTATCACCTGGAGATTTAAAAGGACTGATTCATTCAAGGCTTGTCTTCCATCAATATGATCATTCCACTTAGAATGTTATTGGTTGGGTAAGTAATTTTGATGGTGTAATTCCTTGACCTTAATATCCCTTCATATCATAATATTATCCTACTGGACCTTTTGATGAGTGGATGGATTCTAGTTGCTATTATTTTATTTATATTGTATCCATAGTTACAAATAAAATGTGATTGAAATTTATTTTTACTTTTTAATTGCTTGGTATTAAAATTGTTCCAACTTCTTGGAAACTGTCCATCTTTTCTTTGGCCTAGAACAGGCGAAATAACATTTGCCACATAAATCTGCACTCAGAAAACCAATTCGTTCTGGGGCTTTATTTACTGGTAAGTCTTGAGTCATTTCTCCAGTTTCTTCCACAGTAATTAGCACAGTCGTGATTTCCAGTAATTCTTGTTTTTTTTTTTTTTTTTTTTTTTTTACATTTAGCTCTAGGTTATCAAGTTTGTTTCTTTAGAAGAATATAGAGTATTTCATCTATGGTCCTATCTTCTGTTACTAATTTGACTTTTCTTTTTCCTAATTTTGGTGTCTTTATTTGAATTTTATTTTTTGTTTTACTAGTCATTTATTAAGCCAGATTTAAGTTTTTCCCTTTTCACATTTTAAACTGTTATATTTTTTCAATTTTAGTAATACTATATTCCTTTTAATTTTTTAAATTTATTTATTAGAGAGAGAGAAAAAGAGGTAGATAGAGAGAAAGAGAGAAAATGGGCCCATCAGGGCCCTCAGCCATTGCAAATAAACTCAAGACTCATGTGACACCTTGCATGTGCTTATATGGGTACTGGGGAATCGAACCTGGGTCCTTAGGCTTTACAGTCAAGTAACTTAATGACTAAGCCATCTCTCCAGTCTGTATATTCCCTTTTAATATTTTATTTTGAGGGTCTTTTATTATGATATATGATAAAACTAGTTTATTTTTATATTTGATCAATGAAAATAAACAACTTTGTAGTTTTATCATTATAGCTTTGGTATATATATTTGAGTGTATATTTCTGTGTATTGATTT
Source organism: Orientallactaga sibirica (assembly GCA_036365145.1). Taxonomy (NCBI): domain Eukaryota; kingdom Metazoa; phylum Chordata; class Mammalia; order Rodentia; family Dipodidae; genus Orientallactaga; species Orientallactaga sibirica. The sequence continues at coordinate 24,297,492 of JAEOAD010000006.1, forward strand.
CTTTTTCTTTTCTTTTTTTTCTTTTTTTTTTTTTTTTTTTTTTTTGTGGTTTTTCAAGGTAGGGTCTCACTCTAGCTCAGGCTGACCTGGAATTCACCCTGTAGTTTTTCAGGATGGCCTCGAACTCACAGTGATCCTCCTACCTCTACCTCTCAACTGCTGGGATTAAAGGCGTGCGCCACCACACCTGGCCCTGTGTATTGATTTCTATGAGATATCTTTCACATTGGCTCTTTACTTCAAAGATGGCTTATGTACTTGTTTTGTTATTGTTTATATGAAGAAACGTGTTTTGAAAATTGTCTACTTTTCTGGGTTCTGTGGTGTAATGATAAGTACTCTGGACTCTGAAAAGTGTCTACTTTTGAATTCATTTTTTTGTTTTGTTTTGTTTTTCGAGGTAGGGTCTCACTCTGGCCCAGGCTGACCTGAAATTAATTTTGTAGCCTCAGGGTGGCCTTGAACTCATGGCGATCCTCCTACCTCTGCCTCTGAGTGCTGGGATTAAAGGTGTGCACCACCATGCCCTGCTGAATTTATTTTTTTTTCAAGGTATCATAAATTTATCTTTGTTCTATGATAACAACAATACGCAATAGATAAAATATGACAGTTTCTCTCATTCTCTCTGGTTCCCAGTAACTTTGGCTTGGTCCCTCTTCTTTCTATCTCTTTCTGAAGACATAGTAAAATGTTAGGTTCCAGTTATATCTGAAATCTCTCATTTCTGAAGAGCCAAGGGGAAGTAGCAAGGCCCACTGCTGACACATGCTCACAGGTTCACAGAGATAATCCTTGAAGATCCTCTGACATTTGAGGAGTGAGATCATAGAGAAAGACTGGACATCTAACCAGTAATTTGCTGGACTTTAGATCAGTAACTTTTTAATCTTATTTATTTATTTTGTACAATGGCCATTGCTGGTTTTTAGCAGGAAAAGCCAGGCACTCACACTTTCACTTGATGCTCACAAAAGTGAATCTTGTTGACACATAAAAGAAGAAGCTATGTTTCCTCTTTTGTTTTCCTTTTTTCTTTACTCAAAGAGAAAATAAAATGATTTGGATTAAGTTGCCTTAGGAATTAACTGGCAGAATAAATTTAGATTAGAGGACAAATCTATTCTCCCCATTGATAAAACATTTTCTATGAATTTCAAAGATAACTAGAAAGCATTAGAAATTCCCGGGGAATGCCAAACTAAAAGCATTGCCTATGTCCTACTTAATAAACCTGAGGCTTTCAAAGGGATGTTTTATCTGGAAGCTTCAGGTGGGTCTTCTCATGAGGAGATTCTCCCAGAAACATTCAGGTTCTTCACCACATTGGTCAGTTGGATGTCAGGTGATGGCTCTGCCAGAGGAGAGTGAGCTTGATATGTCAGCATCTGAATGCTGCCAGGGGCCCTCTGATGTTATTTCCTGGTGTTCTCCCTCTTGGACATGCTGCCTGAGGCTATACTAAAAACGTTTTATTTCTTCTTTTCATAGTTGCTTATTAGCATTTTGACACACAATGCACTCTTTCAGGTGCCCTAAACTTCCTGCACTTTGTCCCATTCTGCCTATATGCCTTTGGATGAAATGTTTCACTTGCCTCTTCCTTGTTCAGAGAACTCTTAACTGCCCTTCAGGGCTCACAATTGAAATGTGACCCAAACTCACCCAGACAGAGTGTGCTCTCTTCCCTTCCCTCCCACAGCACCACATACAAAACATCATCAAACACTTCAAACATGTTCTTTGACAGCAGGTTCTCTCTCTTTCATTTTGGTTCCCCAATGCTGACCATACTATTGGGTATAAAGTAGGTCTTAAATGATCAAATAAACAGATGACTGAACAAACAGTTGTGTTCTAAAGCTCAGGATGTGCTTTGAAGGAATTCAGTATCCCATTGAGCTCCACTGACCTCAGACATGTTTGAAATGGATTGAAGACGTAATTAACTGAGTGTAGCTCACTACCCTTGAGGCCAAGAAAGATATTAAGAAAATAGGAGAGGATAGCGTGGACACCTTAAGGACAGGTAACTATGGGGTTGTGGAAATTAACCACAGACATGAATCTCTAAGAATCTTGCAGAAAGTGATGTTGGACATGTAGTGTTTCTTCACTTAATGACATATACATAAGTAATGGGTATTTTTATATTGATTTATATATGATTGTCAAAAAGGAATGCTATGTCAAAACCAAACTAATGTGTTATGACTTGTTTATTTGCTTGAGTAAAAATATTTTATAAAGAATGTGCTAGATAGGTGTGGGTGACATTCAGGGAAGTAAGTAAAAACACCCATTGTAGCTTCCTGTATGTTTGTCTATCATGAAGAAAGGGTGCTCAGTGGCATGCCACACCACCGGGTTCTAGGCCCTTTCTTCTTCCGCATTTATACATTATGACTCAAGGAACCAGAATGCAGGTATTAAAAATCCATGACCATTACAAGATTTAAAAATGAGTACTATAATAAAATGGAGAGTTAGAGATTTACTATTAGGAATACCAGGTTAAAAGTTTCAAAATAAATAATTGTCATTAAAAAATCCTCAAAAAGTTATCCCTTAAAAATGAAAATAATTATATGTTAATTCAAAAACACCTGCCATAGACCCTACATATTTTAGAAGTTATTCAAGATCTAAAAATCAGAGCTTCTAGGGGAGATATATATCCTCATCCTCTATTTTCATAGGTGAAGACTATGAAACAGCCATAAAATTAGCTGGAGTTGGATGCAACTCAGGACTCAGCTTTGCTAATTCCAAGTGCCTTTATTACACTGCCTCAATTATTCACTGCTCATATAAAATTGATTAATTATATCTGTTTCTAAAAAATATATATCTGCAGCATGATAAGTTATGGTCCTATAAGATGAAGGCCATGAAAAATGTGAGGGATCTATAAACTATGATGCATGAAGCACAGTGAAATACTGACATTAACCTGAGATCTGAAAGTGGAGGAGTTCAGTAGAATGCATCAGCTGTCTTAAACTCTCCAAAAGGTTGTCATATAATTTTTGGCCTAAAATAAAGAATTTTAAATTGTCTATCTACTGTTAACATTAATGAGAAGACCCTGGTGGGATGTCAAAATCTGAATAAATAATGAGAGTCAATGTAGATGACTATCTACGTTCCCACTAATGTAAGGAAAATCTCTTGATTCAATCCATATTTACTGGTGCTATCCTCTGCCCTGTGGTTTTTACTAAAATGTTAATTCCATGAATCATCTGCATATATAAGTAAACTTTAAGTGGGAAGCAAGATCCCTGTCAGTGAGGCCCTGGAACACAGCCAGAGAAAGCCATCTGTACTTCCACACACCCCAGGGCTGGACAAGTGCAGGTACTTAAAATACCATTCCACAAAATGTTTGCCCAAAGCATCAATGCTATATAATTTTGTCTTTATATTTGATCATATAGTACAGTCAGCAGCAGAAAATGATCATGAAAAATGGAGAAAAGTAAAAGCAAATGTTAATAGTTTTCCATGTGTTGTCTCATTTGTCCTCTACTGCTGTTACAGCAGATAACTATGGGGTTACTTATGTGGCTTAAAGTGGATTGAAGGGATTAGCAAGGAAAAGTGAAAATCAAACAGAGTTTCTTGAAGATATTGCTAAGAAGCAAAGGGTGATCATGAGCCTAGACAGTCACTGCTCACACAGGCAGCTACTACTCGCCATCCAAGTGGAACAGCAGCTGTACCAACACCTCTATTGACTGTGTGCTGGAATTATGCTATTTTGGTCTCCTAGGACCACCTGTTCAGCAGTTCCTATACAGTGAATTGCTTTTACATCACTTGTGAAATAAGTTCATAAAAGAGTGGCTTCTAAATAAAAATAATGTACCTTTCAATTAACATTTTCTGATACTGCATAAATGTGTATATTTTTATGAACTGAGATTTAATAAGAATGGTTAAAAATTATTAACATTTGATGATTATGTCAAGCATAAACAATGATGAGATTAATTCATAAATTTATTCCACTAAAAATATCATATTTTTAACTTTATACACAGAAAAAAATATAGCATCAGTGTTAAGGTTGCCTTTATCTTAGACTTAATTTAAAACTCATTCTCAGTTAGAAATGTTCAAGACTTTGGATTTGATCTTCAGAATTGAAAAAAATGCTCAGGGGTGAAAGTGGTGGGGGGACTAAATTAATAGATCTTTTCCCTTGAATGAAAAATTATTCTCAAATCTGGGCTGGAGAGATGGCTTAGTGGTTAAGGCACTTTCCTATAAAGCCTAATGACCCATGTTCAACTCCCAAGATCCCTCATAAACCAGACACACAGTGTGAAGCATATGCAAGGTCACACATGTGCATAAGGTGGCGCAAACATCTGGAGTTCAATTTCAGTGGCTGGAGGGCCTGGTGCATCAATTCTCTCTTTCTCTCTTTCTCACTCTCTCTTGCTCTCTTAAAAAAAAAAAAAAAAGGCCAGTCCACTGGGCTTGCCTCAAAAAATTTATTCTCAAGTCATCTGCTCATGAATTCATATATTGATATTAATAATGACCTCTTAGAGTAGCTACAAATGCAGAATGAAGTACTTGGAGAGGAAAGAGGAAAGCAGGTGAGGATGGCATGAAAGTATAATAAGCAGAGATCATGAGGTGGATGAGGAGGACGGACAGTAGAACTGAGAAAGCAGAGCAAACAACACAGGCAGGTAGTAAGCAAGGGGGAAGGTGAAGCTGGCATAGCAGCAGAGAGCTCAGGTATCCTGCAGCCTGAGTGTTAGAAACAGGATAACTGAAATGAAGGTCAAAATGATAGAAACATTAGAGAAATCATAAAATCACTTTTTGATGATCTTTCACTGAGTCACAAAATCATGTCAAACGCAGGTTGCCATATGCAGTACATAAATAAGGATCCTGCTTTTCTACTTACCCCTGTGAGACATCCCCTAAATTTCCATATTTCACTGTCCTTAAATTACATAAAATATCTAATGAGTAGATTTCCTTCACAAAGGAAAGGTCACTACAGTTAATGTCACCAATGTTCATTGCTAATTATAACTAAAAAATGACAGAGGAATAAGTAGATGACTTTCAACACTACTGCTAACTATTAAAGACATTTTAACAGCTGGTGTTAAAACAATTATATAGTTTTTATATAAAATTAATTAATTAATTTGAGAGAGGGAGGGAGAGAGAGAGAATGGGTGTGCCAGGGCCTCCAGCCACTGCAAACAAACTCCAGATGCTTGAGCCACCTTGTGCATTTGGCTTTACATGGGTACCAGTAAACTGAACCTGAGTCCTTTGCCTTTGCAGGCAAGTGCCTTAACTGATAAGCTTCCATCTCTCCAATCCTATGTTAGTTTTTTCTTTCCCTTTCTTCTTTCTTTCTTTCTTTCTTTCTTTCTTTCTTTCTTTCTTTCTTTCTTTCTTTCTTTCTCTTTCTTTCTTTCTTTCTTTCTTTCTTTCTTTCTCTCTCTCCCTCTTTCTTTCTTTCTTTCTTTCTTTCTTTCTTTCTTTCTTTCTTTCTTTCTTTCTTTCTTTCTTTAAAACAAGGAGTTCAGTAGTACCTGGTAGAGGTAATGTGATCCACAAATAATAAAAATTAAAATATTTTAGTCCAATTATTCTGTGTATATTTTCTCATACCATTAAATATATTAATGGTTTATCTGTTATGTTTAAACATTATTTGAATGGGTATACATATAAAATTAATATAATTGAGTAAGTGTATGTAAACACACATAAATATTATGTACATGTAACTATACCTAACAAATCCAATAACAGGAATCTGAACAAATAGGATTGCTATTTAGTTCATCAAAACAATAAAACTATTAAGTTGTTTAGGAGGTTGAAAAGAAATTCTCCTTAAGCATGTCCACAGTACCGTCTTGTGGTAATGAATAACTTAATTGAGCTCTTGTATGTGCCAGGCATTACGTTAGGCGTCAGAGAGAAAAGCCACATCCCAGAAGTTACACAGCCTTCTGTCATGGGAGATCTACTCAATTAAGGAAAACAAAAAAATGCATCCCAGATTTGTAATTACAAACTATGATAAATATTTAAAGTTGAATTGTAGTGTTAAAAGTATGAGAAATTATGATAATAAGAAAAAATTATTGACAAATAACAAAATTCTCTAAGAAATGACTTCTAAGTTGTGAGAAATGAATAGAAGTCAAGGAAAGGGTAACAGTATTTATTTTTTTCAAGGTAGGGTCTCTCTCTAGCCCAGGATGACCTGGAATTCACTATGTAGGCTCAGACTGCCCTTGAACTCACAGAGATTCTCCTATCTCAGCCTCCCTAGAGCTGGGATTAAAGGCATGAACCACCACACAATAAAACCTTAGTTATAATTTTACATAATTCCCCCCACCACCCTCTTTTCCACCTTCCCACAATCTCCCTTCACTAAGGGCAACAATATTTTAATTAATATTGACAATGAACAAGAGAATTTGGTGAAATCGAGCTGAAGGATGATTGATAGCAGAGGCAGAGAAGTGGGGTATGAAGAGAGATGTGTTCCAGCAGGAAAGAATGGGTCAGACACACATGTTTGGATCTCAATTTAATGTGAGATTATGAGAACGTTTTTACAAAGGAGCCATGTGATTGGTTCTAAAAAGATCCATCTGGCTACAATTTGGAGGATGGATGTGAGAGCAAGAGTGAGAGCTGGGAGATAAATGAGGGTGGGACTAGTAAATGGTCAGGGACTGAAGGTGTTTGAGCACATGAAGAGAAACAGACCCACTTTTACGTTATATTGTAATTGAGAATTTAGCATTGCTAGAAACTCTAGAATATTGTTAAATAATACTGTGATAGCTTTGTCTTAGTTTTTATTCTAGTGGGAATTCTTTGAATTATTATATTATTATGAATTATATTATTACTGACTTTTGTCTGAGCATCTTTAGGAAATATAAGGCATTTACAATTCTCTGTGTTAGTATCTTGGTCCATTTTTTTTCATTTATATCTCACTTTGGATTTTGGTATGTTAGTACATTTTCTTTTTCGAAACTCTACTTTCCTTCCAGTTACTTTCTTTTTGTTGTTATTCAACACATAGCTAATCTTTGAGAGGGTTTCCTGCACGGTCTTTTTAGTTTGACACTGACATAAGGATTTACCCTACACTAAACTCTAACCTGACTTCCAATCTCATCCTATAGCAATATTACTTAGCCAGAATCACCAAAAACACACATGAGAAAGACTTATATTCATAACACCAAAAGAATGATTAAATAAAATTTTACATGTTCAAATAGTAAAACAATATAGAGTCATTGAAAAGAAAATCTTAAAAGATTGTTTACAGACTATTATGGTCCTTTATACTTATTCTCTTATTTGTACATATCATTTTCCTGTTTTTCTACAATTACTAGTAAGTGATGCAATGTAAGAGGGTTCACCATACTTCACATCAGCTATATATTCATGGGCACTGTAAATAATCAAGGAAGTAACACATAATCTGTAATGGTGAATGTTAAGCCTCTGGCTTGGCACTGAAAAACCCATTCCCAATTGCCTGCCACCATGAATAATTGAGAGTTGGCATGGCTACTTCCTCACCAATTTTCAATGTCCATACATGAATTTCTCTGATTTTTGAAATTATAGTTATTCTATTCCATCTGTTCTCTTCATATTTAGTTCAACTGTCAAGTCAAACATGTTAAGCCCTTACTAACACTTGTAGAAGTTTTACACATGTTATCAGGGTGAATTAAATAATTGTATAGCAGGTTAATGTTCAGGAAAATTTTACAAAGTACACCAAGAGCAAATTCATAGGAAGTAAGGTGACAAGTTGACATTGGCTTTAGAGTGATGGTGGAAAGTGTTAGGTTTGTAATAACAGGATTTAACATTCTGGACTTAGTTTTGAATATTTAATATTGGGCAAATTGCCAAGAAATTGTGAAATCCAGGAAATATGTTTCAATTATGACCTGCTTTTTTCCATTTATTCTTAGCTTTATTTTAGATAAATTAAAAAGCACATGATACTAGATATAATTACAAAATCATTCCTTTGTTTAATTATTTGATTTTTTTATTTCTCTTTTGTAACTGCAATGAAGAGCTTTATTTTTCTGTAATGTTTTCCATATATATTCCTATATATATTCCATATATAGTATGTATATCATTCAAATTTTAAAATATTTTAAAATAATTTATATATTTATTTATTATTTGAGTGAGAAAGAGAGGAAGATATATATAGAGAGAGTGCATTGGTGTGCCAGAGCATCTAGCTACTGCAAAATAACTCCAGACACATGCACCACCTTGTGCAACTAGCTTACATGGGTACTGGGGAATCGAATCCCAGTCCTCAGGCTTTGCAAACAAGTGCCTCAACCACTAAGCCATCACTTCAGCCCATTGAAAATATTTTTGATATCATCTCTAGATCCTACTATGTATCATAAATAAGAATTATATGTCAGAGTTAACAGGAATTGAGAATACAGATATAAAGTTGTTAATTTTTCGTAAACTACGTCCATTCCCCACTCCTTCATCTATCCATATCATGTACTGTCAGTCAAAGGTAGGGTTGGGTTGAAGAGATGGCTTAGCGGTTAAGGTGCCTGCCTCCTAAGCCTAAGAACACTGGTCCCAATCTCCAGGTCCCACGTTTAGCCAGATGCAAAGAGACGCAAGGGCGCAATGCTGCACTTGTCCACAAGGGGGCACATACATCTGGATTTCATTCACAGCAGCTGAGACACTGCTGGAGCATCCATCTCTATCTGTCTTTGTCTCCCTTTCTCTCTGTCTCTCTCTCCAAAAAAAAAAAAAAGTAGGGTATGATGTTCTACCTCTTGAATGGGCTGACTTTAGCAGTTTTATTCAGAAGAATGTAGTGTAGATGATGGCCTGCCAGTTCTAATTTAGGGACCTTGAGGTGCCTTACATGCTCTGCTTGCTGCCTTTGGACTCAGCCTTGAGAATAAGGCTCTTGAAAGAGAGATCTACTGAAGCAGAGACATTCTCTCTGGTAATGACTAGCCTTGATCAGCCACCCTCAGCCAAGCCATCCGCTCAGAGGGAATTCTGAGCAAACTTAGACAGGATCAGTGAGAGTGAAGAATCAATGAACTAATCCCAGAAAATTGGCAAAGCCACACAATAATAAAAAGCTAAATGAGACAACTCTGTTTTATGTCAATGCTGTTCTACAGTAATTTGTTATATCCAGTAGCTAACAACTGTATTCTCTTATTTTGCTTATTTAATCAGAAGGAAATTTAGGATTTAACACTTTGTGAATTTTAAAATTAAGAATAATAATTATGTTAATTCTTTCTCAAAACATTAATATTTTATATTGTTTTCATATTTCCCCAATATATAAACATTTACAGAACACCTTTTATTCATTAGGTATTTATTTAATTCCTACTACTATCTTAGTAAGTAGGAATTGATTCTTTTAAAAAAATATTTTTTTAAATTTTTATTTTTGAAGAGAGACACAGAGAGAGACAGACAGAGAGAGGGGGAGACAGATAGAAAATGGGCACGCCAACAGTGTCTCAGCTGCTGTGAATGAAATCCAGATGTGTGCGCCCCCTTGTGGGCAAGTGCGGCATTGCGCCCTTGCGTCACTTTGCATCTGGCTAAACGTGGGACCTGGAGATTGGAACTGATGGAGATTGGAACCAGCGTTCTTAGGCTTAGGAGGCAGGTGCCTTAACCACTAAGCCATCTCTCCAGCCCAGGAATTGGCTCTTTTGCAAAGAAGAACACCATGTCAAGCTGGGCACTCTTCAAAGTGTCACTCTACTAAATGGAAGCATATTACCCTGGTTTGTTCCATTAAATGAGGTTAATTTTGGTTCACTCAAGAGTCACATGTGACATGGACATATATATTAACAAATTTTTATAGGGTATAAGATTTTTCAGGTAGTGTGGATATCATTAAGGAAATTAAAGTGATTTTGTCTTTTTTATAAATATTCTTATTTATTTATGAGAGAGAAAAAATAGACAGGGCCTCTTGCCACTGCACAACAACTCCAGATGCATGTGCCACTTGGTCCATCTGGCTTTATATGGGTACTGTGGAGTCAAACTCAAGCTGCAGACTTTGCATGCAAGTGTCTTTAAATGCTGAGCCATCTCTCCAGCCTTGAGCTGATCTTTTTTTTGTTTGTTTGTTTATTATTTATTTATTTGACACAGACAGAGAAAGAGGCAGATAGATAGAGAATGATCACTCCAGGGCCTCTAGCCACTGCAAACGAACTCCAGATGCATGTGCCACCTTGTGCATCTGGCTTATGTGGGTCCTGGGGAATTGAGCCTTGAACCGGGGTCCTTAGGCTACACAGGCAAGCATTTAACCACTAAGCCATCTCTCCTGGCCCTTGAGCTGATCTTATGAAGAGATATGTTGAATGACTTAAATACTACCCTAGAATACTCTGAAGAAAAATTTATGAATATTATATAACCTTTCTTATTTGGATAAATTCTCCCTTAGTTTTAAGTAGTCAGTGATGACAAGCACTCTCTCTCAAATTCTTTGTGCCATTACCATAGCAACTGAATGAGCAACTGACCAAAATGAAATATTTTTCAGTGTAATGTCATGGTTTATTTGAAGTCATCATTATTGTTTCTTGTAGCAAACATTTAATATTGGTTGTTTGATTAAATGTAATCTGATGATACATAACATTAAAAGTCAATATTTTAGGTACTTATTTATTCATACTACTAGCACAAAAATATTTTTTAATTTAGTTATAAATTAAATATAAATGTTAATATTATTTCTTCGAGAGAGACAATTATGAGAGGGGGAAATAGGAATATGCCTGTGCCAGGACCTCTTGACACTATAAACAAACTCCAGGTAATTTACCACTTTGTGTATCTGGGTCTATGTGGATACTAGGGGAATTGAACCTTGGCTGACAGGCTTTAAAAGCAAACACCTTCAGTGGCTGAGCCGTATTTCCAGCTCTAAATATAAATTTTATATCTGCCAGAAATATATGAATAAAATGCTGCCAAGTAAATTACCCATAATATTAATTACCTCAACATTTTATAGTAATATTGACTGTGACATACCATAGTTAGAGTTGTTGATCCCCAGACTCGCAGTAATAAATTCAGTGTTGCTTTTTGACATTTATGTGGCTACAAACCAATATGAACAATTAAGGTAAATAGATAGTTTCTTGTAAGCATTTTCCATACCTCCTAATACAACTTCGGAGGCAACCACAAAAGGAAAAAGGCTGCAAATATACACCACAAATTAAATAAATGAATATGAATCCCAATGATTATATATTATAAAACATAAAATTATATATTATCTGTTATATCCATTATGTTATATACATTTTATAACATTTAGGCTAACTTGTTATGAAAATTCAATTTATAACATCTGAATAATATTAGATAAGGAAATACAAAATTTTGGTTGCATGTCTTAATTATAAATAACATTGGAGAGGTTTGTAATAGTAAAATATACATGTGCTTGATTCTAGGTTATAAAACATGTTTTTATAATTTTACTCATTTAAATATTACATTTTTACAGGGTTAAATAATGTGTGTTGAAATCAATTAACTAGAAATAGGGATTAGTGGAATACTTCTCCAGTGGATTCTGTCCAGTAAAAATATGAACAACTGTTATAAAGCCAGAGTAAAGATCACTAAACATAATTTCCTGATTTACACACATATATCACATGGCATTTCAGGATGTAGAGAGCACTCTGGTAACAACAAAATAAAAAATAAATCACTAGAAATTTACAAGGCCTAGTTTTCTAGCAACAGTTTTAAGAGATGAGCTGATGTGGGAAACATATGCATTGATTAGTTTTGTGGCTGCTTTATTGTTATTAGCCTAGAGTGGGAGAAAACATCAATAAAAGAGAGAGTCGAAGCCAGGCGTGCTGGCGCATGCCTTTAATCCCAGCACTTGGGAGGGAGAGGTAGGAGGATCGCTATGAATTTGAGGCCACCCTGAGACTACATAGTGAATTCCAGGTCAGCCTGGACTAGAGCGAGACCATACCTCAAAATAAATAAATAAATAAATAAATAAATAAATAAATAAATAAATAGAGAGAGAGAGATAGTTAAAATAGGCCATGTCCATGAATCTAAAAATGAGTAAGCCACAACCAGCTGAACTGTGGTCACTCATGGCTACAGACTATTTCTACACTGTCCACATATGCTATCAATACTTCCTGAGTCATATGGTTTGGGAAAACCAGCCATATTTTTTCCTTTTTACTAAAATTATGATAACCTCAAAAACCTGATCTTTTAAAAAAATTTAATTCTGTCTGTGTGTGTGTGTGTGTGTGTGTATAAATGTGTGGTGTTTGCAGGTGTGTGTGCAGATGTGTGGACCCTATGTATATGCAAGCCAAGGCCAGAGGAGAGCATCTGTGTTCTCTTACAGCTCACTGACATATTTTCTTGTCTTTCCCTCAACCTAGGCTTGCTGTCCATCAGTGAGCCCCAGTGATTCTCTGATCTCCAATGCACTGTGGACTGACAGGTGTGGCCATGCCCAGTTTTTTCTATGGGTCCTAAGGAGTCCAATTCAGTCCTCAAGTTTGAGTGAGAGAAAGCATGTGGATTTTAACTACTGAGCCATCTCCCCAGCCCTCTAAACCTGGCCTTTTCAGTTCCTCAAATGGGAATGTAGTAGCTGAAACAACTTAGATGCCAATAAAAATTTGTGCAAGGTAAATTAATTCACAAATCAACAAAATCAACTGCACTTTAGATAATCAATCAGGAAAAATGTGCCTTAAATACCAACTGCAGCTGGTTATTACTGTCACTGAAATGACATTTGACAAGTATGCCAGGGCAAACTTTTACTCTGAGAAAAGTTGTTCTTAAGCTTCAATTTAGTCCAACCTTGAATGATAACATAAAGGAATGATCATCTTAAAAGTGAACTAACACAATGTGAAGCAACTGTTTAAAAATATTGGAAGTTATACAGAAGGTGATAGATGCATTTTCTTATTTCCTTTCACCTTCTTTTCCTAAATATAACCAAATGGTATTCTGTTTTCACAAGCACATGAAGTAAAACTCGAGGCTCAGAGCTTGAGAATGAAGATTATGTCCATGAACTCTGGAATGGCCTTTTTCTAACATGATTTTGAGAGCTCAGTTGATGAGGTCACATCTGGTTATATAAGAAGCATTTGACACGAACATTCTCAGGGAGGCTGGGAGTTTGGGCATAACCATCACTTCAAGAATAAATTCTACATATGGTCTACCAGCAAAAGCAGCTAACTCAGGACCTACAGTAATACTTAAGGAGCCTTGGGAAAATCCCCTAACAACGGCTCCTATAGAAATGGAGAAGTCAGGCATGGATACAGTCTCTTACCCTTTTGGCCTTGTGAGCTTAGCTGCAGGAGAATCCAAGGATTACAACTTTTGAAAAAGGGATGGGAAAGTGGGAAGGGATCATTTCTATGTCTAAATGACAAACATGATATACCTGAAAAGAACTGTATTGGGGGGAGATCCTATCTACACAACTAGTTTTGAGAAACTTAACCACCTGTTCAGTTTCATGTCACTGCTGTCACGAATAAATTGTACTTGATCAGTAATGGTGAGGTTCTGCCCTCGGATTTCAGATCCCTGGATTCAACCAACTATGGATAAAGCGTTTTAAAGATTGGAGAGATGGCTTAATGGTTAAGAGCTTGCCTGTGAAGCCTAGGACCATGGTTCAAGGCTCGATTCCCCAGTACCCATGTAAGCCAAATGCACAAGGTGGTGCATGCATCTGGAATTCATTGGCAGTGGCTGGAGGTCCTAGTGCACCCATTCTCTCTCTCTCTCTCTCTCTCTCTCTCTCTGCCTCTTTCTCTCTCTGTCTGTCATTCTCAAATAAATAAATAAAAATAAACAATTTTTTTTTAAAAAAAAAAGCTTTTTAGAAAAAAAGCTTGTGTCTATATTGAATACAGAGTATTTTTCTTATCATTATTCCTTAAATAACAGAGCACAGCAACTATTTGCATAGCATGCACAATATGCTGATTAGCACAAGTAATTTAGAGATTATTAAAAGTATACAGGAGAATGTGTATTCACTATTCACTACATCTCAGGCAAGGGACTTGAGTATCTGCAGGTCTGGGTGTGTTCAAGGAAGTCTTTTAACCAATCTCCTGTGGATACAAATGGATCATAGCAGTTTAAAATAAGGTGTTGGGTTGTTCAAGTATTATCAGTTCTGTGAATTAAGGATAGTAAATTTGTAGATCTGACTTTCTGAGGAACCACTTGGTTGTTCCAGTGAAGTAAACAGGCTGACGTCTAAGTTTCTAGCCATAATAAGAAAGAACAGAAATAAAAATATCACATGACAATTACCACTTAGTGCTTTATATATCAGAGTTGATTAAATTGTTATTCTTTGACCAGGGACCATGTGTCTCTAATAGTTAAGAAATCTCAGACTAGTTAACAACTTCCTGGATTATTTTATTCTGCAACTAGTGAAGAATATCACTCAAAACTATCAAATTTAATCACAGGAATGGGAAAAGTAAGGTAATTAAAGAAGAAAATATTTTTGAAATAATTATATATTCCTTTTTCCACAAGGAATTAAAACTTCAAGTAGGTTGACTGATTTTGTTCAGAAAAAAAAGTATGTTGTAAGTAGTCTAAGCATCTCCTGAGGGAAGGTGGGAGGGGGAAGAAGGGGAGAGAGAGAAAAGAGAGAATGGGCATGCCAGGGCCTCTTGCCACTACACACAAACTCCAGACACATGAGTCACCTTGTGCATCTGGCTTTACATGGGTACTAAGGAATTGAACCCAGACTGTCAGGCTTTGCAAGCAAGTGCTTTAACCATTTTGAGTCAGCTCCCAAGCCCTTAATACATAGTAACTTATAATCAAAGCAGAACATTGTAAGCACAAGGATTGTTACATGCATATCACATCTGAATACAAATCATTAGAATTAAATTCTCATCGAAGGCATTGCCTTGCTTTTTCATGCATTCTTTCTGATGTCTTTCAACTATTCCACAAATATCTTCACATTATGGTGAAGTTGAATACTTGAATTTGACCGTTAATAAATACAAAGAAGTAGAAGGAAGATCTTTGAAGCAAAATATAGTGAATGTTTTTCTATGTTTCTTATGTCCATGACATAACCTTTTCATTACCCAGCAATAGCAACTACTTACAGAGAACAGCAAAATAATCAGTATGCCCTAAGTGTATCAGTGACTAGATTACAGGAAATATAATATCCCTTGTTTAGTACCTCTGTTTATATAGAGAAAATCCTATTCATAAATCAAAAATATGTATAAAGATTGACTTAAACACTTAGGCTGCAATGACTGTTATCCTAAGGCATAAATATTCACGGGTCTTCTAAGAGACCAATTTTAAACATAGTTATAATTGCACTGGAATTTTCCTCAATCATGTGGTTATTATATGGCTGTCTTTTTTTCTCCCTCATTGAAGAAAAATAATTATCATGTAGTGTACAGCATGTGTAATCTGTCTTATAATTATAGAAGATGCCCATTGTCTCTATAAATAATTATTTAAATAGCAAGTAATTGATCACTGCCAAGAAAGCTAAACACAGGCAGTGCTGGCTGATTTGGGCTTATTTATTTCCCTGTTAAAGCTATATGTGTTGAGTACTGCTCTCAAGGCCTGAAAATCTGTACCAGAGAGATGGCGACAGACCTGTGTTCACTCAACCCTCGTTAAAATAATGCTGAGAAGAAGGGATGGAGGAGTGCCCAGCACTGAAACACCTCTGTAACACCCTTCAAGGCTCAGGGACCATTGCGGAAGAGGGGGTGGATAGAATGGAAGAGCCAAAGGAAGGGTATGACCTCTTACAATGCAACTGCCCAGACAGAAATTGGCCTCAATATCCTTAACCTTGCAGTGCCTAGCAATACCTTCGCAAGACCCTCAAAAATAGAAGAAAAAGATGATGACATCAAATTAAAAGAGAGACTAATGGAGAGAGGGAAGGGATATGATGGAGATTGGAGCTCTAAAGGGGAATGGGGGAGGGGAGGGAAATATCATGTGTTTTTGTATGTAAGTATAGAAGTTGTCAATAAAAATAATTTAAAAATAAATAAATAAATAAAGATTCAAAAGCTACAGAGAACTCAACACTAAATAAGATCTCTATCATGCCCACCAAGGCTCAGGGAACATAGCAGAAGAGGGAGAAGAAAGATTTTATGAGCCTCAGAGAATGGGTGGGAATAGCCTCTGACTGACTGATGCCACGTGGTTCCCACAATGAACACCAATAACCCCACTGAGGAAGACCCTGAGCAGAATTGGGGTGAGGTAGAGGGAATATCAGTACATAAGCTTTGTATTTAACAATCAACTAAAAATGAATTTTAGAAAGCTATGTGTTTGTAAAAGAATGACTGTTTCAAGAACTATCAAATGACTTTGGTAGTTTTCTATTAAAATAAAATACTGTGTTAAAGTATAAAATGAACTGACCAGATTTTGTTAGGAGATTTGGAGATGACAACACTTAGGTTATGAGGCGACATCTACACTTGGTTGTTCAAGGCACACTGTCCACCCTTAACCAATCTTTCTCCGGACCTTGCGGACCACATCCATTTGACTGGCTTTCAGTTGGGTTTAGCCAGCAGGAGTCACTCGCTGGAGAGCTCAGGGCTGAAGGACAGTGAGTTGGGGGTACTTATTGCTGTGGCTCCTGCTTGAGACTGACTGACATGGATAGATGCTTCCCTCAGCTTCACCCTGCTCTGGTAATCACCTTCAAAGAGTCTACTGTAAGCTGACCATGATATTAAAAATTCTCATGAGTTTCCTATGTGTCACCTAAACCTTTAACCATCCCTCTACTAAACAGCTTTCAATTATCTTAATTTTTAAATTTTTTTATATTTTATATTTATTTTGGAAAGAGACACAGAGAGATAGGGAGAGGAAGACAGAAAGGGAATGGGCGTGCCAGCAGCCTCTCAGCTACTGTGAATGAAATCCAGATGCATGCGCCCCCTTGTGGGCAAGTGCAGCATTGCGCCCTTGCGTCACTTTGCATCTGGCTAAACGTGGGACCTGGAGATTGGAACTGATGTTCTTAGGCTTAGCGGGCAGGCACCTTAACCGCTAAGCCATCTCTCCAGGCCCATTTATCTTAATTTTATTGTGTCTTCTTTTCTGCAAGACTGAGTATCACAGATAGTTCTTAATTATTCCTTAAGGAAACAATTTTACTGAAGAACCAGTTAAATTCCATGTGAGCAAATGCTTATTGATACATATCAGAACATGATTGATCAATGGAATCATAATATAAATATAATGCTTAACAAATGTTTAATTAGCAACTGAACACTAATATATAATATATTACCAATATATTAAGGCTACTTTAATGTATGCCAATATTTCAGTGTTTTTATAAAATTATTCAGTATCTTATTTAGAACACACAAAACATGCTAAATGTTACATTTAAAATATTTCGAGAAGGCACTTTATCTTTAAGAATGCACACATGCAAAGAAAGCTTCACCTTTTCACCGATGTTTCCTTTGCTGCCTTCGAAACCTTGCTCTCCCTGTGAAAGAGGAATACTGTGTATATAGTATTAAGAACAATTTCAATAATATATCTAAATCTCACAATAATGGTAATATTTCTAGCAATTTTAAAACAATAAAGAACTGAAAATAACTTTTGTGTTATATAAGTGCATAAAGTTTAAATATTCCTAAATACTAAAGGAGCAAATTTCTAGGTACTTCACTATGTGCAAGGAAATTTCAAACTTATACGTTTCCTACAGATAAGCATAAATACAGTTCTTTCCTTAGTGACTTTTGTGCATTGAATTTATCAACATAGTGTACAACACACAGTGAATTAGCCATCCTTGTTATGATTACTATCTTCTCAGATCCAGCAGAAACAGACCTCCTTGAAACCTGCCTCCCACCATTGTTCTTCTAATGAGAGCTTTAGGGTGACTGAATGTATGTTTGAACTTGGTGTGCTGCCTCTCTGTCAGGAGCCCGAGCTCTTCCCTGCCCTCCTTTCCTGCCTTGCAGTCATGGGAGGAGTTGATGCATTGTCTCTCGAAGAGTGGCTGCCTATTTAATTCTAAAAGATGCATACCATTTTTAGTTAAAGAAAATTCTGCTAAATTTACTTGCCCACTTCATTTAGCACAGATGGAGTGTGATGTTAACCTCATACATTCAACAACCATTCATTTAGTGCCTCCTACATGTCAGGCATCATGACAACACAGCAGACAAGTGAGCACTGAGGATGAACCATATGTACCTTCAGCTCATGAGGACCATGACATAGAGGCATCTTGCAACCATATTCTCAGTGCACCATGGCAAGAGATGACAGTTTCTTTTCTTCCTTTTGGTTTCTTGTTTTCCTTTTGAAACAGGGTCTCATGTAGTTCAAGCTGTATTTGAACTCACTATGTATCCAAGAATGGCTTTGAACTCCTGACCCTCCTCCTTTCCAGTACTGGATTATAGATGTGTACCACCACACCCAGCTCAACAAGATGACACTTGGTGTGTTTAAAATCCATATTAATTATACAGGAAAAAGTGAACTTCCCATTATATATACATATATAATGAATATATATGTATGTATTCATATACATGTATATAATCAAATATGTGTACATAATGTATGGAAGCACCTTATTAAATAATTATTTTGCCTTCATTTACTCTTAAAAAATTTACCAGTTAAAAAAATAGGCTAGTTGGTAGGTGTCTTTTTAGACACTGAATGAATTGCCTGCCTTTTTTTCTATTGTTTTCCTAAAATATAGACGTTAGTTCTATCTGTTAATTCAAGCTGACACAGAAATTGCTTACTGCCTCCTGTGCACCAGCTTTGGTGTCAGCATGATGTAGCCACCGCAAACAGCTGCTGGGAAGTCCAGAACGATTTCCCAGCAGATAAAACTGCACATCCCTTGGCCTGCAACTCAACTCACAGATATAGCACATGCTGGATTGTCTAGAACTGCTGTGAAGTTCTGAAGCTTCTTTCATTGCTGCCGCTTCAGTATTTGGAACCAAGTAAAGAGATTTTTTTTTTTTTCAAATCTCTGATTGTAATTAAGTCTCTATTTTTTTAAAAAATGATACTTTCAGTTATGGACACAAACCTTGATGCTTAGTAACTTGTGAAACCTAGTTAATAAAAACCTATAAAACTTCTCCAGATCATTGAAGTGATATGTCTGGCTTTACTGGACATCTAAAATTGCACATATGATGGACTCGCCTGTGGTGGGATTATCTGGGCTGCTTCTTGACAGCTGGCCCCACCTGAAGTGATGCCTCTTCTCTCCAGGAATCTGGAACATACGAGTCTGTGATGCCAGCAATGCTGCTCGCATACCATCAGGCTCTTTCCCAGAGAAGGAGAGCAGTCTTTGGAAGCAGTAAAGGATGAAAGGACGTTCATTTTGGTAGAAAAAAATGCTGGGCACAGAAAGAAGCCTCCTGGCCAGTGGAAACCTTCTCATTTATCACGAGCCTGGCATTCTGAAGCATGTTTTTCTTCCTGGACTGGGGATTGAACCTAGGGTCTCACACTTGCTAGGCAGGCACTCTGCACTCAGCCTTCTTTTTACTTTTACTTTGAGAAGGCCCTCAGAAGGAATGAGTGGCTGCTGGTTCTTTGGAGAAGAATGTTGCTAAGACCCTAAGACAATACTTGCCTAGAGAGGTCCCTCTGAGAAGGAAGTGACTTTCTTTGGAAAGACTGGTTCTTAGTTTTCTAAGAGACTAATGGAATTTGCTTTTGCCCAGTACATTATCTAATTCTATATTATATTCTGTGTGAGTTCAATTGTCAAGATGTTAAAATTCTTAGTTCATATGAAACAGTAAAAATTTCATTACCTTTTGACCAGGTAAGCCTGGAACACCACGCAAGCCATTCTCACCCTAAAAAAAAGTAATTACATGAAACAATTTTAATTAGCCACTAATATAAGGAACAAAGATTTCCTCATATCCTCTCCCTCCTCCTTCCTATGCCCGTCCTCCTTCCCCCTTCCCCCTTCCCTCCTCTTTCTATCTTTAGTGTTGTTAGAAAAAGGCAACATGACTCTGAATAGCTATCATGTGTAGGGCTTTAGAGCACCCCTTAGCTTACTACTCCACAGTCATGGCCTCAAACTTTAAAATGAAAAAGGGAGGCTCTGAAAAATTAAATAGCTTGGCCGAGGTTATCTACATGGTAGCATTAGCTGAGCTGTGAACTGAGAGGACCCTGACTTCACAGCCCATGTTTCCCTGCATGCTATTTGGGAGCCCTTCTTTCCTCTTTTCAAACCTCTGGCCATATTAATAATTGTTATTTTATTGGGCAGGTGATTCTCCCAGAACAAATCCATCAGGTGGTCACTATGATTGTGACCATATGATAGAATAACAAATACAATGACAAGTCACATTTGTGAACAGCACACCAGCTAGAATGAGGTACTCCTAGGAGGATGGGTATATTTTTGGTGGAACCTTAGGAATTTAGTTGGTTATAGGAATTTTCTTTGGCGCCTGAGTTTCCAGGTTTAGGCAGCACAAAATAAATGAATGATTCCATACTGGTATGATCTACTTCTGTCAAGTATTTGTAAAATTAATTTAGGAAACTATAGTCTTTAAGCATGACTTAGAACACAGGTATTATTTTTAAGAACAATTTAAAGAAAATTTAAATATATTGAGAAAAAAATCACGTGTCCAAACTTTACAATAGCAGTAATACAATATGTATAAACCTAAAAGGATCTTTATTTTATTGTTAATTCATTTTTGGAGAGTTTCAGTACTTCTTTTAAACATGAAGTATAGTGCTATATATACATGCATGTATATATAGCACATACTTCATGGTTAGGTTTTTTCTTAGCTTAAATCATCTCTGCATGCTGCAGCATAACTGATAACATCATAGTAGGGCAAAATAATGCTAAGTGTAGCTACATATTGCATCATCAATGAAATTATCAAATTATCTATGTGCTCAACATTTCCATCACTTATAACATCATGATAGTTCTAGGATTTTATGACTTTCCCAAGTTTAGAGGAAACTTCTTGTGGTAGTTTTAATATATGTCCCCCAACATATTCAGTGTTTTATTAGTTATAGTTTGCATCTGCAATCACCTTCCTAGAGGCAATGTCACTGGGGGCCAGTCTTAAGGTGTGGGTTTGAGATTCCATTGTAAAGATATGCAAATGTGCCTAGCAGGAGTTCCTGAAGTGTGCTGTGTGACCTTTTGGCTGTAGTTTTTGCTCTGTGTGCTGTGGTGGCTGGTTGGCTTTTGCTTTCTCTGCTTGGCCCTGTGAGAGCAGGTTGCTTCTTCTGCCATTATGGAACTTCCCCTGGATCTGTAAGCTTCAATAAATAATATCCCTTCCTCCATAACTGTGCCTGGTCTGGAAGTTCATCTCAGCGAACCTGAAGCTGTCTGCTATGCTTCTCATATCTTTTGATAAAGACAGAGTGAAAACACATTAAGTATCTGACCCCAGGGAACATTCTATGGAAATGAAACTCATGTTACTCATCACAGAAGTATATCTACTTGTTCATATGAGACAGATGATTTTCATGAGTTGATCTGATATAATATTTTATATCACATTACAAGCTACACACAATAACAAGATATAGCATATAATCTATTAAAGTACCATGGTAAAATATCAGTTATAATATTTACACTGCCAATAATCCTGTTGTGGAAAAAAAACAATAGTACCTTCTTTCTCCTTTCCTGGCTCCTCACTCTTTTATACCATGTGCCCTAAGTACTACTACCTAAAATCCCCCCCTACCACACATTAAGTTAGAGTGACATGCAGGTTTATTGTTACTTGGGTATTAAAGGACCATAAAGTTGTGATAACTGAGAATGTCATGAATTGACACAGGAGCCAATATCTCTTATGATGCATCACATATATAAGACACTTCATATGGAATCACATTCCCTAGGGTTACACTTAATAAACCTCATTACAATAAGGCCAAGAAAATCAACATAGAGCAAAAAGTTAGATAATAAGAACTAGGCTGAGAAAATATACAGTTATATTCTATGTTGTTGTGATTATTTATTTAACAAGTTATTGAAACCTTAAATTTAAAAGTCTGAGATTCTATTTTGATATTAGTTCTAATTTATAATTATAAAGTTGGACCCATCATTTTACTAGAGTATCTTTTTTAAAAGGTGTAACTTAATATCTCTCCACTGTGGTCGGGCATGGTGGCACATTTGTACAAAAGTACTAGTGAGGCTGAGGTAGGAGGATTATGAGCTTTTGTGTAGCTTAGCCTATATAGTGAGGCACTGTTTCAAAACAAAACAAAATTTTCCTATTAGTTATGATTCACTGAAGAAAATTACATGCTGTATGAAATATTTGGAAAAAAACTGATTTTAAGTGCCACAATTATAGCCTGGAAACCAATAAATCAGGCAGCAGATAGTAAATCTGATTCAATTTTTATGTATCATTAATGCTATGTCTACATTTCTGGCTACTTGAACATAATTTTTAGAAATTAAATTTTATAAGGTCCTTAACTTGTTGGCACTCGATTAACTATTTCAAAAAAATTTCTCATATGTTTTTCAGATACCTCATACAATATCAGTTCTTTTCTTTCAGAGTGAGGGAGTTCTTCCTTCTATATGTGTGACTTCAGGAAACAAATTATCAAACAGATATAGATATATAGATATATAAATAATGATTGATAGCTTCAAACTTTAAATTCTTTGAAGCCCATTGGATCTTTTTGTTTGTTTGTTTTCATTTTTGTAGATAGGGTCTCACTATACCCCAGGATGACCTGGAATTCACTATGTAGTCTCAGGCTGGCCTTGAATTCACAGCAATCCTTCTACTTCTGCATCCTGAGTTTTGGGATTAAAGGCATGTACCATCACACCTGGCCCACTGGCTCTTAACACAGCTAACATATGGATATATAATATGTAATTAGTACTCAGTATGAGAACAATTTAAAGTGTAAATCAGTTTAATAATAAAACAAATATGAACCAATTATTGTTTACTCTTGAGAGTCATTTCAATAAGGAAAAGCCTGCCACCAAAAGTCTTAAAGTATGCTTGATACATGTTGCAATCACAGAACATAAGAATGGGTCATGACATATGATATCCACTGTCAAGTCTACTATTCAAAAATCATTAGTGAAAGCAAAGAGTATCTTAATATTATGATCTCTCTTCTCTGGGCACACACTAGCCAGTTAATAGGACTTGAAATATGATTCTCAGAGCATATTATCTCAGAGACAGATCCCCACAGAACAGAGAGCAGGGCCATTATACACACACACAACCACCACCAGGCCCTGGACACTAGAGTACTTCTATTAATATAACTTGCTTTTAAAAGATACTGCTTACATACACTGAGCACCTAGTCAACTACCACCCTGAAGTTTTCTTTTCAAAGAAAATATTAATTTGCAAATCTTTTACAGTTAGTTAAATGAAAGTTATAATTCATTATTAACAAGTTAAATGATATAAGTTAGAAATTATTTAACATGATAAATGTTTCCTTCTATACATAGTAAATTTGAAAGAAAATGTAGCCATCTTTGTTGGATGTCTTACAAAACCTGGACTCCTAGGAAATTGTGATAATTTTAAGGTAGCTCTATCAGGAATAAGGATTTGGGCTTCTCATTTCATTGTCCAACTTATAACATAGTCTTTAAATCATTGTGAAACTATAAAACTGTGCTGTGAAATACAAGACATTGAATATAAATCACCTGCTGAGTTATCTGAGATATCGTAACTGATATCTAAATCAAGAAATCTCCCAAGTGAAAGATGATTTAAGACACAGACGACAGTGTCATCAGTCAGCTCCTAATTGAGGACAGTGAGATACCTATCCCGCAAACTACTTCCTGTCCAAAGTGTTCCTTGTGATGAGTAATTTACAGGGTGACTCCGTATCAGTTACCTCTACTGGAGTGTAAGTACCCTAAAGCCATTGGTTTACTTATTGTCAACCGTGCAGCAAACAGTTGTGAAGCCATCAAAA
The DNA here is from genome assembly GCA_036365145.1 of Orientallactaga sibirica. NCBI lineage: Eukaryota > Metazoa > Chordata > Mammalia > Rodentia > Dipodidae > Orientallactaga > Orientallactaga sibirica. Next base: position 24,321,729 of record JAEOAD010000006.1, read on the forward strand.
AAAGAACATGTTGGGCTGGAGAGATGACTTAGCAATTAAGGGGCTTGCTTGTGAAGCCTAAGGACCCAGGTTCAATTCCCCAATACCCATGTAAGCCAGATGAACATGGTGGCGCATCTGTCTGGAGTTTCTTTGCAACAGCTGGAGGCCCTAGCACGTTCAGTCTCTCTCTCTCTTCTCTCTCTCTCTCTCTCTCTCCTCCCTCTGTCCCCTCTTTCAAATAAATAAATAAATAATTGTTTTTAAAAAGAACATATCCTAGCAATGTTATCAGAAATCCAGGAGGTTTTCAATCTCAGACTGGATAAATAGAGAACACGATAATAACAGCTGGCTATATTTGGAGGAGAAGGGGCGAAAAGGGAGAACACTTATGAGAAAATAGCAAATTCTGGATATGTACACACTTCTCATTCCAGGAAGCAGCACTCCCAAGTGAGAATGGGCATGCTAGCAGCCTCTCAGCTGCTGTGAACAAACTCCAGACACATGCACTCCCTTGTGGTCAAGTGCAGCATTGCACCCTTGAGTCACTTTTTGCCTCTGGCTAAACATAGGACCTAGAGATCAGAACTGGCATTGTTAGGCTTGGCAGGCAGGCACCTTAACCACCAAACCATCTCTCCATCCCTAGGATAAGTATGCTTGAAGCCTAAACAATTCCACTAACAGTTATCCTCCAGAATCCATCAACAGAGGTGCCTTCTGCTGGGCCCAGTGCTGGGATCACAGAGCTAAAAGAGACACCAATTCCCTTTCCTCTAGCTAACATCTGAGCAGGGGTATAGACACACCATATCTCAGTGACATACACAAAATTTTATGTGAACAGATTGGAGGAGCTGTTAATTCTGCCTGGTGGACAGGAAGACAATGAAAACAGCTGCATGAACTTTTAATTTAGTAACATGTGATGATGGTAAAGAAGAAAGACATCAATTGTCTGAATTCATCTTTCTCTGTGTGAGTGTGGGGTGCATGTGTGGTCCTATGTGTGTGGGCATACATGTGTGCACATGCTTGTGGTCAGTAACATTAGGTGCCTTCCTCATTCATTTTCCACTTTAACTTTTTGTGTGCCTGTATGTGTGGTGTGTGTGTGTGTGTGTGTGTGTGTGTGTGTGTGTGTGTGTGTGTTCCACGTATTATGTGGGTCTGCATGTGCACATGCATGTGAAAGCCAGAGGCTAAAGTGAAGGATCATCTTCAAGTGCTCTCCACGTTATTTCCTGAGTGAAGGTCTCTCACAGATCTGGCTAGTCTAGCTTGCCAGTTGCTAGCCTAGCTTGAGAGTACCTTGTCTCTGCTTCCTCAACACTGGGATTATAGTCAGCCGCCACGCCCACCTGGACTTTACAGGGACACTGGGGATCTGAACTCTGGCCCTTATGCTTGCATGACAAGAAATTTATTCACTGAGCCATCTCCCAGGCCTACTTTATTTGTATTATTATTATAAATTATTATTGTTATTAGTATTATTATTATTTTGAAACAGTGCCTGTCACTGAACGCAGAGATCACCAATTCAGCTACACTAACTAGCCCTAGGGCTCCTGCTGTTTCTGGCTCTGGCACTGGGAGGATAGATGTGGGCCACCATACCTGGCATATTACATGGTTGCTAGGGGTTTAACCTCAACTCCTCACAATTGCACAGAAGCACTTTACTATCTCATCCATTTTCCCAGTCCCTGAACTCATCTTCTTCAATCATCGGCTCTTAGCTACCAAGTTCACCCAGTACTGTACCTGGATGGCTGACCCGGGCTTGGATGACTAAAACTTCTTTTAGAAAGAGACGCTGCAATGGAATCCTAGTATGTAAAGTCATAGATGACTTTAAAAAATACCAGTTGTATCTTGAAACTCGGTGTTCAGTATCTCAGCGATTTACACCAAAAAAGGGATAATTAACTACTCAATTATGTAAAGAAACAGAGGGTGGGATCTCTTCTGTGGCAATATTTTAATATTCATGTGCTGGATACTGACTGAACATTAAACCAGATCAGAACATTAGCAGACTATGTTCTTGAAGTCTGTCTAACTGTTTAGTAAATAAAAGTCAAGTGTCAGGTGCCAGATAGACTGTGTGTCTTGGGCTTATCCATCTGTTGTGTTCTCTGCCAACTGCTCAACTTGGGATGTGAGTGAAAGGCATTAGAAGGGAATAAGAAACCATTAAGAAATGAAATCAGCTGCAATGTGAGCAGTTTCTTTTGCCTGTCCTTCTATTACCTCTGTCCTTCCTATGTTCCTGCTTATTTTAGTACTGTACTGTATCAACATACCACTACAGACTATGACAATAAAATGACACTCCACATACTAGCAGTGATTTTTTTTCATTAAGAATTTAAGTTTCACTCTGGAACTTTTCTAAGGCCAAAAAGTAGATTGACAAAATTATTACCTGTGTGGCCATCTTTTCTATGAATATTGGCTGTAATACAAGTGCAATGTGTGTGGGCATGTGTGCGTGTGTGCGTGTGTGGAAGCCAAAGGCTCATGAGTATCTTCCTGAACCACTGTCCACGTTATTACTGAAGAAGTATAACCACCTGTCTTGATCTGGATATCCACTTGTTTCTGCCTCTTCGGCACTGGGCCTCCATGTCTTGTATTTACCTGGACTCTGGGCTTCCAAACCCGGATCCTTACGCTTGTGTGGCCAGCACTTTACCAACTAAGCCACTTCCTTAGCCCTGATTCTAGTTTTTCTGTACAAAAATAATACCTATTTATTATATACCAAATAATACTTATTATATAGCAAATGAGCAAACTCTATTCATTATTAGTTTAATATAAATTTTAAATATAGCAGCATTGAGATATAATTGTTTTGCTGTTTATAAATGAACGTTTTCTAATTAATAAGACTCCATGTAAATGTAAAGATAATATTTTATGTATAATATTCACATTTTATCAGCCTAGACAAATTTACTGAAGGAAATATTCCATTGTTATCCTGGTGAAGGATAAAGCTTAGTGTTCGGTTTAATGGTTTCAATTTCTACAGTAAGTTTCCACAGCCAAAGAGGTACTCTAACTTGTTTTCTTAATTTGGGAAAAATTGAAGAAATAAGCTTAATTCTAAAAGCCCATGGGAAAATTAGTTAAAACTAGGAGTATAGAGAGGCAGCCAAATGACTTAAAATTATTTTCACTAAATGCCTATAAGTTCCTAAGTCTCTGAGGCATTAATGCTACATCTGGACCAGGCCTGTGGCAGAGTTCATTATAATTCACAACAGCTACAGGCCTTGTCTGTGCTTACATAAACTGAAACAGCATCTGCCTTTATTTCCTAAAGCTGCAGTCATCTCATAAAATGCCTTTTTAGGGAAAATTGAGAGTCAAAGACCATCATCGTTTCAGTTTCCAACAGCAAAGAAACACAAAGACTCTTAGGGAAAAATAGCTCTGCCTTGTTACATCTCAACTCAGTGCAGTGACTAAGAGTTCATGGAGAAAGGACCCACTATACAAAACAGCTCATAATGACAATAGTTAGCATGGCTGTTTTTAGGACAGGCAAATTAGCAACTGTCTCATGTTATCAAATGCATTTTTAAATGTATCTTAATGCCTGTGGCTTTTTACTGTTAAAAGTTTTATTGTTTCTTGTTTGTTTTTAAATACGGTCGTAGTACTAAGTGAACTACCTCTATTTTAAATAAAATGAATATATTCATTTATGGGTGTGTGTGTTAAAAGCATATTTGTTCAAGAGTATAAAGATAGAGTTTTCTAGGTCTGATTTTCAATTCAATATGATGACTAGTTATGATTGGGCTTTCTAGGGTGGGCCTGGAGGGTAGATTTAGGATCTGTACAGTTAGGTGTAGAGAATTTGAAAACATATTTCAAATGTCATTTTACATGTGTAGGAAAAATAATAAAACCATCATATCTTCATAATACGTATTTCTAGAAGTAAAGCTAAACAAAATCCTCTGAGTAAATTGACGTGTGGGTAATTCTTAGTAGGTGGCCATAGTCTCCTTGGGTGTAGAAATCAGAGCCTCTATGGTTAGAGTTTACGAGGGGTTCACAGACTTAAGGACAAGGGACACCATCCTCCCTGGAGCAGAATTTGTGCATCTTTTACTCCTTAAGCTAGACAGCAAGTGAAATCATACTCTACATTAGCCTGATTGTCTAAAGGAAATCTGGATATTTGGATACCACCTAGATGTTATATTGCAAAGGTATATGAACAATGAATTTCTATGAATAGATAATAATTACTGCACGAGTAGTGCTATTATCCATATGGTAAGGATGATAACTATACAGATATTGTGTTTAAGTGATGTGTTCACTGGCTTGTGAACATCCATTCTCTTTTAAGAGGTCAAAGTGATAGAAGAAATTTTATGCAAAGTAAATTTTGAATAAGTAAATTCTGTCAAGTTGAACTCTAATTTGGTCTCATGGTGAGGTACAGTTTAGAATTGAATTAGAGAATAATCAGGCTGTTCCTTTTTTAAAATACCAATTTTTATAAAACATTTATGATTGACTGGCACTTCCATGCATACTTGTATTTAATCTCTAAGATAAAGCTAAAAATGCAACTCAATTTCCATTTTATTATGGAGAAAACTGATACATAGGGAGAAATATTTTTGAGCTGGAATTTGAATCTAGGTGATGTAGCTATGTGTATTTATCATGACATATATTAATAATGGCTATTATTTACTGTGTACCTATTCTATCAGGAGAAAAATATAACAAAATTGCTCTCCCTAGGGAAAAGAACATTTTAGAGCAAATTGCAAAGTGATTCAGCAAATAGAATATTACTTTAGTATAAATTAAGGTCTATATTTGTTCAGATTTAAAATCTTATTATTAGATTCCCTAGAACCCACATAAGCCTGATGTAGATGGTGGCAAGTGTCTAAAGTTCATCTTCAGTGGCTACAGGCCCTAGAATGCCAGTTCATCTCTCTCTCTCTCTCTCTCATGAATAAATATAAATAAAATGCTTTCTTAAAAAGTGTCAAGTATGTATGGCTTGAGTGCTATATATGGGATATAGTGGACAAAATTTGTTCCTAGTGAGCAAATCCTCACCTCAATTATGCACTTCATATAAGAAGGATACAAGTTAGGGGTGTGTGGGGGAGAGAGATCTTGTGCCTTATGTCATTCGTTTCCCTTGGGAACTGAACCATCACATTTACTCATTTATTGACAGTGGCTTCTGTCCATCCAAGCTTACCATAAGTTACCAGCTACCTTATAAACTATTGCTACATAGAATAATTTCCTTTTCCATGAAAGAATAAGAGATTTACCAACCCTATTAGCAAAATTGTAACTGTGCTGAGTCAATGGGGACAGTTACTGTTCTGCAGGTTAGACAGAAAGGCTGTTTGTATAAGGTGAAGAATGCCTAGTATAAGTTTGCACTGGGTGACAACTGCAACTTAAGACAATATAATTAAACTATACTTCTTCATCTCTAAAGTGCACATGACTCCCTAATCCCTAAACACATTTCATAAAATGGTGCTAGTTAATTTGCTGTTTTTTCCTGGCTCAGAAGAAAATAAAATGGCACCTCAGTAAATTAGTATTTGTCCAAGGTCTTGAGTTTTAAAATTTATTACTATTACCTCACCAAACTTCAGAGTGTAGGTTTATTTTACAATGGTAGAATTAGTATGTAAGTCAATTTGTTATAATTTCACATTGGATGAAAATGTAAATTTGAGCCAATATTCAAGTTCTACTTTACACTGCTCAAGATATGTTTCACTCCATCAATAAAAATCTGTTTTCTAGCTCAAACAGAAAACTTTTTTTTAAAAGGTCATTTTTAGATTATTGTACCAGAGATGTATGTTCCATATACCCTTTGATATGTTCTTGCTCCAAGTAAGATATTAAAAGAATCATCATTTTATTTTATTTTAAAAAATACTTTCAAGAACTTCTAATTACAAGGGGAAAACTCAAAGTATCATAAATGCTGATGCAGAATGGAAGACCCAGGAAGATCCACATATGTTACCTTAAAGCAAATATGGTGGATAGACTAATGAGGATATATATATGTCATAAGAGCTTGGGAACATTTCTTTTAAAAAATCAAATAAGATATTTTAATCAACAACCAAAGGGAGTACTTTATCCTAAACATGAACTTTATTAATATGATTTTAAAATTCGGAAATTAAAAAATTACTTAGTTAAATATTTTAGAAATTATTGGTCATACCATCAGATAAAATAATAGTAACCTTCTTGTTATTTTCATTTTGTACATGGTCACTCAATTTATTTTAAATAAATGGTAAACTGTGTATTAAAGAAGTAAGAGACACTCTTAGGGATGTATTTTTTTTTTCCATTCATGATGTTAAATCCTTTTCACACCTAAATAAAGTAATGGGTTAGAATCAGAGCTGGCACCACAAGTGCCTGAGACTCTACAGAGGAAGATGTTGGCTACTTCATAGGATCTCTGAAGATGCGTGAACCTGGGTACCAAGAGCAAAGTGGAAGCTGTTTCCATATCTAGCACCACTAAAAATAGAATGAACATTTTGTTTGTGAGAGCCTTTAGAAGCAACTCCAATAAACTGGACCCAAAGGAAAACTGATTGAGGGTACCTAAGAATGTTTGACAGACAAGTGTGAACAGTTCTGAGAACCATGCATTGAGTATATTAGCTCCTCAAGTTCTCAGGAGTCTGGCCTCACACAGACATGAGCCTCTTGTACTGATTTTACAAGGCTGTCTGAATCACCACTTTGATTCAGTGAGTCCCTTGTCCCAGCTAGATTATCAGTAGCTGTAGGGCATGGTTGAAGGCCCCCAGGCTACTGGAGGTTTAGGCAGACCTAAGCTGTCAGGCATGACCAGGGACCCCGGACCCTGAAGTTGCAGTGAACGTGGAAGCCGATAATCTCAAGACTGGCAGGAGGAGGCCACTCCCTCCTCCCTGCCAGGGGCACCTGGACATCCTTATAAGAGTTAGGTTTTGCTTTCCCCAGAGCCTTGTGACCTTTGTCTGCTTATGTCCCTATATGTTAATGAGGTATCAGCCCATAGCCTTCTCATAGCCAATCCCCCTACAAACCTCTCCCTATTCCTTTTCCCACCACTACTTAGACCATGTGACCCTTTCCTACTCACCTGGGATGTCACTACATGCTAACTAGGCATCAGCAAGACCTTTGAACTGACCAATCCCCTTATGACCTGGACATATCAGTGCCTCTTCCAGCTCTTTCACAAATGCTTATGAACCCATTCCCCTGGCAAATAAATGAGGTGTTCTCTGAAGCTATCTCCTGGGTGTTTCTTCCCATCTCATTCACAGCTGCTCAAGACTCTGCTACACCATTGCCTGGATGCCACAGGGACACTGAGGCACCATGGCCCCAGGACAACCAGGAACCACAGCTGGCACATGAACAGGGACCCTCTGAGACATGCCAGGGTAGGTGAGTGCTCCACTGGAGGGACATCATCCTCCTAAGGTTAACTGCCCCCGGTGGTCTTGCCTCATGTTTGAGGGCTGGCAGGATCTTTCTTTTTCCTCCTTTACTTTTGGTTCATGCCATTGTGAGGGATCAGATAAGGTGAATGAGAAACTGACATCTTTTGGCTGAGGCCACTCTTTGGCATTGACTGAAGGCCCTAGCCCTCTGTTGGCATCCCAACAGTCCCGTTCAGGCATTAGCAACAACTCTCTATATATTTCTCTTACAACACAAAAACTGGTAATGCAATGACCATTTAAAAACCCTTAGGGTGGTCGCTGGTCTTTTAAACTTGAGGACAGGCTTGCATCCAGACCTTTGGGGAAGCACCCCTGGTGCTATTAAGCCCTGGGGAAAGTTTCCCTATGGTCTTGGTGTGGTTACTCTTTTCTATCATGGACAATATTGCCTCCTACCAAAAGGAATCACATATTTGTGGATTAAGAGCACTCCTAAAAGTTAGGGGAATCAAACTCTCCCAGAGAGAGGCCATCTCCTTTTGAGAAGTCCTCCAAATTGCCCCTGGATGATTTCTGGGAATCCATATAACCCAGATGTATGGACCCGCATAGCTTATCTGGCTAGGAGATAAGAAGGTCAAGAAAGAATTCTCCCCCTCTTTCCTCCCAATTATAGCTGCTATAAGGCAATACATTAGCCCTCCTAAGTCCAATATGCCAAAATTAGATGATGACTCCAATGAGGAGAGTCCTGAGGACTAGCCAGTGTCGGACCTCAGTTCCCTTGAAAAAGAAATAGAAAAAAATAGAAAAAAAATGACCCCAGCATCCCCTACACTGACTTCCCTTTATTCACCTTTGCCACCATACCCTCTGGACCCATGAAGAAAAACTCCCAACATGATAAATTACCCTGGCCAGGACCCTTCTCCATCCACCCCCTCACTGACAATCACAGAAAAACTACGCGAGCTCCAAGATAACAGCACAAATACATACAATCAGGGAGTCACAGCTTTTCCAGTTAAAGTTCAGCCAACTTGGGCTCAGCCCTTATAATGGCATCCATATCAGGCCAATGTCCTAAAAGAACTAAGACAGGCAGTTAGGGAGGATGGGATCCTTGCACCGTGGACTAAGTCCCTCCTCCAGAGCCTACAGGGCTCCCTTAACACCCCCCAGGACTGGCATGATATCTGCAGGGCTTCACTGCCTAGCCCCCTATTCCTTCAATGGGAAGCCCTCTATAGAGATTAATGCCTCCAACAGATAAGGAGAAACCAAAATCAGCAGAACATTCCCTGGGGTTTTGATGAGCTGTTCAGACAGGGTAATTTTTCCACAGGTGTTTAATAGGCCCATCAGCCCCCAGGGTACTATGACCAAGTTCACCTCTGCACCCTCCAGGCATGGGACAGAATAACCACCCCCTCAACCCCCAGGACAACACCTCTTCCTTACTTTTCCTTCTTCAAAAACCAGAGGAAACCCTCTCTGACTTTATATTGAACAAAAACCAACCTAGAGAGAAAAATTCCTGACCCAACAGCCAGGGACCTCCTCCTCAAAAATATCATTTGGGAAGGTGTGACCTCAGAATGTAGACTAGCTTGTCAAGGCCTCAGGGATGAACATTATGATAAATGGAGAGTTGTTACTCAGGATATCGGAACTGGCTCTCATAAGGCTGTCTCTTTAGCACATGCCTTCGCAGCAGCCTTGAGGACTAAAGGAAAATGCTTCAATTGTGAGGAGGAAGGGCATTGATCACTAAAGGTTCAAACACATCTACCAAAAACAGTTTGCCCTAGATGCCACAAGGGATTTCATGGGGAAAAAAAGACTGCCACTCCACCCATGATAAAGATGGCAAACCCCTAGAGCCTTTAAACTTCAAAAGGGGCAACCCTCAGTCTCCCCAATAAGAGGGAAAACCCATAATGTACAATGGGTAATGAGCATACTAGAGGGGCCCACCCAAGACTAGCCTTAGAGGCTGGAGGAAAAGTTTTCAAATGTCTAATTAATACTGGGGCAGATAAGACTATCCTATATTCAGATATTCAGATAAGGCTATCTGAAGTTCCCCAAAAAATGGGAACTAATTTCCGGGCCCTAGTTAATGGGGATAGGAGGCCTCTTACAGGCATATGTTGCCAAGGAGGCCTTCAAATGGAAGGACCAGGATGGAACTACAGGTCTCATCAGACCCCTAGTGGCCGATGTAACAACTAACCTCCTGGGGAGGGACATCCTTCAGGCCCTAGATGTATTCATTGCCAGTAATATAGAGGGGGAATGCATAGAGATAGAAGACTATGAGAGGTACCTTCATGGGTGTCATCCCCAATCCTAGAGGCCACTGTTAAATATGAAACTCCCTGCCTAGAATGGCTCTCTGGTGAGCCAGTTTGGGTTGAATAGTGGCCTCTGCCAAGGAAGAAACTTGAAATCTTAAATCAGTTAGTAACAGAACAACTCCAACTTAATCACATCCACCCCTCACAAAGCCCTGGAATACTCCTGTGTTTGGATTCAAAAGAGCTCAGGAGGATGGAGGTTACTGCATGATCTCAGCACCATCAATAAAGCTATGCTCATCTGGGGTGCCCCTCAATGGGGACTGCCCCTTGTATCAGCTAATCCAGCCAATACCCCCCTCCTTGCTATTGACATCAAGGATTGCTTTTTCTGTATCCCTCTGCACCCTAAGACCAACAATGCTTTGCATTCTCGGTCCCTTCTGTCAATAACTCAGAGCCAGCCAAATACTTTGGGTCCTGTCCCAAGGTATGGCCAAGAGGCAGTTGCTGTGGCACTAAAGCAACACTTAGATCAGGGCCTTAATATCTATCATTATATGATGACATCCTAGTATGGAAAAACTCTTCCACCTCACCACCCAAACTAAGGGATCAATTAATACCTTCTCTCACTTAGGCAGGGTTCAAAATCACCCCAAATAATGTCCAACTTATCCCATCCATAACTTTCCTGGTGGAATTCTCAGCCTCTTAAACCCATACTCTCCTTTCCCCAGAAGCTCACACTGGCCTCACTTCAGAGCTTTCTGGAAACCTCAATTGGCTCTGACAATGACTCCCTATCCCCACCAGTGATTTACAATTTACAACCCTTGTTTGATATGCTAAAAAGTAACAAATACCTGTCCTCCTTCCCCCCAGCCCTCCCCTCCACACCCTGAGCCCAGAAGCAAAACAGACATTAACCAAAATCAATAACATGTTTTCTGACATGTTATTGAACTTGCCTGATACTCGCCAGACAGGCTGATTCAACTTATGATATTTAATTCCTCCCTGACCATTATGGGAGCCCTATATCAATCTTAGGGGATCCTAGAATGGCTCCATAGCTCTATTAGTGGTTCCCCAGGAATCATGACAGGAATTGATGCCCTTGCGGCCATGATGAAATCTGGGAGGGACCAGGCCCTCCAAACTTTAGACAAGGAACCTGATTTGTCCATAACCCCCTTTTCCTCCTCTGATATCCTATGGCTATTGAGAAACAGTCCTGATTTGCAATCAGTCTTATAGGACCCTGGTCAAATTGATAACTACTACCCCAATGAAAAATGGATCCCTGCAATACCTCTTTTAACATGGCTTCCACCCCACCTTTTTTCAAGAAAACCAATCCCTGGAGCCCCTCCCATCTTCACAGATGTAAGGAAAAGGAGAGCAGCTATGGTCCTCTACCACCCAGGGGATCAACCTCCCACCATTCACTTTAAGGAGCTCCTAGAAGATCCCCACAATACAAGGAAATTTAATCTCTTTTTACATAGTATTTATGCTATTAACTTGTTCCCCTGACTCGCTCACTCACATATCTGGCTAGATGAAAACCCTCTTTTACTGCTGTTAATAAAAGTCTCTAACCTCATATGCAAATGAAGCCTCCCCACTGTTTGTACAAAACATAAGGTCTCACAATCTCTTACCTGTCCCCCTCACCGAAGGAATCACATTAGCAGACCAGGTGGCCTCCTATGTAGGCCCAACAGACATCCTTTTGGCCATCCTTGAGGAAGCTGAAAAATTCCATGCTAACACCCAAGTGAACCTTAAAGAACTTCAACCACACGTTCCTCTGATCCCTAAAAGTCAGCTCCAACACATATTAAAAACCTGCCACTCTTGTGCCTAGCTAATACCCACACCTGTCCTCCAGACAACGGGCACCAACCCCAGAGGCCTTAAGATCAATGCACTCTGGGAGATTCATGTCACCCATATCCCCCAATTTGGCCACTAGAAATATGCCTTTGTAACATACTCCCACATTATATGGGCCACGGCACAAACAGGAGAAAGCTCAAACAAACTCATACATCATATGCTCTCCATCTTTACCATCATGGGCCTCCCCCACCAAATAAAGACTGACAATGGCCCAGCTTTTATCAGTTCCTCATTCAAAGCCTTTTTATGCAATGGAAAATCACTCACCATACGGGAATCCCACATAACCCAGAGGGCCAAGACATAATAGAAAGGACACACCAAACCCTAAAAACCCAACTTAAAAAACAACAGCCTAGGGCTGGAGAGATGGCTTAGTGGTTAAGGCATTTGCCTGCGAAGCCTAAGGACCCCAGTTCAAGGGGGTGCATGGAGTTCGTTTGCAGTAGCTAGAGGCCCTGGGCACCCATTCTCCCTCTCCCTCTCTCTCTTTCCTGCTCTCTGTCTCAAATAAATAAATAAATAAATAAATAAATAAATAAATAAATAAATATAAAATCTTAAAAAAAAAAAAAAAAACAGCCTAATACCTACCCACCCAATCTTCAGCTGGCCATGACTACTTTAAACATTTTCAATGTATATAAAAATTCCCAACACACCCCTTTCACCCTCCACTGGCACACACCAGAGACTGTCCCTCCCTTTCTGGTGTGATGGCGAAATCCTTTAGGTGGAGTATGGAAGGACCAGACCCCCTCCTCACTATGGGAGGGGATTTGCTTGTATCTTTCCACAGGATAAGCCCAGGCCCATTTGGGTACCAGCTCGAAATATCTGATTCAACCCCACTGGCAAAAAGATGGCCTACCTGATGTTGACAGATCAGGGATGGAAGAAAGAAGGAAAAGCCACCCCTACTGGCACCACCTGAGTCAGAAAAGGGGAGCCCCTTGGGGGGATGTCCATGACATCATTGACACAGCCAAAGGCATATACCCGCCACAGACATCCCTCTTGGCCATTTTGTTGGTGGCTTTAACAATCTTACATTCCAATGCACATGTCTCTCACTGCCTCTCTCACTCCCCCCCAGTGGAGGATGTCCCTTTGAGACCCGAGAGACCTATCAAGAGGTCAATAAAATCATTGGCACAGAATATTGCCCTACTCGGGGCTTCCATATCTATCCTAAGTCTGTGGGTTGCATGGACAGCAGGGCATGCTTTGCCTACCGCCAAATAAATAAAGAGTGCCTTAAAGATCAGGACTATTATGGGGGATGTCGATATAAAACCTGTATTACTGAGCACTATGGGCATTCTTTAAAACCTCGAGTAAAACTAGGGAATGTGCACTCTCCACACAAGACCCTTGGGATGAACGCTAGAAGATGGGGCTGACAGGAAAACTCTAGGCTAATGTCTTCTCACCATCTCTCTCTGGTACTCTTCATATTTATAGACAGTGTACCCCTACTTCCCGCCCAGTGCAAACTAACCACTACATTCTCTCACAGGAAAAGCAAGTCACAGAAAAAAATACAAGCCACTCTAACATGGGCACAGTATATCCAATATGTGGCCAACCTTCTCCCTTTTACTAACCATCCCAATGCTTCTAACTGCTTCTTTCGTGCATTCCTTGCCCATCCCCTGCTGACTGCGGTCACTGTTAATGCCACCCTTGAATATCCCACACCAAAAGCAAACTATTCCCAACCCCGCCTTACTGATATTCCCCCTCTTTGATTCCAGTCAAGGTATGCCCTCTGCCTGTCCAGCTCTAAGCTCCTCAATATTTCTACATCGAAGACCACTTCTGTCAAAACACCTGCTCTCCTATGGTGTGAAGGGCTAACCACCTCGTGCATAAATGTTTCCTCTCCCACTTATTGTTCCCCAGTCTTGATTGTCCCACAGGTGTATTTCTACGAGGAAGAAGAAGCGGTCTATAAACTCCACCCGTGTCAACTAAGAGAGATTTTCATCCCCCTACTGGTGGGCCTTGGCATGATACTGTCCCTGAGGCCTCCTGTGCTGCTGGAGCTGCCCTGGTCCAAACCAACCACCTCGCTGAGAAGTGACAGAGGAGTGCTCAGCACTGAAACACCTTCCAAGGCACAGGGTCCATTGTGGAAGAGGTGGCAGAAAGAATGTAAGAGCCAAAGGAAGGGTAGGACTCCTTACAACATACCGCTCCAGACACAAAATGGCCTGGATATCCATGAACTTACAGTGCCTGACACTACCTATACAAGACTGTCATAATAGCAGGAAAAGATGATGACATCAAAATAAAAGAGTGACTGATTGAGAGGGGGAGGAGATATGATGGAGAGTGGAGTTTCAAAGGGGAAAGTGGGGGGAGGAAGGGAATTTCCATGGTTTATTGTCTATAATATAGAAGTTGTCAATAAAAAAAATAAAAATAAAAAAAAATTAATTCAAAATTTTAAAAAACTTAGAGTTATTTTAGTGAAGAAAAGTATGTCCTTATGAAAAATCTAATAATTCATCCAAGTCATTTGTAGTAATATATATGTAGCAAAAAGTAAGGTAAGTAGCTTGACATAAAATTTTTTCTTTATTTTTGGCAATAGTATCTTACTATACAACCCAGACTGAACTAGAACTTATGACACTCCAAGCTCTGGTACTGTTGATGAGCACCACTGTGTGCCTGGCTCTAAACATAATGATATGTTGAATTGTTTAATTAATTAATTTATTTATTTAAAGAAAGAGAGAGAAGAAAAGCAGAAGAGAGACACATAGAAAGAGGGAGAGAGAACGTCAGGCATCGAGCCACTGCAAACGACCTCTGGGCACATGTGCCACCTTGTGCATCTGGCTTATTGGGTCTTGGGGAATCAAACCTGGATATTTTGGCTTTGAGGCAAGCACCTTAACCTCTAAGCCATCTCTCCAGCCCGATTTATTGAATTATAGTGCTAACATCTTGTCAATCAATTAATAGTTTAGAATTACCTTTGAAGCATTACAGAAGAAACATAAAAATCTACAGTATTTAGAAAATAAATACTACATTAGAGCATTTTATTGGTGGACTAAAATATACTTCTTATATTTTATAGTATCTTAAACAGTCCTCTGTTACAAAATGTAACATAGATAATACTTGTCTGCCATGGGAATGCATATTAACATACTGTTTAATTTGTAAAAATAGTAAATTTAAGAAGCCTTGGAGCTGTTAACAGAAAATGGCCATGCTTTGGAGCAGGGATCAGCAAACTTTATACAGTAATTTAGACTTTGCAAGCCAAGAAGTCTTTGCCACAGTTCCATGACCTAGTTGGGTAGCAGCCTTTGCTTATATAAAAGCAAATGAGTTCATGTTTCAGTAAAAGTTTACTGACAAATTGGCAACCCTACTATTGAGCTACACCATTTTTGATCCCTGAACAATAAAACTGCCTGTGAGAATGTTCCCATCCAATCTGACACAACATTAAATAAAAGAGCCATTAAGTTTAATCAAATATTTAGTGGACATACCTTTACACCAGGAATTCCAGGAGTGCCAAAATCACCTTTACTACCAGCTGTACCCTAAAAGAAATAAATTTCTCATTAGATCTTCTTTAAAGGTATGTTGATTTCTAATGCCAGAAGGAAGTGACCACTTCCTAGGAAATGGGATTTTTTTGAATGCACCACATTTTGTGTTTCAAATTCTACCTTATATTGTTTACAAGTCATTAAATTAGATAGTCTAATTTATCCTTAAAAGAGTAGAAATCATGCAACTTTTTGAATGAGTTGGTTTATCAGTAGAGACCAGAAATAGTAATAAACAGAATTTTATGAGTATGTAATACTATTATACTATTTTTTAATTGCAGATTTAAGATATATAAATAAATTTCATCTCCAAGTTCCTATATATTAGATGTGATTATATCAGATTATATAAAATTGATTTTAAAAAGATACACGAAGCTAACAGACTTAGTTTGTGGTTACAAAGGATAAAGAAACATTTCATATTCTTATATTCACATACACAAAGAAGTCAGATGCATGCTATGAAATCCTACTTTTTTTTGCAGAGAGACACAGAGAGAGACAGAGAGAGAGGGAGTGAAAGACAGATAGAGATGGGTGAGCCAGCAGCCTCTCAGCCACTGCAAACGAAATCCAGATGTGTGCACCCCTTGTGGTCAAGTGTGGCATTGTGCCCTTGTGTCACTTTGCATCTGGCTAAACATGGGATCTGGAAATTGGAACCGGCATTCTTAGGCTTAGTGGGCAGGCACCTTAACCGCTAAACCATCTCTCCAGCCCTGAAATCCTATTTTTAAAAATTTGTTAAGCATTCCTTCTCAAAAAATTATGAACAGGGACTGGAGAAATGGCTCAGGGGTTAAAAGTTTTAGCTTGCATAGTCTGACTGCCTGTTTTTAACTCCCTAGTACCCACATAAAGCCAGATGCACAAAGTGGCACATGCATTCATTTGCAGTGGCAGGCCTGGTGTGCCTATACTCGCTGTATCTCTAAAATAAATAAATAAATAAATAAATAAATAAATAAATAAATATTTTATAAATTATGAATATATTTTAATTAAAGTGATTATTATTGGTATGTTATGGCTACAGAGTGGGCATATATAAGCTGTGTTAAGTTGGGAATAAAAAATCATTAATATAATCAGAATGAGCAGGTTAGACTATGAAAAACAGAAACTTCCATAGTGAAACTATAGAGCAGGGAAGTAAAAAGGAACCAATACCAGCTTTTTGTTTTGCTTTAAATTATTTTTCTCTTCCCTTCAAAGCAATTATTTCATAAAACTGACACTGTTGGGAAATTAACTAGAGAGGTAAAAGATAATAAGGCAAAACTAAATTGAAAATTATTTCTCAAATAAATCTCAGATCATATCCCCCCTTTAAGTTCAAGGCACTTACTTACCTGAACATTTAAATTTAGCAGCTACTGAAAGAGGAACTTCTTATAAGGGGATCAGCAGAAGGTGGAAGGGATGAGGGAGAGTAAGGGGAGGACCAAATGTGAACAAAGTATAATGAGATAATTGTATGAAATGTCATCATCTCATGATTTTGTATGCTTCATAAAAAATTAACAATAAATAGCTGCTGCCGGGCGTGGTGGCACACACCTTTAATCCCAGCACTCGGGAGGCGGAGGTAGGAGGATTGCTGTGTTTTCGAGGCCACCCTGAGACTACATAGTGAATTCCAGGTCAGCCTGAGCTAGAGTGAGACCCTACCTTGAAAATCAAAAAAACAAAAACAAAAACAAAACAAACAAAAAAAGAAATAGCTGCTATTGTATAAAACTGAGAGAACTTCCACCTGGAAGTGGGTGAGGGTATTTAGCAAGGGTCTGCAAGAACTGAGAAAGTCATGTTGTTGCCAAATAACTAGGTTGCTAACAATCCATGCTAAGAGGAGAATTTAAAGATTCAGAAAATAATAATAATTGAGTCTGTATTAAATATCTATAAAATTATTACTTAATGTAATAGCATTCAGAGTTTAGTCTTGGACAGAGGGCATGGTCATAATAGTTTGAATAGGTACCCTGATAGAGAATATTGATTACTAGTGTTGAAGTACAAGCAGAAGTATTTCAGAGCATATTACTCCATAAGATGGAGTCATCAGCTTTATGCAAAAAAAGAAAGAATCAAAATGAGTAAAGCATATTAGTGAAATCTCAGATAGGCATGAGAAAGGTAGACTGAGCAAGATCACTATTAAATCTTATCAAAATGTGATGCCTATTTCTAAACAGTTCTGATTTGTCATCTAACTGAAAATATCAAGGTAAAATGATGAATAAGTGAAAAGAACTATAGCTTTTTTGAATGGAAAGGTACAAGCAGAGCAGTATTGGATAATATGATGCTCTTTTCTCCAGGTTTCCTTGTAAATTGACCATTTCTCTGCTTGACAATCTCTTGTTTAATTGGGAATCAGAACTAGACACATATGAGTTGATTTAGACTGTATTTGAGGCATGATATTCATGTATTCACTCACTCATTCATCTGTTACATTTTAGTTCCTGCTGTACAAACTTCTATGGATGGAATTTAGAGAACTTGCATTCCAAAGGAGAAATGGGTGATGCACACTAACAATATCAGGTGGCAATTAAAGTTCTTGGGTGACTAAGATGATGTGGGATGGAGAAATGCTTTCTATACAAAGATATAGGAGAGGTCTTTTATTTTAAAGTGATTTCATTGATGTAAAATCATTGTACATAGTGATAGATTTTACATCACTTCTAAAGTAATTTTCTGAGCAAGGTCATAAATGATGTGAAGGAAAGAACCCGGAGGTTATCTCAAAGCTTTCAGGCATAAGCAACCTGGTGCAAAGAAATTGGAACTGAGATGAGCAAGAGGAGAAGATAGGAGACAATGTAGGGAGTAAGACATGGACTAGTGAATGCTCTACATATTAACAGAAGCCTCGTAGCCCGTGTCAGAAGTCTGGGGTGTCTTAAGTAGACAGGGGATCACTAGTAGACTTTGTCTCAAGTTAGATAGCATTTACTTCCATGATTGTTCAGAATACTTGTCTAACACATATTGTATTTACACAAATCAAAGTAACATTTGCTGTTTGTAAAGTCACTACATTACAATACACACCTGGGGAATATGGCTGTGGTACATAATTTGGAAAGGGATTTGGAGGTTGTGTTTTCAATACTTATTTTCATTACATCTTATTGGAACAAAAGCATGATGCATCAAAAGACAAGTAGACTGTTTCTAACAGTTAAGGAGAAAAAGCAAATGGTAATCGTGATGAGATGGCTTCTAAATCACGTTATCTACAGCCACAAATTCTAATCCACTATTATTTAAGTTTGGAATGCAAGGAGGCTTTTCAACAAGTACACACAATCCAGAAATGACCAGATAATGTTGGGAACAAAGCACACAGAGTTCAGAACTCATATCTCTGATCTTTTGTAAAAATAAACTGATCTAATTATTAATATTTAACAAATAGCATATCATATCTCAAGCATTTTTTACTGAAGTATCTAATTAATTGAAAATTGTGAAGCATTGCCTTGTAAGCAAAGGTTTCTTGCTTTTCATGAAGTCGTACATGAAACTAAGAGAATTTTCTTCACTACTCATTCAACTAAACTGTGAATAGGATGAAAACAGTTATTTCTTAAATATTTATAATGTGCCAGTTTCTGTAACCAAATGGTTTGTAAACATCATATTGTATTTCTTCTTCACAATCAACCATTGACAATGTATTATTACAGGATCAAAGCTCTTAAGAGGAGAACAGAATTTGGTCCTCAGCATTGCAGGATCTAAAGTGTGCTACCTGTATTCCTTAAGTATCCTTTCTTAGATTTAAAGATCGAAAGGAAAACCTTTAAACTAACATCTGGTTCCCTGAGTAACTCTGAACTTCTTATCATTTCATAAAATTAAGTATTCAGTTAAAAAAATCCTTTTTTTTTTGTTTGTTTGGCTTTCAAGATAGGGTCTTGTTTTAACCCAAGCTGAACTGGAATTCACTATGTAGACTTCGGCTGGCCTCAGACTCACAGAGACTCTCCTACCACTACCTCTTGAGTGCTGGGATTAAAGGTGTCTGACACCATGCCCAATAGTCAGGTTATGTAGATATTTTAGGCACCTGTTCTACAGAAAATTCTGTGTCAGAATCAAGCACTGAGGAAAGACCTTTTTATGCACATGAAAGTTTCAGGATTAGACAGTGCAACATGAACATGAAATAAACTTGCCATTAACTTCTTAAGATGAAACAATAGATCTGTGTTGATTACAAGTGCCAGAAATGTTGACTGTCTTCATGGTCATGGTCACTTTAAGTCATTTTACAAGGCAAGAGTAATACTGGTCTAATCAAATGCAGGTACACACACTTTAAAAATTAAGCAAGTAGGGCTGTCTCTCTTTCTCCCTCTCCTCCCTCTTCCTGTTTCTCTCTCAAATAAATAAATATTTAAAAATACCTTTAAAAAATTAAGCAAGTGTACTTATTTAGCTTGGTAGATTATTAGTAAATTTTATACCCATTGTTTTTGCTCTGGCACTAAAATATTTTGATATCATAAACTTTTATATATATTTGGATTTCAAAAATTTTTATATTTTAAAAAACACACAGGTGGGAATTCTTATAATACATTACAATTCTAAGAAACATCTTTCAGTAATATATTTAATGGATTTGCCATAAGTTTTCAAATATTTGTGATCTTTAATATTTTCTTCTTAGTCTATTTCTGCTAGTTTTTATTTCTTTTTTAAATATTTTTAAATTTTTATTTATTTATTTGACAGAGAAAGAGGGAGAGAGAGAGAGAGAGAGAAAATGGGAGTGCCAAGGCCTCCAGCCACTGCAAACGAACTCCAGACGTGTGTGCCCCTTGTGCATCTGGCTAATGTGGGTCCTGGGGAATCGAACCTGGGTCCTCTGGCTTTGCAGGCAAATACCTTAACTGCTAAGCCATCCCTCCAGCCCCTTCGTTTTTATTTATAAGGAAGAAAGGAATGTAGCTTAAATTATCACAAGATTGCAAACTTACTGAAGACAATTCTGTACTTCCTTGTTACTACTATAGCTCCAGAAACTAGTTTGCTTTGTTATTGTTTGTTGTTGAAGAGTGATGACGATGTTGTTGATTAACAAATGAAGAAAATAATCCACATATTCATATGGTATAATAAGGAACATTTATTTGACCAGAAGTAGAAGGACATGGAATGAGTCCATGTGCCAGTAACCTCAAATATGAGGAATTGTTAAATCAAAGATAAGCAAGGCAGTGAATGTGTGTGTGAAAATCTATCACACCTAAATTTGCAATAATTTAGTCATATGTGCCTTTGAAAGCATTTTCACATCACTTTATGAGGTACACAGAAAAGATACCCTCCTTAACAAATTAGCAATATCAAAAGAAACTGTTTGTTTGGCCAAGTTCACACGGCTAAGCAGAGAAAAGTTGTGACTAATTCAGAAATCTTTCTACACGTCATTGTGCTGCTGCCTCGAGTATATTTAGTTATGTGTGTTTCACCCAGCTGTGAGATGAGGCTATAAATACTAAGCTGACAGTCCTTGTGAGTATATTTGGATAAAATAGCACATAGTAAAGGATGCTCTGATCACAGAATACAGATAATACCAAAGTGTTTTGATACTATATAGCAGACACAAATGGATAATGGACTCCACAGATCTGGGTTCAGTTCCCAACTTGGTCTCCAGCTATGTGGCCATGGGCGATAATTCAACCTCTCTCTATTTAAGTTTTGCACCTATACAATGACAATACTAACTCCTACATGAGAAACGACATATCTAAAGCTCACATTTCAGCATCTGGCACACAGTTTACATTAAATACTAATGTTATAATGATTTGTATGTTGAGTTTTATTAAAATAACCCTTATACTATATGTTGATTTTTTTTTAATTTTCATATGATGACACTGACAGCAAAAATGCCCCAATAACTACTATGTAAATAATCGTAAAGACCTGTTTCACCACAAATATATGTTCACCCACACCTGTGGAGGTGCCAGATGTTCCCATAGAAGGTATAATAAACAGACATTCCTGTGAGAGTCAAATAACTAGCTCTGTCAAAGCATTGAAGGATCAGATAACTTTCCTTTAAAAAGGAAATCTATGTTATATAACTAATTTAGATCATGGACTTCCAAGTTAATGAATGAAAATAATTAAGATGTATTTCTCTTGGGCTGGAGGGATTGCTTAGCAGTTAAGGCATTTGCTTGCAAAGCCAAAGGACCCAGGTTTGATACCCCAGGTCCCATGTTAGCCAGATGCAAAAGGTGGCACATGCATCTGGAGTTTTTTTGCAGTGGCTGAAGGTCCTGGGGGAACCATTCTCTCCTCTCTCTTTCTCTCTCTTTCTCTCTTCTCTGTCTCTCCCTCTTTCTCTCTGTCAAATAAATAAATAAAAATAAAAATACTAAAAAGGATGCATTTCCCTTGATAAGATAACAAAAATATAGTCAACTTCAGCCTTAGTAAAAATTAATTTACTTGATTAGGTAACAAAGGCTATTTCTCCACAGAGTGACAGCATGAAAGTTAAGTTTGAGGTAGGGCAAAGAGACAAATCTCAAAGCATTGGATATTGTCTACAATTACATGCTTAGAGGTTAGAGATCACCTGCCATCATCGCCATTAAATTTTCCCATCTCCTCCACTTATTTTATCAGAGCATTTACAACATTCATATGCCATATAACATGCATAGCCTATTGTAGTCCTCTATTGCCCTTTAAAAATAACACCCTGGAGAATAGACTGTATTCTATTCTTTATTTCTCCTAAGACATTCAGGGTCATGCTTCACAATAATAAGTGTTTAACAAAGTTTGGCTGGCCAAACATTCTCAGTGGGGATGTGTCAGCAGACGAGAACAATAAAAGCTTACCAGACATTTGGAGAAGACAGTACTAAAGAAGGCTGGGGAACAACTAATGCCTGCCTTCTTCACAATTTTGTTTAGAGCTTGTAGGTGCAAAGACTTCCAGTTCTAGAGTTTTGCCATACAATGCTTACAACATGAATGCAAAATTTGCCTGGATGCTGAGGCACTCCTGTTTTTCAGGAATTGGCATATTTTTTGAAACTATATTTATTTATTTATTATTTTTATTTAAGAGAGAGAAAGATACAGAAATAAAAAGGCAGACAGAAAGAGAGAGAGAGATTGATTATGGGTGCACCAGGGCCTCCTACAATGGCAAACAAACTCCAGGCATGAGCCACGATGTGCATCTGGTTTTATGTGGGTACTGGAGAATTGAACATTGGCCATCAAGCTTTGCAAGCAAGTGCCTTTAACCACTGAGCCTTCTCCCCAGCTCCAGGAATCAGCATCTTAATATCGACCATGACAGCTTTTAATAAATCCATGTATTTGTGTAGAACATAGACAAATGAAGTGGATGTATCTTTTAAGTCACTTGGCAACAAACTCCTTTATCACAACACTATCTGGACCTATGTATCTTACCGGCTCTCCTTTCTCCCCTTTTGGTCCAAGGGATCCTGGTGCTCCTGGTAATCCTGCTTCCCCCTGAGCAACAATGGATTTCTGTGTTAGCAATCATCCTTTCACATTGATGTAATGCTAATGATTCTATTATCTATCTACCTACCTGTTACCTATTATAAATTAATATAGACCAATTTATTTATCCTCTAATCTATCTATCATCTATCATCATCTATCAATTATCTATATATTTATAGACAAGAAAATTGCATACTTTTAGTACAAGCCCCATGGCTGATATGAATATCCATGAAAGAAGTTCTTGTAAGTCCACAGGCCCATCTTCCCAGATCAGGCTACCATACTAATGCAGGTGGAATAAGTTGTTGGAATACTTCCCATACCTCACTGACAGCTAATGGGAAAGACAGATGGTTGGAAATTTACATACTGGTCAAATACAGTCATCACACACAAATACAATGTAAGGTATTTTTGCATATATGTGTTGAATATTGGGCACCATTTCCTTCAACCCTGAATTCCTGGAAGTGAAACCTATTTCTAGCATGTTTAGTACTCACTCCTTGCCTGTTGTACATGTGGTTTCTCCCATCACCTATTTTATTAACTTTAATTTTCACATATTGAAATGAAGGTTGCATGGGCTCAGAATTACTCAGGTAAAATTCCAAGAAATCTTACCTCTAGTCTTCTTTGTATGGCCCTCTCTGAGGACTGTGTGATTTTTGTAATTTTGAGAGTCAACTAACACATGATATATTCCATGCACCAGAGGCCATAGCCAAGGAGCCTCACTGTGTAGATTGAAGGGACCTTTCAATGGACACAGATTAAAACTACTATACCTTGTTTGGGAGACACTGGCATGAATCTTTAAGTTCCTGCTTTGCCGGAAGATATGTAAGTATTTTACCAGCGTGAGAGGTTACCCAAGATGATGTCGTACTTCCAAAGTCATCTTGCTCAGGACACTAAATTCCCAAAAGACAATTGAAAGAAAGGATTTAGTTCCAAATGCTGCTGGTTCCCATCAAACTGGTTGCCTACCACACTTCTTCCTTAACCAAATACTAGCATCCATGTGTGAAAATTTATCATGCTTTTGTTCTATCACTCACTGAGGTCTCAATATGTTTAATCACACTGTAAAATGCAAGGAATGCACTAACGCTACTTATTTTGCTGAGGAATTCTAAAACTATATTTGGTGACTTTATGATAAATGCAGAAATAGTGTGCTTTTAAGCATTATATTCGTTTTCTTTCTTACATTCTTTTTCTTTTTTAATCTTTATTACTTATTTATTTTTGTTTCTTTATTTGTTATTTTATTGTATGTATGTGTATAGAGCATTGTGGTGTGGTGTGTTTTGGGTGGTGTGCTCATGTTTGTGCAGCTACACATCCACTGTGTGTGTACCTGCAGAAGCCAGAGTAGAACTTTCTCTAGCACTTATCTGTGTACTTCCTTGAGACAGGGGCTCTCCCTCAACTTCTTGTCAGTCAACAAGCACTAGTAATTCTCTAATGTCTCTTCTCCCACCTCCCCCCACCAGCCACATGGGCTTAGGTTACAGACGTGTGTGGCCACACCGAACTTTTTATGTAGGTCCTGGGAAGCTGAACTTGGTTAGTTTCCGGCCCTCAAGCTTAAGTGGCAAGTGCTTATATCTACTTCATCCACTATAGCCATTTTCCCAGCACATTTTTCTGTTACTTTGAGACAGGGTCTCACTAGGTAGCTCTGGCTGGCCTGAAACTCACTCTGTAGAACAGGCTGGCCTCACACTTATGGTATTCCTCCAAATGCTGGGATTATAGGCATGCACCACCATACCTAACACATTACACTGTCATAATAAAATAATTTATGCAAAAATGTATTTGAAGAGTAAAAATTAAATTAAAATCATATAACTTGAATCTGTAAAAGATAACCATGACATGATTACTATAAGTATACATAAAGCACAAAATAATTTTTTTACACTCTAAGTTGATCATTATTTAATCAAAATAAACCTTATTCTAGTCTAATGTCCATTAAAGATATATAAGTGGAGGATTTCATATCTAGTATATGCTGGACAATGTAAAGTGAAATTTGCTTGCAAATAATTTCTTAATCTAGCTGGTGTGGTAGCGCACGCCTTTAATCCCAGTACTTGGGAGGCAGAGGTAGGAGGATCGCCATGAGTTCAAAGCCACCCTGAGAGTACATAGTGAATTCCAGGTCAGCCTGGGCTACAGTGAGACCCTACGTCGAAAAAAACAAAAAAAAGCAAAAAAACTTAATCTAGGTTGTGATTAAGCCATACACTATTGACTCTGCTGCACACCATTGACTCTCAGTGACGGGAAAGCATTAAGTGAAAGAACTGATAGGTTGCATGTATACTACAAATTGTATTTGCATGCTAAAGTGTTTTCAGGTTAAAAAGCTAAATTGTTTTCAGTGATTACCTACTGTAGCGTAAAGTCATGATTGACTTTATTTCCATTTTCTCTTTGATATTTGCTTATTTTTTCTAAAATAACTGTGCATAATTTCATAATAAAGATGCTTTGAAAATAGGTAGTTCTATAATGCTTGCGATAAAATTAAAACCATAACAAAATCAGCTCCCAGGCATGCTGTAATCAGATTCCAGTATTTAATACTAACTCTTTCATGCATGCTTTCTCTGGATTTAGTGATTATTAGGTATTTGAATAAGTTTCCAAGTCTAAAAATCTAAAATTTACATTCAACTCTAACAAGATTATCACCCAAAAGAATTCATTCATCTTACATAATTTACTATTTTCCATCTCCAGTTTTTGTCCCATAGCTTCCCTAACATATAAACTGGACTCAGAATTTGCAATTGATGCCCTGGATATTTGAGCAGTAACATTTGGAATCTAAACTATTTTAAAAACATGTCTCATGCTTCACTCTAAAACTGTCAACCTCCACAACGAGCCTATAGGCAACATGAAGCTTACAGAGAGAGGACTCCTCCTCTTAAACTCTTAGCTTTAAGTTGACACATAACTAGCTAATTGGCCTTTAATTTTTTTTTTTCACGTGCTTCAGCAAATGTTGTTCATCAGCTCCCTCTCTTCATATTTATTCTTCATTCTTATTCTTCATTCTTTCAGTCTATAAAATTTCATCTTTTACAGAAGAAATCTAGCTCAATAGAAGTGAAGACACATGTCCATAGAAGATCTTGAATAAGTTTCAGCTTTAAGTGCTCCATAGAATACTAACACAAAATCATGTGTGTAATTTGATATTGCACAGTAAAATCAGTTTTTTAAAGAGATACAATAGAATTTTCTGACTATAGAACATTTGCAAAAGAAGAATACAGTTGGTAAAGATCTATTAAGAATATTTAAATGGCTTTTATAGGATTATTCTATTTGTGAATTCCTGTTTATAGAATTCATCATGTTTCTCTCTATTTATAATCACTGTATGGATGGTGATCTCCAAAATAATTATCAGTGTGAAAAATATGTTCTTTGGTTATATTTATCTATACTTCTGATATAGCCCTAACTTATTTTTTTACTATAAAACTAATTTCCAGGGGCTAGAGAGATGGCTTAGTGGTTAAGGCACATGGCTGCAAAGCCTAAGAACCCTGTTTCAATTCTCCAGGTCCCACGTAAGCCAGATGCACATGGCGGCACATGCGTCTGGAGTTCGTTTGCAGTGGCTAAAGGCCCTGGCACACCATTCTCACTCTCTCTTTCTCTCTCTCTCTGTCTTTAATAAATAAATAAATAAATAAAAGTAAAATTAAAAAAAAAAAACTAATTTCCAAACAGTTTCTTAACAAGAATTCATTTATTTAAAACAACAATGAGATTCCACCTTACCCCAGTAAGGACGGCTAACATTAAAAAAAACAATGAAAACAAATGCTGGCGAGGTTGTGGAGAAATAGGAACAAGTTTTCACTGCTGGTGGGAATGTAAAATGGTTCAACCATTATGGACAGCTATATGGAGACTCCTGAAAAGGATGACCATAGACCTACCAATGGATCCAGTTATTCCCTTGTTGGGCATTTACCCTAAAGGCTCCAAACCTCAGACCAGAGACATTTGCTCAACCATGTTTATAGCTGCTCAATTCATAATAGCACAAATCTGGAATCAACCCAGGTGTCCATCACTAAATGAATGGATAACAAAGATGTGATATATCTACACTATGGAATTCTATGTAGCAGTAAGGAAAGATGAAATAAGGAAATTTGAAAAAAATGGTCAAACATGGAACAGATCATCCTCAGTGAGCTCACCCAAGAACAAAAAGATAATCGTCGCATGGTCTTGTTTATCTGTTGTCCTAACCTGAATCTACGTGACATGCAGCCAAACCTAACAAACACTCTGAGGACCAGACAGGGGGGTGGGGTGGGATGGGGGGAAGGTAAGGGTGGGAGGGAACGAGAGGGTGGGGGGAAGGACAAGGGGCAGGCATACAATTGGGACCCAAAAGGAAAAGATGCTATAAAAACCTTTACTCTGAACAACAGGCTAAAACATTGATCCTTCAGCAGGCCCGCAGAGGGAACACCCAAATCACAGGAATCTGGAGAGAGCATCATGAAGGCTAACCCTAATCTTGTCCTGCTTCTCTCTCTCTCTCTCTCTCTCTCCCTCTCACTCTCTCTTCATACCTCTCCTCTCTATACTCACTTCCTCTATAATATTATCTATCTTTTTCTTCCCTCACCTTTCTAGGTGCAGACTTGAAACTCCCAGTGCCAGCATGGCGTTAAACTCCACAATGAGCTCTTGATCCGAGACACCTACAAGGTTAACCCCCCCCCAAAAAAAGACAGACTTCTGTCAGAGTTCTTGGTGACCCACCAAAGGTCAATGGTAAGACCCTACTGTCGAAGACAGCACAGAGAGACCTGGCCAGAATCTGGAAAAAGGTCAGTCCCCAGACAGTTAGCTAGTCTAGTACCAGAGGGTGCTACATGAGCAACTGGGGGAAAATGTCCGACATTGGTCCAAACAACTTGCAGTCTAAGATACCCAGCAGGAAACAACTTGATGTAATGCTCATACAAGTGCAGTAGTGGCAAACAGCCATGGTGGGTAACCAACTGCTCTTGATTTGGCTAATAGATCCACTCAGTGGAATGCAACTCATTGCTGGAACTGGGAAAAATGTCAAAACCAGGTACAAAAAAAAAGCTCAGTCTCCAAGAGCAAGATACCACCAAATGTGGGCTAGAAGAGAGCCAACCCATATAAGATTCCCTCCAAAACATAGATGGTCATCCCTTCTACCTAGTACTAACTTTTCTCTCCGTTGGAGAATTTGCTTATCTTTTTTCAGGTGGACAACGAACCTGAAGGGAGGATCAGCTAACCACACCTCACCAGGGCCTCAGCTGAAACCATAGAACAACGCAGGGGAAGGGCAAGAGTTCAGCGTTCGTGGAGATCACGACACCAGAAAAAAGCTGAAGGAGATAAACACAGAGAACATCCAACTCCAACTAAGCCAGATATCCAGAGACATAGAGGCTCCCAAAACCTCATCACTGAAGTAGAACTAAAATGACCCCAATGTGGCTCAGGGAAACTCGCGGAAGAGGGGGCGGAAAGATTGTTAGAGTCACAAGTTGGGGCATTATGCACAGAGACTGGAGCCTACACCCCAGAACTCTTGACTAACCTCACAATGCACGACCCACATTCCCCATTGATGAGGGTCCCTTTGAAAGTGGGAGGACAGGGAGGAGGACAATGGAACCAATACTATGAATGTAAAATCAGAATAATATAAATTTTAAAAAGGGGGAAACAATAAGTTGGCCTTAATAGAAAAAGAAGAGAAATGTCAGTGATTAACACTGTAAGAGTCATCTCTATCACCACACCCTGGGGCTCAGGGACACTGCAAATGTAGCAGCAGAAAGAATATGAGAGCTGCTTTCACTGCTAGCCAGAGAACCTTCTCCATACACGTAGTGATAGACTCCGATGAGACACGAAACTCATCAAAGCTAAAAATAAGATGTTGAGAGCTCCAAGAGACATCTCTACCACGCCCTCCAAGGCTCAGTCAGAAAGAGGGGCAGAAGACGTGAGAACTGCAGAGCGGGAAGGAGTATGGTCCTCCCAACCTGAACTGACTGGTGCATCTGTGAGCTGATAGTGCTTGCTGTAGTCTCCACAAGACCTGCACAGATCTGAGCACATCGGCCCATTGATGTTTTGATAGAGAAAACAGAGGAGGACAAAACGAATGAGAAATCAAAACACAGAAAGGACTATTTGGAAAGAGAAGGGTGCTCAATGGAATGGGGGAGGCAGAATGGAAGAGGGTAACAGGATGGGAATATGATCAAAAAGCTACTGATTGTTAATGTGTTTTAATAAGTTTCTGGTCAAAAATCTAAAAGTTACATTCAACTATAACAAGATTATCACCCAAAGAATTCATTCATCTCATATAATTTACTATTTTCTATCTCCAGTTTTTATCCCATAGATTCTGTAACAGATTAAACTAGACTCTATTAGAATTCATAATTGATGACCTGGGTTTTTGAGTAATAAAATTTTTAATTTAAAACTACTTTAAAAGTATGTCTTGGGCTTCACTCTAAAATTTTCTACCTCCACAAATAAGGATGGTAATATGCTTTTTAAAGTCACTTACTTTACTTACTAAACTACTTCATTGCCTATATTTCTTTAATTAGTTTCTTCATTATTTATGCTGAAAACATCTATTATACAATGATTTAGGACAATGAATATTTGTTAAGAATGTACTAGTTAAAATATAAAAACAACCTTACGTTACTTTTCAATCAAACTAAATTCTTATTTTAATAGCCTTTATCAAACAATCATAAGTTTAAAAACTTCTGAAAAATTACAAGCTTCAAGATTAAGTATATGGCTCCAGGAAGTCTTGGTATTTCAAGTCTGTAGATTGGTATCCTAAATTATCTTTTTAGATATTTATAGAAAGATATTTGGCTGACTTTCATTTTGCTTGGAATGAGATCCATAAACTGGGTTGGAGATGTACTTTATACAGCCAAGTTACATAAGCAGGACATGTAATATTTGAAATATTTGAATCACTTGGCCACATTCTTTCTCATTCATTTTCTCTGATCACACATGAGAGATATATTTTTGAATTAAAAATTATTGATTAAATTTTCATATAAGCTTCCTGGCAATTATAGAACTCTTAGGAAATTTAAAAACCAAAGAAATATTTCACTTTTACTTTTCATATGCTCTTTTAGTTTATTATCTATAAATACTTCCTTTCAAGCACCTTTTACCTAGTAATAGACAACACTGTGCCTACTTTTTGCTAACAAAGCTCAAGTAATAAAAGAAAATGAAAGTAAAACATTCTTCCCTGAGTATAAATTGTACTTCAGTAAACTAAAAAGCAAATATAATTGCATCTAATAATATAAGATGGTACATGTGAGCATCACAATGAGAGATTGAGTGTTTTTCTTTGAATGAAATATGGCATATGAAAGTAGTAGTTGCACAGGGGTTGAAGTTATTTAGTATAAGAGGCTAAGGATCTATATATTTTGTTACTAATAGATAATCACCTAAGACCGTAAGGAAAAGAAGAATAAACAGGAATTGTGTTTATGTTTGTAAGCATTGTTCCTAAGCACAAGGTCTAGAAGATCAATGTTTTTGAATAATGAATACTGATTGCAGAAAGTAGATGAATATAAAGCAGATATTTAGAGATGTACTCTGTCTAACTCAAAAAAATAAAGTGGGAGATTAGAAAGGCAGTTGACATGGTGATGCAAAATCCAGATATCAGGTAAAAGTAGACCTTTGGTGATAACAGGAAAAATGTTGTAAATGAAAAATATCACACAACAAATGTGAGAATTACTCTTGCTTACTAACTAAAGTTGGTTGATATGTGTTTAGGAGATTAATAAGGTATTGTTTTGGGTGTGTCTTTGAGCATTTACAGAGATGATTAACTTAGGACATCAAGGAAAGGTACCAAAAGACTTTCACCTAATGTGGGTGGCACCTTCCAATCAATGTGGGGGGAAGGTTGGAACAGAGGTGAAAGAAGGAGAAAACTAACCAGTGGGTGCAATCTCTGTGATTCCTGAGGAAGTGACTATTGCTGCCACCATGCCTGTGGACCTCAGACTCTAGCTTCTTCAGCCTCATACTAGCAACACTTCAGGAACTTTCTAGAACTTTGGCCTAGGGTTACAGCATTGGTCCCCATATTCTGACACTTCCAACTTCTTGCTTCAAACCTGTTTCTTGCTTCTGAACATTTGAGCCAACTTAATAAATCTCCTTGGGAATTATATATATTATAAATTATATATGATTATATGTTGTTTTCGTTCATTTTTTTAGGAAGGCCCAACTAATACAATGAATAACAGACTTCAAAAGGAAAATGAGTGAGAGAATAAGGATGTGATAATGGATTTAAAACTTTTGTAAGAGGAAAAAGATGGCATGATTGTTAATATGTAGTGTAGGAAGAAATGTCGTTAAGTCCTCTTAGGTTGAGTCCAAAGGCTGAAATATCACTCCCCCAAATTCAGTGTGAAAGCCTGGGGTGAAACTTTTGAAGGTACTCAGAAGACTTCTATACTTGAAATAAGTAACCAGTCTGTATTCAGCGGAAGATGTTCAATGCTATCCTGGATTTATACTTTATAGATTGCAACTAAAAGATGACTAGCATCCTTCATTCTTGCTAAACAAAGAAAGTTAACTTACCTTACTCATTGATATTTCACAACATGTTTCTTGAGCTAAGATGTTTACATTGCAGTAGATTTTAAGTTGATGAAGTTCAATCTATTAAAAATTAAAAGAAAAACACATCATTATGTTTTTGAGAATCACATTTAGATATTATAGATTTTAATAACTGAACTAGAAAGAAAAGGGAAGCTAATAAAAAATTCTGGTGGATATTTTCTAATGTTTTTTATTGAATTTAGGATACATTACTTTCAAGGATCACTTGAGAAGCAACTGGGCTCAGATACAGAGATAGATCTACAGGTAAAGGAGATAATGAAAGCCATTGAAAGCTTGGCTAATTGTCTCAAGCAATAAAAAAGAAATTTTAATTAAAGAGGCAATAAAAAGAAATATTTAGTTAGATTTATTACTAAGTGCTATATAATAAAGTATGTGCACAAAATGAGGACATTTTAAAGAAAAACTAGAGAAAATTGATCAAAGTTATAAAAATGTAATGTAAAAGGCTATACAGATATATAACCTCTGGGTTATGTGTTACGCCAAGTTTAATAAATATGGATTCTTTTTTTTTTTTTTTTTGGAGAAAGACACAGAGAGAGACAGAGAGAGAGGGAGAGGAAGACAGAGATGGGCACGCCAGCAGCCTCTCAGCTGCTGCGAATGAAAACCAGATGTGTTCGCCCCCTGGTGGTCAAGTGTGACATTGCGCCCTTGCATCACTGCATCTGGCTAAACATGGGACCTGGAGATTGGAACTGGCGTTCTTAGGCTTAGGAGGCAGGCACCTTAACCACTAAGCCATTTCTCCAGCCACCCCCTTTTTTTTTTTAAGTTAGGGTTTCACTCTAGTCCAAACTGACCTGGAAATTTACTATGTAGTCTCAGGGTGGCCTTGAATTCACGGTGATCCTCCTACCTCTGCCTCCCAAATTCTGGGATTAAAGGCATGCGCCACCACGCCCAGGATAAATATGGATTTTTATACAAAAACCAAAATGTAACATTATGAGAATTAATCCTGTGGTGATGGAAAGCTCACATCTATGGCTGTGAATAACCCCCACCTTCCCCCAACACATGCAACCAAAAAATGGGAAAAGGTATTTTGACTCTCTACTATGATGAACAAAATGAATTTGGATTCGTAGAAAGCATTAGGCATTCCTGATATCTTATGGACTTCTGAGCAGCTGAAGAGCCGCAGGTAACAAGAAACTCTCGAGACCAAATGAAATCTAGTGATTTCTTTCCAGTAACTTTTTTCAAGGTTCTATTTATCCAGCTAAGGCACACTGTCATATTTATCAAATGAAGTAATAGAAATGCCATACAAATTATGTGGAGGAAACAATGAGGGTTCCAATGAGCAAATATTGTTCATAACTAAAGTTCATCCTCATCACTGTTATCAACACTAACAATAAATATAGAAATCTGATCATGTGCTATCTAGGGTGCTCTGCACTGGATAGCAATTACTTACTTAACCAAAGACAGATTATCAACTTTCAGAGCATTCGGACAATAAAGTACCTATGGCATTGAAACTACAGTCAACTCAATTTATTTCACTGACACAGCTTTAGGAGGAGAATGTTCAGGGTTAAGCTGCACTGGTTCTTGTCACACTGAATATCTGTTTATTTAAACAAATATTTTCTAGTATTTTTGTCAGCATGTTCTCACATAAGCACATGTGTAGCACATGTAAGAGAAAATGCCGTGTGGTACTTTGAATGTGTGTCCTCCCTCCCCACCATAGACTCAGGTGTTTTATGAAGTTTGTAACTAGTCTCTTCAGCCATCTGGCTGGAGGAGATGTCACTGGGAGTGAGTGGATCCTAGGGTCCAGCCTTAAGATCTGTTTGGGGCAGTTCTGATTCCCAGCCCAGATGGATGCAGAGCTCTGTCGTGGCCCCTCCTGATTTGCTGCTGGTTTTGTGCCTGCTGCTTTTGGTGTTTGCTGGCTAGTGATGCTTTCTCTCTGCTTGGGTGTATAGAAGCAGCTTTTTCCACCATGATAGAACTTCCCCCTGGATCTATAAACTTGCAATAAATCCCTTCCTCACATACACTGTGTCTGGTGTGGATGGTCACCCCAACAATGTGAGGCTGACTGCAATACTCTAGTGAGAATTTTTTGTAATATATGTATAAAAACCTTGTCATACTATCAAATAAAAAATTATATAATTTGTATGGAAATTAGGGAAAATGTTCTTAAATTTTTTGTAGGATAAAGCATCATTAATACAGTATGTATTTGTTTATTTAATTCAAACAGTGGCTATCTGGGGACATGTCTTTAACACTCAAATGAATTTATAATCTATATTAAAGTACATTATAATGCTATACTATAATTTTTATTTATGTTTTTAAAAAAGTTTTTTATTTATTTTGAGAGAAGGAAAGAGGCAGAGTGAGAGAGAGAGAAAGAATGGGCTTGCCAGGGCCTACAGCCACTGCAAACAAACTCCAGATGCATGTGCCACCCTGTGCATCTGGCTTACGTGGGTACTGGCAAATCGAACTGAGGTTCTTTGGCCTTGCAGGCAAGTGCTTTAACTGCTAAACCATCTCTCCAGCCCTTATTTATGTATTTTTTAAGGCAATCAGATATCTTTTAGTCTTCAGTTGTGGGATCATTTATTCTCATGAGTATGACACATGTGGCAGTTTGAATATATGGCCCCATAATCTTGGGCTTGTATTTTAGTCTCCAGTAGATGCAGCCCTGCTGGGAAGGAGGTGTCACTGTGGGGAGATCCTGAAGTCCAGCCCTAAGATGTTTGGGTGGTGGAGGGGGGGGATCTGATTTGCAGCCCAAAGATGTGGAGAGAGCAGTTGGAGCTCTGGCAGTTGTGCTTGCTGGTGTTGGAGTTTGTTGTGTCTCTCTGCTTGGACCCATGAGAGGAAGCCAGCTTCTTCTGCCATTGATGGTGTTCCCCTGGACTCTTTAAGAGTGAAATAACCCCCCTTCCTCACATAAGATGTGTCCCATTGGACATTTGTCTCACAAGGTGGACCTGATTGCAGCAACACAGGACATAGAACATTCAGCTTTCAGAAACTTAGCCACAAGATTAGTTCTCACTCTCACAACTCACTCCTTACTTCCTGCCACCCTTGTGTCCATGAACTTAGTAATATTAGCCTTAATAGCCACCATTTACTAACATGTTTTTTGGGGTGTGTGTGGAGGGTGGAGGAGAGAAAGAGATGTCCATGGATACAATATAGAAGCGAAAGGATGACCTCAGATAATAGTTCTCTGGCCTTAAGGCATGTGTAGCTATTCCCAGTTTATGTGGGTGCTGGTTATCAAACCCAAGCACAGCAAGCTGTCTTTCCCACTAATCCATCTCCCCAGCATATACTACAGATTTTAATCCTCCTGCTGGCATTTGAGATTTTTGAGAGCAAAGAACAGTTGTTTTTTGTATGGTGTTGATGTTTTTACTCTCCTTCCATCCATAAGCTAGGATCAAATGCCTTGTCTCTTTGCAAACAGATAAATGAATCTATAGGGAACCATACTTTCAGCAATCTGGCTCAAAGTTTACACTATTCCAAATAGTAACTCCACCACTTCTATTTTATAACTGAAGATGCTGAGGCTCAGACGGAACCACTAACTAGAAATTAAAAGACTGCAAGAAGTCAGGTAGTCAAGCTAGGATTGTGACTCCAAACCAGCTCACTCCCCATGCTGTGCTCCTGTTTGCCAATCATCGTGGAGCCCAAGCCTTGACAGTCTTACTGATTGGTTCACATGCTGTCTCTAAGACAAAAATACTTTTAAAAATGATAGTTTCTTGAATAGAAAGGTTTCCAAGAAGATATTTAGAAATGGTAGGCTGCCCAAATGCATATTTGCACAACGCTGTATGTTTGAAATACAAGTTCATTGTTAGTGCTGGGTTAACAGTTTTGGATCTATTATTGGTGTTCTGCATTCTAATCTTTAGGGAATTCTCCTATAGTTCTAACTATCAGAAAACGTTTATCAAATTTAGACATAGGTCTCTTTTAATGATAGGTGTGTGTGCTAGGAAAATCAACAATAAACTTGTGTTACCCTAGCTTCAAAATATATCTTTTAAAAGATCTTTCCATCTGAGTTTTTCCTAGGCAATTTTTCTCACCCAAATAACCTACTGATCTGTTTAGTGACTGTGTACAGAACTCTGAAAGCCATTATAAGTTATGGGAAGTGGTCTGCAGCACAATATATTTGCTATTGCGAGGATTAGCAAATACCCTATTGTTCTTAAATGAAAACATGAGGTAGTCTGGAAACATTTAATAGAGAGTTCATCTTTTTCTAGTCCTTTCTATTAAAAATGTATGGGTTTAGACCAAGCTTATACTTGGGTCATATTTTCAATTTTAATAAAATTTAATTTTAATAATCTTATTAAAAATTTTTTTGGAGTAGGGTCTTACTCTATCCCAGGGGCTGGCCTGAAATTTACTCTGCAGTCTTGGGGTGGTCTCAAACTCACAGTGATCCTCCTCCCTCTGCCTCTCAAATGCTGGGATTAATGGTATGGGCCACCGTGGCTGGCACTAATAATCCTATTTTTTAAAGCACAACAAAATTACTTTAAATTTGTTGAATAGAGAAAATGAGTAAAAGGAGAGAGGATAATAGATATGAAAATAGAGTTGAGTTGGGAATAAATAATTATATTTCATGTATCTGATGACAGTGATGCAAGGGGAATGTTATGTGGTTACTGACGGAAAACACTTTTTTAAGTACATATTTTTAAGTTTTTTATTTTTTTCGAGTGGTGAGAAAGAGATTGAATAGGCACATCAGGGCCTCTTGCCACTGCAAACAAACCCCAGATACACGCATCACCTTGAACATCTGGCTTTATGTGGATACTGGGGATTCAAACCTGGGCAAACAGGCTTGCCAGCAAGTGCCTTAACCACTAAGCCATCTCTCCAGCATGGAACACACTTAACACGGTATTTTGCTGGAACTTAGAGTTGATGTTAGTTCTTTTGTTGTCACCACTTACGTCCACAGGTTTGCCATCTGAAGCTCTTGCAGCAATGACAGTCCTTCCGCGAAAATCCACAGTGTCCTTGTCTTCCGTGTGTCGACTTGTAACTAAATTACAATCCACATAAAGAGAAAGGACTCGGGATTGAACACCAAGGCCAAGTTTATGCCACTGACGATCAAACAGAGGGCGGAGCTCTCGATTTTTGAAAACGTAGTTCAACATATCTCCCTCTGCACCATGAAACATAAATTCTACCACCTTCTTTATACCATCAACAACAATTGAAATCTGAAAAAAAAAATACAGAGTATTTTCAAATTTTTTAAATCAACGTTCAAAATTGTAAAGCAGCCTAAGTAAAGCTCAAGTTGTACTGTAGCACAACATAAACACTTAGTGATGCTTCATTGTATCCTCCGGGTTTGCTGACATAAAATAAGAATCACC
Organism: Orientallactaga sibirica; assembly: GCA_036365145.1. Lineage (NCBI taxonomy): Eukaryota > Metazoa > Chordata > Mammalia > Rodentia > Dipodidae > Orientallactaga > Orientallactaga sibirica. Next base: position 24,358,736 of record JAEOAD010000006.1, read on the forward strand.
ACTCAGCTACAACCATGTTTTAGGGTATCCTGGCAAACAGAACAAACTCTTCATGAAAAAAGGGTTTTGTTTTTTTTTTTTTTTTTGGTTTTTCCAGGTAGGGTCTCACTCTAGCCCAGGCTGATCTGGAATTCACTACATAGTCTCAGGGTGGCCTCAAACTCACGGTGATCTCCTACCTCTACCTCTTGAATGATGGGATTAAAGGTGTGCACCACCATGCCTAACTTTTGAAAAAACTTTTAAGGGTGTATATATGTAACAGATATGTAGAATTATTTTATTTTATAATTGTGTTCTATATCTACAAATTAAAATATAAACTTACATAAAGTATAAAAGTTATAGTTTTACATAATGCTGTAAAAATATAATTGTATACAAACACATATACATAAATCATTGTTCTATATGAGTATATAGAATAAGGTTATTAATTTAAGAAGAATAAAAATCTATACATTTCTTTTTGCATAAAAACTGATATGAGCATCTTTCACCTTTGATAATTTGCATTGCAAAGAAAATACATTTTGTAATTCGGATAATTTTTCCATCATAAAATTGTGGCCATATTGATAGATGAAATGCCTAGCAAAAGCTAAAAATATTTCAATAGATATGTATAGAAGTAAACACAAATGCAGGGTGCTAATAAGTAATTTTGAGGTCCCCAGAGTGCTTACATCCTTCATGTCAGCTCACATGTCATTTTCTATATTCCTGCTCTCCCTGTCTCCTCATTTGGTGAGCTGTCCTGTGCATGCTCTTATAGACTCCCCAAACTCCAGTCTTGTCCTACATATTATATTGTGCTGCATAATGTTCTCTCATAACTTTATGCTGAGAATAGGAAATTGTGTGTGTGTGTGTGTGTGTGTGTGTGTGTGTGATGTATTACCTTGGGTGTCCAACTCTATTGCTCCTCCATGTCCTTCCTTGAGACAAGTCTTTACCTCAACCCAGACCTGTAATTTTCTGTCAGCAAGGCCCAGAGATTCTCCAGGTTCTCCCCCTGTGTAGGCTGGTAGATGGGGGTATGGAATGCACGGGTATGCCCAGCTTTTTACATGAGTTGTGCAGGGTTGTACTCAGGGACGCCCAGGTCTTCAAGCTAACTGAAAAGCACTCTGAACCACTGCACCATCTCCCCAGCCCAGAATCCTGGTTTATAAATCTCTTATTCTTGCCACTATCTAGTATATAGGATGTGTTCTGTTTTTGTTTTTTTTTTTTTTTTTTTTTTTTTTTTTTTTGGTTTTGCAAGGGAGGGTCTCACTCTGGTCCAGGCTGACCTGGAATTCACTATGTAGTCTCAGGGTGGCCTCGAACTCTCGGCGATCCTCCTACCTCTGCCTCCCGAGTGCTGGGATTAAAGGCGTGAGCCACCACGCCCGGCTGGATATGTTTTTCTTTTTTTTAATTTGATGAAATAAACTTTTAAACCACACCTCTTAAATGGCAAAGGATTTTAATTGGAAAATTGTTTACGAATAATAGCCAGCAATGAGAAGAGGTGGCATTATAAATGAGGTGGAGCTAATCAATGAAACAGTTGTAAAGAGAGCTACTCCACTGTCTTCTGTTGAATATGGATCATTAAGTTAAAAAAGAAATCTACCCTGGGGCTGAAGAGATGGCTTAGTGGTTAAGGCACTTGCCTGTGAAGCCTAAGAACCTAGGTTCAATCCCCCAGTACCCACATAAGCCAGATGCACAAGGTGGTAGATGTGTCTGTAGTTCATTTTCAGTGGCTTCAGGCCCTGGCACATCCATTCTTTCTCTATCTGACTCCCCCCTCCTTTCTTTCAAATAAATAAATAAAATATTTTAAAAATCTATTCTTTCTCATCCGTCATCCTGATTATAATGTTTGCCTTTTCCTACTGATGGTTTCCTATTGTTGATTCTCCCCTAAACAGCACAATATTTAGGTACTAGTTCTTCTCTCAGAATTGGTCACACAGTTTTGAGACTTATCTGACCTAACCAAAGAGACTAGTGTCTTACCTGTGGCATATTCTGCTGGTTTAAAATTTGCCATAGAAACCAACGCTCCTTTTTGGTGTTTCTTCGTACCCGAAATGTGGCAGCTACAGAGAATTCCTCAGGAAGGCCTTTGGGAAATATCTTGCTGTGGAAAAAATAAAAAAAAAAAAAACTGTTGTGGAGAAACTGAAGATGGCAAGAAAGAGAATTTAGTAGGAAGCTCTGTGTCATAGTTTTACTAACAAATTTATAATTTAATATACATCCTTCAATAATCTACCTAGTAGAAACATGGAAGCAGCCATGCCTGTGTTTTCCATGTAATTTTTCTAATTCTCCCTCTTTTTTGCAATCATCTTGTATTGTTAAAGCTTAGATTATGTAAAAATGAGTTGATATGCTGCAACAAAAACTATGTTGTGAGATTCTCTTAATGAAAGACAAGTTCTAACAGAGAAAAATCTAAAAATTAATTGCAGTCTGAGAAACAGTAGCAATTTATCAAGGACACATATCATGACTTAAGGGGTTGAAAGCGGTTCAGAGAAGTGTTCAAAGAACACGGACGATAAAGAAATATTTTCCAAAGAAGTTTCATCATATTGAACTTTTGCAGATGAGTTCCTAATATTGATTTCATTTCTAGCACTAATTTATGATGATAATAAATGTAATGAAACTTGGCTTTATTTTTCGTTCTTACAAAAATATTTAAAAATTCTTTCTAGGTAGGTAGACAGAAGTTAATAAATGGTACACATATCTATCTTCTATTTCAATCTTCTATCTCAATCAATCTCATTTCAAGATATTGGTCTCACTAAAAACATGAGAAAACAACAATAAAAAATTCAACATATGTATGCATATATATATATAAACTTTCATTATAAAATGAGAAATAAGTTTCTCCAAATTGACTTTTAAATTTATTTTTAATTTATTTGAAAACTGCAACATAGGAATCCTGTTATTCTTACTTTTTAAGCAAGAATCCCCTGAAGGATAAACAAAGCTTAAAGTTGTTGTATATAAATAAAACCTCATATACTGAATTGGTAACTATTAACTTTGAATATTGTACTCAGCTCTACTGAAATTGACAATCAGCTATTGAAATTGACAACCAAACCACCATGCAGAATACTGAAATATTCTTTTTACTCTTTGTGTCAGAGACAGTCACACGTGGTAGAGAATTCAGAAAAGAATAGGCTTTGCTTGCCTAAGGTTCTCATTTAGTTACTTGGCTAAACAAAGTGCATATATCATTGTATGCATATATTTGAGTGCACACACATGTAAGTAAGTCTCAAAATTAGGATGGTTAGGCTTAAGGTTTTGACTTTATAATACAGTGAAAATTAAATGCTTTCAGGAGAAACATTACTACTTTAAGTTTGGAATATTGTATTTTCTGGGCTTGAGATATATAAAGTGCTATATTCCTTTATCATACCAAGAGCAGCAGGGAGCCACAGGGAGCAGGGAGCCAGTCACAGGATCAGAGGAGGAAACAACACATGCTCTGAAGTGTGTACCATGTCACGAAACCATGATGTGTGGGAGATTAGAGGTATTATATACACTTTACAATTTTAGTATTTTCAACTTACCAGAGCATCCATATTTTTATAAATTTACCAGTATATGCTCTAGTTTTATCTTTTTTTTCTTGAGGATTCAGTAAAAGAGGCAAAAAGTTATTACAACTGCATTAATATAATCTTTCCTTAACTAAACAATTAGCAAATAATTTTTTCATCAACTCCAACAAGATGAACACCAGCAATGGGATACCTTTCTCTAGGCTGCCACCAGTATCAAACTAAGCTTTAGGAAATTACTAGTGACAATTATTATTTTATTTTAAGTAGTATTGCTTATTTAAACCAAACCAAACAAAAACAGCCTTAGCTATCTGTTGCTTCTCTTGGGAGCAACAAGAACCCTAAAAGTACATGTAGATGAAGGAATGACATTAAACATACACTTGCAAGCCAGGCGTGGTGGCACACGCCTTTAATCCCAGCACTTGGAAGGCAGAGGTAGGAGGGTCGCCATGAGTTCAAGGCCACCCTGAGACTATGTAGTGAATTCCAGGTCAGCCTGGGCAAGAGCAAGACCCGACCTCAAAAAAAAAAAAAAAAAAAAAAAAAAAAAAAAAAAAAAAGTACACTTGTAAACAGAAATTGTAAACTAAAATTCTGAAGCTGTTCACTTCCATATGTGGCTTCATTTTGCTTCAAATTCCTATTCCTGTTTTCCAGCTCTCCACTTTGACACTCTTAGCATCTGAATGTTAGCTCCAGTGTTCTGCAATTTGACAATGCTATTATCCTGGGCATTGTTCTTCACTTACAGTGCTCATCTTTCAGGTGTGCTTAGAGTAGCACACCTTTCAATAGGGCTGTGCATTACCAAGATTTTTTTTTTTTTTTTAAGTATTTCCTCCAATCCCCTTTTGTTTAAAAAAAAAAAAACTTTTTTTTTTTTTCCAGGTCAGTCTTTCAGCTCCTGGATTCTTAAATATCTCATCTTCACATGGGTTAATTTTCTCTATTTGACAACTTGGCCATTCTTCCATGTTTGAAGCTAAATTCTACTTTCTGGTGATTGGTTGTATCTATTTATCTTTCAGAATCAAACACTGAATGCTAACTTTGCTGGCATAAAGGGCTCCTTGAACGATAATGTAGGGCGATTGTTTTTCTAGAAATATTTGCTCCATCCAAAGCATAACATTTCTGTTTCCCACTTGGTTAATGTTATTCACCTAGCCATGGGCATTCTGGAAGCAGGGAGCTGGAAGGTGTGCATGTTGAGGGTTGCTTTTGGGAATCCCAGAGTTTGCTTTTTGCCCCATTTTTATTGTTTCAGTTGATCTTGTTCTTGTTATCCTGTTTATACTCAAGTCTGGAAACCCTCTGGCTCAATTTCTCACGCTAATAAGATCTCCACTTTTTGTACATGACTGGATGAGACAGAAGAAAATGTGGGTCCTTATGCTTTCATGTTTTTTGCATACATATGCTCATGCACACAAGCATACACACACACACACACTCCCCGCTGGTTTCTGCCATCTGATTTACCCTAATCTTGTGTCATTCAGGAATCCACTGAAGAAGATCTACTATTCAGCTACATTCCTCACTCTCAAACACTAAAACTCCAGACTTTGCCTATCTATAGACTCAGTAACCAGTCTTTCAACTATTTTCTGTCTTCTGAGATTTGCTGTAATATTTCCCTATGGTTTCATATCTCACTCTGCAGTCAAATTTGCATATTATAGGGTAAAACTTCTTTTAAACCTTTAATTTGTCTTTTCCAATAATCCTTTTATCTCACTTTACAAATATACGTGCAATTTACTTTAATTATAAATCAAGCAGACAAAATTTCCCCTGACTTTAATCCATGACTGGTCGTTTCTCAACTACCTGCAAACTTTAAAAATGATCACTCCCAGGATCTAAATCTTTCTCATCCTTGCTTCTTTCTTCCTGCATTCTAAAGACATTTCAGTCAGATAGATCATCTGCTGGTTTTTGTCAGTCCTCATCCTTGTTGCTCATTTTATACTGCAGGCATCTTTTTTTTTTTCATTTATATAGATCAAGATTTATAGAAAAATGGCTATCAGTACCTGCCAGGCAGGTCGGAATGTAAACTCCTTGAACACGTTTGTTTAACTCACTCACCCATTGTCCCCATAATCTACAACAGTGCCTGCACAAGGTAAATATTTAATAACTATAAGTGAATCAATAAAGCAACTGAGTCTGGCAATGTTTTTGAGGATAAAATCAAATAGTCCTCTCAGTTTGATTTCATTTTCTTTTATTGTATTTTGAATTTAAGACATATTAACTTTTTTATTTTATTTATTGTATTTTGGATTTGTATATGAATTTAAGACATATTAACTTCCCTCTTAGCACTTCTATAATAAAAACAATTAGAGCAAATGAGTTAATAATAGTAAATTATTCGGGTCCATATGTGGAGAACACAGGTGTAGACTGTGGGAAACAGAGCCCAGCCCATCTACAGGGGCAGCTGCTATATAGTACTAGCCAACTGGTACCATATGGGGATGTGGAACCAGTGTTGCCAGATCATTCAATTCTTTCAAAGAAGCCAAAAAAAAAAAAAAATCTAGAGTTTTATCTGAAAAGTTTAGTTTCAAATTTTGGCAATCAAGTCACATTTTTTTATAGAAACTATCCAGACCACAACTGTACAAGCTAAGCCAAGCCAGTGGTCACTGGTTAATCACCCTGAATTAACATAAACATTTACTGAGTACCCATTGTCCATAGAGAACTGTAAAGGAAAGGCCCTTGCCCTGTCCTCATTACTTCTTCTTCAAATTAATTGAGAGTGGAGAACTATCTGGGTAATACAAAGTTGTTATTAAATTGGAATCGAGTAGGACATTATTGTACATGGCCAAAATTAGAACTCAATCCTATGAATGGACAATCTAGTGTTAGAAATGAGATTTCTTTTTAAAATATTTTATTTATTTATGTGAGAGAAAGTGAGAGAGAGAGAGAGAATGAGCATGCCAGGGCCTCCAGCTACTGCAAATGAACTCCAGATACATGTGTCCCCTTTGTGCATCTGGCTTACATGGGTCCTGGAGAATCAAACGCGGATTCTTTGGCTTTACAGGCAAATGCCTTGATTGCTAAGCCATCTCTCCAGCCCAGAACTGAGATTTCTTTTGTGCATGTTTATGGGTGGTATATATGTTTTGTATGATGTGTGTGCAAATGTTAATGTGTGAGTGTAGGTATGTCTGTATGGAGGTCAAAAGACAACTTCAGGTCTTGGTCTTGCCTTCTTTCTTGTTTTAATGTAAAGTCTCTCTTTTACTGTTCACAGCTGTGTTCTCCAGACTAGCTGGCCCATGTTTCTAGAGATTTTCCTGTCTCTACCTCCCACCTTCCTGTAGGAGTGAGAACAGGGGGTACAGATGCTCACACTACTGCATCCAGTTGGGTGTGGGCTCTGGGTACCTGAAGTCACTTACTCATGTTTGCACAGCAGGTGGTTTATCTGCTGGCCTAGCCCCTTAGCCTGAGGTTACCTTTACATCCCTCTTAGTAGTTGACTATGATGGCAACTCTTGGAGAACCCTGCCTAGACCTGAGGACCGGACAGTAGCACTGACAGGAGCATGGGATAGAAATGCTTCAGCATACTCTGCCTCAATGTCACAGATCCTGGACGACTGAAAACTCACTGTTTTTATTTCTTCCATGTTCCATGTACTTCCTTCTCCTTTTCCTTTGTTACCCAGTTTTCTGCTTGTGGCTACTATGCAATGTGTCCTCTACTACCTATCCATCCTTAAGGCCCAAGGTCTCAGTATGCAGCTATTTGCTCTATGAAGTCTTGGCCATACTACCAACAGAGATAATCTCCCATTCTTTATTTTGTGGCTCAGGCTATAGGAGAGTATGTATGCCATGGTATGTAACTCAGGGAAGCATATCCTATACATGATATTATCAACCCTGATTTAGCTGTATCCCATAAATTCTGGTATGTGTTTTCTTTCTGTACATGCAAAGTACTTGATTCATTAGGTATTTAAATATATGCTGCTTACTTCCCATATAAGTATATTTACACTTGTTCCACATGACTTTTATTGATTTAAAAATTGATTCCGTTATTATCAGAGAACATACTTAGTGTGATTTTAATACTTTTAAGATTTTTACAAGTTTCATGTATGAATATGATATAATTTGATCATAATCCTCTCTCAATACCTTTGGTCCCATCTCTCCTACCTCCTTTCACTGAACTTTTTTCCACTTTCATTCTTCTCCATCCTCACTCTTTTTAGTTCCTGTATTCTTGTGTTATCTTCTTAGTGGTTACTAAGGAGATTTTAACAAATACTGTCAATCTACAACAATGTAGTTGAGATGAACAACAACTTAAGTTCAATAGTGTGGTAGTTTGAATGTATGTCCCCTGTTGCAGTCAACTTTGCATTGCTGGCAGCAAACATCCAACCATGAGCAGCTTGCGGGAGGAAAGGGTTTATTTTGGCTTATGGGCTCAAAGGGAAAGTTCCATGATGGCAGTGGGAAATGATGGCATGAGCAGAGGGTGGACATCACCTCCTGGAAAAAATTAGGTGGACAACAACAAGAGAGTGTGCCAAACATTGGCAAGGGATAGCTGGCTGTAAGCCCATACCCAACAATACACTTCTCCAAGAGACTCCAATTCACAAATTGCCATCAGCTAGGGGCATAGCATTCTGAATACATAAATTTATCAGGGACACCTGAATCAGAACACCACATTCCACCCCATGAGCTAATAACTATACATGATATAAAATGCAATGCATTCAGTCCAACTTTAAAAGTCCCTGTTATCAATCACAATGATGTTCAAAAATCCTCATAGCCCAAGATCTATTAACTGAGCCATAATACCAAATAATAATAATTATAATAATAATGGCACAGAATAAACATTCACATTCAAAAGATGGCATTGGGCATAGCAAAGAAAGAGCCAATCAATACAAGACTTAAAACAAACAGGGCAAACATCTAACTCTGTAGCTTTAAGTCCAACAACTCTAGTCTGTAACAAATCCCTAAGTCCGATAATTCTAACCAGTGATGAGTCTCTGGAGTTCCAATTCTGCCCCTCTAGCTAGACTACTCACAGTTCTGGAAAACATCATCTGCTACCAGCAGCTCTCCTTGGCTGCCATCCCATAATCCTGGCATCTCCATTAGGTCTCTACTGCAACCCATGATTCAGCCTCATGGCTCTATTGGGCCTCCACACAGATAAACCAACAACCCTGCTTCATACTATCCATGGCCATTTCCAAAATACAAAACTCTGTTGCAAATTCAATGACCCTTTCTTTCCTGCATTTCTTATACTCCATAATACCAGGTGGGGTGCCAACTTGTTAATCCAGGGGGGAATAAAGCAGACTTTAAAGAACAGGACACTCCTGCATTCAGATTCCTTAATTCAAAAGAGTCTACATTCTTCCAGTTCTCCCAATGCAGGTCAGCTGGCCCAATCTCAATGGTTGTAATCACTCAAATAATTGCAGCTAAGCCAGCAACAGTTTCAACCCAATGATTTCATTTCTTTCTATGCCATATCCCTCTGCTCACACTAGTTCATTTCTATGCAATGAAACATTGCACAAGTTCTAAGACAGGGGCATAACAGCAAGCCTCTCACACAAACTGCTTCTCACCCAATCCAGGCAAAGCTCTTTATTCCCCTTATAAGCCAAACCTCCCATTCCATAGTCCTTACTGAATTCAGGTCTTTCTACTCTGACCAGAATAGTCCATTAAGCTGTACCTACAGCACTGCAAGATGTCTCTGAAGCTAAGATTTCAAATCCTTCCACATTCCTCCCTGAAATTAATTGCAAATGACCAAAGTCATAGTTGGGTTTCTTCAGCAATGACCCTACTTCATGGTACTAATTTTACTGTTGTAGTCAGCTTCACATTGCTGGAAGAAAATATAGAACCAAGAGTAGCTTATGGGAGGAAAGGGTTTATTTTAAAGACTTGAGGAGATGCTTCATGATGGCAGGGGGGAATGATGGCATGAACAGAAGGTGAGTATCACCTCCTGGCCAACATCAGGTAAACAACAGCAGCAGGAGAGTGTGCCAAAAACTGGCAAGGGAAAGCTGGCTATAACACCCATAAGCTTACCTCCAGCAATGCACTGCCCCCAGGAGCCTCCTATTCTCAAATTTCCATCAGCTAGGGAACTAGCATTCAGAACACATGTTTATGGGGGATATTTGAATCAAACCACCACATCCCTCATAGACTTAGGTGTTTTATTAAAGCTTTTTACTTGGTACTCTAGCCACCTGGATAAAGGAGACTTTATAAGGGGCAGATCCTGGGGTCCAAAAGTCCAAAGGTGTGTTTGGGGGTAGATATGCACAGAGGTTTGAGCTCTGGAGGTCCCTGCTTGCTGCCTGTTTTTTGCTTACTGCTTTTTAAAAGGAATGTTGGCTGGTGGTAGTTTTCCTCTCTGCCTGGATTTATGAATGGGAGCCAGTTTCTTCTGCCATATATGGAACTTTCCCCTGGATCCGCAAACTGAAATAAACCCCTTCCTTCTCTAAACATCCCAGCAACATAAAGCTGTCTACTATAAATAGTATTTAAAAACTTTGCCTTATGTTACTATGTTCTCTCCCTTACTTGGTGGCATGATTGCCATACAATTGCTTCTTCGTACACCTATCAACGCCTATTATAATTATTCATATATGTCCATAAATATTTGTATAAGTATATTGTAAATTTAGTAAGCAAATAAAAGACTTAAAGTGAACTTATTCTCTTTTTATATTTAGGTATGTCACTAATTTTTTTTTTTTTTTTTTTTTTTTTGTTTTTGCAAGGTAGGATCTCACTCTGGTCCAGGCTGACCTGGAATTAACTATGTAGTCTCAGGGTGGCCTCGAACTCTCGGTGATCCTCCTACCTTTGCCTCCCAAGTGCTGGGATTAAAGGCGTGTGCCACCACTCCCGGCTATGTCACTAATTTTACTGGGGCTTGTTATTTCTCTGTGTGTACTTGAGTTACTGTGTAGTTTATTTTCATTCAGCCTAAAAGAATTACATAGTATTACATAGTATTACCCATAGGATAGATGTACAAGTAATGAATTTTTCAGTTTTGCCTATCCTTAAGTTTACCTGATTTCAAAAAAACACTATTTTATTCACACTTTTTATATAGGAACATAATGTAACTTAATGGTAACACCCCTCCAATACCTTCCTTTCTCCCTACTCACATTTATCCCTTTCACTAAACTTCTTTTCCAACTAGATCCTCTTCTAATGTGATGACTTTTTCTCCCTCCTCCTCCAGCCATGTCAACATGTTGAGCTCAGTTTTGTGAAGATATTTTGGAGTAGCAACAGTTGGTAAGTGGTACAATATAAGGGTATTCATGTCCAGAAGATAGTATCTCAAGTACTCCTCCCCCTCCTCTGGCTCTTACATTCTTTCTTCTCCCTCTTCTACATTGTTTCCTGAGACTTGTAGTGCATTTGCCTTCCTTTTTGAAGGTCATTTTTACTGGATATAATTTTTTTTTGAGGCAAGCCCAACAGACCGGACTTTTTTTAATGTGAGAGAGCAAGAGCAAGAGAGAGAAATAGAGAGAGATAATTGGTGAGGCATGACCTTCAGCCACTGCAATTGAAATCCAGATGTGTGTGCAACCCTGTGAGCATGTGCAACCTTGCGTACTTTTGTCACTTTGTTCATCGGGCTTATGGCTTATGTGGGACCTGGAGAGTCAAACATGAGTCCTTAGGCTTTGGAGGCAAGTGACTTAACCACTAAGCCATCTCTCTAGTCCTGGTTTTTTGATTGGCAGTTGTTGCAGTCAGGTTTGCATTGCTGGCTGAAATCACCCGACCAATAGCAGCTTTGGGGGAAAGGGGGCGGGGGATTATTTTGGCTTAGAGACTCTAGGGGAAGCTCCATGATGGCAGGAGAAACCAATGGCATAAGCAGACGGTGGACATCACCTCCTGGCCAACATAAGGTGAACAACAGCAACAGGAGAGTGTGCCAAACACTAGCACAGGGAAACTGGCTATATCAACCATAAGCCTGCCCCCCAAAAATACACCCCCTCCAACAGGATTTAATTTCCAATTGCCATCAGCTGGGGAGACTAGCATTCAGAATACCTAAGTTTATGGGAGACACCTGAATTAAACCACTATATTCCACCCCTGGTCCCTATAAACTGATAACCATACATGATGTAAAATGCAATGCATTCTGTATGACTTTATGAGTGCCGAACGTTTTTATCAATCCAAATGATGTTCAAACATCTCCATAATCCAAAGTCTTTAACTGAGCCATAATACCAAAACATCCTCAAAGAAAACCATAATGGCACAGAATAAACACTCACTGCAAAATATGGCACTGGGCATAGCAAATAAATATTCAACCAATACAAGATTTAAATAGGACAAATATCAAACTCTGTAGCTCCAAGTCCAACAACTCTAGTCGATAACAAATCTCCAAGTCTGATAATTCTAATGCACAACAAGTCTCTAGAATTCCAATTCTGTCCTTCCAGCTAGGCTACTTCATCCAGGGCCAGAAGCTTTCCTTAGCAGCCATCTTGTGGTCATAGCATCTCCATTGGGTCTCCACTGCAACTCATGGTTCATCCTCATGGTTCCATTGGGTCTCCATGAAGGCATCTAGCAAACATGCTTCATGCTGCCCATGGCCATTTCCAAAACACAAGACCGTGTTGCAAATTCAATTACCCTCTCCTGCATTTCTTATACTCCATCATACCAATTTGTTAGTGCAGGGGGAAATAAAGCAGACTTTGAAGAATAGGATACTCCTTGAGCACTCAGGCCCCTTCAAAAGAGTCTACATTGTTCCTGTTGCCCCAATGCAGGTCAGCTGGCCCAATCTCAAAGGTTATAATCTCATATAATTGCAGGTGAATGGGCAGAATTCAGCCCAAAGATTTCACTTCTGTGCCATATGCCTCTGCTCATACCAGTCCATTTCTACCAAAGCAACCCTGTACAAGTTCTCAGGACATAGGCATAACAGTAAGCCTTTCACAAAAACTGCTTCTAGCCCAGTCCAGACAAAACACTTTCTCACCCTCATAAGCCAAAACTCATAGTCCATAGTTATTACTGCATTCTGACCAGAATAGTCCATCAAGCTGTACTTACAATACTTCAAAGGTGTCTCTTGGGCCAAGATTTCAAATCTTTCCACATTCCTCTTGAAAATCAGACCCCAAAGGCCAAAACCACAGTGAAGTGTCTAGCAGCAAATGACACCACTCCTCTGTTACCAACCTCCAACAGGATTTAATTTCCAATTGCCATCAGCTGGGGGAGACTAGCATTCAGAATACCTAAGTTTATGGGAGACACCTGAATTAAACCACTATATTCCACCCCTGGTCCCTATAAACTGATAACCATACATGATGTAAAATGCAATGCATTCTGTATGACTTTATGAGTGCCGAACGTTTTTATCAATCCAAATGATGTTCAAACATCTCCATAATCCAAAGTCTTTAACTGAGCCATAATACCAAAACATCCTCAAAGAAAACCATAATGGCACAGAATAAACACTCACTGCAAAATATGGCACTGGGCATAGCAAATAAATATTCAACCAATACAAGATTTAAATAGGACAAATATCAAACTCTGTAGCTCCAAGTCCAACAACTCTAGTCGATAACAAATCTCCAAGTCTGATAATTCTAATGCACAACAAGTCTCTAGAATTCCAATTCTGTCCTTCCAGCTAGGCTACTTCATCCAGGGCCAGAAGCTTTCCTTAGCAGCCATCTTGTGGTCATAGCATCTCCATTGGGTCTCCACTGCAACTCATGGTTCATCCTCATGGTTCCATTGGGTCTCCATGAAGGCATCTAGCAAACATGCTTCATGCTGCCCATGGCCATTTCCAAAACACAAGACCGTGTTGCAAATTCAATTACCCTCTCCTGCATTTCTTATACTCCATCATACCAATTTGTTAATGCAGGGGGAAATAAAGCAGACTTTGAAGAATAGGATACTCCTTGAGCACTCAGGCCCCTTCAAAAGAGTCTACATTGTTCCTGTTGCCCCAATGCAGGTCAGCTGGCCCAATCTCAAAGGTTATAATCTCATATAATTGCAGGTGAATGGGCAGAAGTTTCAGCCCAAAGATTTCACTTCTGTGCCATATGCCTCTGCTCATACCAGTCCATTTCTACCAAAGCAACCCTGTACAAGTTCTCAGGACATAGGCATAACAGTAAGCCTTTCACAAAAACTGCTTCTAGCCCAGTCCAGACAAAACACTTTCTCACCCTCATAAGCCAAAACTCATAGTCCATAGTTATTACTGCATTCTGACCAGAATAGTCCATCAAGCTGTACTTACAATACTTCAAGGTGTCTCTTGGGCCAAGATTTCAAATCTTTCCACATTCCTCTTGAAAATCAGACCCCAAAGGCCAAAACCACAGTGAAGTGTCTAGCAGCAAATGACACCACTCCTCTGTTACCAACATTACTGTTGTAGTCAGGTTCACATCGCTGGCAGAAATCACCCGACCAAAAGCAGCTTTGGGGAAAAGGGGGGTTTATTTTGGCTTTCAGACTCAAGGGGAAACTCTGTGATGGCAGGGAAAACAATGGCATGAGCAGAGGGTGGACATCACCCCCCTGGCCAACATCAGGTAGACAATCAGGTAGCAACAGGAGAGTGTGCCAAACACTGGCAAGGGGAAACTGACTATATCACCCATGAGTCTGCCCCCAACAATACAACGCCTCCAGGAGGATTTAATTTCCAGTTACCATCAGCTGGGGGAGACTACCATTCAGAATACCTAGTTTATGGGGAACACTGAATTAAACCATCACAGCAGTATTTTTCCTTTTTAAAAATATTTTATTTTTATTTAATTATTTGAGAGAAAAAGAAAAATGGGTGCCAGGGCCTCTAGCCACTGCAAATCATGTCCATCTGGCTTATGTGGGTAGTGGGGAATTGAACCTGGGTCCTTAAGCTTCACAGGCAAATGCTTTAACCATTGAGCCATCTCTCCATCCTGGCAATATTTTTTCTTTCAGAACTGTGACTGTCATCTTACTGCCTGCTGATAAGACATTAGTCTATTCATGTTGTGATTCCCTTTTCTATAATGAAATACTTCTTCCTTGATGCTGTTAAAATTTTTTCTTTCTTGTTTGGCAGTCTGATTATCCTGTAGCTAGGGGAGGTTATCTGAGTTTAGTCTTCTTTGGAGTTTGCTGAATTTCTCAAATGTATAGATTAATGATTTTTACCAAATTTAGAAAATGTTCAGTTAGTTTTTCAAATATTTTTTTGGCCTCTCCCTATCACTTCTCTCCTTCTGTAATTTATATTAGGCATATGTTGGTCTCAAGGGTTCATTTTATTTCATTCCTTTTTTGATCCTCAGACTGAATCATTTCAACTGACCTAGCTGCAAGACCTCAAGATCTTACCTCTCCTACATCATATCTGTTCTTGAGTGTCTATAAAATTGCAATTTATATTTAATTATAATTTAAATATCTGTTTTATGTTTTTTGACTCTGAAATTTTGAGTATCTTTTAATAATAATTTCTATCTTATTAGCAGGTTCATTTGGCACATTATGTTTTTCTTTAGTTATGTAGAGTTTCTTTAGTCCTTTTAATACATTTATAATAACTAATTTAAATTATTTGTCAATTAAATCAAATGGCTAGGTATCGTTAATGGCAGTATCTATTAACTTTTCCTTTATATGTAGCCATATATATACCTTATATATCTTCTAATCTTGTTTCTCAGAATATATTATCATTTTGAAACTGAGAAATAGACATTTTAAATCAAATCATATGCAGATTCTCAGAATGAGACTCTGCCTGTCACAGATTTGCTGTTTGCGGAGTTTTATTGCTATTACTATTATTGTTGTCACCATTGGTGCTACTAACTTAATCACATTCCTACAGTGGTTCTTTTAAAGGTGTATACTTGGCCATGTATGATTGCCAAACTATCTGCTCAGGGAGCTTAGTAGTGAACACGTGATTGCACAGTTAAATAACCTTTATCTAGAACTTTCCCAGCCTCTGTAGAGGCTGTGTGTGTGTGTGTGTGTGTGTGTGTGTGTGTGTGTGCGTGTGCACGCACATGGTAGATAACTCCTTCAATGCTCAGACAGGCAGTTTGCAATGCTCCTTAGCTTCATGCTGTGCTTTTTCTTAGCTTCAAGTCTTGCTAAAGCTGAGAGCTTATGGCCTTTTACAAGTCTCTCCTGAGTGTCTACACAGCCTCATGCAAATAAATAGGTGCCCAGATATACACAAATAGGTTGTCGCTATCTAATGCTCCTCTTTTTATCTCTTCCTCAGATTTTCTTTTCTTTCCTTCCTTTTTCCCCTTCATTCCTACCTTCCTTCCGTCTCTTACTTACTTCCTCTTTCCTTCTTGTATCCTTTGTTTTATATGTGCATAGTAAGTGTGATATGATGTATTATGAGTGATGCACGCACATGTGTGTACAGATTTGCAAGCCATGTGGCCGTATATGTGAGTGTGGAGGGTAGAGAAGAACTTCTGGTGCCCCTTTCTATCATTCATTCGCAGTCATTCTTGAGGAGTCTCTCCTTCACCTTGGAGCTGTCACTTTCAGTCAGTAAACCCCAGGGTTTCTCTGGTCTCCACTCCTTGTAGACTGGAGTTTCAGAGGTGGGTGATAATACTCAGTTTTTTATGAGGGCTTTGGGACTCAAACCCAAGAGATTTCAGGCTCCTAAACCTTCATGCTTAAGTGGCAAGTATCCTTAATCACTTCCATCTTCCTAGATCCACTTTTTCCTTTTAAGTTTTTAGCTTAGCTTCTTCCTTGTCCTAATTGAAACTGCTGCTACTGGCAGTTGTAATGTTAGACAAGTGACGCTGCTCACTTTCACCTGCTTCCCCAGGGAAAAGCTGGTTATTAGCAAGCAAGTTCTGACCAAGTAAAATAAAGACCAGCTATGAATAAGTATCTACAGATGAACTAATGATGATCATTTGCCAACTCCCAATGGGTTCTTAGCTGATGGTTTTCACTGTGAATCTGGACCTGCTGGTTTTCAAACCTAGTATTGTATTGGGGAGAGAGATATGAACATGACAAGATAAAATGCCACCGAATGTGCTAGTTTTTGTAGCTGAATTTTTTCTTTCTTGAATCACATCATCATAAGCCCTTGATTCATTCATAGAGTTCTGAAAATACTGATGTTGACAATTTTAGCCAGTGTCCACATTGCTTTTATGGAAGAGTAGATTTTCTGAAATCTTGCAGAAAAAAATGTCAACATTTTTATGTTTTGAAATGGTTTGTGGCAAAGCAAGAATTAATGTAAACAACTTTCTTCTCATTTTCTACTGAGGATTATTGTCCTGCACATTTATGATTGGGACTGAAAACTCTTTGAAGGCAAGTAGTATTTAATGTTATATCTTAACTCACTCACAGGCTACTAGCAGTGCTATCAGGATGCTCAATAACTATGTGTTAAATGACTGAGTGATCCCACAATGGAACTGATAAAGATCTACTTAATTTTAAAGTGATACTTTAGAGCTGGGCGTGGTGGCGCACGCCTTTAATCCCAGCACTTGGGAGGCAGAGGTAGGAGGATTGCCGTGAGTTCGAGGCCATCCTGAAACTACATAGTTAATTCCAGGTCAGCCTAGGCCAGAGTGAAACCCTACCTCGAAAAACCAAAAAAAATAAAATAAAATAAAATAAAAAATAAAGTGATACTTTAAACTCACATAAAAACTAAACATAATTATTTTCAATAGTTTGTAATCTAATTTAAAGATTAAAATATTTTACATATCATGAATAGTTTCTCTTCAACAATGACTAAATAACATAATTAATATTATCTGTAATAATTATATTCACAATGTATGTTGAAGTACATGCTTTTTACTATATAAAAGATGAATGTCTTTATAACTAATCAGATTTCTCTTTTAGAGATTCATACTTGGGCTAGAGAGATGGTTTAGTGGTTTAGGTGCTTGCCTGCAAAGCCTAAGGACCCAGGTTTGATTCCCCAGTACCCAAGTAAGCCAGATGCACAAAGATGACTCTTGAATCTGGAGTTTGTTTACAGTGGGCAGAGGCCCTGCTACACCCATTCTCTCCTTCTATCTATCTGTATCTTTCACTCTCTCAAATAAATAAAAGTAAATTATTAAAAAAAAAAGACATGCATACTCCACCTTCAAAACTAACAGTGAGTTTTGATTGCCAAGACTAATTTTTGAAAAAATTAAAATCTATGTTTTAAAATTAAAATATTTAAAACTATATAAATTACTACAAATGTTGCTTCTTATTTATATGACACAAGCACAGACACTTGATGTAGGACAGAATAATTTCTCGAGGCCTTGCCAAGGTTTCTATTATAAAAGAAGCCATATTGGATTACGGGTGTGTTACCAAAGAGATATAATGACAGCTTGCTATGTCCAAGATATCCATGCCTGAATGTTTTTGAATGGAGTGTAATTTCCTATAAGAAATCCTATCCACTGCTTATTCAGTGATATTCCCATTAAGAAAAATACTGCAGAGCTTTACTCACATGGATATATATAGGTTGGACTAAGAATTATCAATGGGATTTTTTTACCTTCTCTCAGTTTTATATTCATTCCATCAAGTTAATATCGTAATATAAAATCCATGTAGGTATTAGAACTAACTTACATTTAAGGCTCAGTGGAAGTTAAATATAATTAACCATTTACTTTCCATGTCTACTTTCTATACATTAAGTTACCTTAATATTTATGGACATATGAGGGTATGTGTATACCTAATCAGCAATGATCAACATATAAAAGCCATATTTTAAATGATGAAGTACATCATAGAGATATTTTAAATGATGAAGTACATCATAGAGAATCAAACTAAAATCATTTTAACTTATTTGATGCCACCAAGGGATGTCCACTGTGGACTGCCCACTGAGAGTCAGGCAATAATATGTAGAACCTAGTGTCTCTGAAACCTTATGATCCACATGCCCTAGATGCCTTTCAGTTTTCCATTTCCTTTATTGTTGCAAATATCTTAAAATATCATTTTCATCTGCTCTTGGACATTCCTGTATAGCAGCCCTCTGTTCAATCACATGGTGAAAGGAAACAGTATGGAGTTGTAAAAGAAGTGACAGAGGATCAAACACAGTAGTTCTTCAAAGGACCAGTCAATGCAGAAGACAGTGACCAAATCCAAGAAGCAGGATCAGCAGGTAATTTGACCTCCACAAAAATAAGTGTTATAAAAAAAAATGTGAGCATTACAATGCTTCCCTTTGGGTGTTGAAATTAAGGTATTTATTCTTCTTCTTTATGTTTTCTATACTTTCTCAGTTACTGAAATGAGCATGAATTGTATTGATGATAATTGAAAATGCACAACTGTTTCCATTTGGAAAAAAAAGTAATCCTAACCTCTAAAATGCTCTAGAGAGTGGCAAATTAATATAGACTTTTCTCTCTTATCTCCTTTCTCCTAACTCCCTCAAAGGGCTCCAGGCCTCAGAATGTAAGCAGTAAGGCAAGTTCTTCAAACACTGATGAGGAGATTAATAAACATGATTTTTCTATTATGGTAGACAAAAATCTATATACCTGCTGTACATACTGAAAAGCATTGAAACATTAAGAAAAGATGGAAAAATTCCAATGAAAATGTACCTAGGTTAAAATTTCTTCATTCTTGGGCTGGAGAGATGGCTTAGTGGTTAAGGTGCCTACCTCCTAAGCCTAAGAATGCTGGTTCCAATCTCCAGTGGTTCCAATCTCCAGGTCCCACGTTTAGCCAGATGCAAAGTGACGCAAGGGCGCAATGCTGCACTTGACCACAAGGGGGCGAACACACCTGGATTTCGTTCACAGCAGCTGAGAGGCTGCTGGCGCTCCGATCTCTATCTGTCTTCCTCTCCCTCTCTCTCTGTATCTCTCAGACTCTTTCCAAAAAAACAAAAAACCAACAAATTTCTTCATTCTTAAAATGGAATTAATAATTTTTATTTTATAATTACTGATATATGTAGTATTCATAAATGTATATGAAATTAATATGTACATATAATATAAATATGTTTTATATGTTAGCATTTTATTAACCATTAGAAATTCATTACAGAGAATTTTAGAATGGTTTGTATTTACTCAGATTCCACATTAACCAGATTTTCTAAAGGCTTTCTTTCCCGCCTGATTAATGAAATTTTTTCCTAGTCAGAATTTGTTTCAAACCATTAGGAAATTCAAATAAAACGACAAACCCACAAAGGGTTTTTTCTTTTTTTTTTTCTGTTCCAGGAATCATTTGGCGAAGACAGAGCAAGCCTTTAATCTCTCTCTGCACTCATAGTTGTTATTAAAAAGTATTGCACATCCTAAGTCTTTTGGATGTATAGTATAAGTTCCAAAAGTGCTGAGAAGTATTGGTATTCTCTAATTATGAAGTGCTTTAACTTGATTATGAAAGCCCAAATATATAAATATTCACTATTAGAGCTTTCTTCCTCTCTGAAAAAAAAAAAAAATTCTTGTGTTTATAAAACACAGGTTCTGTTAACAAAATAGTCCTCAAAAGACCAGAAACATGTTAGTAACACATTATCTAATTATTACCTCTCACCTTGGAAAGCACAGGGCAGAGGTCTGTCAGAATCATTACAAAGGAAGGAAGTTATAATGGGGAAGACAGAAGTAAGGGAATAAATTTGGAGTGGGAAACATGCCTGTGGTAGTTTGAAAGTATGTCCCCCCATAGACTCAGGTGTTTTATTAAAATTGAGTTTGTAACTTCAGCCCCTAGCAGGCCAAATCCTGCCTCAAGGAGGCATATCACAGGGAGCAGATCTGAATTCTAGCCTAAAGGTAAGCAGAGAGGTGTTGAGCCCTAGCTGTGCTTGCTTGTGGTCCTGGCTGTTTTGTAATGTCTTTCTGCTTGGCTCTATGAATGGGAGTCAGTTTTTACTGCCATTTGATGGAACTTCCCTTGGATCTGTAAGCTTGAAATAAACAAATTCCTCCCCTTAAACTGTGTCTGGTTTGGTTGTTCATTCCAGCAACGTGAAGCTGACTACAACAATGCCTGAATTAACCAAACCAAAATGGCACTGGTGTGAGACCTGGGTAACTTACCACTTTGAGCTTTTGGGAGTTGAGAGACAGGGAGCTCCAAGAGGAAGGTGATGCTAGAGAGGGGATGTAACCTTATCTCTCTCCTGTATGCTAAACTAAGTGTCCCTACTGAACAGTTCCACTTGGAAGGTAAAGGCATATCTACTTAGCTAAAATCGAACTTATCTTTCCACCCAAATCTTTCCATAAGGATTCCATATCTCAATAAAGATGTGGGCCATTTACCCAAGTGCTCTGAACAAATCCCTCAAAGTCATTCCTGATTCTTATCTGTCCTTTATCATGCCTGTATCCACTGGCGAGCCTTCTTATTTCATCTACTGCCAAAATAGATCCCGATTATGTCCTTGTCTCTCCATCTCCACTATGATCACCCTAGACCAAGCTGTCTCCATCTCTTCACAGGACTCCTGTGACAAGGCCCCAATTACACTCCCTCCTTTTCAGCCTGTCCTGCACACAGTAGCTAAAATGAACATTTAAATCACACCAGATCCCTCTGTTACTTATAACTTTTAAATTATACTCCACAGTTCCTAAAATAAAATGCAGACCTCTGATTATGGGTCAGAGGCCTGATGTGACGCTGCTTCTGATACGCCATCTCCAATCTCACGCTCTTTATAGTAGACCTGGATTTTGGTCTTTGACTGCACTAGGGTCATTGAGGCCTTAAGCCTTGGTGCTTGCTGTTCCTTCTTCTGGGTCAGTGTTTTCCGGAGGTCTTCATTTAGAGGAACTCTCCCCACCATTTATGTCTCGGCTCAAATGTCATGTTCTCTTAAAAGTCTCAAGTTGTTCTGACCCCGGTTACTGCCTAACATATTACTCTGCTATATTTTCTTCATGGGCTTGTAACTCTCTGAATTTCAAAGATTTTATTGGCTCATACATTTATTGCACATTTCCAACTACCAGAAAATGATTTCTGTGGGAACACGACCATGCCAGGTTTGTGACTATAAACCAAGCATCCAGACTATGGCCTGTTGCATTCGCAGAAACCCACAACAGCCCTTAGGACCATTCCCAAGGAGGGTTACACACTTGTACTGAGCATAAAGTTTATGATAGCTTCCTTAATGCCTTAAAGTTTGGGCTGGAGAGATGTCTCAGTGGTGAAGCTACTTTCCTGCAAAGCCAAAGGGCCCAGGTTCAGTTCCCCAGTGCCCACATAAAGCCAGATGCACATGAGTCTAGAATTAGTTTGCAGTGGCCAGGAAGTCCTGTCAGGTCCATTCTCTCTCTCTCTATATATATATATAAGCCTCTGCCTCTCTCTCTGTCAAATAAATAAATAATTTATTTTTTAAAGTTAGGGCTGAAGCTGAGCGTGGTGGCACATGCCTTTAATCCCAGTACTCGGGAGGCAGAGGTAGGAGGATTACCATGAGTTCAAGGCCACCCTGAGATTACATAGTGAATTCCAAGTAAGCCTGGGCTACAGAGAGACTCTACCTCGAAAAACCAAAAAAAAAAAAAAAAAAAAAAAAAAATTTTAATTTAAAAATAAAAAGTTAGGGCTGTAGAAGACTAGGCTATAACCTAACCAGCAAGATACTAGTACAAGTAAAATTTAAGTATTAAGTAATACGAAAACTTTAATCAAAAACTTTGAAAGCAAAACATTAAAGAACAAACCTATCATACTGTCACTTTTTAAAATATTTTTATTTTTATTTATTTATTTGACAGAGAAAGAGGGAGAACGAGAGAATGGGTGCACCAGGGCCTCCAGCCACTTCAAACGAACTCCAGACAAGTGTGCCTCCTTGTGCATCTGGCTAATGTGGGTCCTGGGGAATTGAACCTGGGTCCTTTGGCTTTACAGGCAAATGCCTTAACCATTAAGCCATTCTTCCAGCCCTAGACTATCACTTTTAAAGAGAAGTTTAACAGGGCTGGAGAGATTGCTCATTGTTGAAAGGTGCTTACTCGCAAAGCCTGCCAGCACCAGCTCGATTCCCTAGTACCCATGTAAATATGGATGCACAAAGTGGTGCTTGCATCTGGATTTTGCAGTGACAAAAGACCCTGGTGTGCCCATTACCTTTTTCTCTCATCCTCTCTTTCTGTCTCTCTTGGCTTGCAAATAAGTAAATAATTTAAAAAAATGTTTAAAATCAATACAGGCTGTAGGAAAATATAACAACTATTGCAAGAAGATTTCTATGAAAAGTTCCTTCAGTAATATTCTTCCTGTCCTTGCAAATGTTTCAGTCATAAGAAACTACGTGTAGTATTTTCCTGTAGGTCTGTACTTATAAAGCTTAAGGAAATCTTGATAGTAATTTATATCAACTTCTCACTTCCTAAGTGAGAAATTAAAGCTGCAGAATTTAAGCAACTACCCTTCCATCACTCTGCCAGGCAGAGGTCATGATAGGACTTGAACTCATGACTTAATTACAAGGCCAGGTTTTTCCATTATATCAAGTTGCTTATTTCCTCTTAGTTAAGGATAAGATTCCCCTCATCAACACTAACCTGATTTAAAGGAATATTTTCAGACCTCAAAGGAGAATAAAAGTCTATTTTTTTCCGAGCATTGAGGAGGATATAAATATAAATAAAGTAGTTATTTTATAAACTCAAAGCAAGGAAAAAATCATTGTTTGCAACCATAATACAATATTATGAACAACAGCATAAATCATATTTTGGTCTCCAAGGAAAGTATTCATAATGACATTTATACATCCTAGGTGACCAGTATCCCTGAGGAGTAGATTATTACAGTTCCTTCCCCTGATATTTTGAGCACAGAGCAGGAAGTATCGGAAAACACAGGTAATATATTTAAAACAGGGAATACAGTCAGGTAGGTTTAGGAAAGATTACTGCTAAAGAAGGCGAAAACCAATCAGAAACATTTTTTTGATATCCCTTAGAGATTTTTTCTTTTAAAAAGTACCCTAAGATTTTGACAAATATTACTTTAATAATGAATCCAATTTTCAAGAAGGAGTGAAAAAAATATAAGAACAGTATATACACTGATAGCTATGTAATGGGAAAGAAAAGGTATCACATATTTTGATAAGAAGTACTTCTGTGCTTCTTATTTTTAAAAAGTAATAATTTGGATTATAATACCTTGGAAAGAGAACAATAGAATGGTGAAGTAACTAAAAGATGGATAAACTCCTTAAAATGTGAAAATAAGATGATAAATCTCACTATTTCAAATGGCATTTGAAAGAAGAGACTACTTTGTATCGAGCCCATGTTATTGCTTTCTTGACATATACATCGCTGTCTAGTCCACTCCATTTGTCCAGTCCATTAAATTGTAAAGCCACAGCATGACATCATGACCCACAGAGTTGGCTTAACGAGACATGGACATGGGTTTTCTAAACCCAGGGAACTTGCCCAACCACTTCCTAAGAGACTAGGAAAAACTACCACAAGAGCACAGCTTTGCTTTCCACTTTCCTTCAGACAGTGAACTTGTCAAACTCAAGCACAGCCAGGAAAAATTTTTTAAATAATTCACTCTAGTATTTGACGTGGTGGTTTTATAGGGAGATGGAAGTGGGGGCAAGATTAAATTATTCTCCATCTTGGGCTCCGGTGGTTTTCTATCAAAAAAACTAAAGTCCACAGTGAAGCTCACAAATTTCCTTATTTCATAGAATATTAAGTAATTAGTCATTTTAACGCAGAGAAACTGATTTTATGGACTTGTTCCAAATCACCAAAACAATCATAGCTTGTAATATAGCAAGTAACATCTCTCACATACAAAATAAGTGAAGGATAAAATCAGACTATGAATAAGGAAGAGTAGGAAGAAAACACTTCATGATAATTACTTTCTTCTTAGTTCTTTTACTATATAATAAAGACTGTGAAGCAAGTAGTAAGCCATTTTTTTAATTTTTGTTTATTTATTTGAGAGAGAGAAAGAGGCACAGAGAGAGAGAGAGAGAGAGGTAAAGAGAGAGAGAGTATGGGCCTTTACCCACTGTAAATGAACTCTAGATGCATGCATGACCATGTGCATCTGGCTTATGTGGGTACTGGTGAATTGAACCTGGGTCCTTATGCTTTGCAGGCAAGCACCTTAACTGCTAATCCATTTCTCTAGCCCTAAAATATTTTTTTAAAAAGATTAACACATTTTCACATTTCAGTACCCATAAACTGAAAAGCAAAAGGACGTAATTCCAGGAAATTTTCATTTTTTTAGATTCTGTTCAAAAATTCATATGCCATTCTTGTATGGATAGCAGTGTTCAGAAGGTTTAACTGTGGATTACAGAGGTTTGTTCCAAAGGTAATTCTTCAACTGTTCATAACACAAACCTTAAAGAAAAGCCCCTTTTAAAAAGTGCTATTTTAGTACAGTGATTTTCCATATCATATTTAATAAGACTGACATTTGTTTATTTTTTTCCTTTTAAAATAAATGGCCACATGGAAAAAATCTATTTTTAAATATCAAGAACCAGCTTCCAGATTAATTCTTCCAGCCTGAATAAGCATGAGGCAGGGTTTATGAACTTCCGTATTTACCAGTATCACTGAGGCCTCTGACTTGCTGAATATCTTCCAGGAAGAGAAACATGATACAAGTTACATTTCCTGAGAGTGAAGTGAGAGATGCCTGGAGTTTATAGTAAGCCATTTCTTTCCCAGCTGACATCCACCATCACCTGTCCCATTACAAGCAATTTGGCTTCAGGGCTGGAGGTTTGTCTGTAATGCCTTCCCCCTGGGCTGGCGAGGATGTTTGATTCCAGAGCCACAGAGACTCTGAAATCTTAGCCTTTTTGTGTTTGCTGAGGGGATTCAGACAGATAGGTTGTTAATGGGAAAACAAAGCTTGTCTGACGCTCTAATAATTTCTCGCCTGTTCTGGTTATCACTTGTTCATCGTGGCTTTGTAAATGATTTTCTATTGAGCATAAGTCCTCCTACTAGGTACATTTAGATAACAAAAACTGGGGGTGAGCTAAAAAGGCTGTACTTCAGAAGCAGGGACCCCTTGAAACTTGCTTTCTTCAGGTGTTCTCTAGTCAAGGAAGAACAAAATCTCCTGAGTGAAAACCCAGTCCTTCTCCCAAGAGGTCCTTGGAGTCCTGAAGTGTTCTTAGATCTCATAGCTCATACCCTAGATCAGGATCAGTTTAGCAAGTCTCAGTCCTAACTGAAAGCTGTGATTTTCCTATGGTATACACTCAGCTATTTGTTTTTCTAGAATGTTCTCTCTAGCTTCCATAACTATTTTTTGCATGTACAAAAGTTCAAAACTTCAGACCAGCACATATGTCCTATTAGAATAGCCCCTTATAGCCAGATAGTCACATCTGCATTAACTCACCTCATTCTTTCAGTAGCCCTCACACTGCCTGACTTCAAAAACTATCATCATATTCCCTTAATGGTAATAACACACACTGGCCCCTAGGCTCCCCTGGAATACTCAACTTTTCATTTCATTTCCTCCCTGAAGCTTTTCTAGCTTCATCTTCTCCCAGAGTTTATCTCATTTCATCTCAACACACACACACACACACCACCACCACAATAGCTAACTGTTGATCTTTCTGTATTTTCAGATAAAAATAAATAAAAGGCAGTAATTGTACCTTTCTTCACCTTTAAGTTCTCTGTGAGTATCCATTATTATTTGTGACTTGAATAAAAGACATTGTTAGAGGGGCTGGATAGATGGTTTAAGGCATTTGCCTTCAAAGCCTAAGGACCCAGGTTCAGTTCCCCAGTACCCATGTAAGCCAGATGCACAAGGTGGCACATGCATCTGGAGTTCATTTGCACTGACTGGAGGTACTGGCATGCCCATTCTCTCCCCTTCCTCTCAACTAAAATAAAATATTTTTAAAATATTTTTTAAATGCATTGTTAGAATTTCCCCCAGGATGGCATCAAAGGTGAACTTAAAATAATGATACTATATCATAAGACACTTTTCTATACAGCCCTCCTGAACACAGATAATTTTATATTCTGATCATAAGTCAAAAAAAGCAAAGCAACATGAGAGCAGTAGAGATAATTGCTAGTATTCATGTCTGCAAGTTTGTGAACCCCACAAGGGAAGGAGAATCAGGAGTCCATACAACTACATTTATTATAATATTTATCACAGATGCCGTAAGGTTATCTGTCCAAGTAGTGTTGCCTCAGGGCCCATGGGAGTCAGAGAAAAGATCATTGGACCCCTGCCACTATGCTGTCAGAGTGTGTGTGCTGGTGTTTGTGACCTAGCACATGAACACACACACACACACACACACACACACACACACACACACACCACTAAATCCTAAGCCACAGGGAACTCCAGTACTTGAAGACTGGAGATGAATAGCTCTGGGCAGAGGCTGATTGTATCTTAAGGAGCAATATATTTTCAGACAGGCTACATACAAAGGCAGGGCAACATGCACTGACAAAAAGATTAGAAAACAATCACACACTGTACTTATTTTGTTGCTCTTGGTATTTGCTTTTTGCAGTGCTAAGAACCGAAGCAAGGGCCCTGCAAATGTCATACAAATTCTCTAAGTACTGGGCTAAATTCTCTGTCCAAATATGCTTACTTTTGGAGATTTAAACATGGCCAATACATGGCTCCTATAAAAAAGAACACAAAATAGCACTTTTTTGAGTTAACAGAGACTTTATAAGTATGCCAGTACAGAGTAAAAATCATATCAATGTAGACGTCGATGTTCATGTATCATCATTTGAATATTCGCATGAAGGGGTCTTCTTGGGACACTAAGATGATATAAGCCAGTATAGTATCAGATTCATGTAAAGAAAATACTAGGAACTCTGTACTGGACCACATATCAAAGGAAAACTGACTGAGGACATCAATGGGGGCTACATAGAGAATGTAGGGCATGTACTAGGTTTCTAGGCTAATAGTATTTTAGTGGGCAGAGAAGGTTGACAAAGGTGACAGGGAGGGAAATAGGTTCATGAAGGCAGATCCCTGTTATACTAAAGCTACTGGCGTAGAAGCAGGACAGTGGTCACCAGTATCCTTGTAAAATGAAATGTCCACAGTGTTAAGAAATCTTGATTATTTATTTGAGAGAGACAAAGAGGCAGAGAGAGAGAGAGAGAGAGAATGGGCATGCCAAGGCCTCCAGCCATGATAAATGAACTCCAGATGCATGTGCCCCCTTATGCATCTGTATTACGTGGGACCTGGGGAATCAAACTGGGGTCCTTTTGCTTTGTAGGCAAATGCCTTAACTGCTAAGCCATTTCTCCAGGCAGACAACTGCACAGGGAGTTCTCACAGGAAGAAATACAAATGGCAAACACACACTTAAGAAAATGTTGAACATCCCTAACATCAGGGAAATGCAACTATGAGATTCCACCTTACCCCAGTAACAATAGCAAATATTTAAAAAAATCTAATGACAACAAATGCTGGTGAAGTTGTGGAGGAACAGGAACCCTCATTCACTGTTGGTGAGAATGGAAGTTGGTACAACCACTATGGAAAGCAATATGGAGACTCCTAAAAAGGATGACTTTAGAGTTACCAACAGACCCAGTTATCTGCTTACTCGGAATTTATCCTGAAAGCTCCAAGCCTCAGTTCAGAGATATTTGCTCAAACATGTTTATAGCTGCTCAATTCATAATAGCTAAGAGCTGGAATCAACCCAGATGTCCATCATTAGATGAATGGATAACTAAGATGTGGTATATATACACAATGGAATTCTGCATAGCAGTAAGAAAAAATGACACAATGCAAATTGAAGAAAAATGGTAAAACTTGGAACAGATCATTCTCAGTGAACTCACCCAATCACAGAAAGATACGCGTTGCATGGTCTCACTCATCTGTGGCTCCTAAACTGAATTTGCCCGAGATGCTGACACACTTAATAAACATTTCTAGGACTGGACAACAGGGATGGTGGGGCGGGAAGGGAGGGTAAGAGTGCAGGGGGGGGGAGAGAAAAAACTGGACTCAGTTGGAAATGGTACGTACCACAAAATCCTATGTCCTGAAAGACATACTAAAAGGCTGAACCTTAATCATGTGCTTAGAAAGAACACCTGAATCATAGGGGCCTAGAGAGGGTAGGATGAAGACTAACCTCAACCTTCTCCTGTTCCTCTCTCTCACTCCCTCATCTTTCTCTTCTGTCTCTCTCTTTCTTTCATGATAACTATATTTTTCTTCCTTCTTTTCCCTTGGCACTGACCTGTAACTCCCAGTGCCAGCATGTGTATAACATCCACAATAAGCTGTTGATCAGTGAGACCTACAAGGTTTCCTAAAAAAAAGACAGATTTCTCTCAGAGTACTTGATGACCCAACAACAGTTTTTGGTAAGACCCTACTGCGGGAGACACCATATACTATTGGGACAGAACATGGAGAGACCAGGCTGGAATCTGGAAGAGAGTCAGTCCCCAGACAGATTGTCTAGTGCCAGAAGGTGCTACCTGAGTGACTGGGGGAAAATAAACAACATCTGTCTAAGCAACTCGTGGTCTAAGCTACTCAGCAGCAAACCACCTGACGTGATGCTCACAGAAGTGCAATAATGGCACACAGCCATGGAGAGTTACCAACTGCTCTTGATTTGGTTAATGGATTTGCTTAGTCGAATGGAACCCATACCTGGAAATGGGAAACAAGTCAGAACTATGTCCAAAAATGAGCCCACTCTCCAATATCAAGCTCCCACCAATAGTGGGATACAAGAGGGCCTACACCTATTAAATTCTCTCAAAAATAATCAAGGTTATCCATGTATCTTGCACTGACCTCACTCTGTTGGAGAATCTGCCTCTGTCTTTCAGATGGATGCATATCCTGAGGAGAGAATCAGCCCATCGTACCTCAACAGGGCACCAGCTGGAGCCATAGAGTTATAGGGGAAATGAACAAGTGTGCTGCTTTGCTTTCTTGGTGAATCTGGTACCAGCACAAGGGTGAAGGAGATAGACACAAAGAACACTCAACCCCTACCAAATCAGATATCCAGAGACACAGAGACACCCAAGACCTGTTACTGAAATAGACCTAAAATGAACTCAACATGACTCAGGGAAATTCATGGAAGAGGAAGCAGAAAGATTGTTAGAGCTATAACTTGGGTCATTATGTACAGAATTAGCTGATTAGCTGATGGCTACCCCCATAAGGCAAAACCCACATTACCCATTGTGGAGGACAGGGAGAAGGCTAACAATGATACCATCATGGCTATATATGCACTGTATACATAACTAATAAAAAAAGAAATCTCGATTACACTGGAATGGGTTATGGAATGAATAAAGAGGTAAAAGTAGTCAATAACATTATAGTGCCAAATTTTGTAGAGGTCTGAGAGTGAAGCAGATTATTGAGGGAAAACATTTCTAAAACAGGGAATTGTTCAGTATGTATGTGTAGACTAAGAAGTCAGGTTACTGGGGAAGGGCCAGTAAAGACAACAGAACAAGGAGATGAATTATACATCAAAGTTTTATAGGAGGCTGGCCAAGAGGGGATTCAGAACACAAGCCAAAGGTGAAACTTTGAAGCAGGAGGGTGGCCTCTAGAGAGGACAGCCAACTCAGAAATCCTGAGGTGGAAGGAGGAAGGTTTAAGGGTTTAAACAAGAGAAATAGCTTTCCTAACTCAATATCATATTCAACCAGCCAGATGTCAATTCTGTTTGTTTGTTTGTTTTTGGTTTTTCAAGGTAGGGTCTCACTCTGGTCCAAGCTGACCTGGAATTAGTCTCAGGATGGCCTCGAACTCACGGTGATCCTCCTACCTCTGCCTCCTGAGTGCTGGGATTAAAGGCATGCGCCACCACACCAGATGTCAATTCTGGATAGCCCCACCAATCTTGTCCATATTAATTAAAAGTTTTACTGACTTTGTAGTCACTTATAAATTACATAGATCTACATAGAGTAAAGGAAATTAATCTAGTTAATTATTTGAATATTTTATTCATTTGGTTTAAAATTGTAAAATTTTCACATAATTCAAAACAAATGTATTTTGGGAAAAGTAAATTCTGATTAAAATGAGATTATGGGAAAGGTATACTTAATTTATGTGAACCACATAAAATAAAATAAATAGTTTTGTGCTATCAAGCTGACTTTAAGGAGAGCATTCATGGCTAAGGTAATAAATTGAAATGATAATAAATTGGTCAATTATCAGGTGGCACAATTATTCATTCCTTCCTTGACATAAATGCTAAGTTTATCATTGAAATTTTGATCATATCTTACCACTTGATAGTGTCTGAGTGAGGCTAAGTCTACTTAGTGCTACTTTATGAGTATAGAGTCCTATCAACCTCCACAAATAACCTCTCTAGTTATGAAGCTATTCTTAAGTACTGGTATAGAAAACTCTAACTCATAAGCTACAGGTCATACTTATCTGTTTGTTACCATTAGAAATGTAATAACATTGCTACTACATTAGTTAAATTACCATTTAATTTTTACAGCATTTCTGTAGTAATTGAAGAATGCACTTATGTGCCTGTTTTGTTTTGTATATTCTGAAATCCTGAAGTGAATAATCTATGGATGCATTCATACAACCCAGTTCTAGACAAAGCTCTGATGGTCCTTCTAAGATAGATTCAATGAATAAAAAATGAGTGAGGAAAACAGTAAGATATAGTATAGCCTTGAACAATAGAAGTAGATTAATCAATGCCTATTAAAATTAAAAAGAGAACAGCTTAATTGCCATTGCTTTATAAGGTTATTTGCATTGTTATGAGTGCCAGCTAGTTCATTTAATTAGAACTTCACTTTTCCCAAGTTAGATGGGATACAGACATTTTAAGATAATTTACACTTAATCATCTGTGATTAAAAAAGAGGGGCTATTTTTTGAATATGAGTTCTAGATCCAACTGTTCTGTTTACTATGCTTGGAATTCTAGGCAAATAACTTTATTTCATTGAACCTCAGTTTTGCATCTATAAAATGATGGCATGATACCCACATTCCTCCCTACCTTCCTCCCAACCTCCCTTTTATCCTCCTTACCTCCCTTCCTCTCTCTCTCCTCCCTCTTTCCTCCCTTTCTTCCTTTTTTTGGTCCTGAGAATTGAACCTAGGACTTCATACCTACTACCACTGAGTAATATTCCCAAGTCTTCTTTGCTTTGCTTTGCTTTGTTTCTTTTCCTCCACAACCAAGTTTCTTCTTATCTATATGGATTTTTTTTACCTCCTCTGAACACTTAAAGCATTAACTATATGCTTAGAGTTATAATCTCTTATTTACAACTGTGTCCCTCGTTTTCCACCAAAGAAAGAAAATACTGGTTCCTGAGGAAGAAGCACATCTTACAGTTCCCTCTGCACACCCTGCACCATTGCTAGCCTCCATCATTTTTCCTCAGAAAATAAAAACTTAAACTCTTTCCTTTCAAAATTTTATATACTTTGAGGCTAGAAAGTAGGTGAATTTGTAAATGAAACTTTTTTCTCACTTTTACATTGTGTGAGCCTTTTAAAGGAAAGGACTTAATTTTTATTTATTTATTTGAGACAGAATGTGAATGAAAGAGAGAGGAAGAAGCAGGTTGAGAGAGAGGATGGGCACACCAGGGCCTCTATCTACTACAAAGGAACTCCAGGTACATGTAGCACCTAGTGCATCTGGCTTATGTGGGCCCTGGGAAATCGGACCTGGGTCCTTAGGCTTCACAAGCAAGCACCTTAACCAGTAAGCCATCTGTCCAGCCCAAGACTTAATTTTTAGCAACACATTCTTTGAAGAACATAATGAAGGCAGACTTGTTTCTTTAGTAATAAGTATTAAATATAAATGAAATAAATAAATCCACTTACATTGTCTCCATGTACAAAGCACGTGAAAAAAATGTTTAATTTTACACGGTTTTTGTCTATTAGAACTCAAAAGTAGATATGGAATTTATTTATTTTTGTAGAAATAAGATTATTCCTCCCTTGCTAACAGAACAAATGTTCAAGTACAAAGAAAACTTTAAAGTAATATTAGTCTTATAGAACCTGTACACTTATAATCAACTACTGAAGCAGTCTACTTTTTCCAAAATATTACTGAATTATGTGAGCTCTGCAATAAGTGAATCACAGTAACTTAAATTACAAAATAACTTGAAAGTCCCCAACAAAATTATTAGAAAAATTAATGTTATTTTAGCGACCATTTTTATATGAAGCAACTTGTTATTGGTAGATATAAATGTCTTTTTTAATTTTTCTAGACAAAACTGAGATAAGCCCTTGTGACTATTGAGAATGAAATAGTTCCATACATTTTTAAAAATCTCTGTAAGGACAATCTTCAAATTCTTTTCTATCTGATACCTATAATTTTCCTCAATTGTTTGGCTTAAAGAATTCAGTAATCATGAACCTAACAGGCTTCTCCCCTCATTGTAAGAATGCATGAGCAATGACTCACCTCACATTCTTGGCATGCCAAACTATAATTAAGGAAGTACAGTGATGACATAAAGAATTATGTATAACAGTCAGTCAGTCTCATGAAACAGCTGGACAGGGATTTTTTTTTTTTTTTGCTAAGTCACATGTCTTTATATAGGAAACTTCCTTTCTATAAAATGAAAGCCTGGGGGGTGCATAAATAGTCATTGTCTATTGCTTAATGGAACCTAAAGTAATCCTTTTAAAACATTCAGCAATTAGAAACTTGCATCACAGTTCTGAGCATAGTTAGGAGCCTTAGAATATAGCTGGTTGTGAGTCCTTGGAGAGGACCCAATGAAGAGTAATAAAATAAAACATAGGTTAGAATGTAGGCCCTTATGAGGCAAGGAATGAGTGCATGGCAAATTGGACTTATCTGTGATACTTAAGGAAGTTTGGCCTCTGTAAGAGAAGGGCTGGGCTTGGAGCCATGGAGCTTAACCTTGGATGACAATAGGCAATAGGTTTTGGTTGCTGCTTAGGCCAAGAGTTAGCAAGCATAACTTTTTTTTTTATTTCTTTTTAATTAGTTCTTTTCAACGAGCATACAAAGTAATTAGTTTCATTATAGCATTGCTATACAGACTTTGTTTCTGTTGCTTCTCATCCCCCACTCCTCTCCCCTTTTCCTCTGTCCTCCTCCATTGGTCCCCTTCTTCCCCCAGTAACACCTCTCTGATTCATGTCACATATATTCTTATATCATTTTCTTATTGTTTTAATTCTTTTTCTTTTCCCTATCTTAATCCCCATTCTGGTTTTATGAGCTATACCCTCCCATACATATACACTAATATGTAAAACTTAAAATATAGGGCCTGGAGAGATTGCTTAGTGGTTAAGGCACTTGCCTGCAAAGCCAAAGGTCTTCAGTTCGATTCCCCAGGACCCACCTAAGCCAGATGCACAAGGAGGTACATGCATGTCAAGTTCATTTGCAGTGGCTGGAAGCCCTGGCACACCCAATACCTATCTCTCTCTCTTCCTCTGTCTCTCTCTCTCTCCCTCTTTCTCACATAAATAAATAAATAAATGTAAAAAAATAAAATCTAGGATCTGAGTATGAGAGAAGAGTTGTGGTATTTGTCTTTCTGAGTCTGGAATACTTCATTTAATAATTTCATGTTTATTACAGCACTATTCACAATAGCTAAAGATGGAACCAGTCTAGATTACAGAAGATGCATGAATGACAATATAGCACATCATGAAGAAACCAAACTGAATCTGGACTGGATGCTTCCTCACTGCTGGCTAACTTGCTTCATGTCAGACAAAAGCTGCTGGGAGAGAAACATCATCAACTGTCCTACCAATTTGTGAACCCTGTGTACTTCACAAACTACCTGCAAGGCAAAATATGTCCACTGATGCAATAGTGGTATGAGAGTTATGTATGGGAGTTAGCAACTGCTCTGTGCTTGGAATTGAGGTCCACTCCACGCATAGGAAATCACGCCTGGTATTGTAAATATGACCGAAAGTCTGTGGATAGAGATGCTCTGGGGAGTAGGAAACCCCATGCTGTGATTATCCTTATCTGACAGCATGTCAAACTGCCTTCTAAATATGTGTGTTCCCCTAACTTGGTACTACACACAGCCTCGAGCACAGGTTTCCTTATGCAAAGGACAGAGGTTGATATAAAGGTGCATAGCTAGCAAAGTTACCAAGAATAAGCAACTAGCGTGTGGTCAGTCTTAAACGTGGCATCTCAACTACACTCTGAAAGCCTAGGGGACTTCTTGGAAGAGGGAGCAGAAAGAATGTAAGAACAGGAGGGTGGAAAGGCAGGCTGCAGAATGTCATCTTCTGAATACAGTGAGTCTGCTACACTCATGGACTCATAGCAGATGTGGTTTCCTGCACTCTATTGAGCCTGTCAATATTTTATCACACATCCCAGAGTAAATAGTGGAAACTGATAATGTCTGAGAGAAAGGGAGGCATGTCCTTAGTGCTGTAGCCATTGGAAGATTGCTCACTCTTCAGTAAATAAGGTTTCACCGATGATCATGCAAGCAACCCAAATTTAACTCAGTAGGTCAAAAAGTGCATGAAAGTATAATGAGGATATAATGGGAAAGAAAATAATTTTAGTGGGAGGGGGAGAGGGTAATTGTGGGGATAAAATGCGTTGTGTAGATGTTTGAAATTGTCAAAATAAAATTGTATGGTCCTTATACACAATAGCATTTTATTCAGCAATAAATAGAAATGAAATAATGATGATTTTAGGAACCTGGAATTTCTTGTGTTGAGGGAAACATAACCTTTCTTTGTGCTTACTTACTCTCTATTTGGAGGGGGAGACATATTCAGTTTGTATATGATATTTTTAACCTTTTGAGATTATTCATTGGCACTCTTTCCCTGTCAAGTGAGTATTTAGAGTATTTTTTTCTCTAAAATGACAGTTATATTTTGACTTTAAAAATTTATTTTTACCTAACACATGAGAACATAAAGCATGCAATGTTTTGATTCATGTATATATTATATAAAGTTTAAATCCAGTTAAACAAATTTAACTTCTCAAATATTCACCATTTGTAGAAGGAAACTCAAAATCTTTTTGTCTATCTTTTTGAAATGTAGAGTTCATTATTATTATCTATGTTCACCCTACTAAGAAACAGAACACCAGAGCTTGCATCTATCCCACTGATATTTCTCCCTGTTCCTTCTTCTACCCTACTTTCCCTGGCCTCTTACAACCACCATTTTCCTCTCACTATCCCTTTTCTCCATGTAATGCTATGGAACTATATAACTTTACTTTCATAGAGCAACTACTATTTAATGATGACCGAGAAAGAAAATTCCACCACAAGAGATTTATTTGTTGGGAACAAAACTTAGGCATGCCATTTACATTACTGTAGGGAGAATTTTCCACATTGTAAAATATTATGATTTTGAACACAGTCCATGTCATATGTGTTAAATGCTGTAGCAAGTAAAGCTTGTTACCCAAACTCATAAAGTCTTAGTAAATTTAATCTATGCTGGTTAGTTTTCCAAGCATAACCTCACTTCTTCCCTCTCTTATACATTGTTTCAGTTGAAAATAATCCACCAACTTACAAACATTATCATAAATCAGAAGCTATAGACTTAAATTCATTTAAGTACTTCATCCTTTTATTCCCTGAGTCATGGGCGCTGTGGTAGTTTGAATATATGGCCCCCAATATATTCAATGTTTTATTACTTTATAATTTGCATCTGCAATCACCTTCCTAGAGGCAATGTCACTGGGGGCCAGGGTGGAGGTGGGTTTGAGATTCCATTGTAAAGATATGCAAAGTGTGTCCAGTAGGAGTTCCTGAAGTGTGCTGTGGCTTTTTGGCAGTAGTTTTTGCTCTGTGTGCTGTGTGGCTGGTTGGTTTCTTCTCTCTGCTTGGCCCTGTGAAGGCAGGCCAGCTTCTCCTGCCATTATAGAACTTCCCCTGCATCTGTGAGCTTCAATAAATAATATCCCTTCCTCCATAACTGTGCCTGGTCTGGAAGTTCATCTCAGCGAACCTGAAGATGTCTGCTACAGGCGCTAAACTCTGCAGAACCCAATGGGACCTCAGATTCACTCTCATCACCATTTTGCACAGCTATGAAAAGCCCAAGAGATAAGGCTATTTACCATATTTGAACTCAGTAATAAATCAGAAAATTTACCTCCCTGAATCTTTAAAATGCATTCCCTACTGGCCAATCAAGCTAAGAATGTGTCAACTTCAGAATCAATAGTACATAGAAGTTTTGACTATCCCTGTGGTCATTGTGTATAGTTACATAATTTCTCAAAATTTCACCAATTTGCCCTGATAATTTCTAAAACTACATTTTAACAAATAAAGAATGACCTTCTGGGACATAGTTCTCATGTGTGTAAGAAGCAATGAATGTCTACTTTCATATAACCAGGAGCAATTCCAGATGCAAGAAGCCAAGGAAATTTACAGTAAAAACATAACTCCAGAAACTAAGTGGCATGGTATCCAGAATTTTTTAAAGCCCCCAAATCGTTACCATTTGTTACCCCAACAAATGCTGACAAAATAGACAGGATTCTAAACAAAGCAGAATGCACCAAGCATTCACAAATCTGAACCAGTGCTACCTTTGAATGTCCAGTGATAGGAAGAACAGTGCCAGAGCCGCCTTTGGAAGTCCCCAAAGACACCAAGCTCAAAACATTCAGTGTCTGACCCACACACTGGTGAGGCTTCTTCCCTCACAAATCTTACTTGGAATATTCAAGAACAATAGAAGCAAGCTGAGGCACAGAAAGCTACCCCATTTTCCATATAAAATTGTGTTTGCCTTTTCCCATGCTGACTCTGTGAGGCAGCTTATTTACAAACGTATAAATAGCTGCAACTTTACTCCAGTCTCATTGAAAAACCAAAATGGCATCATGCAAGAGAAACATCCTAGCATAGTTGGCTCAGTGAGTGACATGTAAGTGGAGGTGAGCCAAGAGACTTGACACTGGCTAGCCAGGTTCACCAGACACCCTCCTGTTTCCTGTAGTGGAGGGACCACGGTTCTGTTCTGCAGAGCCAGAAAATGCACTTGCTTTGATTGCCCCGGGATCAGGGAGTGATTTAGAGCCAAGACTTGGTATGCACACTTCAATCCATGCCTAGCATTTGTAATCCCACAGTCTCCAAGGGGGGCACAGCATTGCCTGAAAGTAGCAGCATGTAAGTAATTGTAAGGAGCTACTTAAAATTAGCGAAGTCGGCTTTCAGAAAAGTCCATTGAATTTTAAATGATTTCACTCCAATCCTTTTGCCACCTGTAGATTTACAAGGATTGAAACTGACAGGAAAAAGAAAATAGGAAGAATAAAAATGTATCTTAACTTTTGGAATAGAATACATTGCCTTTTCTAAATTAATAAATTAAAGTTATCACCACTAGTTAAAGAAAAATGTATAGATATATGAAAAATACTGTGTATCCCACTTTTCTTCATGGCACACACATCAAGCCTGGAACTGCTGTGCTCTCATCAATTCCAGGTCACCCATATAGCCACTCATGATGGCACAGGACTCCACACAGCTGCACCTGTGTAAGCCTCATCTGACAGCCCCTCACAGCCCCCATTTTAACATCCTTGTTTCTTGTCAATGAACACCTTACTTGTAAAGAACAATGCCATTCATTTAAACTTACCTAAATGATCACAACACAAGAAGTGTTAAAGAAAATTTCCTCAAGGAAAAAGAGTTTGGAACCTAGTTGATACCGATTAGCTAAGGACAAGCAGACAGGCAAAGAGAGGACTGACGGAAGTGAGAACTTTCATCTAGGTTTCCATACAAAACGCGCTGCTGCAGATTAAACCAAATGGAATTTTGCTACTTTTTTTAGTGTTCATATGCAGGATCATTCATGTTTGACTCGATAAATAAGTGGCAAAACATAAAACTGCAAAACAGCTTTCCTTTGCTTTGAACTCTATACAACATATAAGGCAGGCACTTGTGCTAAACTCTTATTTCAGTTCATCGTGAAACATAGTAAACAAAGCATGAATAAGAACATCAACCTTGCCTCAGTCTACATCATGCTTTGTGTTTTTGGTTTTGTGTGTTTATAGTATGCATGTGTGAGCATATGAGTGTTCGTAGGCATGTGCGTGCACATATGTGCATGAGCACATACAAGCCAGCAGTCAATATTCGGTGTCTTCCTCAATCATGCTCCACCTAATTTTTTGAGACAGGGTCTCCCACTGAACCTGGAGCTCACCTACTTGGCTAGACAAAATAGTCAGCGTCCTCCAGAATCCCCTGGCTCCACTTTCTCAGCGCTGGGACCATAGGCCCGTGCCTCTGTGGCTAGTTTTTACATGAGTGACGGGGATCTGAACTCAGGTCCTCACATTTGCACAGCGAGCACTTTACCATGAGCCATCTCCCTGGGCCTATGTCTTATATTCTTTTTATGAAATAAAAGTTGATGTTTTATTGAGAATGTTAATACAAGAACATACTGTAATTTGATAATAAACCCCTTCGAATGTCCTCTTTCGTCCCCCGTTCCCACCTCCCCATTCCACTAAATCCCTTCTTCTTTCTAAGTAGTCCTTCTTCTATTCTGATGTCCCATTGTTTCTGTTCTCTTTCATCAGTGATGTCATGATACAGATGAGTTCAATATCATGCAAGTCTCTTGTGGAGGTAATGACATACACTGTGAAGTCATGGATGAACTGGTTAGTTCATTGCTGAAGGAAGTGCCCCAGAATATTCCTTCTAGCTTGTGACTCATCTCTGAATATGTCTACTTTAAACATAAAAAACCCATTTCTTCAAAATGTATTTAATTCTGTAAAGATGATTTTTATATAGACAGCATATTCACCACGACATTCCCTTGGGGGGCAACACTGAGGCGCTTTCATATTTTTTGAACAAAGAATTTACAATCTCCTTAGAAAATAGTTTTTGTAATATTATTAAAATGGAAAGAAAGATGATGATTTACTTACATTGTATCTCTAATAAGAAGTGCACTTCCCAATTTGAAACAGGTTTTTTCACCTTCACAAAATGCATGTCTCAGAGAAAAGCTCTCTCCTAGATCAAAACCTGTGAAATGTGACATATTATTTAGTCCAGCAGCTTTATCAAATGTAATAAACTCACAGAAATATTGATTTTAAATAAGATTTTTTGTTATCCTTATCTACAGACTGATTTATTACAAATAAAACCCTCCTGTTTAAGATCAGAAAAACTTCAGTTTCTTTTTTTTTTTCTTTTTAGGGTACAGGCGGTCAAATTCACATTACATGCAGATTGTATAAACATTTTTCTGGAGAACAATTCATGAATGTTTCTTTTCCTTTTCTTTCTTTCTTTCTTTCTTTCTTTCTTTCTTCCTTTCTTTCTTTTTTTGAGACAGTCTTTTCGGGTTCCTTGGTCTCTCTAGTGCTAAGATTTCAGCTGTGTGCCACCATACCCAGATTCTCAATAGTATAAAATATTGTCTAATATTAAATTTAAATTTAAATATTAATTATTAATTATTATAGTAGTTGACAATATAAAATTAACCAGAGAAAAGTAGTATAGTCATTCATTTTAAATATAAACAGCCTTTTACAAAACCATGCCTTAGTATGTATATTGCTATAAGGAAATGTGTGGAAGTATATATCATTATTATGTATGTGTATAAGTGAGGCAGAAAAACAGAAAGAAGGGAAGAAAGGTGGATTTGAAGGAAGGGAAGGGAGAACAGAGGAATATAGATTTTTTAAAAATAGCAAAATTGTCTAGGCATGGTGGCTTGGGCCTGTAACCCCAGTATTTGGGAGGCTGGGCCAGGAGGATCATGAGTTTGAGGACAGACTGCTCTACATAGGGAGGCTCATGACCACTTCAAAATGAAACAAAAACAAAAAATGCAACAAGAATGATTACAAAAAGAAGATATAAACTGAAGAAATATAGAAAATATTGATATGACTATCAAAATAATAATTGTGCCTACATCCGAATGGTATTTCCCACAAAATTTCTTTTGTGTCTTCAAAATTTCCAACGTGGATACAACTTCTATGATTTAATTTTTTAAGTATTTATTTGAAAGAGAGGCAGGGAGAGAATGGGCACCAGGGCCTCCTGGCACCATAAACAAACTCTAGACACATGTGCTTCTTTGTGCATCTGGCTTTACTTGGGTATTGGGGAATCAAACTCCAGCTCAACTTCTATAATTTTAAATAGGGTTTGTTCTCCCACAGTTTGAGGTATTGGTAATCTTACATCCAACAATGATGTAGAACTCTGCCCTCAGCAATCGTTTCTAGATTTAGTTTCTGTGTTGATGCTATGATCTTAAATTGCAATACCAAAGAATCATCTACACTGCACTGTAGCTCTGGTGATAATTTTACACAAAACACTACTTTGCAAAATGTTATAATGCTTACCTGAAACTTCAAGTTTATTTCTGTTGTCTTGTAGAAACTGGTGTCCCTCTGTTCTCAGTATAGGGCATATTTTATCTATTTAAAAAATTATAAATTATTTGTACAAATTTTCTATTAACTTTTTTCAAATAAACTTGAATAATCATACAATTAGAATCAAGATAAAAGTGAAAATAAGGATACTTGAGCCATTTTATTAAATGCTTGTAAAATGAGGATATTAACCACCCTTCTTTGTGTCTGTGATAACTTTATCTGAACATTTATGCATTTAGGATGCTGCTTAGTACAAGGAGGAGTTAGTTATTCTGATTACCATCAGTACCATTCAAACACTCCACTTGTTACTATACATTTGACAACAGGAAATAACAACTTAATTAAACTTTCCCAGGTATAATCTGATTTCAGTGAATTACCTCTATCTTCAAACATAACGTTGATTTAGGTTTTGGTGTCAGGTGATATCAAACCTTCACAATGGAAGGGGACATGAGGAAATTACTGAAATAAGTTTAAAAAGATATTTCCATGCGATGATAAACTATAGTGAAAAAAAGTGAGATGAAAGCATGGAGAAAGTGTTAATTACATGCCAAAAACTTAATGATACTTAAAGAAATGGTTTCCATTCCTAGTGAAGTTACACATTCTATACATTCTATCCTACCACACCCCAGTATGCTATATAATGCACTAAGTTTTAAAGATCTGGGGATGTATTTAAATATAAGTCTGTCTAGATTCCAGAAATGTAACAATTAATTCATTCAGACAAAATTGCTAGCCAATTTTGGGATGATGCCACAATAACTATGCCACTAGAAAACTTCGATCTTAAACTAATTTGAGTAAATATTTTGGCATCATGAAATCACAAGATTAATTCTTTATATCTAAAATTTATATTAAGATTTATGTATTTAAAGTCTATATTATAGACTATATTATAGACAAACTGCTTATAACCAAATCATCTTGTTTGTTTGAAAGCGAAAATTCCTACACAACTGCTGAATGACAAATATACACAGACCTTAGACATAGTGACAAGACACCATCTCAATACACTCAATGAGAATAAATCATACTCCAAATAGTGCTATCACTCAGACTTAAAAGTAAGAAAGTAATAAAATTAACATTTCAAATAGTGCCATCAATCAATTGCTTTCATAAGTTAAAGAACTAAATACCTGCAGAGATAGGCCAAGATTGGAAGATTCCACAGTGTTAAGATGTCAGTTCTCAGTTTTATCACAATATGAAATGTAATGCCAATTAATACCCAACAGACTGGTGTTTACATGTGAAAATGGATAAACTGAATTGCTAATTTATATAAAGCCAAAAAGGCAGTAAAATAAAGTGAAGAATGACTTGGAGATGAACTACCAGATATTAGAAATTTCTTATAGTGTGGTGTTCATGTATACATAGAAAAATAGATCAATTAACAGAATAGAAGGTCCGAAAGCAGGTGTTGATACATATAGCCTCATTTATTGCAAAAGGACCAATGGGAGAAGGGTGGTCTTTCAAGCAAAGGTGCCTCGCCCCAGATATCCATACAGAAAAACTGACTGTTAATCTTTACTTCACACTATGCACAGAAACTGGAGAAAAGTGAAACAATAAAGCAAATTTACGAGAAACATAAAATGTTCATGAACCCAAAAGTAGCAATGTTTATTGAAGGATAAAGATCAAGCCTTACTTACAAAGGGAAATATTGACAAAACGGATTCATTAAAACTAAAATATTTGTTTGTCACATGACAACATTAGAGGAGTGAAAGGGTGGGCCCTAGAATAGGAGGATGTAAGGCACATAACAAAAAGTGAAGAGGAATAAAGGCGTGCAGTCCAGCACTCGGGAGGCAGAGGTAGGAGGATTGCCATGAGTTCAAGGCCACCCTGAGACTACATAGTCAATTCCAGGTCAGCCTGAGTTAGAGTGAGACCCTACCTAGGAAAAACCAAAACAACAACAAAAAAAAGTGAAGAGGAAAGCCACAGGCAAGAAGATATCACAGTAGATGCACGCATATATCTACGTTAAAGTACTTTGTTCAAAAACTACAATGTGTTCCCTCAAATCAATAAGGAAAAGATGGTAAAAAATATTTTAAATATGTGCAAAATCTTTTAAGCACTTTTGAAAAAAGAATATATGCAAATCATATATTAAAACCATATATTAAAAGGTACACATCAGCCAGGCCTGGTGGCACATGCCTTTAATCCCAGCACACTGCAGGGGGGCGGGGGGGCAGAGGTAAGAGGATTGCTGTGAGTTTGAGGCCATCCTGAGAATACACAGTGAATTCCAGATCAGCCCAGGCTAAAGTGAGACCCTA
Source organism: Orientallactaga sibirica (assembly GCA_036365145.1). Classification (NCBI taxonomy): domain Eukaryota; kingdom Metazoa; phylum Chordata; class Mammalia; order Rodentia; family Dipodidae; genus Orientallactaga; species Orientallactaga sibirica. The sequence continues at coordinate 24,402,343 of JAEOAD010000006.1, forward strand.
CCTTAAGAAAAAATAAACAAATAAATAAATAAATAAATAAATAAATAAATGGTACTCATAACCTTTAAATGACAGAAATTCTATTAAATGTCTAAAATTAAAGAACTGTTGAACCAAGTGATGAAGATACGATCAACAATGTCTCTGTAAATATTTCTCCACTACAACAGTTCTGTGTTGCTTATGGTAGTGGAAAGTACCACAGTTACTCTAAACATGGAAATAACCCAACTGCTCAAGAAGAAAGGCTACAGGGCTGGAGAGATGGCTTAGCGGTTAAGACGCTTGCCTGCAAAGCCAAAGGACCTCGGTTCAATTCCCCAGGACCCACGTAAGCCCAATAGATGCACAAGGTGGCACATGCGTCTGGAGTAAGTTTGCCATGTCTGGAAGCCCTGGCACATCCATTCTGTCTCTCTCTCTCTTTCTGCTTCTTTCCCTCTCTCAAATAAATAAATAAAAATAAAATATTAACAAAAAAGAAAAAAAAAAAAAGAAGACTACAGTACCAACAATGGCGAAATGTACAACTCTTAAATTCAATTGTACCAATGACACATGTAATAATGTGGTGAATTTCACAGATACAATATTAAGTGAAAATATATCATTTCACTTTAAATATATTGCATAAATACATTTGTACAAAGACCAAAAGACTGCACAGCTAATCTATGTCAGGGTGATGTTTACCAAGGAGAAGGGTCAATTAGGAGCAGGTACACAGGAATATCCTAAAGTCCTGGAACTGTTCTATATTTTGGTCTGAGTGATGTTTACATGGGTGATTACAAACACATGTATTTTACCATTTGTTGACATAGTCTATGTAAGTAAAACCTCAACAAAAGGAGAAAACAGGGAAGACTCCACAATTGACACAACCAATCGCAGGAGAGCAGAAAACAATTTCTCACTGTGACATGACAGGAAGGTACATTGGCCAATTTCCAAAGTTAAAACCACGTATCTCTCACATAAATTCTTCCAAAGATCTAGCATATATGCAAAGATGCCAAAGTAATAATCCTGCACTTTAAATGAAGAGAACCCAACATTTCCAGCAATATTTATGCATTTCTCCACTAAAAGTCTTCAGTTTACAGGAATCAAGTGCCATTTCATATCTTTGGAGCACATGCTTTGGCAAAAAGCTGAACAAATTAAACGTAAATTTTAATGATTTTTAGGTAAGATATAAAGTCCAATAATCTATATTCATGGAGTTTTATGACACCACTGCATCAGAAGAGCAAGGCAGTGGAATGCCTATCATAAGTTGTATATGCTAATTTATATAAATATTGACAAATCCATTTTAACAAAGTAAAGCAGTGCAAGTGGCCGTCAAAAGTTGAGTATGCTAATTTACTTAAATATAAACATACAAAAATACGTGTATATTTTAATATCAATGTCTCTTAGAGATTTATGGATGCCTCAAATATCACCTCAGGATGGCAGGACCAGAGGTGTCACTCCAAAGGCTCAGGAGTGTCTCAAAAGTAATGACTAGTACCCCACCACAGAAAGTACTGCTCAGAGAACTCACCCACAGAGATTTTAAGACATCCATACTAGAAAGATTGTAGCAGACAGCTTCAGGTTCGCTGAGATGAACTTCCAGACCAGGCACAGTTATGGAGGAAGGGATATTATTTATTGAAGCTTACAGATCCAGGGGAAGTTCCATAATGGCAGAAGAAGCTGGCCTGCCTTCACAGGGCCAAGCAGAGAGAGAAAAGCCACCAGCCACACAGCATACAGAGCAAAGCTACCAGCACACTTCAGGAACTCCTACTAGGCACACTTTGCATATCTTTACAATGGAAGCTCAAACCATCACCACTCCTTAAGAACCGCCCAGTGACATTGCCTCTAGCAAGATGTTGCAGATGCAAACTATAAACTAATAAAACAATGAATATATTGGGGGCCATATATTCAAACTACCACAATATGGAATCAACCAAAATGTCAATAGATAGATGATTAGATAATGAAAATGTGGTGTGTATATATTCATGTGGAATGGAATAGAGTATTATTCAACCATAAAGGATAGTGAGGTCCTGTTATTGCTTGAAAACATGGAAATCACTGGAGGAAATTATAGTAAGTAAAATATCCCTGGTATAGAAAGAGAAATACTGCATGTTCTTCAAATATTGAAGCTTTAAAAACAAGTTGGCTTCATTAAAACAGGGAGCAGAATAGCAATCTCTAGACATTAGGAAATGTAAAGGAGGAAGGAGACAGAGGGAGGCTGGGTAATGGGTAGAAAACACTACTATATGGAGGCACAATGTCTAGTGTGCCTCAGTGCAGTATATTGACGTTGAGTCATGATAATTTCTTATATGTTTCATAACAAATGAGGAAGTACTTTAACATTTCCAGATTCAAAGTAATGTACATGCCTTTTATTCACATTTGATCATCACACACACACACACACAGTGTTGAATTGTCACACTGCACCACAAAATATAATAATTACTATATGCTAATGAAAATTCTTTATCAAAAAAAAGAAGAAGAAATTAAAGAACCAAAAAACAAATAGAGGGCTGGAGAGACAGCTTAGCACTTAAGGCGCTTGTCTGCAAAGTCAAAGGACTCAGGTTCAGTTCCCCAGGAGCCACATAAGCCAGATACCCAAGGTGGCGCATGCATCTGGGGTTCATTTGCAGTGGCTGAATGCCCTGGCATGCCCATCCTCTCTCTCTCTTTCTCTGTCTCTCTCTCTCTCTGCCTCTTTCTTTCTTTCAAATAAATAAATATTTAAAAAACAGAAATAAGGAGGGAAGAAAGAAAGGAAGGAAGGAAGGAAGGAGGGAGGGAGGGAGGGAGGGAGAGAGGGAGGGAAGGAAGGAAGGAAGGAAGGAAGGAAGGAAGGAAGGAAGGAAGGAAGGAAGGAAGGAAGGAAGGAAGGAAAGAAAGAGGGAAAGAACAAGGGAAGAGGGCTACAAAATTCAAAATGCAAACTAAGGCTAAGACAAACTTGAAAAGGATTGACATAGAAGTCATTTTAAAAATATTTATTTATTTATTAGAGACAGAGAAGTAAAGAGGCACATAGAGATAGAATGGGCACACCAGGGCCTCTAGCCACTGCAAACAACCTCCAGAGGCATGTGTCATCTTGTGCATCCAGCTTTAGCTGGGTACTGGGGAATTGAACCGGGATCTCTAGGCTTCACAGGCAAGTGCCTTAACCACTTAAGCCATCTCTGCAGCCCGAGACGTCATTTTTAAAGCAGAGAGAATGACATGAAGAGAAGTGCAAGGATATCTCCTTAATCACTGCCATGGTTCTTTATTTTCTGCGTTAACTTTCTGTTTTTCCATGTACACAGAAATATGCATACTATATGGAATTCATTTTACCTGTAAAATCTAAATTTGAGGTCTACCTAATTTGGTAGAAGTTCTATAAGTCAACCTTCTCTACCTTGCATTAAGGAAAGTTTCTTTGCCTGTGGTGACAATACTTAGGACTTGAGACTTTCTTCAAGACTACCATTGGGGAAAATAATGGTAGCAATTATCCTCACATATAGAACTGGTTTGTTTGTTTGTTTTTCATAAGTGGATGGGCAAGAGCATTTAGGTGTGTTTTTTTTTGATTTTTATTTATTTATTTGAGAGAGAGAAAGAGGAGGAGAGAGAATGGGTGCACCAGGGCCTGCAGCCACTGCAAACGAACTCCAGATGCCTGAGCCACCTTCTGCTTATGTTGGTCCTGAGAAATTGAACCTGAGTCCTTTGGCTTTGCAGGCAAACCACTAAACCATCTCTCCATCCCAGGTGTTTTTTAAAATGCTAAAACAGACTTCTTCTTGAACAGGGGGGACAGCAGATCTCTGTAGTTATTGTTATTAGTTATTCTCACCCCTTGTCCAGCCCTATCCCCCACCAGGTCCACTTCTCTAAGTATTTCAGGAAAAAGTATACACTATCCTAGTTTGGGAGAAAAAATATCCTGGCTAATAAAAATAACAAAAATAACTAAGCACATCAGGCCATAATATGCCAAAATAATATACAGAATAACATAACAAGAAAAAAACACAGAATACAGATATTCTAAGAGAGAGGATACAAGAGGTGACCAAGCACCTTTACTGCATAGCTTTGTAAGAAAACTCTTCGTCCAGTAGAAATCTCGGGGCAGGAGCTGTGAGCTTCAATCCCTATGCTGCGTTCATCCACTCTACAAGTTTGGGAGTGACGCTGTGAATTTGTCAGTGCAAGGATTTTTGCATGGTGCCAAACTAACACTAACCCAGAAGAACCAGTTTTACACAGTTGCTTAATGTGGTTTCAGATTCCCTAGCGTTGTTAGTATTAGTACAATCCTCTTCCCCATTTTCCTTAGACAACTAACTCAGCTGATGCTGTCCCATTCAAACTGAAATTCATTAGCACTATGAAAATACACAAATGTGTCATACCCCATAGAGTTAACATAAGATACACTATAAAACGACCAAATTCAAGTTCTTAAAACAAAGTTAGTATTGAATATTTCCACGTGACAACAAAATTCTGTCGCACAGTTTACAATATTTTAAGTAATCATAAAAAAATATATCACAGAGTTTAGATGAAGCAATGTGGAGGCACAAGTTATCCTTTATATATTTAGTTTTAACAGTAAACTGTTGACAACTTCATGGACTCCAGAGCTGAAACCCTAGCCTGTCCCTCAGATTTGTTGGATTTTATTTTTAGACGTAATCACTTCCCTCCGGTGAATGGTCAGTGACCACAGCACAGGTCTGTACATGAGGAGACAGAGAAGGGAGCCTTGCACTGTGAGTCAGATATACACACGCAAGACACAAGCAAGACACAAGAAGAGCCCCTGCTAGGCTGTGCCCACTGTGTCAGTCCTTCAGTGGCCCCTGTGACCGTACTGTGCTCACATTTGCAATGAATGCAAATGATCTTTGACATGAAGCAAATTCCATGACACACCCAGTGTGCCTTCTGTTCCTTCATGTGCTACAGGGACACCTTCTGCTGCATGGCATGGTAAAAATCAACTCAGCTTTTGCTTGCTTCATTTTCCTTAGTGTTACTTATTTTGTAAATTTATTTCAATTCAGGTTCTTAGGGAAAATCTTTCCAATAGATTAAAGAGTAAAATAAATTGAACCAGATTATGTATTTTGATAGTCCTACAGATACAATATAATCTGATTAAAGAATTGAATTATTAAATGTAAAAAAAGCAAAAGAATTGGGGGAATTCCAAGTGTGGAAGCTTGATTATATACAATGATCAGGTTCTAGAAGAATTCTGTACACACTGTGTTCGTGGTACTTGTACCTAAAAAATATTTTTTATAAGAGCAGATACCACATTGTGTTCTTCTCAAAGTAAAATTAAGCAGCTAAAGATAAAAATTAAAATAACAAAAGATAACCAGGTGCCAAGTAAGAAAATGACAATTGTCCCTATAAAGTGTGTTTTCAGATGTGCTCGTTAGACATCTTCCATGAGGCTCACCTGGGCAGCTTGTCAGAGATGTAAATCATTGTGTCCCACCCTGGCCTCATGAAAATCCCTAAGAGTACAAGCCAGGGATCAGTAGGTCAGGTAATTCTTTCCCCCACTACACCTAGACAGCCATTTGTAGAGATCCTTCAGTTTCTTGCTTTCTTCAAGAACCTTTTCCACACACTAGCATGTGTCAAAAAGCACTATGTCCTGTCTAACCAAAGATTCCATTCATTCTCCTTCCAAACTAAGGGGGTCCTATTCACCCTACGAACGGACATTGCAAAGCACAGCATCCACTCTTTCCTAAAGAAACATGGATTCAAAAGAGGAGCAACCTCAACAGGATAAACTCCCTGGCCCTATCTAAAATATTTTTTTCTTTTTTTATTTTTATTTATTTATTTGAGAGTGACAGACAGAGAGAGAAAAGAGGCAGAGAGAAAGAGACAGAATGGGTACACCAAGGCCTCCAGCCACTGAAAATGAACTCCAGATGCATGCAACACCTTGTGCATCTGGCTTACATGGGTACTGGGGAATTGGGCCTCAAACCGGAGTCCTTAGGCTTCACATGCAAGCGCTTAACAGCTAAGCCATCTCTCCAGCCCCAACAATGTTTTTTCTGTAACATAGCTGTCCTTGCTATGCATTGCTACTCATTTATTTCTTACTGAACAAAGTGTTTTTCCCCAAGACTGACTAGCAGCCACAGAATATCATCTGTATAGTAACAGGATATTTAAAATTTGAAGCAGATCATTTGGGGAAATGCTCTTCTTGATAAATTAGTGAAAAATCAAGATTTACATAAAACTCTGAAAAAAATCTCTTAAATCTTTGGAAGTGATTTTTTTTTATTATTATTTTTTGTGTACCTAAACTCAAAATTCTCTACTAGAGGAAGTTTTTGGCTAGTCAGCAAAAAATGTTAAATAAATAGAAGAATAAACACATTAAGATTTGGTCTCAGGATAACATCATTATATGTAACCATCACTGAAATATATTAGATGTGATTATTTGTATAGAAGAAGAATTAAAATTTTTTTAGCAAATACTTTCTCCAATACATTTACCAACTGTGTAACACTGAGTATATCTAGGTCAGTAATACATACATAGTCAACATTTAAGAAAAACCTTAACAACATACAGTAATTAATTGAAAATAAAAAATTTAGAACATACACTATTGATTTAAAAAATCAGAGATAAGTATAAATTTCCAAATTGCCTTTTAAGCCCTGTGGAAATATTTGAGAGATTTCTAAGTTAATGATTGCAAATAAATATTATCTATTTAATTTCCTCATCTGAATCACTACAGCACTGACATATAATTAAACTCCGTTTGATTTTATACTTCATATTGAATTCTTTACTTTTTCCTAATTAATGGTACATATGTCCTTGCTAATCCAAATTAGTGGTGTTTCTATACTTATAACTGAGACAAGTAATCCCTAAATGTAAGACAAAATCATACATATATATGAATATATGTATACGCAGACATAAATGCATATAATTATATTCATTAATATTCATTATAGAAAGAAAATGTTAGATAATAAGCATGTGAAGAATTTAGAGGTTGGTAATGAGCACTAAATGAAGGTCAGTTGTGGAAAACAATCAATTCTTTATGCTATTTCTACTTGATCTAAAGCATAGCCACTTCAACCTAACAAGATTTATCTTAACCATTTTTTTAAATAATTTAAGGACTATAAATGACATTTTCCAATTAGGTACAGAGGTGACCCACATACCTGGCTTGTCTCTCACCATCACAGATGCGGAAGCAGGAAGTAGAAACATTGCCACCCAAGGCCACAGTTTTGAAGAGTAAATGTACCTCATTGTGCCTTGAAACCATGTGAACAAGTGGTCACAGATCTGCAAAGAGAAAAATATTCAAGTTAAAGACATGTCACGTACAATGATTTGCATGTTATTTGTAAAAATTTGTGGCAAAATACACGTAATAAAATAAATAAATATAAATCAATAAATAAAATTTTTTAGGTGCACATGTGAGTGGAATTAAGAATATTCACTGGGCTGGAGAGATAGCTTAGTGGTCAAGGCACTTGACTGTAAAGCCAAAGGACCCAGGTTCAGTTCCCCAGGACCCATGTAAGCAAGATGCATAAGGTGGCAAATGTGTCTGGAGTTCATTTGCAGTGACTGGAAGCCTAGCACACCCATTCCCTCTCTTTCTATCTCCTTCTCCTTCTCTCTCTCTCTCTCTCTCTCTCTCTCTCTCTTTCTTACAAATAAATATGCATACATAAATGAATGAATGAAATATAAAGCTTGGAGTGGTGTCGCATGCCTTTAATCACAGCATTTGAAAAGCAGAAATAGGAGAATGGCTGTGAGTTCAAGGCCAGCCTGGAACAGAATGAAAACCCACCTCAAAAAAAAAATAACATTTTTGTCCCTCCATCACCCTCTTCTATGTCTATAATTCTGTTCAAGTTATAAACTCAAATCTATGCCTATTAAATAAACACTTGACTGCAAACCCCTGCTTATTATTTTACTTTTATCTCCTCAAAATTGACTGCTCATGGACTGGAGAGATGGCTTAGCAGTTAAGGCACACACCTGCGAAGCCTAAGGACCCAGGTTCAATTCTCCAGGTCCCACGTAAGCCAGATGCACAAGGTGGAGCATGCATATGAAGTTTGTTTGCAGTGGCTAGAGGCCCTGACACACCCATTCTCTCACTCTCTCTCTCTCTCATAAAGAAATAAATAAAAATAAATCTTTAAAAAAATTGACTGCTCACACAAATACAACTCACTCCATTTTCTTCTTACTTGGAATTTATTTCACTTATATAATATCTTAAAAGTTCATACATGTTGTAGCATGTGTCAGAATTTTCTTCCTGACTTAAGACTATTTGTAAATGCCCCATTTAATTATTTCTTCATCAGTGGAAAATTAGCAATGGTTATTCATCAATGGACATCAATTTGCCCCTACCTCTTGGCTATTGTGCATAATTCTGCAATGAGCATGGATGTACAAATACCAACTTGAGTCCCTGCTTTCAAATCTTTTGGGTATATACCCTGAGAAGAAATTGCTAGATCTGGTCATAATTCTACTTTTGTATTTTTCTGAGGAACATCCAAATTGTTTTTCCATTTTTACATTTTCCCCCATTAATGTACAAGTATTCTGATTTCTGTCTCCCTTCCATAACATTTTTTTTATTTTCTTCTTTTTGGGGGGGAGAGAGACAGGAAGACAGATCAGCTGCTGTGAATGAAATCCAGATGTGTGCGCCCCCTTGTGGGCAAGTGCGGCATTGTGCCTTTGCATCACTTTGCATCTGGCTAAATGTGGAACCTGGAGATTGGAACCAGGTTCTTAGGCTTAGCAGGCAGGCGCCTTAACCGCTAAGCCATCTCTCCAGCCCTATTTCCTTATTTTTGATAGATGCCATGCTAATGGGTATGAGATGGTAGATCATTGTGGATTGGATTTGCATTTCTTTTTAAGTACTTATCGGTCATTTGTGAATCTTATGTGTAGAAATGTCTACTCGTATAGTTAGTTTCCTCTCTATAGCCCTTTTCTTTTGATTTTTTTTTTTTTTTTTTTTTTTTTTTTTTTTTTTTCAAGGTAGGGTCTCACTGTAGCTCAGGCTAACCTGGAATTCACTATGTAGTCTCTGGATGGCCTCAAACTCACCGTGATCCTCCTACCTCTGCCTCCCAAGTGCTCGGATTAAAGTCCTGTGCAACCACACCCAGCTCCTTTTCCATATTTTTAATACAATACTGGTGTTCAGTTGTAAATAATTTTACATATTATGAATATTAGTTTATCAACTTGTGATTGTCAAATATTCCTCTCATCCCAAGAGTTTCCATTTCACTCGGGTGACTGTTCTCTTTGATGCACAGATATTTTAATATAGTTCCTTTTACTTCATATTTCTTTGCCTCCATATTTGATGTAGTATATAATATTCATAATTTTAAATACAATGTTGCTCACAATGCTCTCTTCTGAATATTGCATTTTTATATTATTTCTTCATTGTTGTCATATTTTGTATAAATTATGTTGTCACTGGATTGAATACTATAATGAATACTGCATGTGTGTGAAGTAATCTTTCATCTATTTAGAAAGAAAGTAGAGGAAATTGGGTATATGATGTGCCTACTTTAGATGAGCCCACATTTGAGACCATATCTAATATTAATATATTACCTCCACTAATGTGTTTCTGAATATATATATATATATATATATATATATACCCTCCACAACAAAAAATTCAGTAAATAAAATCCCTACAACTAAAAATGTTAATAGCATTTAAATCAACTAGAATGGAAATAACTTGAAATCAAAAGTATAATGGCCATATTTGAGAATTATTATTAGAATGTCTAATCAAGAATTCTCAATATATAAATAAATGTTATGATGCTTATTTGCCATCATTCAAAGTGCAATGAGAGACTAGTATGCAAGGATCCATCACACCAATGTCTAAAGTCTGTCAATAAATGCTATTTAGAGAAAAATAGAGCCACCATCTTTGGCATCTTCATTTGCCACTCTAAGCTCAGCATTTTAAAATTAATTCAAGATTTTAGATATTTCTGGTTGAATAGCTAGAGGCAGTAATTGCAATATTAAGATTGTATGTGTGGTTCCAAATACCAAACAGCTGGTTTGTATCTTCTTTATTTTGAATTCTAGTTATAGATACAATCCTCATCCTCATATGACCTTGTAAACTTATTGCAGCTATTACTGAATGTCAGATAGTACCTGTGAAAGAAGCTAATTTCACTTAAAGTAAATGACCTACCAAACACTGATCTAATTGTCAAAATGATGTTTGACTGTATTTTAAGCTGAAGAGATTTTTATCAATTGACAGTGAATTCTAAACTTAAATTCATGCATCTGAAAAATAGGAGCACTAGGATGCTCTTTAGGAGGGTATGTATGTGGCCTTGGTGATTATTAAATATTCTCAAGGTATTGGATACAACTGCTTGTTCTACATATTAAGAAATAATTAGTCTTAACTTGCAGTTTTAATTGTCTTTTCATCTCAGATTGACTTAATATTTGAAAAACAGAAGTGCTAAAAGCTATTGTAGAAATTGATTTTCATAAAAGCTTTGGCAACTGTCACAGTACTAAGGAACTAGCAAGTTACAAAGACACATGCATGTGATATTGGCATCTCCAAATTATTTCCCTGAACCACTTAGAGGATGGTAGAATTTAGCTTTAACATCATTTATCCATTTGATAGTGAACTGACCAAATTTCATAACCATTGAACATTCCACCACCCCACTGACATGTTTCTCACAACACCAGCAAGAACTTTATACAAGAATCTTTTTCTTCCCCTTCTATCCCAATTCCCAGTGACATTTCCAGCAGACAACTGTCCCCTTCTTCGGCAAATACTCTCACTGGGTTCTCTAACCTCACATGAACTACCTGGGATTCCTGTCTAAATCTCCTTCAGTTCTTTAGATTACCGCTGTATGTTCTTTTCTCTTTTCTTCTGCTCTTATCTCAGTTGGATCCTCCATTCCTCTCTTCTTTTTTACTAGCATATATCCATTGTATAAAGTGATGACTTTTTTCATGACATTTTTGTACATGTATGTATGTATGTGCTTGGCTCATATTCACTCCCCCATTACCCTATCTTGTCTCTCTTTCCCCATTGGACATAATTTAATTCTTCTTTATGATTGATAAAACCCCATTTTGTGTACATATTGAATCTTATTTATCCATTCATATTTTGATGGACACTTGCTTGGGGAGATCCCGTAACAGGGCTATTTGGAATAGGGCTGCAATAAACATGGATTTACAGGAATCTCCATGGTATGCTGACTTAGCTTCCTTCAAGAGGGGTAGAGACTGGTCATATGTAGTGCCAGTTTTAGTTTTTCATTTTGTTTTGTTTTGTATTTCAAGGTATGGTCTTGCTCTAGGCCAGGCTGACCTGGAATTCACTATGTAGTCTCAGGATGGCCTCAAACTCAAGGCGATCCTCCTACCTGTGCCTCCGCATGGCTGGGATTAAAGGCATGTACCACCAAGCCCGGCTTAGTTTTAGGCTTTGAGTAATCCCCATAACTGATTTCCATAGTGGCTGCACTATTTTACATTCCCACCAGCAATGTATCAGGTTTCCTTCTTCATCCTGCCCCTTCCCCCACACCTCCTGTTCTTACCAGTGTTTATTCTTGATGATAGCCATTCAGACTGGGATGAAGTGGAATCTTAAGGTAATTTTCATATGAATTTCCCAGATGGCTAAAATTGTTGAGCCTTTTTTCATATATGTGTTTACTATTTGTTCTTCTTCCTTGGAGAACTATCTGTTCAATTCATTTGCCCATTTATTGATTCAATGATTTGGGGACTTTTGATGTTTACTTTTTTAAGTTCTTTAAATATTCTAGATATTACTTCCTTGTCAGATGGACAGCTGGCATAGATTTTCTCCTTCTGTGTGCTGTCTCTTCACTGTTTGTTCTTTATAGGTCAAATGCTTTTAATTTCATTTAACCCCATTTGTTAATTCTTACTATTAGTTCCTATGCTATTTTAGTCCTTTTCAGAAAGTCTTTGCCTACAAAGATACCTATATTTTGAAGTGTTTTTCCCATGTTTACCTTTAACAGTTGCTGTATTTCTGGTCTTACATGAAGATCTTTGATACATTTTGAATTGATTTTTGGATAGAGTGAGAGATTGGCATTTCATGCTTCTATGTGGACGTTCCATTTTTCCAGCAACACTTATTAAAGCGATTCACTTTCCTTCTGTGTATGTTTTTGTCACTTTTTTCAAAAATCAGGTACCTGAAAACATTTAGTATTGGAATCCATGGATCCTTTTCTTCTGACTCTTTGTGATATCTCCATAACATGATCTAGCCATTCAAATGGCTTTAAATAGTGTCTGTAAGTAATGAATTTATGATTTACAGTTCCTCTTGTCTATATTTTATACCATGTATCCAGCTGCCTATTAAATATCCTCCTAGGAATTCACATGGATATCAACTTAATAATCCAAATTAATCTGATTCCAAACCTCAACTTGTTTCTCTCATGCTCTTTATGGTCTCAATAATTGAAATGCTCAAACCGGAAACTCTACCACTGCATTAATTATAAACCAAAATCCTTTCTATAACCAACAAAACATGAATAATTTGGCCCCTACCTACCTCTCTAGCATCATCTGATAGACCGTTCCTCTAATTCCCAGGTTCCTTAAACCTCTTGAGTTTTTGTGTATGCCTTTTCATTATCGTGAAAGTTTCTAGGTCCTGCTTGTCCCTCACCTTTCAATTTGAATGCTCACAGGTGAAGAGCTATTAGCCAAATGTCCTTGCATATCATTCTATAGCTCAGACTTAATTTTATAGTCTGTTTATTGCCCCTGCTCAGCACTAAGCTCTAGTGGGGAAGAGATTATGTTTATCTTTTCTTTCCATCACTGTATGCCAGGAACCATGCATAGTACCTGGAATATTGAAGAATCAATAAATGTTTTTCATTTTTTAAGTAAAGGATAGCCAATCTACAAATCCTAAAATATAGTGAAATAGATGTACTTTCTGAAATACACTGCAGTGACATTGTGTCAATATCTTTATAAACCTTCAGGCACTTCAAGGTTTTATGCTCATTCATAGGTTTCTGTTACAAACACTTCTGTATTTCTAAAATGTGCTGATCCCTTGGGGTTCCTATTGTCCAGAACCCAGTTGTGATGGTTAAAATCTGTTTTCAACTTAATCTTAACCCACAGACATTCCTCTTGGTTGGGTCTCTGAGGCTGCTTCCAGGAAGGAATAACTGAAAAAGGAAGTCCTTCCTCCACAGTGAGTTCTTTCCCCAGAGTGGACAGCCCTCCTGCAGATGGCCTTTATCTAAGAAAGCTCTGGGAATAAAGACTCCCTCTCTCCCACCTGGCTGCAGGTGCTGCTTGCTGGTGAGTGCTTTGTTTGCATGTGCATCTTTCCTGCCCAGCTATCCATCATTGGTATTAGAACCAAGTTTTCTCAGCCTTCCTTCATAGACTGAAGACCAGCATGGACTAAAAACCAGTGGATCTCCAGGAAGCCTTCAGTGTCGGATTGGGACTGCTGAAGCATCCAGCCACATGGACTGTGCAGCTATCATTTTCCCTGACTGTCAGGCCTGCAACCTGCTATTGTTGGACTGACGTAAACTAATCCAATTATTTCCCTTTTAATACAATTCATTCTATCAGTTCAGTTCTGTTCCTCTAGAGAACCCTGACTAATACAACAGTTAAATGAAAAGTTTCTCCATTCAGCTGGGAATATTTGAAAAAAAAAATTCATCAAGTTTTCAAAATAAATCCTTATGTATACTTAAAACCACATTTTCCATATTTTTTATTGTTGTTTTGTTTCTTAGTTCTGTCTGTATTTTCTGAGTTGGTCCCAGCAAAATTGTGGAGGGAACAGCTTCTTTGGTGGCTCTCAGAGAGTCCATTGCCAGCTCCTTCTCCCTACCCAAAACCTGGCTGAGCTCCGGCTGCTTTCCACTGTCCTCAGTGTGTTACTTATTCCCTTCTTGGATTTCACAACTCCTGGCTATGGTCAGTAACTTCCCCACAAAAGTTTGGCAGGTTTCTATTCTGTCTCCTTCAGTCCTAGCAAGGAATCAAGAGCATTTTATCCATGAATCTGGGCCAGTGTTTTTCACAACATAGTGTGTTACCCCGCCCAGATAAAGTTAAGTTTTGAGACCAACAGATCTCCACTACTACCCCAATGGATTGACTAATGTAGAACTTCAAGGTAATACTTATGGAGGCTCAGTTCACTGATGACCGTCAAATCACATTTTGGTGAATGTTTACAAAGATGCCCCATAATATATTTTAAAGAAAGAAATGGAGAATATTGGTCCAATATGATCTCATTTTCCAAAATAGAATGTGTTTCATGTATTGTGTATATTATTTCGCTATTAATAATAACTCAAAAGTAGATCATACCTGCCTCGTCATTAACAGGGTGCAGGATAAGGGGTCCACATAACATATGTGTAAATATTTTAGAATTGTAAACAAGCCTAAAAATACTGGCAGAAAGTGTATTCTCCTTTGACAAACAAGTTTCTTCACAAGACCTGAAAACCCACATCAAGTTTAGAATTAAACATACCAGGCTGATGTCCTACCTTGATCAAAGGCCACCCTTCATTTTATCTTCCATTTCTTGAGACATCTGCATACATACATACATGAAACGATACTATGTCTTAGCTACCTTTTGGGCACAGGCTAATTCGCAATGGTAGTTTGGGCTGTTTCTCAGATCACAGATGCAAAGAAGAGCTCTATCAGGTTCTACATGGACAAAGGGATCATTCAGTTGGAACACCAAAATATTGGGTATCCAGAACCTGGCTTTGGTGGGCAGGTCCCCACAACTCGGTGTACTCCTCACACTAGAAGAAGTTATTTAGAGCAAGGCCATATCAATGTCTCCTGAAATGAAAGATGCAAAGCATAGACCCACTTGTTCAGATCCAAGGGTTGTACTTAAATACCAGTATCAGGTCCCCAATCCAAATATAAGAAATGCTGGTGCTCATAGACGGATTAGTGATCACGTCAAGATTCACTTAACTATATAGCTTTTGGGTGTATGTATGCACATGTGCGTGTTCATAGGTGTGTGTATGTGTGCATACATGGAAGCCAGAGGTTGATACTGAGTGCCTGCCTCAATCACTCTCCACTTTATTATTATTATTATTATTTTTTGAGATGGTCTTTGTCACTGGAGCTCACTGATTTTGTTAGACTGGCAAGCCAGCAACCTTCAGGATTCACCCTGTCTCTGCTTACGCAGTACTACTTGGGTTACAGGCATGCCTACTGTGGTAGTTTGAATAGATGTCCCTCAATATATTCAGTGTTGTATTAGTTTGTAGTTTGGATCTGCAACCACCTGGCTGTAGAAGGTGTCACTAGGTGGACCCTGAGGTTTTGTGATGGGTTTGAATTTCAAATCTAAAGATATGTAAAGTGTGCCTAGTAGGAGTTCCTGAAGTGTGCTGTGTGGTGTGGCTTTTGGCTTATGACTTTCTCTCTCTCTCTCTCTCTCTCTCTCTCTCTCTCTCCTCTCTCTCTCTCTCTCTCTCTTGCTCTCTCGCTCTCTCGCTCTCTCGCTCTCTCGCTCTCTTTCTATTGGCCCTTTGAAGCAAGGCCAATTTCTTCTACCATTATGGAACTCCCCCTAGATCTGTAAGCTTCAATAAATATCCCTTCCTTCCATAACTATGCTTGATCTGGAAGTTCATCTCAGCGAACCTGAAGCTGTCTACTACACATGAGTGCTATAAATTCAAACTCAGGTCTTCATACTCATATATCAAGCACTTTAACAACTGCCCCATATTGTCAGCTCCATTGAATAGCTTCTGCTATCACAACATGATGTTCACTAGCAGGAACAGGAGATATATCTCTCAAATCACTATATACTTCCTCTTATTCAGCTATTCTCTATCAAGACTCCTAACCAACACTACAGTATTGACATCATAATTGTTAGTGTCCTTAGCACTACAGTCTTGAACCAAAATCACTGATGGTCCTTCTACAAGGAGCCCTCTAGAATCACCCAGAAAGCCCTGCCTATCACTGGTCTCCCATTGCCATGACAACAAAGATACAGTTGATGTCTAAAGGCCTAGCCTTGATCTCTTATTTCTACCTCACTATTCTATGCGCCTTTTCCTAATGGGATTTGTTTTTATGCTGATTGGGCTTAAAAAATGATAAAAACAAGGGATTGTCCCTTAAACTTCCTTAATTCAGCTCTTATAATCTATAAAGTAACTATAAAACTATTTCAATTAAGTAAGACCGATTTGAAAGCCATTCATTAATATAGATTTTATCATATATTATATATTTGTGCACAGAAAACATGTAAATCAAATAAAGAAATACTAGGAATAGTTAACCTTTCATTCCATTGATAGGATGTCTAGCCTATCAGAACCCACAGCACATAACCCTACTATGTGCCACTCACTGGGTATACAGCAATGAGTTAAATAGGTGGTGTTAATGTGGCTGAGCAGATCAAAATGAACACACTTTATTTTTAAAAGATGGACAACAAGAGGGACATGAAATCAAAATAAACAGAATGAACATCACTATAATGATGGAAAGGTGGAGAAACAATCTCAGTGCAAAGATTTTAAGTAAACCAAATTTGCCTTTGATATGAATACTTTTATTGTCATGCCAGTTAACATCTTATAATATTCCCCATGTGTCTTTGAAAATTTGTATTCATGGCTGCAACACTAGGGCCTGTTCCAAAATAGAAAATAACATGAACAGCACCAGTGGAAGAAAAGAAAGGAAGGAAATTGAAAAAAAAAAGAATACTGATTCATTTTATGTGGGCTGTTAAATAAGTAATGTATTTCAACTTCCCAGAAAGTAAGGTTAAGAGATTATGGATTAAAATAATTTAAGAAAAGTTCCAACCTACTGTAGCCCTTAAAAACATATTTGTATATAATTTGCACCTGAAAAATGTCTGTTGTAAAGTTGGGTCATTATGCACAGAGACATTGCCTCTTCCACATAACTGATGGCTACCCCACAATGCACAACCCACGTTCCCCAATGAGGAGGCTCCCTTCAGAGGGGGGAAGACATGTAGCAGGCTATCGAGGGCACCAACATGAATATATTCACATTATGTGCATAACTAATAAAAAATGTCTGTTGTTAGATATTTCATTTGTTCCAACAAAAGATTTATTGTTAAAAAAAGAAAGGAGTAGGTGTGACCTGCCAAATGTCTGAAAGAAGCCATGTTTTCAGACTATTATTTATAAAGAGAATACTGTACAATACTGTAGCAGACAGCTACAGGTTCACTGAGATTAACTTCCAGACCAGGCACAGTTATGAAGGAAGGGAAATATTTATTGAAGCTTACAGATCCAGGGGAAGTTTCATAATGGCAGAAGAAGGTGGCCTGTCTTTAACAGGACCAGCAAGAGAGGGAGAAAGCCACAAGCCAAAAGCACAGCACACCTCAGGAACTCCAACTAGGCACACTTTGCATACCTTTAGATTGAAATCCTAAACCCACCACCACACCTTAAGATCCGCCCAATGACATTGCCTCCAGCCAAGTGGCTGCAGATGCCAACTATAAACTAATAAAACACTGAATATATTGGGGGCCATTATTCAAACTACCACAAATACAATAGGTGATCCACTTTCGAATCAAACTTTCTTGATTTAAATAAGCCAATGCGCCTGTGCTTATGTTGTGAGTATGCCTAACCCTACCAGAAAAATCTAATGATACTGTTATGAAGAGAGGCATTGTGTAAATAAGCTAAACAACAGGTGTCACACACCTGTTCTCTCACCAGTCTTGAGAAGCTATCTTTCCTGAAGTGAGAAAGCCCGCTGAAAAGCACCACATACAGACATAAAATCCTAAGCAAGTAATCAAATGCCACTAAGTGTTTAGATGTAGATGTAACATTATTTTTAAAACTTTTCACTGATCTGACTAATAAAATCAAAGTAAGTCTGCAGGGTTCTTGTGTAACTTAATGCCAGGATTCCACCTAGTTCCATAACAAAGCATCTCTATGACAAGCCTCATCATGAATACAGGAACATAGAAATTTCAAAATCATCTTTGATGACTTCTTTACCTCCTCTGTGAATCAGATCTCAAATGAAGTCTATCAAAGCTAGCCGTCAAATGCCTTTTGAATCCATGCAAGCTTTCTCCTCACTGTATCCATTAATTTCTTACCCTTTCTGGTATTGAAAATTGCAGTGGACTCTGAATGAAATGCCTTTCTTCCAAGCTTGTTTCCCTAATTTCTGTCACCCAACTGCCCCAAACTGATGCTCTTTCCCTCTCCCTCTGAGTCTTTATAAGCCAGGCTGGCCCTGACTCTAGCCATCCTTGTGTTGGACTTACAGGTAAGTACCACCATGCCCAACTAAAGATTTTATTTCTGCCAGGCATGGTGGCATGTATCTTTAATCCCAGCACTCAGGAGGCAGAGGTAGGAGGATCGGTATGAGCTTAAGTCCACCTGGAGACTACATAGTGAATACCAGGTCAGCCTGGGCTACAGTGAGACCCTACCTCAAAAAAAAAAAAAAAAAAAAAAAACAAAAACCAAAAAAGAAAAAAATATTTCTAAAACAGATCCAATTGTGTTAGGAATCTTCTTCACATCTCCTACTGGACTTTTATTGACTACTCTGAATCAAGAAATCAAGGCTATATTTTGGTCTGGCTTCAATTTAACTGCCCTGCCTCATGTTTTGCTACCTCTCTGAACAAACCACTCCATCAAACTATTCCCAATGTACAAAACAACACACTTTTTCACGAGATTTTTGGAAATGTGCTGGAAATGTCTTGTGCATATTAAGCATTTTCTCTACTTCTGAATTACAGCTCTAGGTCTACACATATCTGTTTTTTTTTTTTTTCTGGAATGTTCTTTTCAATCATCTCACCATCTCTTGCCAACTTTTCTTGTGCCTAAAATGTGCAGCTCAGGTGCCATGTCCTTTGTGATGTCAATGGGCATGACCATCCCAGGCATGGCTCCCCTGCCTTGTGTGTCCACAGAGTGCCATAATCTCCACTGCCCTGTAATAACTAACAATCTGTCTCCACATTTTATTGAGCCTCTTAAAGAAAATAAAAAGAAGAGTGTATTTTATTCATCCACCTTCTTTAAGCCTGGCATTTCGTAAGTGCTCATGTGATCAGTTTGTAGGATGAATATGGTCTCAGATAAAGTATTTTAATAAAAATTAAATTAGTTAAATTTTGGGCATTGTTAATCAATGTGTCCAGATATAAACCTAACCTTTATAAGAGGATGTATGTGAAATGAATAACTGTAATAAGTATAGAAAAAAATTATAAATGAAAACTCAGTGAACATAATGTAGTGAGATTGTATTTAAAGATAATACTATTGAAGTTGGTCTTTCCCTCTACAGAAAACATATTCTTTAACTCCTAATATTTTTACTGCTCTAAAACTAGCCAACTCAAATACTTCAAGGTTCTACACAATTTCTCCTGTCACTTCAAAAATAGTGTTTTCTTACCCGAGGGTCTCAAATCTCACTTTTCCTTGGAACCCGTTTAAACAGTTCTCTCCTTTCTTGACAACATGTCTGCTTCGTTGACATACTTCGCTGAGTTACAGTTGCCTGCACTAACTTCGCAGATACTATTCTCATTCGTACTGCCATAGCTGACCTACATTTTTTTTCTGATTACAATTCTCCAGCTCTGTTTCCCACAGATATATTCTTGTCTATAATCCAATGTCACCGAGAATTTTATATCAAGAAATATATTTGTTTTCCCAACTCATCTGATTTTTTTTTAACTTTTTAAAAATCAGAACGGCTCTTCTGGGTTTCTGATAGCGTAATCTTACAGCTGCATGATCTTCTTTGATGGGTAAGTGAGGTTTATTGGTCTGTGCTTGTATTCATCATTACCTACAAACTCAATATGCCACTTCTTTACTGTATTATCTTACTGGTTAGTGGTCTATACAGACCACTGCCTCTCCGCCTCCCCGTTCTCATCTCCCCTTGGCAGGTGCCATCTGCTTTCCTCATCTTGGGTTTCACCCAGCTTGAACTCGGTCTTGCACAGCACATGACTGTTCTCCCCCACCTTTAAATCTTCACATATGTCATTCATTCCTTTTGGCTAGAATGCACTCCCCTATTGCTCTCTTCTGAGAGGCCTTGGTATTCTGATATTCTCTGCCTTTGAGATATAAGCCCTCAACAGGACCTGTTTCAAAAAAAAAAAAAAAAAAACCCTACTTTGATCCCATTCATTTTTGTCTTTATGGCTTTTTCCCCTCATCTGTATAGCAAACTCTCTTGTATTCCTATTTATTTTTCATTCTTCGCTTGAATTCCCACTTATTCAGCCACAAGGTTTCTCTAGAACCATCCACTCAGGACCCACTACCCATTACCAATGCCTCAGGAAGTGAGCTAAAATTTCAGCAGAAGCAATTAAGTAAAAGGACAAGAAGATAGATGTAAACTTTCCATTTCTAGAGACTACGGTGGGCTTCCATCTGTTTGGAATGGTTTCGTTCAACAACAGGGGCTCAGGTACAGACATCACCACGTTTGGTTTTCTTTCTTTCCCCGTGCACGTGGAGCTAGCTATCCTGCTCTGTGTCCACAACTTCCGCCTTCTGTACCAGGACACCTCGCCTAGTTTTCTTACGACGGTGGGTGATTGTTCTGGCCCAACCCATGTAAGCAACTGCCTTTTCCCCTTGAAAAATAATCATTTGCTGACCCAACAGCTTCCTCCTCAGGAGAAGCATTTGCATTTCCACCATGAAGAACTGTTCTACCTGAAGAACTGTCAGCCCTCTTGAGAGAGGGGCACTTATATCTTGAAAACCTCTTCCTGTCTGAAGAGCTCTAGCAGCCCTCCTCAGAGAGGAGGCATTTGCATTTCGAACCACCAAAAACATCTACCCACCCCAGTTCCTCCTTTCCAGGCACATACCAAACAGCTGTCTGCTTAGACCTGATCCTGCAAGCTTCACTCCACTATCGACTGGGAGATCCTGAAGACCCCACCATCAGTTAGGGCTTCCATTTCATTGTTTTTAAAGGTTTCTGCGCCAGAACTGGTTCCATTCTTTAGTTCTCTTTTCTTGGAGGTTGGAGGGAAGGCATTTCTGTGCGTTTATTTCACCCTCTCCAAACTCAGGCAGATGCCAGCCCCCGCAAAGTATCCCTACAATGCTCACATCATTTGCTCCACAAGCCCCGTCCCCAAGGAGAATTTGGGATTTAGTAGTTTCGTAATTGGGGGTGGGGTGGAAGGAGCCGATGCCCAAGGCCGCAATTCCTAGATGGTTGCTAAAGTATGCACTTGGAGCATTCGGGGCCCTCCTCGTTTGGCTCCCAAGTCCACAGTTCCTGAGGCTGACGTGATTTTTTTGGGGTGCGCCCATGACATGGAGCCCCCTCTGGGTCACCTGCTGCCCAACCCGTCACCCCCTGCCTTAGCTGTCTCAGTGACCCACATGGGCAGGTTTGGCTTACGCGCCTGCTTGCTTCAAATGAGCTAGCGTGCCGGGTGGCGCGCGCGCTTGGTTCCGGGCCAACAAACTTCTTGGGGACGGCGCGGCACCGCCTGCCTTTTCCTCCTCCTCCTCTGGGCCGTGGTGACCGTGCTGGTGGCGGTGGCCGTGGCGGTGGCGGTGGCAGTGGCGACGCGTAGCCCGCGGCGGCCGCTGGCTTCCCGCAGCGCGCGCGGAGGCGGGGCGGCGTGCTCCCCGCGCCGGGACCCGGACGTTCCCGTCCCCGCGGCGGGCGACCGGGTGACCGCGGCAGGGGGCACGGCGGGGACGGCGGCGGCGCACACTGCGGGGCGGAGAAGCAGCAGCGCTGCTGTCTCGGATCCGCGCTCCCAAGCCGGATAGGTAAACCCGGGCCGGGCAGCCGGAGGCGCCTGAGCGCTCCTCCTAGCCAGCTCTCGCCTGGTCGCCTCCGCCGCAGAGCATCCTAGCCCCGGACCACAGCGAAAACCCCTGCGGTTTGCAAATGCAAGCCTGTATTGTGCATTTGGGCCCCACCACCCCAGTGGGATTTTCTTCTGTTATCTGATGCCTGGTTTCATCCCCATCAGTTCTACCTCCACAAGCTGGGGGCGGGGGGAGCACCCACAACTAAAGTGGGACGCAGCAGCCCCGCGTGACGTGGACACACGAACTACATGGGTTAAGTGGCCCTGGGGTGCCAAGGCGCCCGTTGCCATCTGCTACCCACGGGGATGCACGCGGGACTGCAGGTGGGCCGCCTCACCCGCCCCCCCACACACACACATCCCCGTGGGTGGCTCCGGTTTTGCATTTTCTTGCAAAGTAGATGCGGGTGACCCTGCGGGCGGGCGGCGCGCATCGGGGCGCGGGGCGGGTGGCCGCCCGGCTTACCTGGGACGAGCGTCGGAGCCTCTGGGACGCGCGCCGAGCCCGGGACGGCGCTGCAGCGCCACCGCCGCCACTGCCAGTGGCCCCAGCTTGCTCGCCACCGGCGGGGAAGCGGAACCCGTCTCTGCCCTTATTCGTCTCTCCAGTGTGACCCTCCCACTCGGTGAGCACGAAGGACTCCGCACGACCGTCCAACTCGTGCCCAGGTCTTCCTTCATATGCCAACACAGCTGCCCCAGAGCCTGGGAATCAATCGTGCCTGTCTCGGGTTCACGTGGACAAGCGGGGGACACACATGTTAAGTTTCTCACTTCTGAACGTGAAATGTCTTCAAAGTAGTGTGTGGGGCACACGTTCACAGGTAGATAATTGGTTTTTTAACAGTTGGACTTAAAAAAAAAAAAACTTGTATCATTTATGTTTTATTTTGCACTTTCATGTCTGCTATTTGCATCAAGTTAATTAAGACAGTTTGCTTTCCTGTCAGCCTCGCTTGGACTGGTGTGTGGGGGGCGGGTGAGAGGGTCGTCCCAGAATCCGTAAAAGGATGTTGTGATTGTTTAATGTTAAATAGACCTTCAGCGGATTGGTTTGGTGGATACTCTTTGAATATATGAAGGGGACATTTTGCTGCAAATCTCTATTATAGCGGATATGGGATGAGGCCAGGGGGAGCGAAAGAGAGCTGGTGGAAGAAATACAGGAGTATATACACTACTTAGATATACATATATAACAAGTATAAATGGATATTTCACATTTCGGATGTCTTTATAGTAGAAATTTAAATATATTTATATACTTCTAGTTATGTATGCAATTAAAAAAAACACTCAAGAATTCAGAAAACTAAGCCAAACCGATAGAAAATGTTTAAATTTTTTAGTTCAGTGTTGCCACAATTGGGAATAGAAGATAGACTGTTAATCCGCAGTGATGAAAATCATTAAGTTTACACATAAAACCATGAAAACAAGCACCACCACACATCAGGGTTCACAAATCAAGAAATAAATAAAATCAGGCTGGCCAAAAAAAAAAAAAAAAAAAAAAACGTGAAGAAAAAAGATAGCTCAATTTCACTTAGTTGGAGGGAACCTATTGCAATGACAACTGAAGGGCTTTAAACGTGACTTTCTTCCTCAGGAAAATACTGGTGGTTTTAGAGTTTGCAACCACGGTGACATAAACCATGATTGTGTGTCAGGATTTCAACCCATCAGATGTGTTTCCTTCTCAAATGATTTTCATCCCTGGTTTTTGGTAGACTGTGGAAAGAGGCCAAGGAGGGGGGATATCACATGAGTCACCCGGCTCAAATGGCCATTTAAAAACATTGTACACAAAGTTTACCAGACTTTGGGTCATCATTTCTGTTTTCAAGTATCCTTATCCAAATTGTTTTCTCACTATGCAATTATACTTTATAAACCCTTTAGTTGTCAGTGAGTGGAATTAAGCATCTATGGGCTTGATTTTTCTAATAGCTTTTAAACTCACCTATTTGCATATAATTGATTCTCTTCAAACTAAAACTTTAAAATGACATTGCCAAAAGTCTACAGTTTTGAGGTTCATTTGATTCCACAAGCCAGTCATTTCAGTAATGTCATCATCTTTAAGATATTTACAAAGCAGACAAACATACTTTTGTTTCTAGTCAAAAATGCTCCTTTTGTTAGTCATCACATTGAACCTATAAAATTTTGAAGCAGTGAATAATCAATTAATAAAATTTAAAAATCATTTATCAGTTATTTTCTCTGCTCCTAGACAGACCAATATTCCTATATCAATAATCTGTAATTTTCTTTCAGAAAATGGTTTGAATCTGGGCTTGTTTCATGACCATGCATTATTGTGTCCATAGGTTATGGTCTTTTACCAATTTTTTTAAATTGAATTTTAAAGTGACATCCAGTAGAAAGAGCCATTGACCACAAACGTTGTATTTATCTAACCTAAATATAATGATAAATAATTAAGCTAGCCTCCTGCTTCTGAAATACCACTGAGTGAATAAATACCTGAAAATAATAAGGGACTCTCACAAGCCTAAATTGCAGCAGCTCTTGGCACTTCTCATACCCAGTTTTGTGTGTGTGTGTGTGTGTGTTGCATGCACATATGTGTTCATGTATACTTAAATTTTTAAAAAAGATTTAAAAACACAAACTGTTTTCAACATTTATGCTTCATGGATGACACAGTAAGCTATTCTTATGTCATGTGAAGAATAAATTCCAATTAAAGCATTTTAAAAGTTTGCATATTTAGAATGCCTCACTCACATAAATTGAGCAATTTGGGATGCACATTGCAACCTATCTTGATGAATATAATAAATAATGTGTTTAAGTGTCCCTTCTCAACCTCTTCTGGTTTTTTGTCTATTTCTTTTTCTTTTGTCTTCTTTTTTCTGTATCTGTACTCCCAGCTACGATGATTTTCCTTTGTAAATTCCTTTATTTTGCTCTTCTTTCATAGTTTCTGTTTTTCTGACAAGAAAGAGTTCCAGCATTGCCCTCAGCTAATTTCTTAGTTTCCACACCATAAAAGTGTTCATTCTTTATTGAGTTTGCAGGGCATGGCCATACAGACTTCCATGCATGTCCCATGGAAATATTCCAAAGCATCAGAAGTGGATGAACAGACAGTACTGTTAACTGTAGTTCCCAGATCTACTTGTCACCATGAGCAGGCACTTCTCACTGCATGCTAGGCCAGCATTACGGAATGGTATTCTTGAAAGGAAAAAGAAAGTGTTCAGAATAGTTCTAATTTCTTACTAATTGTTCAGAGTATGTTAAGACATCTTAAATTTTAAATTTTTTATTTTGCCATTATTTCTGAAATGAATATTTCACTGTTTGCTTTTATTTGCTTCCTTTCCTGGAAGACATTCTAGCTCATGTCGTTGATTTAGAAATGAAAGACAGATGCAACTTTCTTTTGGTTTGTTAGCCTCTTGCCTGAGGATCGGTGACACTGAAAGGAAATATGATAAAAAGACAAGTGACTGTCTGGGGAAAGTGTTTAGTAGCATATATACAGTTCTGGAAGACAAATTTTAAAAAGAAAGGGAGGAAATATATTGGTAGAAAATAACTATTAAAAATGAAGAGACAATTTATACAGAAACATAAAAGGTCAGTAAACTCATGATCAAATATTCAGTGTAATTACCATGCAAAAAATGTGCATATGTAAAGGACCATTTTCCTCCTCCTATTTTACTGGGCTTAATTATTAGTATTTATACAGTGTGGTGGACCTTCATGAAGATCATTCTCAATATATCTAGAAAGAGTACAAATTAGTTTGTGCTGTTCAAAGGCCAACTTTGCTATGTATGTCAGAATTTTTTTTTTAAAAGTGGGCTGGAGAGATGGCTTAGCAGTTAAGGCGTTTGCCTGCAAAGCCAAAGGACCCCAGTTCAATTCTCCAGAACACACACAAACCAGATGCACATAGGGGCTCATGCAATCTGGAGTTCGTTTGCCGTGGCTGGTTGCCCTAGCGAGTCCATTCTCATTCTCTCTCTCTCTCTCTCTCTCTCTCTCTCTCTCTCTCTCTCTCTCTCCCTCTTTCTCTCAAATAAATAAATTAATTAAATATATTTTTTTAAGTGAATGTTAACTGTGATCATAAATTCCTCTGAAACAGTAACTGCGGTTATTTCTGGGTTAGGATTATAAGGGTTTTGCTTTCTTCCTCTTACTTATCTGTAACCTATAAAGTTTCTACACTGAGCATGTAACACTGTTGTAATGAAAAGATAATAAACATGATAGCATGTGTTGCTTGATCTCAGAACTATTAATAAAGCTACAGTAGTAAGAGAACCAAAAACTTGGCCTTGAAATTACTGTTTTTAATCATTTCCAGCAAGAATATTTTAGATAGAAATTAATATACAACTTATACCATTTAAACCAAGTCTAATGATTTCACTAGGAAGCAGATATGAATTAAGCCCTGCATTTATTGAACACACACTTTTGGATATATTATGTATACAGAGATAGGGTTAATGTACCTAACCTTCTGGAGTTTAGCATTTGGCAAGGAAAAAATATGTTTGTGTATATAAATATAGCATAAAGAAACAATGTAAAGTATAATAAGCAGGATATATATGTGTGTATATATACACATGTATACAGAGAGAGAGTTCAAAGTTGGTAACTGTCATCATTTGTGGAAATATCAGGGTCATTAAAATTTCAGTAG
Organism: Orientallactaga sibirica; assembly: GCA_036365145.1. NCBI lineage: Eukaryota > Metazoa > Chordata > Mammalia > Rodentia > Dipodidae > Orientallactaga > Orientallactaga sibirica. The sequence continues at coordinate 24,429,181 of JAEOAD010000006.1, forward strand.
GCAATATACACCCATTTTCTGTCAGTCTACATAAGGCCATTGTACCAAATTATTGGTTTATAGTTCCTTTAATGTTTGCTGAAAACATCAACAAAAAGCATCCCCACTTCTCTCCTTTGCTGAGAACATGGTTTCTTATTTCCTGCTGAATTAAATCACTTCATTGTCAAAGTCCTAAACTGTGTTATCTCCAATCTATTCTTATCAGTTCCCTCAAATGTACATCGTGTCACAATCAAATTTATTCACATGTAACTACAGAATGAACAAATTTAACAGTTACTCATGTTTCCATCTCCACTTGGAATGTGAATTGGCTACTGAAATCCTGCTGTTTATTTATGGATTATTTAAGGTGTGATCAGTCACTTACATGGTTCTCTCCTGGCCCTCCCCCTGCCTTTGCACAACACACTTTGTGCTGCTTTCATGTCAATCTGTGCTAACTCTGTCTGGCTCATGGACATTTCTGTACCTGTCCCTCTGATGTGATTGTAAGCTTCTTGAGGACTAGAATTGTATCTTTTCATTTTCAGTACAAAATGCCCAGAGCACTTATTAAAGTACTTTTCATAATCTAGCTTTCAAATAATATTTGAAGAGAGGCCTGAAAAGTTTAAGAAACCAAGGACATAACAATTTTTAATGACATAGTATGGATTGAGTCTCAGTGTGTATGGAAAAAATAACTGGTCCATTCTTACATTCTATCTGAGGGAATTATATTTTCCCACTTGTAAAATCACAGGGAAAATTATTCTCAGCTAAAAAGTTCTCCCAGAGCAGGGATGCTAAGAACAGAAATACACAACATGACTGTCAATTTAAAATATCATCTTCACTATTTCCAATTAACTAATATTCTAGAAAAGAGAACATAATACTGTTTCATCTGTCTTAGAATAATTTCAAGGAGAATAATTCAATGTTTACATATTATAAGTGATTACTTATGACTATAAAATTGTGATTCTTTAAACTAAAATTCCTGTGTGAATCATTTGTTTTCAATTTAGAATTTTTTGGACTGACACATGCATTGCATAAAATGATTTTTAAAGGAATTATCAGGTATTATACATGAATGGCATGTATAACATGGTACCCTAATGCACTCTGTATATAGTATCTTTTAAGCCTTTCTTTGACCCATTGTTCTGTTCTGACAGTTCAGATCTAATGCTCTGAACAAATTGCAGAGTCAGGATTTGTACTTAGGGTATCTCATTCCATAGTCAAGGGTCTTACTACCAGCTAGAACCTTGTCTTCAATCAGATTTTATCAAACCTTCTCCAAGTACCTGTTTTTCACCCAGAACTACAGCACTCAGAGGGGTGGATTGGTAGGTGAGTAAGAAAAGTAGATGGAGATCTCTAAGGTACCTGTCAAAGTTGTATGAAACCTCTTACTAAATATTACAAGAACACATTTCTGTGTAAAAAAAGGACCTAATAGTAATGAAAAGAAAACTGTGAACCGGAATTACTGAACAAAAAGTTATTTTATTTATTCAAATGCTATGTGGCAACATGCTTTAGCCAATGCTGACTTGAAAAAAATAGCAAATGGACTTTACTTAGTCAACTATTCAATGAAGGCAAAGTAAGAAAATTTGACTAGACTCTGCTCTCTATCAGTGGTGACAAATGTATCTGTCTTTCTGATATTTAAGAACATTCTTGCTGTCAAATTATTTTACTATAAGCCCATTTTTACCCATTTGAAATATAAACCTCTATGTTTATAAAATCCCTTTCAAGTAATCATGAGAAGTCATAAAACATATAGCTAGTGAAAGAAATGACAGTTCATAAATCTATACTTATTTTAAATCACTTCAACTGTTAACCATAACTAGATTTTTCCTGTTTCCATGTAAATCTATCTTATTCTTAATTTAAGCCACATAATAAGTTTTAGTGAAGAAAGGTACTTCATTTAGAAAAAAAAAAAAAAAAAACCACAAATTCTTTCCTTCTTCAGGGTAGCCTGGTACAAAAAGATCACAAAGGTTTAAGACAAGGTGGAAGATCATGAGGCTAGCACACAGTCATGCCTGCCACAAATAATTCAAATAAGGTCAGGTCAGAGGCAAGTGCCATCACTTCATGGCAGAAACTTTCAAGTATCACTGCAAAGAACAAAGATATTGCAATGAAAACCTTCATAATTTAAAAAAAAAAATCACTTTTTATTTTGTTTGTTGAGAGAGAGAGAAACAGATAAGAAAGAGAGAATGGGTGTACCAGGGCCTCCAGCCACTGCCAACGAACTCCAGACGCATGCACCACCTTGTGCATCTGGCTTACGTGGGTCCTGGAGAATTGAACTTGAGCCATTTAGTTTTGCAGACATATGCCTTAACCTCTAAGCCATCTCTCAAGCCCTCATAATGCTTTTTATGGTTAGGAGGTACACCAAGGTTTTCTAATGCATCCCCACCAGTGGTATGAGAACATCTTCTAAATGTCTGCTGCTTCCAGAATTGCCACCAAGAAGGTGCCAGTGTGGCTCAGCTAGTTCAAGTCGCTCTCAGGTGAGAGCGTGAAAGCTGAAGAGTTTCTTCACATCAAACCTTTCCTCAAGTGTGGAGAGCTGGACCGTAGGCTTCCTTATCGTCTCTTTCTTAGAAACCCCTAGACGTTAGAGTTCTGCTAGCACAGGGCAATCCAGCAAGTTTCTGTCCTACAGACCCAGAAACAGCAGCCTTGCCCTTCATTTTCAGCAATACTCACTAAAATCCCAGGGGAAGACAGATTCAGCACTTCATTATGATGGCAGGGGACGCCAGCATTTTTTATTTTTTATTCCTTTCTCTTACAGCTTACATTGCTTCACTGGTGATGGAGACTAAGCAGCCAGTTCAATCTTGTTTGAACAGTAATACTTTTGGCCTATGATGTTTCTGGATTCAGCACTTAAAAAATTAATAATAGTAGTACTTGCTCTACAGTAATCCAGAGCTGACAATGTTGCAAGAGATTATTTGAATGGATTTACCATAGAAGACCTCTGTAATGTGGGGATTTTAGAGCTGAGAACTAACTTCCAAGAAGGAGCTGGCTCTTCAGAGATCATCAGAAACAGCCAGTGCAGGGCCTCTGGTAGACAGAGTAGGACTTGGGCAATGAACATAAAAAATCCTTCAGGCCTGGAAGTGGGTGAACAAAGAATAGCATATAGTAAGACTAGTGGACTCTGGGACTAGATCATTCAATACCTGATAATTTCTAGTACACAGTTTAGATTACATACTAATAATAAGAAGGTACTGGAGGTTTCAATCAGATGATGATAGGAACTGATTTGTTTTTGAAATATCATTGTCTTCCCTGTGAAGAATTGCCTAGACAAGCATAGAGATAAAGACATTTTTTGAGGTCCTTATGATTGCCTCCTACAATGAGGATAGTAGTTATATAAGTGAGAAATAAACTAATTCAACATAAATTTAGAATTAGATTTGGAGTCTGGCTAACGGGCTAATTATAACAGCTGAGGGAAATAAGCACATCACAGACCTGTGTCTCAGAGATACGATGGGCCCTGTCATGATTCATATATAAAATATCTCCAGCAGGCTCATATGGTTAAACATTTAATCCCCAGCCAATGATACTGTTTGTGAGGTTATGGAAATTTTGACCTAGCTAGTGGAAGTGGATCATTCGGGCAGTCCTTGTAGATGGTCACCACTTGTAGTTTCTTTTTTTACAAAATTATTTCTTTATTTGTAAGTGAGTGGGAAAGAAGAGAAATGGGGGGGGGGGAGAAGGATGGGTGTGCCAGGGTCTCCTGCTACTGCAAACAAACTCCAGACATATGCACCACTTTTTTTTAAGTATTTTTATTCTGTTCAATTTTTTTGGCATTTTATTTTATTTTATGCTTTTTATTTATTTATTTATTTTTCAAAGAACATTTTCATTGCAGCCCAAGTTGACCTGGAACTCTGTAGTCCCAAGCTGGCCTTGAACTCACAGCAATCCTATTACCTCTGGCTTCCTAGTGCTGGGACTAAAGGCATGTGCCACCACATCCAGCTTACATGCACTACTTTGTTCATCTGGCTTTACATGAGTACTGTAGCATTGAACCCAGGCCATCAGACTTTACAATCAAGTACCTTTAACCACTGAGCCATTTCTCCAGCTCTCGTCACTTGTAGCTTCTGCCTGGGGTTAGTTTGTCCCAACCAAAAAGCCCAACCAAAAGCCCTGTTGCCTCATCTCCTCTGTCATGATGGACTATACCCTCTGAATCTGTGAGCCAAAGTAAACCTCTCATCCCTTAAGCTGCTGCTGTCAGTATGTGTTCACAACAATGAGGAAACTAATACCAACCTTTAAAATTGTTTGCGTCGGGCAGGAGAGATGGCTCAGAGGCTAAGGCACTTGCTTACAGAGCCTAACCATCCAGTTTGATTCCCCAGCATTCACCTAAATCCGGATGCTCCCTAGCATGGCCATTCTCTCTCTTTCTCTTTCTCTCTGTCTCTCTCTGCTGCAAAGAAATAAAAAATAATTAAAGAATGTTTGCTTCAATCATGTTTAGATGTACATTTTAATCAATAAGAATTAAGTAAAGTTTTAAAAAACTCATTCTTTAGGAAAGGAGGTAAAAGAGAACTCATTCAATATCAGTAATAGACAAGCCCATGTGGCACAATTTATATTAGAATACAAAGAAGAAGTAATGTGTCCTCCTCAGAGATCTCCTATCACACCGTGAAGGATACAGGGTAGCAGGAAGGAAGGGGTGACCTGGAATCACATGAGCTGCTCCAAGACTAAACAGACTGAAGGAGCAAGCTCTGCAAATGAAACCAGACTTTTCCCACAGAAGGAAGGCTATTCATAGCTCTTCTTGGTCTCTGAACTCCAGCTAGAGCTGCAATAGCTCAGAAAGGGATGCTTGTCCAATCACCCTGGACAAACGAGGACAGGAGAAAAGGAGGCGGTGGGGGAAGGTGAAAAGGATTCCAGAAAAAGATCTTAAGAAATAGACTCTTTTTCTGTTTTCATGAATCATAATCATAATTATCAACACAGAGACTCTTACAGATACACAGAAATGAAAGACGGGAAAATTAAGCTCTATATTTTAGAGTTGTTTTATGGGACTCACAGAAATAAATCAAACAAAAACGCTATGTTAATCCAGTGTTTAGGGATTTTTAAAAATAAAAGTGCTTGCAAAAAACTTGGCAAAATACTATTTTAGTAGTTTTTAGTATTTAGTTAAGCCTTGAAGGCCTATGCAACTAGACAACTCGGCACCTGCTCTAGTCTTCTTATCATGCTCTGGGCAAAGACCAAATTTCCTGTAGTATTAAGTTACAAGTTCTAAAATGTCTTCATTAATTTAATAATGCCACAATGTTTGGGAAGCTGGATTAATTATTAAAAGTTTGAAAATAAATCAATGATGCAAAACTAGTACTTGGTATAACTTTACTTTAAAAGACCTTTTCAAATGCCATTCACAGTTTAAGATGTTTTACATATGCACATGAAAACAACATTTTGAAATTATTTACAAACAGCAAGACATATTCTTCAAATGATCAAAAGTAGGTCCCATTTTAGGTCTTTGAATGTCTCTCTTCACTACATGTCCTTCCAAGGATGTGGTCTGCAAGGGAACAGATCTGAGATGCTTCTGCCCCTGTGACAAAGAAGCTTTTCTGACTATACACAGAAAGGTTATGTATGGTGGCCAGATGGTTTATTTCCAAACAAGGACACTTTCAAAAATGAAAGGACACATTATGAAGATTATAATGGGATAATAGACATAAATGTCTACAGAATGCCCAAGATTTAAAGCAAGTAAGAAACAACAAAATGTCAAAAGACAGAGGGGTCCAGTGTAACCACCTTTAGAATTAGGATTTATTTCCAAGAATGGGATTTGGGACATAGTGCCTATGAACTGGTAAAAGCCCTTGATGACTGTTCTAGTATCATGAACCCCTGTGCAAATATTGTTAATGTGCCACCTTATCTCTAGGCATTGACACTGCCTCATGTTGTGTTACTGGGCTGTCTATCCTACGATGCTAAAATAGCTCTCTGGACACGTGCAGGAGTTAAGTGTCTCTCTAAGCTCCTTCTACCAGAGCATGACTTGTGCTCTACAGCAAGTTGAGTCTCCTGTTCTGTTATCTGTTTGGTGCCTATCTAAGGTAATACTATAGTTTTAATACTGTCGTTAAATTTCTTGATGGCTTCATATTGTCCTCCTCCATCTCAATGCCTTAATTAGTATTATGGGTACATTTTATAATGAAAGCAAAAATTCACTACCCTTGATCATGTTACCACATGCTGTGGAAAAATAATGGCCTCGTAGAATGAATTCGCATGTGTGTTTTCTTCAGAGACTGTTAACGGCATTAAGAAATCCTCATAAAGAATGGTTGTGAACTATAAAAAAATTTTAGGTCATGAACAAGACATATCAATTGCTACATAATACCAAAGAAAACACATGCCAAAGTTAGCTTGTTATAAAAAAAGGGGGGGAGCATTTAAAATTTGCAGCTGGCTTTGGTTAACACCACAGTAATTTACAAGGTTGAGGCACTTGGCTTTCTGTTTTAATTGGATGTGCAAGAGAAAATAGAATTTGCATCATCAAGTAATCAAGTGGAGATTCAAATGTCACAGAACTTTGTATATTCATATCATAACATCAACAACATAATTCAACAAATATTTATTTATTATACCATTTTTACTTCTTTGGAAAGAGCCATCAATGGGACAGACAAGATTACATGTTCCAGGCCAGGTGTGGTAGTCCATGTCTTTTATCTCAGCGCTCAGCAATCTGAGATGTGAAGAAGCTCATGGCCAGTCTAATGTACAGAGTAACCTCCAGATCAGCATGAGCTAAAGTGAGACTCTCAAAAAGCTGAAGAAATAAGTAAGTAAAAGATAATTTATTACTCACATGAATGGTGATGGAAATGTTCAGGAGATCTTGAGATCAAGATAGTTCCACGTCTTTCCAGCAACAGTTCTATCCACCAGCTACAAGACAGTACAGTTCCTCCAAATGAAATCAACCCAAGATAATGTTCTCAGGTGCCCATGCTGTGCTCTGATGGAATATGGAACTTAACTATTATATATACTTACCTCCTAAAGGATTAGAAGTGTTGGTAATCCTCCTTAAAAAGGTTTCTTGGGCCAAGTGTGGTGGTGAACGCCTTTAATCCCAGCACTCAGGAAGCAGAGGTAGGAGGATCGCCGTGAGTTCAAGGCCATCCTGAGACTACATTGTGAATTCCTATAAAGTGAACCCTAACTCTCAAAACCAAAAAGGTTTCCTGGGTATCTGTTCAACATTCGTTTATTCAACAAATAATTTATTTATTGAGTACTATGATGTACCATGCACTGTTGTGGTCTTTAAGACACAAAAGAAAGGTAAATTAATTTTCTTTCCTTATGGAGTCTATACCACATGGAAGGAGGTGAATAGTATTGCAGAAATAAAGGGGAGCAGTGTGTCAGAAATGGATACCTGCAGCAGGACATAAGAAGACAGGAGACAGTGCAACCCGGAGAGAGCCAGGGAACAGGTTCTCTGTTGTGATGGAGACCTCGCTGCAAGGACAACATGTGACCAGAACTTGCAAGAAGAAAAGGAGTTAGGGAAAGAGACTACAACAGGCAAAAGGAAGGAATTAGCCTAAAAATTCCTGAGTTGGGAATGTGCTTAATGTATCCAGAAACATCACAAAATCAGTGATGTAAAAACAGAGCAAACAGAGAGAGGAAGAAGTCTGAAGGACTGTGCTGCCTCCAGTTGCCACATGGTCATGGTGTTCCTTTACAGAAAACAAGCTGACTGTGAGGGAAATGCTCATTTTAATCTATTTATCCTGTTAAATTCTTCCCAGGCTTTTAACTTCTAATCCTTATGATTAAAATTGTTGTCTTCAGAATATATGTATAAAATAATATTTCTCTTTGCTTTCTTGAGTTTTTTTTTTAATTTAGTTTCTGGCAAAGGATATAAAATCCACTCACTGAAGTGTTATTCAGAGGAGAAACACGAACATTTATTCCAATTCTGAAACTCATGTTATACTTAGGTGCTAGACAAGTGAAAGATTTCCTAACTCTTCTGCTATGTGGCAAGAAAGCATTCTTTTTCTCCTGTACATGTATATAACTATATATATATGTGCAGTTTAAAATCTGCTTTTGGCAGATATGTCTCAAATTGCACACAGTCTACTGTAATGCTATATTCATTGGCAGCTAGGTTATAGATTGATGAAAAATATTAGATGTTTTCTTACAGGATAGGGGAAATCATCCAAAGTAAGGAAAACTAAATGTCCAGAAACAAAGTATTTCTGTTTAACATATACAATGATATGTGTATGTGTGCATGTGTGTATATTTATCTATATACATTTTTATGTCTATGCTCATACATTTTTAAGTATGCATTAAAAGACATTGTTTCTGGTCTCATGCTTAACAACTAATGCATCAAAGAGGATTTAGGATCAGGCAGACTTGGGCTTGAGTTAAACTTTTTGCTAGTTTCAGATAAGTAACTTAATCTCACTTTAAATGCCTGGCTTACAGAGAACTTGCAAGGATTTCCTCAAATAATGTATATGAAATATTTAAAAACTATCAAATATGTAATAATTGTTCAGTAGGGCATAGTAATTCTCTTTTCCTTAAGTCCTTCCCACTTCTTAATTCCTAGGTTCAGCTAATCACCGTTTTTCCTATCATCCTTTCACTAAAAAGGATATGAGTTTTGTTCCTCTATCTGAATTTGTAGTACAATTAGCCAAACTTCTCATTTAACCATCCAACCAGTACTTACTGAACACAAAGAGAGCAACAAAAAAGACACAGGGGTGCCATTAAGCTTTTAGTTTAAATTGTTCTGCCTCAAACACTAAATTTAGATAAAATGTCCCCACAGTATCTAGCACAATACCAAACATTAGTGATATTCCGAAATAGCCATAGACATAGTCTAATAAAATTAGGGTAGAGCTTACAGATAATCTTAATACCATAAGGTGATGTTTAGGGTAGCAAGAACAGAGTTGCTCTATCTATTAAAATAATAGGCATGGGCTAAGGCAATGGCTCAGTGGTTAAAGGTGTTTTTTTGCAAAGCCTGTAGCCTGGGTTTGATTTGCTATTACCCATGTAAAGTCAGATGCACAAAGTGGAAGATGTACCTGGAGTTTGTTTGCAGTGGCAAATAACCCTGGCATGCCCATACTGTTTGTCTATCTGTCTGACTGTCCTTGAAAATAAATTTTAAAAAGACTAAAAAAAAAAATAGATATATCTATTTAGCAAGTGAGAAACAATAAAATAGAGAAGTTATATTTTCTAATGCCAGAAAGACAGATATGGTCAGACATACTATAGAAAGATTATGGAATTGAAAAGATGAACTTCAAAATAATTATGAACAATATACCCAAGAAATAAGATGAAGAATTTTTAGCAGAAAATATACTGTATGAACAGTGATAAACTAGAACTCTAGAAGTTAAAAAAAATACTAAGCTGGGTATGATGATGCATACCTTTAATACCAGCACTTGGGTGGCAGAAGTGGGAGGACCACGAAAAATTCAAGGCCACCCTGAGGCTACATAATGAATTCCAGGTTAGCCTGGGCTAGAGTAAGACTCTACTGGGAAAAACCAAAACCAAACAAACAAACAAACAAAAAAAAAAACCATGATTGACAGCATGCTTCATCACATAAATAATATAAACCAAAAGTCAATGTAATGAAATCTCTACAGTATTAGAAATGACTGTCTTAAAATTTCAGAGTGAAAAGTTTATCCTTGAAACAACAACAAAAAAAACCTTAAGCATCTTCAAACTAAAGCAAGATGCTTCCAAAACAATGCATCTTTAGAGACTACGTGAAGGGAGTTTCAGTGAAAATAACTTAGCTGATGTTGCACTCAGGTTCACATTGCTGGTAGAAATCACCCAACCAAGAGCAACTTGTGGGAAAAAAGACAATATCCATGGGGGAGGACAGGGAGAAGGCTAATGATGGTACCATCATGGCTGTATATACACTATAAATATAACTAATAAAATAAATAAATAAAATTTTATTGGAACACACACACAAAAAAAGAATTCCCTATTCAGTTTTGTGACCTAGTTTTGAAGGTATTATTTTATTTAAAATTTTTTAAACAAAAAAAAAAAAAAGAAAAAAGAGGTTTATTTTGGCTTATAGGCATGAGGGGGAAGCTCCACAATGGCATGAACAGAGGGTGGACATCACCCCCTGGCCAACATGAGGTAGACAATAGCAACAGGAGAATGTGCCAAACACTGGCAAGGGGAAACTGGCTATAACACCCATAACCCTGCCCCCAACAAGACACCTCTTCCAGGAATCTTTAATTTTCAATTGCCATCAGCTGGGGAGACTAGCATTCAGAATACCCAAGTTTATGGGGGACACCTGAATCAAACTCCCACAGTTGATATCACAAGAACCCAGATGCAAAAAAAAAAAAAAAAATCAATAGGAAAGGCAAGTCAGTGGTAAAGTCAAATAGTTTAATCAAATCAAAATGATTTTTTAATTTAATATATGTGCACAAAAGTAATATAAAAAGACTATCTCGGCCTGGAGAGATGGCTTAGTGGTTGAGGCGCCTGCCTCCTAAGCCTAAGAATGCTGGTTCTAATTTCCAGCGGTTCCAAACTACAGGTCCCACGTTTAGCCAGATGCAAAGTGACTCAATGGCGCAATGTCGCACTTGGCCACCAGGGGGCGCACACGTCTGGATTTCATTCACAGCAGCTGAGACGCTGCTGGCACACCCATCTCTATCTGTCTTCCTCTCTCTCTCTGTCTCTCTCTCCAAAAAAAAAAAAAAAAAAAGACTATCTATGTACGTTTAATGTAGGTTTAATAGCACAAAAGAGGTCATTGAATTGTAGTACAAGAACTAAATTTTACGGGTCTCTAACAAGTACTTATGTTTATGTTCTAGGTTATCTGCTTTCAAAGATTAACAAAAGAATACGTAGCTGACAGAATAAAAACTGGAAATGACATTTTAAAGTGCTTGACTATTTAAAGAAAATAAACAAGGAGTAAAGCATATATAAATAATCAAGAAGTAAATGGAAATGTCCTTCATAAATATAAGAGAATGGAATGGCAGGACATTTTATTTTAAAGTTGTTCAATCCAGGTGTCCAGCATTAGATGAATGGGTAACAATGATGTGGTGTATCTATACTATGGAACTCTACATAGCAGCAAGGAAAGATGAACTAATGAAATTTGAAAAAAAACTGGTCGAATGTGGAAGAGATTGTCCTCAGTGAGCTCACCCAATCACAAAAAGATAATCGTTGCATGGTCTCATTCATTTGTGGCTCCTAAACTGAATCTGCCTGAGATGCTGCCAAACCTAATAAGTACCCTGAGGACCAGACAATAGGAAGGGTGGGGTAGGAGGGAGAGTAAGGGTGAGAGGGAGCAAGAGGGTGGGAGGGAGCGAGAGGGTAAGAGGGAGGGTAAAGGGGGACACAAATAGGGACTGTGGTAGTTTGAATATATGTCCCCCAATATATTCAATGTTTTATTACTTTATAGTTTTCATCTGCAATCACCTTGCTAGAGGCAAGGTCACTGGGGGCCGGTCTTAAGGTGTGGTGATGGTTTAAGATTCCATTGTAAAGATATGCAAATGTGCCTAGCAGGAGTTCCTGAAGTGTGCTATGTGACCTTTTGGCTGTAGTTTTGCTCTGTGTGCTGTGGTGGCTGGTTGGTTTTCTCTCTCTCTCTGCTTGGCCCTGTGGAGAGCAGGCCGCTTCTCTTGCCATTATGGAACTTCCCCTGGATCTGTAAGCTTCAATAAATAATATCCCTTCCTCCATAACTGTGCCTCGTCTGGAAGTTCATCTCAGCGAACCTGAAGCTGTCTGCAACAGTAAAGTGGTACCAGAAGTGGGGTGAGATGAACCAGATCGTGTGGATATTAGTCTTTTGGAACCTTTGTTTTGGAGGAATGGGCATGGACTTGGTGCTTGCAACTGAAGATGCCTTCTGGAGTGGTAAGCCAAGTTTTATGGACTATTCTGATGAGAGTTTGAGAATGCTAAGTGCAGATAGTATTGAACTTCGTGGCTTGGCTTATGAGCTTTCTAAGGGGAAGGAAAGAAGGCAGAGGACTTTGTTGGAACTGGGCTACTGGCATAAGGGATGGATACATTCCGTTATCCAGGCCCAGAGTGTTTGATCAAACTTAAATTTGTAATGGACTGATGTGCTTGGCTAAAGATATTGGACTGAGAGATTTAAGATGTTAAGTTGGAAAACCTGAAGCAAGTTAAAAGTAGAGGCATTTGAGACTGGTTTAGCTGCTATTGTCAACGCATTAGCAATCTTAAGGAAGGTGGAAGGAAGGTGGCCTGACTTGATTTACATTAAAACAATGGAGATGATGCCTGAGGAAAGACTGTTAAAAATGCAAATTCTTGGAAAGAGCTGACTGGAGAAGGAACCTGCTTTTCAAGGCTATGGTTTATTTTGTCCCTGGATTAAGAATATGGCTGTGTCCTGCACACCTGGTATTAGTTTTGGAAATATGAAAAATGCATAGAATGGTCATGAGTTGCACACGGTTCCAGGAGCCGCTGCTGAGATGCAGCATGAGGCAGGGCATGAAGACCCTCAGGAATAGGCTGGAAGAACCTTTGGAAGATGGACCGTGGTTTGCATGGAGACCTGAAGATGTTTTGGATATACCAGGACTGTGCAAAAGGGCTACCATGGAGTGCAGTATTGGCATGGGATGAAAGTTTTCCCTGGAGACTCTGCCCAGCTGGAGGGGTGGAATTGGCAAAACTGGAGACTGTCAGTCTCTGGTTATATTGAACTTGAACTGCAGAAGTTTGATGACTACTGATGGTGGTTGAGTTTGCATTATTCTAGTCTCTCCTTGCTATTCCTTATACCAGTTAAAATGTTTACTCTGTGCCTTTACATGTTGAAAGTATTTAACTTGCTTGATTTTACAGGACTATCTTAAGTTGATCAAGACTGTGAGAACCTTTGAAATTGGACTGAGTACAATTTACAATGTGTGATAGTTATAAATCTATTGGGGGCCAGGAGCTAAATATATTGGGGGCCAGGGGCGGAATGTGGTAGTTTGAATATATGTCCCCCAATATATTCAATGTTTTATTACTTTATAGTTTGCATCTGCAATCACCTTGCTAGAGGCAAGGTCACTGGGGGCTGGTCTTAAGGTGTGGTGATGGTTTAAGATTCCATTGTAAAGATATGCAAATGTGCCTAGCAGGAGTTCCTGAAGTGTGCTATGTGACCTTTTGGCTGTAGTTTTGCTCTGTGTGCTGTGGTGGCTGGTTGGTTTTCTCTCTCTCTCTGCTTGGCCCTGTGGAGAGCAGGCCGCTTCTCTTGCCATTATGGAACTTCCCCTGGATCTGTAAGCTTCAATAAATAATATCCCTTCCTCCATAACTGTGCCTCGTCTGGAAGTTCATCTCAGCGAACCTGAAGCTGTCTGCAACAGGGACCCAAAGGAAATGGTAATATAAAATGCTATATGCTGAACAGCAGGCTAAAACATTGGCCCTTCAGCAGGCCCACAGAGGGAACACCTGAACCACAGGGAACTGGAGAGAACATCATGAAGACCAACCTTAATCTTTTCCTGTTTCTCTCTCTCCCTGTCCCCTCTCTCTCTCTCTCTCTCTCTCTCCTCTCTCTCTTTCTCTCTCTCTTCTCTATACTCACTTTCTCTTTTATATTACCTATCTTTTTCTTCCTCCACCTTCCTTGGCACTGACTTATAACTACCAGTACCAGCACGGGGTTAATTTTCACGATGAGCTGTTGATCCAAAAGACCTACAAGGTCTTGATGACCCGCCAAAGGTTAAAGGTAAGACCCTACTGTTGAAGATTCCATACACGGTGAGACAAAACATGGAGAGACCTGGTCCTAATCTGGAAGAGGTCAGTCCCAAGACAGCTAATCTAGTGCCAGAGGGTGCTACACGAGTGACTGGGGGAAAATGACAGACATCTGTCCAAATAATTCGCAGTTTAAGCTACCCAGCAGGAAACAACATGATGTATTGCTCAAATAAGCACAGTAGGGCACACAGCCATGGTGGGTAACCAACTGCTCTTAATTTGACTAGTAGATCCACTCAGTGGAATGGAACTCATTGCTGGAACTGGGAAATAAGTCAAAGCCATGTCCAAAAAAGGAGCCCAGTCTCCAAGATCAAGCTTCCAACAAATGTGGGCTAGAAGAGGGCCTATGCATAAAATTATCTATAAAATAACTATGTCCATTCCATCTATCTAGTACTAACTTCTCTCTCCATTGGAGAATTTGCTTATTTTTTTCAGATGGACAATGAACCTGAAGGAAGGATCAGCCTATCACACCTCACCAGGGCCCCAGCTGAAACCTTAGAGTTATGTGGGGAAAGGGCAATAGTACAGCTTTCTTGAAGATCAAGACACCAGAAAAAGGCTGAAGGAGACAAACACAGAGAACATCCAACTCCTACTAAGCCAGATATCCAGAGACACGGAGGCTCCCAAAACCTCACCACTGAAGTAGAACTAAAATGATCCCAACGTGGCTCAGGAAAATTCACAGGAGGGGGTGTGGAAAGAGTGTTAGAGCCACAAGTTGGGTCATTATGCACAGAGACTTGGCCTATCCCCTATAATTTTTGACTACCCCCACAGTGCAGACCCACATCCCCCATTGATGAGGGTCCCTTTGGAGGGGGGAGGATAGGGAGGAGGATAATGGCATCACCAATATGATTGTAAAATTAGAATAATATAAACAAAATACTAAATTATTTTTTAAAAGTTTGGGGATGTGGTAATCTTGTAGACACATAGGGCATTTTCCAAGGCTCTCAGTACATGCTTAAAATTGCATATAGTGCCAAAGTCTATGTATACTGGTTTTTCTATGTGTGCATATCTACAATAAAATTTAATTTACAAAATAAGCACTGTGAGAGATTAACAAGGATAGCATAATAAAATATAAAAAGTATAACAGTGTACTGTGATACAAGTTTCAGCTCTATGTTTGGTCAGTGGTGACAATATAAGACTATACAAGGCCTGCATGATGAAATGTAGAGAGAATGATGTAGGCATTGCGACGTGGCATTAGGGTCACTATTGACCTCTAACATATGTCATGTGTTTAGTTTCAAGTGATGATGGCATGCAATTTATCAGAAGAACATGCAACTTAAAACATGGATTGCTTATTTCTTGAGGATTTAGCATATAGTTCAACTTTGAAAAATAGCTAACAATAATATGCCCAGAAATCATACATTCAGTTGTGCTAGCCATCTCAAGTCAAGTGTCAAAGGCAAACAGTTTTTTATATTTCAAACATAAATGCAAGTATGGTGATCTAAATCTTTTCATTAATAGGAATGATGAGCTATAATATTGGAAATATGGTGATATAGTCCAAATTCTGTTTAAAATGTATGCCAGTAGAGTGATAGATGACTTGAAAGCTTTTACTAGTATTTGTTTACAAGTTATTTAAAAATGTTTATTTTAGAACATTTCTACACTATTCCTGGAAGACTATGGACCATTTTATTTTCTTACAAGAGCAGCAGCACCCCTTAGCCATTACAAAATGTTCCTTGGTCCAGATTAGGGTTTCTATGAGTTTGGCGAAAGTGAAGATTTCCATTCAGCCATTAAGACTTATGGGGAACTACTTCAAAGGCTGAAGCAGGAAGACCACAAGTGCAAGGTCTGCTGGGACAGTGTAGAAACTCTGTCAAGGAAAAAAGAAACACACACAAAAGAAAAAAAGGAAGGCAAGTTCAGTGGTAGAACACTTGTTTAAGACACACGAAGCATCCAATTCTATCAATCAACAAAATTTTAGGATTCTGGAGTATCTCACAGATAATATTTATATTAAAAATACACTATATGTTCTACTTTTGGAACTCTGAGTTTTGTTGAAAGGAGGGGATTCTCATTGTATCTCATTAGTACAATTTTTTGTGACAAGCTCAATATGCTCATCATGAAATTGTAGCAGGCACACTATGTATCAAACCATGTACACTCTTGTTTTAAAAATTAGATATGCTAGACCTGTTTCTAAGTCTGTCTTATGCATAATTCTCTATGATCTCATTATGAACAAAAATAGAAAGTTTTTATGGCTATTTATACTTTTGAATGACAAAGGAAATCAAATTTTTAATAAAATGGAAACAGCATATGTTGTCATCAAAGTTTTAATATAAAACAACCAAGATCATAAAAATAGACCAAGCTTGAAACTGGGACTTCTGTGATTTCAATGATTTTTGTTTTCAAGGTTCAACTCAAACTAAACCTTGTTAGCATTTTTGAGGCTACATAGTGCTTTCTTTTCCTCAATGTAAGTATAATGGCAGTGCATGATAAACAAGTCTCTTATCTTTCTTTATAAAAATTGACTATCCGTGTCAGAACTTTCTTTCCACAAATAATTAATATAAGCAGCATATAAGCCTTCATAAAGTGACTTGCAAATTATATTCAAATGAAACAAATAAATTAGTGCTACCTCAAATCTCAGCTCATTTTTAAAAGAAAAAAAATAATATTATAAGATGCAGCAATTTATTTATTCATATGTGACACAGTGCTTTGAAGCTTTTAAGAAAAATAAACCTGTCCAACTGATTTACAGTGGTTTTAATTAGATGTCCCCCATACACGCATGCTTTGAATGCTCAGTCCTCAGCTAGTGGCAATTTAGGAGTTGGAGACCTGCTGGAGGAGGTGTGTTGTTGGGAATGGGCTTTTGGTTGTTAAAGCTAGCCTCTCCTTGCCAGAGTTCTTATTGTTGTCTTTAATCAGTTATAGGGAAGCTAATGTCTTGCCTCTGCTCTACCATCTTTTCTCTGCCATCATGAAGCTTCCTCTGGAGACTGTAAGCCAAAATACTCCCTGTCTTTCCATTAGCTGCTTTTAGTTGGGTGTTTTACTCCAGAAACACAAAGACAAGTTCAATGTGGTTTATATCTAAAACAAAACATTAAAGGAAACAACACCTCTCAAATGAAACTTGTTTCTTATGTTTCAACATAAGATTATAAAATGAAAATCATCCTCCTCTTGCCTAACATTTTTGGTAATATTTTCTTACAAATCCACTGAGGTTACTGTGTTACTGTTATTTCAATAACGACTCTCCTACATTAAGGGCATCTGTGTGCACAAAGGGCATTAGTCTGGAGTCCCCCCCACACCACAAATCTCCTTCTTGGCATTGTCCTGCATCTCCTTATTATGTTAAACTAGGAACTGTAGCTTAAAAATTGCACTAGAGTCACTTTGAGAGCAAATGCTATCTTAAAAAAAAAATTATTAAAATTTATTTATTGGCATGAACCTGTGTGCATGTCAGGGTCTCTTTCCACTGCAAAAGAATGCTGCCTGGCTTTACATGGGTGGCCTCATGCCACCAACATGGGATATGTCATCTACCCTCTGGATTTCAGGTTCCTACGATGTAAGTTAATGGAAATGGACTAGAGGACACTGAGGATTTCCAGAGGAGCTTCAGTACTGTGAATCCCTGGGAGAGCTGCTGTCTGTCATTTACCCTGCAGGCAAACACCCCTGTAACATATGCTCTATTCTAATATGTCATAGCCTACTGATAACAAAGCACTTTAAATTTCACATCTATTGTGTCTTATGTATCTATTAGGATCCTTCATTAATAACCTTTTCACCCATACCCCATGACACCAGTAGCAAATAAATTTAGTATAATTATGGCCTCCATGAGGGCAGATTCCATTATGCTTCTGTCTTGAAGATCCACTTTACTGGTAACGAGAACATGTATAGATTCAGAATATGTTTATTGAACAAGTGGTTAAAGACTCTGTGGTGGTTTGATACAGATGTCCCCCATAAACTGAGGTGTTCTGAATGCTAGGTTCCCATCTGATTGACATTTGGGAATTAAAGCCTCCTGGAGGCAGTGTATTGATGGGGGTGGGCTTATGGGCATTATAGCCAGTTTCCCCTTGCCAGTGTTTGGCACTCTCCTGTTACAATTGTCCATCTTATGTTGGCCAGAGGGTGATGTCCACCCTCTCTGCTTATGTCATCATTTTCCCTTGCCATCACAAAGCTTCTCCTTTAGTCTGTAAGCCAAAATAAACCCTTTTTTCCCAAAAAGCTGCTCTTGGTCAGGTGATCTCTGCCAGCAATGCAAACCTGACTACAACAGACTCCTATTATGGGGTGGGGAGATGCTCAATGGTTAAAGGCACTTAAAGCTTCATGGCCCAGGGCCTCTTCTCCAGTATCTACATAAAGCCAGATGCACAAAGGAGCATGCATTTGGAGCTCATTTGCAGTGGCAAAGAGGCCCTAGCATCATGACCATTCTCCCTCTCTCTGTCTTTCTGCATCACCTTCTTTCTCCATCTATGTGCCTATCTCTTCAATAAATAAAAATATTTAATTTTTATAAAGACACATGACTTTAAGATTTTTCTTACTGATTTTAAAAAACCATGACTTATTTTTTACTTTTCTTTTTCAAATTGATAATGTCAATTCTAACTGTTAAAGGACCTTACATGTTGAATATGTATTTCTGTAGCATCAGTTTTTAAAATGTAAAAGCACATAATTATTGACTCATAAGCCTTAAAAATAATCATCCATGTATTTATAAAGAAACTTAGTTATTTTTCTTATAGTTATGACAAAAAAAAACCTGACAAACAGCAATTTAAGGAAGGAAGGGTTTGTTCTGATGCACAGTTCAGAGGACTACAGTCCATTGTGGCAGGGAAAGCAGAAGAAAGCAGACCTTATTCTGTGGTACAATCAGGAAACAGAGAATTCAACTGGCCTCCTCTTCCTCATTTTATTCAGACTCACCCTGGGACTGTGGTACCCACATTAGGGGGGTGGAGTGGGCTCCCTCCTCTAGTCCTCTATTAACTATCACTGGAAACTCCCTTACCGACACACCAAAAGGTGTGCCTCATTAATATCCTACATGTTTCTGAATTCAGTAAAATTGATCATTGAAATTAGCCAACATAACCAGGAAAAGGTGAAAAACTTTATTTCAATAACTAATTTTCAGCTCAGCAAAAACTAAGCCTACATACATGTGCTGCTCACAGATTGGAATAGAGACAATGGTCAAAATGAGAATAGTAAATTAAGAATAGCCAATTTGAGCCAGGCGTGGTGGCACACACCTTTAATCCCAGCACACAGGAGGCAGAGGTAGGAGGATTGCTGTGAGTTCGAGGGCACCCTGAGACTACATAGTGAATTCCACGTCAGCCAAAAAAAAAAAAAAAAAAAAAAAGAATAGCCAATTTGAGAAGAGATGTAAGCAACAAACATGTTCTGCTTACAGATTGGAATAGAGACAATGATCAAAAATGAGAACAGTAAATTAAGAATAGCCAATTTGAGAAGAGATGTAAGCAAGAGAATGAAGACACTTGTAATTTTCTTTTAAGATGAAAGGCTGATGTATGGTGATGGTAAAAAAAATAATGAGAGAAAGATACACTCTAAAAAATATTCACTCTAAAAAAAGAATAGAAAACATTTCTCAGATGTAATCTGTATGTATAGGCAAATATTTTGCATGTGTATAAGTACATGATGGACATGAATGGGTTTTTAAGTGTTCATTTATATGTGGCTATACGTGTGTGTGTGTGTGTGTGTGTGTGTGTGTGTGTGTGTGTATGCATGTATGTGGAGGCCAGAGATTCTAAAGGAAAAGACAGACATGTGACAGGAGCTTTCTGGTAGGATAAAAAGATATGCTTGTGTAGCAGACAGCTTCAGGTTCGCTGAGATGAACTTCCAGACCAGGCACAGTTATGGAGGAAGGGATATTATTTACTGAAACTTACAGATCCAGGGGAAGTTCCGTAATGGCAGAAGAAGCTGGCCTGCCTTCACAGGACCAAACACAGAGAGCAAAGCCACAAGCCAAAAGCCACACAGCACAGCACACTTTGCATATCTTTAGATGGAAATCCTAAACCCACCACCACTCCTTAACATCAGCCCAGTGACACTGCCTCCAGCAAGGTGACTGCAGATGCAAACTATAAACTAATAAAACACTGAATATATTGGGGGCCATCTATTCAAACTACCACAGCTTGAAAACGATGCACTAAGTGTAGGAGAAAGAAACAATTCTCCCCCAAGAAAAATGTTGCAAATTGGTCTTAAAACATAACATCAGCAAAGACTCAGAAGCACAAACTGATGTTAATGAATGTGCAGTGAGTGTGCAGACAAGTCAGGAAAATTATTAGATGCCTTAATAAAAATGTTATGTAAAAATAGGGGGGGGCTGGATAGATGGCTTAGTGGTTAAGTCGCCTGCCTACAAAGCCTAGGAATGCCCGTTTGATTCTCCAGGTCCCATGTTTAGCCAGACACAAAGAGTGACGCAAGGGCGCAATACTGCACTTGCCCACAAGGGGGTGAACGTGTCTGGCGTTCCTTCACAGAGGCCAAGAGGTGGCTGGTGTGCCCATTCTCTATCTGTTCTGCTGGGATCCTCATATGACACTATTTTATGTTTAAATTATTAAAACATAAATAAATGTATGCCTTTTAAAACCAGAAGAAAATAACCTACCTTGTGTTTCAATAAGGAGAAACAATGCCAGTTATGTCAAATATATTTGCATATTTTCTTCACCAAGAGACAGGGCAACTTTTTAAATACAAATATACTGTTGGTCATATACATCTTTAAATTCTTAACTATGTACATTTTGGTGCCACAGACAACTTGATAGTTGTACTTAGTATAAGAAAGAAATGCAATGGAAAATGAATTGAGAAGAAATAGGAGGCCCAGAGGAAAAACTCCTTTATTCTGGCTTTCATGATGGGTATAGTGGAAGGGAAATGAAATCAGCAACGTAGAAGGGATATCTGCAGTCTTATGGTAAATGAAGCATTATTTTCAACCTCCAAGATATAGAAATAATCCATTAGTGGGTTGGTGGATAAATTGTAGTACATATCTACGATTGAATATAGCTTGCCATGGAAGTAGTGTCACTTGTAATAACATGGATGAGCCTAGAAGACAGTATGCTAAGTGAAATTAGCCAGACATAGGAAGAAAAATAGTGCATGATCAAAGTGCATGCAGCGAGAAGCAGAAGATGCAGTTAGCTGTGAATGTGGATGGAGGGGTTTATCAGCCAAGTGACACCGGTAGACTCTGCTGAGAGGCACAGTGTGCATAAAACACAATATCCCAGAAACATCTGTGTGGGCCGGTTATATATAGACACAGCCTTGTGTGACAGGATTGGAAGAACACAATGAAGGAAAAGGAGGCTTTTTTAAGGTCACTCTCTCAAGGCTCTTCAGTCCTAGCCACAGAGAAAATAACCTGGTGAGGAGAAACAATGAGGTGGGTGATAAGCATTTATGCTTTGAAAAGTTATTTTAGCCTTTATAAGCCACCTCGGTGTGTATATTGATCAGATTCACTGGGTCATCACCCAGTTCCGCAGGCATCTTCGAGTTATAAATGGATATAAGATGCTTACTCAAGACATCCATGACTGAGTAGAGTGTTCCACTGTGGGGTGGGTGCAGAAATTCCAAACAGTAGTTGAAATAAAGTCCTAAGATGTTTGATGTAAAATTCTCAATGCTGTAATGACACATGACTGGAGATTGTGTAAGGAAGCTTTAAGTAAGGAGAAAAATTAATCTCTTGAAATTTCAATTTTTGTAGAATCTAATGGATAGGCTGGTTTTTTGTTTGTTTGTTTGTTTTGTTTTGCATTTGTTTTCTTAAATTTCCCAGTAGGCAACTTAATAAACAAGACTTATTATTTTTAAATTTTTTATTATTCATTTCTAAGCAGAGAGAAGGAGAAAGAAAAACAGAGAGAAAGAGAGAGAGGGAGAGAATATGGACATAACAGGGCCTTTTGCCACTGCAAACAAACAAATTCCAGACGAATGTGCCACTTTTTGCATCTGGTCGTAGGGACTGATCAAATTTAGATGTTTAGGTTTTGCAAACAAGCACGTAGAACTACTACGTCATCTTCCTGCCCAACAAGTCAGTCTTGAGATGACCACTGAAAACAAATCAGGAAGACAGTTATAGTATATTAATAGTAATGCAGGCTAGACTTGTGACATTTAATTTTTAGTATTTCCTGGCCTTAACTGGTGACTTTTATTCCTTACTTGTCTAAAGAAAAATCTGAAAAGAAAATGATAAAGGGAGGGACAGTTACTTTCAGTTGTATCTGTTGGCTTCTGTTTTATATTCTTTACCTGGCCGAGACGTGCTTCACCAAAACAACGTATTTGCACTTCGTTTCTGACATCAACTTTCTCTTCATATACATTGGTATACATTTATTCCTTACAGATGACAAGGCACTATAAAACATCTGAAGACATCAGATGCTAGTCACACCTCTATGAGATGCAGTGAGTCTAAACCTACCATGTCCCACAGAGTCAACAGAAGAGGGTTCCTCTTGGATCTGAAGCCAGATTCTGCCACTCACTAAGCTGCAGGAATATGAGAAGTCACTTAACTCTTAGTGGTTCCGCTACAAACAGTAACAAAAGTAATATCAGACTCTAATGTTCTTGCAATGTTTGAGTTTATTAATACTGATAATACCTATAAAGTGCCTAGAACTATGCCTGAATCATAATAGGTACAAAATAAAGAGGAACTCTTTGTAACTAACCTAAAGGTAGGCTTATTTTAAATGCCAGGTCAGTGGCTTAGTAGCTATGTGTCTTTGGAAACCTCTTTGCCTATTTGACTCCTCCTGTCCTCTTTGTTTAATCTAGAGATTATAAAACTAGGGCTGGCTGGGTATGCAGCTCAAAGGGAGAGAACTTGCCTGCCATGTGCAGTCCTCAGTACCACAAAAATAAGCAAAATAAATTAAAATTAATGAAGGTGACTGAGGTGGCATGAAGATGCAATGAGATCAAATCTAGTGTGGCTCATTGGAATCTACAAGGTTAAGTAACTGTTGATTGTGATGGCCGAGAACTTGGGTTGTAGACATCAGATAAACATGTGTGACGCTAATTGGTCTAGACACTGTTGTTCCCTCTCTTTCTGGTTCTTGCAGAACATTCCAGATTTGCCTGGTAAGAAAGGAAAGTAAAACTTACCTTTAAGCCTCTAGGCTCACCTTCAACGACTATGGAAAGTGACAGCATTAAGAATTACATCTTTGACAAAGTTACGCATGAACAGTACCTTTCCATTTCAATGTGAGCCTCACTCTCAGCTATGTGATCATGCTCTAATCAAATACTGAGAAAAGTTAATGAAACACTACAAAATGTCAAGTGGAAAATTAATTTTGCTGGAACAAATTCCCAAAGTAGCAGAGAAATGATGGTCAGAAGTAAGACCATCCTAATAATTACCCATGAGAAAATGTCTCATTGAGAGTTGCCATGGCAACATAGGAAGCAGCTAAGGTCTGGACTCCCTTAAGCCTCATGTGAACACTGTTTAGAAATCAGTGAAGAAACAGAAGACCTTACATCATGAAATATGAGCAAGACTGTGACACCTTAAAAATTAACATTTTCTTCAAGTCTCCAAAGTACAAGCTACTCAGAAGTAGGTGAAAGGTTAGGGAGGAAAGAAACACAGTTTCCTTCTGGTGAAGGGATAGGTTTGAGGATTTCTATGCATGTGTGAGTTTTTCAGACAGAAAGTGAAGATCTTATTCTGATAACCATGGCATTTCTCCCAAATGGCAAGTGATTTTTCCATGACTGTGGCTAGACAAAAGTAACTATTACTGGCCATGGAAGTTCTAGTTCTCTAGTTCTTGTAATCAGTGACCTTGATTTATTTGTTTGTTTGTTTGTTTGCATATTTTGCAGTTTCTAAACAAGCTTTGTAAAAATTCCTCAGTAAGTCAATGTTCAATGAATGAATTTTCATACATATTTGTGGGAGTTTAAATAGATGGCCCCCAATATATTCAGGATTTTATTAAACTTTGTAATTTAGCTCTGCAGCCACCTGGCTGGAGGAGGTGTCACTGGACAGATTTTAGGGTCCAACCCTAAGGTGTGGTGGTGGAATTGCAGCCTAAAGATATGCAAAGTGCCTGAGTTCTGCCTGCAATTCCTGAAGTGTGCTTGTTTGTGGTATGGCTTTAGGGTTTTTGCTTGTGGCTTTTCTTTCTTTCCTTGGATCTGTGAAAGCAGGCCAGCTTTTTCTGCCATTATGGAACTTCCCCTCTATCGTCAATAAATATCCCTTCCTCCCTAACTGTGCCTGGTTTGGAAGTTCATCTCAGTGACCTGAAGCTCTCTGCTACAATATCTTACCCTGTAATTTATTAGGTGTCTGAAGGAAGAAATTATGCCTTCTGTTTGTTTATATTCTTCAATATATATGACATGTAAAATATATAATTTATATATAATTATTACTATGTTATCC
This sequence comes from Orientallactaga sibirica, assembly GCA_036365145.1. NCBI lineage: Eukaryota > Metazoa > Chordata > Mammalia > Rodentia > Dipodidae > Orientallactaga > Orientallactaga sibirica. The sequence continues at coordinate 24,453,767 of JAEOAD010000006.1, forward strand.
AGCTGTACCATTCCTGGATGTATACCTGAAGGAATCTAAGTTATAAAACAATGGAGATGAATACATACCCAGGTTTATTATAACGTGATTCATAATAACCAAGTTATAGAATCAGCCTAGAATTCCATCAACAGAAGAATAGATAATGAACACGTGATACACATACACAATGGAGCTTTTTCCAACCGAAAAAGAGAATGAAATTGTGTCATTTTCAAGAAAACAGATGGAACTAAAGATCATTGTCTTAAGCGAAATTAGCCAGACTCCCAAATTATATAGTTATTCACACACACACACACACACACACACACACACACACACGAAACTTGGGAAGGCAGGAGTAGTGGGAGATGCTGGGAGCATAGGGTAATAGGGCAAAGTATAGAACATACATGTGTGAAAAGTATCACATACTTACACATTTTGTACAATGAACATATACTAATTTAAAAAGTTATTTGAGGGCTGGAGAGATGACTTAGTGGTTAAGGCACTTTCCTGCAAAGCCAAAGGACCCAGGTTTGATTCCCCAGAACCCATATAAGCCAAATGAACAAAGTGGCGCCTGCATCTAGAGTTTGTTTGCAGCGGCTGATGGCCCTGGCATGCCCATTCATTCTCTCTCTCTCTCTCTCTCCTTCTTCTTCTCTCTCTCAAATAAATAAAATTAAAAAAAATAAACTAGAGCAAGAAAAGAAGAAGAAGAAGGAAGAGGAGGAGAAGAAGGAGAAGAAGAAGAAATAGTATACAAGACATTCCACTGTACAGGATAAGCCAAGCATTATGCATCCATATGGCTGGCTGACCCCAGGAAAAAAATATATGGCTAGTTTGCTTGGATGTGCCAATCCTAGCACAGTTCAGAAAGCACTATTAAGCCAGGTGTGGTGGCACACGCCTTTAATCCCAACGCTTGGGAGGCAGAGGTAGGAGGATTGCCATGAGTTCGAAGCCACCCTGAGACTACATAATGAATTCCAGGTCAGCCTGAGCTAGAGGGAGAGCCTACCTTGAAAAGCCAAAAAAAAAAAAAAAAAAAAAAAAAAAAAAAAAAGCACTATTTGTCCTGCAATTAGTCAGAGGTGTGGCCATTCTTCATCCAATACTTATACTGACCTTGAGGGGTTTTTCACCTGCGTGTCATAATCCTCAAATTTAAGAGACACTACTACCTATGCTTGCTTCTAGGTTTAAGAAACACAGGTAAAGTTCTTAAACTAGCACATCACATAGAATATGCTCACTTGTAAGTTCGTGGTGGTTGTTGTTGTCTCATTCTTCTTCCAGTTCTTCCCTGGTCTACTAACAAGTTTTCTGAGACAGGCAGGGCTCAGTGAGGACAATTCAGGGAAGGGAAAAAAATCTACAGTGATGACAAAAGAAACCACAATACTCAGGTTATGTTCCTGTCTGTCCTAACAGAACTTCATCTGACAGTCTCACCTTGCTGAGTATAAAACTAGCATTATAGGCCAAGAGTTTTGCTACCTAACAATGAATAATTCCTTGGGATATTACTCAAGGTTTTAATATCTTTATCTAACAAGAGTGAGTTTAACGATATCCAGATGGTAAGGATTGAGATGTGGGGGTAAGAAATAACTAAGACCATTGAAATGGGGAAACATGCTTCTTATAATCTAAAATAATCTATGTAGGAGGAAAGGGAGAGAGGTCAAATCTGGAACTGGTGAAATACACAGAGCCCTTAAATCTCACTATTTGGGAGGTCTGGAAATTGACTCAAAGTACTGGCAACTGTAGAGCGCCATCTAGTATTGGCTACTAGAACTGCAGCCGAGTTTTCGATTTCACTAAAGTGTATCAAGTAAATCTCTGGCAGGTGGGGAAATTCACTTTAGCGTTTGGAATTCTTTGATTATTAAAATTCCAAATTACACATGTGGCTTTCCCACCCCCTCAAAGAAACCAATGTTTTCTGCAACATCTTCTTTTCATTTGACAAATTATAGTTTTTCATGTAAAATGAATGAACCATGGGTAAATTTAAGGTACAAAGCAGGTCAGAGCATCAGGCTTATGTAGATTTAAGATGATGTCAGTGCTTTCATTATAACTTGTCTTACAGAGCTTATGAATTGGCTGCATAAATTTACAGCAAACTTAGTTAATTTTGTGTATTAACACCAAGTGTATTTAGGAAAAAAATCTAATTTTAGGGCTGGAGAGATAGTTCAGTAGATAAGCTGCAAAGTGGTTAGCCTGCAAAGCTAACGACTAGTGTTCGATTCCCAGTATCCATGGAAAGCCAGATCCACAAAGTGGTGCATGCCTCTGGAGTTTGTTTGCAGTGGCAAGAGTCCCTGGTATACCCATTCTCTCTCTCTCTCTCTCTTTCTCTCTCTCTCTCTCTGCTGTCAAATAATAAAATATTTTTAAATATAATTTTAATAAGGTTGGCATTTTATAAAAGCACAAGGTTTCATTTAACCCAGTAGTTTTAATTACAAAAGTATCTTTTGATCTTATATTTAAAATTAGTTTTAATTTCATGAAAATATTTTAAAACACAAAAATATTCTTGCCAACTTCATTTTTCTTTGGCCTAGAAAACACATTACTCATTTAAGTTAATCATGTATAATAACTTGTTGGTCAATTTAAATATTCCTCCAGTTGAGTTCACTAAGCATATGTAAATATTTTAAAATAATGAAAAGAAAAGGAACATGGTTGGTTGGTTTTGGAAACAGAATCTAGATTTGTACCCCAGGTTAATCTCATACTTGAAAACTTCTCCCTTAGCCTCCTAAGTGCTGAGATTACAGGTCTGTGCCACCCTACCTGGTAGGGGACACATGATTTACAAGAAATATTTTTAAATATATTTTTATATATTTATTTTTGAGTAGAGAGAGAAAAAAGATAGAGGGAGTATGGACATGGTGCTAGGGCCTCTGGCCATTGCAAACAAACTCCAGATTCATGTGCTACTTTGTGCATCTGGCTTTACATGGGTACTGGGGAATCAAACATTGGTTGTCAGGCTTTGCCAGCAAGCACCTCTCAATGCTGAGCCAGCTCCCCAGCCCACAAGGAGGATTTTCTAAAGAGTGAAGATACAGATTGACTTGACTGACTTGAATTTCATTTCTGTTTTTAAAATAATTTTATTTATTTATTTGAGAGAGAGAGAGAGAGAGGTAGAGAGAGAGAGAATGGGGGCATCAGGGCCTCCAGCCACTGCAAACAAGCTAACTCCAGATACATGCAACAATGTGTGCATCTGGCTTACATGGGTCCTGCAGATTTGAACCCTGGTCCTTTGGCTTTGCAGGAAAGTGCCTTAACCACTAAGCCATCTCTCTAGCCCTTGAATTTCTTTGAATTCCTTCCTTTCTTTCTTTCTTTCTTTCTTTCTTTCTTTCTTTCTTTCTTTCTTTCTTTTATTATTATTATTTTTTTGTAGTTCCATGCTGACCTGTAATTCACTAAATAGTCTCAGGGTGGCCTCAAACTCATGGAAATCTTCCTACCTCTGCCCCCAAATGCTAGGATTAAAGGCATGCACCACTGCACCTGGCAAATTTCATTTCTTAAAAAGATATCCTTCTTGCTCCACAGCTTATCATAACATTCATGTTATATTTTTCATGTACTTTTAAAATATTTATTAGACAGAGTGAGGTTAATAACCTTCTGTTGCACAAAAAATACAAAACTTTTTTTTAAATTACATAAAAAATAAGAACCATAATCAGTGTTTTGAAATCATAGTTCTTTGAATTTATACACCATTATTATATTTCAAAGCACCTTTTAAGTGCCAGGCATGGTGGCATTCATTTTCAATCCCAGCATTTGGTAGGCAGAGGTAGGAGTATTGCTGTGATCTCCAGGCTAGCCTGGGATGGAGTGAGTTCCAGGTCAGCCAGGGCTAGAGTGAGACCCTACCTAGAAAAAAACAAAACAAAACAAAACCCACCTTTTAAGAAATCACTCATTAAAAAAGGAAGAATCATTTTTCAGACAATAAACTTTATGCAACAAATGACTTTGAGCACTTTACTCTTTTCTTCATTTGTTCTGTCTGTAATTAAATAAACTTCTGGGACATAGGATTATTTTTTCATTGCTATTGTACTAAAAACATTTTTTTTCTATCAGTATATATTTACCAAGGGAGAAATGCAGTCTCAGTAGACAAGCCACACATGGCCTTGAGCCATGCTCAGGAGATAAAACATAATGAGATAAAACTGGACCACCCATTAGTGTACAATGCCTGTCAGAACTGGTCCCATACAACCATACACTACTCTGAAGAGGATTCGACATGTGTGACAGTTATTCCTGATCTTTATCCAACTTCAACCCTTCAAGGTTATTGTTTGTTTCCATAGAAACCATATTTCCAATCTCTTCCAAACTGATATTTAGGAATCTAATCCCATTGAATCAGTTTGCAATAAAAATGTACACCTAGCCTTGTGTGGTGGTGCACACCTTCAATCCCAGCACTCAGGAGGCTAGGGTACAAGGATCACCATGAGTTTGAGGTCAGCCTGGGCTACAGTGAGACCCTGAAACAACAGTAAAATAGTATACCTATTGTGGTAGTTTGAATATATGGCCCCCAATATATTCAGTGTTTTATTGGTTTATAGTTTGCATCTGCAATCACCTTGCTAGAGGCAATGTCACTGGGGGCCGGTCTTAAGGTGTGGTGGTGGGTTTGAGATTCCATTGTAAAGATATGCAAATTGTGCCTAAGGGGAGTTCCTGAAGTGTGCTGTGGCTCTTTGGCTGTAGTTTTGCTCTGTGTGCTGTGGTGGCTGGTTGGCTTTTTCTCTCTCTGCTTGGTCTTGTGAGAGAAGGTCGCTTCTTCTGCCATTATGGAACTTCCCCTGGATCTGTAAGCTTCAATAAATAATATCCCTTCCTCCATAACTGTGCCTGGTCTGGAAGTTCATCTCAGCGAACCTGAAGCTGTCTGCTACACCTATCAAACTTCAGGAAAGAAATTCAGCTGGCAGCTAAGAAAAAAATGTCCCATCACTGTTTTTGCTTTAGATGGCCCATCACTGACCTTTTACATGAGGCTATGCTGATATCATCAGTTCTGTCAAAACTAAACCAGAATGTTTTGCAGAAATACTAAGTTTAAAGAAAACAGATCTCTAATAAATGGTCTGGTAACATATATCTAATCTGGAAACCACATCAACAGTTTTCAGAAAAGACCATCATACTTGAATTATTATCATACCAAATGCACTAACACATGGGACTTTGATCCACTATCAAAAATAGTTTATTTTGAGAACACGATGAAGATGTTTATAATATCTGATCACAAACCATCTTACAACAAGTATCACATTTTGGGAACTTCTCTTTTGATTCATATTTCTTTTTGGTTTTTCAAGGTAGGGTCTAGCTTTAGCCCAGGCTGACCTGGAATTCACTATGTAATCTCATACTGGCCTCCAACTCACAGTGATCCACTCTACCTCTGCCTCCTGAATGCTGGATTAAAGACACGCGTCACCACACCCGGCCGCTTCATATTTCTTAAATAGCACCATGTCCCCAGCTACTCCTAGGATTTTTTTTTCTCCAATACTGAATTTCTTCTGAGACAGCAAATTTCTGCTAGAATATCTTGATCTACAAGGTCCTCTGTGATAAATGTGTGGCATTTTATAATGATACAGCCATTCAAGTCTTGAAAGCATGAAATCTCATTATTACTGCTGATATCCTATCAGTTACCAGACTATGACAAGAGAAGGACTTAAAAAGGAGGAAGGAAGAATTTGAGGACAGAATTTTAAGAGGTGCAGGCGACCAACTTCAGCAACAAGTCAGAGCTGACAGGATGTGTAAAATGCTGGCAGAGCTGGATGAGATGTGTCACCTCAGATCTCCTGGGAAACATGACAGCTCTGCTGATGTGGATTCCATTTTTTGTTGATTTCTATTTTTCCCATACCCTGCAATAGACAGTATGTTACAGAGCTTCAATATCCCGCCCCAAGCAGTTCTTTTATTATATATATAGTGCTTTATTTACTATAAAAACAAATTCCATGAAAAACACAGAGCTTAATGAAAAAGTCAGATCTATCAGGTGAAATTTAATATCACCCAGGTTTTTATTCCTCTGGACTCTACACTCTATTTTCAGTACTTGTAGAATTTAGGCTTTTTCAAAAGTTTCAAAAAGACTGATCAAATATTCACTTCACCTCTATACTTCTAATCCATTCATCTACCCTTTGTCAAATTTTATTTACTTCTTATCTATTTATTTAAGATAGTTCTCATGGAGCTCAGGCTGACCTCAGACTTGCCATATAGCAGAGGCTGACCTTGAACTCCTACTCTCCTGTCTCTATCTCTTAAGTGCTGACATCACAGATATATACCATCACTCAGTTTTAGGCCATATGTTCTCATTTTTTCCTGATATAAATTTATGTGACAGATGATCTTTATTTGCTAATTATTGGGCAGTATGTAAGTCATTCAAATTATTGCATGTATTAACACAGGCTATTAAAGGGGGAGGCAAAATTACAATTTCTTTTATCTTCCTCAATTTTAAAATTATTTTTATTTATTTATTTGAGAGAGACAGAGTGAGCATATGAGTGCACCAAGGCCTCTTGCCACTGTAAACAAACTCCACTTTGTGCATCTGATTTTACATAGGTAGTGGGGAATTGAACCTCAGGCTGGCAGGCTTTGCAAGCAAGTTCCTCCAACTGCTAAGCCATTTCTCCAGCCTCAATAGCTTCCACAATTTAATTAAAGATGGTGTGATGGACTTTATTCATATTCATAGCCAATACAGGAGCTCTTTATCCACATTCGCTGCAGCCCCCTCACTTGAGCTAAAAGATTTCACCTCCCACTACACACTTTGCAACATGCCATCCTCTCTTTCCCAGCCAAGCACACTATACAGTGGCATTCACAAAACTACATTTATGGTGTGATTTAATCATTTATCCTTAACATATAGCCTTTGAGAAAATGTGCAAATTGAGTAAGTCAGGCGTTAGTTGTATTTACTGAGAGAGCAAAGACACATGGTAACCGAACGCAATATGTTTTGGGATATGAGGGAAGTTAGGGTGCAATATCTGGCTTGGTTGTTACTGCTAGCGGTGAAAAATTGGTGCATATTAATTGATGGGACTTCAATTGGAATATTTTCTGGATTACCTCAGATTAAATATCCAGTAAAGACAAGGCTTAGAAGATTCCAGTAGCCAATCCTCCGGAACACAGATTGATCGATGAAAAGACCTACCGGGGACACTGGCTGGTTATTTCATGCAGCCCCATGTAACTTCTACAGTAATTGAAATTGTAAAAACGAAGGACAAGGATTTCACACTACATTCATGGAGCAAGTTTTCATATTTCATGTTCCTTGTTGGTGTTTCTTCCACAAATCACTGTCATGGGTATCTGGCATAATACCAGCACTGACTATAGTCATTCCTTCCACAAGGTGTCTCACTTGAATTCTGCTCTGTGTTTCCCCATGTAATATAGAGTTAAATTTGTTACCAGTGGTCTCTGGATGTTTCCAGGTTCTTAGTGTCTTACTGAAAGAACTGAAGAAAGGTACACACAAGTAGTTCCGCGGCAAGAAAACATGATTGGGAGCGCAGTGACCACAAGGGTTCGAATACTCGGCCAAAGGGGCAGTGAGTGGGTCCACTAGGGGGAGAGGACTCAAGAACCCCAGGAAGTGGTTTGGGTCTTCTCTTTATGGAATTTTTGGGGGAGAATAGATTGGCTACTAGGGGCATATTTTGGGTGGTCCTGTGATTTGATTGACAGATTTGGGTTACATGCTTTTTTTTCTGTTGTGCATGTTCCTTCCAAATGGGCACCTGATTTTAATCATATGTACACCAGGTTATACACAGGCATAAGGTGGTAAATAAAGGTTTTCCCTTAAGAGTTCATGGAGAGGACACTGTCTGTCTGATTGTCCGTGTACTCAAAACCAGTTCAGGCTGGATGGTCTCCTGCTGTTATGATTCTGAAACCATTGAAGAAGATAATTGAATGGGTACTGCTCGCAAAATATGGTTTCTACTGGGGTGAGGGGGTGGGCCGATGGGGGTGTACCTGCAGCTTAGTGTTGGTTAGGGTCCCAGGCTCCAAGCTGGTTGTTTTGTGCATTGTTTAGGAAAAGAGTGTGCTTCCTGCCCAATCTGAGCAATGTCCCAGGAGGCTAAACTATTCTCTGTGCGTGTCTACTCAAACTGACACCATTAAATGACAGTAAATTCAAGATGATAGAAGAAGCAGAACATCTGACCTTCACATGTATTCAGATTTCCAGATACAGAAATGTGAGTTTTGTCAGTGATTGGTCAAGGTAAGACATGCGACAAACATGCTAAAGTCAATGAAAATGCAGAGTGAAGTAGAGAACTTTGGAACAAGATGTAAGAAGGAAGCTGCAAATAGACTCAGACTTTGAAGACTAGAGGATGGCTGCAAAGATTAGCCCCAGGGAGACAAGGCCCCAGACAAAAGCAAGCACTGCCACCAACAATGATCTCAAGAGCAAGGTTCGTACATTTGCAGAACCTCTACCCCTTACTGTTTCCTAAGAAAGGAACATTAATTAACTCCTCTACCACTACCACCACTACCACCACTACCACCACTACCACCACTACCACCGCTACCACCACTACCACCGCTACCACCACTACCACCACTACCACCGCTACCACCACTACCACCGCTACCACCACTACCACCACTACCACCGGCTCAGGGTCAAGTTGATGTCTCATGAGGCTGAATTAGTTAAGGGAACTAAAATAACCAAGAAAAATACACTAATATGAAAACAGGAACTTAATGGAATACAAGGATTTATCCTCATTGTGGGGACCTGATTGAAAGCATGGGAGTCTTAGGCAGCCCAGGCCCTGAACAGCAGAAAACAAATCTATTTTCAAAGCCTTTTATGATGAGCATTTCTGCCCCAACTGTAAAAATGGACTCCTGAGAATCTAAACTGTAGATATATTTTTTCTTTAATTCAGTAGCATCCATTTGTATGCCTCCCAGATACAAAAAGAGAGAAAGTAAAGAAGAGAAGGGAAGGGAAAAATAAAAGCAGGCTCCCTCAGAAGTAGTTTTAAGTATCTTGTCTTCATATTTTAGAATAAGAATGCTGCAGAAGACCAGCAATGAGTAAATGTAGCCTCAATTAAAAAAAAAAATCACTAACCATTTTCAAAGTAGACAAAAAATAGAGGTAGACCTCACCTCCTGAAAAAAATCCATTTGGATTAATAAATAGAGGAAATTTTTACTCTGGAGAAGTGATGAAGCAAGCACTAACTGCATTAATAAGTCACAGAGAACATGCTAGATTAACATTGTTTTAATTAAAAAAATAATTTCTACTAGGGTGGTAAGTAAAATAAACATACACACATAATATACTTTGACTTGAGTGTTGCAGTTAGTTTCTTGCTCTGGACAAACACCAGACCAGAAGTAGCTTATGGGAGGAAAGGGTTTATTTCAGGCCCAAGATTGTAGAGGAATCTCCATCATGGTAGAAAAATCTGGCTCACTCCGTTGAACATCAACATAGTCAAGAGAGAAAAACCAATACCCCCAAACAACCAGCAAACACGAACAACCAGAGCCCAAACTGCCAGAGGCCAAACTTTCTCTCCACACCAAGTAGGGCTGGGCTATAAGATCCTGCCCTAGTGATGCCTCCTCCAGGAGGGCTGGCAGAGACTCAAATTGCAAGCTTAACCAAAAATACCTCAGAATGCCAGGTGTGGGGGCGATCTCCTTTAATCCCAGCACTTGCGAGACAGAGGTAAAAGGATCACTGTGAGTTTGAGGTCAGTCTGGGCTAGAGGGAGATCTTACCCTGAAAACACACAACACAACACAACAAAACAAAACAAAACTTACCTCAGACTATGAGGGACATACATTCACATTCAAACCACCACATTGAATAAAGTATTTGATTTCAATGATTTATAAAAATTAATTCATTAACTTGATTGTATTAAGAATACTTGGACTGGAGAGATAGCTTTAGAGATTCAGGTTCTTGCCTGAGAAGCCTATGGACTCAAGTTCCATTCCCCAGTACCCATGTAAGTCAGACGCACAAGGTGGTACGCGCATCTGGAGTTAGTTGCACCCACTTTCTCTCTGCCTGCCTCTTTTCTTTCTCTCTCTCTAAAATAAATAAATAAAATATTCTTTGGCCAGGTGTAGTGGCGCACGCCTTTAATCCCAGCACTTGGGAGGCAGAGGTACAAGGATTACCATGAGTTTGCGGCCACCCTGAGATTACATAGTGAATTCCAGGTCAGCCTAGGCTACAGGAATACCCTACCTTGAACAAAAAGAAAAGAAAAAAAAAAGAAAGAAAGAAATACTTAGGAGATTAATAAAGCACACCCCAGACAATTAACACTTCCAAGACAATTAGATCAGGGAATCTCTGAATGGATTCATCCCTTGTGAATCCAGAATGGGATAGCATTATAGGGAGGTATTGAAAAGTAGAAGGTTGTGGGCTTTGTAGCAAATAGGTCGTTGGGGACATGACATGTCCTTAAGGACTATATCTTGTTCTGGGCCTTTCCAATGTAGTCTTATCTCTCTGCTCCATTTCTTGTCTCCTCGTGGACGGTAGCCTTTTTTCCCCCTCCTTTGGTTTTTCAAGGTAGGGTCTTGCTCAAGCCCAGGCTGACCTGGAATTCTTCACTCAGGTCTCAGGGTGAACTCACGGGGATCCTCCTACCTCTGCCTCCCGAGTGCTGGCATTAAAGGCGTGTGCCACCACGCCCAACTGACTATAGCCTTTTGATTCCACTAGCTAAAGTAAACCCTTCGGCCCTGAAGTTGTTTCTGTCAGGCATTTTTTTTTTTTTTTTGCAACTATAATGCAAAAGCTTAAGACACCCTTCTTGAAATACCCACTTAAAAAAACATGGTGAAATATTAATTAATCGTGCAGACATACATAGTGTAAATTATTTGGAAAGATGCTAACCATTGAATCCAAAGTTAAAACTTATTCTTTCTAGCCGGGCGTGGTGGCACACGCCTTTAATCCCAGCACTCGGGAGGCAGAGGTAGTAGGATCGCCAAGAGTTCGAGGCCACCCTGAGACTACATAGTTAATTCCAGGTCAGCCTGGACTAGAGTGAAACCCTACCTCGAAAAAACCATTAAAAAAAAAAAAAAAAAACTTATTCTTTCTGACTATAAAATGTTCTCACATGTTAAAGACATTAATTATTTAAGCTTTTATTGAAAGATAACTTCAACCAGGTGATCCAAATAGATTTAATGCAATTAATTTGCAAGTATACATAAAATCTTCAAATAACTGCATATTTTCGAGTTATTTATAATTTCACCATCTTTATCACAATTATCTCTATTAAGTTGGCTTTGATGGTGGGAAATTGGGTGTAACTGAGATTGTTTCATCTTGCCTTGGCCTGCATTCCATGGAACCCTGTGTTCTTTTTTTGTCAGATGTGTTATAATGGAGAATTTTTTTCCCCCAACATCTTGATAGAATCACCCAAAGGATATTCTATGTTCTCTTTTGACAGGTTCTGGTAGCAATGAACTTTGATGGCAAAGTCTCTATTTCTGTGACTGCTGTTTGTGACCCTGTGGTTTCTCTTGCTTTGATAATGGGAGTAGTCTTTCTGAGTAGTGCATTTTGGAATGCAGAATCTTTGGTGCCTGACAGATTCTGGAACTTTTACCAGGCTAATGATAGTTCATGGAGACAAAGTGAAGTCATAAATATTGAGTGGAACTCCATAAAGTTCCCCACTTGTTCTTCTGATGAGAGCCCACCTGTTATGCATCAGGGAATGTGAGCTGGGAGCCTAAACTGGAATGGGGATGGAGGAGGTATTGTGTTACAGTAGGGACTTAGTTCATGTTAGGTTTATGCCTGCTGATGGACATGCTGAAGCCACTAAGGTTCATAAGTCACTGTGAAGCACTCTGGTCTATGTAGTTTGTAATCCTGGTTCTACATTTTACCCATTGAAGTAAAGTTTCTATGAGTGGAAGCTTGGAAGTTTTAGTTTTCAGAACCTTTTTTTTTTTTTGTAGGTCAGGCATGCTAGTGCATGCCTGGAAGTCCAGCATTCAAGAGGCTGAGGCAAGAGGACTGGGAGTTGAAGAGCAGGCTGGGCTATACAGTGTGTTTGAGATAACCTTAGCTATCCAGTCTCACACGAGAAAATTAGCAAAAAATCTCTCCCAAAGAAACAAAATAAATAAAGCTTCTTGCACACGTGAATGTTGTGGAATGATTACTCAAGGTTCAAAATTCATTGTCTGCTGAGTCTAAAGCATGTCCTAGACATTTTTTGCCTCTTTCTCTTTGTTCATCCTCCTCCCTGTTTCTGAATGCCTACCTCCTTCCAATTTCTACTTATTTTAAACCTGTCTGTTCTGTAAGTACATGCCAGGCTCCTAGATGTTGTTTCCAGTAAATGACTGCTTTTTGATACCTTCTGCTTCTTTAAGTCACAGTTTTCTCAAGTGAAAAAGATTGTCTTGGGGCTGGAGAAATGGCTCAGCAGTTAAGGTACTTGCCTACAAAACCTAGTGACCCAAGTTCGATTCCTCAGTACCAACGTAAAGCCAGGTGCACAAAGTGGTGGTTGCATCTGGGGTTCATTTGCAATGGCTGGAGGCCAAGATGCATGCCCATTCTCCCTCCCCCCCACTTGTAAATAAGTTGTTTTGAAAAAAATGATATAATGCTTGTCTTCTAAATTGTGATTGTCATATTTATATCTTTATTGGTGCTTATCACAATCTGCCAAATGTTATAAATTTGTATTCCTGTCCTTTTACATTTATACTACAATTATAAAGATCATACAATTACCAACATCATCAGCTTTATTTGTCCAATGTTATATATTGCCTTTAGACAATAAGAACCTGAAAATATACTTTTCATCTGTTTTATCAATGTCCCCAAAGCGCTTTGAAATGTTTGCCATGTAGATGGTCAAGTGAATGGCTGTCTCATTGAATTTATTTAAAGAAAATAAATATTCAAATTTGTATCCTAAATTTTCCTGCCTTGAATAACTTAGCATACTTGGTTCCTTTTAAAAAATTAAATGATTTAATTGTATTAACTAAATAATACAGTGTTAACAGAGCTTACTGTGATATTAACATAAAAGAATATAAAGTATGAGACACTGAAATCAAAATCCATTAGTAGTGGTATTTTCAGTTCTTTCAGAAGTGCTTTGATAGCTCACTGTGTTTGTGATGCCAGGGCTTGCTTCATATGCTATGCAGTGTGATTAAAGAAAAAGCTGTATTTGAAAGTCAACACATATAAGTTAATTACATAGAGTTCTGAAATGCCATAATTCCAAAACTTATGCTTAATATATAAGTATTTTAAGAAATGTGTTTGCAATTTATTCTGTAATATTAACAAGCCATCAAGGGATTTGACTAGTTCTAGATGTATGCAGATATAGTGTCTGATAATGAGCATAAAATTTCCACTGGCTTATTCAAGAATGTATTAGATAAATTATCTGTAGCAGGAGGAATAATGGTGAGCTAGCAGGAGGAAGTCGATATCACTATGAAATCTATGAAGTCACAGAAGTAATATTCCAGGGAGGAAATATTTAAGTTCGTCAAAGATGAAAAATCATGATTTTGTTAGTGTCAAGCACAGACCAGTTATCTCAGGTGTAAATAGGGCTCATGGGGGCGGGAGTACAAAAATGAAGGAAGAGGCCACACAATTGTTTGTGGCTTAGGCCATGCAAGGATAGTTGCATGCACTGTGTCTGACACTTCAGACAAGACTGTCCTTAGCATCTGCAGAATCACAGAGGAGAAGCTCAGGGAATGTCTGCATGGTCAGGAGACACTGATTTTGGAGCACGTGGCTTTGTTAGAAAGGGGGTGTCTTTCAGAAACCAGTAAGGGGTGTCAGTCAATTCTTCCATTGTATTAACTGGCTTTGCAAGGAGCCTGTTCTCTGAGAAACCATAGAGGGAAGAGATTAGGTCTCCAGAACCATTCTGTTTCATCCCTCATCAGTCAACGCCCTCAGTTCTTAGGAGCGTACCCCATCTAAGTACTTCCATCATCTCTGGATGACTCTGGCTGCTGATGCTTCCATCTGCTCTTGGGAGAGAGGCAGTTCTGCAGCTTTTCTGGGTGGAAAGCATGATTTCAGATCCTGTGCCAGCCACGCTGAAACAGCCCACCACAATTCATTCTCTCTCTCTCTCTCTCTGATTGATTGTACTAGTTACTTTTCTCATCCCTGTGTCCAAATTTCTAACAGAAGCAGATTAAGGGAGAAAGAATTTATTCTGGGTCATGGTTCAGAGGAAGTCCATCATGGTGAGGAAGAATGAGGGGCATCGCCTGTGGCATCAGAAGCTAGTGGCCTCTCATGTCTTATTGGATCATGAACTAGATAGAAGACTCCACTTGGAAGCAGAGCCAGGATACAACCCTCAGAGGCCCACCACCGTGACCCACCTTCACCCTTTGGCGATCACACCCTCCTCAAAAGTGCCACAAGAGCCTGGGGTTGGGGGGGGTGCATTTCATACTCAAACCACAACACTGATGAATAACAAACTTTGTACAAAGTACTTAAAGACACTATATGAAGACTCTAAAAAGTATATAACAGCAAGTAGTTTAAGGGGAAAAACAAAACATGAAAAAACAATCATTAGTATAGTGGGAAAGCTTCCTGATTTCCTTTGGTGAACTTTCTTCCCTCCCTTCCTCCCTTTTTCCCTTTCTACCTCCTTCTTTTCCTCCTTTCCCCCATCCCTTTCTCTTTCTTTCCACCCTCTCTTACTTCTGTCCTTCCTCCTTATGGTTATGGGAGTCCCAATACTCTAAAAGACTCCAAATTAGGGCCAGAGGAACCAGGCATCTCTGGAAGGCAGAGATAGGAAGATAAATTCAGAGAGGAGAAGATGAAGCTGACTCTAGTCTCAGGCTCACTCACAAGCTACCCTCACAGGACAGAGCCAGTTAATATGCATTTTACATTAGTGCATAGCTTTTGTCATACTAAATGTATAAAGGCATGAATACTAAACTGGGCGTGTTCTGTTGGAATATTTCATGTGCTACCCCACTGTATTTTCTTCAGTTTTCTACAACACAAAAAACTACTATTATGTTTGCCATGTCTTTGCTTTCTTGGCTACTTTACCACATAACTATTCCTAAATAATGTAATGTTGTTCATTTAAAAATATTATATTGATAGAATAACACTGTATATATTCTTGATACCTTTGCTCTACCTTACTTTCTGAAGTCTTTACATTCATGTGTAGTTTATCTAAGTAGTATGTTATTATTCCATTGCTCCACAAATTCTCTCTGTTTGGAGAAAGTACTGAATGGACATTTGGGTTATTCCCATGCCTTAATATGTTTTAAATGTTTATTTTTTAAAAAAATATTTTATTTATTTGAGAGAGAGGAGGAGAGAGAGAAAGAAGTAGATAAAGAGAGATATAGTGGGCATGCCAGGGCCTTTTGCCATTGCAAACAAACTCCAGACACATATGCCATGTTATGCATCTGGCTTTACGTGGGTATAATGAGGAATGGAACATGGGTCCTTTGGCTTTGTTGGCAAGCGCCTTAAGTGCTAAGCCACCTCTCCAGCCCTGTTTAGTATTTTTCTAGGGTTGTTAAAATGTTTATGCCATGTGGTGAATAGATACAGGAAATTCTCAGGTGTAAATCTAGGAACTAAAAATCAACATCTTAACTTTACACTCATGTTTAACTATCATAATGATGTCATAGTTCCAAGATGGTAGCAGGTTTTCAATATGCCTATAGAACATTTTCATTGCTCCATTTTTTATAATAGTAGAAATATTGTCAGACTTCGAAATTGCATCCACATTGGGTAGATTTAATTAGTTTTTAATTTGTTGGACTTATATGAACTTCTTTAAACATCTTCTCATCTGTAATTGGCTATATATACTATTTGGGTCCCATAGCAATATAAAGGTTAAAAATAGCCTACATTAATCAATGGTTAGAGAAGTTATAATAACACTTACTGTATAGTGACAAAGAGACAGGCAATTTTAGATGATAGAGAAGCTTAGAAAGGTGACTGAGCTCATATATATTCTATAGCTTGATATGGGTGATGGCTACCAAATATCTCAGTAGCATTCATTGAAACATAAACTTAAATTTTTAAAACTGTACTGTAACTTTTATATAGCAACAAAAAGGAAGAACTCCAGAGATTACTCAGTGGTTAAACACACTTGCTTGCAAAGCTGGACAGCCTGGGTTCAATTTCTTAGTACCCACATAAAACAGGATGCACAAATTGGTGTATGTATCTGGAATTCATTTGCAGGGTCAAGAGGCCCTGACACATATCCATACTCACTCTCTGTGTCTCAAATAAATTTTTAAAAAAATTAAGGGAAAACATTCTTAATTAAAATGGTAGGAAAATAAAGCCTATAGGCAGAAATCCTTTTTTGTGCAATATGCATACATATAGTCTAGTATGCACATTATTCATGATTCCATGGTACTTCTATAAATAAACACTCTACAAAACCAGTGAGATATGTGGTTGGAAAAGCTGTCCATAAGAAGGATGGGCAGCCAGCTGTTGCTCTCATGGAAACCTGTTACTATCTTCCCTCATTGTTGCTGGAGTCACCACTGAGAAATGAGGGTGAAGCATACAGCAGATGGTCCCACAAAAGTGTCAGCAAAGAGAAGCCATTTAAGGAGCTATCTTTTTGTTCTTTAGTATTTGAGAAGTCGGGTTCCTAAGATCACAATGACATAATTTGCAAGTGAATTCATTTTTTTTTCCTGTAGAGATATTTATAACTGCCTCGGAAATGAATATATGCAAGGGAAATGAATAGGCAGACAAAATAGTACTAAAATACACAGTCAGGGTCATCTTCATGGGCATGAAACTTTAGAATCACATGAGACCTGACATGCAGAAAATCCCCATGGTTACTGACTATTATTCTATCATTATCATGAAATTCCTAGTAATTACAGCTTTGAACTTGTCTTACTTTGAATTTAAATGTATTTAAGTGAAGTCCTATAGAGAAATGAAGTCTGTGCAATCCCCATCAAAATTTCACCACCATTCTTCACAGAAATAGAGGAAACAATTCTAAACTTCATATGGAAGCACAAAAGACTCCAGAGAGCCAAATAAATCTTGAGCACAAATAGTATTGCTGGAGGTATCACCATACCTATTTCAAATTTTACTACAGAGCCATAGTAATAAAAACAGCATGGTACTAGCACAAAAATAGACATGTAAATGACTGAAATGCAACAGAGGACCAAGAGATCAGTCTATGCAACTATAGCCATTCATTTTTGACAAAGATGCTGTTGCAGTCAGCTTCAAGCTGCTGGGATGAGCTTCTAAATGAATCACAAGTTATGGAAGGAAGGGATTTATTGAAGCTTACAGATCGAGGGCAAGTTCCATAATGGCAGAAGCTGGCCCCCTTTCACTGGTTTAAGTGGTAAGAAAAACCACCAGCAGCACCACAAGCAAGCACACTCCAAGAACCCCAGACAGAGTTCAAGCACTCTGCATATCTTTAGCTGGAATTCAGATTCACACCTTAGGACTGGACCCTAGGATCTGCATTCAGTGACACCTCCTCCAGCCAAGTTACAAGCTTGAATAAAACTCCTGAATCTCTTGGGGACATCCATTCAAATGTCCACAAATGCCAAAAATACACACTGTATAAGAGACAGTGTCTGTAACAAAGGACACTGGGAAGTCTAGATAACTACATGTAGAAAAAGAAAGGTAGACCTTCATCTCTCATCTTCATAAAAATCAACTCCAAATATAGCAGGCACCTCAATGTAAGACCCAAAATTGTGAAAATGCTAGAGGAAAAATAGAGAGCATACTACAAGTTAAAGATATTGGTAAAGTTTTTCTGGATTGGACTCTAGTCAAGAAATAAGGTAGAGCCAGGCGTGGTGGTACACACTTTTAATACCAGCCCTCGGGAGGCTGAGGTAGGAGGATCATCCTGAGGCCACACTGAGACTACATAGTGAATTCCAGGTCAGCCTGGGCTAGAGTGAAACCCTACCTCGAAAAAAAAAAAAAAAAAAAAAAAAGTAAACAAAGGGCTGGAGAGATGGCTTAGTGGTTAAGGTGTTTGCATGCAAAGTCAAAGGATCCTGGTTTGATTTCCAGGACCCACATAAGCCAGATGCACAAAGGGGAGCATACATCTGGAGTCTGTTTGCAGTAACTAGAGGCTCTGGTGTGCCCATTCTCTCTCTCTGCCCTTCTCTCTCAAATAAATAAATAAAAATAAAGCATTAAAAAAAAAAGAGGGCTGGAGAGATGGCTTAGCGGTTAAGACGCTTGCCTGTTAAGCCTAAGAACCCGGTTGCAATCTCCAGGTCCCACGTTTAGCCAGATGCAGTGTTGCATGGGCGCAATGCCACACTTGGCCACAAGGGGGCGCGCACATCTGGATTTCGTTCACAGCAGCGGAGAGACTGCTAGCGCGCCCATCTCTATCTGTCTCCCTCTCCCTCTCTGTCTGTCTCTCTCTCCAAAAATAAATAAAATAATTTTAAAATAATTTTTAAAAAAAAAGAAAAAAAAAAAAAAGAAAGAAGGTTGCCAGGCATGGTGGCACATGCCATTAATTCCAGAACTTGGGAGACTGGGGTAGGAGAATTGCCATGAGTTTGAGGCCAGGTTAAGACTACATAGTGAATTACAGGTCAGCTTGGGCTAGATCAAAACCCTATCAAAAAAAAAAAAAAAAAAAAAAAAAAAAAGAAAAGAAAAGAAAGAAAGAAAGAAAGAAAGAAAAAGAAAGGAAAGAAAAGAAAAGAAAAAAAGAAAGGAAGGAAGGAAGGAATAAATAAATTAGGTCAATGCCTGATAATTTGAAATGTTAAAGAAACAGCTTTTGCACAGTGCAGGAAATGGTCCATTAAGTGACGGGGCAGTCATCTACAGAATGAGAGAAAATCTGATAGAGAAGTAATGAGCAGAATATACAAACAACTAAACTATTTCAACCTCAAGAAAACAAAACCCAATTGATACCTAAAGAAAGAGTTCTTAGCTGAGCATGGTGGCACACACTTTTAATCCCAGCACTTGGGATGCAGAGGTAGGAGGATCGCTGTGAGTTCAAGGCCACCCTAGTGAACTACCTAGTGAATTCCAGGTCAGCCTTGGCTAGAGGGAAACCCTACCTCAAAAAACCAAAAAAAAAAAAAAAAAAAAAAAAAAAAAAAAAAAAAAAGAAAAAAAAAGAAAGAAAAAAAGAAAGGAAAAAGAAACCCAATCTGAGTCTCAAGGTGGGCTTCTCAAATCCCTTCTTGCCTCCCTGGGCAAGAGCTCCACCTTTCTTCTTTGCTGTGTTCTAGACTTTAAGCCTCCTCCTTCTGTTCTTACTCCTAAAGTCTTAAACTATAGTAAAATCTTTGAAAGCTAAAAAAAAAAAAAAAAGAAGAAACACCTTGAGATTCCATCTCACTCCAGAATAGCTATAATCAAAAAAATAATAAATGAGGGCTGGAAAGATGGCTTAGCAGTTAAGGCATTTGCTGAAGCCTAAGAACCCTGGTTTGATTCCCCAGGACCCACGTAAGCCAGATGCACAAGGGGGCACATGCGTCTGGAATTTATTTGCAGTGGCTGGAGGCGTTCGCACACCCATTCTCACTTTTTTTCTGCCTTTTCCTCGCTCTCTCTCAAATAAATAAATAAATAAATAAATAAATAAAATATTTTTAATAAAAAGAATAAATGAGGGCTGGAGAGATGGCTTAGTGGTTAAAGTGCTTGCTTGCGAAGCCTAAGTACCCAGGTTCGATTCCCTGGTACCCACATAAGTCAGATGCATAAGGTGGGACATGCATCTGGAGATTGTTTGCAATGGCTTGGAGGCCCTGGCATGCCCATTCTTTCTCTCTCAATCTGCTTCTTCTCTCTCTCTCTCTCTCTCTCTTTGTCCCTTCTTACATCTCTCATATAAATAAATAAAAATATTTTTAAATAAATGATAACAAATGCTGGTGAAGGTATGGGGAAAGGAGGGCCCTTATTCACGATTGGTGGGAGTGCAAGCTGGTGTAGCCATTATGGAAATCAGGATTGAGGCTTCTCAAATAGATAAATGTAGAACTACTTTACCACTCCTGAGCATGCACCCTAAGGACTTTATTTCTGAGATACTTGCTCAGCCATGATTATTGCTGCTCTGTTCACAATAACTAAGAAATTGAATCAGCCTAGATTCCCACCTAATCATGAATGGATTATGAAAATGTGGTGTATATATACAATGAAGTTTAATTCATCTATAAAGAAAAATGAAATTATGAAAATTTCAGGAAAATGGACAAAACTGGAAAAGATCATAATGAACAAGGTAATGTATCAGAAACACAAATGTTGCATGCTGTCTCTCATATGCAGATCCTAGCTTTGAATTCCTAGGTTAGTGATATAAGTTAGAGTGAGTGGCATAGAGGCCTGGAAGCTAGCAAGGGCTCAGGAGCAGTAGGGAGATTTTGTGTGAGATGGGAAGAGGAGAACTCATAAGAATTGAAGATAGGGGAAGGGTAATAGTGAGAGGGAGAGGTTTAAGCAGGGATAGCAGTTGGGGATAAGGGAGAGAAGGAAATTGATAGGTAAATAGACCTTTTTTTTTTTAAATTAGGGTGAAGAACAAAGTTTTTTTATTTACTTTTTAAAAAAATTAGTTATCTATACAATGTGTATACAGCCATGATGGTACCATTGTTAGCCTTCTCCCTGATGAGATACAGTAAGTACATATGCTGGCTAATGAATGCGATGTTGTACAATCATAAAAAAGGCTGTATTAATTAGTTTTTTGTTGTTGTTTTAAAGACAGAGGCTTCATGAGAATTTCTTAGGCCACGTGGAGTTTATTAAAAGGCTTCATGTGGAAATAAGTAAAACAGAAATCATGCTCATCCATCCCAGCCCCTTGTGATTCTGAGAAATGGCTCCAAACCAGGCCCCACAAGAAGAACTGGTATCCTCCTGGGTAGGGATGGATTTTGTGAGCTTCAAGAATCGAATGAGCTTCAAGGCCATTCATTTTATCATCAGTCCTCCCACCCACAGCATTTATCATTTACCTTATCTGATCTTACTGGCTAAATTTTCACTTACCTCCTTGATTCTAATGCAGACAGATCTTGTTTGTCTTGCTCCTTTCTTTTGAGTACTGATGCCTCAGGGATTTGGCCTGGAAGCTTCTGGTGCCAGGTGTTGGTTACTGCCCACTTTCTGTGCATCTCCCTTCTGCTCTGATTCCACCTATGTTAGTAAAAGCTTCCTTGTTTGGCATTCAGTTTATCCCCATTTTTATTCTGGGACAAATCTCTTGAGCTTGCCTCTCTCATCTCCTCATGTCCCATGTACAGACTGGCTGCTGTCCTCATACCTAGGCTCATCATCTGTCCAGCCTACTAGAGTCACAGAGGATATGGGATGGAAGCAAATGTGTTCAACTATCCTTGCGGTACAGTGTTATGGTCAAGTCCAAGGGATGTACTTGGACACTACATGTGACTAAAACAAACATGAAGGTCAGTACTGATGATAGTTTATTAGAGAGAATTCAAGTCATTACAATATTATGAAAATATTTTTTGAAATATGAAAGTTGTATAGTTGATGTCAAGATACTTTTATAAAGTAAATCCAAAAGCATTTAGGAATCTACCTTGCAGGTTCCAAGCTCTTGACTTAAAACTACCGAGCAGTTTCATGTGGTTGGCTTTGTGTGAGTCACGGTGCCATAATTTTTTGAGGTATTCTCTTACACTGTCTGATTTTAGATATGCGCTATACTTAACACAATGTTTAAAAGGTTGTTTTAAGAACCTGTAAGATAGTTAAGCAAAATGAGTACAACAAGCTAACCTGAGTCATAATTTTAGGAGTAAATTTGTAAGAAGCACCTTTTGGTAATTGATTTATTTAGTGAAGCAGAATAATAATTAAAATTAGAAGTGTTTTTGTTCTGAATTTTAATTTTTACAAAATATTACAGTACTTTGAAGAACCATGTAACCAAGTACTCTTTTATAGTTTATATTTCCTGTCCCACTTGCTAAGTAAATGTCAGCTGACAATAAAATTAATGCATATAAGTTATTCTTTTACTTTTTTATTTTTTAAAAATATTTTTATTTGTTTATTTGACAGAGAGAGAGAGAGAGAGAGACAGGGAGGGGAACACACACACACAGAGTGAGTATGAGTGCACCAGGGCCGCCTGCCAGTATAAACAAATTTCACACACATGTACCACTTTGTGCATCTGGCTTTACATGGTACTGAAGAATTGAACCTGGGCCATCAGGCTTTGCAAGCAAGCACCTTTAACCACTGAGCAATCTCTCTAGTCCTATAAGTTATTCTTGATTGAAAACATACAATAATAGAATGGATAGGACCTATGACATCTGATCACACAATCTTAACAGCTTCCCACAAACCTTTAAGCTTAGTCCATGTTGTAGTTACATTGTCAACAAATGTTTTAAGAATCTTATTTGTACATTCTGCTCTGTAATACTTCCTTATCACAAAATATGCAATGACAAATGGTTCCATTTTAAGTTCCAGCAGTAATAGGATAATATACCCATCTGATATATACTTCACTGGTGCTGATATTCATATCATTGCCAAAGGAAGAAGAAAATTCAAACAAATATCAAATGGGTCCACTTTAAAACTGGCACTCAAGGATTATTCACTAGCAGATATTTACTTA
Organism: Orientallactaga sibirica; assembly: GCA_036365145.1. Taxonomy (NCBI): domain Eukaryota; kingdom Metazoa; phylum Chordata; class Mammalia; order Rodentia; family Dipodidae; genus Orientallactaga; species Orientallactaga sibirica. Next base: position 24,476,665 of record JAEOAD010000006.1, read on the forward strand.
AGCATAAAGTCTAATTACCTTTAATTAGCAAACAAAGATTCAAAATTATCATTTGCACCACCTGCTTAGGGGAAGAGACATATTCTAGAGTTGCATTACTGAAATAAAAATCCACAAACAGATTAAGTATAAAATCAGACATAGGTATTGAGCCTAGGACTAGATGTTTTTGTTTCAGCAAAATCCCACCATGAATCACATTATAATCATGTTATTAATATGGATTTTTTTTCTATTTCTTCTTTTATAGTCATGTAAGGTCTATAAATTCCAGGCATTTACATATAGCTTGATGCTTTTACTTATACAAGTAACTTCATGAGATAATTTCAAGAAGAAAACTAATATCTATCCAGATTCCATTAATGCTTAAGAAGCTCTGGCTGGTCATGTAAAAGCTGGAGGATTTTCTTCTCATTTCATTTCATTTGAAACTACATCGTCATTGCTCAAGATAAGTGATAGTCAGAAAAGGAGAAAAGAAAACCCAGATACTTAACAGGAGATTTGTGAGCTGAAGCAATCTACATAAAAGTTCAACAGAGGGACAGAAGAAGCCATGAAAAACAGACAGAGGAGGTGGTGCTCAGAGTACAGAGTCTACCTGTCTGGTTGTTAGAATTGCTGTTTTGTTTTTGAAAGAATTAGAGAGAAATGAAAATGTCTCTTTTACCTGTATGAAGAGAAAAACTTTGAAAATTTTGTGTGTGCTGTAGTCTTCTTTAAGAAAACAATTAAACATAATGATTACAAAGCTAACTCAAAATAAATTTTTGTTTAAAATGAGAAAAAAAGTAGAAAAATTTTAATAGTTGACAAGTACCATAGACACCACAAAATACATAATGTAGTCTGGACTGGATTTAGGATCCATAGTTTCAAAATTAAGATCTTCTCCATTACCCATGGTGTCCAATAAGTTGTAATAGAGTACAATTGGGAATTGCTGGAAGCCCTTTGGAACCTAGATTTGTGACAATAACTTAACTTAAATGCACACTAATGTATGTGAGCCACATGAATGTATTTCACTACTAAACTAGAAGGTTCCCAAAGGCACATAACATTTGCAGGATGCTCAGTGCCTATGGCACTAAGAAAACACTCAAATAATACTCCTGTGAAGAAGTGAATTATGGAAAGACAGTTACATGAAAAGAGGCAGTGGTCTCAATAGATTGAAGTGAATGTGAAATGAATATACTTTGCTTACAAATTTATTCAACTATACAGGCTTCTGGGCGAGAAATGCGGTCAATGGTTTTATCCAGCAGTGGGGATCCTGTGCCCTATATAACTGACCAGCCAGGCAAGATGTACCCACTGGAGCATAAGAGTAATCAACTGCTCTCTGTTTGGATTTGAGACCTATTCCACAGGAGGGAATGCACATCTAGTACTAAAAAGGAAGCCAAAAAACTCTATGGCTAGGGGCTGGAGGGATGGCTCAGCAGTTAAGGCAGTTGCCTGCAAAGCCAAAGGACCCAGGTTCTATTCCACAGGACCCATGTTAGTCAGATGTATAAGGTGTTACTTGCATCTGGAGTTCATTTGCAGTGTCTGGAAGCCTTGGCATGCCCATTCTCCCTCTCTCTCTCAAATAAATTAAAAAAAAAAATCTATGGCTGGGAATGTGTTAGGCCTTATGAGGACAGCTGCTACTGTTGTTTGGCTAGATGGATATGTGGTGACCAATAACTTCCCCTCTGAATATTGGTGCATATTCCAAAAGAATAGCATTGCTTTGATCTGAGAAGCTTCTTTTGCAAGATGGTGATGACTCTGGGGGGACTCAAGACTCATCAAAGTGCTAAGAATAAGTGACCAGTGAGTGCTCAGTGCTAAATGAGACATCTCTATCACTGCCTCAGAGGATCAGGGAACATTTCAGAAGAGGGGGTAGAAATAATGTACATGCCAGAGAATGGGGAAGAGTGCTTTGCAATGCCATCTTCTGGACATGACGTGGTCGCTGCATTTGTGACCTCATCACAGCTATCATTATCTGTGTAAGATCTGAATACTATCACGTATTTGGTCCATCAACCCTCCATTATGGATTATGAATGATGGATGTGGTAAACAAAGTTATCAACATGGAAGAAGGACTAATTGGAAATAAGACATTCAGCAGAAGAGGGAAGGGGGAAAAGGTAGTGGGAGGGGGTTATAATCAAAATATGTTAGGCCCATGTATGAAATTTGTTAGTATTTTTTTTTTTAAGTTTTACAAAAGACATAGGGACCGTGTGAACATTTTGGTAGGGACCCTCTCAAGGCCATGAAAAGTGCTTGAGCAGGTCTGCAAATCTAAGATTCATTAACATTATGGTAAATCTGCTCCTAAAGGCATGTGAGAGTAAATGAGACTAAGGTCTACAGAGAATTTTAAAGAAGCTGAATTACCCAAATTAATCTTTGGCAATTTCTCAAGAGACCAAATAAAGTTTTCTCTTGCTTCTAATTGTATTTGGCTAACCAAATTTGGCGTTCCTTTGAGTATGAATCCACAAGATTGGACTATGAGGATCCCCCAAATCAAAAAAGTTGTAAGGCAATTAGGGAAGAATAAGCAGATGGTTGGCTTGGGTAGATAGTAAAGACCAGACCGAGTGGTATTCAGAACAGTCTTGAAAATGTGTTTTGCATATTATTATCGTAAAATAAACCTAGCTCAAGGGAAAATGGTGTAACATGATAGTGGGACAAATCCCTACCTTCCATGAAGCTCTATTTTCCCAATACTTCATTCCTATTAGTACAGAACAGATGTTAATTGTTATAGTGACTTAGTAAAGAAGATGCGGGTTTACTGATGTTTGTATGTGTGTGTGTGTACTTGAAAATTTGCAAAGGAAAGGTTTTGAGTTATCTTTATAATCTAACTACCAAAGCTAACTTATAATTTAATATGAGAGATTATCTAAAATGATAAGCACAGGTAGACACATGTTTATATACTAGCAAAATTAACTTTAAAAACCAAATTCTGATAAGCTACTGAGGTTTCCAAAGGTCTCACTCATGCAAATAACATAAACTTTTATTTGGTACAATCTTAACCTATCTACCAGCTATTACTAAAATTTTGCTAAAATTAAATGGGTATGAAGTCAACATTACTGCAGTCCTTGGTGTGGTGGTTAGAATTAGGTGTCCCCCATAAACTCATGTGTCCTGAATGCTTGGTCCCCAGATGGTGGCACTTTAGGAATTGGAGACTTGCCAGAGCAGGTATATTGTTAGAGGTGGCCTTACGGGTGCTATAGCCACCTTCCCCTTGCCACTATTTGGCATACTCTCCTGCTGCTGTTATCCATCTGATATTGCCCAGGAAGTGATGTGCAGTCTCTGCTCGTGCCACATTTTCCCATCATCATGGATTTTCCTCTTGAGTCTATAAGTCAAAACATACCCTTTCCTCCCACAAACTGCTTTTTGTCAGGTGCTTTGTGCCAGGAATGTGAAGGTAACTGTAACACTTGGTCTATCAAGACTGGATAAATTATATGAAGGAGTACCAAAAAATTCTAAATTATAAATGAATATACTTTTACTATAAAATTAAATTTAAATGGCAAAAACCTACAAAAATAAAATTTCAACATTGTACCTTTATTTTTTCAAGGCTAAAGCCTAACCAGTGGAGGTTATTTTAATAATATACTAATGCATGTTTTTAAATAAACACCTTTTTAATGAGAAAGCTGTATTTTAATGTAAAGATGAAGCATCACACAGGTGCTTTTTCTGCAGAGATCTAGAATCTTTTCTAAACCATAGATATCATTTGCTCTCTTCATTGTAACCCAATACAAAATGAACAATGGATCTTAATTAAAACAAGGCTTTTGAGCCTTTTATTTAGAAACACCAGTTTCTTATTAACTATGGAAAACAATACAATTGGACTGTTTCCAGTGCTGCTAGAACATATCATAGGTCTTAATTCCTCGTGAGCAAGTCTTTTTCTCTCCTGCTGAGTATCTTCTGCTTGCTCCTCCACGACCATGTTTGTCCCTTTACCCTCCTGGTAGCCGAGGTGGCTGGTGAGCATGTTTTGCTGTAAATATACTCAGCCCCTTGCCTTCCAGCTCCCTGTCAAGTTTATTCAGAAGGAGGAATTGGCAGAGGATGAGAGGATGGACAGAGAGAGGGAGATGGATATTTGTACCCTCTCTCTCTCCTTTGGTGACTGCTGGTCAACAATGGCTTTCACATTGCTCTTTGCTAAGCTTGTCTGCTCCTATCTTTGTAAACAGTCTAGTCGTGAAACTCTTGAATCATCTTTTTTTTTTTTTCAATTTTTAATTTTTTGCATTTATTTTTTTTTTTAAAACTCTGCTAGAATACTAACTGATGGATTCATGTTCTCCCTCTTACCTGGATACTTCCATCCTTCAGAGTTCAGGTTGGTAAAAGATGATTGAGTAACCAAACTTATGTACTAGGTGTAGTGGTTTGAATGTAAAATGTCTCCCCCTTAGACTCATGTGTTTGAACACTGGATCTCCAGCAAAGTGGCTCAGTTTGGGAAGGTTGTAGAACCAATAGATGGGGGAGCCTTGCTGGGGGAAGTAGGTCACTGGGGGCAGGCCTTGAGCTTTAGACTCTAGGCCTGCTTGTTATTCTTGCTCTCTCTGCTGGTGCCTATTCCTACCACACTTCCCAACACTCTGATGGACTCCATCACTGGAAATATAAGCAGAAATAAATTCCTTCTTTCTCTAAATTGTTCTTGGTCAAGTATTTGTTCACAACAACAAGAAAGAAACTGACACACTAAGGGTGGGGGCCATTTCTGTTTATCTTAGAAGTTGAAAACAGAGTGGTTGCTGACAAAACCCCTTTGACCTCATTCTTTCTACTTAGGTTTCTCATTATTTCATCTCTCCTTAACTAAACTTCCTCACAGTTTGCTTCTATGACCTCTGCTGTCCTAGATCTCTGGTTCTCAATCCAGTATCACTTGTCTTCTCTATTAAAATCACCCTGGAAACATCATTATTGTACTACTGAAATTAACTTTTAAAAACACACGATTTGTTCATAAAGTTCATAATTAAACTTAAAAAATGGGATAGACTACAGTTGATGAGTCTCACCTTTACTACTTTTGACACTGAGAACTGCTCATTGGTTTGTAAACTATTCTTCCAGATCTTAGTGGGGATGTCTTGAGTTTTTCTCCATTGAGCAAGATAATGGCTCCAGGTTTGTTAATTAGAGCCTTTACTATGACAAAGTATGTTCCTTTTATCCCTAGTTTCACTAGTGTTTTATCATGAAGGGATGTTGTATTTTGTTTGGCTTTGATTGCATCTATTCAGATGATCATATGATTTCTGTCCTTCAGCCTACTTATGTGATGTATTACATTTATTGGTTTGCACGTGCTGAACCATCCATGTGTCTTTGGAAGGAAGCCTACTTGATCAAGCTCAATTATCTTTTGTGATATGTTCTTGAATTTGGTTTGTAAGTAATTCATTGAGAGTTGTTGTATCTATGTTCATCAAGACATTGGTCTATAGGTTTCTTTCTTTTTTGTTGTGTTTCTGTCTGCTTTTTATATGTGTAATGATGGCTTCATAGGAGTTAAGGATCCTTCCTTTTATATTTTATGAAATAATTTGAGGAGCAGTGGTTTCTGTTCTATAAAGGCCTGACAAAATTCTGCAGTGAACCTGTCTGGACCTAATTTTTTTTTAATTACTTAAAGCTTGTTGTTTATTAAAGATCTGTTTAAATTACTTATCAATCTTAGTTTAACTTTACTAGGGTATATGCATCTAGAAATTGATTCATTTCTTTTAGGTTTTCCAAGTTGGTGGGATATGTTTTCTTTTTCGGTAATGTTCCTTATGATTCTCCTATTTTCATTGCTATCAGTTATAACATTTATTGTTTTCATCTGTCATCTTATTGGTTGGAGTATTCCCTTTCTTTTGGTTATTTTGGCTAAGGGCAATCTTGTTTTAACACTCAAAGAACCAACTCTACTTCATTGATTCTTTTTTTCATTTCTATTTGATTGATTTCTGCCCTGATCTTACTTCTTTTCATTAAGCACTTTTGGGTTTGATTTATTCCTGTTTTTCTAAGGTCTCCAGGTGCATCATTAAGTTAATTATTTGAGCTCTCTTCTTTTGTAATGTAGACAGAGCTGTAAACTTCCTGTTTGGACTGCCTTCATTGTGTCCCACAGATTTTGGTAAACTATGTTTTCATTTTCATTCAGTTCTTGATTTTTTTTTTTCAAAACCACATTCATTATTCAAGAGTGTGTGGTTAATTTCTAAGAGTTTATGTATTTTCTGTAGCTTTTGCTTTGTTCCTAAGTCAAATTCTGATTATCTTTTCTGAGCAATTTTTTTGTTGATGTTGTTGCCTCCTAATAGTTTGCTGTTGTTTTTTAGGGTTATCTGTTTAGCTATTATTTCCATTTACTTTTGTTTACCATAGGGATTTCATCCATTTTCATTGCTTCAACTTTCACTTGAGTACAGATAACTCCAAGGTCAAATCTCTGTGGCAAGTCTCTTGGCTTAGTTTTCTATCTACGTATGTGAACAAGTGATACATGACTCCAAGGCATGTCAAATTCATTATACCAAATCTAGCCCACTGTCTTGTTTCCTTCAATGTATGGTGTCATTGAGGGTAACATGACTATCATTTTATAAACTACTAAGAAAACTTGATGCCAATTTAAATGGTGTAGCCGTTAGCTACTAGTTGCTGGGACAAAACGTGTGAACAGAAGCAGCTTTTGTGATAAAAATATTTATTTCGGGTATACAGTTTTGAGGGGAAGTTTCACCATGGCAGAGGAAGCTGGCTCACTTCATCCCACATCTACAGCAGAGAGAGAACAGCAAGAATGAAAGAGCTGTCTCTGAATATCCAGCGGGCTTGACTCAAGGTCTGTCCCAAATGAGACAACTCCTCCAGCAGGGCTCCATCTGCTGGGGACTAAGTAGAAAGCTTAAACACATAGGAGACTATGGGGAGGGGGGGAGACATTTACATTCAAATTATTGCAAATGGCAAGATTACATCAACTTTATGTTATATGCTGCATCAGAATTGGTAAAATTTAGCCGGGCCTACTGGCGCACGTCTTTAATCCCAGCACTCAGGAGGTAGAGGTAGGAGGATCGCCATGAGTTTGAGGTTACCCTGAGAATACAGAGTGAATTCCTAGGCTAAAGTGAGACCCTACCTCGAAAAAGCAAAAAAAAAAAAAAAAAAAAATTAAAGTTAAAATTTAGACAAAAACATGCACTTTAGCATCCATTAAATATAGCATATTTCAATCTGCCTTTCCTTATGTGTTCCTTTCTTTTTAAAAAAGTATATTTATTTTCAAGTACAGAGAGAAAGAGGGGGAGAGAGAATTAGAATGCCACGGCCTGTAGTTGCTGCAAACAAACTCTAGATGCATGTGCCACCTTGTTCATTGGGGTTTACATGGGTATTTGGGAATCAAACCAGTGTCATTAGGCTTTGCAGGCAAGTTGCTTTAACCGCTGAGCCATCTCCCCAGCCCATTTGTTCTCTTTTTAATGGGATGGCACCATCATCCTTCATTTCTCTCAGTTCAGAATCCTGAAGGACATCTCTAATGGCCACTTTTATTCGTCAAATTAGCTCAGCTATAGAACTCAATTATCCAGAAACTGACTAGGCAATGATGTGAAGGTGGTGACCAGCCCTAGACAATTAGTTGACTCAGCTACTAAAACTATACTTTATTAATCTGCAGAAGTCTCAGTCAATAAATTCAAAAGTGGTGTCCCCAAAAGTAGTTTTCTTCAGAAGAAATTCCCTTATCTCCTTCTGGGGAGTGTCCAGCCTACTTCTCTTGATACCTGACCTGCCCAGCATCACTCTCTCTCTCTTCCATGTGTCTCTACTCCACTAGTTCAGTTTCTCTGCTGAATTCAAAAGCAGCATCCTTCCCAGTCCTTTTGTTATGTTTTATAATTGGACACCATGTTTTGAAAATTAATCGTTATGACTATCTTGTCAATATATCTTCTTTCATATTGATAACCTTGATTTAATTTCATCATTGTTTTCCTTGGTAATACCAATGGAATCTGAATTTAATTAAATTCCTGATTCTCACCTCCACCCCAGCACTCAGATGACTCTAAAGAGAACTCTAAAATGAAGACTAATTACATTGTTCCCTGCTTAAAATATTTCATGTTTTTCTCCTTGCTTACATCTAAATTTCTTATTGGGACACATGAATCTACTTTTAATCTGGTTTTTAATTGGCTCTTAAACATATTTATTTACTTATTTGAGAGAGACAGAGAAGCAGAGAGAGAGAGAGAGAGAGAGAAAGAGAAAGAGAGAGAGAGACTGGGCATACCTTGATCTCTAGCCATTGCAAACAAACCAGATACATGTGCCACCTTATATATCTGGCTTATGTGGATCCTGGAGAATTGAACCTGGGTTCTTTGGCTTTGCATGCAAATTCCTTAACTGCAAAGCCATCTCTCCAGCTCTGCTAATTCTTTTTTAAATTTAATTTTTATGAGAGAGCAGAGAGAAAGAGAATTGGCACACCAGGGCCTCCAGCCACTGCAATTGAACTCCAGACATGTGTGCCATCTTGTGTGCTTTTGTCACCTTGTGTGCATGTGTGACCTTGTGCATCCATCTTCTGTGGGTTCTGGGGAATCTGTGTCTTTACCCTTCACAGGCAAGTGCCTTAACTGTGATCTTAAGTAATCCTTCCAGCCCTTTAATTTACTTTTTCAGGTTTATATTTTTATATCCCCTCTCCCTTGCCTCCATTCTACTGAAGGCCTTCCTCAATGGGATTATTGATCTTCACTGTGGGTCCATGAAGGGGAGCAAGGGAAAGAACTATGCTGAAGGATACTCCTACCTGCCCGTGGCTCTTAAAATCTTTCTGCCCTTTCTTCCACAAAGTTCCCTATTCATTAGTGGGCATGTTAGAAGTCTGATTTAGTGTGGAGTGTTCTGTTGCTTCTGGGTTTCTGCTTTGATGAGTTTTGAGTGACCACAGTGTCTGTCGTCATCTCCCCAGAGCTGGTTGTCAGGCTAACAGTGAGAGCAGTATGCTTTAATCTGAGCTTCTCTCACTCTTGGATGGAGAATCTGCTTTATTTTACAGATGGAAGAGAATACTGGGGAGATCCAAGATCCAGCAATATGACAAGGAGAGACAGCCAACTGCCTACCATAAGATGTGTCACCTCTACCATATCTGCACTGGGTAATTCTAATTGGCTAGTATTACATTGATTGCTTACTGCTAAGTACCTGGCAACTCAGGTGTCTATGCTTTGGTACCTGCTGTTGTCTTGATGGAATTTTTGATAAACACTTTTACATCCTTTAAAACTTCACCCACTATTGTCTCTACCTAAGTGTTTCCTAGTTCCAGTGTATATGTTCCATATTTCAGCTGTGGGAATCCCTTACTTTATATCTTAATGTGACTACAAAACTAGAAAAATTTACAGAATACATTTGACAGCCCCCCAAAACATAAGGATACTCTTTAAGCCAATTGACTATTTAAAAACCAAAAGATGAATTTTTAATTACTTCACACTGTGCTACAGGGATGATTATCTGGTCTTCAGCTACTTTAGCTCCATGAATTCTGATAAGACCAGTTTTTTTTTTTTTTTTTTTTTAAACTTATGAATCATTAACATCTGGGAAGTGAATATGGAAAGCTGCAGTTTGAATTCAAATGGAAGCAAAAGAAAGCAAAGGAAAGTACATTATGAATAGATGTTGTAGTCAGGAGAGGAACCCTATTGTTAGGGAAAAAAGAGCTACAGATGTTAACAAGAATGTAAACAAATCAATAGCATCTTTTGTAACAATGACTGAGTGGGCTGTGGACAATTTTTAAACATCATAAATTAAAAGCAGTTTTTAATATGATATCTATGCATAAACTGACTTTGACATTATGTTTTAAATTGCAAGTACATTTTAAAATATATTTTAATGTACATAAATACCAGCTTTACGTTTTGACAATGAAAAACACTGGGAGGCATTTCATAGTATTTTAACATGGCTAGATGGTGAATAAATCATTTTGTTCATAGACAAAAGAAAAAAATCTCAAGAAGAAAACTCACGTGCATTACCACATTACCAGTCCATGTGGATGTACTTGTTCCATTAGTTTAAGAACAAGATCCATCAAGAGCTCATAATTGTAGAAATATGGAAATCAGAATTTCACAGTTCACATCATGATACTGTGCAGAGTCTAATTTTAGAATGATAAATTGGAAAGTTGCCTATGTGCCCTCCAATCAAAATTACTCAGCTCTTACATTCTAGTGGCATTTTCTTCTTGGCATTTTTCTCTTCAATGATATAGATGTGTTATATTTTTTAATACACTTTGTACATTTATGCTTTAAAAGCTTTTAATTTTGAATTTAAAAATGTAGATCATAATTTTAAGTTGTCATTAAATTGGCTCTCGTGCAAAATCCTCTGGGTCCCCACTGGGTTATAATTAAATGAGCAAATGTGCTCACATAACCAAATGGGTCTCACAACCATTAGTGCAAATGAACTTATGAACACAGTTGATGCTCCTTTTTAAAAGGAAAAGAAGAAACTTCCTAGGGTTGTGATGAGCAGTTTAATGTATGACAGAATAGCTGTGAGGGGAAAGATATTATATGGTACTGAAAGCAAAGGCAGGCATGCTCACGCTCTCTAAGCCTGCATTCACATTCACTCTAGACCACTGTAAGTCCCTTTGACAGAAGATTAAGTGTAGGGATACATAAAACACAGATAAGTAAATACTGAATAAACACATTATGAATCAGGCCAGACATGAGCAAAGTCACTAGGCTGCAAAGCTTATTTGTAACCTGACTGAAGGAATTAAAATAGCTAAATACAGAATTTGTCAATCAAAAAGGGGATTATCTATGAGCAAAAGGTAACAGAAAAATAATGACAGCTGGAAAACACATTTTAAGCTCATTTTGACTTAGTCCATTTTTTTTTCAATTTCTACGAAATCTATTTCAAAAATTTGACAACTATTAAAGAAGTTGTTACCCTCCAGTGACACAGTACAGTTAATTTAATTTAGATGCATGCCTTAACTTCACTGTGGCTTAAATATAATTTCAGGGTACAAACCATATCTACCAGTACAGTTCCATTATGCAGTTAGCTTGACTCAGTATACAGGGCCACATCTTTGAGGATCTTTTAGTTTTTAGGCCTTTCCCTAGCAGGCTTGAGTCATCTACTTCCACTCCCCAGTACAGGCCCAGTGAAGCTTATTTGTCCTACTTCTTAGTTTTGAGATGAGAATAATTCTTTTCTTTCTTCTTATTTCCTGCTTTGTGTCCCATTGATATAAAATTTTCTTCCAGCCTGTTCATCATTCCTCTTTATTAGGATGTTCAACATCCTACCTGTTCTTATTTATTTGCAAGAAGAGAGAGGCAGAGAGAAAGAGTTACAGACAATGGATGCACCATGATCTCCAGCCAATGCAAACGAATGCCAGACATATGTGCTGCTTTGTGCATCTGGCTTTACATGGGTACTGGGGAATCCAACCCAGGTCATTAGGATTTGAAGGAAAGTGTCTTAACTGCTGAGCCATCTCCCCAGCCTCCTACCTGTTCTTTTTAATAATTCTTCAGTAAAGTTTACTTTACAAATTTTATCTTCTAGTTCATACCATTTAGTCACAATCCTAACTTGGGTTTTCCAAAAGTACTTCAACCTACTCTCAACTGCCTAGCTCAAGGAGAGGCATTTCCTGAGTGTCACTGGGAGAGGGTAAGGCATGATTTTCCTTGCTTCTGCTGAGAGGTTTTGCACCTATATTTATAGTACTTCTCATTTTCTTCTGTGTTTTCTTGTTTGGACATCAAAGTGATCTTTCTAAAGATCATCACTGCCTGGTTTGATTTCTACTGTCCATGTGTTCCTAGTCTAGGCCAAAAGAATACTCCAGAAGACTTACTCCACTAGAACTTGTTGCATTCCTCCTTAGTCCTTCACAGGACAAAAACCTTCAGTGTGAGTGTAACAGGATAGTGTTTGAGGGTGAAGGTTAGGATCATGGGAAGGAACAACTAATCCATACTCTTTCTACACCGAGATATTCCTCAGCTTAGGTATTATGTCAGCCCACTACCAGGTACTCTGGTGAGTCAGCTCTCATGAGCAGTTGCAACAAGATCCATCTCTTCTATCTAAATTTAAGCCACACTCCAACCTCACTGGGTATTCAAGCATCTTTTGAGTCCCTCAAGTGGCTTTAAGGTAGAGGAATTTTTCAGAAAGTTTGAGGGACAAATGAATGAGGGACGGAACAGTTGTTCTACAAACTTTTACTCCTCCAAAGGCTTCTAGCTCTTTGCATATAAAGTAAAAGCCTCCTTGGGATCACAACTGGAGATTGGCTAGTATCCTGACAGATTCAGAAACAAGAGTGAAAGCAAGCTCAGCAGAGGTATCCATTCACTTCCCAGCTTTCTTAGTAGCTGATGACTGGAAGACCTTCCGCAACCTCACTGGAAAAAAGTAAAGCAAAGGAACCTAGACTTTGATAGGTTTTCTGGAATGCTTCCTCTTATTAAATTCACTGGAGTTGCTTTGCTTTTTATGGCCATTTCCTGGAACATAAAATGAAGCAAAGTCCACAGAAATCAGAGTACTTTCCATGAGTTGCTGGGTGGTTTTAAAGGAATTGCTTTCCAGAAGAGCATGGAAGGCCTGTTCACTGATTTTCTTCTTCCTCACCAAGTAAGTTAGAATGTGTATCAAAAAAAAAAAAAAAAATCAATCAAACAAAACCCTTGAGCTTCTTAAAGGGAAGTATTAAGATGAGGAAGATTGTGTGAATTTATAAGGACCTTTCCTGCTTCTACATTATTCATGTTAAGAATAAGTACAGGGGCTGGAGGGGTGGCTTAGAGGTTAAGGCACTTGCCTGCAAAGCCAAAGGACCCAGATTCGATTTTCCATGACCTACATAAGCCAGATACACAAGGTAGCGCATGCATCTGGAGTTCATTTGCAGTGGCTGGAGGCCCTGGCATGCCCATTCTCTCTCTCTCTACCTCTTTCTCTAATAAAAATAAAAATTAAAAAAGAATAAGTATAAATGAGATTTACTCCCTTTGTAGTTTTAAACAAGCAATAAATATACCATGTTATAATTTAAAAATATTATATATACATATATGTATAATCATGAGTCTTAGAAAACTGAAAATTGGTAGAAAAACCAGACAGAAACAGACATGGACGAGTATGTGTGGGAAAGCATCTCCTTGGAGAAGAATCTCCTAAAGACGCTTTTCCAAATCAAGCCACTGAGAAGGATGTGGAAGTGAGCTGAGAGGAACTCCTTGGTACCAAGGAGGATAAGCAGTATCAGAGTGTGTCATGTGTGTCCTCTCAGTACAAAGATGCCATGAAGAGACTGTTGAATGTGGCATGGTTTGTGGAGGAAAGTCCACTGTATAAATCGTATGTGTACTCACTAGTTTGCTATAAAGGTAAACAAAAAAAAAAAAAAAAAAAAGGACTCTGGCCCAACTCAAATCCTAGTTAGAAGACAAAAAGAATCAAAGACCATAATCTTCACTGTTTTGAATTTTATATAAAATTGGAGCTTATTTGATGGCAGAACTAGGAGAATGCTTGTGTTCACAGTTGTTGACATAAGGTGTACATGATCATTTCCAACAGAGGGGATTTGTGATAGGTGGGAGGGGGAGAAGGAGGGAGGGCGGAGGAGAATTGGTCTCTGATGGTCTAACCTTTCCGCCAACCAAGATGGCTGATAGAGTAGGATAAGAAAACCTTTGAAGGAAAAAAAAGCAACGTAGACCAGAATGTCCTGGGGCTGATTAAAAAAATTCTAAGTGATAAATACAGATGCCCTTACTTGCTTTAAGGAACTGTAAGGGGGCGGGGAGAGTGCTAGCTCTCCAGTTCTCCAGAGATATGAATTACCATGGGAGAATCCAGTTTAGGCAGTTTCAGCTCCAGAAAGCTTAAAGCCAGTTTATGGTGGTAACCAGTTCACATTAGAACCCATTCTTTCCTATTTTCCCTCCTCTTTATTTTCTTCAGGGAGCACCAGCCACTCTACTTAACTACTGGTGACTTCTAGCCAGAGGTAAGAGCTGGGGAAAGAAAAGCATCACCGTGTAATAAATTACAAACAGACAAGCCTCGTTCATAGTTTTGAAGCTAAAGCAGGCTTACAGCAGTCTGTCTCATTCACTTGGAATATTACAAGAGCCTACAATCTCATTACGAATCTGTTCACAGAGAGCTTTAGTGTATGCACACATCGTGGAAATTCACAGGAATGCACAACTTTCAACAAAAGGACAACTGTGTCACATGACAGCGCAGTGTTTAGCCAAACCAGCCTGGTCACCCACCATCACATAAGGAAGTGGTTTGGACATTTTAGTCCACTTTTAGCCCGAGTCAGCCATTCCTGCATCCGGATGATTCCTGCTAATCTGACACCATCCAGTGTGCTCTGGACACAGAAGAGAAACTTCCCTTTGGAGAGGTGGAAACTCCTAAAGTTCTCTCGGTTTCCCCAGGGTTCAGTGCTCCATCCTCCTCGGACTTCCCGGGCTTTGTCAGTCGGGCTCAGACCTTCCAGAAAGGTGAGACACAGCCCGATCCCCGGGAGGGCGGGGCAGACAGGGAGGAGGCGGGGCGGAGAGCAGCCCGGCGTGGTGACGTCATGACGGAGCGCCGCCCGCGCCGCCGGTCGCCAGGGGACGCTCGTGAGTCGGGTCTCTCAGGCAACCACAGGCTCCGCCCCCTGTAACCTTTAGGCTGCGCGGGTTCCGGGTCCCCGGCTCGCACCCCGCCCCTGCCCCGGACCCTGGGCGACCCCCTACGCCGGGCCTGTCGGCACCCGGAGCGAAGATGGCGGCGGCCGGCGCGGCCTCGGCCGAGCTGGTGATCGGCTGGTGCATCTTCGGCCTCTCGCTTCTGGTAGGGGGAGGCGCTTGGAAGGGGTCCCGGGGTTCGGAGTGGCGGGAGGATGAGGAGGGGCGGAGGCTGCCGCTGGCCTGTCCCGGGGCCCTGGAGACCCTCCTGGCCCCGCCCTGCTCTCAGCTCGGAGCGCGGGGAGGGCCGGGGGCCCGCGGCGGGCGGGCGGCCTGGCTTCGTCCCGCCCTCGTCCCGGCGGGTGGGCGGCCGTGCGCTCGGGGCCGAGGCCCCGCGGGCCGCGCACGGATGGGGGACCTTGGCTCCGAGCCCCGGGCGCCGCAGCGCGCCTGCGGTCGAGCCGGCGTTGCTTGTTGACGCGTCTCATTTCCCACTTGCCTTCTTGTCATGCTCCCCGCCCTTGGGTGTAGTGAGCCCCCCAGCTTCCATGACCATTATGCCATCTACCTCGGTGACGTCAGAGTCACATTCTAGGTGTCACATCCCAGTCGTTTTTTGGCCAGCTTAGAGCAAAGGGATGGGCAGGGTGTACTGTTTGAACTCAGGTGCCTTCATTTCCAACTATTTATTTCTGATTATTCCGCGTTCCAAACATTGACTAATGGCCTCAAGTGGTTGGTGACTACGTTCTAAGAACTAAACCCATCCACTTTGCTCCATACTGCTCCTCCTTGTCCGACTCCCCTTGTCTTCAACCTGTCTTCTTGTTACTTTTTGAATGTGTTTTGACTTCTTGAATAACAAAGCAGGCCAGGGTTATTTGATTTAGTTTGTTAGATCCCCTAGTGTTTGACACTTGTATAGTATATTCTGCTAATCAATTTATCCTAATACAGTTTTTCATCAGGATTCTATATACACACATAGATTCCCCCTCCCCAACATCACACACTGCATTTGGTTAGCTCACACAAGCTATGTATTCGAACCCTAGTACCGTACACACAAAGAGGAAGGGCTTCTTTTGTTACCACCACTTTTTTCATAGATTCCATTACACTGAAACCTGTTTACTCTTGCCTGGAGGACCTGGACACTCTAAAAGCTGGCTGTGAGGGGGCCTTCATACCCATCCACCCCGTCCTGTACTTGGAAAATTCACTAGATCTTCCAGTCCATCAGATTCAGTTTCTTTAGAAGAAAGCAAGCATGGAGCCAGTATTCAAGGCTAGTGGGAGTTATCTCGACTGTGATTAATGAGCAAATATTTAAAACACTGCAATTTTGCTGTAAAGTGCAGGATACAAATGAAATAATGTGTGACTTTTAAAGAGGCTTGAAGACTGTTGGGGGGGCTGTGATTCTTGAAACATGAGTTATAAGCATTGAAACACAAAATGCGAGTTTGTAAATGAAAAGTTCCAAGAAGAGAACACTGTTGAAAGACGGAATTGCTGTAGACTTGGATGGTTGAAAGGGGAGAGACATTTTAGTTGAAATCGTAATGGGCACAACATGGGAAAGAAATTGGAAACTTGTTAGTGGTAGAAACTTGTTTGTGGACTGGAAAGATAAGCAATAAGGGCCATTGTTTAAATGTGTATAAATCTGTGTGTGGAGGTCAGAGGTCTATGTCAGTTATGTTCTTGAATTGCTTTCCTTATACTTAAATCTTTGAGACTGAGTTTTTCACTGAGCCTAGTGCTTACCTCTTGGGCTAGAGAAACCAGCCAGCAAACCCTAGAGAAATCTTACCTGTCTCTGCCTCACCAGAGCTGGGATTACAGGCATGGGCTGCCATGCCTGGTTTTTATGTAGGTGCTGGGAATTCATCTCCTCAGTCCTAAGGTAGAATATTTTGATTGAAGTGTACAAACAAAATCTAGGTTCAGGGCTGAAGGAATGGCTTAGCAGTTAAGGCACTTGCGTGCAAAGCCTAAGAACCAAGGCTTGATTCCCTAGTACCTATGTAAACCAGATGCACAAAGTGGTACATGTGTCTGGATTTTGTTTACATTGGTTGGAGGCCCTGGCATGCCCATTCTCCATCTCTCTGCCTCTTTCTCTCTTAAATAAATAAATAAACAAAATATTTCAAAAACGTCTAATTTCAGTGGTCTTCAATCAGAAGTAGAGGACTATATTAGATAGCTGTTCTTTGGTACTACACCAAAATGCAACAAGTGTAAGCTTCTTAAAATCCTGTTGGATTATGGAACCTAAAACTGAGCATTTTGTTCTGTTGCATTACAACTCCATTTGTTGCAGTCAGGTTCGCATCTTCCAAGTAGGGATGCATTTCATTACGAAATAAGAAAAATCACATGCAGGGTTGGAATGATGGCTCAGTAGTAAAGTGCTTTCTATGTAGGCATGAGGACCTGGGTTTGGGTCCCCAGCACCTATGTAAAATGCAGAACTGGGTGGTGTGCACTTAAATCCCACAGCTGAGGAATGAGAGACAGGAGGATCCTATATGGCGAGTCTAGGGTTCATTGAGAGACTCTGGTTCCGTGACAGTGACACTACGGTGAGAGAATGATTGAGGAAGACATCTGTTGTTGACCTCTGACTACCACACCCATCATGTGCACACACACATATGCACCCACAAGTATACTAAAAAGTAGCACATTAAATCACCACAGATTTTGTTAGAAATGCCTCTAAAACTTCTAAGTCTCGAAAAATTGTCAAGCTCAGAGCAGTGGCTCCAAACTTTTGAAAATTCTAATTGTCATTTGAAAGGTTGAATTTTATCACTGGTAACAAATACAGTCAATTTTGATTCAAAGTGGTCTTTGTTCATTTTGATAAAATCTGAAAATCCCAAGTTTGAATCACATTCGTTTATTTATTTATTTATTTTTGCCAAAGTGCAAAATGGTATGGCTTGATGATTTGGCTTTAAGTTCTTAAGTATTGAGGCACTTTTCCAGGCAACTCATCATACCTTGGTGCAAAGTGTGTTTTACAAATATGGGTCAAAGTTTAATAAAATTAATATTTACTGCTCCAACAAGCATAGTCTTGTTGCTGCTGTTGTTGTTACTGTTATTTTGAGTGTGTGGTGATGAAGAGTGAAGTGACTGCTGGCACATTTTTGTCCATTGTCTTTATTCTTGAGAGTACACCAGCAGTTTTACTTACTGTGGCTTATAAACCATGATTGCAAATGTCAAAACAGTCTGAGACAAATGACACAGTGTTATGAAAATCTTTGAATCTTCAGAAAAAGCTCTGGTGATGAGAGGGGATTGGAGACTTCCTACTTTGAGAACTACTCTCACTGTGCACTAAAAGATAGGGAGTGCAGGGCATGGTCCTACTTTTGTGATATTTGTAAAACAGAATGGACTTCAGTTTCTTTATTTTATTTTATTTTATTTTATTTTATTTTATTTTATTTTATTTTGTTTTGTTTATTTGAGAAAGAGAGAGAGGGAGAGAGAGATGGGGGAAGGAAAGTAGAGAGAGAATGGGTGGTGCACCAGAGCCTCCAGCCACTGCAAACAAACTCCAGATGCATGTGCCACCTTGTGTGTCTGGCTTACGTGGGTACTGGGGAACTGAACCTGGGTCCTTAGGCTTTGCAGGCAAGTACCTTAACTGCTAAGCTCTCTCTCCAGCCCATTTTCTTTCTGATGATGCATATAGTTGATCTCTCATCTCTTAGTCTGTTTACTATATCAAATGTAAACCTTTTCACTTAGCTACCAGAGTCCTTAATAATTTGGCTCCTATCACCTTGTAATCACAATTTGCTTTCCTACAGAGACGCACTCCTTATCTGCAAAGCAGGTTTATTCTTGTTCCCAAAAGTGTGGGCATCACCTCACCTGCAATTTAACAAGACCCAGGAAGTATCTCTGCTCATTAGTTTAATAAACACTTTAGTATTCACATTCCTTTCTGTTCCCTTTGGTTCTCAGCCTTGGTCACTCATTAAAACCATCTAGGGAGTTTTAAAATCCCAATACCCAGACTAATTAAGTCAGAATCTTTTGGAAAGAATAGGAGAGGTATTCAAAAACCTTCTCTTAATTTTTAATACTAGTTTTTTTTAAGTAAAATGCTCTAAGATGTTATTTCATATGATATTTAGTAACAATATCATTGTTAAACAGTTGCTATGTCAGCACTGTGCTAAACTACATCTCATTTAATCCTGATAAGTGAATAGCAAAGTTCTTATTCCCATTTTATAATTAGGACACTTGATTCATTTTATGATGTAGTTAGCTGTGGTATAACTTACAGAAAAAAAAGTCTTGCCAGGCGTGATGGTGCATGCCTTTAATTCCAGCACTTGGAAGGCAGAGGTAGGAGGATTGCCATGAGTTCGAGGCCACCCTGAGACTACATAGTGAATTCCAGGTCAGCCTCGACTAGAGTGAGACCCTACCAAAAAAAAAAAAAAAATCTTTGAAGTTCTCTTAAAACTTTACAGCAGGGGTGATGGTTCAGTGGATAAAATAAAAGCGGAATATTCAAGTTCTATCCTCAGACCCCACATAAAAATCCAGAAGCTATGGAGACCTTCTGTAATCCCAGCATTTGATGGAAAGATGGAAAGTAGAGGGGGGAGATTTTCTAGAAGCTGCTGGTTAATGCAACAAATTGAACAGGAAAGTGACATGGAGAGAAACCCTGCCTTTCAAATGAGGTGGAATGGTGAGGACAAACCTGAAAAGTTGTCTCTATTCTCTATACATGCAATATGGGATGTGCATGCTCATGTTCATACACACATATGCACATGAGTGCACATGAAAACACACAAACAATAAATAGTAAGGAATCCAAAGAAACAAAATGGTACAGGGATTTTAGACCAAAAAGTCACAACCTATGGCTTATTCTTTATGTTCGTTCTTAGTTTTTCTGTTTGACATCTTGTGTGATCATACTTACCCCTTTTAGTTTGTAAAAGTGCGGATCTTTCATTTTAGAAATTCAACATGAAATGTATGAAATGAACCCTTTGTGTAATGTAGTAAGTATAGACAGACAAGGTTCAGCTTCCAATGAATTCAAAACAAATTTGACAGATATTTAAAACATTTTTGAATTCATATTAAACCACCTATTAACTGTTAATTTAATGTTTATTTATGAAAAATAACTTCCTTAAAAAATATTGAACCAGGGCTGGAGAGATGGCTTAGCAGTTAAGGCGCCTGCTTCCTAAGCCTAAGAACGCTGGTTCCAATCTCCAGGTCCCACATTTAGCCATATGCAAAGTGACACAAGAGTGCAATGCTGCACTTGACCACAAGAGGGCGCATGCATCTGGATTTTGTTCGTAGCAGCTGAGAGACTGCTGGCATGCCCATCTCTGTCTTCCTCTCCCTGTCTCTCTGTCTCTGTCTCTCTCCCCAAAAAATATTAAACCAAAATTTGATCCTACATCTTTTTTGTTTGTTTGCTTGCTTATTTTGTTTCAATGTCCCACTTCTACAGTCTTTTTACTTATTTTTTTTCCTGATTTCTGTAACTAGTTGAAATACAGCAGTGACACAGAACTTTGATGGATGCTTATTCCTAGTCAGGATTCTGAACTGGGATTCCCAGAAAGGAAGTAAAGATGATTTTGAAAGTGAAAGGACAAAATGATGCCTTTGTCTTTTCCTTAGAACTGTGGTTGTCATGGTTGGCTCAGATTTTAGTCCTCGGGTAAGCACTATGCATGGAGGAGCCTCACTTACTGACTTGATGTTGTATAGGGAAGGCATAAAGGTATTTAACAATCACATGATGTTGGAGTGAGGTTCGCATTGCTGACAGAAAACACCTGACCAAGAGCAGCTTGTGGGGAAAAAGTCTGTTTTGGCTTACAGACTTGAGGTGAAGCTCCATGATGACAGGGGAAAATGATGGCATAAGCAGAGGGTGGACATCACCTCCTGGTCAACATCAGGTGGACAACAGCAACAGGAGAGTGTGCCAAACACTGGCAAGAGGAAGTTGGCTATAACACCCATAAGTCTGCCCCGACAATACACTACCTCCAGGAGGGTTTAATTCTCAAATTGCCATTAGCTGGGGACATGGCATTCAGAGCACCAAAGTTTATGGGGGACAACTGAGTAAAACCACCAATTCTGCCCCTAACCCCCATAAAATGAACCATACATGATGTAAAATGCAATACATTCATCCAAGTTTTAAAGTCCCTATAGGTTTTATCAATCAGGATGATGTCCAAACATCCCCATAGTCCAAGGTCTTTTCTTTTTCTTTTCTTTTCTTTTTTTTCTTTTTTCTTTTTCTTTTTCTTTTTCTTTTTCTTTTTCTTTTCCTTTTTCTTTTTCCCTTTCTTTCTTTCTTTCTTTCTTTCTTTCTCTCTCTCTCTCTCTCTCTCTCTCTCTCTCTCTTTTTTTTTTTTTTTGGTTTTTCAAGGTATTGTCTCACTCTAGCTCAGGCTGACCTGGAATTCACTCTATACTCTCAGGGTAGCCTCGAACTCATGGCAATCCTCCTACCTCTGCCTCCTGAGTGCTGGGATTAAAGGTGTGTGCCACCACACCTGGCCTGTCCAAGGTCTTTTTATTTTTATTTATTTATTTGCAAGAGAAAGAGATAGAGAATGGGCATGCCAAGGCCTCCAGCTGCTGCAAATGAATTCCATGTACAAGTGCCACCTTGTGCAACTGGCTTATGTGGGTCCTGGGGAATCAAACTTTGGTCCTTTGGCTTTGCAGGCAAGAGCCTTAAACTGCTAAGCCATATCTCCAGCCCAGTCCAAAGTCTTTGAACTGCAAAAAAAAAAAAAAAAAAAAAAACCAAAATGGCACAGAATAAACATTCACACTGCAAAAGATGGCATTGGGCAGAGCAAAGAAATATTCAACCATTATAAGATTTAAACAGGGCAAGAATCAACCTCTGTAGCTCCAAGTCCAACAACTCTAGTTAGTGACAAGTCTCCATATCAATTCTAACGAGTGATTTTTCTCTGGAGTTCCATTTGCTGCCCCTCCAACTAGGCTACTCACAATCCCAGAAAACTTCATCTAGTGCTGGCAGCTCTCCTTGCCAGCCATCTCATAGTCCTGGCATCTCCATTGGGTCTCCACTGCAACCCACGGTCCATCTTCATGGTTCCATTGGGTTCTACATAGATAATTCAACAAGCCTGCTTCACACTGCCCATAGCCATTTCCAAAGTACAAAACTGTTGCAAATTCAGTGACCCTGTCTTTCTTTCTTGAATTTTTTATACTCCATAATACCAGGTGGGCTACCAATTTATTAATCTGGGTTGGGGGATAAAGCAGAACATTCCTTCAGCATTCAGGCCCCTTCAGAAGACTGCATTCTTCCTGTCGTTCAAATGCAGGTCAGCTGGCCCAATCCCAATGGTTGTACCATGTTTCAATTTTGGCTGAACAGGCAGTAGTTTCAGCCCAAAGATTTCATTTTTTTTTTTCTGTGCCATAGTCCTCTGCTAATACCAGTCCATTTCTAAGCAATGCAATCCTGCACTAGCCCAGTCCAGGCAAAGCTTTTTCTCACTCTTGTAAGCCAGACCTCACAGTCCCTAGTTCTTTTTGCATTAAGGTCTTTCAACACTAACCAGAATAGTGCATCAAGCACTGCAAAGTGTCTCTCTTAAGCCAAGATTTCAAATTCATCTACATTCTTCCTGCATATCAGTTCCAAAAGGCCAAAAGCCACACTGTCAGGTTTCTAGCAGCAATGACCCTACTTCTGGTACCAACTTTACTGTTGCAGGCAGAAAATACCCGATGAAGAGCAGCTTGTGGGAAAAAAAATGGTTCATTTTGGCTTACAAACTTGAGGGGAAGCTCCATGATGGCAGGGGAAAATGATGGCATTAGCAGAGGGTGGACACCACCTCTTGGCCAACATCAGGTGGACAATAGCAACCAGAGAGTATGCCAAACACTGGTAAGAGGAAGCTGGCATTAACAACTATAAGCCTGGCCCCAATATTACACTGCCTCTATTGCCATCAGCTGCGGACATGGCATACAGACACCTATTTTTATAGGGGGCACCTGAATCAAACCACCACACAAAATGATTCTGAGTCACAGTCAAGGCTGAGAACCACTGACTTAGAGTATATCTGTCACCCACTTATGATGGAGGAGAGTGTGGATGCTCAAAACAGTCACTTAAATAGTAGCTGCCTCAATTGGGAATCCAGTAACATGAAGATTTTTAGGCTCCACACCAGACCTCTTCATTCTGAATCTGAAGCCTTTTTAGTATGAACCTGCTTTAGCAAACGTGCCCTCTGTGTGATCCCAGTGCTCCTCCCTTCAGTCCTGTGCTCTGTGGTCGACACTAGAAAGGCCTTAAGAGTACCTCCTTCCTTAGAGATGCCAACTTCAGTGCCTTTGGGTACATGTTTTTCACTGGAAAATGTGTTTATGCACATGAATCTGTTTTCAGTGTTAACTTTTCTTTTTTAATGTCCTTTAAGGATTGAATTCTAGTGATTGTGTGATTACTAGCAGTTAATGATTATCTCTGAAGTGTCTGAACAGAGCAGAAATTAATTTTTATCCAACTTTTATCTGTGTTGATTTAGTAGTAAGCCTACAATAGCACAATGTCTACTTGCAGAGATCTATGGGCAGAACAGGGGATTCAAACCTAGTTATCATTATGTCATTGGTGTGGACATTAATATTTCTATTGGGAGGTTATTCATAACCGAGCACAGTTATTAATATTGTGTGTGTGCATTCATGAGATAGGCCTTGAAAATCCTTTCTTGAACAAATTAATGAGTGGTATGGGTTTTCTTTACATGTATATATAAACTCTGTAACTGACATAAATTTTCTGAGTCAGCATTCAAAAACAGTTGTAAACATTTCATTTTGTTCTATTTCAGGCTATTTTGGTATTTTGCTGGATATATGTTCGTAAATACCAGAGTCAGCGGGAAAGTGAGGTCGTCTCCACCATAACAGCCATCTTTTCACTGGCTATTGCACTTATCACGTCAGCACTTCTCCCTGTGGATATATTTCTGGTTTCTTACATGAAAAATCAAAATGGTACTTTTAAGGTAAGTGTTACACCATGTAATTACTTTTCCTTTCATAATCTTAACATTTGTTTCATTTTAGCAGTCCAATGTATTTCATGTTTTCTTTTTATCTGGGAATAAGTAACACTAGAAATGAAGCTAGGGGCTGAGAACACACTATGGCTAACTAGAAGCCCACTTAACTAATACAAGAGCTATCCAACAAGCCAGCATACATGAAGACCATTGTGGTAATCTGTAAGTATTTTAACTAATCATAACAGGCCTTATTTTTGTGTTCATAATTTCCTTGAAGCATCTCTAATTACATTAATGTCATAAATAAATAATTTAGAAGGGCTTAGTTAATGGCAGAAGAACTTCTATGTGTTTCATAGAGTCTTACAGTACAATGAGAAGACCACTAGCCTGGGAATAAAAAGATCTGAGTTCTAGTTCTGACTCAGCTCCCAGCCATATGACTGTGGTCAAATTACTTGAACTTTCTTTCCCTTGAGTTCCTCATTTTAACAATGAAGGGTGTAGACTAGTATATTTCCAAATTCCCTTTCAGTGATGCAAATGACTTCTGTTTCAGTTTAGCTCAAGCTTTTGTGAAGCAGCACTGTTTGTTGTTACAACCTCAGAGTCTAGCACATGGAAGTTACTCAGTGAAGTGGTAGTGTTTTAATAATTTCAGTAATGAATAATGCTTTAATACATCCTGAATTTGATCCAAGTGACTTGAATACTTTCAGTTTTTTTTTTTTTTTTTTTTTTTTTTTGTACCTAGTTTTAGGTCTATTTTGATTGTTCTAAGCTACAATTTCTATTTTTCCATAGGGCACTCTCCCAGTTAGTAATTAACTAGGCACTTAGTGTGTGCCAAACTGTAATGCTTTGAAGACGGCATCTAGTGTCTATTGAGTATTTATGTGTCAGTCCTTGTGTTAAGTAGTTTACATATATTTGCTTCCTTTGATCTCTCAAACCTCATGAGATAGTGTTGTCCTTGTCTTAATGGGAGAAAACCTTGAAAATCCTATAGTGAGAATTTAAAGCTTTGTAATCTGACTTCAGAGCTCCTGATACATTCAAATAGCTTAGTAAACAGGATGCCTACCAATCAGTGTGTTTTTTTCATGTTAACTTAATTTATATTTGTATTTCAGGTTGAAATATTTTAGGGAAAAATAGGCATCTTTCTGTATTATTAAATTTTCTGCTGTTTATTATGGGGCCAAGAGTAATGTACCTTTAATAATTTTGGACATAGGTAATTAAAAGGTTGATCTTAACATTATGAGGTTATTTCCTCTGAGAAATAAGTGTCATTTTGAATTAAATACCATAAAAATGTTTAATTTCTTATACCTGTATCTAGCGCTGTTTCTTAGATACATGATTTTGACATTGTAAGAATGCCTGTATATTTTTATTTTAATATAATACAATTAAATATGTGCAACATAAAATCTTTTAGGATATTTTTCTTTTAGAAACCTATAAAATTTATATACAACTCTTCTGCTATAGTAGAAACAGCATAATTATTCTGTGTATAATTAATGTTTGAATTGGAAATTAGTTTTAGTTTTTAATTTTAAATGATGTAAGGTTTAGGGGTTCAGGAGGGGTTCCCTAAGTTTATGAACCTCAATTTTGGGTCCTATTTTTTTATTTTTTGTCAGAGAGAGATATAAAATTGGCGCACCAGGGCCTCGGGCCACTAAACTTGAACTCCAGATGTGTGCGTCATATTATGCGCATGAGTGACCTTGTACACTTGCATAACTTTGTGTGTCTGGCTTATGTGGGACCTGGAGTGTCGAACATGAGTCCTTAGGCTTTGCTGGCAAGCACCTGAACTGCTAAGCCATCTCTCTTTCTAGTCCCCTATCCTATTTTTAACAAAGAATTGATTAGAAAGAAAGTGGAGCCTTTTTTTTTAACCCATTTAAACCAGATGCACAAGGTGGTGCATGTGTTTGAAGTTCATTTGCAGTGGCTAGAGTCCCTGATGTGCCCTTTCACTTTCTCTCTCTCTGCCTCTTTCTCTCTCAAATGTATAAAATTAAAAACAGGGACTGAAGAAGGATAAATTAGCAGGGTGTGGTGGTGCATACCTTTAATCCCAGTACTTGGGAGGCTGAGATAGGAGGATCTCTGTGAGTTCAAGGGCAGCCTGATACCAATTCCAAGATAGCCTCTGCTAGAGCAAGACCCTACCTCAGTAAACAAAAACAAACAAAAAAGAAGGATATATTATGGAATGTTAAGTTTATTTAGAGAGGAATCATAAATCTTAGGGTTTATTTAAGGGAAATTGGGATTTGGGAAGAAGGTTAGAACAGAGTCATGAGCAGGTGGAAAGTAGGAAACGTGTTCATGTGGCAAACACAGCATAGTCCATGAGATTCATTAAAGAGAAATTGAGGTTTTCAGGGAAAGACTGGAGTAGAACCTCAAGCACATGACAGATAGTACCTAGAAACACTCACAGCATCCACCCTGAAATTCCCCATGGAATAAAGTTAAGAAAGAATAACAGCGGGAAAATATCAAAGCAGAGACCAAAAATTTCAGTTGAGAAATGAGTAGTGAAGGGAGGTATACTCCCAAGTTTAGAGAAATTACACAGGTGTCAGGCCCAGAGTAAGCACGCATGTGCTAGTTGTAGAACACAAGGGAAATATAGACTTGGTAGATTCAAAAACCAGGAGAAAATCATACATGTAATTGAGGTGAGAAATTATTCCAAAGTATGAAGCAGAGACAAGCAGAAAATCACCTAGTCTAAGAAATAGTACTCTCCCCACACAGCGAGGTTGCATGTGTACAAGCAGAGATCACAGAGCACAGCTAGAGGATGCAAAGAGAGAAAAAAAAGCTTAAAAAAACAGCCTTTAGAGTAGACTAAAATTGTATTCTTTCCCCAGATTCAGTCATGCAAAAGGAAGACCTCAGTTCTAGGCCTCAGTTCCTAACTGAAACTGCCTAAAAGAAGCTAGCTTCTTCCTGTTTCTCCTTCAAATATATATTTGTATATATTGTATATATACATATTTACGGTAGAAAAATGTCTGAAATTTCTAAAGCAAATTCTTTTTATGAACTTCTGAACTTTTTCTTTGATTAAGTAGTAGTTTGTTGCTCATGCTTAAATTGGTAGTTTCTTCTGGGTATTCGTTCTGTACCATCATTTCTCCTTTCTCTCTCTTTTTTCCTCTTCTTCCCCTCTTCATTTTGTCTTTATTTAATTTTTTTTTTTCCTCAGTGCTAGGAATGGAACCCAGGGCTTAGCATGATAGTAAAATGCTCTACTAATAAGCTATACCCTCCCCCCCCGACCTTACTTTTCTTTTTTATTTAAAAATTTTAAAAAAATGTGTATTTACTTTTCTTTTTTATTAAAAATTTTTTTAAAAATGTGTATTTACTTATTTGCAAGCAGACAGAATGGGCACAACAAGGCCTCCAGGTGCTGCAAGCAAACTCCAGATGCATGTGCCACTTTGTGCATTGGCTTAACGTGGGTACTGAGGAATCGAACCCAGGTCCTTAGGCTTTACAGGCAAGTGCCTTAACCACTGAAACATCTTGCCAGACCCTTGTGTTTCTTTTAATTTTTTCCCCTGATGTACTTTTATTTATTTATTAGAGACAGATAGAGGGAGGTAGGGAGAGAGAGAGAAAGAGAGAAAATGAGCATGCCAGGGCCTCTAGCTATTGCAAACGAACTCCAGGCGCATGTGCCACCATGTACATCTGGCTTATGTGGGACCTGGAGAATTGAGCCTGGGTCCTTACGCTTCACAGGCAAGCGCCTTAACCACTAAGCCTTCTCTCCATCCCGCCTTGTTTTGCTTTTAACTTGGGAGATTTTATTGTACTTGCATGAGCAAGATATGAAGAGTCAGCTCCTGGCTGGGGATATGGTTCAGCGACAGAGCCCTTGCTAGGTATGTCTAGGGCTTTGGGTTTAAACTCTAGCAACCTTGCAATCCCCCAGAATTCTCTTAAAGACTGAAAAATAGAGCACTTGGTTTGTTTAATGTCCTCTAGCAAAAGATACATAGTTATACTTAATGTACTTACTTCACATTTATTAAATACATTCATAGCATAATATTAGTAATTAGAAGGGAACAAAATCCATAATTTTCCCATTTTTCTACTATATAAAAGGCATTTGAAATATTCTTAGGCTATTATTCACCAATTGCAGGTTCTTTGTTGTACATTTTCTTTATTTGTCTCCAGCTTTATTTACTTTTAGCTCCTTCTTCTTAAATAGTGTAGCAGGTCTCTTTACTTGTTTTAGTGGGGAGGTGAGATAAGGTTCTCACTTTGTAGCCTAGGCTGGCCTGGAATTCTCCATACTCTTGGCCAGACTCCTAGGCACTGAGATTACAGGTGTGAACTACCACACCCAGCCCCACACTGGTTTCCTTGGTACCTTAGAAGACACATGCTTTCTTTTTCCTTTCTATTTCTTACATTCTCTCCTTCTTTCTCTCCTTAATGAAATTTAATTTTTATTTGAAGCCATCTATTTACCAGCTCTCAAGTTTAAAGGCTTAAAAGCTTTAAAAGGTGCTTGCTTGCAAAGTCTGCCAGCCTGAGTTTGATTTCCCCAGCATCCACATAAAGCTGGATGCAAAAATGTTGTCCATGGCATTTGTTTACAGGGACAAGATAGCCTGTTGTATCTGTATGCATGCATGCACACAGCACACATATAATGCACAATGTATATACACACATACACCTGCAAATAAATAATTTTTAAAAAAATTTCAAATTGAAAAGGTTAAATAAAATACTTTCTAAGGCCAGGTGTGGTGGCACGTGACTTTAACTCCAGCACTTGGGAGGCTGAGGTAGGAGGATCACTGTGAGTTTGAGGCCACACTGAGAATTCAGAGTGAATTCCAGGTCAACGTGGACTAGAGTGAGACCCTACCTTGAAAAACCAGCCCTTTTCTCAAATTTCTGCTGAATTCTCTTTAGGTATTTACTGAAAGCCAAGTCCATGTCTTCAACAGTTACTTCTTTAGACTTTAGGCTGTAATTATGAATTGTCATGTTGGAGAAAAGTAACAGCATAATGGCTTTAGGGTATATCAGTCTCAGTTGGTATAAATGACCAAGTTGGCATTTTTTTCCATAATGAGTGACATGGTAGCCTAAAGGAACACAAGACAGTGAAAGAACATAGAGAAAAAGAGTTGTATAATGAACAAGTTAACCTCAAGATCCTATTATATATTTTCAGTGGTGGTATCCAAGGGAAGTTGAAGCACTGAAGAGTGTTTAGGGAGTTAATGTATGGATGGAGATTAGAGCTATAGATGGACTAGAACCTGATTAGTCAGAAAGAACTTGACATTGGGTCAAGGATTGATGAACCCTATTACACAGAAGGCAGCCAAAGGGAAGAATGTGCACCTGATAGATAAAAAGGAAAATAGAAGAGGAAATCAAAAGAATAGGTTTCAGCAAAAGAACATAGTTTTTTTTAACAAAAAATATTTTTAAAAAATATTATATTTTTTATTTATTAGGGAGAGAGAGAGAGGTAGATGCAGATAGAAAGAGAATGGGCCCGCCAGGGCCTCCAGTGGCTGCAAATGAACTCCAGATGTATGTACCACTTCGTGCATCTGGGTTATGTGGGTTCTGGGCAATTGAACCTGGGTCCTTTGGCTTTGCAGGCTAGCGCTATAACTGCTAAACCATCTCTCCAGCCTATGAGTTTGTTTTTGATTGATGTTGAGTGGTGATGTGAGAGGTGAGGAGAACTGATTTCAGGTGACCACAAAGAATAATCAACAGGAGGGTGGGTCAGGCTGAAGTGGGTTAGATGTCTGCAGTGAGGGGAAAGTGGGGTATAGAATGTTGCCAGTGTCTTAAAATTTGTAAGTTTTGTTCTGTAGGAAAGGGTGAAGTGAGGAGATGGAGAGGTGCTCATGTCTGTAATGGTGTTTATGTCTTTGTATTTAATGGAAGATATTAGGGTTGTATACTTTAAGAATCAGTAGAGGGCTGGGGAGATGTCTCAGTGGTTAAAGTCACTTGCTTACAAAGCCAGCTCAGGATTGATTACCCAGCATTCACATAAAGCCAAATGCACAAAGTAGCACATCTATCTGGACTTAATGTGCAGTGACAGGAGGCCCTGACATGTCTTTCTCTCTCTACTTTCTCTCTCTCTCTCTGTACAAATAAATAAGGCATAAAGAAAGATTTACAAAATAAAAACTCAGTAGAGAGGGGACAGTTTCTGAGAGATAAGAAGGTTATCCTCATAAATATAATGTCCTTGATCAGACTGAGGATTTGGAGAGCTCAATAAAAGGGTTGCTCCAAAGAGTAGTGTGTGTCCTTGGAAGGAATTTGGCTACAGATGTAAGTAGGGTTTAGATTTGTAGGACATTGAGTAAGCACCTATGCTTTATCTTCAGATTCTTTCAGAGGCCTCAAGTAAGTGTTTCTCTACCATTGATATTTTGTGTTGCATAATTGTTTGTTGGGGAAGACTCCTACACTAGATGCCTACAGCACTCTTAATTCTGTCCCCCTCAAACTACCTCTAATATCTCCAGATATTGCCAAATGCCCATTGAGAACATCTTGTCTCCTGAATAAGACCCACTGGCCCAAGGTGATATTATTACTTTAAAGTGAAGAGTCATGTTAAAAGAGTTAAAAGTTGGACAGAAGGTTTCAAAAAGTCATCGTGAAGACTAGGAAAGGGGATTTACATATTTGAAGTCATCTTGAAGAATAAGAAGGAGATTTACGTATTTGACCCACTGAATATTTGATCTATACCTTTTTCTGTTAAAATACTCTGATTTATTGGCCTCTAGTAGTGGTTTTTGACTGTCTCACATTCCTTTCAATTTTAAATAACTAAAGTTCCTTTTAGCTTTTACTTTGGGAAGCAACAGTTAATAAAACATACCAGTAGCATAGCAGTTTGCAAAATGTACAAGAAGGAAAGCTACGTAAAGTAAGCTCTCCTGACAGTATATCAAAACTTGGAGGCAAGAAAGAATATAAAAGCCAAATACACTAATAGTACTTGAGTGATGTTGTATATTTTACACATATTTGTAGCGTTGAAATAATAACTGTAATTCTAGTCTATTGCTCAAGAACTGGTCGGATATAATAAGTACCTTGTAAAGTGAAGAATGTTAACTTTGAAGGATTACACTTTGGACTTTCTGCTTTTAATTTCTTTTCCAAGAGACTGGGCTCTTCTGCATTTTTGAAGGTTTAGCTTTTACATGGTTTTCAATGAGGTCATTACTACCCCTTGGGATTGTCTTTCTTAGAAACTTGTGGTGACTTTGTATAATGTGTAACAAGTAATAAGGGAAAGATATAATTAACTTTTGGTCCATTGATTATTCTTAATTTGATCATCTCCATCAAAATTGTTTTGTATCTGCTCTGATGTATCAGCAATCACTAAAAGCCTTCTCTTAGGAGCTAAAGCTTATGATTATGTACATGTTCATTTGGATACTTAAATTATCGAGGAAAAAATTATAGTCATTGCATAGAATTTTAATCACTGCTTTCTTTCCCATTGCAGGTGGCAAGTACTACTTACACTCTGGTTTCTCCATATTTTTTCTGTACATGTGAGGATGTTTCCTTTCATTTAATTTTTAAAAATATTTTATTTATGTATTTATTTGAAAGAGAGACAGAGAGAGGGAGAGAGAGAAAGACAGAGAGAGAGAGAGAGAGAGAGAGAGAGGGGAGAGAACAGGTACACCAGGGCCTCTAGCCAGTGCAAATGAACTCCAGATGTAGGTGCCACCTGTGTATCTGGCTTATGTGAGTACTGGGGAATTGAACCTAGGTCCTTAGGCTGTGCTGGCAAGCATCTTAATCACTAAGCCATCTCTCCAGCCCTCATTTCATTTTTTTGAGATAAAGGTTGCATGTATTAAAGCTAGTAGCTGTAACTTGTTCTGTTTCCTCCTAGTCAAAAAAAAAAAAAAAATAAGTTTTCTGTGGGTATCTATGACATTTTTTAAAAATAGATTTCAGTGTTTTCAGTATCTACATGGTATTTTGCTATGGGTTTAAAAACAATATGTTTTTTCAACTTTTCTGTGCATGTTTACATTGTCTCCAGTTTATTTTATTTTATTTTATTTTATTTTATTTTAGTTTAGTTTAGTTTAGTTTATTTTAGTTTATTTTAGTTTATTTTAGTTTATTTTAGTTTATTTTAGTGTATAGTTTAGTTGTAGTTTAGTTGTAGTTTAGTTGTAGTTTAGTTTAGTTTAGTTTAGTTTTAGTTTAGTTTTCCTAGAAATGCTGTAAACAATACTACATGGAATATTGTTGGGCAAAGAGCTCTTAATCAAAACCATAGGTGCAGACTGGAACTTACTGGGATAAGGGTCACAAGTGTTGAGATTCATATGTGCCTCAGTCCCCTCTCTTCCTAAAGGCAGACAGCATGGTCTTATAAGCAGAGAAACACTTTGGACATGAGTGCCAAGCAGTCTGAACTGAGGAGGTTCAAGCTATCCTGTTGGGCATTGCTAAAAACGGGCTTGGACTGTGAGGAAGCTGGCCTGAACTGTTGGATATGGCCAGGGACCTTGGGCTCTGGGGGTTGCAGCTGGTTTTATCCTCAGGAACCCACCCTGGCAACAATGACTGGCCCTCCCTGCCCTTGGGCAAGGTTGTAGTGTGCCCTGTCTTTGCCCAGAGTGGGCAGAACTGGCAACGCCCTCCCCCCTTTATCCCCAAAGCATGTGACCATCCCATAAGTTAGGCTTTGCCCCCCCCCTCAGTTCCTGACCGTGTGGCTAGCTGCCCAAGAGACCCTTATGTGGCTGAAGTCACATAGTCTTTCCTGCCACTTCTGTTACCTCCCTTCTGAAGTCACATAGCTTTTCCCACCACTATCTCCCTTACTTCTGCCTTTCAACCAATTAGATAGCAACCCATAAACTATGTATCCAATCGCCATATAATCTGTATGTGCTGTCTCAACCTTTCTCAAGTGTTTATAAACCCACTTCCCATCACACTGCCTCCCCAGTGTTCATTGCCCATCGTCGCACTCACCAGCTGCTCCAGGACCCTGCTTCCCCCCAACTCTTCCTGTACCTAGGTCATTGGTGGCCAGTGGCCCCCAGGAAAGGCAAGGACCCATACTATCCTTGGTTCTATGAGTGATTAAAACTGAGTGCAGCTCCTCTAGGTGGAAGGAGGCCCAATTATGATTACTTTATTGCCAAGCAATTCAGTAAGAGTCCTGAGGTGGTACTACTTTAAAAAAATCTGCATATTGACTGGTCCTCAGAGTGTTTATTAGGTTTGGCCGCATGTCACGTGTATTCAGGTTAGGAGCGACAGATAAACAAGACTATGCGACGATTATCTTTTTGTTCTTGGGTGAGCTCACTGAGGATGATCTGTTCCATGTTTGACCATTTTTTTTTCAAATAAATTTGTGTGAATATTTTTGTGATAGATTCATTGAAAAGTTTTAGGTCATTGTCTTAATATGTGGGAGATAGCCTGTCCTCCATTATTTGAGCTACTAGTTATTGTCAGTATTTTACATTATGAGAACTATGTAGGTGAAAGAATACTATGTTTTATCATTAAAGTATAGTAATAGGGAAATTTCTTTTTTAATATTAAAGAACTTAAATTACATAATCCCTTCCCAGCACCCTCTTTTGTCCTTCCTCCCATCCTCTTCCATTGAATCCTTTCTTTCTATGTGTTCCTTTATCCATCTTATTTTTGTTTGTTTGTTTTGTACTGCCTGACAACATGTCTATGGGCATAATATCACACAGGTCTTGTAGGGGGAATGACAGCCGCTATGAAGTCATAAATGCGTGATCACTTTGTGTCTGAAGACAGCATTTTAAAGCACCCCTCCCTATATCCTTTAGCTCTTAAGTTTTTTTGTGACCTCTTCCACTATGTTCCTGAGCCTTGGAGAGTATGATAGATATGTCTCATTTAGTGTTGAACAGTCAGCTGTCACTTCTTCTCCAGTACTTTCATGAGCTTTGAGTCTTTCTAGCAGTCACCATCATCTGAAAATAGAAGCTTCTCTAACTAACAGTGAGAGCAGAATTAACATATGGGCATGAATAAAAATATTTTGGTGCCATTTGTTGGGCACAGTGTATCTGTTTAGCGAAACAATAGTAGTACCTTCTCTCTAGGATGACCTTAGCTGTAGCCTATTCAGGAGGTTTTTAGTACCAGGCACAAATTTCCTCCCATGGAGTAGGCCTTAAATTCACTCAGAGAGCATTTGGTTATTCCTATAGCAGAGATGCTGCTGTTGCATTAGTGGGTACATCGTGCCTGGCTGGCCAGTTGTGTAGCTTGCAGGGTCCACTGCTGGTTAAACCTGTTGATGACTTTTCTCTCTCAGCATGCTATGTGGTACTTTCAAGCATGTAACAGCTGGTCAGCAGGAGGAGTCTTCCAATTTAGTTCTAGCTTGATTTCTCAGTGTCCTGCAACTGAAGCATATGTTGTCTTCAGCAGCAGGATCTTACTATCTGGTTCTTGTGGGCAATGAAGAGTCTTGGCAATGGCTTGTATTATTTGGGGAGCCTCAGGGACCTCCCTGACCAACAACTCACTGGAAGGTATCCACCCCCAGGAACTGAGATTTTTCTGTAACAACATGTAGATTTGGGGTATGGATTCACCCTTACAGGGTACTTCTGTACAAATGCTTTATTTTTTTAAATTTACATAGTTTTAAAAATAGCTAACAAAGAAGTAGATTTTCATATGATTTATTCAGACCATTTTTAGTTTTGTTTAACCCTCCTCCCACATAAACAGAGTTTAGGGTTTTATACAAAAGACTTGTCAATATACCTTAATTGCTGACTCAGTGGTGTATAGAATATTTTTTCCATTTAAAAAGATTAATTTGGATTACATTTTATATGTTTAGCAAGTCAACACTTCTAAATACAAAAAAGTTTCTGTTAGCTTTTAGTGATTTTTTAAAACAAAATGAACATTATATTTGTATTAACTACTTTGTGTGAATGTGACAAAATACCTGACTGAAATAGCTTAAGGTAGGAACGGCTTAGTTTAGCTTACAGCTTTAGATGATCACCTTAACCCAAGTATTTGAGCTTGTCATGGTGGCAGGGACATATGGCAGAAGAGTGATGTTCACCTTGTGGATAATCAGGAGGCAAAGAACGGAGAATGTGTATACTATTGCCAGGGCCTCCCAGCCCGTGGGATGGTACCATCAAAGTAGCCACATCTTCTTCATAAAATAGAAATCAGATTTGTCCATCTCTGTATTAAATTCATCACTGTCTTCTATTGTTTGCCCTTAGGACTAAGTACAGACTCCTGTGACCCAAATGTCCCCCCAGAATAAGCCTTTCCTTTTCCTCCTTTGCTTACTTTCTGCTCCTTCCCAGGAACTCCATGCATCTGTATTTAGCTTCTTACAGTTTTCTCAAAATCTGCTGTGTGCCTTCCTTTTCTCTCTCTCTTCTTTTTTGACTATCATTTTTCTGAGACAATACTTTCTTTCTTGGGGCCACATTTTTAGTAATTTTGGATCTTTAGTCTGAGTGAGGTGCCTTTTTTGTCTTGGTATTACCCCAGTATTATGTTGTCTCTGAATTTATTATTGAAATGCATTTCTTTACTTGTCTGCCTCTTCAGAGTCCATATTTTCTTTAAGTTAATGACAGACTCCAGAGATGATATCCAGTTGTGTTATCTTAAATAGACTTCTTAGGAAATTAATGCCAAAACTAATATTTTTATTTTCTTTTAATCCTAGGACTGGGCTAATGCTAATGTCAGCAGGCAGATCGAGGACACTGTACTGTATGGTTACTATAGTAAGTATCTTGCAGTTGCATGTTTTATTTGCTAACCAGATTTAAAATACATCTATGTATAAACTTTTAATGTTGGTGTCACATATGAGATTGCAGTTTTTAGAACCAGGAATAAATACTGTACATTTTTCATATACATTTTAAAGTGCTTTACCTTATTTAGGTTCACTTCTGATGCTGCTTTTGGGGGCTTCAATTAATTTAGTTTAGATTTCATGTCTTTTGTTAGCATTATCAATTTCCAAGAATTGTTCCCTTGATTTAATATCTTGGTTGTCTATAATTTTCTTCTAAGTACTGGCAATAGTAGAGTGCACACTGGTATTTTCACCATCAAATTCAGTGTTCTCTGAGAGCCCTTTGACCCAGGGGTTATGGTTGCTTGCTGCCACCTCAATCTCTTCCCCCTTTCCCAGTATTAGTCTGTAATAGCTTAGATCATCACCCAAGTATTTCTTTTGTTTCTTTGGGTAATAAATCATAAACCTTATAATTTTATAAAAAGTAATGACTGCAGATTTAAGAAAGGGATGTCATTTTCTTTTTCATCAAGATGTTGAATAAGATTTCA
This sequence comes from Orientallactaga sibirica, assembly GCA_036365145.1. Classification (NCBI taxonomy): domain Eukaryota; kingdom Metazoa; phylum Chordata; class Mammalia; order Rodentia; family Dipodidae; genus Orientallactaga; species Orientallactaga sibirica. The sequence goes on from JAEOAD010000006.1 coordinate 24,513,080, forward strand.
GTAGTATATTAAATTGGAAACAAAAAATACACAGAAGTTTGATGGAATAATTTATTTTCAAGGGGATCATTGAATTTTAATTTAGTTGTTTGGGTTCTTAACTGTGCTTTTTTTCTGACCTAAAAATCAATAAGACACGTGAAATTTTATTCTTTGTTAAAGGTGTTATAAAGATTTTTATAGTATCTTAATATTAAATTTAAGGTTTACGATTAGTACATTTATCATATTGTAAAATATAAATATTGAATTGTTGACATGGCTCTGTGTTAATGCTATGGGAATTTGAGGTGTCTTTGAAAGTGACAGAGCCTTTCTTACCTATCAGCTTCACAGTAACTCAGTAGCTAGTGTGCTGCACACTCAGACATACAAAGCTTCTATTGAATTAGTGGCCTCCAGGTTCTTGTCCTCTGAATTTGAAGAATGATATTCAAGACCATAAGTAGTTAAGTTTAGAAAGATTTTATTTCAGAGATTATAGAATTTAAGAGAAGGAAGGAATGCAGGACTGTTGTCCAAGAGGAGATAAGAAGGGGTTACTGTAAATGGAAAAGCCCACCTAGATATCCAGGTTGGGGTCTTTTGTGGACTGGTTGGGGCCTGAACTAACCAACCCATGATGCCAGGTTTCTAGATAAGGGCTCAGGTTTGCTTTGAATTGGGTAATCTTCCCAGGAATCCTCTAGGAAGGATGTGATCTTATCTCTTCTAGGAAAGAGAAAGTCCTTTAGGGAAGAAGAGATTTAGGGAGGGAACTCTTAGGAAGGAAGGGTGAGGGAAGCGATTTTCTCTCTTATAGACTGTAGGACTTTTCTCACCTTTAGCCAATTTTAGTGGACCTATCAGGGGCCTGCTAACCCTATATTTCCTCATTAAGTTACACATTGCCTTTTCAGTGGAAATTTATTAGAATGATATAAACTATATCCAGAGTGGGTCTGGCACCTGTGTAGCTGTGTACCTGTCTTGCAAAACCTGTAACAAGATAAACCAAGGTATTATTAGTGAAGTCCATCCAGCAAGCATATATCTTATCTTTATACCTAGAGGGAACTGGACCCATTTGCTGGTCAAGACACAAAAGTCTTATAAACCAGAATATTATTCCAGGCAGACTTTTCAGTTGGTCTATGGATAGAATTAAACCTACAGAAAAAGGTTTTTAGTATTTTTTTCAAGAATAGTATGTCCTCAATTCTGTCAAGGTTATGTGTCCTCAGTATTCTAAATGCATAGGAAATACATTAATCATTACAAATGTAGATGCCTTAGGGTTTAGGCTTGGATTCTTTGTAGAAATGAGATGGGATAAAAAAATATAACTTCCTTGGTGACTGCTGATAATAGCTCAGTGATACAGCATGTGCAAAACCCTGGGTTCAATCCCCAGTACCACAAACACACACACACACACACACACACACACACACACACACACACACATCTGCCTTAGAATGAGATCATTGACACTAGTCTAAGGAAGATGATTGTTTGAAAAACCAAATTATGAATAGATTTCTCCATTAGCACAACAGGTCAAAATAAGAAAGTTAAAGTAAGAAAATTTAACTGAATAATATTAAGACTTGTGGTCACAAAGTTACAATATCAGTTGTAGCTATGGCTATCCTTAGACTCTATGTGACTTCTGGCTAGGAACCTGGAAGAATTGTGCAGCTTATATCTTTAACTCTGTATCCTGTCGGACTGCTTGCTAGATACCTTCTCATGGATCTTGAATATCAAAACAATTTTTATTCATAACTCTTACAGATTCTATACTTCAGAATCTCCTCTCTCCTTAATTACCAACACATTTTTATTGTTTAATCCAAATAGGCACTGTACAAGACTTTCACATTAAATCCCTCGTTTAATTTACATGAATGTCCCTTCCTACTTTTGTATTTTCTACTTTTTACAGATGAAGAAATCAATGTTAAAGATCATTAATGAATGGCCAAGGCCAAAGTAGACCATATTGCTGAAGCTGGAGCCATTTGCCATTACGTGAGCTGCCTCTTAGTCAGTGGTTCTGGGGATATTCCCTGTGGGGATGGCTAGTTTGTACTGAAGTCTAGAGCAGCCCAGAAGTAACCTGGTACCTTTACCAGATGTGTCCAGACAGATTCTGATTTCTGTGTGTGCGAGGCAGCTTGGTAATTAATCTATAACTAAAATGTAATGATGCTGATTCTGATTTTCACACTGCTAGTGGACTATGTGAGTGGTTTTTCATCAGATGCATCATGCATATGTGGAGAGAAGAGCTTGGGGTTAGGGTTGCTGAGTGTTGGATCCATGTGATCTATTGTGCAGTTATCTAATTGTCTTTTATGTTGGGGTGTGTGTTTTCAATAGAAAAGCATTCTACTAACAAGTCATTTTTGTAATATTAGGTTAATGTTCAAATACAAAGTGATACTTAAGGGTATTTTGTATACAAGTTTAACTTCAAATTGCTGCTTTTGCAGGGTTTTTCATGGAATTTATCAGGCCTTGTTAGGTTTTAGTTTAAATCCAAGTTTTATTTCCTATAGAAGAAAACTATTCAAAAGACTTAGGCCCTATTTAGGGGTACTATCCACTGGAGTGGCCCCCCTGCCTTTTTGGCAGTATGTACAAACCTTTCCTATTGCTTTGTGCTTAATAAAGTGTCTGTCTGCATAGCCCTTAAAGCTCTTAAAGTAGTAGTATTTGTCTTCCTCAATGCAAATATTGAGGAGTATTAAGTACCTTCAATATGCTAATTAGAATTTATACTTTTTAATGATTTATTTTATTTTTTATTTATTTTAATTTTACATTCATGTTGGTGCCTCCGGTAGCCTCCTCCCTGTTGTCTCCATTGCCCCTTAATCCTTTATTATATTGAACTCCATTGGTCCACTTACATTTGGAATGGATCTCTTTTCTAGGCATTTTTTTATTTTTATTTATTTATTTATTTATTTGACAGAGAGAGAAAGAGAATGGGTGCACCAGGGCCTCCAGCCACTGCAAATGAACTCCAGATGTGTGCGCCCCCTTGTGCATCTGGCTAATAGGGTCTTGGGGAATCGAACCTGGGTCTTTTGGCTTTGTAGGCAAACGCTATAACTGCTAGGCCATCCCTTCAGCCCTCTATGCATGTTTTTTGACATTACTACTTATTCATGTAGAAAGAATTTGTCCACTGAATAAGGTAGGAATGTCATCACTGTTTTTTTTTAAATATATTTATTTATTTTAGAGAGAGAAAGAGGCAGAGAGAGAGAGAGAGAAATGAATATGGGCATGCCAGGGCCTCCAGCCACTGCAAACGAACTCCAGATGCATGCACCTCCTTGTGCATCTTGCTTATGTGGGTCCTGGAGAATCAAACCAGGATCCTTTGGCATTGCAGGCAAATGCCTTAACCACTAAGCCATCTCTCCAGCCCTCATCATTGTTTTTATTTGAGAAGTCTTTATACATTGGGATGGTGTAAAGTTAAAGGTCTTAAGGTAGTGCATTCCAGTGTTTCTAAAACTCATTTTCTGGTGAAAGCTGGATTCTTATCATTTATGGTAAATAGTCTCCTTTATTTATTTATTTATTTATTTATTTATTTTCATTGACGTCTTTCTCTTCTCCCTCCTTCTCTTCTCTTTCTTTTTTTAAAGTGGAATCTTGGTGTGTTCTCTAGTTGGCTAAACAGTTCTTCTGTCTTAGTTTCTGGAGTAGCTGGAACTAAGGAGCACACTAATATCCCCATTGTTCACTGTTTACTTTTTATGCATGCGTGTGTGTGTGTGCGCGTGTACATGCGTGCACATGTGCACAGGAACATGTGTATGCACTTCTGTGCACATGCATGTAAAGGGTAGAGCACACCCTCAGGTGTCAAATACTGTGTACATCCTTTGAGATGGGGTGTCTCATTGTCCTGATTCTTACCATTTAGGCTAGATTGGCTAGCCAGCAAGCCACAGGGATTCCCCTGTTTCTATATTCTTGGTGGTGGGATTATAAACACATACCATCTTGCCTCACATTTTGACATGGCTACTTGGAATTGAACTCATGTCTACAAGATTGTGAAGCAAGCACTTTTCCACCTGAGCTGTCTCCCCAGCATCTGCTGTTTACCTTTGAAAGTCTGCTTAATATACCCATATGTGGATAACCATTGTTCACCTGTCAACTTTTTTCAAGTAAAAAAAAGAGAATAAAAATAATTCAAGTCGTAGAGTTCACAATTACCAAGGCAGAATAATACTGAGACATTGTGAGACCTGAATGTGCTCTCTGGATGCTTATACTCAGGGGTGGATGTTTAATAGGCGCTGATGCCTAGTGGACTTGAATGAAAAATCTCAAAGAATTTAAGACTGCTAATACAGCTGGAGTCCACTGTTGTGATTCCTTCCAGATGCCAACATTTTCACTTACTGTTGTTTCTTCACATTTGTCAGCTCACACGGGAGCATAACAGGAAGGCAAATAGAACCTTAGTGTCAGAATGAAGAGAGTTTTTATGTTGCCAGTAAAGCAATTCCTACAAACCGTAAAGACTAGAAACCCCATTTTTGGTAAACTTCTGTGCATTAATAGAATTTGAGGTATGTTGCAGTCAGCTTCATGTTGCTGTCATAAAACACCTGTCCAAGAGCAGCTTGTGAGAGGAAAGCGTTTATTTTGGCTTACAGACTCGAAGGGAAGCTCCATGATGGCAGGGGAAAATGATGGCATGAGCAGTGGGTGGACATCACCTCCTGACCAACATCAGGTAGACAACAGCAGCAGGAGAATGTGCCAAACACTGGTAAAGGGAAGTTGGCTATAACACCCATATGCCAGCCCCCAACAATACACTGCCTCCAGGAGGCTCCAATTCCCAAATTGCTACCAGCTGTGCACCTAGCATTTAGAACACACAAGTTTATGGGGGACACCTAATTCAAACCAGCACAAGGTGCTTTTCCCCGAAAAATTTGTATGAGTAAGGCTTGCTGCTGCTTCTGCTTACATATACTTCCAAGCTGTTGGTTGGTCATTAGCAATCCTGAGGTAACTGAAGCTATTTGCAGTAGAGACACAGTTTCCTGGAGGTAGTTGAAGGATGACAGGGGCATGTTGCTCATTTTTGCCTGTTTGTTCTCTAGTTATCAGAAGGAGATTTCCCCAGCTGGGGTGGTATGCCCACCCCAGAGACTTCATGAATTTATAATTCTTAAAAAATTTATTTCTTTATGTCCTCAAACTGCTCTGGTGTGACACATTAATTTTCCATTCTGTTAAATTTTCTATTTAAATCTGGTAGGCAGTCCTTTTTGCCTCTTATATATTGTTCTTTCATTTAAATTGTTTTTATGTTTCAGATTTCCTTTTATATTTACTTCACACACACACACACACACACACACACACACACACACACACACATATACATAAAAGCAGAGAGAGAGAATGGTCTGATCTGGTCATGCCAGGGCCTCTTGCCACTGCAAACAAACTCCAGATGCATGCACCACTTTGTGCATGTGGCTTCATTTGGATACTATGGAATTGAACCCATGCTGTTAGGCTTCACAGGCAAGTGCCTTAACCACTACGCCTCTCTCTACCTGCCTCTTTCTCTCTCTTTCAAATAAATAAATAAATAAAAATAAACTTAAAAAAACAAAAAGATCATTTTTATTGTGATGTTGGGGATATTTCATTTATTCCCTTGGTTGCTCTTGCCATACTTGAAAAGTTGGCATAATAAAGCCATACTAATTTTAATTCTAGTGCCACCTACCCTTTAATTTCTTTTAAGTGATTTTTTCTCGTGCTAGATTTATTTTCCTGCTTCATGCTCTGGTTTTGGTATGCCTGTAGGGATTGTAGAAACGAGTAGTAACCTAACCCTACCTGGGCTTACTCCCTCTATTCTGTCTGTAGTTGCCCTATCACTACCCTCCCAGGACACTTTCTCTCAGGCTGTCCTTGTGAGTGTAGGCAGGAAATGTGCATTAGCTCCTGAGTACACATTGTTTTATTTGGCCACTTTTGTGCTCAATACTGTGTTTGAAATTTATGTACATTGATGTACAGTAGCATTCTGTTGAGTCTTACTGCTTTATTAATATACTGTAGTTTATCCATGTTTGTCTTAATGACCAGAAGAGTTGTTTAGAGTTTGGGACTGTTTCGACTTCATCTGCTCAGACCCAACTCATTGTGAGCTTAATGTATTGCTTGTGTTTGAAATTTATGTACATTGATGTATAGAAGCATTCTGTTGAGCCTTACTGCTTTATTAACATGCTGTAGTTTATTTACCCATGTTTGTCTTAATGACCGGTAGAGTTGTTTAGAGTTTGGGGCTGTTTCGACTTCATCTGCTCAGGCCCAGTTCATTGTGAGCTTAATATATTGCTTGCATCCTTGCACAATGTCAGAGTATTGAGTAACAAATTCACAGGCTAGTGCGGCATCAATTTGCCAGATATTCCCACTTTTCTTGAGAGCCCTGGCTGAATCAAATAACTTTTTGTTGTTGTTGTTGTTTTAAATTTTTTTTGGGGAGAGAGACACAGAGAGACAGAGAGGAAGAGGAAGACAGATAGAGAATGGGTGCCAGCAGCCTCTCAATGCTGGGAATGAACTCCAGATGCATGCGCCCCTTTGTGGGCAAGTGCGGCATTGCACCCTCGTGTCACTGCATCTGGCTAAACGTGGGACCTGGAGATTGGAACTGGTGTTCTTAGGCTTAGTAGGCAGGCGCCTTAACCGCTAAGCCATCTCTCCAATCCTGTTTTAAAATTTTTATGTATTTATTTGGAAGCAGAGAGAAGAGAGGCAGACAGAGAGAATGGGAACGCCAGGGCCTCTAGCCACTGCAAACAAATTTCAGATGCATGTGCCCCTTGTGCATCTGGCTTATGGGTCCTAGAGAATCTAACGGGGGTCCTTTCGCTTCACAGGCAAACACCTTAACCACTTGGCTGCATTTCTCAAGCCCTCAAATAAATTCTTTTTAAATTTATTTAGGGTGTATTAATTTAACTTTTAAAATTTTAATTCTTTCGAATGACTACTGTTAATTCTCAAGTCACACATTACACATCACATAGTAACCATATCTATATGCATATATATTAGCTACCAAATAACTACAAAGGGTTACAAAGGCAATATTTGAAAAAGAATTGAAAGAACAGATCTGGAAACTGATAGCAAAGTGTATTGATAAGATTTCCTGCTGTGGAAGAAGCTGGAGTACTTCTGCTGGCCATAGATTTGGGCTGTAGGCCCAGAACTGAGCTGCAGGAACACCAGGTGAAGTGAAAGGCAGTGTGCACACATGGAGGGCAGGTCCAGATGGGTGAACAGGTGAACGGACAGATGGCAGTTGAGTAGGCCACGTCGGCAGCAGGATCGAGCGCAGCCAAAGCTCCTGGAATAGTTGAAGTTCCTTGATGTGTACACCAGGTAGTCACATGGCAGGTCGGGGGGGCCCTTGTCATTTCAGTGCTGGGTGTTGCTGCTTCTGGGGTCCAAGTGAGTGAATACATCCTTTCCTCTGGTGTGCCTGGTAAGTTCTTGAGCCTGGTTTTCCTGGTAGGATTTTAATGTGCCCATTTGCACCCATGGATCTAATTCACCCTGATTAATGTATAGGGCTATTTAGAAAGCCTTTTTACTCCCAGGAATAAGTCATTCATTATCCTGAGCCTTTTCTCTGTTTACTAAGACAATCAAGTCAAGGTTATTTTTTTAATCTTATTAAAGTGATGAATACTATATAAACAGGTTATTCTTTTTTCTTTTTTGCTGAATGTGTGTATGCTTTGTGTATATGTATGTGTGTACATGTTCGAATGTGAGTGCAGACATGGCACATGCCATGGTGCACATGTTGAGACCAGAGGACAACTGGCTGCATTGGTCCTTTCCCTTCCCCTAGTTTGAGGCACAATCTCTCACTTGCCAGGTTAGCTGGCCTGCAAGCTTTCCAAGGATTCTTCTGTCTCTGCTGTCCTTGCTGTACGTAGGCTGGAATTATACAAATTCATACTATAGATTCTGGCTTTTCATGTGTTTTCTAGGATCTGAGCTCACTTACTCACAACTGCACCATCTCCCATTCCTGCAAATTATCTGAACCAATGTTGCATGCTAAGAAACCCACATTGGTGGTGGTGGTGATGATGATAATGATGACATACATACATACATACATATGTACATACATGCATACATATATCTGGATTTTATTTATTGTTTGTTCATGCAGGATTCTTTTTAAATGAACTTGGAAAACTTGCAGGCAATACAGGCCTATAACTTTTTTTTTTTTTTGTCTTATTCTTGTCAGGTTTAAGTATGAAGACTTGGGTACCTTTATAAATTGAATTGATAAAGCATGATTTTAGAGGCTTTAAACCACTGAGCACAGCCTTCCTTCTGTATTTTGTCCACATTACTAATTATTAAGGGATAGAAGTGAACTGTCACATTCACACTATTATTCCCAATTCATTAGTGAGTAGTTCATTTTCAGCAGTTCATCAGAAAACTTTTTCTTATCTTGTATGACTTTAAGTTCTTTTTTTTTCTTTTTCATTTTTTTTTTTTTTGGTTTTTGGTTTTTGGTTTTTGGTTTTTGGTTTTGGTTTTCTGCGAGGTAGGGTCTCACTCTGGTCCAGGCTGACCTGGAATTAACTGTGTAGTCTCAGGGTGGCCTCGAACTCTCAGCGATCCTCCTACCTCTGCCTCCCCAGTGCTGGGATTAAAGGCGTGAGCCACCATGCCCGGCTGACTTTAAATTCTTAATAACCATTCAAGAGTACTTCCAGCATAGGATGAAACAGTGCTTTCATTGAGTCAGAAAGTATGGTTTCTACTTTGGTCATTTTGATCTCATTCCATAGAATGACACGGAAATAACAGTTACCATATTAGCTAAAGTAGTAAGTAGACTGTTCATGGCTGGTATGTCAGTACCTTCAGAGGGTCTGAAGTTCATTTCCTTTTTTAAAAATTTTTTTATCATTTTATTTATTTAATTAGAGATAGAGGGATGGAGGCAGGGAGAGAGAATGAGTGAAAGAAAGAGAAAGAGAATGGGCGCACCAGGGCCTCTAGCCACTGCCAACCAACACTAGATGCATGCACCACAATGTGCATCTGGCTAACATGGGGCCTCGAAAGAGTCGAACCTGGGTCCTTAGGCTTTGTAGGGAAGCGCCTTAACTGCTAAGCCATCTCTCCAGCCCTGAAGTTTATTTCTTTTTATCCTTAGCACATGGTTTCTGCCTTGAGAACATAGCCAAATCCAAAATGGTGTTGGTGTTTATTTTAAGTAATCATGTATGAATTTCAAACAGGAAACAAGAGGGAAAGGAAAGGACAAATAAGTAGAATACTAGCTGAAGGGAAAACGGGCATTGGATATGCTGCACATTATCAGTCTTGACCTCTGCCTTCTTCAGGTGGATACATGCTATAATTTAAGAGGCCTTTTGCATTCCCAGGGTGCTTTGTACTTTGACCCTCTAAAACTAAGTTTTGTAATGACTAATTGTTCCCAGGTCTGGGACTGCACCTAGGGACTTAGATATGTTAGGCAAGTATTCTACCGCTGAACTAAATCTCCAGCTAGTTTTTGTATTTTTTATTTTGAAACAGGGTCAATAAGTTGTCCATACTGGTCTTGAACATGCTTTGTAGATCAGGAAACCATGAACTTGTGCTCTTCCTATCTCAACCTCCTAAGCAATTGTCACTCTTTATCCTAGTGCTTTTGGTTTAAAGATTAGCTCTTTTCATTAGTAGTGAGGAGGAATACACTTGGATTTTATTAATTCAGAAATACAAAGTGTTTCAGTAAATCTTCATGTAAGTTAAAATTTAATGATACGAGGTATTTAAAAGACAGATTTCTTTTTTGTTTTGGTTTATTTATTTTTAATTGAACTGCCTTTTTATCAACATGTCATACATTTGTTCAGTGTAAGGAATACTTACATATTTAATGGTAACCAATAATTCAGAAACTTTACAATTATGATTCCACATTTAAAGCAAGGACCAATAAACTTTCAATAATGGACTGAGTAGTAAATCTTGGCTTTGCAGGACATATGGTTTCTTCACACCTACCCAACTAACTATGCCATAGTACCACAAAAACAGCCTTAGAAATGCAATGTGAATAGGTGTGCTACTTTCTAATAATACTTTATTTAAAAAGAACATTTGATGGACTGATTTCTTGCTTTGTGGGTATTTTAAACAAGCAAAGAAATTAACATTTAGTCTTTGCCACAGTTTTTGTCTGTAGCTTTGTAAAAATTGACAGCTCTCTATTCACTTGTTTTTGCTAGTTCTTAAAAGTTTTTTTTTTTTTTTTTTTTAAAGAACAAAAGTTGAATTCTTATCAAGTTCCATGGACAGGAATTTTAAAATGTTTTTCTGTTTTAAAGTTTTTATTAACAACCTCCATAACCTTAATCCTCTCCCACTACCCTCCTTGGTTCCCCTTTCCCTGTTCCCCCTCCTCTGACTCCCTTCTTTACAATGAGTTCCTGGCCTATTTTGATGTCATTTTCTCCTCTCCTATTATTCAGGCCTTGTATAGGTAACATTAGCCACTGTGAGGTCATGAATGCCATGGCCACTTTGTGTCCAGAAGATAGTATTGCAAAACATTCTTCCCCTTGCTTTGGCACATTCTTTCTGCCACCTCTTCCACAATGGTTCCTTGAGCCTTAGAGGATATGATAGAGATGACTCAGTGCTTAACACTCCACTTTCTTTTCTTCTCAACACTTTGATGAGTTTTGAGTCTCTCCAGTGGTGATTGCCATCTGAAAAGAGAAATTTCTCTGGCCAAATGTGAGAGTACCATTAATATATGGGCATAAAGATAGGATTTAGAGGTGGGCATATTATATCCATTTACACAGACAATAGTTGTAGACCCTGCCACCCTCAGCCTTATGACCTCCTTAGCCATTTGCTTTTGATTTGGTTTTTAGTACCATGTATGATTTCCGTCTGGTGGAATAGGCTTCAAGTCCAATCGGAGAGTAGTTGGTTTCCCCCACAACAGGCATGCCACCATTGTACCAGCTGGCACATTTTGCCTGGATGGCAAGTCATGTGGCTTGCAATGTCCAATGCTGGCTGAGACTGTTGATGACTTTTCTTTCCCCAAAACCTGAAGAACTCTCCCCAGCATCTTGGTAGCTATCTAGGCAACAGGATGGAGCTTTCAGCTCAGCTTGATTTTTCAGTGCCCTGCAGGCAGCCCAGGTATGTGGAGTCTTCGTCAGTAAGGTCTTACTATTTATTCTGGTGGGCCACCAAGAGCCTTGGCAGTAGTCTGTTTTGGGGGCCATAGGAGCCTCTCTGACCAACAGCTCACTGGAAAGTATCCCACCACTGGCACTGAAATTATATCAATCTATGGCTTCTGGGCACAGTAGTATCCACCCCCACAGAGTACTTTTGCCCAAACTCTTTTTTTAAACATATATATTGTTAAGCTAGCAAAAAAGTACTTTTGCATAGAGCTTATCAATATCTTTAATTTTTATTAATGATCTTCCCACCCCCTCTTTTTCTTCATACTGTCCTCTAACCACACTTAGCCCATTTAAAATATTTTATTAATGTGTTCTTTGATGTTAGTGGACTTTGTAAACCAAAAAAATGTTTGCCTTTAATTTGCTAGTGGCAGTCTTTCATGAGAAACATTTACAAGAACAAGAATACATTATAAAAATGTCAGGATATGATAGTCATAACGGCCAGAGTTAAGAATAGTTTTCCTTTGGAAATAGGTATGAGTTTAAAGTAGATCTGTTTTTCTTTCCATTTATAATTTATTTTTATTTTATAATTAGCATACAGAATTTCACATATCATTATAGCATTTTCAAACACAATTTGTTTTACTTGATTCTTCTAAAGTAGTTCTTTTTTTTTTTTTTTTTTTTTTTGTTTTTGCGAGGTAGGGTCTCACTCTGGTCCAGGCTGACCTGGAATTAACTATGTAGTCTCAGGGTGGCCTCGAACTCTTGGCAATCCTCCTACCTCTGCCTCCCGAGTGCTGGGATTAAAGGCGTGCGCCACCACGCCCAGCCCTAAAGTAGTTCTTTAAAAGAAGCAATTTCCCTGCTTCATGTTGATAGTAGAAACTTTTTTTCAATTTATGGATGCATAAGCACAATTTAGCATTATAAATTATCTAAAAACATATAACAAATTTTAATTTAATTCTGTCTTTACAGTTCAGCTTTTATGGATAAGAGGAAGAGAATGTGCTATCAGGGAAACCAGGATGTAGGGGCGTTGTTCTCCATCTGTTTGGAACTGTACTCTACTGACTCTAGGCTGTAAGACCTCAGAATTTCTCCTGCTCCTCTCTTCTTTCCTCCAAGTGTCGATTGCTCAAAGTCTGTTTTTCTGAGTATAACAGCAACATCTTTTACAGTCAGTCATTACCCTGGTCAGCTTTTAGACTTAATGTATAGCTTAGTTTGGTTAGTTATAGAGTTTCCCTAAATTTAATCATGGAAAAATATAATCTTGTGTCTAGGCTTGTTTTATTCAGCATAAGGTTATGAAATACATTCATGCCGCCTATCTGTATCATTGCTATATGGTAATCATTTGTATGACTGTATTCACGGTTTTCATTTGTCTATTGGTAGACATTTTGATCTTTTCCAGTTTTTAAATTTATTTAATTTTGATACACATTTTGTTAACACATTAATTTTATATAATGGGTTTCATTGACATGTTCACAACATGTATTTTTTTGTTGCCATGTTCACCCTTTTATTCCCTTTTTCCTCTGCCATTCTGTCCTAACTTCTTTTTTGAAAAAAATACTTATTGACAAATTTTGTACATGTACATGATGTGTTTTGATCATATTTACTCCTGTTACCTTTTCCTATGTCCTACTCCCTACTGCTGAACCTCTTCTTAACCTGTCCCACTACTATCTTAGTATCTTTGTTTTGTGACTCACTGAATTTAATTAGGGTTGCTTACATGGGCATAATTGGGGGTAGGATATTTACCATAGCATGTGCTATTTCCCAATGAAAATAATGTCTCTCCCTCCCCAGCAACCATTAACTGCCAACATCTCCTGAGGGAGGGGTGGGAACCACATAGGCATCTCCACTATTATGATGGAATGTTGATGGGCCCAATAATGTGCAGGTTTTGTTTAGTAGTGACAATTCCTGTGAGGTCATGAATGCAACAGCCATGTCCTATCAGGAAGACAACATTCCACAGTACTCCTTCCCATCCTCCGGCTGTGACATTCTTTGTGTCCCCTCTTCCTGAGTGTCCTCTGAGCCTTGGAAGGATTGGTATCAATGCCCCATTAAGAACTGAAACATTCAACAGTCACTAATTCTCAGCACTTTGTTGAATTTTGAATGCCCTAAGAAGTTAACCATCGATTGCAAAAAGAAGTTCTCTGACCAAAGCTTGGAGCAGCATTAATCTATGAGGATAAACATAAATGTTTAGAGGAAGACAGTTTGATGGTATACCATCTCCATTTAGCCAAAGAACCATGATAGCTTCCCTCCTAGGGCCTATGACGTTCTCAGCCACAAGCACTTGACTAGATTTTAAGAAATATTTCAGAATTTGCTGTGCAGTGAACTTCAAATTTAATAAGACAGCAACTGTTTACCCCCATAATAGTCATGCCACTGGGCATATCTTGTCTGCTCAGTTCAGTTGTGCAGCATGGAAGGTACACCACTGGGTAAGACTGTTGAAAACCTTTTCCCCCCAGCACTTGCCTAGCGCCCCTTGTCACTGTGGATGCTAACCAGTAGGGAGGAAGATTTCAGTTAGTTCCAGCTTTACTTCTGTGTGTTCTGCAGCCAAAGCATGTGATATCTTTAGTGATAGGTGGGTAAACAAGAGCAATGACAATAGCCTATATTGTTTAAGAGCCTCAAAGTCTTCTGTGACCAACAGCTCACTGGGTGGTATCTCACCCTTGGTACTTGGATTTTTCCTTTAATAACCTATGGATGGCTTCTGGGAGCCTGTACAGGGTACCTTTCTTCAGACACTTTAAAAAAATATTTTTAGTATATTTTTATTTATTTATTAGCAACAGACAGAGAAAGAGGCAGAGATAGAGAGAGAGGGAACAAGCCCACCAGGGCTTCCAGCCACTGCAAACGAACTCCAGATGCATGCGCTACCTTGTGCATCTGGCTTATGTGGGTACTGGAGAATTGAGCCTCCAGCCAGGGCCCTTAGGCTTCACAGGCAAGCACTTAACTGCTAAGCCATCTCTCCAGCCCTCTTCAAATTCTTTTAATTTATATTTCTAGTTGGCTTACAAGATAAGTAGTAAGTTTACATATGGCTTTTTATATGCTTTTAATCTTGGTTAATTCTACCCCATCCCTTCTCTCCATACTTGCTTAAACCTTTCTACTTTTAGTATTCTGCCTGTCTACTTTCAGCTTTTCAGCATTGCAAATAATTTAGTTTGGTCTCTGTAAGCTCATTGTTGGTTTACCCTGCATTTTCCAGATGGTGGACATTGGGGTTGCATCCACTTTTCAGATATTACAAACAATACAGCTATGAACATGAGTATAAAAATAACTCTTGTATACTGTTTTTAATTATTTTATATAGGTATTCAGATGTATAATTATTAGATCTTATGGTAAATTTGTTTTAAATTTTCTTCAGGGGCTATACCATTTTATATCCCCACCAGTAGTGTAAAGGGTTCTACTTTCTCCTTATCCTTGCCAATGTGATCTTTTATTTATAATTTTTTTTTGAGGTAGGGTCTTGTTCTAGCCCAGGCTGACATGGATTTCACTATATAGTCTCAGGCTAGCCTTGAACTCACATTGAACTTCCTATTTTTGCCTACCGAGGGCTAGATTAAAGGCATGCGCCACCATGTCCAGCACTGTGTTCCTTATTACATGTAGTATAGTAATCATTCCAATGTGTGTTGCTTTCTTTTACAAAGGAATACAATGATTGTTATTTTATGGTTTTTTTTTTTTTAGGATTGAACGGGTATTTTCTATTTTATACTTGGTTTGTAAAGTTATACTGTTTTTTTTTCTTGAATTTATCTATCTGACAACAAGTGCTTATATGCAGATGTTAAAAACAGGTTTCTTAGGCTTATTAAGTCTCCAGAAGTTATTTGTTCTATTTTATTTTTCAATATATGATATTTTTGGTTGTTGCCTGTTTAAAATTTTTATTATCTAAAAGTATGTCAGATTTAACACTAATTAAACAGTGAAGTATTTCCTATTGGTAAGCTGTGACTCTTAACTTTACTGTTCTGCTGTTTTTCTTTCCTTTTTACACCTTCTTTTGTGTAAGATTGGTTTTCTAATCCTTAATATTTTTGTATTTATATGTGAAAATTGTTTTTATCCAAGTGACATTGTCATCGATAGCTGATTTCTTGACTTGCCAGAGGGACTGGCAAATGTTGAGTTGGAATGAGCACAAAAGTCAATGTGTGACTTGTTAGAGGAGGTCGTGGCACTGTTGTTAGTGTGTAAGAACTTGAGATTAGAACTCACTGTGATGATCACCAGTTTGATTATAAGTTGCCCTATAGGGAGATTAAATTATAATGTGCGAGTCTAGTCATGGGACAGGGGAAGCAGAAGTTGTTTGAATACAACATACACTGATGAACTTATGTTTATAGAGAATGAATGTGGTAAGTGTGAATGTTTACACATCTGTTTATGCACACTTGTAGGCAGATAACTGTGACTCAGCACATATTCAGTCAGACTCGGTTTGTTGTTTATTCCCACAGCCTTATATTCTGTGATACTGTTCTGTGTGTTCTTCTGGATCCCTTTTGTCTACTTCTATTATGAAGAGAAGGATGACGATGACACCAATAAATGCACTGTGAGTAACCTCCACTTGGAGGGCTCATTTCAAAAGTGGGAAGTCACGATCTCCTTTTTCAGAATGATAGGTCTTGACTTCGTTTACTCTAGTCCTTGTTTAATCACTTATGACTTAGTTGGATTTAGGACAAATTATTTACTGGGCCTCAGCTTCTTCTCTGAAATAGGGACTAGAACACCCATCTTTTGGTAGTTGTATGAGTTAACATATAAAATGCTTAAAATACTACCTGGCATGATGAACATTATAGATAAATTTAAATGTACATCAAGAGCTGGATGTGGTAGTGTATATCTATAATCCCAGTACTTGGAGGATGGAGGCAGAAGGATTTCAAGATGATGCCAGTCTGGGATGCCTAGTGACACCATATTTCAAAAAAAAAAAAAGCGATATAAAGATATGTATATCAAATTATTATATCATTTCTATATAAAACATAGCATGGGCACTTTATTTTTATATATCTTTCTATATACTTGTGTAATTGTTATACTGTTGAAGGTGTTTCATATAAGACCTGCTAAGTGATGTGTATCCTTCCTTGGTCTCCAGCAAATTAAAACAGCCTTCAAGTACACTTTGGGATTTGCTGTGATTTGTGCACTTCTTCTATTAGTTGGGTAAGTCTTGTCTTTTTTTTTTTTACCCTAACAATGGAGATAGAATTATTTGAATAATAGTAACAAAAGATTTATTCAGAGAAATCTAGGCAAGACAAACAAAACAACTTTGAAAAGAATGGGGATCACTTTCTGTTGTTCATCACATAGACATTTTGTGCTTATGTGACTGCAGATCACCCCTCCATGCCGTGCATACACTGTGTGCTTTAGAGCACACAAAATAATTTACCCAGTTCTTGTTAATGAACTGTTAACACTGGCATTACAGCATTCTAGGCATCTCGACCAGACAGTGAATCATCAGCTTTGTTTGCTGGCTCCCTGAGGATGGGACAGTTCATTGACATGTTCTTCTTGGGATGACTGCATGACATGTATGATGCTTAGTTTTCCAACTATTAAAAACAACCTTTAAAAAAATTTTAAAAAAAAACACAAAACCCAACCTTTAAAGATAAAAATAGTTTATATTTCTTCTGTGTTTTATCCTTCAGTCAAATCTCTATCAGTTCATTCCTCCCTTAATTCTTTGCTTATATTTTATAATAATGCCAATAAAAATTTTTACACATTTGCTTATACATCTGAAATATTCCCTTGTTTGCTGGCAGACAAGTATCTTTGTAAATAGGTATTGATTTCTTCCATTTTTAATATTAGGAAATATATTAGGTGCTAATATGTCTTTAAATTTCTTGTTTATAATTATATTGGTGTTTTAAGTTTTAATAAGTGACTTTAAATAAAATTTAAAAATCCATTATGTATAGTTTTTGATGTGTGTAAAATAAATTGATTAGTAACTTTTTTGGGGGGCGGGGAATAGAGGTAGGGTCTCGTTCTAGCCCAGGCTGACATGGAATTCACTATACAGTCTTAGTCTGGCCTTGAACTCATATTGATCATCCTACCCTGCCTCTCAAGTGGTGGGATTAAAGGCATGCACTACCATGCCCAACTTTTAGTAACTTCTTTTAAGGCCAAAAGTTCTCAGAGTAACAAATGCTTTACAATACATACACGAGTTTGCTTCTAGAGCCATAGCAAAGTGGCACAGACTGTGGCTTAATCAATATACATTTAGCTTTTTGAAGATCTAGAAGCCAGAATTGTGTGGTGCTGGCGTGTTTGATCTCTGATGAGGGTTTTTCTCTCTGGTTTGTGTGACCCATTTCTCACTATGTGCTTTGTGGGGTAGCTGTAGACGGCTGGCTGGTGTGTCTTCCTCTTCTTTTCAGGTTGTTATTCTCACAGGGCAAGCACTCCAGTTTAGGACTCACTTAATCTTACATGTTCCTGAAGACCCTGTATCTAAGCACTGTCACATTGGAGGTTAAAGCTTCAAGACACGTTTTGTTAAATGCTAGGGGGATACATTTCTGTCCATAAAATATGTTAGCTGCAAGTCTAAAACTAGCCAGAAATATTTGTAGAATAACATAAGAATATTAATTTGAACCTTCCTTTCTCAAACTAACAAGGAAACAAACAAATGGGGGTTGAAAGTGTCCACATAGGCAAATAACACAATATGCTATTTTGGTAGGGCATGTAGATTATAAGTTTTACATGCATTGTTTAAGAAATTTTGAGTTTTGTTTTGCTGAGCAATCAAAACACAATAACGATGTGTATGTAATTGTGATTGTGAACCCAGGACAATTAGTATGTAGGCATTTCTTTCACAGTTGCAGGCCTGCCACGGATGCATGGAAAGGAACACAGGCTTGTATTGCAGAATGATATATTGCAGGGTAGGAAGATCAGCTAGGTAGTCATTATAATAATTCAGGTGAGAGATGAGAATCAAGATGAAGATAGTTACTGAGAACAGAAAAAAGACCGATAAGCCATTTGGAAGATAAATAGGACTTGACTTGGTGATTGAGTATAGGAGGTGAAAATCTTATTTTCAATTCTGCTGAATTTATCATTTCTATTTCATATCCACTGAAATTCATTAGTCCTTTCTTTGTCTCTTGCTGAAGAGATACTTTGCATTAAGCTAATTCAGTGAGTCAGATTGAGTTGAAAGTGTTTTTACTAAGCAATTTTTCAGCCGTATTAGTTTCCAGATTGTGACAGAAAAGTCAGTGTTTCTAGGCTTCAGTTCTTTGTTTACTACTCTGTGGTCTGGAAATGGAGGGGCTCTGTGCTCTGTGGTTTTGAGAAGACAGATTAAGAAAACATTGGCATGATTTGATGGCATCTATACTAAAAACTTGTGATTCTTGATTATCATACTGTCACCACTGACTTAGTGCCGGGTGGTCCTGTTAACTGTTTCTTCTCTCCTCAGATCTGAGCCGTCACATCTTCCTTTGACTCACTTGTCCTTGTATTTGAGGAGGTGTTCATTTCTGTGGACAAATACAAGATGCAGGGTTCCCTGACCAGTGCCTCATGTGGGCTGACATGCTTTCATACTCATCAGCTTCTGCTCTGTCCTCCAGTGTTCTGTCTCAGCCTAGCCTGTCTAATGGGTGAAGCCTGGGCTGTGAGGGCGCTTAGTGAAGCCCAGTGTCTGTGCTCTTAGGTCCCTATCTCTACTGTGTCACTTGATACATGTTTGGAGTATTCTTCTTAGCTTTTAAGATTTAATTGTAATTAGTTTGCATTCTGCTTATGGATGCTTTTCTTAGGTTTTGTGAAATATTTTGGATCTGTTTCTTAGATCATAAAATCATAAAAAGGTTTTCTTTTTATTTCTGTGCTCTAGTATCTTCCTAAAATAATTAAAGCTCAAATGTTGACTCTCTGAATTTCTTCAAAATGATTACTTTTCTGAAGTCATTTTGGCTTACAGCTTAGATCACTTAAAAAAGTTTTCATTTAGGGCTAGAGAGATGGCTTAGCTGTTAAGCACTTGTTTGTGAAGTCCAAGGACTCCGGTTCGAGGCTCGTTTCTCCAGTACCCAGGTAAACCAGATGCACAAGGTGGTGCATGCATCTGGAGGTCGTTTGCAGTGGCTAGAGGCTCTGGTGCACCCATTCTCTCCCTCCCACCTCTGCCTCTTTCTCTCTCTGTCTGTTGCTAATAAATAAACAAATTTTTTTAAAGGTTTAAAGGTTTTCATTTAAATTTTTGGTCACATGACATTTCCTCTGCTGTTACTCTTACTTAAATATTTGAATCGCTAAATAGCAATGTTCAAGAGTTTGATTGTGAACGTGTCGTGAAAAGCAAGGGCTAAGTAGCATCCTTTTCACTTCTGCACCATGCGTCCATATCTAATGTTATGCATGCTGATTTTGAATATTTTCAATATTGATTTTAATTGTATTTTAGGTGATATTAGCATAGAATATTTTTTCGTTTCCCAGAGTGACTGATTATTCTTAACTAAAAAGTTTAAAACATGCTTCATGGAATATCCAGAAAAAGTTATGTCTAAATAGTACAGAATGGTATTATAAAAAAATGGTTTTTCTTTCTTATAATTCTATTAAGTCTTTTTTAGTGATTCTTTTTTTAAATATTTTATTTATTTATTTATTTATTTATTTATTTATTTATTTAAGTAAAACTCAAATGAGAGAGAGAGAGAAAGGGCAAGTGCCCTAACTGCAAGATCTTCCAGCCACTGCATTTTAAAAAGAAAATTGTATAATAATTTTTAAACAAACTCCAGATGCATGCATTCATTGTTTCCATTTTATAAAAATGACCTAATTCAGCATACAGGTTCTTAACCCTTACTTAAACCATGGGCCAAAACAAATTTGTGATAAAGTAAATATGTAAATAAGTAGGAGGCATCCCACACATCCCTCAGTGTCAGGTACAGGTTCAGGGGACAACTGGGTCTTTGTTCTCTTGCTCAGCCGTTAACTTACAAGTGAGCCTGTGAACTGTCCTTTTCTCCTTTGCAGTGCCTTTGTTCCATTGAATCTTCCCAGTAACAAAAACTCTACTGAGTGGGAAAAAGTGAAGTTCCTGTTTGAAGAACTGGGAAGTAGTCGTAAGTATTCTTTAAAATAGAGAAGAAAAAAGTTCACAGCAATTCATATTTTGTGTTATTTGGGAATTTTTGAAAAGTAGCTAATTCTTTAATTGTTAAGGGTTAAACCCTGCAATCCACTTGTCTGACTCAGAGCTGTGTGTGGAGGCAATGCTCTGGCTGGCATGTAGCTGCTTTCTTGACCTCTGCTTAAAACAGTCATGTTAAAAAGAAGCCTTAATTTTCAAAACAGTTTAACAGCAAAGGTCCTGTAATTTCACTGTGTTCTTATGGTAAAATAGAATAATAGGTTAAAGAAAAATACTGGCTGGATACATTAGTTTTTATTTAAAATTTTAACAATTAGAAGAGTCCTATGTTATAATTAGAGATAAAGTAATATTTTATGCCGAATATATATTACACATGCTTCATATGAATTAGTGTTTCATTATACATTTGACTCATCAAAACATTTTGATGTTGCCTTTCTTGATTTTTTTTCCTTAAGCTAATCAATGTGACCTTGGTTTTGAAAGGAAAAAGTAAGCAGGTTCAAGGAATTAAGTTAAAAGTGTTTTTTAATTATTGAAAAATAGCTTTAGAGCACTTGGGAGGCAGAGGTAGGAGGATCACCATGAATTTGAGGCCACCCTGAGACTACATAGTGAATTTTAGGTCAGCCTGAATTAGAGTGAGACCCTACCAAAAAAAAAGAAGAAAAAAGAAAGAAAGGAAAGGAAAGGAAAGGAAAGGGAAGGAAGAAAGGAAGGAAGGAAGGAAGGAAGGAAGGAAGGAAGGAAGGAAGGAATAGCTTTAGCATTAGCAAGCTATACCAGGTTAAAAAGTTAAAAAAAAAAAAAAACTGAAAATTTCCTGTGTCTTGTACATGTTTATGAAGGGACTTAGGATAGTACTCCTGTAAACACTGTGCTGACCTTCTGGCATTGTGTTTTCCTTTCCATCATCTGTCCTGTGTAGTCCTTCATCAGCATCTCTTGCTTTTTTACTCAGAAGCTGTTTTAACAATGATTAAGGTGTATCTTAAAATCTTAATTTTCTGTTTTTCACTTAAAATTTCATCTTGTAAATTGTAGTCCATTAATATCATTCTGATACCAGCAAAAATAAGGATAACAGGACTGCTGTCTGCTACTAATGAATTGTCAAGATTTATGAACCTTGATCTTACTGCTGAAAAATAAATTGCTTCTTGCTGATAATGCATTCATGTTTTTGAATAGCTACTGTTCTGCTCCAATCATATTTTATATTATTACTTTTTAAAAAACATTTATTTGCAAGCAGAAAGGTACACACACACAGAGAAAGTATGGTTGTTCCAGGGCCTCTAGCCACCGCAAATGAACTCTAGATGCGTGTGTTTCTTTGTACATCTGGCTTTATGTGTGTATGGGGAATTCAACCCAGGTCATTAGGCTTTGCAGGCAAACATCTTAACTACTGAGCCATCTTTCCAGCCCCATTATTTTATATTATAATAGTCTCTGAGTATTGGTATAACTCAAGTCAATGATTGGGTAGGTAATATTATTATAATTTTTATAAACTCATTTTCTTTAGCTACCTTTATTTTATTTTATTTTATTTTATTTTATTTTATTTTATTTTATTTTATTCTTGTTTCAAAGCTTAAGTACCACATTCAAGAATATATTTCACATATTCCTCTAGATATAGTCTTTTTAAGGCCCAAGTAGTAACCCAACTATTCATAGTGTTGGTCTCATTTTCCTCCATCCCACCTCTCTGCATGTTTTAGGCATCAAGGATATTTAATCTTTTCACAATATATGCTTTATATGTACCAAAACCACATACACCTTTTGCAGATTGCAATCAAGGGACAGAACATATCCGCCTCTGCAGAAATGTCCTTAATGTGCATATTCAATTAATAGTCCTTTCTCAGTTTTACAATTTCTTCGACTATATATTAGTTTGCCCTTTAAAAAATGTTATGAATGTATTTGTATGTCATGATTTTTTTTGTGTATACATGGCTTCTCTGAATGTTTAAAATTAATTTGTGTATTTGGTTCCTTTTTTATTTATTTATGTTTTGAGAGAGAGGCAGAGAGAATGGACACACCAGGGCCTCTCAGCCACTGTGAACAAACTCCAGACATATGCACCCCTTTGTGGGCATGCTTAGCATTGCATGTTTGTGTCACTGTTGTGTCTGGCTATATGTGGGAACTAGAGAACTGGACCCAGGGTTCTTAGGCTTGGCAAGCAAGCACCTTAACCACTAATCTATTTCTTCAGCCCTTGGTTCCTTTTTATTGTAGCAATTGGTATTACATTCTATGAATATGTATCACAATTTCTATTTCAGAAGGATCTAGTTATGTACATGCCCATGATATAGACACTGTTTTATCAAGAGAATATATTCAGTGTCTTCAACAAGCTTAGTCATCCTTTACCCAAAGAATAATTCTTAATAATTGATTCTGAATCTTTGTGCCTTATGATTTTGACTCTTAGTAACTAACTTGATGAACTAAATATTTTAGCATAATATTCCTTTTTATGAATTCTGGCTTTTGTCACATTTTGTATTCCTGATTTTAGTATATTTTTCACAAGTGATGTTTCCTTAAAATAACTACTACATTGATGCCAGACTGTCTTAGTAGTATGAACACATTGTATTGGTGCTTCTGATTAAGCTCAAGAAAATAACAACAATCATCACTTGTATGGTTTGATAAAATGCAGTTTTAAAAATCATGGCTTAAGAAGTTGCCTTGTATTAGTTATAAATTTGTTAACAATTTGCTCTTGTTTTGTGTCATATAAAACTAAGATGATTTTTTTCTGACATGATTTTAAGAAGATATCATTTTAGTTTATTTTATTAATCATAAAATTTTACTGTTAAAGCAATAAATGAATGAAAACATTGTATTTTGTTTCATAGAACCCGCATTTAAACTGCGTCATTATAAACCTAATAGGAACTGTCCCAAATAAGAAGGAAAAAAAAAGTGAAGGGAGGAAAAGCTTAGCTAAAGGATAATGTGTAGACAGGTGATGATGACCCTTTAAGAGCTCTTCTCTTAGATTAGCACTGTGAGGACATGGTGAGATGTATTTGTTTTATTCCTGTGTAGAAAAAGTCTACTTTTCATATCTTATTGATATGAATATAAAAGTTTGAGTACTATATATGTACATTTTAACAAATTTTCTCATTTTTTCATAGATGGTTTAGCTGCACTGTCATTTTCCATTAGTTCTCTGACCTTGATTGGAATGTTGGCAGCTATAACTTACACAGTAAGTAGAATGACAATGCCTGGACTAAAATTAAAGAATCACCACATAAACTAAGTGTTTAATAATATGTTCGGTTTAATTATTTTTCCCTCTTTAATATTTTGATTCTCTTTTCTTCAGTTTCTCTTTAGTTTTCTTTACTTAAGAGGATGGTAAAGCTTGATCTACTTAGTCACAATCGTTTTGTCTATATTTACAAAATTTAATATTCAGAAATAAATTTTATAATTGTATAATTATAAAATTATAATTGTATAATTTATAATTGTTATATACTGTACAGAGTAGAATCAATGATGTATAAATACCAGAACTCCACTAATTCATAGATTCATCTTATTTTGTATAGAGAACTTTTAAAATTAGATTCTTTATATAGTTTATTACTTTCCTAGTATATTGAACCTAATTTGCTTTCCTAGTACCTTTTGATTTTGTTTATGTTTCTCTGAAATTCAAGGCAGGTCATTATAGATTACTGATAAACTTATATACAGACTGCTTCTGTTTTGCACAAAGAAGGAGAAAGAGGCAAAAAGCTCTTACAAATACCATTTAAATTATGTAGAAACTTATAGATAAATAAATGTCTATTTAGAACATTCTTGATTTTTATAAAAATGAAAAAAATTGTTCATTTTGGAAACATTTTTTGGACAATTTCCTAACATGTCTTTCTTTGGGCATAAAAGAAATGGGCTGTTAGTGTAATAGCAGAATTTACCAAGAATCATGTGACTATTTGTAAGTCATAATGTATAATTAAGAAGGCCTGCATACATGCATGTTAATACCAGGTGCTTATGGGATACCCAGTTTTGTTCTTCATTGTCAACTTTGTGCTTTTATGTTAGTTTATAAGATATTCACCTGATAGATTATATGTTAGTAATAAGGTATTTGCTGTTTGATATCAATGGCAATTATTCACCTGTCTCTTAGAACGTATGTAAAGCATGTTCCTTATTTGTCTTTAAAAAAAGTCCTGGAGTTCTAATTGCTAGTCTATGACTAATTGATTTGTTATGGTAATTTTGAGTTTGTCTTTTAAACCTTCTTGAATCAGCATCGTCTAGATTAAATGGAAATTGTAAAAACTTCACCAGAGGTTTTCTTGAAGGTCACAAGATGCTGTTTATAAAATGCTCTATCTAGAGAAACCTTTGTACAAAAGGAAAAACTACTCTATATCCCTGTCAAGGACTAAGAGTTTGCTTGTGGTTTTACCAGTCTTGAGGTTGCCACAGTCCTATGAATTGTTGAGAAGATGCAAGACTTCTGAGTCACAGCCATAGAATGGGAGAGGATTGACATTGCCTTTTGCTGGTTTACTGGGTTTCAGTTCCCACCAGGAACTTTAAGTAGAATCAAGAAACCTGTACGTGGTGGAGTACATTACAGAAAAGGAACTCCTAGCTTAGGGAAACTGAGTATTTTACATGGACAGTAAACCTGGCTGCCCTTTGTTCCATAAGGTGCTTTCTGTATCTACCTCAGCTATTTGACATGTGAACTTTGCTGTAAAGGTAGTGCAAGGAAATTACAAAAGGGTGAGGGGGACAGGTAGTACCTGAATGAAAGACCTTCAGAGAATTGTGTCTACAACATGAGTACTGTGAAGAACAATAAGATCACTTAAGGGAATATACAGTAGTAGTCTTGGAGGCTGTGGCTACTGTCAAAGGTCAGGAGTGCCTTTTCCAACCTTTGAACAGAGAACTGAATGGGTCAAAAGCAAACTGATAGAAAAGTTAGTGCAGTGATCCAAGGTAAGCACTGGAATGTGATTTTCAAATTACAGCAAGATGACAAAGCCAGTGTGGGTAGAGCTCAGTTAAAATGAGGAAGAGAAAAAGAAATTTAGATAAGAGGTACTGAAAGGGTATGACTTGTGGAGCCCAATAGACCATGGTTAAAATTTCTGATTTTAGTTTGATTGAGATTAGAAGTTATTGGAAGATTTAAGATGTCAGTCTAGCAGGTATAAATTAATAAGCTGTAGAAAAGAGGGGTGGAAGGCTGGAAAGATGGCTTAGCAGTTAAGGCGCTTGCCTGCAAAGCCAAAGAACCCAGGTTCAGTTCCCTAGTATCCACATAAAGCTAGATGCCCAAGGCGGCACATGTGTCTGGAGTTCCATTTGCAGTGGCTGGGGGTCCTGATATGCTCATCCCCCCCCTCAAATAAATAAATAAATAATTTTTAAACAAAGAAAAGAAGAGTGGGGTGGGGGGATGTGTGGTTATTAAAACTGTTTGAAAGATAGCTGCCCTGTAGGAACAATGTTATTGCCTAGAGAAATACTTTAAACTGCTTTTTAACCTTCAGATTGAAGCTTTGGAAATTTATAAATTAATCATTTAAGCAAAATACAATAATCATACTGAGTTAAATTGTCCTTAAAGATTCTTGCTTATCTGTAATAGAACAGATTGAGTTTAAGGATTGTAATAAAACAGAAGACCTTATGTTAAGACTTAGACTGAAAACCAAAAAGACAGAAAATATTTGCAAAATATGAAGGGAAGGGTCATTTAAGGCCTAAGGCCAAGGGAGAGATTTCATTCTAATAGCATGAGATCAAGCTACATAGGAGTTACATGTATTCTTTAAGTGGCATAAGCAGTAAAATCATGTGCTTGATGCAGAGACATAATTGTGCATCTCAATTCCATGAATCCTTAACCTACTTTTTCTTATTTGTCTTTAAGGTGGAAATATTTCAGTAATATTATGGTGATTTAACTCAACAGTGCATTAAGTCTTAGAATCTACTGACTACTTAGTGAGAAGTAGTCACTGTTAACTTGGTGAAATAATGGGGTTTCATATGGATCAGACTATAAGTTCTACCTCTTTCCCCAGTGGAAGTAAACAGCATATACAGAGCAAGAATCATGATCAGTGAGAATGAATTATTCAAAGATGAGCAACTCAGAGCCACTAGTCATTGAAAGACACAGTTTGTTGGAATTGGAAGGATTTGGATAGAAAATCAATATGTAGGGCTGGAGAGATTGCTTAGTGGTTAGGGCAGTTGCCTGCAAAGTCTAAGGACCCATTTCAACTCTCCAGATCCCACGTAAGCCAGACGCACAAAAGTGAGGCAAGCACAAGGATGCACATGCCCACTAGGTGATGAAAGCATCTGGAGTTCAATTGCAGTGGCTGAGGCCCTGGTGCGCCAATCCCCCCCCCTCTCACACACACACACACACACACACACACACACACACACACTCCCTCTCACTGTCTCTAAAATTAAAAAAAGAAAATAAATGAAAAAATGAATATGAAAATGTCACTAAAATATACTCAAATGTTCAGTGAGATAATATTTTGCAGCTAAGCCATAGTTTGGCCAGATTTATTCGCAGTACAGTACATAAAAGGAAAACATCTGGGCTTTGGCCATGAGTATGAGTGTTTGTAGGGAGAAAGAAGGATTGTGTATATCCACACTTCAGTCATGAGTCTTTATAGGAAGAAGGAAGGATGGTGGATAGCAAAGCTTTAGTCATGAATCTTTGTAGGAAGCTTGATATGTGGTCCCTAGCGTCCCCATTTGCTCAAATTGGGCAGTAATTGCTTAAACTTAACTAAAACTTCCTTTAAAGCCTCTAATAAAAGTGGAATAAGCTACTTAGTAGACCGGTGGTTTTATTGTAAATAGGTAGCTAGTAATTTTTTGTAGTTTAGGAACAAACTACAAACTTCAAACTTCTTATGGAAAAGTTCAGAATTGGGCTTTTGAATAGTACAGTGTGAAAAATAATAAGTACGTATTCATAGGGAGAAGGGATTTTATTTTAACCAAAGTGTACTGTGGGGAAGTTAAGACTTGGAGTACTTTGTTCCTAAATATGCAGAATTAGTAATTGTAAAATTTGTAACTAACTTTTGCATTGAAACTAAACTCAGTTTTGCACATGGTTTGTCAGATATGGATTTACTAGTTGACTTTTTAAATGTTAGTAAGATTTTGACCCTAAAGTATGTTTTAAGGCATAGCCAAGTAATTGTGCGCTCCATTTTAGAAGATTTTCCAACTGTGTTTTTAGTGTGCCTACTGTTTTAAACCCAAGTTGAAAAGGAATTGTTTACTTTTCAGATTTAAACAAATGAAACCTGTAGGCACAGATATCTATGCAGTATTGTAAATTTTTTGGTGCCACCAAGTGGGGAAATGTTGAATAATGATATTCCCATGCAAAATGTATCACATGGGCCAGTGAGGTACCTGTAGATACAAGACTGCTAAAACTTATTCTGGTTATTCATATCAGTAAATCTTTAAAGATGTCCTCTAAGATGCATATAAGTCATAAGTATATTGCCCCAGTCTATACACATTGAATATAGATTGATTATTTATGCCTTTGTTTTACTATATGATGGTGTCTTAAGCTATAGAGAATAATGAAGCTTGTTTCTGGGTTCTACCTGAAGCTGCTAACATACACATTATGTAAATTTAAGTAATTCTGTTACTTTTTGTTCTGCCATTTGAAAGGTAATACTTTGCATATATCTAGGTAGAAAAATGACTATAATACCTTCAAATGAATATCTCTCCTTAAGATCATAAAGCTCTTGACTTTTGCTTTGCAAAAATAATCTAGAATCATTGTTATAGTAAATGGACTTACTACTTATGCATGTTTTGTCACTTTCTCTTTATAAATTAACTTTGTTTCAATGTTAGATCGTAGTAACTATTTCGTAAGACATATCTGACAAACTGAGTATCCCAACAATCCATGTAATTCATTGGAACACGACTGTTCACTGACTGCAGCTGGGTTTGTGAATGTGCAAGTGATTATAACAAAGTCCTGATTTTTTGCCCAGTCACTGATTATAAGATAATATTAGGGTCAGGACGCATTTGAATTTCAGTGATGTTAAATGTGAAAAAATATATGCATCATAGAGTCAGTAAATACTTACCAGGGAAGTCTTGAGTACTTGATAAATGATTGTTTCATTAGTTGTAGCAGCATATATGTCCTTGAATAGTAGATTTTATGAATGTGTGGAAGATGTTTGCTTAGTGTACACATGCTGGTTGGTGTTGCATCTCATCAGTAATTTAATATCTATGAATTGGAAACTATCAGTGCCATGAACAGAAAATGTTCCATTCTAAGTTGAGTAGTTTAAGGTATAAAAAAATTTGTAGATTACACATACAGGTTTAAACATTTGAGTTAGTGATTTATCCCTGGAAGCAAAACAAACACAAAATTGGAGGCAATTAGGGCTAAGCCAGACACATTTAAACTATTGTGCATTTGCTCTAGCCTTGTTGATTTTCCAGCAATCCACTAGAGAGCAGTAGTAAGCAATACAAGTAGTTTTGTACATTTTTCTCAAGTCTGAAGTTCAAGATTTTTAGAGACCCTAATATTTATAAATGTATGTTTCCATCTTATTAAAATCTAAATATTGTAGTTAAATGTTCCTGATAGTCATTGAAACCTTAAAATGTAATTCAGAAGCAAGTTGAAAAGCTTGGTAAATAAGCCAAAGGTTATTTTATTTTATTTTTTTATTTTATTTGTTATCTTCAAATAAGACAATTGAGAGAAACAGCCAGGTGTGGTGGCGCACGCCTTTAATCCCAGCACTGGGGAGGCAGAGGTAGGAGGACTGTCGTGAGTTTAAGGCCACCCTGACACTACAGAGTGAATTCCAGGTCACCCTGGGCTGAGTGAGACCCTACCTCGGGGGAAAAAAAAAGAAAAAATAAAATCCAGAGAAAGGTATTGTATTTTGGTCTCATGTTACCATAGGTTGTTACCAACTACATATCTTTATTCTACAAAATATTTTACATTAAGCTATTTAGAAATTCAGCCCAGCACTTCTAAAAAAAAATACATCATTTCTATGCAATGAAATAACTTCAAATTACTTAAGAACTCTCCTCAAAAGATATTTGGTAAAATGCATCTTAGAAAAATTATTTTGTGAACTTAAATGTTCTTAGAATAAAGTAGAGGGAGAAAGACCAGGAAGCTGGTCTTAATATGTCACATAGTCATTGCCTTTGCTACTAGCCTGGCTCAGAAGCCTGATTAGCCAAGTTCACAGATTAGTGACAGATCAAGTATGTCATTAAGATGAAACCTGAATGGCATTGAAATTCTATAATGAAGTGGAGTACTAAGTAGGCATTCGAAGAGGGAACTAAATGTACTAAAGTGTGTGCTGCACAGATGCTGAGGTAATGTAAAACTGGAGTGTTTTAAGAATGGTGAACAATTGGGAAGCATGAGGTGAGAGTTCCAAATTGATAGGTATGAAGGATTACAGTAATTGTTGTCTCTTCACAAGACCAGGCAATCATTCCACCTCACATTTTAAAAGTATTAGCAAAACTACTTTTTACAAAACCTTAAATGAAATTCTGATCAACACACACACACATTTTTATACATATATACATACATACATACGTGTGTGTGTGTGTGTGTGTGTGTGTGTGAATGAATAGAATTGTTCTGATTAAAGCAGGACCAGATCTCTGTATTTGCCATAGAGGTACCTTCCCAGAATCCTGGTATCTCCAATGAGAACATTTTGAATAATGTTCTTAGTCCTGGAGAATCTCAAAGGATATTAATTAGAGGAATGACATAATGAGACCTGGCTGTTAGATCACTTTGGGAACAGCATGGGTTTGTAGTATGTAAGGTCAGCAAAACAGGAAAATTTCAGTAATATACTATTTGACAGTAGAATCAAAATAAAGATCATGTTGTTAATATTGACTAAGTTAAAATATTTGTAGGGAAGGAGTACAGAGTACTCAGTACTCAAGTAAGTATCTTAAGGCATTCAGAGCCATCGAGCACAGAATGGAGTTAAAGCTAAGAAGTGAACCCAGTTTCATGGCCTACCCAGCGGACTGGGAGACTGAGTAAAGTGTTTTCATTGTGTGTTCAGAAGAAATGTGAAATGTATTTAAAATTAGAAGCTTACATCTGCTTCAGCACCTGTTGTTGGAACCAGGAGGTGATAATTGTCACTGTTTCTTAAGTAATTAAGGTCAATAATGTTTCTGAACAGTGGCCACAGAGCATATGCCATTGAGTGCTATGTTAATGGTTATAATTCAGAGTTACCATTTCAGACTAGACTATGGAATTGAGTGATATATAAAATAGTATGTTTATTTTTACTGCTGAAAATTAATTACTTGTTGCTAAGTATTTAAAGATCAACAAAAATATTGGTTGTAGGTATGTAGGATTTAAAATAAATTGTATACATAATTGCTAGGCTCTTTAATACCACATGTATTAAAATACATTTTTCTTAAAGTTTCATTAAATGTACTTGCAAAGTCTGCTGTCCTGTGTTCAATTCTATAGTACCCATTTAAAGTCAGATGCAGGGCTGGAGAGATGACTTAGCAGAGAACGCACTTGCCTACAAAACCAAAGGACCCAGGTTCGGTTCCCCAGGACCCAAGTAAGCCAAATGCCCAAGGTAGCACATGCATCTGGAATTTCTTTGCAATGGCTGGAGGCCCTGTAGTGCCCATTCTCCCTCCCCCCCACACTCACACAAACAAATTATTAAAAAAACAAAAGGCAGATGCAAAAAGTGGCATATGTGGGCCTGGAGAGATGGCTTAGCGATTAAGCGCTTGCCTGTGAAGCCTAAGGACCCTGGTTTGAGGTTTGAGTCTCCAGGACCCACGTAAGCCAAATGCACAAGGGAGCACATGCACCTGGAGTTCGTTTGCAGTGGCTGGAGGCCCTGGCACGCCCATTTCCTCTCTCTTTGCCTCTTTCTCTGTCTGTCGCTCTCAAATAAATAGATAAACAAAAGAAATTTTTTTAAAAAGTGGCACATGTACCTGGAGTTCATTTGCAGGGAAAAGAGGCCCTGATGTTCCTGTAGACATGAGCAAATAAAAAAAATTAAAGAAAATAATCTTATATATTGTTTTTATTAACTCAAACTGTCTCACTTTTGTCGTCTGAAGTTGTACTGTGTTATTTTGATAAGTTGTTGTGTTTAAATATTCACCTTGTCCACTGAGGAATAATTATTGTTAGAACTGTAGCTGCATAAATGTAAGTGTGAAGTAAATAAAAGAGCAATGAGACTATGAGTACTATTCATTCCCATATACTGTGTTCTTTGATGATTATGCTCTTTCACTACTGCTCATTTTCAGTATATTTCTCTAAAGGACATATTTCCTAACCTAAAAATTATATATACTATGTTTAATTTAAAAAAAAAACACTGAAATGTTTCTTTTAGGCTTATGGCATGTCAGCATTACCTTTGAATCTGATAAAAGGAAGGAGAAGTGCCACTTATGAACGCTTGGAGAACACAGAAGACATTGAAGAAGTGGAGCAGCACATTCAGACCATTAAATCTAAAGTATGGGGCTGTTTTCTTGTCATTGGGAAGCAGAAAATTACCTGATCTTTGAGTTACTTTATGATGTAATTTTGCCATTGGCAGTCCCATCATTTTTTACATCATTTCAATTTTTTTCAACATACCTTTAAGAATCATGAATCATGTCCCTTCTTTTAAATTTTTATCTTATGGAATACTGACAGTTGGAGCTTTTCTATCAGTATTGTAACAACTCACTAAAAAAAAAAAAAACAAAAAAACCCTCTGTATATGATAGTTAAACTTGTCATCTTGACAGGATTTCACTTCATCATGGAAACAAATCTCTGAGCAAGTCTGTGAAGAGTGTTCTAGCTCAGGTTAACTGAAGTGCAAAGACCCATCTTAAATGAGGCTGGAGTCCTGGACTGTATAAGGGGAAAGCTCGCTGGGCACCAGCATTCATCCCTCCCTCCTTCTCAACTACAAAGGTCATATGACTAGTTGCCTCACCCTCTTTGTACATGCCTTCCACCATGATGGACTGCAAGCCATAATAAAACTGCTTCCTTAAATTGCTTCTGTCAGATATTTGTGAGAGCACTAAGGAAAGTAACTAATACAACATCCTGTAAAATTAGATAGAACTTCCCCATCAGGTAGGTTGGCCCAAGAAAGCTTGGCATGTTGGCAAGTATACTTGGAACTAGGGAAGTGCCAGTGCAGCAGTGGTTTGCAGTGCTCTGCTTCTGCCCAGGCTCTGCTTACCTTGTGCCATTGATGTGGGCAGAGGTGGCATCCAGAGAAAGAGCCATTTGGCTGAAAGCAAGGTCAAATCAAGGAGGCATGTGGGAGCAGTAGAGAGCAATTGAAGTATATAGTAGTTAACATTATGGGGTACTTTTACAAATTATCATGTCCATATATGTTTACCATATATTAGGAAATCCAGGAACCAGAGAAAGGTAACAATAAAAGTTCAAACATCTACATTTTAATGTTGACCTTGATTCAGCTTTGTTACATTGCACTTGACAGTTCTTTTTCAGTTTATAATTTGCCTAAGAATGTCCAACCTTACAAAAATTGCTGTTTGATCTGCTAAATCTGGTATGTATTTTATTAAGACCTTTACGGTCTGAAAACAAAAATGACTTTAATTTTGTTCTCTTTGTAGAGCAAAGATGGCCGACCTTTGCCAGCAAGAGATAAACGTGCCTTAAAGCAATTTGAAGAAAGATTACGAACACTTAGGAAAAGAGAGAGGCACTTAGAATTCATTGAAAACAGCTGGTGGACAAAATTTTGTGGTGTTCTGCGTCCCTTGAAGGTAAATGGAGTTTTAACAAATTATGCTGTCATTCTTTAAGTTTATAGAGTCCTCTCAGAGTATGTTTTCCTTCTAAGATGTTACAGCATGGCATGTAACAGCATGAATTTAGGATTTTTGAATCACAGCTGTCTTAGTTGGTAGTTTGGGCCATGTGTATAACCATCAGGATTTATTTGTATAATGTATTACAACAATTATTAGGAAACTCAACTGTCAGCAGGTATCTTGGTTATTTCCATTTTGAGATTATGATTAGTAATATTTTTTATGCAATTCTTTGTGTAAGTGTGGGCTCTCAGTCATTGTTCTTGGATATGTACCTTGCAGTAGAGTTTCTAGGTCTAATGTTTAACTTTGTTAAATACTGCTAAAGTTGTTTTCAAAATGGATATAGTGTTTTGTATTCCATCAGCAATGTGATGTCTCGTTGCTTCATGTCTTGACCTGCATATGAAATGTTTTTAACTGTTACTCTAAGAACATATAATAATAGCTTCTTAGTTGTTATTCTCCAATTTGTGGCTTTTTAAATGTTTTTATTTTCTATTTTATTTGCACTATTGTTCAAATGGGTATTTTTAAAAGATTTTAAAAATATTTTTATTTATTTGTTGGATGGAGAGAGAATGAATGGGCATGCAGGACCTCCAGCCACTGCAAACAAATTCCAGATGCATGCACCACCATGTGTATCTGGTTTACATAGGATCTGGGGTATTAAACCTGGATCCTTAGGGTTTGCAGGCAAGCCCCTTAACCACTAAGCTATCTCTCCAGCCCTCAAATAGTTATTTTTAAAATTTTGATGAAATCTAACTTACCTGTTTTCCATTTGTATTCTTGTATCCCAGGAAATCTTTGTCTATCATAAGATAACATACATTTTCTTTAAGTTTTCTTCTAGAAGTTTTGTTAGATTTGTGGTCCTTTGTGTTATACTTTGTGTCTTAAGGGAGTCAGTTTACTTTTGTATTAATACCAGCACAATTCGTTGCCATGTTTATTCTACTTTCGTTGAGTGTCTATGGCAGCTTTTATAGAAAACTTGATTATATTTGTGCCCCGGCTTCTCTGTCCTTGTGCTGATGCTGTAGTGCTAGAACCACCTGGCCAGTCAGGAGTTAGACAAGAGAAGCCATTCAAGTTGTATCTTTTGCAAAGTCATGTTGTCTGTAGTAGAAACTTTCCACTCCCACCTACATTCTAGAATTAGGTCATAGTCCTATAAGATCTTTGTTGGACTCTCTCCTTAGTTAATTTTAAATCTATGTAAACTTGGGGAGAATTGGTGTTCTAACAATATGAGCATGGTATCTTACTCATTTACATTGTCTTGTTTCTCTCAGCAGTGGTCTGTACGGATAAGTGTACTCACTTCAAAATATCTTGAGAAGGTTGCTTCTATTTCTTTTTATAGCCTATTACAAATTGTGTTAATTTCAATTTTCAATATTTGTTGATCATTTATAAAATTGATACATTGACTGTTTATTCTGCAACCTGGTTTGGATTAGTAGTTGCAGTAGCTCTACTGTACATTCCTTAGAAATTTTTACATACATGACTGTCAGCAACGAAAAGACAGTTCTACTTTTTCCCTTCTAATATGAATGCTTTGTTTGGATGTGTCCCCCAGCATCTGTGCAGTAAGGACTTAGTGTTCCACTCATCCTGTTGGGTGGTTGTACCTTCTTATGGCTGAGACAAAATACTTGACAAAAGTAAACTTAAAGGAGGTGGGGTTTCCTTAAGTTTACAGTTACACATGACTTCCATCATGGCAGGGAAGGCATGGTGGCAGGAGCTGGTCACATTCTATCCACAATGAGGAAGCAGAGAGCAGAGCAATAAATGCTGGTGCCCAGCTAGAAATCTCCTTTTTATATGGTGCCCCAACCCATGGAATGGTACATGGTTAGGGTAGGACTTTTCACTTCAGTTAATCTAGAAAATTCCTAGCAATTATGCCAAAAAATTTCTTTCCATGGTGATTTCATTATTTTTAATTTTTGTTTGTTTATTTATTTATGTATTTGTTTATTTAAGAGTGACAGACACAGAGAGATAGAGGCAGATAGAGTGAGAATGGAATGCCAGGGCCTCCAGCTACTGCATACAAACTCCAGATGCATGTGCCAACTTGTGCATCTAGCTTACTTGGTTCCTGGGGAATTGAGCCTCTAACTGGGGTCCTTAAGCTTCACAGGCAAGCACTTAACCACTAAGCTATCTTTCCAGGCCTGATTTTATTTTTTTATTTTTTTATTTATTAATTTTATTGACAACTTCCATAATTGTAGATAATAACCCATGGTAATTCCCTCCCTCCCCCCTCCTTCCCCTTTGAAACTCCACTCTCCATCATATCCTTTCCCCCTCTCAGTGTCTCTTTTATTTTAATGTCATCATCTTTTCCTCCTGCTACTTAATGTATCCATGTAAATAGATACAGTCTACCATTAGAATAACTTTAATTTTTTTCTCCACAAAGCAAGGTATAACTGTTTTCTGTTTTAAAAAGATACAACTAAAACATTGACTAAAGAAGACTGAAAATAAGAAGATATTCAAAGATGTTCTAGGCGAGTAGAGACAGGGAGAAAGCAGATTGTCATCCTGATATTTGACCAAATAGAATTTAAGCAAAATATTATAAATGCAGGAAAAGATGTTATGTTTTGTGATAGGTAGAATGACTCCTGCCTCCATCAGTGATGCCTTAATTCCTGAAACTAGTAGATTTATTACCTTAAATGGCAAAATGGAGTTTATAGAAATGATGGAGATTTTATACTTCAAGATTGAGAGAGTTCCTTGAATTGTCTAGGTCGTCCCACTGTAATAACCTTAAACCTTTAAATCACAGAACCTTTTTGACTAGAGATGAAAAAAACCATTAAGAAAAAGTTACTCTGCGATATTCCAGCATAAGAATGGCTTGCTGTTGTGTTACAGGTTTGGAGATGGTAGAGCAGTATAAGAGAATGGCGGTAGCCTTAAGGCTCCGAGAGCTTCCTAGGGGCTGCAGCACAGAAGTGAAAGAAAGTGTCAACCCAGGGCCGCAAAGAACTGAATTCTCTACATTCTCTCTGAGTGCTCTGGGAAGTGTCCTCGCTCATCTCCAGAATGAACACAGCCCTTTTGATTTGGCCTTGTGAGAATGTAAGGCACCAGTCAGCTGGGTCACACTGACTCAAACATCAAAAGTGGGCTCTTGGTTAAGGCTACTGAGATTTGAGAAATTTGTTATAGCATTAATAAAAAAAGCTAATACTTTATTTTAATGTGAAAAGTTAGTTTATAATGAAAATGTAACAGTTTTGAATATTGTTGTGGATATTAAAAAAATACATGACCAGCTTTATGGAACAAAAGCTGGAAGATTCAAGAAGACAGAATGACACATGGCAGTAGGATATACAAATACCATATCCAGGGTGAGATATTTCATGTAGATAAAATTGAATATGAAAACAGAGGACCCAAGTAGAGTCAACAGTACATATTTGTATGAGTCAGGGTTCTCTAGAGGAACAGAACTGATAGAATGAATTGTATTAAAAGGGAATTTATTAGGTTATCTTACAACATTCCAGCAATAGCAGGTTGCAGGCCTGAGAGTCAAAGAATCCAGTAGCTGCTCAGTCCAGTTGGCTGGATGCCTCAGCAGTCCCAATCCAGTAGTGAAGGCCTGGGGGCTTTCTGGAGAGATGTTGTGCTGCTCTTCAGTCCAGGCTGGAAAGAAGCAAGCAGGGAGCAGCACTGGCAGCCAGGTGGGAGGAGAGGATAGTTTCCTTCCCAGAGCTTCTGTAGATAAAGCACCGCCTCCCACTCTAGGGGAAGAGCTCACCCTAGGGGAAGGATTCCGCCTGTAGTTCATCCTTCCTGGAAGTAACTTCAGAGACACACTTAGAGGAATGTCTGTCGATTCCTAAACAGATCAAGTTGACACAAACTTAACCATCACGAGTCCACCCCTTGTCAACTTGACACCAAACCATATCTCCTTACATCATACTTAATTTCCAGATGAAGACAGTTATAAGGTTATAATTCCACCTAACATGATGTAAGTATCCCTCGTACAACCTGAAACACACAATTCCCCCCCCATACAAATCAAAGCAAGGTTCCTTGAGGAATGTTCAGTCTCTAATATAATAAATCAAATATGAATTCAACAGTGGTTAACTAGTGATAAGATCTTAATCACTATTAATTACCTAATAGAGAAATAGAGGAAGAACAAAAGCATCTTAATATTGGCATACATATGTACAAACACTTTGTTTTGTTTTGTTTTTTGAGATAGGGTCTTAACTCTGGGCCAGGCTGACCTGAAGTTAACTATGTAGTCTCAGGGTGGCTTCAGACTCATTGCAATCCTCCTACTTCTGCCTCCCGAGTGCTCAGATTAAAGGCGTGCACCACCAAGCCCAGCTGTACAAAAACTATTAACGAGGTAAAACAGAAACTCTCATTGCAAGTATAATCCTCATTTTTTGTAACTGGTCCCATGGCCTTAGCTGGTATTTGTAACTGCCTTCTTCTACTACCCATTCTGTATTTCCTCCACCTTCAGCAAGCACCTCAGCAGGTCTTGGTTCTTTACCTGGAGGGGTGACCCATACCTTCATTCCTGAAGATCTGGACCATTTATCACTCTGCCTTGATTGGGTTGTTGCAGTTGTCCATTGACCTTCATAACAGGACATGGTAACACTAAGAGATGCCCTAAAGGATCTCCTGCACTCCAGACATATTCTTCCTTACCTCCATTGTGGAGAAGCAGTCCAATTTCCCCCTGGTAGTCTGGATCCATCACCCCTGCTAGCACTGTAACTCCTTTCTCAGCCTATTCACTCAAGGGCATCAAGATTCCAGAGTGGCCAGAGGGAAGTCTTAGCTTCGAGTTCAATGGAATGTTCTTTGTGCCTCCTGGCAAAAGAACACCCATCTCTGGAACCAAGACTTCTAGGCCAGCAAAGCGTAATGTTGCAGGAATAGGAAACAAACATTTGGCTAATGGGTCACTTGAGGTAATGGTAAGTGGTACCATTCCCATTTCCACCCCTGAATCCGGGCTATAGGAGCAACAGCATCATACATAGGATGCTGATTAAGAGCATATCCAGCCTGCTGGAGGACACTCCCCCAGCCTTCCAAGCTATTGCCACCTAGTTGGCTCTGTAGCTGTTTTTTTAAAATGCCATTCCACTGTTCTATCAAGCCAGCTGCTTCAGGGTGGTGGGACACATGGTAAGACCAATGAATTCTATGATTGTGAGTCCACTGCCATACTTCCTTGGTGGTAAAGTGAGTTCCTTGATCAGAAGCAATGCTGTGTGGAATACCATGATGGTGGATAAGGCATTCTCTAAGCCCATAGATGGTAGTTTTGGTAGAAGCATTATGTTCAGGAAAAACAAATGCATACCCAGAATAAGTGTCTATTCCATTAAGGACAAAATGCTGGCCTTTCCATGATGGAAGAGGTCCAATGTAGTCAACCTGCCACCAAGTTGCTGGATGGTCACCCCAAGGAATGCTACCATATCAGGGACTCAGAGTTGGTATCTGCTGCTGGCAGATTTGTTAGTGAGCAGCAGCCGTAGCCAGCCTTAGTTAGGGGAAGTCCATGTTGTTGTTGGGCCCATGCATAGCCTGCATCCCTGCCACCACGGCCACGTTGTTCATGGTCCCATTATGCAATGACAGGGGTGGCTGAGGAAAGAAGTTGACCACTATCCACAGAACGGGTCAGCTTATGTACTTGATTATTAAAGTCATCCTCTGATAAGGTCACCCTGATGAGCATTAACATGGGTTACAAGTATCTTCATATCCTTTCCCCATTCAGAGCACTCTATCCACATATACCTTCCCCAAATGTTCTTCTCACCAGTTTTTCAATCGTTCTCCTTCCAAGTCCTGGACCATCCGACTAAACCTTTGGCCACAGCCCATGAATCAGTGTATAACTGCACATCTGGCCATTTTTCCTTCCAAGCAAAATGCACAACCATCTGTACTGCCTGTAGTTCTGCCCATTGTGATGACTTCTCTTCACCACAATCCTTCAGAGTTGTCCCAGAAAGGGGCTGTAATGCTGCAGCTGTCCACTTCTGGGAGGTGCCCACATAACTTGCTGATCTATCTGTAAACCATGCCCTAGTCTTCTCCTCTTTAGTCAGTTGATCATAGGGCACACACCATGATGCCATAGGTGCATGCTTGGGGACAGAAGGCATTGTAACGAGTAGCAACCATAGGCATTTGGGCCGCTTCCTCATGTAACTAACTTAGTTGTACCTTCAGGGATAGTTGAGCCCTATCACAGATATACCACTTCCGCTTAATGATGGACTGCTGCTGTGTACCTCTGCTTCCCCAAGCCAAAATGGACTCTTGGGTGTTTTGCCCCAGCAATGTTAAGGTACCTAACAACACATGCCAATAAATAAATAAATATTGTTTTTAATGTGTGTGTGTGTGTGTGTGTGTGTGTGTGTGTGGTGTAGACATTATGACCTGGTGGGTCAGATAACACCCGACTCATAATGGGCAGTACAGGTCACATAGTAAATTCATGGCCCATTGTCAAGCCTTCAGTTTCTACTAAGGCCCAATAGCAGGCCAAGAGCTCTCTCTCAAAGGGAGAATAATTACAGATGGCAGCACAACCTTGCTCCAGAATCCCAAGGGCCTCCGCTGTGATTCACCTGTGGGAGCCTGCCAAAGGGTCCAAACGGCATCCCTATCTGCCACTGAAACCTCAAGTACCATTGGATTTGCTGGATCATATGGCCCAAGTGGCAGAGCACCTGCACAGCAGCCTGGACCTGTTGAAGAGCCTTCTCTTGTTCTGTGCCCCACTGAAAACTAGTAGCTTTCTGAGTCAGTTGGTATATGGGACGGAGTAACACACCCAAGTGAGGAATGTGCTGTCTCCAAAATCCAAATAGGCCCCACTAGACGTTGTGCTTCCTTCTTAGTGGTAGGAGGGGCCAGGTGCAACAACTTATCCTTCACCTTAGAAGGAATATCCCTACATGCCTCATACCACTGAACTAGAAATTTCACTGAGGTGGAAGGTCCTTGAATTTTGGATGGATTTATTTCCCATCCCCTGATGTGCATATGCTGTACCAGCAACCCCAGCGTGGCTGCCACCTGCTCATTTGATCCAATCAGCATAATGTTATTGATACAATGGACCAATGTGATGCCTTGTGGAAGGGACAGGCAATCAAGATCCCTGTGAACTAAGCTATGACACAGGGAGAGTAATATAACCTTGAGGTAAAACAGTAAAGGTGTACTGCTGACCTTGCCAGCTGAAGGCAGATTGCTTCTGGTGGTCTTTATGGACAGGTACAGAGAAAAAGGCATTCGCAAGATCAATAGCTATATACCAGGTACCAGGCAATGTTTTAATCTGCTCAAATAAAGAAACCACATCTGGTACAGCAGCTGCAATTGGAGTCACCACCTGATTAAGTTTCCAGTAATCCACTGTCATTCTCCAGGATCCATCTGTCTTCTGAACAGGCCTAATAGAGTTAAAGGGAGACGTGGTGGTGACCAGCTTTATGGAACAAAAACTAGATGATTCAAGAAGACAGAATGACACATGGCAGTAGAATATACAAATACCATATCCAGGGTGAGATATTTCATGTAGATAAAATTGAATATGAAAACAGGACCAACAGTACATATCTTATGGCATTATATCTGGATGATAAAGAACGTATCCTTTCTCCAAGTATCCTTGGATCACAGAAGTTTATTGTCTACTAATTAGGTCATGAAGAAAAATATCAGTAAATTTGGTACAGTGGATCTATTATAAAAAAAACTCTTCTAATTAAAGTGCATTAAAAGTATAAATTGTGACAAAATATGCTAAACTTTTTTACTTGGAAATGAGCCTCATAGTCAGCAATTCTTGAATGAATAAATAGCAGAAATAAAACAAACTACAGAATTTCTGAAAATTGATGATACAGGTTCAGCATCCCTAATCCAAATATACAAAATCTGGAACATTTTTAGCACTCTTTTGAACTCAAAAAGTTTCAAATTTTTCAACACTTTGAGATTTATCCTTGGATTAGAGGTGCTCACTGGTAAACTTTATGTAATATGGTAAAACTTGAATTGTTCCAAATCTGAAATAATTCTGTTCCTAGTTGTTCAATGAGAGGTGATGAGGCTGCTTAACCTATAATACAAATGCATTCTGGGATACATTTAAAACAATGATTGGACACATTCATAGACTAAAACACAACTTTTAATAAACATATGAAAATATATAAATCTAAAAAAAGAAAAAAATATAAATATAAGCATAAAATTCCAAGACACCCAAGAGCTAACAACTAAAAGGAAACCCTCAAACACATATATACATGGATGAAGATAAAAATTAAAGCAAAAAACAATGAACAATAAAAAGAAAAACAGGACTGGAGAGATGACTCTGTGGTTACAAGCATGCTTGCCAAGGCTGATGGCCCACGTTCATTTCCCTAGTTCTTACATAAAGTCAGATGCACAAAGGGGCATATGTGTCTGGAGTTCATTTGCAGTGTCAGGAAGCCCTGGCACATCCCTCCCCCTTTCTGTCTGAAATAAATAAATAAGAAGAAAAACAGATTAGTTAGTAATTTATTTCTGTTTGTATTTGTACTAGTTAATAGGTACATCAGGAATTTCATGAAAAGAGCCAATTTGGACAAATATCTGCATTTAGGACTGCAGCTGAGAAACAAATATTAAGTTTAGAAGCATCTATTCCAGAAAGTTGGAAGTACTTAGGGCATAACACAAGAAAGCTTGTAGGAACTCCCACTACCTGTGTCTGAGGCCTTTTAGGAACAAAATGATAGTACCTGTAATGATAATGTCCCAATGAACAAAATAAACAGATGTAGCCATATTTTTGTCAATCCAAAAGTAAATAGTAAAGAATAAAAGGAACAACCCAATTAGAG
Source organism: Orientallactaga sibirica (assembly GCA_036365145.1). Lineage (NCBI taxonomy): Eukaryota > Metazoa > Chordata > Mammalia > Rodentia > Dipodidae > Orientallactaga > Orientallactaga sibirica. The sequence continues at coordinate 24,555,580 of JAEOAD010000006.1, forward strand.
CGTCAGCATTTGGAAAACACATCTTACTGTTTTTAGCAAGAACATCAGTAGATATTAAAATCAGATGGCAAAATTGGGTGAGAATAGAATTTTATCTGTTCTCAAGTATTGTACTATTAAACCTATTAATTATAGTGGGCAAAGTAGTAATTTTACAATGGAGAAACCTGACCTCAATTGTGGGGCAAACTGACCTGATTGTGTCCCAGATATGATGCCCAGAGAAGGACTCCTCAGTAACTTCTTTGTCGTTTGTGCTGAAATGAATTATTGTATGAAAAAGACCATCTTATTTCAGGGGCAGTCTATGAAATAATTGTACTAGCCTCCTCAAAATGTCAAGGTTATGAAAAAAATGAGTTAAAATTTGTTTTAAGCTAATGGTTACTAAAAAGACAAACAGTATGTAATCTTGGATTGCACTGTAGACTATTAAAATTTTTCTATGAAAGACATCAATGAATGAGTTCAAATTTGGCTAAGGTTTTTAGATAAAATAGTGTTTTATCAATATTAATTCCTGAAATTGATGTTTTAACTATGTTTATGCTTTTAAAATCCTTGCTTTATAGACATAGGTATGAGGGAGCGTTTTATCTGTAACTTATTCTCAAACAATTCAGCTATGTATTTATAAAAATAAAGAGGGCTGGAGAGATGGCTTAGTGGTTAAACGCTTGCCTGTGAAGCCTAAGGACCCTATTTTGAGGCTCAATTCTCCAGGACCCACGTAAGCCAGATGCACAAGGGGGTGCACACATCTGGAGTTCGTTTGCAGTGGCTGGAGGCCCTGGTGCACCCATTCTCTCTCTCTCTCTCTACCTGCCTATTTCTGCATCTCTCTCGCTCTCTCAAACAAATAAATAATAAAATATTTTAAAATAGAGCAAGATAATATATAACCATTTGGAGAGTATAGTTAAAGAGTTTACTAGAATTCTTTTGTACTGTTCTTGAACATGTCTGAAGTTGAAAGAAGTTTTTGAAAGACTTTCATTAGATATCCTCTGTCTCTCATATTTGGCTTTATTTGTGTTAAATTGTTTTTAACAGATAAAAGGGATAATTTAACAACAATTAAGAGCTTAGTGATACATTGACAAATTGCCATGACAACCTTTGCAACTTTGAAAATAATAGTCCTTAAAAAGAGCTGAATATTTGTTAATTTTTAAGCAATTTATATATTTATATAAACTGTGCTACTTGTAACTTAGAAAGAAACATAATTCTGTTCCCCTAACCACATCTCCTGTTACAATCACTATCAAGATTGGATAATGGAAACCATGTGGCTTACTCTCTTTCTTAGAAATTTACTACTTAATATGAGCTAAGGACTGGTCCCACTGCCATCCACAATTTGTACTTAAGAGACATGGAAAGCCAGATGGTCTCTAGAGGTTTGGTTTGGGTTAAAGCTTACATTCTCATTTCAAACTTCTATCAGTGACTGACTTGATATCATTTTTATTGTAATCACTGAATATTATGGATAACTTTTTTAAGGAAAAGTTACTGAAACTTTAATGTATAAACATTTTCTCAAAATCTTGTTAAGAAACAAATTCTGATTTAATCAGCTGTAGTATGTCCCAAGATTCTGTATTTCTAGCAAGGTCCAAGCTCATACTTACGCTTCTGGTCCATGAACACCTACCTCTTGAAAATAAGAGGTGACTGACTTCTCTTTTAATCCTACTGTTGTTAAAGATTACAAAAAGTAAAAAGATGCTCACATGCCTTTGACCCTTCAGTTTATCTTATAAACACATATTTCTTTTTTTCTTTTTTTTCGAGGTAGGGTTTCACGCTAGTCCAGGCTGACCTGGAATTCACTATGTAGTCTCAGGGTGGCTTCGAACTCAAGGCAGTCCTCCTACTTCTGCCTCCTTAGTGCTGGGATTAAAGGCGTGCGCCACCATGCCCGGCTCAAACATAGATTTCTTGAAGGAAAGAGAAAAATCTTTAAAATGGTCATTGAGGCAATACATTTACTTTATTAATACAGCATTAATTTTAAAAATGATAGTAGCCACTTTTTGTTTTTATATTTATACCTTCAGTTTGAATGTCCTAAGTATGGTAACTTTATTTTCTATTATATTAGGGTTTTTGGTATACAGTGTTGTTTTATGGATATGAGTGATATGATTATGCAGACTGATAAGTGAAATACCAGCAATCCCACTGAGGAGGGCCCTTCAGTAGAGTGGGGGGTAGGGAAGAGGGAAATGATGGTACCAACATATGATGTGTACATACAAAGTTTCTACTTAATAAAAAAAAAAAGAAGACAGCTTTAAACTTGGAACTCCATTATTATAGATTCATATGGTTTAATATGCATCTCTCTCTCTCTCTCTCTCTCTCTCTGTGTGTGTGTGTGTGTGTTTCTTTACTTGTGTATGTATGTGCACACCTATGTAGGTATTGTGCACACCTGTGTGGGTATGGAAGCCAGAGGGTAATGTCAAGTGTTTCCTCAATTGCTCTCCACTGTATGTATTGAGACAGAGTCTCTCACTAGTACCCAGAGCTCCTGGGTTCCAGATTCTAGTCTGGCTAACCAGCTTGACCCCAGGTTTCCCCTCTCTCCATCTTCTAAGAACTGAGATTACAGGTGGGCCATCACACTTGTCCAGCATTTATCTGGAGATAGGGATTTTAAGTCAGTTCCTCACACTTGCACAGCAAGCATATTATTGGTTGAGCCATACTCCAGGTCCCTTAATCAGCCTCTTTAAATCTCAGCCCATGTTGAGAGGTTGATACAATAATGATAATTTTCTCATTCTGTTTCTAACACCATACAATTTCATTTAACCCAGAGTTTCTCTGTTTCAGCCCACTTGTTGTTTGGGCCCACTAATTTTTGGGGGAAGCAGCTGACGTGTGTGTTAAACAATGGTTAATTACTAACATTCCTTGTTTATGCCTGAGCACCACACCCTTTCCTACCATCACAAAAGAACTGCTCCAGACAGTACCATTACCAAATACCCTTTTGGGAGTAGGGAGGCATACCTTGTTGAGAACAGTTATCTTATATGGAAAGATTTTTGTAGATGGTTGGCTTATTGACTTAGATAGTGTCACATATAAAGTAGTGCTGATAATATTTTTACTCTGAAAAGTAATGTCTTACTTGGTGTTCTTCAGAGAGTTGCACATAACACCTTTTACTACATTTTAATTAAAATGGTGTTAATAAAGAAAAATTGCATGTTTTATATCTGGCTAATACATAATATATGAGGGTAGTCTGTTTGTTCATGTTTTAGTGAAAATTTTATTCCTAAAATGTTAATTCTTCCTAGTACATCCATAGAGTCAGTGAAATTCCAACCAAAATTCTAGTATGTTATTTTGTACATAATGATAACTGATCCTAAACTTTTACATAAAGAAAAAAGAATAGCCAGCACACTACTAAAAAGTGGACAGTTCACAGCACCTTACTTCAAGACTTAATGGGAAGGCAGTAGTAGTCCAAATACTGTGGCACCCAGTGGAAGTTTTCCTCTGTCATGTCCTTTTCTCAGAACATTTTTGTTGTGTAAAAACAATGGAGTCATATGACTATGGGCATAAACCTCTGAAACCACAAACCAAAAATATCCTTTTTCAGAACTGTCAGTATCTTGCCTAGTGACAAAAAAACTAACATATTTTATATTTTATTCATAGGTATACATTTTTAGATAATTTCTTTATGAAAGGTTTAAGATTGTCTATATTTATATTCTGTATATAATACACGACTGTTTCAGCACCACATGTTAAAAAGTCAGACCATTTACTCAATGTAACAAGGTCTTTGGAGTTCAGGAAAGTCCTTGAACTCCAAATCCTGAGTTAATGTCTGTTTTTAACCAAAGAATTGGGAAAAACAAGACTGAGAAGGATAATCTGTAAACCGTTACCATTTTATTCAGAGTTATCAGGGATAGGAGGGAGAGGAAGGGCCCACACGAATGAACGAAGGGAAAATGGATATAGCCACATGGTCTGAGAGCCCACGTGGAAATTGAGCATGTGCCTGGAAGAAACATTGAGAGAATTTTAAAGAGGAAAGAGGAGAAAGTACAAGGAGCTCTTGCCATGTGGAAGGCAGGTAAGGTAGAAAGCCAAAGTGGGAGTAGGGGTTGGGGTCTCCCTTGAGTTGAGACTGGGGGAGGCTTACTGACATAGGAACCTGGAAGTTCATGAGAGATGAACAGCCAACAAGTAGGAGTTGCCCACTTAGTAAGGATTTATTTGTAATCTTATTGCGGTGGGCTTTACCTTTAGGTTCAGATGAGCCTCAAAGAGCTGATTGGTGTGGACTTGGGGCTGGTTCAGGAAGAGGCCAGCCATAAAGCCAAATTTTGAGGCTGAGCTTAAGCAACCACAATGTCAGGAACCTATTTAAATTCTAGGAAAGGAGATATCCCTCCCAGAGTGGCTCAGGTTGTTGGAAGGATAGATCTGGATAACTCCGGTAGTCAAGAGAAAAGGAGAAGAAGGATCCTTTTCTGATCTCTAGTACAGTGGAGATTGCAAGGGCACACTTAGGGACATTTCTTCTTTTTACTTTTGGGGTGCATTCACCCTAAATTACCTAACAAAACTACGTGACTCCCTCTCAACCTCATTGATAGCCAGGAAGCAGAGAGAAATAAAGAAGATAAACCTGTGGCAGACTTCTTCCTTCTCCTTTTGTTCCATCTGTTGGGCAGTACTACCCATATTTGTCCCTCAGACACATGCAGAAGTGGACTTTTTCTAGTCGTCTAGGTACCTCCCAATACAGTCAAGGTGACAAAATTAGCTATTATGTAAAATTATAAAACTTCTAGAATAGGGCTGGAGAGATGGCTTAGTGCTTAAGATGCTTGCCTAGGAAGCCTAAGAGCTCTTGTTTAAATCTCCAGATCCCACGTATCCAGACGCACAGTGATGCAAGCACGCAATGTTGCACATGAGCACGAAGGGGGTACACACATCTAGAATTCATTCACAGCAGGCTGAAGGTCCTGCTGTGCCCATTCTCTCTCTCTTTCTCTGTCTGCCTCTTTCTTTCTCTTTCAAAATAACAAACAAACAAACAAACTTCTAGAATAATGTAACAGAAGAAAATCTAGGTGATCTTAGTTTAGGCAATGAGTTTTTTAGTTATACACACACACACAAACACAACTTTCTTAGGAACTTGTGTGCTCTGTGAAAGGCACAGACTGGGAGAAAATATTTGCAGAATGCATATCTAATAAAGGACATCATATCCAAAATATAAAAATTGTTAAAACTAATGAATAGGAAAACAAGCAACCAATTAAAAATGGAACAATGGCTCAGTGGTTAAAAGTGTTTTGCCCACAAAGCCTGACAGCCTAGGTTTGATTCCCTCGTAGCCACATAAAGCCAAAGCTATGACTTGCCAATGTGTTTCTCTCCCCCCCCCCACATATTAATTTTAAAAATTTTTTAAAAATATATTTATTTATTTAGCTATTGGGGAGAGAGAAAATGGGCATGCCAGGGCATACAGCCACTGCAAACAAACTCCAGATGCATGTGCCCCCTTTTGCATCTGGCTTACGTGGGTCTTGGAGACTCGAACTGGGGTCCTTTGGCTTTGCAGGCAAATGCCTTAACTGCTAAGCCATCTTTCCAGCTCCAATTTTTTATTTTTATTTTTTATTTATTTATTTTTTGTTTTCAAGGTAGGGTGTCACTCTAACCCAGGCTGACCTGGAATTCATTATGTAATCTCAAGTTGGCCTCAAACTCAATGGCAATCCTCCTACCTCTGCCTCCTAAGTGCTGGGATTAAAGGCATCTGACACCATGGCGAGCTCTCTCATTTTTGATGTTAGGTAGTTTCTTTATATGCTTTCTTTGGTTTATTCTAATTGAGTTTCTCAGACATGTGCATTAATGTTTTCATCAAATTTAGAGAGGGGTTTGCCAATATTTCTTCCAATATTCTCTCCTCCTTTAAACACCATTATGTTTTCATTAGTCTCCTTAATGGTGTCCCACATGATTCTAATGCTGTTCACTTTTCTTCTTTGTTTCTTCATTCTGTTACTCCTTCAATTGGTTTATCTTCTCATGATCTTCTATATACTTGCTTGCTGCTTAGTCCTTTTAAATAAACTTTAGTTCACTTATAACATTTTTCACCTTTGAAATTTCATAATAGCTTTTCTGTCTCTATTAGTGTTGTTTATTTATTGAGACATCTTTTTAAGATATAAATTCTTAACAGTTTTTTGGAACAAATTTAAAGTTTATGTCTACGTGTTACAATTTCTCTGTGATCTTTGTCCTCCTTTTTCCTATTTTTCCTTCCCGGCAAGCCACAAAGGCGCTTGTCCAAACTGAAGAATTCCCTAGTAGATAACCAAAAAGTAAGTGCAAGATGGTGGATAGGGTAATACATTGGTGTTTACTTATTTCTTACCTCTTTGTCCTAAAATACACTTGAGTAGTCTTGTGAAATCGGGGTTCATGTTCATAATTTATTCACCTACTTCAGTAAATTCCACTCACGGGAAAAGCCAGAGTCACATGACACATACTTAATAGTGAAAGGTCTTTTTTTCTTTTCTGTGGCCTGTCCAACTTTTCAATCCAGATATCCTTTGAATTTTGGGAAGAGATCCAGGGGTGAGGGGGAAGCCCAAGATACTGCTATTATGTAGAATCTAGCTTTTTTTCATTCTGAAATAGTTCTTTAGAAATTCAGATCCAGTATCTTATTTATTTGTTTTTGTTGCTTTCTAAAACACTGCTACTAAAAAGTTCATATCTGAGGAAGAAATGCCAGTTAGAATATTTAACAGATGTATCCACGCAAGCAGTGTTTTGCATGATAGCTTCTTGTACCCTGTTTCAGAGGTAATTTCATCTACATTGACTTCGCTAGGTTGTGATACAACTTATGTAGCTCACCTTTGTACTTTTCAGTTGTACTGAAGTGTATGTTTGAGTGTCATAGAATAAAACCTTGTACCTGATGAAACATAGTTTTCATTTATTTATAAGCTAGTGAAGGCTTTATAAATGCTTTAACTTTTTTTTTGTATATTTTCTTAACCAAATAGTATCATAATGAAAATTGAGGTTCAAATGCTTGAGATTGTGTATTGAACTCAACTGTAAATTGTACATTTCAGTTTGATCATTGTTATGTGGTAGCAACTCAGACTGAGCTTAATGGTTTAATGCTTTTAATATCAACATTTAGAACCGTATTGTAATGAATGTATTTTTGCTTTTAGATCATTTGGGGAGTGTTTTTCATCTTAGTTGCATTGCTGTTTGTAATTTCTCTCTTCCTGTCAAAGTAAGTACCATAGACACTTTTCAAAGCACTTACACAAATTCTTTGGTATTGTAGATGCTGAATTGCATTAGTGTAACTTATTCATTTTAAATAGCTGTTCTACAGCATTAACTCAAAGGATGGCTAAAAGGTCAGAAAACAGACATTTCTTTTGTCATTATTATTTGAACAATATCTCTGAGATCATTAAGTGATGTTTAATTTGTTTTCCATCATTTTCTGTGACTCAACTTAATTTCCATGCTTAATTTATTTAACTTACTGTTTCTAGATGGACTGAAATTGTGATAATACAATGTAAACTTATATACACACAATACAGTGTAAATATATAAATACAAGCATAAGTATATACATGTAATACAATGTAAGTATGTAAATATATACATGATATGTATATGTAATATTATGTAAATTCACTGTGTTTTTTTTTTGTTTTAGTTTAGATAAAGCTCTTCATTCAGCTGGAATAGATTCTGGGTTCATAATTTTTGGAGCTAACCTGAGTAATCCATTGAATATGCTTTTGCCTGTGTTACAAACAGTAAGTGAAATATTAGGTGTTTTGCACTCTGGCAAAACACTGTGGCAGTTTGTGCTATTTACATTATTATGATGTAAACTTATAAATACTTTGACATATGTGTGTATTCTTTGCTAATTTTTATTGACATACAATTTTTATGTTGAGAGTGGTTTAAAGGTTATTATCTAGACTTTTAGTTAAATATAATTTGATTTGGGATACATAATATGACAAAAGATAAACTTTTAAGCAATTTTTGCTTTTTAATTTTTAATGAAGTGTTACTTCATATATGAAAATATAACTTGTGGTTTAAGATTTTTCTGAGGATATTGGTATTGACAATTTAGTAATAGTTTGTATTCTTGAGAATCTTAAAATCATATCAGCCTTATCTAAAATAGGGTTGATATTTTAGATATGTGTCAAATATAAGTGATGAAGTTTCCATCTATTTTATGTGACTTCTTGAGCAGTAATAGCTTGTGTATTAAATTGGTTTTCTTTTTTTCCAGGTGTTCCCACTTGATTATATTCTCATAACAGTTATTATTATGTACTTTATTTTTACTTCAATGGCAGGAATTCGAAATATTGGCATATGGTTTTTTTGGATTAGAGTAAGTATATATATGCATATATATTATTTTTCTGCTTTACCATGACTTGTACCTTTCTTCCATTATAGTAGTTGATTTTGGTTCATTTGTTTGTCCATTGGTTTTTGGAGAAAGAGTCTAGCTATGTAGCCCAGCCTGGCCCAAAGCCTCCCCTTGGTTGGGATTCTAGGTATGTAACATAGCACTTGGTTTTTGTATTTAGGGTATGTAAATTGTATCTTGATTTTGAGTGATAGAAATATTAACTTTTTGGGCTGGAGAGATGGCTTAGCAGCTAAGGTGCCTGCCTGCTAAGCCTAAACACCCGGTTCCAATCTCCAGGTCCCACGTTTAGCCGGATGCAAAGTGACACAAGGGTGCAATGTCACACTTGCCCACAAGGGGGCGCACTCATATGGATTTCATTCTCAACAGCTGAGAGACTGCTGGCGTGCCCATCTCTATCTGTCTCCCTCTCCCTCTCTGTCTGTCTCTCTCTCTCTAAAAAAAAAAAAAAAAGAAAGAAAAGAAATATTAACTTTTTTTTTGTTTCCTGTTAACATAAAAGAGTTGTGGGGTTTTGTTCTGTTTTGTCTAGAGCAGAGTTTATTAAAAGTTTCCTTGCCCACACCCTTTATTTTGGCAACATTTGGAAACAGTTTAGTTTTTCTATCTGTGGACTGCTAGTGGCATGCAGTGATTCTGGACCAGAGATGTTATTGCACATGGTGTAGTGCACAAGTGCATACACTGAGCAGTTCAGTAGTATCAAGATTGAGAACCTTTGGTCTGGAAGGCTGAAGGCTGTCTGCCTTAGTGTTTATCTAGGACATGGACTGTCTGCCATTTTGTTTGGCTGTAGTGAGCATACCTTGAAACACAGTGGACACACTGAGGTTCAGAGAAGCCCCTCCCTGTTAGGAGTTGAAGATAACTACAGTCAGCCCTCTCTGTACTCATGAGTTCTGCATCTGTGATTTAACCAAACAAGGGCAGAAAATTTTTTTGACATGTCTAAACAAATACAGACCTTTTCCTTTCATTATTGATTAAGCAGTTTAGCATTAGCAACACTACACGACATTTATTGATACTCTCATCAATCTAGGTATAAAGGGTACAGAAGGATCCATCCCATTTTACATAAGGGATTTGGCATCTGTAGATTGGTATCACATTGAGTCCTGGAATCAGTTCCCCCATACATACCAACAGACAACTATTCACAAGGGTTTATTCTTCTCTCGTTCTGAGATAACTTAAGTATTTTTTAAATGAATCTGCTTTAGAAGCAAGTCACCTAGTTCCTTATTATAGGGAACAAGTTTACTTTTAATACAGATACATGTAAAATATTTGTAATGAAACTGTAAAACTGAAGTATAAACCAAAAATGGGTTTCTAATACTTACAGTTTAAGTTCTACTCCTAATGTTTAGATAGAACTTAGTTTGCAGTTACTAGATCTGTGAACTTGTGGCTGATTCTATTACATAGTATGGTTAGGTTTGTCTGGAAAACTAGTAAGTCCTGGTTTCTCATGAATCCTTCATAAAATCTTTTGGATGTAGATGTTCTGGCATCAAAAAAAAAAAAAAAAAAAGAAGGTGAAGGAAGAAGAGGGGGAGGGGGAAGAGAGCAACATACAGCCTAATTTAAAAGTGTCTTTTAGTAAAAGTAAAAGATTTTTTTTTTTTACTCACATAATTACTTTAAATGATTAGGGATTCTTAGTGTTTATTTTGGAACAAAAAAAATAGTTGGTTGAACTGTGTGAATACTTCCCCATAACACAAGAGCATGGCTTACTCCTTTGTAAGTAAATACATTACTGAAATTGTGCTCGCTGTCTTTCCCTTCCCAGCTGTATAAGATCAGAAGAGGAAGGACCAGGCCTCAAGCTCTTTTGTTTCTCTGCATGATACTCCTGCTCATCGTCCTTCACACCAGCTACATGATTTACAGCCTCGCTCCCCAGTATGTTATGTATGGAAGCCAAAACTACTTAATAGAGGTAAGAATAATAACCTATCATTTCATTATTTCTATGTTTTAAAAGTAGTAATTTTAAAACTACAAAAATTCTTTAAAGGAAATCAAAAAATAAATGTAATAATAGTTAAAAGCAAATTTTAGTTATTAGCTGTGCTAATTAAATTTATTATTGCTAAAACTGGCTTTTCATTCCAGTTTTGAGCATATGTACATTCGTTTCATAGCTCAAAACTGAAACAGAATTTCATTAGGATTGTTCCTTAATTGAGTACTGTGGCACTGAAGTAAATTATTGTTTTTGGTTTTTTCTAGCTTCTGCTGAGATAATGTTTCAAGTAATTTTAATTGTATGTCTTCCAAAAAGTACTGGAGAGTACAATTAGTTTATTCATTGCTACATGAATCTCATGGGAGATCTTTCTGAATATTTTATTTGTGAATATTTTAGCTTTTTTTAATGTGATGGATTCCGTATATCTATTTTATTGACTTTTTGATATTGTTTATCTTTCAAAAGTCCAAGTCAACTTGATTTTTAGTTTTAATTGGGCACCAAGTTTGGATGATTTGGAGTAGTGGCTACATAGTGAATTCCAGGTCAGCCTGAGCTAGAGTGAAACCCTACCTCAAAAAACCAATTTAAAAAAGCTCTAGCTTAGGCTGACCTGGAATTCACTATGTAGCCTCAGGTGGCCTTGAACTCATGGGGATCCTCCTTCCTCTGCCTCCCAAGTGCCAGGATTAAAGGTGTGTACCACCACTCCTGGCAAAATACTTTAAAAAAACAAAAACAAAACCTATTTTTATTTATTTACTTGGAGAGAGAGAAGGAGGGAGAGTAAGAGAATGGGTGCACCAGGTTCTCCTGCCACTGCAAATGAAGTCCAGACACATGCACCACTGAATGCATCTGGCTTTACATAGGCATTGGGAATCAAACATAGTCCATCAGGCTTTCAATGTAAGTGCCTTTAACTGCTGAGCCACTTCTCCATCCCCTAAAATACTTCTTGCTGTACCTCCTAACAATTTAAATCCTGTCCATATTTCATTGCCTAGCTCAAGCATTGCTGTAATGGAGAAGTCTCCCTACTAATGCAGTCTGCCCAGATCACTCCTTCCCTAGCTTGTACTTCCTCTATTATATGTTTAATATTTAATTAGGAAAAAAAAAAAAACCTTAGCAAGCACATCCAATATTATATCAATAACCTTTAGTGTTGTAAGCTATTAAAATGCTACTTCATTGAAAATATTAGATGTTAAATAAAGGAGGTGAAGCAGCTAAGTCACAGATCATGGTGGTGATAGTTGAGTTTGGGAAACACCATACTAGATCACCTGAACGGTATTTCTCATTGCTTATAACCTTTATTCTCTTCCTGCCTCACAGCTTGCACCCAGTTCATTAGGTCTGCTTAATACACATTCTTTTTGTGTGTTTGTTTTTGTTTTTTTGAAGTAGGGTTTCACTTTTGCCCAGGCTGACCTGGAATTCACTATGTAGTCTCAGGGTGGCCTCAAACTCATGGCAATCCTCTTTCCTCTGCTTCCTGAGTGCTTGGATTAATGATGTGTGCCACCACGCCCAGCTAGTATGCATTGTTCTATGAAAGAAAAATGATTATATTTTTATATAGCATAAAGAATTTTTTTGCCTGTTTCCTTCCTTCCTTCCTTCCTTCCTTCCTTCCTTCCTTCCTTCCTTCCTTCCTTCCTTCCTTCCTTCCTTCCTTCCTTTCTTTTTCCTGTTTTTATTTGTGGAATAGAGTTTTCATATGATAGGATTTTATCTCACCTCAGACTCCCTGCTGTTGGGATTACAAGTATAATCCCAGGTATAAGGCCATCAATCCCAACCTTTTTCTTTTTTGATACCATGTTTGTTCTTGGAAGAAATTCTGTGCCTAACACATTACCTACATTAAAGGCCTTAATATTACATTTACCATAGTTCTTTTTATTATAATCATAATTTTTCAAGTTATTAAATTTACTTTTCAGAGTATTAGAATAGTTTGTAGAAGCAGAATATAAAGTTTACATGTGGTTACTTTTTTTAATCCAAATATATTAACAACTGTAATATTTACATTTTTAACTGTATTTTTCTCTTTCAGAGCAATATAACATCTGATGGCCGTAAAGGCAATTCAACCTTTTCTGTGCCAAAGAGATGTGATGCAAATGCCCCAGAAGGTAAGGCAGCTTCTGTCAACTGTCTTAGAAGTGATAACTTGTAAGACTTGATAGGGATAGCTCATAGGCAGATGTAAGTAACTGTACATGGAGGAGATTATAGTACAATGGAGGTCAAAAAGAATACATACTAGAACTGAACTTCAGATTACAGAAAAAAATTATAAGGTATATACATTAAAGGTAAGGCTGTACCGTGCCAGAGAACAAAATGTACAAACAAAGCTATTTCAAATTACCGTGGGTGGTCAAGAGAATCTAAATGTTTTAAATGTTGAGAGTAAATGTTGAAATCATGGGTGAGTGGCATGTCAGAATTAGGAATCAGACCATTAAGGTCTGGAAAATTATTTAAAGAGCCAATGAAGAGCTCTAAGTAATGAATTAGAACTTGTGATTTATTATTGGTAAGTTGACTCCAGTAGCTGTATAGAGAAACGGATAAGAGACCAGAGCATGGAAATAAGCTAGGGAAGGGGAATACCTACTATAATCTGAGAGAGGTGGAGAAAACTTGAACTAAATAGCAAGATGTGACATCACAGAGCTTTGCTTAGTAAGCTTAAGGCATGTATGCTTTGATCCAGAGCACTGAAGAAGGAGCTGATTCTGGTAAGTTCCTCCAACCACTGAATAGTTTGGTAAATTTTGGCATCACAAGATGAAATAAACCTAATGACATTAGAGAGATAACTGAGGTATGTTGGGTCAAAGCATGTTGGAAATAGCTCACAGACATTCATTGCTGTGAAGATATGTATGTATGTATATAAAGTATTAGAGGCAGAGGTAAGAAGAGAATGGAGACAAACTCAGGAAAGCTTTTTCTGAAGATTTGCAGATCAAGAAGGAGCAGAGACAACCCAAGAGCAAGAAAAAACCTTCATACTGTATATAAAATCCACTGAAGTAGATTGGGAGCGATGGACAGAAAGTATGACAGGCTTGCATTCAGAAGGAAGGGCTTTGTTTGTTTACATTAGAAGAGAGGTTAGAGTCTATGGAATAAGGGTAAAGCAGAAGTGGTTGAAGAGAAATGTTGAAAGGATAAATAGTGAGCCAGTATTACCCAGTTCTGGAGGATAAGGTATTAAAAACATGTAAAGCAGAATGCTTTTTAGAAAGAGTGTAGGATACCTCTTTTTCTAGATTGCAGGAAAGGAAGCAAAGGTATGAGCTTGGAGGGTGGGCAGGAAGTGAGGTTGATATATTATTATCTCAGTTCACCTTGAAATAAAAATTCAAATCATTTACTGAAAAATGAAATATACAAGGAGCTGGCCATGGTGATGAACATCTTTAATGCCAGCACTCAAGAAGCAGAGGTAAAAGGATTGCTATGAGTTTGAGGTCATCCTGGAACTACAGAGTGAGTTCTCCAGGTCAGCCTGGGCTAGAGTGAGATTCTACCTCAAAATAAATAAATAAATAAGTAAATAAATAAATAAATAAATAAATAAATAAATAAATAAATGTTCCATGAGGTAACAACTGAAGGAAGTGGGAAATGTTTGTGATAACTCATGAAAGAGAGTAGGAGAGGAATCTGCCAGAATAAATATTTGAATGATATAGTTAAATATACATAGGGAAAGAGATACAATTATCTGTTATTTTGTTGAATAAATCCACAAAGCAAAGTATAAGTCAAGCAGTCCAGTTCCATAAGGAAATGAGTGAAGAGATGTAAACTGAGAGAAAAGGAACAAATATGGTGGGAAGAACTGTCCTTTGAATGGAGAAGTAATAGCTAACATGTTGTTATGTGAAGTAGGTTTTTCAAGTCCACTTGATGATATATTTTCCCCTTTGGACACAATAGGCTTGAATTCATGATTCTCCTGCCTTAGTCTCCCAAGTGCTGGCATTTACAGACCTGAGCCATCACAGCCAGCTCAGCTATCTTTAATCGTAGATATTTTATTTTTGAAATGTATATGCACATCACAAGCAGTGTTGATATTTGAAATGCTTTGTGTTGTCGTGTTTAGCTAGTGAAACTAAGAGTGTAAATTTTGTGTTAAGTTGGCTTGTATTTTTTTAAACTAAGGAGGAAATGACTTTGAAGATCTAAAATAGATAGTTTTTCACATGATTGAAACCTTGAGCAAAAATAAGTAATAAATTAAGGACCTAGAACTATGTCATACTGATAAAGGGGACTGTTAAAAATTGTTGTTATATGCTGAAGTAAATGAATTTACATGTTATAGATAAATAGATGATTTCTTATCAATGTTAAACACATATTAGAAGCTTTATTTACTTATTCAAATATGGAGAGGTCTGATATTTATTAACCATATAGAAAACATTATTGAAACCCTAGTTTTGAGAACTTATGGATAGGATTCATGACTCATTTATCAAAAACATCTTAGTTACCTTATGTTTGAAACAGTTTAAGGATACAGTGATGTAGTAGTGATCTCATAATGACTTACCTTATTTATAAAGGTCTCCTAAAATGGCAGAAGGACTTCATTTATTCTAAGGAGAATCTTGTAAACTTCATATGTTAAAAGTGAGATACATGTTCAAAGTGAGATAGCAGAACAAATAAAAATTAAATTCAAGTTTTAAATTGTATATGCAGAGACCTTTACATTTCTATTTTATACTTGTTATTATTTTTTTATTAAGCAGAAACTTTGTATGGATACATCATATGTTGGTACCATCATTTCCCTCCTTAATTGCTACTTCATTTAAGAAACAGGAACATAGACATAATTTATATGTAAATATGAATACCAATGTATAGTTCAACAAAAACAGAATTTTTAAAATAAACAAACACATTTGAAACCGTCAATTAAATGTTAATAGGAAGATAAAGGACCAGTGTTCCTTAGTGTACAAACACAATAGACACTATAAGGCCTGAGTTAAATTGGGGGTAAGAGAAAATGTCAGAGAAAACACAGAGTTACTTCCTTTGAAAACCATTCAGTCTAATGAAAATGGGTATGAAAATAAATAATTGTAATAGGAGGAAAGTAAACATAAAGCTATACTGAAATTATAAACAAAATGCTGTGTAAGGCAGAAGGGAACGATGATTTATTCTACCCAGGGGGCAGCATAACATTTCATCTAGGCCTGGAAAAATAAGTTAAATCTAAACTAAACAAAACAACCCAATGGTATTCTAAGCAAAAGCAAAAAAAAAAAAAAAAAAATGCATTAACAAGACATGGAGACATAAATATATTTGGCTTGTTTTAGTAACAGCAAATTATGGTAGCAGCATTGAACATTTGAAGAGGATGATGAGGGATGAGGTAAAATAATGTTTCCAAATGACCACATTTAAAAATCTCTGAACCCAGAATCTTACTTATGCTGTCCCATTTAATTATCTCAAGTTTTCTTGAAGTAAATTTGTCTTACATGGATATTAGGTTCTTTAGAAATGTAATGCTGTATAAATCAGACTTAATTTCTATATGTTTATTTTGATAAATTTATTTGCCCACAATATGTAGAATAGGGCCTTAACAAATAATCAAATTATCTACATGGCTGTGTAGAAAGGTGCTAAGGTACAACTCATGTATTAAGCCAAGCTACAATAATTATAAAATAACTGAGTAGACAAAATAAATATCAAAGTACCTATGCTCCTAAAACTGTTCAGAAATCATTTATCTAAGCTAAAACTGAGGCATTTATGCCCACCTTCAAATTCTTATATGTGAGAGTCATAGAAGTGGGAATAAAAGCCATAAAGAGCCACATAATATGTTAAGAAAAAAATTCTAGAAGGAACATCTAAATACCTTCACCCCCTCTTCTTGGCAGACACAGAAAATAACGCTCATGGAGATAAGAATGACAAGTGCACAGATAGGATAAGACTTAGACTTGACTCCTAGAGTCTGGTTGCTCCTTTTTTCCTCTACATTTAATATTTTGTGTTTTATTTAAGAAAGAGGAAGTATAATACTAATGCACCATTGGTCTTTTAAATTTTAACAATAAAAGGATGTCAGATACTTTTTAAATATAATGAAAATGGTCATTTGAGCTCTTAGGGAATGAAAGTCACAGATAGTACAAAGAAAGACCAGAAATGGAAAAGTTAGACCTAGGGTATTGGAAATGACATGAGTTTGGAAAATGAGAGATTAAGAAGACTATATTTCATATCTGAGAAAATGTCATGCCCAGTGGTCAATGGGTTTGAATGGGTTTGATGTCTTATAAGAAGTTATAGCTGGTCATAAATCTTAAATCTTTGCAAATGCTTGCTCTTTTTTTTTGTTGTTGTTGGTTTTTTTTTTTTTTTTTTTTTTTTTTGGTTTTTCAAGGTAAGGTTTCACTCTAGCCCAGGCTGACCTGGAATTTACTATGTAGTCTCAGGATGGCCTCAAACTCATGGCAATCCTCCTACCTCTGCCTCCTGAGTGCTGGGATTAAAGGTGTGCGCTGCCACACCTAGCTTGCAAATGGTCTTTCAATGTAGTTAAGCCAAAGAAATATAGAATTAAGTGACAAAGTTTTCAAATGAGGAAAATTCCCTATCATAACATATTTTGAAATACTTTTGATAGTTACATATATATTTTTGGAGGGGGTGGAGAGAGACACAGAAAGAGACAGAGTGAGAGGGAGACAGATGGGCGTGCCAGCAGTCTCTCAGCTGCTGTGAACGAAATCCAGATGCGTGTACCCCCTTGAGGTCAAGTGCGGCACTGTGCCCTTGCTTCACTGCATCTGGCTAAACATGGGACCTAGAGATTGGAACCTGGCATTCTTAGACTTAGCGGGCAGGCGCCTTAACTGCTAAGCCATCTCTCCAGCCCGATAGTTATATATTTTTAACACAGTATTAAACCAAAAATATTCAGGAACTGGTCATTTGGCCAATCCTTTTTAATCTTTTACAAAGTGAATGTCTTCTTATTTCCACGTGCTTATTTCTCTGATTCATGCATTGAAGAAAGGTTTTAGAGTTTCATTTTGAACATTTTTGTTTGAATTATTCACCAAACATCAAGTGGAAATGGTGAGTTGCTCATTAAATTACATCTGAGTTAAGGGAGGTGGGGGCTTACTCTTGATTATCTGGAGTGGAGGGAAGTAAACTAGGAGACTGGCTGAGCCATTACTAAAATGTGAATAAATGGAATCCTGCAGAAGACCTGATATTGGCCTTATTAACACAGTTCAGGACTATATTCTAAAGTAAAGGAATAAAACAAGTCCAAAACTCAGCAGGTGGGTCTGGAGAGATGGCTCAGTGGTTAAAGGCACTTGCATGCGAAGCTTGGTGACCTGGGTTCAATTCCTCAGCATCACATAAAGCCAGATGCACAAGTGATACAGGCATTGGGAGTTTGCAGTGGCAAGAGGCTCTGGCATGCTTTTACTTCATCTGTGTGTCAATCTCCCGGTCCCTCTCTCTCAAGTAAATAAATAAAAATAATTTTTAAAAACTCAGCAGGACCATTTGGGAGGCAGAGGAGTCCAAGGCCAGGCTGGGACTACAGAGTGAGTTGTTGGTCAGCCTGGGCTAGAGTGAATCCCTACCTACAAGTAACAAGAAATTCTTGAATGAATGAATGAATCCATAGTTAATTTGTAAATGACCCTAATAAGATATTTAGATATGAATAACAGTAGTAATTAAAATTAAATTCATTGTAAAGAACTGAAGATTATGGCCAGAGAGATGGCTTAGCAGTTAAGGCACTTGCCTGCAAAGCCAAAGGACCCAGGTTCAATTCCCCAGGGCCCACAGAAGCCAAATGCACACAGTGGCACATGTGTTTGGAGTCTGTTTCAGTGGCTGGGGGCCCTGGTATACCCATTTTCTCTCTATCAAATAAACAAAACATAAAATAAAATACAAAAAACTAAAGGTTAAAATCACATTCTCTCCATAGATTGTTTACTAGTACTATGAAAAAAGAAACTAGTAGTTTATGAGAGGGCAAGATCTCTATCATGTGATCAAAGTTAGCATCGTTGAAGAATAAATGTGCTTTGTGTACTTCATAAAATGACAGCCTGACTGACACCAATGGACAATATAAACCAAATGGAGAAACATCAGAGAAGCCCAGACTGAAGCAGAGGCTACAAAGTAATTGGCCTGTATGCTTCAAAACTGTCAGTATCATGCCATAGAGAAAGGAATCTTAAAGAGCAGACCATCAAATGTAAGTCATGATCCTAGACTGAGTCCTTTAGTGGAGGATAAAAGGTATTTATTACTGATATAAGCATTAGACTTGGAAAAAACACAGAATATCAACATTAAATTTACAGAATTTATAACCTATACTATAGTTACATAAGTGAATATCCATTCACTTGAAAATGCTGAAATGGGGCAGTAGGAGGAACCTAGAAAAATGGCTCAGTGGTTAAAGGCTCTTGCTAGCAAAGCCTGTTAGCTTAGATTTGCTTCCCTAGTACCCATGTAAAGCCAGATGGACAATGTGGCACCTGCATCTGTAGTTCCTTCACAGTGGCAAGAGACCCCCCATTCTCTCTGCCCATTCTCTCTATATATATATATATATATATATATATATATATATAAATTTATAAGAGAAAAATGCTGAAATGTTAAGAGGCTAAACTTTGTTATGTGTGGTTAAGAAGTGAGTGTGACCCTCAGGAGGTAGAGATAGGAGGGTTACTGTTTGAGGCCAGCCTGAGAGTACATAGTGAATACCAGGTCAGCCTGAGTGTGTATGTTGAGAGCGGGTACAAGTGAGAAATGTTAGATGAACTTACGGTACCAAGTATTGACCAACATAAACTGCTGAAGACCACATTTCCAAATACTCTTTTGGAAGCATTGTATGCTATATTATTTTTATAATTTACATTTTTGTATACATTTGTTATCTTTCCAATACTATACATTTCATTTGTATACCATGTTGAACCACACTGGTTCAACATGGTGCATTTTGCCCTACAAAATCCATTTTGAACATAAAGGTTGTTGAGTACAATGCTTCCTGCTGATTCCCTGAGCAATTTATATCCAAAGGTACTACTTATGAATGTGAGTTAAAGTTTTCTTGTTTCCTTTAATTTTGAATCTTCTATGAAATATTTTACCTTTCCCCATCATTTCTGGTATAAACTTTTACCATGAAATAAACTTTAATTTAATTAAAGTCATATTTGATAGTATAAAATGAGTCATTCTTTGACTAGTATTGAGGATATATGTATGCCTTTTGAGGTTGCATGCAAAAGAACAGTTTAAATCCACAAAGAACATACTGAAAACCTCTCCAGAAATTAAACCTCTTCCCTAAAGGTTCAGAGTACTTTGAAAAAATATTTTAGAATTTTTTCAATATATTGTAATAATAGCAATTTAAATTTAGAGATGGAATTCTTTACTTGGGGCTGTGATCCAACTTCCATAAACAAGATGGGGCTTTTATAAAGCTCTTACTTGTATTTTAATGATAGAACCTTTTTTATATTTTCTGTTTTTTTACTATTTTTATTTATTTGAGGCAGAGAAAGAGAGCAAAAGTGAGATGTATAGGTATGCCAGGATCTCCTGGCACTTCAAACACATTTCAGACACATGTACCTCGACACCTGGCTTTACGTGGATCCTGGGGAATCAAGATCAGGCTACCAGGCTTTACAAGCAAGTGCCTTTAACTGCTGAGCTGTCTCTCCAGCCTGTTTTTACATTTTCCTATGTGAAACTTTTGTTTTCAAGACTCTGAACAGAAGCAGGCAGATTTTCTAATCAAAGTAGGTTCATGTGATGCTGTCAACAACCCAGCTTTCTTACAACATTAACAACCTAGCTTCCTTCTTCCTGGTTATTTTTCAGATTCACTCTGCCAACTCTAGCATATTGCCCACCCTAGAACACCACACTTAATGTTAACAAATCATAATAAAATTTAAACCATTTTCAAATGTTGATCGATGAATTTTAAAAGCTATTTAATCCAGTGAAGCATGAGTAGCTTATACCAACATAGTATTTCTATGCTAAACAATAATAATTAGAACAATAAATGTGGTTTGTCTACTTCTATTGTACTTCTGAATGAAATAACTAACATAACTTGTTTATCAAGACTAGTCATTCAGTAAGGTTTGCTTTAAGAGTTTTCATTTATATATATATAATTTGTTTGTTTGTTTGAGAGAGAGAGAGAGAGAGAGAGAGAGAGAGAGAGAATAGTGTGTCGGGGCTTCCAAACACTGCAAATGAACTTCAGATGGATGTGCCCCTTGTGCATCTGGCTTGTGTGGGTCCTGGAGAATTGAACCAGGATCCTTTGTCTTTGCAGGCAAATAACTCAACCGCTAAGCCATCTCTCCAGCCCAAGACTTTTCATTTCTTAGTGATACCAATTCAAAACTATTTGTTCATAAGCTTAGTCCAGTTCTAACCAGTTCCCATCTAGGAATGACCTTGAGTAAAGTGGTCCAGTCTCCCCCCAATGCTTAAAACCTTATAAATGTCCATTTATCTTCTTGTTCTCTCTCATTGCAGTCAGTCTAATCAATTTAGCTTTGATAGATCAGTGAAATTTTAAGTGATGTTTGGAAAAATTGACAGTGGACAATATAGAAATCAATTATACTATGTAAGAGGCAAAATCAAGAATCTAGAATTTCAGATTTCTATTCTTCTATTCTGATTCCCTAAAATTTTATTTGTATGGGCACACATTTCCTGCCAACATCAAAAACCTTCAGTCCTCAAGTCTTTTCCTGCTATGTTGCACATATCTTCCTTACCATCCTCTCTGGTCATGAGATGGGCAGTATGCTCCTAGTCCTTTTGTTTCTACTATTTACTCTGTTAAAGGCCTTTGAGTAAGATTCATATTTCTTTTACTTCCAAAAAAACAGTTTCCAAGTCCTACCAAGATGAGATAATAGCAAAATAAAACAAAAAGCAACAGATGTCTGTCAATAAGAAATACTTAAAATGAGCCAGGTGTGGACGCACACACCTTTAATCCCAGCACTCAGGAGGCAGAGGTAGGAGGATCGCCATGAGTTCAAGGCCACCCTGAGATTACATAGTGAGTTCTAGGTCAGTCTGGGCTAGAGTGAGACCCTACCTCAAAAAAAAAAAAAACTTAAAATGACAATGTATAAATGTAATGATCTGATTTTATATGTTTTGATATAGAATCTGGTCTTCTGGGTTCCCAGTGGTACATAAGTATAATCTGGAAGAAAAATGATGGGAGAATGTTACTGGCTGCATGTAAAAGTCAGGTTTGATTAGGAACTACTAGCTTAACTTCATTTACACAGTTATAGATAAAATGTTCATTTTTTTCTTTCATGTGTTCATGCTTTTATGCATCAACAAAGTCTAGTTTTTATCTGAGGTAAGAATTAGACCTTTATTGTATGCTTCTTAAAATAAATAGCTTTTATTATTTTTTATTTAAGATATTTTATTTTTATTTATTTATTTGAGAGAAAGAAAGAAGGAGGCAGGTGGAGAGAAAGAGAGAATCTGCATTCTAGTGCTTCAAGCCTCTGCAAACGAACTCCACATGTGTGTGCCACCATGTACATCTAGCTTACATGTGTTCTGGGGAATTGAACCTGGGTCTTTTGGCTTTGCAGGCCAACACCTTAACTGCTAAGCCATTCTCCAGCCTAATTTGTATAATTAAAGAAAAATACAACAGTGAACAGTTTTAAGAGTAAACTTAATGAGAGCCATGCATCTGCCCAGTGATAACGATTTTTAGGAAAGATTTGTTTCTTCTTATATGTTGAAAACTAGGCATTGTGAATAGAAGTTACTGAGAATGTGTGTGTGTGTGTTTTATTAAATTCCTTGTACCATCTTTTCCCAGAACATTGAATATTTTTTTAATCCTAACCTTCTTAGGTTCCTGGAAATGTCAGTTTGAAATCTTGTGACCCAAAAATACTGTTTAAGAATTTCTATCTCATGCAATGGATGATTTGGGTGACTTTAAGAAAAAATATTTTTTTTCCTCTAATTTGCAGCATTAACAAAGCCAAAAAGAAAGTTAAATGTGTTTACACATTTTACTTGCTTTTAAAACCAGTGTTTACTTACACACCTATAGATAAAATGTTAATTTTAAGGAAAGCCAATTTTAACAGGCTGAACACAATCAAGGGAATTTTTTTCCTAGAAACTCACCCCTAAGGGCTTTGGCAGGAAATGTGATGCTGGTGCTTTGTGATGACAGACGTCAGCAGAATCTGTGGTCCTCTGGTCCCCCAGTGGTGCATAAGTATAATCTGGAACAAAAATGCTGGAAAATATCACTGGCTACATGTAAAAGTCAGGTTTGAATATGAACTACCAACTTAACCCCACTTATACCTTATTAAGTGAACGTAACTCATTTTAACATTTACAAACAAGATGACCTTCTTACAAATAGATGTCACCTAATCATATGATGACTCATCCTTTTCTGTGGTAGTCTACACACCTGGCAGTGGAAATGGGAATGTTACAGATATTTAGACTTTGTAAAATAAAAATAAGTCAACTCTTGTGGAACTGTGATAATCTTATAGTTGAATTTTGAAGTTACTGTGTCTGAGGGATACAGCATTGAGTACTGGCTCTGCTGCAGTTTAAGCTTGTTTGGAAGATACCACTGGATCTTCTTCAGTGAAGCCAAAGGCCACAGTCCTGTTGATCTTGACTTCTAGCATACACTTATACTTCTTTTACTTTTTAGCGCCTAACATAACCTCTTCATTCTCATCATTTGCTTTCCTGTGTCTTTTCATGTGACAATTTTGAGTAATATGTGCAAGGTACTCTTGTAAGTGCTAGGGTATAGTAGTGAAGGAAGCATTCAAGTATTCTTGTCCCTATCCAGCTTGCTTGTAGAAAAATGAACCAGACAAGAGTGCATATAAGGTGGTAAGTATAACACAGAGAAAGTACTAAAGGAAGTAAGTGGTGCTCAGAAGGAAGAATGAGTCAGATATTTAAGTACATTAGGAAGGAAATTGTTTCAGATTTGGTGATACCTGAACAAAAAAGACCTTAAGGTAAAGAGTAAGCAAAACTGTCAGGGAAAGAACATCCAATAGAGATATCAGTGTCTTTTGGGAATATGCCTGGTGAGTATGCAGTGTGGGGGCGTGTCTGGTGAGTATGCAGTGAGAGGGCGTGTCTGGTGAGTATGCAGTGTGGGGGCGTGTCTGGTGAGTATGTAGTGAGAGGGCGTGTCTGGTGAGTATGTAGTGTGGGGGCGTGGGTGTGTATGGTGAGGGGGCGTGTCTGGTGAGTATGTAGTGGGGGTGTCTGGTGAGTATGTAGTGAGGGGCGTGTCTGGTGAGTATGTAGTGTGGGGCGTGTCTGGTGAGTATGCAGTGTGGGGCGTGTCTGGTGAGTATGCAGTGTGGGGGCGTGTCTGGTGAGTATGCAGTGGGGGGCGTGTCTGGTGAGTATGTAGTGTGGGGTGTGTCTGGTGAGTATGTAGGGCGGGCGTGTCTGGTGAGTATGTAGTGAGGGCGTGTCTGGGGTATGTAGTGGTGGTGAGTATGTAGTGTGGGGCGTGTCTGGTGAGTATGCAGTGAGAGGGCGTGTCTGGTGAGTATGCAGTGAGGGGGCGTGTCTGGTGAGTATGCAGTGTGGGGGCGTGTCTGGTGAGTATGTAGTGTGGGGCGTGTCTGGTGAGTATGTAGTGAGAGGGCGTGTCTGGTGAGTATGCAGTGGGGCGTGTGTATGTAGTGAGGGGCGTGTCTGGTGAGTATGTAGTGAGGGGGCGTGTCTGGTGAGTATGTAGTGAGAGGGCGTGTCTGGTGAGTATGTAGTGTGAGGGCGTGTCTGGTGAGTATGTAGTGTGGGGGGCGTGTCTGGTGGTGTGTCTGGTGAGTAGTGAGGGGCGTGTCTGTCTGGTGAGTATGCAGTGAGGGCGTGTCTGGTGAGTATGCAGTGTGGGGCGTGTCTGGTGAGTATGCAGTGTGGGGGCGTGTCTGGTGAGTATGTAGTGAGGGGCGTGTCTGGTGAGTATGAGTGGGGCGTGTCTGGTGAGTATGCAGTGTGGGGCGTGTCTGGTGAGTATGTAGTGAGGGGGCGTGTCTGGTGAGTATGTAGTGAGGGGGCGTGTCTGGTGAGTATGCAGTGAGAGGGCGTGTCTGGTGAGTATGTAGTGAGGGCGTGTCTGGTGAGTATGGTGAGTCTGTGAGTATGCAGTGAGAGGGCGTGTCTGGTGAGTATGTAGTGAGGGGCGTGTCTGGTGAGTATGCAGTGAGAGGGCGTGTCTGGTGAGTATGTAGTGTGGGGGCGTGTTTGGTGAGTATGCAGTGAGAGGGCGTGTCTGGTGAGTATGTAGTGTGGGGCGTGTTTGGTGAGTATGTGTCGTGTTTGGTGAGTATGTAGTGTGGGGGTGTGTCTGGTGAGTATGTAGTGAGAGGGCGTGTCTGGTGAGTATGTAGTGAGGGGGCGTCTGGTGAGTATGCAGTGAGAGGGCGTGTCTGGTGAGTATGTAGTGTGGGGGCGTGTTTGGTGAGTGTGTAGTGTGGGGGTGTGTCTGGTGAGTATGTAGTGAGAGGGCGTGTCTGGTGAGTATGTAGTGAGGGGGCGTGTCTGGTGAGTATGTAGTGTGGGGCGTGTCTGGTGAGTATGCAGTGAGGGGGCGTGTCTGGTGAGTATGTAGTGAGGGGGCGTGTCTGGTGAGTATGTAGTGAGGGGGCGTGTCTGGTGAGTATGTAGTGAGGGGGTGTCTGGTGAGTATGTAGTGAGGGGCGTGTCTGGTGAGTATGTAGTGTGGGGGCGTGTCTGGTGAGTATGTAGTGAGAGGGCGTGTCTGGTGAGTATGTAGTGTGGGGGCGTGTCTGGTGAGTATGTAGTGAGAGGGCGTGTCTGGTGAGTATGCAGTGTGGGGGCGTGTCTGGTGAGTATGCAGTGTGGGGCGTGTCTGGTGAGTATGTAGTGTGGGGGCGTGTCTGGTGAGTATGTAGTGTGGGGGCGTGTCTGGTGAGTATGTAGTGAGAGGGCGTGTCTGGTGAGTATGTAGTGAGAGGGCGTGTCTGGTGAGTGTTATATTTTGCTTATGTACATACTTACGTCATAACCATGCATGATAAGGTCAGAGAACTTAGAATGTTCTCCAGGTACATCCTTGAAACAAGATCTCCGGATCTGGAGCTGCCGTTTTGTTGTCAGCCCACCCCAGTGATTGTCAGTCTCCTGATTTGTTCTGGGTGCCTTAGTACATTCACTGCTGTACAGAGGAGAACCAGGGAGACGCAGAGCTTTTGCTGCAATCTGAGGTAGAACTAATGGTGGTAGTAACAGGGCCATCAAGCAGTCAGAACCTGGATGCATTTGATGGTAAAGCCAAAATGATTTGTTGATGAAATGAATCAAACAAAAGGTAATCAGAGATGGTGTCCATATTTTTCAATTTGTCTTGTTTGGTTTAGAGTTAGGCCATGTTTCTTTGTTTTCAGTTTTTTAAAGGTGGGTTTTTTGTTTGTTTGGTTTTGGTTTTGGTTTCAGATAGAAGCCCCAGGCTGGTCTCAAATTCCTTATGTGTACCATGCATGGTGATCCATACTTTATTCCAGCACTCAGGAGGCTGAGGTAGTAGGATTACAGTCAGTTCAAGGCTAGCCTGGAGCTATAGACTGAGTTCCAGGTCACCTGAGTTAGAATGAGACCCTCTGGGACAACACAATATAAAAATGAAAATAAGCTTTGGGAACCAAACTCCCTATGTGACCTAGGCTGGCCTCAAGCTGACAATCTTCTTGCTCCAGCATATAGAGTACTCGAGTTCTAGGTTTGTACCACTACTGTTAGCTTCAGTGCTAATTAGAAAATATATGCTGAATATTTTGCACTCTTTTTGATAGTATGTAGAATATTAAAAAAAAAAGAATTTGTGACTATTAAGGTTGTATATTTTCTTTCATTCCCCCTGAGCCTGTTTGACATTGTTTTGTTCTGAGTATTCCTTCATAAGAAAACCAATTGTGTAACATAATAACTTCTCAGAGCCATAGTTGGTCATTGCACATTAGCTCAATAGATTTTCCTCCTGGCCAAAGTATTTGTGTAGTTGTAATAGGTTATATACTTTGGGTGTTACCTCATGGTTAAACAAGAAAACAGAACAAACAAACAAAAAGATGTTAGCCTGTTTGCTACTTATGGCACTTTGAATGAGACTTACCAGTTATATAAAAGTAATATATCAAGCCTTGCCTTGTTTTGGCAATGTATTCATAATAATGTTGAAAATGCATAGCTCTGAGAGAAGCCAATGCAGGGTGTTAGTTAAGAATTTGTATCATACTGGTTTTACTATTTCTTCTACTATATAATTCTTCCAAGAACAGTTCTTTATTTTTCCATACCTAGTTACTTTCATTATATCTCGCCTAAATTACTTTACATTTTAGCTATGCTGTATTATACAGGGATGTTAGCTTAAGTGTTTTGCTGCAATGATTATCACTCTTCTGTGCATTAGAGTCACTTGTAAGATTTTTTTTTAGACCAAGATTGATTGCAGAGTTTTTCATAAAATGGATATGACTTTTATGAAGAGTGTTCTCATGATTCTGGAATGGTAACCATACTGTGGAAACCACTGTTCCACACTCTTCTGATAATGCCATTTCCATAATAAAATCTATAGGTTTCCCTCCCTCTCTGCTCCTTCACTTCATTATCTCTTGAGTTCAGCTTTCAGACAAATACTTTGGAACATGGCTATCTTTTCCATCTTATCTTTGCAAATATTTTCTTGAAACATCACAACCAAGCTTCACCTTATCATCCCACCCTGATTAAAGAGAATCCTGACCATCTTATAAGGTTTATTTCAAGTCACACCTTTTTTATCTCTCTAAATATGTATGCATTCTCTTTTTACTTTTGATTTCCCAGAACATTTAAATGTTATATTTATAAAATCCTTTTATATGAAATTGAGCTCCTTGAACATAAAAATATATGTGTAATATATCTTTGCCTTTTGAACCACCCTGTTTTCATTTGTTCTTTTTAACTTATCTTTTAGCATAGTATTACTAAATTAAAAAATATCAGTATGGTTAATATCTTTTACCTGTTTGATGAACCCATTATATAGGTTCGTCTCAGAAACTACTGACTTCCACTTATTTTTTTTTAAGTGTACAGGGGAATTAATTCTCAAGCATGCTAGGGAAGTTCTAACATTGGGCTATATCTACTCTGCCTTCTCTATACTTTTTTTATTATTACTTTGAGGCACATTCTCACACACTTATTTAATTCATCCTCGAACTCACTGTAGCTCAGGTGTCTTTGAACTGGCAATCTTTTTAAAAATTTTATTGTTTTATTATGTATATAATGTGAATACATTCATGTTGATGCCATTGTTAGCCTCCTCCCTGTCCTACCCCCCCCCCCGAAGGTACCCTCCTCATTGGGGAATGTGGGTCATGAATTGTGGGTATAGCCATCAGTTACAGGGAAGAGCCAATGTCTCTGTACATAATGACCCAACCTGTGGCTCTAACAACCTTTACATCCCCTCTTCTGCAAATTTCCCTGAGCCATGTTGGGTTAGGTTTAGGTTTACTTCAGTGATGAGGTCTTGGGAGCCTCTGTGTCTCTGGTTTGGAAGGAGTTGAGTGTTCTCTGTGTCTATCTCCTTCACACTTGTGTTGGTACCAGGTTCACCGAGAAAGCAGCACTCGTGCTTATTTCTCTAATTACTCTATGGGTTCAGCTGAGGCCCTGGTAAGGTGTGATGGGCTGATTCTCTTCTCAGGTTCTGTGTCCATCTGAAAAAGAGAAGCAAATTCTCCAACGGAGAGTGAACTCAGCACTGAATCAATGGGATAACCATTATTATTTTAGAGAGAATTTACTAGGTGTAGGCCCTCTTGTAGCCACCAATTGGTGGGAGCTTGATATTAGAGAGCAGCTCATGTTTTTGAATATGGTTCTGACTTGTTTCTCAGTTCCAACTATGAGTTCCATCCACTTAGCGGATCTGTTAGTCAAAGCAAGAGCTGTTGGTTATCCACCATGGCTGTGTGCCACTATTGCACTTGTGTGAGCATCACGTCAGATTGTTTGCTGCTGAGTAGCTTAGATCATGAGTTGCTTGGACAGATGTTGGTCATTTTCCCCCAGTCACTCATGTAGCACCTTCTGGCACTAGACAAGCTAATTGTCTGGGGACTGACATTCTTCCAGATTCCAGCCAGGTCATTCCATGTTCCGTCCCAATAGCATATGGTGTCTTTGGTAGTAGGGTCTTACCATTAACCTTTGGTGGGTCATCAAATACTCTGATAAAAATCTATCTTATTTTGGGAAACCTTGTAGGTCTCTCTGATCAAGAGCTCATTGTGGATTGAATTGGCAATCTTCATGCTTCAGCCTCACAAGTAACAGCATTACAGGCATGTGCCAGCACCATAACTGTCTTATTTTCATGCATCATTGTTTTATCTTAGACCAGTCCTGTTTATAATGTTCTTTTCTCCCCATGATGGTAGATTTATGTGCATAGCTAATAACCTATTCATATTTATTCCAATTCATAAGGAAGGCCAGAACCTGAACATTTTATTGTTGGAATTGTGTGCATGTGGCTTGGACTTTTGATCCTCAAACTTTATTTTAAGATGAG
This sequence comes from Orientallactaga sibirica, assembly GCA_036365145.1. Lineage (NCBI taxonomy): Eukaryota > Metazoa > Chordata > Mammalia > Rodentia > Dipodidae > Orientallactaga > Orientallactaga sibirica. The sequence goes on from JAEOAD010000006.1 coordinate 24,584,854, forward strand.
ACTATGTCTCAAAAAATTACATTTTAAAAGAAGTGGGAACAAGGCCAGCTATTTTACTAGAAACCTCTTAAATGTGGCTTTCTTCTTTCTGATTGTGTGAAAGCCACTCTTCACTTGATGGTCCCTCTCCAGTTCTCTTCCTAGCTAAGGGGATTGCTCCTGGCTTTATTCCTGTAGTCTTTGGGTTATGAGGTCCTGAGAAAAACACAAAACAAGTGACCATGCTCAGGTTTAGCCACAAAGCATAGTATTCAATTAATAAAAGTTTTTAATGGTTAAGTACTATTCATTTGCATAGAATCTTTATATGATAATAAGTTTGTGATGATAACCTCCAACAAACCCCCAAAATGTATATAGAACTGTATTAAAGTAATGAGATAATGTTATTAACTAAGAAATGTCATACCTTCTCTAGTGTCTGCATTAGGCTTCCTGTTACCAGGTAGAGGAGAGACTACTCTACATACAGACTCCTTATCAATTTATGGAAAGTTTACTTATTAAAGGAGCTGGAGGTCAGGATTAGTGAATTCTCACCAAAGAAAAAGCATCTGTGTGGAAAGCTAAGCTTATAGTAGCATAGTGTCTGGGTAAGTATGGAGTCTGGGAAGAGGCACTCATTGATTATTTTGGCTGGGGTCATCTGGTTAAGACAGGGTGATGGGATTACACCTTTGCCGTGCTCTAGAACACTTGAGTGTTGGTCATAATACCATTTTTCTTTGGTTTTGCTAGATGGAAAGACTCTCCTGTTGTTGAGAGTCTTACTGTGGGTGACATTATGGTTGTATTGATAAAGTCCACCTAAGTATAATGGTATAATTCCTCAGAGCCAACACCAGAGCCAATTTAAGTAATTTTGTGAAGTTTCCTAGCTATTTATAGGATATTGTCAAATATTTCTGGCTCCTAAAGCATCAATCTTTTGTTTCTTAACAAATACCGAGTTCTCTCTTACTCTGAGGAGGTCATTAGAGCCTACTGCTGCATACTATAAGAAGACATTATGTGTATATTACTAGTAAGTGGATACTTAGAAGTTAAATGACTCACCCTGGAGTAACACAGTATACTGACTGATTAAAAAATTAAATCTCAGTTTTCTATCCGTAGCTATAATATTCTTAGTATATCCCTTAAAATACTTTTATGAAAAAGATAAAGTGATGAAAACAATTCCTTTATATTTGCTGTGCTTAGACGGTCAAGATACATGGCATGGGACTAGAGAGATGGGTCAGCATTTAAGGAGCTTGCCTGGGAAGCCTAAGGACCTAAGTTATGCTCCCCAGAAACCATGTAAGCCAGATGCACAAGGTCGCACATGTGCACAAGATGACACACATGTCTGGGATTTGATTGCAGTGGCTAGGAGCCCTAGCATGCCAATTTTCTCTCCCTCTCTCTCCCTTCTGTCTCTCATTTAGAAAAAGATACATGGCCTGCCCTGATAATTTAGAATTCACCAAATTAGGGCTGGAGAGATGGCTTAGCTGTTAAGGTGCTGGGCTATGAAACCTGAATACCCAGGTTTGAATCCCCAGTACCCATGTAAGCCAGTTTCACAAAGTGTTGAATGCAACCATTTGCATTGGCTAGAGGCCCTGATGTGTAAACACACACACACATTCCCTCTCTCTCTCTCTCTCTCTCTCTCTCTCTCTCTCTCTTTCTTTTTCTCTTTCTTCTTCCCTCCCTCTCTCAAATAAATAAATAAATAAATAAATAAATAAATAAATATTTAAAAAAAGATTCGCCAAATTAAGTGTTGGCTTTTCCTTCCTAACAAGTTTGTATTGTATTTGTATATAATTGGTGATATAAATTAAGTTGAGAAAATTATTTTTAAGGGGGGGGAGAGAGAAAATTGGTGCTCCAGGGCCTCAGCCATTGCAATCGAATGCCAGATGCTTAGTCCACCTAGTGGGCATTTTCAATTTTGTGCTTGTCTCCCCTTTTGTGTGTCTGGCTTATGTGGGATATGGAGAGTTGAATATGGGTCCTTAGGCTTCTCAGGCAAACACCTTAACCACTAAGCCATCTCTCCAGCCTGAAAACATTAATTCTTAAATGAGCTAAATACATTTATTTTACCAGTCCTGGCTTAAACTTTCTTAAGTGTAATGGGATGTTAACATTAGTTATACAGATTCTTAAAAATGATTTCTATAAACCTTAATCTTCAGTATAGAACATCTGCCAAATTCTGTCTTTATTAGACTTATACAGTTGGCATAGTCTTCAGTTAAATTTCTGTTCTCTTTGATGTGCATCACTTCTTCCACCTTTACTTTATTCTTCTAGTGAGATTTATCCAAACATTGATTAAACTGAATGTCACTGTTCATCTTTGAGATAAGTAGCACTGCTTTGATTTTTATTACATATCAACCTTTTTTCCTGCTTTCCCACTTATCTGAGTGTTTACTGCCATTGCTTTCATCTTTTAGTATGTATATATTTCATATTCTCTAAGAACATGACAATAAAATAATGATTTAATTCAGATTTTACTTCCTAAAACTCTCTTGGGTTCAACCCTCCTTCCCATTCCTGTAAGCTGCCTTATGTCTGCACATAAAACATAAAACGATTTAAAGAATAATTACATTTGTGATAGGTAAAATCATTTGATAAATAATGACAATTGTAGAACATAATTTGCTTATAAGTTGATTTTGAGTGAAGGTTTAACATTATGATGACTCAGTTATTGATTTCACTGGTTTTAAAAATGAAGGCCAAAGATGCAATCTCATTGATGGATTGATTAAATCATTACAATTATTATTATGATGATGATGATGATGATTATTATTATTATTACATTTGAGGACTGGAAGGATGGCTTAGCAGTTAAGGTGTTTGCCTGCAAAGTCAAAGGACCCAGGTTCGATTCCCCAGGACCCACATTAGCCAGATGCACAAAGGGGTGCACATATCTGGAGTTCGTTTGCAGTGGCTGGAGGCCCTGGCACTCCTCTCCCTCTTTCTCTGTTAAATAAATAAAAATAAAATTACCTTTGAAGTAACGGGTGCTGTTTATTACAATTATTAATCAGAGCTATCTTAGTAGCAGTTACTCTAGGTTAAAAATGACTTAACAAGTGATCTAAAAAACAATGTTCAAGCTATGAGGTAAATCAATAAATACTGTTCCTAATGTAGCCAACAATGGTGGAATTGATGACATATGAGAGGAGATGGGGAAGCATCACAGAAGTGGGATTTAAAAGCCTTCCAATTACATGCATGGACTTCAGGTATCCTCTCTCAACCCTTAACATTGATCTCCTTTGTATGCCACTCTATCATCAGGAAGACATCTGTGTTTAGTTTTCATTATAAGCGTTTAATCTTTGGTTGAATTGGAAGTTTTATGTGTCTTTTTCAGTGTCAACAGTCACAAGTCTCCTATACACTTCTGATTATAAAAGAGAATCCCTAAATCGAACATCCACCAGTTACGTGTACTTGGAAGGTCAAACCATGTTCAAAATATTTACTGTCATTTTCTCAGATAACTTAAGAAAGAGAGCCATATATGTACTAGGTCTCTACAGTTCAGGTGAGCAACTGGAAGTCAGCAGATGGTGAAGAAGGAAGCTCTCCTTGTTCAGTGCAAGATCATCCTTTGAGCATGACAATGAGCATGGACCTAACTTTCAAACTTAGTCCCTGGGTATATGCCTCTCATGTGAATAAAACTAAATCTAGCCAACATGAAAATAGAATAAAAAGCTTTGTGTGTGGATTTTAGTCCTGTGTCCTTTGCCACAACAGAGCAGAGCACTAAGGGTCTTAGTACTATAAGAGGGAAAATATTTCAGATGATATTGGTGGTGGGCCAAGGAATCAGAATCTAAACCAATTTAAAATGTCACTGAGTGGATTATTCAACCTCTGGGGAAGAATGATTCAATTTTACTTTCACTTGATTCTGCCAGCTCAGCTTCTGTCTTATAATCCCCCCTCTGGCCGTGCAATTTCTAATTCAGTCAAGTTCTGACTCCCAAAATGTCTTTAAGTATGGAAATGAGTAACAGAACTTTTATCTTTTAAGTTTAGAGTACTACCAGTACTGAGAATATTGGGTGAGTTTTTCCAAATAGGTTTATACTTGTAAATAGGGCTCCTGTAACACTTAAGCCATAGTGTGTACAGATCTTTAAAAAATAATAATAACTGCATACTAGTGATTTTTCTCATTGCTGTGACAAAATACCTGACAAAATGAACTTAAGGGAAGAGGATTTTATTTTGATTGACAGTTTAAGAACAGATATTGCCCGTCATGATGAGGAAGGCCTGGCATTAGGAGCATTAGGCACCTGGTCCACTGCGTCTACAACCCAAAAGCAAAGCGACATAAATGCTGCTGCTCAACTCACTTCCTCCTTTTTTTCCTCTGTACTCTGTCTTGGAAATTAGACCTCAGAGAGATAGTGATGCCCACATACAGTTAAGCCTCTGGAAACAAACTCATAGACATTTTCAGAGGTGTGACTCCTAGGAGGGTCCAAATCCAGTCAAGCAGACAATGAAAATTAATTATCTCAGTTGTGAATAAACATTTGTATAGGTCTTACCCTATCTCTTCATTTTGCAGGCAGGCTCCCTTAACCACTGAGCCATCTGTTCATTTTTGAAACATACTGAATTATATACATTTAAATTGTACTCAACCACTTGTGTATGTTTAACTATAAAGAAAGATAGTGAACGTGTGCAAACTAGAAAAGCTGTTAATGGCAGACAACTCATTTCCTTACCACTATGGCACACGTGCGTCTGAAATATTAAGACTAGTTGTCTATTTTGCAGCTACTTTAACAAATTTTCAGATTTTTTTTTATTTTGGGGGGATTGTTTCTAAGTAACAGGAAAAAAGGAATAAAATTAGTTGTCATTTTATTTGGGGCTTTTAATATTACTCCTTTGGTCCTTGCAGTGATCCTCTGAGGAAACAGAGTGGTGTACCCATTTTACAAGTGCTCTCTGAGTCTCTATGGTTTCAGCTTGTTCACTAACATGCCAAGCAGCCGAGTGATGGTCACTTTTAAGTCTGTCAGAGAACAGAGCCTGGACTCTTTTATTAACATAATGGACATTTAATTTATACTTTAATTTTTAAAATGTATTCAAGTATGTTGTTATCATATCCTTTTAGTCTTGTCAGATCTTTAAGAAATTTAGAATATATTCTATTTTGCAATGAAACTTTTAATGATAACCCCCATCTTAACTTTTCATTTACTTCAAAAGTCATATTGAATATGAATGGCCATAAGTACTCTGATGACTACTTTAGATTGTGTAGGGTATTTAATGAAAAAAAACTAGCAAATTGAATAATTCTTTATTATGAATTACTATGAACCAAGTTCCTTAACTAAAATGAGAGTACAGTATGTCAGGAGCAGGTATCTCTTGTCTAGGAGTCCGCTCTGGTAGACTGAGCCTTCAGCACCTAGGAAAAGCTGTTATCTTGGGTGCTAACTATAGGAGGGCAGGGGAGACATTAGAGCCAGAGTTAACAATGCACATCTGCAGTCCCATCATTCAGCAGACTGTGGTAGGAGGATCATGAGTTCAAGATCTGCCTGCGCTTCATAGGAATTCTCTCACAAAAACAAAACAAGTCACCCCCATTCTAGAGAGTATAATGAATATGAAGGAAATCTTGTGGGTCAGTAGGTGGGAATTAGATGGGTGATTCTTGTTTGGGAAGGAATAATTTCCTTCTCTGCTGAGTTGCATGTTTTCTGGTCAGAATAAAAGGGATAGTTTTGTCCATTTTGGCACTTACCAGCTCAGAAATAAATGCTGAAGTATAGTATAGTAGAGGGGATTAGAGCACATAAGATACAGATTGGGCAAATATTTATATAGCACTCATATATCTGACAGTGTCTTGTAATTTTGTAAAATGTAAGCTATTTCTACTTTGCAGTCAACTGTACATTAGCCAGAACTTTGTAGAAGTCTATGAGATCCCTAAAAGAAGAAAACTCCTAGCCTCAGTTTTGTTTTAAGAAAACAAAATAGCACTTAGTGAAGCTGAGAAGACAGTTCATAAAAGTAGAAATTGAAGTATATATTTTTGAGGCAACCAACAGACTGGCGTGTGAGAGAGTGAGAGAGAGAGGGAGAGGGAGAAAAAATTGGAATGCCAGGGCCGCAGTCAAACTCCAAAGGCATTGTGTGCATATGTGACTTTGCATCTGGCAAAGTCATCGCTTCATCTGGCTACATGGGACCTGCAAAGTCAAACATGGATCCTTAGGCTTCATAGGCAAGCACCTTAACAACTAAACCATCTCTCTAGCCTACATTATATTTTTATTTAGGACTATGGTGTGATCATGTAGGATATTTGGCTATTAATCCATTTTAGGTCAAAGTATGCAGAAGTCAAAATCTCTTATAATTAAGAGACTGAAAAGAAATTAAGGATTTTCTTCTGCAAAGAGTAAAAGCCCTCAGACAGTTGTGAGGGTTTAAAATTCCAATAACCTCAGCAAAACGTTTTTGACACAATCACATTATATTGTGCTTGCTAGGCCTTTCTGAATGACTTGAAGAGTCATCATTTACTAGATATGTGTTTTCTTTGTAACTAATAGATGTAATGTATTCAGAGAATATTAGTGTGGAATCTGATATCACTATCACATTACCACTCTGCTTTCTCCTTAAGAGTTATGTTTTACGGGCTGTTGAGTTGGGTCAGTCAGTCTAGTCCAAACTGCACATGCATGAGGCTCTGAGCTCATATCCCCAAGACCCATGTAAAGTCAAGTATAGTGGTGCACACCTATAATCCCAAGACAGTATGATTCCTAGGGTTTGCTGGCTTCCTAATCTAACCCAATCAGTAAACTCCAGGTTCAGTGAGAGGTCCTGCCTCAAAAAATAAAGTCGTCGGACTGGAGAGATGATTTGGTGGTTAACGCGCCTGCCTGCCAAGCCTAATAACACCTATTCCAATCTCCAGGTCCTACGTTTAGCCAGATGCAAAAAGTGACGCAGGGCACAATGCCACACTTGCCCACAAGGGGGCGCACGCGTCTGAAGTTCGTTCACAGCAGCCGAGAGTTTGCTGGTGCGCCCATTCTGTCTCTCACTCTCTCTCTCTCTCCAAAAATTAAAAATGAAAAAATAAAGTTGTGTGAGATTATGTAAATTTTTAATATTTTATTTTTTATGAGAGAAAGGCCCTAATGCATTCATTCTTTCTCTCATAAAACAAACTCCAGACACATGTGCCACCTTGTGCATCTGGCTTTATGTGGGTCCTGGGTAATTGACCCAGGTCCTTAGGCTTTTCAAGCAGGTACCTTAACTGTTGAGCCATCTCTCCAGCCAAAGGATTATATAATTTTTTAATAATTTAAAAAACAAGGTGGTGAGCAATTGTGTTAGATACCTGTAACTTCCAAATACAAGTGTATGTGTGCGCGCACACACACACACAGTTTTGTTTGAAGAAGAAAAATGCATGATTTGTTTTTAGTTACAGCTATCACACTATCTGAATTGCAAGAAAGAAACATCTCAGTACACAGTGATGCACGTCTCTTTTGAAGAGCCACCTTCCTTTTCAGCAGCATCCTTTACAGAAAGAGCTCAGGAAAATCTCTCAGACAGAAGCCAAATGGAAAATGGTTTCTTAGACAAGTGCAGCTTGTCTTAACCATTATCTGACTACCTTTTACCTTTTTTCTTCTTGATAGTCATTGGAAAAACCTTGTTTTGTTTTAGAAGTATATAGCACTCCATGTTCTAATTATTTTTTTTCTATTTCAAATAAATAGAAATGGTCATGGTAATGTTTCCATATTTAAGATCAATATTAGAGTGATGATGATTTTTCATGTATGTCATGACAGTTGATGATCGTTTAACACTATTTGAAGGTGATTGAGAGTGGCCTAGGGAGAGGGACCTAGATTTTGGTGCTAAGATTTACTGAACACTTGATTGTGGTCATTAATTTTGGTTACCAGTGTTTTAGATTCAGAATGAATCATCAGTTTAAGAAAAACACAACCGTAATGTAGCCCTTTGTTCCTTTCTAGATCAGTGTATTGTTACGCGGACTTATCTCTTCCTTCACAAGTTCTGGTTCTTCAGTGCCGCTTACTATTTTGGAAACTGGGCCTTTCTTGGGGTAAGTATGGCTGTCCAAGGCCCAGTCCAAGCACCTTGTGTGCATTTTAACAGCTCACTTGTACCTCAGTACTACCATTAGTTCTAAATACATTGTTTCCAAGTACTTCTTGATTTGAACACTAACACGAAGCTCACTTCAATTTACAGGTATTCTTGATCGGGTTAATTGTATCCTGCTGTAAAGGGAAGAAGTCGGTCATTGAAGGAGTGGATGAAGATTCTGACTTAAGTGATGATGAGCCCCCTGCCTATTCCGTGTGACAGCCCTCTGTCTTACAAGACCAGTGAAGCTGACTGAATAGCTGTTAATGCATTTTCAAAGTTTAAAGTAATATTAGGATGAACTATTGAGCTTTCATCAAAAGTGGAAGCATGGCCATTAAAAAGAACTATATTTTTTATGTTTTCTGAAGTAACATTATTGTATTATATATTAACATTTAAAATTGGTATAATAATACTGTGTAAATATAATATTGCCAGTTTTGTGAGGGAATGTTTATAGAAAATTTCCCCTAAATGTATGATAGTGTTAAATTGATTAAAAATCTTCCAGAATTAATATTCCTTTTTGTTGCTTTTTAAAAATATAACAGTCACTTTTATCTTTTGACTTAAGGTGTCTTGAATAATACAGAATTTAAAGTAACTGGCTTACATAATGTTCACAGTATTACTCATGAATTAAAATATTACCATGCACAGCTTATTTTCAATTTTCTACATAAAAATATTGATTTAGATTGAGATTTTTGTGAAAAATGTTCAAACTGCTTGAAACCATGATATTCTAAAATATGTTATATAATATCCAAGTATCAATTGATTAACTGTCTTCCTACCACCACAAGAATATTTAAGGCACATGTATTGTTAAATACATACCATTTGTTTTATGGAAGACCTTAAATTTGAATTGTGACAAATGGGTGTATCAAAATGATACTTACTAATCTTGAAAAATATAACTTACTGATGTATAAAATGTATAAAACATAGTCAAAGATTTTTTTCATCTAAAGACTTGAAATATGCAAAAGATACAGTGAAAGCTGTAATAATGTCTTTAGAATGCATTCTGGATAGTAGAAAAGTCTAATTGACTAACATATATTAGAACTTATCAAAAAGTATCCTTGAAATAAAATACCATTACACTTCTGGAGAAGAGAAAACAATTAACTCTTACCTCTAGCTACATTTGCTGCCTCATAAAGTATTGGTTCCCCCTTGCTGTGCTTTCAGAGCCTTCATCCTTGACCTCTGCTTCTGTTTCTACCTTCAGGGTTATAAGTTTGAACGTTTACTTACCTGTCAACTAGAAATTACTGCTTCAGTTCCAACAGCTTAAAAATTAATTTTGCATTATAAGCATATTGAGCCTTTTTTTTAGTTTAGTTTTTTTTTTTCCTTGACAAATGGCTCAATTTGTCAAAATCCAGCCTACCTGACCACCTAAATCAAGCAGATCTTATCACTGGTATATACCAGACTCATGGTGAAGTCATGAGTACTTTTTAACTTTATTTCACTTTGTCTGCTCACTGTCCTGTGAACTGAATAGTATCCTACCAAAGTCCCGGGTTTTAAAGCCCCGACCCCCTATTTCTTGGAATAATGACTGGCTGGGAGATTTTGTGAAGGTGATTAAGTGGCTGGGGAGGTGGCTCAGAGGATAAGAGCATTTGCCATGAAAGTATGAGGGCCTGATGATCTCTAGCACCAGTGTGAAAGCTGTTATGTACACCTGCAACACCAGTCCTGTGGGGTGTGAGGACAGGAGAACTACTACCAGCCAGCCTGGTCAGCTGCAGGTTCAGTGAGAGACTCTCAAGTGAACAGTGTGGAAAAGCAATATAGGAAGACACCTGGCATTCTCCTGTCTTTCACATATGTGTGCATCTGCACACCTACACAAGGTAAGCAAGATAAAATTTAGGCTACTGAATGGAGCTCTAATTTCATGAACATTGTCCTCATGAGAGACATCTGGAATGTGCCTGTGGTATTGAGAAGAGGCCATGCGAGAACTCAATTGGAAGGCAGTAATATACAGTCTTAGAAAAGATATTGTAAGAGAACCCAGCACCTTAATCTTGAACTTGAATCTTGGGCTTCTGCCTCTATTTCTGTCATAAAATAAAATTTTATTTTGTATGTCATTGAGTATGTAGCATTTTGTTATACAGCCAAAGCACAATAACCCACTGGTTCTTGAACGTACTTACTGGGTGTTTTCCCAATCTTTGGCTCCTTTCAGTTTTTCCCTTCATTTGAAATATCCCCCCAAAAAGCTTTCAGTTATTTTAGAATGAACCCCCCAACCCTCCTGTGCTGTTTAAGGCCTTTTTGCTATTTTTCATCTACCTCCAGCTTTATCTCATCCCCACACCATTTTGTATGAGTGAATCCTCGCATCGCACTGATGAACCATCCCTTCTGCTTGTGACACTATGTTCTTTTGTTTCTGAGAAGTCCTTCTTCAAGTCTTAGAGTTAGTATTACTGCATTAGATTCTTCTTTTATGTCCCTCAGATGAGGATGGATGTTGCCTGTCTCTACTCACATGGCTTCCTGTTCAGTGTGTCACAATGTGACTCACTGCCTTTATGTCGAGCTCCTCTGGACTACAAGTCCTTGAACACAACACCTGCTTTTGCAGTTTTGTTCTGAGGGACTAGCATAGTCCTTGAGGAAGGTGCCCAGTTGATGGGTAAACTTGCTGATTAGAAGCATTGTGCCTGTCTACATGGAGTAAACCTCCATTTTGTATTTTAAAAAGAGAGTAGTGTGGCTTTAAAGATTTATTTTGCTACCTAGAAATTTAAACATTTTGTGATGTATCTTAAGTAGTATCTTAAGTAGATTTTTTGTCGTACAAACCTCTTTGCTTAACATTCTAGCTATATTTTCTTAAATATATGTTTTACATGTGGTGTGTGTGTGTGTGTGTGCGCGTATGTTTTCAGGTACTGTGTGTACAGGTATGTGGAGGCCAGAGATAGATGTTGAATGTTTTCCTCATTTGCTCTTCACATAATTATTATTATTGTTTTATTTTCACTTTTTTTTAGACAAGCCCAACAGACTGCCTTTTTTTCTGTGAGAGAGACAGAGAATTGGCATGCCATAACCTCTAGCCACTGCAATCAAACTCCAGACGCATGTGCCCCTTGTGTGCATGTGTGACCTTACATTGATGTGTCACTGTGCATTTGGCTTATGTGGAACCTTGATTGTCAAACATGAATCCTTAGGCTTTGCAGGCAAGTGCCTTAACCTCTAAGCTATCTCTCCAGCTCTATTTTCACTTTTTGAATCATAGTTTCACTCTTGCCTAGGTTCCAAACTCATTAGGTAGGCAGACCAGCTGGCCTTGACCTCTCAGTGATTATTTGCCTCAGCCTCCACAGTGCTGGGATAACAGGTGTGAGCTACCATATTAGGTGTGACCACGTTATTTTTTTGAGACAGGTTCTCATATTGAACATAAAGCTCACAGATTTGACTAGACTATCTGGTCAGCAAGTCCTAGGGATCCTTACCTCCTCAGTTCTGACAATACAAGTCCACTTCACAACACCCAGTTTTTTCGTGGATGTTAGGAATCTGAACTCAGGTGATTGTGCTTGTGTACAGCAAGACCTTCTACCAACTGAGCTGCCTCTAACCTGTTAAATATATTTTGTTCCTCTTGGTTTCTAAATCTGTACCCTATTAATGTCTACTTTTATCCTAACACTACCTTTTTCCACTTCTAGTGATATAGAATGTGTTGAATTTTATATTTTAAGGTCCACTGATGAACACAATATATTGCCTCTGAAGTCCTTATGAAAATGACTAAATTAGTCTAAAGTAACTTTTCACAAGACCATTGGCCCTCATGTTGCATTCAAACTTCAAAGTGATTAATTTATTTTTAACCTTGTAGCACAGTAATGACACAATAAGAAATAAGACACTGCCTTCTATTTCAGTGCTATTATACCAAAGGAAATGAAAAATGCATGTTGCATTGGGAAAGAAAACCAGTTAAAGAGTTAAAGTATATTAAAGTGTGTTTTAACATCATACTGCTGAGCTTAGTAAATGGTATGTACATAGTTATACAGTAAACATTAGTTACAACACTAAATATACATCAACCTCGTTCATGTCAGCTTTCACTGTGACAAAAACAACAACAACAACAACAAAAACCTGTAGAAAAATCACCTGATAAGGAGAATTTATTTTGGCTCACAGTTTTAGATGTTTCAGTCCCAGTCAGCTTGATTCATACCTATAGCAGCCATACATGACAAGAGAGCACATAGCAGAGGAAGCTATTCACCTCATGGTGGCCATGTAGCAAGGTGAGAGGAATTACAGAGCTGACAGACAAGATTGCCCACTGATGCAATAGTGGCATGACTGTTGTGGAGGTAACCAGCTGTTGTCTGATTGAATGTGAGGCACAACCCATGGGAGGGAATTCACCCCTGATACTATAAATCTAATCAAAAGTGTATGGCTGGAAAGGTCATTGTCTCTAGGGGGAAAGCTACTACTGTTGCTTAGATAAATGGATACTTTGTTCCCAAGTAGCCCTCTAAATATTTATGTTTATGCCCATAGATTTAGTACTATCCTCACATTTTTGGTCAGAGAATCAAGGGAAAGTTTCTCAAACAAGCAAAATGCTTTTATCATAGGAGGTCAATAGGTATCTATTTTAAATGTATAAAGTAAGAAATAATACATTAAAATCTATAACAAATCTATTAAAGATAAAAATGTTTAAAATCAGTTAAAGGAGAAATTTTATTAGAAGATAAAAATGTTCATTATAATTATATGTAAATATATGTAATATGTATACGTATACATGTAACTATAATTTTGAATTTCTAAGCAGCCAAGACAAATGAGATGGTAGTTTTTATACCTGATAAAAAAGAAGCACTCAGTTTTCTGCAGTTACTTTTTCTACTCACCCCTACTTTGACATTGAAATTTAGAAGGAAATTATAAATGTGCTAAAATTTAAATAAGAAAGCATATATATGAATTTAGAATTTGAGACCTTCAGGGGAAAAACTAGGGGGCTGTCAAACATAGATTAGGTTTGAATGTGCATTATTCTACTCTGCAAATATTTAAGCTCCTACATATTTTTGGCACAGAATGGTGACTACTGTGTATGTATGCAGTAGGAATCACACTCTCAAGTGGAAATATGGCATAGTTTATAAGGATAATTTAAGAGAAATTGAGGGTTTGGGGGGAGGCAAACTGAGTAGAGCCACAAGCATGTGGAGGGGAGTAAACTGAAGCTTTCAAGAAAAGACTGAGGCAGAGGCACAAGCATGTGAAAGATAAAACTTAGGTATGTATGTAGAGACTTAGTTGGAACACACATGGCATCTGCTATATGCTTTTCCATGGAGGGAAGTTAAGAGGGCAAATGGTGAGGCTCAAGGATAAGTAAATAAGAGGGAAAAAGCAGAGACTAAAAAACTCGGAGGAGAAATGAGTAATGAAGAAAGTCACACTCATGTTTACCCAGAGTTTAAAGAAGTTACACAGATAGCAGGCCTGGCATTACTAAGTAGATCTAGAGTATAAAGGGAATAGACACATAGATTCAGAGACCAGAGGAGAATCATGCATATAACCAAAGTGAGAGATTACCCCAAACTATAAAGCTGAGGTAAACAGAAACCTTGAGCTTAAGGAAGGATAAGGCTCCTGATTTAAGCAAATGCTAATCCACTTATAAGCAATCAATTGTCCAAGTGGAAGGAGAGCTGGTTAGTGATTCTCTGAGAGGAGCAAGGAAGGGGTGGGGAGAGTCCTGATGGACTCCAGATGAGAAGGGAAACAGTTGCTGCTGAGTGTGGTGGATGGGCATTCCAGGGGCAGGAGCACTGTCTAAGCAGTACTGATTCATGGTGCTCTGGAACCGGATGTCAATCTCAAGGTTAGAGTCAATTCAGGGGAAAGGAGGGAGCACACAATGGGTTAATGTTCAGCTCAAGTGTGATGTTCAATAGAAGTCACTACAGAATCCTCCCTCTTGCATACCTACATTTGGGAAATAAATCTTATACACACCACAGCTAAGCACCCACAGTTGCAGAAGAAAAAGTCAGATCTACTGGCACTTACTTGTTCTGTAAGTTAATGACAATTCATGGAATAGGAGGAGCACTTTGATAGTTATAGTTTATAGTTGAGTGTAAAACCAATGCAAGAACTAAAATAAATAGGACAAATATCAAGTTCTAATAGTTCCATTTCTGGCATCTTGAACTGGTGACAAAGCCTCTGGGATGCCAATTCCACCTCTCCAGCTGCCCACAGCCTAAGGAAAACTCCAATCCCAGCCAGTAGCTGTCCTTTGCAGCCGTCTCATATTCTGTTATCTCCAATATACTGGGGTCTCTACTGCAATGCAGAGATTATTCATGCCATGGCTTTCCAGTGCCTCCACACAGGGACTGAAGCAATTCTACCTCATCATTCAGTGGCTATCTCAAAAAAAAAAAAAAAAAAAAAAGAAAGAAAGAAAGAAAGAAAGAAAGAAAGAAAGAAAGAAAGAAAGAAAGAAAGAAAGAAAGAAGGAAAGATGGAAGGAAGGAAGGAAGGAAGGAAGGAAGGAAGGAAGGAAGGAAGGAAGGAAGGAAGGAAGGAAGGAAGGAAGGAAGGGAGGAAGGACAAGTTGTAAATCAAAGGACCCTCTCTTTCTTGCATTTGTTACCCTTCCACAGTACCAGGTATGCTACCAAATTTGTTAATCTGAGGTGGGGGAAATAAAGCCAACTCTGAATATCAGGAAGACTCAAGCATTCTACCTTCAGTCCTCCTACTTTCAGGAGTCAGCATTCCTCCTACTGCCCTAATGCAGAACAGCAATGTCAATGGCGGTACTCTTTCAAACAAGTGCAGCTGAAGTGGCCCAAAATGTTTCTTTCTTTCTGTGCCATATCCTTCTGCTCACACTAACACATCACTTCTAAATTTAGCTTTCCTAAAGTTCTCAGGACACTGGCAGGGCACAGCCAGCCTCTCACACAAACTGTCCAATCCTGGCCGTTGTTACCCCTCATAAGCCAAACCTCCCCATTCCACAGTACTTTCTACATTTAAATCTTCCCAAACGCCCACCAGAATGGTCCAAGCTCTCCATATAGCATTGCAAGATATCTCTTAATCCAGAGTTCAAAACTCTTTCACATTCTTCAGATCAGTTCCAAAATTCCAAAAGCCACACAATCTAAGGTACAACC
Organism: Orientallactaga sibirica; assembly: GCA_036365145.1. Taxonomy (NCBI): domain Eukaryota; kingdom Metazoa; phylum Chordata; class Mammalia; order Rodentia; family Dipodidae; genus Orientallactaga; species Orientallactaga sibirica. The sequence goes on from JAEOAD010000006.1 coordinate 24,600,306, forward strand.
TCACTCCTCTGGCACCAGTTTTCTGTTGTAGCTACCTTCACTTTACTGGGACAGAACACCTGGCCCAAAGCAGCTGATGGAAAGATTTATTTTGGCTTATCATCTCAAGGAGTAGCTTTCTGATGGCAGGAAAAGAATGGTGGAGCAGAGGCTGAACATCACTCCTTGCCACAGCAAGTGGGAGATAGCAAGAGCGAGCTTGTCTCTGACAAAGGAGAAGCTGGGCTATAACACACCCAAGCTCACCCCCAATGGCACACATTCTCCAGCAAGGTTCCACCTCCCAAATTTCTAGGACCAAGTATTCAAAACACATAAGTTTATGGTGGACATCAGATTCAAATTAACACAGACTTGTAAAAGACTTTAATTCAGAAATTATGGCTGACCAAGAGAGAGCGAATATAATTTGCAAATTTTTTGAATTTATTGGACTAGTGATGAATTTGTCCCTGTTGTAGAAATGATGAATAAGATGATCTCTGAGTTGTCTTACCTATATGTGAGCCTTGTTGCCCTTTGAGTAAATAATTTTGAGATTCAAGGTTAAAAAATGCTAGTATAAGTAATTTTTTCCCTTTTGTCAGTTTCCTTAACTATAAACTGGAATAATAATACTGATTAATACCACTGCCCTGATGGGATAACTAGAGGCCTTTGATTAGTATACAGTTCTTTGTGTACTGCCTTGAAGTGATCAATTCTCAGTGTTAAGTATTTTTATTTCTAAGATGTTTGATCTTTTTTACTGTGGTGGTTTGAATGTAAAATGTTGCCTATAGCATCATGTGTTTGTGATTAAACCTCATACTTAATTTCTAGCTGGAGGAACTTTTGGGAGGTGGTGCTTTGTTGGAGGACAGGTGTCATTGAGAGTGAGTCTTAGGATCTTTTAGTCCCAATGCTTGTTGATGTTAGCAAACTTTCTCTCCCTCACTAATAGAGATATGTGACACCTGGATTCCCCTCCTTCCTTGCTTTCCCTGCCATGATGAGATGTCCCCTCGAAACCCTAAGCTTCCATAAGCTGCTCTGGTTGGGTGTTTTAACCCAGCAACAAGAAGGTAATTGGTATACTTACATAATACTCTTCAACCATCATCAGAGTTCCAGATAACTTATATGTAATATCCCTAAGTTAAGTGCCTACTTAAGTCAAAAACAGGCATATAATTATATGAAGAGAACTCAGAGTATATGAAGCTTTAGTATTTTGGAAACTGAAACATACTTTATAACTATGAACATCTCTATTTCTATCTGTTCCATGACTTGATTTCCTTCAAACTGCATTTCAAATTTCAAATTTCAAATGCAAGAATAACACCACAGTTATTAAGTGCAGTGGTACTGCTCCATTAGGAAGCAGGGCCATTGTGTTCCACCTTCCTTGTGTGGCTCTCTCACTGGCATTCTTTGCCTCCTGGCTTATTTGAATACACAGAGTGAAAGATTTCTCTTGCCAGACCATGGTGGCCCATGTCTTTCATTTCATCATTTGGCAGGCAGAGGTAAGAGGATTGCCATGAATTTGAGGCCACCCTGAGGCTGTATAGTAAATTATAGGTCAGCCTGGGCTAGAGCAAGACCCTACCTCTCAAACCACCCCCCCACAAGAAAAAAAAAAAGGATATCATGGGAACATTGTGAATTCAAAATAATGATATTTTTGTAAGACCTTCATCTTTTAGGAATGAGTAAAATACTGTACATGTACCATCATTACAGAGTATAAAGGCAAAGTTCAATTGAATGAAACATGTTGTCACTTTGCAGGTGGAATCTGTGTTTAGTAGATTTGTTTGGTTTCTTTCTTTTTAGTTTTATCAATTTATTTATTTTTTATTAGTTATGTACATTCTCCGTGTGTAAACAGCACATGTTGGCACCATCCTTACCTTCATCCCTGCCCCCCCCTCCAAAGGGACTCTCCTCGTTGGGGGTGCCAGTTACTCCCATGGGGATTGTGGGTTGTGTATTGCAGGGGAAGCCATCAGCTCTAACAATCTTTCTTCCCCCTCTTCCGCAAATTTCCCAGAGCCATGTTGGATGTGTTAAGGCTGCTGACACCAACAGTGTGGTAAAAGTAGAAAGAGAAGACTACTTTGGTTCAAAATCCAACCTTGGTTGCTTAGTAACTGGGTGATTTTAGTAAAGTGATTTTATTTCTGTAAACTTGCTTATTTTGTAAAATGGACTCACATTACCTACTTTGTTATCAGAATGATTCAGAGCACAGAATACACTAAGCATTCAGTCAATGTTACAAAGAACTGCTCTGCATACTTACAGTCTTAGGAAAACATGAGGGTGTTTGTGTGTGTGTGTGTGTGTGCGCACACGCACACATGCTTGTGCACATGTATGTGTATATGGGTGTGCACATGGCCTGGCATACATGTGAAGGTCAGAGGACAACCTTGTGGTATTCAGCTCCATCTTAAAATAGTATCTCTCTTGCTTGCCCGTGGGTTAGCTGACCAGTGAGCTTTGAGATTCTCTGGACTCCGTCTCCCATCACCATAGTTGCACTAGGATAACAAATGTGTGCTCTGTTTGCAACTGGCTCTATATGTGAGTTTTGGGGATCTGAACTCCAGTCATCAGGCTTGTGCAGCAAGTGAGTTTAAGCACTGACCCATATCCACAGCCCAACACAAGGTTCAGAACCTAAAGTGGATTTGATTGTGTGGGTTGGACATACCCATTACCCTTGGCCATACTTCCACAATACTATCCACCACTGGCAAAACCATGCTCTGGGACTCCTCTTGATTTTGGATTCTAGGCCCTATGTTCTGTCCCTAGAGTTGAAAGGAGTAATTAAGTTTAAAAAAATAAAATAAAACTACACTCTGACATCTCATAATACAAAACAAAGCACTAATGTTTCCACACCCTCATTGATTTAATATTTCCTATGGGTGTATTGACCAGAAGAGAGCTACAGAGATATACATTTCATTCAATGATATTTTTTTCCTGAAATTTGAAATTAAAATTATATACTATAGGGCTAGCACGATGGCTTAGTGGTTAAGGAATTTGGCTGCAAAGCTAAAAGGCCCAAGTTCAATTCCTCTGTACCCAAATAAGCCAAATGCACAAGGTGGTGCATGTGTCTGGAGTTTGTTTGCAGTAGCTGGAGGACCTGGTGTGCTCATTTTTTCTCTGCCTCTTTCTTTCTCTCTAAAAATAAAATATTTTTAAAAATCATATAATATAAAGCTCATAAAGATGGATAGCATAAGGGCAGTTACCAAAAGCTAGGAAATGGAGGAATATTGATAAAAGGGCATAAATTTATAATTATAGTATGAATAACTTCTTGAGACCCAGTGACTATGGTTAACAACATATATTTAAAATATGCAAAGAGCAGGTTATAGGATTTCTCATCACACACAAAATTAGGTGAAGTGAGGTACATACTAATTTCCTTGATTGTAGTAATCATTTCACAATGTCTGTGTGCATTAAAACACCATTTTAACATCAGATATGGTACATGTCTTTAATCCCAGCACTTACGAGGCAGACGTAAGATGATCCCTGTGAGTTCAAGGCCAGCCTGGAACTACAGCATGAGTTCCCCATCAGCCTGGGCTAGAGTGAAATTCTACTTTGAAAAAAAGCAACAAAAAAAATTAAATGAATACACCACTGTGTACACCTTAAATGTATATAATTTTCGTCAGTTTTGCTTCAAGTTATACATAAATAAGTGCAGGAAACTGTTAAAGGTACAAGAATGTCAATACATAATGAATTAACTTTCTATTTGGGGCTTTTGTTTTTGTTTTCTGGGTTTGTTCTGTTGATGAAATCTTTTATGTTGACTCCAAATTTCTGTGCTTAAGCAATGGTACTGCCTGTCTCTTGGGTAGCTGGGATCACAAATGCATGCTGCCAGGTCCAGCTTTATTTCTGTTTTGCCTTTAACTCTTCTCACTCATAATCCTTTCCCCTTTTTCTTAATGCTTTGAAACAGAACCACTTAGTTTTCATCTGTACTACTTCAGATATCAATTTTCTGTGTAAAACTATGTTTTCATGCATATCAAAGCTGAACAACCTCTAGTGGCTTTTCCTGCCATGGTAGCTGTCTGTTATCTCAGTCTCTCTCCATTTAGTTGAAATAATTTCTCCAAGGGATTTTTTTGTTTTTTGGCTCTCTTTCAAAACTATCCCATTTGGTTTGACAGCAAAAGAAGAAATTTCAACTGTGGGGAGCCCCACAATTTCCAACATGACTCTTTTTCATACTCAGTAAAGCTAATTTTTCACTTTTTCTAAGCCTCAATCAATGGTGTCTTTCCTGTATTTCATTAAGACTATTGCAATGTTCTTCTTCTAGGCTGCTTGGATTTTTAAAAAAAGTCATAGTTACCCCCTAATATATATCAAAACTGTATTGCGAAATGCACATGACTCAGCACATTTAACTAATATGTGAATTTGATCCTCTACTATAAATTTTTAAGTAAAGCAATTAAAGTCAAACTAAACAAAAATCAGTTTACTTTCACTGCATAAAACTCAGCACCCTCAAATTTACGAAAATTTCTATGCAGACTGACTTTTTGTAATTGAGATGTAAATATGAATGTACAGTATTTATAACAGTAAGTCCTTTTACAATCATAAAAAAAAAATTAACCACCAAGAGTCCTTAGATATTTCAGAAGGTCCCTTAAGAGCCAGTGGGAATACCTGGATGTAACCCTAAGGGGCCCCACCAGAGGGCTTCCCAGTACTATTGTAGCCCATTTGCACGAGTTGCTTAGACAGATGTTGGTCATTTTCCTGCAGTTGCTCGTGTAGCACCTTCTGGCACTAGACAACCTAACTGCCTGGGGATGGACTCTCTTCCACATTCCAGCCAGGTCACTCCATGTTCTGTCCCAACTATAGCTGACTTTTAAATAACCAGCGAATCAAGGGTGATGGTGGGAAATAGGTAAATTTTGGGGTTTATATTGTTTGGGTATTTTGAGACAGTCTCATTATCTTAGCAGGCAGGCCTTGAACTTATTATGTAACCCAGGCTGGCCTCAGACTCACCATCTTTATGCCTCAGTCTCCCTATAACTAGAATTCAGGTGTGTACAACAATGTCTGACTATTAAGACATTTAAAATTTTCTTGAAACAAGTGAAAATTGAGACACAGTATGCCAAACACAGTGAGACACAGCAAATGCAATACTTAGAAGTAAGTTTATAACAATGTCCACATTAAAAATCTCACCCAAAGATCCCAAATACATATCAGTGCAATTCAAGGAACAGATCAGATGCCAAATTAGTAGAGTGGAAAGAAGTAATAAACAAAAAGGCAGAAACAAACTAGTCTTCAATAAAATGCCAGAAGATGGCAAAAGCTTATGTTACCAAAAGATAAATAGGCAAATCCTTAGACTAATGAGGAAAAGAAGACAGGATTCAAAGGGAAAAATCACATTGACACACCACAGAAATATGGAATTTTTTTCAACAGCTATCTGTCAGAAATTTCAATGAGCTAGAAAAAATGCCAGATTCCTGGGTACATATATTGAACCAATATTTAATCATGAACTAAAAGAAATCCTGACCTGGTAAATTACAGGTAACTAGATTGAGTCAGTAGTGTCTCTAGTTAAAGAAAAGCTCATGAACAGATGGTTTCACTGCTGAGTTCTACCAAACATTTAAGGAGAAATCAAAATAAGCCTCATCATGTAACTCAATAGGAAGAAATTTTCCAGATATGTTCTATAAAACAAGCATTACTTTGGTACCAAAACAAGATAAGGAAAGAGGAGGAGGAGAAGGAGAAAAACAGCTATAGCCCAATATCCTTTATGAACATAAATGCCAAAAGGCCCCAAACAAAATACTGATAACCAGAATCCAGCAGCATATTAAAAGACAACATCTTGAGCAGGGCGTGGTGGCACATGCCTTTAATCCTAGCACTCGGGAGGCAGAAGTAGGAGGATCACCTTGAGTTCGAGGCCACCCTGAGATTACATAGTGAATTCCAGGTTAGCCTGACCTAGTGTGAGACCCTACCTCAAAAAACCAAAGGAAAAAAAAGGACAACATCTTGATCAAACAGGATTCATCCTGGAGTTGCAAGAATCATTCATCACACACAAATCACTGAATGACTACCTCACAACAGTTGAATAAATGAATATATATATATATATATATATATATATATATATAAAATCATCCTAATATATTGAACAAAAGGTATATATCACAAAATTCAAACATCTGCCTTCATGGTAAAAGTGCTGAACACGGTAGTCATAGAACGAATGTATGTCAACATAGTAAAAGCCATATGTAAAAAGCTAACAGCTACAAGGAGGCTGCTGCGCCAGAGCGGCTGCAAACAACGTTGTGAGTAGCACGGAACCCACTGCTGAGATGCCATGAGCAAGGCCTGCCCTCCCGAGCTGAAGACACTTATGGACAAGAAGTTGTTGCTTAAATTAAATGGTGGCAGACATGTCCAAGGAATACTGCGGGGATGTAATCCCTTCATGAATCCTGTGATCGATGAATGTGTGGAAATGGCAACTAGTGGGCAGCAAAAAATTGATGAAATAAATTGAAGAAGGCCCCGCACAACAAAAGCAGAATGACAGTCCATGTTCACTGGGTGGAAGAGCGAAGACTGCTGAAGTGTTCATAATACCTAAAGCATCCTATGGATTCAGTAGAATCCCAACCAAAATCCCAGTGACAGGGCTGAAGAGATGGTTCAGCAGTTGAAGGTGCTTGCTGGCAAAGCCTGGTGGTCCAAATTTGACTCTCCAGTACCCATGTAAGGCCAGATACACAAAGTGGTGCATGTGTCTGGAGTTTGTTTGCACTGTCAGAAGGCCCTAGCACACCTCTTCTCTCTACCTCTCTGCTTGTGAATATAAATACAAAAATTAAAAATATATCAGTGACATTGTTCAAGCTAAAAGAAAATCTTAAAATTTTCAGAGAACCACCATATATCTATATATCTATATCTTCTTATACACACACACACACACACACACACACACACACACACACACACGTCTATATATTCATGAACAGAAAATACAACGCAGGAAGCATTACACTACCTGACTTTAAATGTACTACAAAGCTGTAGCCATCAAGCTATCACAGTACTGGTACTAGAACAGACACAGGCCCCTGGAACATGACAGAGCACCTGGACATCAGCCTGCCCCTCTGGAGCCAGGTGATTGACAAAGGTGACAAGAACATGCATTAGGAAAAGCATAATCTTCTCAATAAATAGTAAGAATTAAATTGAACCCATCTCTAACCAGCGACAAAAACAAAAACAGAGGAGTGAATTCAGTGTAATCAGCGAAACTCCTAGAAGAAATTTCTGGGGGAAATGCTTCAGCACAATGGAATGAGCACCACTCCTTGGAACAGAACCAGAAGCTCAAGCAATAGAAACAAAAGTAGCCAGATACATCAAAGAAAACGTTTTCAAACAGTAAAGTAAATGGTAATCTAACTGAGGAAGCAACTTACAAAGCTGAAGAACCTGTTTGGAGACTATATAATATGAAATATTAAATATGAAAAGGGGTTAATATGCAAGATATCTAGGGAACTTCAAGATCTCAATTGCAAAATGAAACAAATAACTGGGTCAAAACTGGGCAATATACCTAAGTGGAAATTTCTCAAAAAAAAAAAAAAAAATATATATATACATATATACAAATAGCCAAAAGGTATGAAAAGATGCTTGCTACCACTATCAAGGAAAACCAAACCAGAACTTTGATGAGATATGCCCCATTGTTTTCCAAATGACAAAAGATCATCAATAATAAGTGCTGGTGGAGATATGGGGAAGAGGAAATCCTGCCACACTGTGGTAAAAGTAAAAATGTCCATCCATTATGAAAAGGGATATGTAAGTTCCTCAAAATATTAAAACCAGAATAATCCAGCAGTCCTGCTGCTGAGTAGGAGTCTATCTGAAAGACACAAATCACTATGTCAAAGGAATATATCCGGACCCATATTTATTGAAATTCTCTTCCTAATAATGAAGACATGGAAACAACTAAATGTCCACCAACTGATAAAGAAACCATCATGCATATACTCAAAGGAATACTCTTCCACAGTAAAAAGAATGAAATCCTGTTATGTGAGATAACATGGACAGAAATAGGAAGTAGTTACATCAAATGAAATAAGCCAGGCACAGCAAGACAAGAACCACATGATCTCACTTGTATGTGAAATCTCAAAATGTTGAGCTTGTGGAGTTTGGAGTAGAACAGTGGATACAGGAGAGAAGGGAGGAGGGAGAAGTGGGAAAAGGTTAGTCAAGGGATGCTAAGTTACACAAATGTAGAAGAATAAATCATACCTGCTATACAGCAGGTGGCTATAAATTATGATTATATATATATATATATATATATATATATATATATATATATATATATATTTTTTTTTTTTTAAAGCTAGAAGAAGGTGGTGAGATGGATCATCAGTTAAAGGTATTTGCTTGCAAAGTCTGATGTTCCATGTTTGAATCCGCAGTATCCACATAAAGCCAGATAAACAAAGTAGCTCATGCATCTGGAGTTCATTTGTAATGGTAGGAAGCCCTGGTGTGTCCATATTCTCTTTCTCACCTTCTCTCTCTCTCTCTCTCTGTCTCTCTCTCTCTCTCACCTTATTTCTCTTAAATAAATAAGTAAATGTATTTTTTTTTTTTTGGAGAGAGAGACAGAGAGAGGAGAGAGAGGGAGAGGAAGACAGAGATGGGTACGCCAGCAGCCTCTCAGCTGCTGAGAATGAAATCCAGATGTGTGCACTCCCTTGTGGTCAAGTCCAGCATTGCACCCTTGTGTCACTTTGGATCTGGCTAAACTTGGGACCTGGAGTTTGGAACCACTGGAGATTGGAACCAGTGTTCTTAGGCTTATGAGGCAGGCGCCTTAATCGCTAAGCCATCTCTCCAGCTGTAAATGTATTTTTAAAAAGCTAGAAGAAAGGATTTTTAAGGTTTTCAGTACAAATTATGCTTGGGAAGATATGATTACCCTTAGTTGAACATTGCACAATATATACATAGTATTCTATATAAAACATCACAGAACATTCTATATAAAATAATCACATGGTATTCTATAAGTTTATATTTTTGTCAATTGAAAATCACCCATCACTCATAATTGTTATATATCCTCACTGACAAAAATGTTAATGTTATGTGTGCTTATAGTCAGGAAGGGCATAAAAGAATGGAAAGAAATGAAAAACTGATCAGGTTTCAGAAATAAATCATATACATATCTTATTGTATATATTTAACAACATAATTTTAACATAATTTTATATTCTAATTCAGTGAGAAAGGATGAATTTCTTAACACAGGGCTGCTATCTCAACTGAGTATTCATCCTGAATGGAATTACAACTTGAGCAGGGGAGGTGCCTGAATCAGTAACGTTCTCACCATTGTCAGCATGAGCACCTGGGTTCATATTCCCAGCACCCATACAAAAGCCGAGGGCAGTGGTGGACACCTGTAATTCCAGCATTGGGGAGGCAGACAAGGTTACTTGCTCGTAACCTATTCTAGTTGAATGAGTGAACTCCATGTTCAGCGAGAGACCTTGTCTCAGAAACAAAGGTGGAAGCCAGGTGTGGTGGTGCGTGCAAGTATTTCAAATATCAGCTTTCCCACTGTTTTCACCCCACCATTATCACCTTCTGAAAGTCACCAGCTGTTAGCTGATTCCAACAGCAATTTGGTGTGATGTACTGTGGATTTCATTTTGTTTTTATTTCACCCTGAACTACTCTTACTTAATAGATAGCCTGCCCATGGTTATCTCTTTGAGAATAGATTTTATCCCCTTTCTAATTTTTTTTTTTTCAGCAGATCTAGTTCAGGGCAATGTTTATCTCCTGCAGTTTTGTTCTACTTTCATGAAGACAAAATACTAGTGAAAAAATGTTTTGAAATGATCCAAATTGCTTTTATGTTTTTCTGTTTTCTCACATTACTTTGAACTTAGCCTACAGTTTTGTGTTTCTATTGAAAATAGTCTTTATGTCAGCTATCCATGGCCATTATAAGTTCCTTTAAGGTAGGAACTATGAGGTGGCTATCCATAGTTTCTGTTTGCTTAAGTATCAACCCTACCTTTGAGAAATCCATATCTGCCTAACCTGACAGTTTTCTGAACTTATATTCATATTTAGTGTTTCTGAGAAGACTGATTCTTGAAAAAAATAAATATATATGCATTTTTTTTGCCTAGTCTTCCAATCATTTAACTTCATATAGATAAGGGGCGCTTTCACATATGACCATTAACACCCTGTGATTTTTTTCTTATATGTGTATGTGTGTGAGTGTATGCACACATGTGTGTTTGTATATGTATAGGTCAGAAGACAACCTCAGGTGTTGTTCCTCGGGTTCCTCTTGGTTTTTTGAGATAGGATCTGTCCCTGGCCTGGAACTCACTAAGTAGGCTAGACTGACTGGCCAGTGACCCCAGGTACTTTTATGTCTCTATCTCCCCAGCACTGGGAATATATATGCATGTCCCCATGCCCAGCTTCTTTTTTGAATGGGGATTCTGCAGATAAACTTCAAGTCCTCATGCTTGCAAGCCAAGCACTTTACCAACTGAACTATCTGCTCAGCCCCTGTCCTGTGATTTCTAAAAAGTTATTTCTATTATAATTCTTTTTAAACCTAAACTCTACATTCTAAATGATACTTTTCAAATAATGGAGGTTGAAATTTTGGAAACCAGGTGCTTTTCAATAGTTGTTCTCAAGTTACCATGAGTAAAAGCATTGCTGTGTACCTGCAAAATATTCACTTCCTTGACATTTCGTCAAAATTAATCTTACCCTTAGACAAGTAATCCAGTTTATAATAAAAGGAAAATAACAGTTACCAACTGGAAAAAGTGCATATATCCTGCTTGTCTGGAAATACTAGAGAAATATTCCATTTGTTCATTCAAAGCACATTCCTTTAGTGTTTAGCTTGAAGCAACATGAAGAAACTAAGTTAATCAGGGTTGTATGTTCCACCCAGTGATTTATGTGAAATGTTACTGATGTCCTGACAAGAGGTTATATTTTACAAGTGGTTCTTAACATTGAAATAAAACCTACATGCTGGCTGGAAGGAAGACAGGATTCAATGGAGGTGGCATTCAGAAGGGTGAAAAGGGAGGGTTGTGAGAGGGGTTTATGATTATGATACATTGTTTATATGTATAGAAGTTGTCAGTAAAAAGTGAAAATAAAATTTCTGTAAAGAAAACTTTAGCTTAAACAAACAAATAAAGGAAGAAATCATGTGTCTGCTGTTCTGAAAACTAGTTTGGTTTTTATGGCATCTTTAGACCCACCTTCTACCACCATATTCTTTTGATTAAAAAGAATTCACAGTAATTCAAAGTCACACCATTGCTGTTCAAATTTATAATGTAGTAGGCTTACTTTAGTGGAAAAAGGAATTAAGTTTTAGGAATGAGTAATTTTCAACAAAATAACTTTAATATTGTAAAGATTTTTTTAAAATATATTTTTATTTATTTATTTACAAGCAGAGAGAGAGAGAAGTGAGAAAGACAGACAGAATGGGCATGCCAGGGCCTCCAGCCATTGCAGAACAACTCCAGATGCATGTGCCACTTTGTGCATCTGCCTTTACATGAATACTGGGGAATTGAACTTGGGTCATTAAACTTTGTAGGCAAGCATCTTAACAACTGAGCCATATCTCCAGCCCAAAGATTTTTTTTTTGTAATCTTGCTTGTGCCTTCAAAAAATGCTCTAATGTTTCCCTTACAAACGTTCTACTAAGTTCCAGTTTGGTATTTACATGCCTTCTTCCTTACTTGTAGTGAAATATGTAAGCAGTAAAATATAGGCTCATTGAATCTTCTAGCTGCACAGACTGCCGGATGTAAGAAGCAGGTCACCCAAAAACATCAACGAGTTGAGGAGGCATGAAAGGAATCTTGAGTAGATTAAAAGATGTGCTGAGAAGTAAAGGCAAGGGAGAAAAAAAAGGTGTGGCGGGCTGAGAGATAGTGACAAATCTCAGGATGGGAGTGAAATGAGTCACTAGATGCTCACATCGACTGCTGCTATCTCCACCTCAGCTGAGCTGCACGTGTACATTTCTGCAGCGGACTCAAGAAAATGGCCTCACAGAAATGAATGTTCATAATATCAAAGACAAGTATCAGTTAATGATTAGAAAAATTCTGGGTTGGGGCTAGAGAGATGGCTTAGTGGCTGGGGCACTTGCCTGCAAAGCCTAAGGACCCAGGTTCGATTCTCCAGTACCCATGCAAGCCAGATACACATGGTAGCACATGCACCTGGAGTTCTTTTGCAGAGGCTAGAGGCTCTCACATGCCCATGCCCATGCCCACCAAATAAATAAATTAAAAATAAAAAAGAAAACTTTTGAGTCTTGTGCACAGTGGTAAAAATAGCAAAATTGGGATGGTTTTATTATATGGAATTGAGGACTTAACCATAGAATTAATTTAAAACAATATTTGTTTCTGGAAGTTTGAACTTATAGGTCTCTTATAGGGACCTGAAACCAACCTTACCTATAGCAATTAGTTTCCTTATCCACATTCAACTTGTAAAATTGTGCCTCTTTTTTCAGCACTATTGGATATTGTTCATCACTCTTTAAGGAAAAAATAAACTAAAATGTGTGCATTAGAAGTGGCAGTAAAGCAAATAACAAAGAGGGGAAAAGCTATAAAAAGTCTTGGCTAGACGAGGACCTTGAATTCCTAAAACTGAATTAACATTTATCAGTATGCTCCGATGTTTGCATAGAAATCAGGGTACCGCATATCTATGTGGTTTGGGAATATCCTTGAGAAGTAATTTGGTATACCTTCAACCTCTAAAATGTATTCTAATCATCTATTTGCCCATTCCCTAGATGGCCTTGCATTTGACCATTGGGACAAGTCCTTCCAAGCCCTACAGATGTCAGAAAATGAACAAAAATCAGTTCAAGTAGCCTCATTCCCTTCCACATTGGGTTTTGAACTTCCCTTCCTAGCTCATTCAGACTTGGTGTTGTTTGACTTTAGAGACATCCTTATGCTTTTATTGCAGAGCTTTAGTCAGAAACCCTCCTTTCTGGTCAGGATATAGGTTACTTACATTTCTATGTCCTAAATGCAAAGTTTGGGTTTAAGAAGTAGATTAAGAATTGAAGCATCAAATTAGACAGGACTTGCAAATTGTATGCTTGACCCAAAAAATAACTTTCAAATGGATTTTTCTTAAGTTTGAAGTCTCATCTATCTTAGATCCAAAATGTGAAGGAAAAAGAGTTTGTAAGACAGAAGCCGTGGGGCTCTTTCTGTCTCCTAGACAGCTAGGATCTCATATAAACTCTAAGGATCACTGGATGTTACTTTCTGAGGAAATGATTGTTCTGAACTTCATAAATCCTCATTATTGGTTCTGCAGTATGCCAATCGAGGATCAAACTCTGTTGCCTTTGAAAATTTGTCAAGTCTTTCTGTTTAGTATCTTCTGTATTTCTCTTAGACTACTCCCCATAGCTGTGAGATTTCACTCCAGTGAGATTCCTTCACATGGGCCATGTCTAAAATTAAGTGGGAAGAAAAGCTAAAATTGTACTTAAAGCCAAAGAGTTAACAGTTTCTAAAATATTAGATAGTCCTGCACGTTCAGTTCTTGCTTAGCTCTCTTACCTTATCACTTATCGTGCTTCACCACAACTTTTATCAGTGTCATCTGTCCTCATCATCTTGGTATCCTTGTCCATTTTCCACTTTTCCCACAGCCAATTGCTTCCCAGCTTCCCATCACACTGGACTCAAAAGACACTCCCCTCATTGAGACCTCTGCCAACCATACTATTGAAAATTACATTTCCTCGGCCACCATTTGTCTTCTATACCATTATTGTAAATTTATTTTCTTTACAGAAGTCATCCAACTAGGTTTATTGATTTCTGTCTGGGCCCATTGATCTGTAAGCTGCATGTTAACAAGGCTCTACTCTGTCATACATACAGCTGTACCTCAATACATAGCATAGTACCTAAGACGTACTTGAGTACCCAGAAAATATTTTTGAATGAATAAGGGGATATTTCTAACTTTTGCTCACATGTCATACTATTTTTTATGTGTTGGAATATCTAAATGATCCTGGAGATACTGTGAAGAGAAGAGACGCATTCAGATCTTGGGTGTCACCTCTCTATATGGCTAATCTCACAAGAGGCAAGTGCAAAGGGCAGAGGGCTGCAGGCAGTCCATTCTAGACACCCTCTCTTTGCTTACCTACAGGGAAATGGTAGGATAGTTTAATAGAGGAGCTCTTCACAAAAGTGGAAGCAGTATGTCTTCAGAGAAGCAGCAGGGAAGCATGACCACCTGAGGCATGAAAGTGCAAAGGAGAATGGCGTATTCAGGAACCTGACAACATCTGGAACCACTTTTGGAAAGGTGAAGCAGTTAATAGGAAGGTCACGGGAGGGTTGCTTACCTTGCTCCGCTTCCTGCCTCCTTTCTCAGGATATTGGAGGAGGCTGTGGAGACATAAAGTAGAGTAAAGTGAATGTGGAAGAGCTAATGTAAGAGCCAGCACAGTACCTCTCACTCATATTGTCATTTGAAACCACAAATTCTAATGTGCTAACAGGGTACTTAGCATCAGGTAGGTATGTGTGTGTGTGTGTGTGTGTGTGTGTGTGTGTGTGTGTGTGTGTGTGTATGAAATACATATTTTTTTTCTTGGCAAAAACTAGAAAAGCATAGCACCAATTAAAAGCCTGGGTACTAAAGTTTTTCATTGCCAATTCTTTTACATATTACCTGTGTAACTGAATTCAACAATAGCTTCATAGGTAAAATAGTTTCAGAAAAATTTGTGAGGAATAAGCAACTAAAATAGATTCATCTATATAAAATGCTTACAGGTATGCTGGCAAATACTAAGTCCTTATTAGTTCTTGTAATAAAGGACTCTTCTTGACTCCTATGACTTGCTGTGGTCCAGACCCTAGGCAAAAAGAACTAGCATCAATGTACATAATACATTGTTAGGCACGGTCAGCAGCTTGTGCACAGGAACATAAATGGGACATTTGTGAACCATTTGTGTTTTGGGTCCTGGTTTGAAGTTTCTTCTTTGCTGATGCCCTGCTTATATTGGATATCTTCAGGTTGGATCATAAGAATGATTATTCTTTTGGAATGCTTTTGACACATCTATGAAACAATGGCCCCAACGCTATCTTTAATTATCTTTAATTAATCTGTTTGGCTCCCTCTATTCAGAATCAAGGTACATTTCTCTTAACTTCTTAATGCTCTGTGGACTTGTTTGAGGACTCATAGAATGCACATTTGTCTAAAGACAAATTCCAGGAAACCCAGTAGCTAGAAGAGAAGATGGTCAGGTTCTTCCAAAGTCCTGATGAGGACAATGAAGTGACCTGGATTCACTGAAAATCCTACGGAGTTCATGTTCAAGGTCTACTTTTCCATCAACAGCTAGAAAGTAGCAGGGCCCTCAAGGTTCCTTCAAAGCAGACTTTCAGATGCTCCACAGGGAAAGGGAAGTGTTGCTTTTGTCTCTCTGGGAAATTGCTAATATCTGTTCATCAGGTAATTTTCTCTTAATCTAGGGGACACTGTAGAATGTCATTCCAGAGATCAATGGTGTTTATATACCTGGATTTTACCCGTCTTTTTCTCAACTACAAAATAAAATTCCCCGTGAATATACATTGAAAATTACTATAGGGTGCTGGAGAGGTTGCTTTGTGGTTAAGATGCTTGCTTGTGAACCCTAAGGACCCAACAACCATGTAAGCCAGATGCACAAGGTGACACATGTGTCTGGAGTTCAATTTCAGTGGCTAGAGGCCCATTCTCTCTCTCTCTCTCTCTCTCTCTCTCTCTGCCTCTTTCTTTCTCTCAAATAAATAAATAATAATAAAGTCTTTTAAAATGACTATAAAAATTGATTCTGATACATATAGGCATGTGTAAGTCTACCCTGCAGCAGCCAATGAAGAACTGAATAGAAGATCAGAATCCAACAATGGATGAAAAGCTGTCTAACAGTTGTATAGGTAATTAGTGAAAAGGATCTCTTTTGCTAAAAAAATAGTTGTAGTGCTTCCTTGAATTCACTGCCACCATTAATCTCTCAGGCTCTAATAACAGCTTCCCTATTTCTAACTTAAGGGTTATGAGGAACCTACTCAGGTAAGAAGAGTGATGACTCTGTCCCTGGACCTTCTTTGATAACTGACATCCACACGTAAAATAGCCAGTGGTAACAATCACCACAGAAGCAAACCATCAAGTATTATCAGATGTGAGGTTGCATGAGGTAAAAGTAGGAGGTAGGATGGAGGAAAGAGGATAAGGCAAGTCTTGGAGTCAGAGTAAGAAGGAAACCAGAAGCCTGGTATGGTGGCGCACGCCTTTAATCTCAGCACTTGGGAGGCAGAGGTAAGAGGATTGTCATGAGTTCAAGGCCACCGAGACTACATAGTGAATTCCAGGTCAGCCTGAGCTAGAGCAAGAACTTACCTTGAAAAAGAAGAAAAAAAGAAGAAGGAAATCAAGGATAATTAGTGGTCTATGAATGCAATTTCCAAAATTCAAAATGCCCTGAATTATAAAAAAGTGGAATAAGTGCTAGGGAGACTGCTCAGTGGTTACAGGTGCTTGCTTGTAAAGCTTGATGCATGGGGCCAATTCCCTAGCACCCATGTAAAGCAGGACACACACACACACACACACACACACACACACACTTACAAATAAATAAATAAAATTTATTTTAGAAAATAGAATCCACTATTAATCTAGTTAAGGAATAAAACATGAAGTGATTAGAATAGAAAATCTTAGGAAATGAGAAATATATGAAATGTAAATGAAACTTCAGTATAACTGCATTGTGATTATTATATCTACAGAACTGACAATGTATTTGGGATTTTTTTAATGACACATGAATACATTTCCTGCCCCTAATACAAAAGACCATAGCATGATAAATACAAAAGGACATACTACTCTACTTGCAATTTGTATATAATACAGATTTAAAAAATGTCAGCCTGCAATTTGACTCAATTTTCTTTTTAAAATTCCCAATTATGCAAACACTAAGTACATATAATTCTATATAATTACAGGGGGAAAATACTTTCAGAAAAAAATAAAATCCATTCTTATTATATATGTAATGCACACATATTTATTACCTTGGATTCAAAATATAGGACCACAGTCTTTTAATAAAAATATCAGGTTCCAATTTTGAAGGTTATTCTGTTGTCTGGAAGCAAGTAAAAGTTTACAGTTTAATGAGATGTTTGTCACTTGAGTTTTAATATTCTTAAACCCTCAAAAGGCTACTCTTTTACAATACAAACCAAAGCATTATTTTGATAGATTCTGAGCAAATAAGAAGATAGAAATCAAAATCTGAATAGTCTCTGTACACAGGTTTTACAGTCTGCTGAGCAGCTGCTCTTTGACACTGACAACAATTTAAGGAAACTGTATTTCTCTTCACATTGCTTTTCATCATAGGGATACTGCAGACTTTCCTGAGTTGATGCAAACTCATTTTTGATAAGGGATTTATTTTCTATTGGGCCATTAGCATATACACAAACATCTACTGTCTCTGGGATAATTACAGACTTATTTGCTCACTGGTTGTTTCAGTTAGGTTCTGGACTAGTAACTTAAGATACATCTTATTGTTACCTAATTACTTGGCTGCAAATTAAAGTGTGGATTTTGATAGGCTACATTTTTCTATAAAGAAAGAATTCATTAATTTTCCTCTTTGACTATAGGATCTGGCCATTTCCAATAATGACAATTATTTTGTGTTCTGTTTTCTAGGAAAATGCAAATATGGATCCATTTAATGAATCTTTTTATGTTTTATTTATTTTATTTTTATTTATTTGACAGAAAGAAAGAGGGAGAGAGAGACGGAGAGGGAAAGAATGGGTGCACCAGGGCCTCCAGCCATTGAAAACGAACTCCAGATGCATGTGCCCCCTTGTGCATCTGGCTTGTGTGGGTTCCGGAGAATCAAACTGGGATCCCTTGGCTTTGCAGACAAACACCTTAACCGCTAAGCCATCTCTCCAGCCCCATTTAATGAATCTTCTTATGCTAATTTCTAAACTGGGATACATCCAAGGTGGTACATTTCTATAAAATTAATTAGACATAGTTAAACCTAGAATGTGATACCAGAGGAGAGAAAATTTAAGTTGACATTTGTATCACCTTCTTGTTAAAGCATATATATGTACATGTGCATGCATGCTTATGTGTATAGACATACTTTGTGGTCATTCCTTGGGAATTAAAAAATATTTGGTAGACAGATGGAGAGAGGGTGAGACTGAGTGAGAGAGAGAAGAGGCACACCAGGGCCACCTGCCACGACAAACAAACTCGAGGTGCATGTATCACTTTGTGCTTTGCATGGGTACTGGGGAATCAAACCTGGATTGTCAGATTTTGCAAACAAACACCTTTAACCACTGAGGAATTCCAGCAGCCCCAGAAAAAAAAAATTAAATAGTTTATTTATTTATTTGAGAAACAGGCAGATAGAAAAAGAGAGAGACAGAGAGTGAGAAAAAGCACTCCAGGACCTCTAGCCATTGCAAAAGCATTCCAGATGCATTTGCCACCTTGTACGTCTGGCTTATGTAGGTACTAGAGAATTGAACCTGGGTCCTTAGGTTTCACAGACAAGTGCCTTAACAGCTAAGCCATCTCTCCAGCCCCCATAGGAAAAAAAAAAAAATTAAACAAGGCTTCTCATTAGCCTTAAAAGCACTAATTAGGTTACACCGACTAGCCAGGAAGCTTAAAGAATCCTCCAGTTTCCACCTCCCCAGCACTGAAATTACAGACTGCCACCATGGTTGGCATTTTTATGTGGGTTTTGTGCATGATGAGGTAACCATTTTACAGATCAGGATATCTCCTTTAGGGGTTTAAGTATGAGACAGTTATCACTATTGTCCTGTGAAATCTTCCTAATGCCTCTATTAAAACTGAGGACCCCCTACAGAGAAACAGGACCAGGTTACCTTTGGTTAAGAAAACCAGTCTTGGGGCCGGGCATGGTGGCACACGCCTTTAATCCCAGCACTCGGGAAGCAAGGTTAGGAGGATGACCATGAGTTCAAGGCCACCCTGAGACTACATAGCGAATTTCAGGTCAGGCTGGACTAGAGTGAAACCCTATCTCAAAAAAACCAAAAACAAAAAAAGAAAAAAGAAAACCAGTCTTGGGCTAGAGAGATGCTTAGCAGTTAAGGTGCTTGCCCACGAAGCCCAAGGACCCAGGTTTAATTCCCCAGAACTCAGGTAAGCCAGATGCACATTGTAGTAGATAGCTTCAGGTTCCCTGAAATGAACTTCCAAACCAGGCACAGTTATACAGGAAGGGATATTTATGCCCATGTTTTCCAGTGGTGGCATAGGCACCTCTGTGATGCCTGGCAGGGGTGAAGGCTCAAGATATTCTTCCCTTTTACTCTTTTTACTCATTTTACCCCCTAGGATTAAATCATTGGCCAATGTTGTTGAGTCTGTCTTTGAATGTGCTCTCCAACTTCCTCCTTCCTGTTTTCCTTGCCTCTCCTCTCTTCCTCTTGTTCATCTGTATAGTGCTGTAAGATTGACATCTGAGAACATGACCCTAACTCAGGTACTTGTCCTGCTGGATGCATGTCTTCCTATTCACTACAAAATAAACCTAAAACCTTTTAAGTCAATGAGAGTTCCCACTAATTAGAAATACTGTTTCTCCAATGTTTTCACAGAGTCAAAAAAAATCCTCCAAAAAACCCTCCTAAGCCAATTTTTCATGAAAATTACTCTGAATCTTTTTTCTTCTGCCATACCACTTTACATTTACCTGGAGGTAACATATGCATGTATTCTTTTATGGTAGGTCTTTTAATCAAGTCATATAGCACAATGTATGCTTCCTCCCTTGCCTTTTCCTTCTCTCTTCCTTGCTTATAGAATTACTTGTGAGGCACATACATAAATACATATATCCACACATGGGAAATATATAAAGGATATTTATATATGTATATGTGTGGAGAATGTGGTTTATAAGTATATAATATATAAATATATATGAGTATTTACCAGGTGAGCAAAAATATATGTGATGTTTATATTATATTTTATATATGTGCATATATGCATGTAGGTGTATGAATATGAACATATGTGGGTAAATGTACACAGTAATAAATATATACACATATATAACATATCTTCAAATTTTTTCAACTACAAAGGATGAGCCCTTCTTGCAGCACTTTTTGTCTGTTCCAACGTACATAATATAGAGTCTAGTAACAATAATTATATAAGGGAGGAAGATGGAGTGGACAAACAAGGAAGGCAGAAAAATAGGGTCATGTGACATAATAAAAACTATGAACCTAACAATATATGACATCACTCTTCTAATGCTGTCAGTTCATATGCTGACAATGAAGACAAAATGTATAGGCAGGCTTCCGATAAGGGGTCTTGGGGTGCCTTTGAGAGCTTGGGAGCCTTTCTCATCGCTTGGATGGACAATAACTCAGGAGCTGAGGTGCTGGATGGTCAAGGTCACACAGAGCTTCCGTTGAGTTAGTGGTCTTCTGGGTCATTGTCTTGTGAATTTCAATGAACAAAGCACACAATCCAGAGGATAAAGTTTAGAAAGATTTTACTATAGAACTTATAGAGGTAGACCTTAAGAAAAGGAAAGAATACAAGCTTGTATACAGCAGGAGCAGAGTTTTGGAAATAGACAAGTCCACCTAGAGATGCAAATTGGGGTCAGTTCAGTTCAGTATATGGCTGGCATCAAGTTCCCAGGAAGGAGTAAGCCCCTTACATTTATTTCTCTTCTAGTAAAGGAAGAAATAAAACCAGATGCACTTATTCACCTCCTTTGGTGAGGATTTAGGGGAAAAGAGATAAGGAAAATAAGAACCATCTTCTCCCTTATAGGCTCAAGGAGATTCCTTGGTTTTAATTTGGGAGCCTTGAACTGTCTCACCTCCATTATGTTGTTCTTGTTGTTGTTTTCTCATAAATTTATTACTTGACCCCTTTTACTGTGGAAGTTCCAGATCTGGTTGTAAGTATCTTTAACAAGCATATCAAATGCTTCTATATTCCAGCACTGGAATCAATGTCTTTGTATTAAGCAAATTCTGATCCTTTAAAGTGGGTTGAGTCAGCTTTCTTCACTAAAACAACTTTAAGCCTAAGAAACCTACTTACTTCACAAAGGAGATATTGAGGACCAGAGACCCAACTAACCTAAGTTCAATTACTATTAGATTCAGCCCAAGCACCCAGGGCTAATGACTCACATGTCAGCAGTCCTTCTCAATAAGCTAGTAGGCAGAAGCACTCTGGTTTGGACTTGCTCAAGCAGGCCTGCCTTTTTCTGCAATGCCTCTTCTGGTATGAAGGTGTCATCTAGGTATGATACTGAATATGGACTGGAAATTAGCTGTGTCTTTAAAGGAAGCTTCTTATCTCTGGACTGGGCCAAATCGTATTCCTGTTTTCTCTTTTAGATGAGAATTGTTTTATATTCTAAGAGGGTGAGGTGAGGTAAGAAACTATAACATGGGCAAAGAACAGAAGAAACAATAATAAATCCCAATAATAGCACTGGGGAGAAAGTAGAGAAGCAAGACCAAAAGGCTTTATTTTAGCTAGACAGGGAAAGAAAAATTATTCCATCTACATAGTAACTGGTCAGATCTGCTTTAATTATGAATTGTGAATCACCTTGTAGGCTAGTCTAATTTTTGATTTATAAGCTACATGGTACTAAAATAAATTCTACTGCATCAAACATGGCTTAATGAGATTTCTTTTATATAGAAAAGATATTTTTGTTGATTATTGGTCTCGCTCTTCCAAGAGTTTAAAGAATATCTTGTAGTTGAATATTTGGTAAACATCTTCCATTTTTGTTTATAAAAATTGCTCTAATTTCTTTTTTTATTTCCTATAATTAATAAGTCATTGAGTACCTACTATGTCAGCTACTCTGAAAAAAAAAAAAAAAAAACCAGCATCTTTTACCTCAAAATTGTCACTGAAATGTTGCATTTCAAGTTGACATCTAAAGTTGACATCTGCTTTCTACAGACAACCAAATCACTCAGGTCCCTCTGAGGCTGCCACTGTCCTCTTTTTCAACTCAACTTCTTTTCGTAGTTTACCTCGTGGTCGCCCAGCGTCCAGGCCGCTCCTGTTCCAGACCCTTTGTTCTCATGACAAAATTCCCAAATTGCTTCTGTCAGCAGGGAGACAGGCCACATGCAGACTAGCAGAGGCCAACAGGAGGAAGCTGCAGGCTTGGTAATTTAAAGGCTGACTAGGTTATCCTGAAGCACAGAGGTGAGGGTTTTTTTGTTTTGTTTTGTTTTGTTTGTTCAGCTCTTGGTTTTGTTTCTTTTCATTGATTTTTAAAATGTATGTGGGGCAGGCAGTTGCTGGAAAGAAAGAACAAGGAAATTGCAGCAATCACAAATTCTGGCCAGAGATAATAAGAAAACCTCACCTTGAGAGGCCGAGGGTTTTCCCTTTCTGGGGCTGATCTGCTCAGCCTCTCCCTGCGGTGCTCTTACTGCAGCCAGGAATACGTACAGATTCTCCTTAGGCCAGTGACCATCTGAAAAACCCGAGTCATTCCCCACACACACACACACACACACACACACACACACACACACACACCCTTTCCTTCTCTGTCTCCCTTGCTGCTAACCAGGAGCCCAGGATGGGTGGATATTCTCCCCAGAATTCAGTCAATCCCCTCTACATGGTGCCTTGTGGGAAGGAGAGAGCTCTTTGTAGGGAAAATGTAAGAGTGCCAACCCCAGCCTTCTCCCCTCTTCCCTCTCCATCTTTGCTCCTGGCCATGCTCAGAGCAGGTCAGGGATTCTGGAAGTATCTTCTGCAAGGATAATTGAGTACCCCTGCACTAAGCAGGGGGCATGCCACCTTTTCCCAGCCTTAATCTCAGTACATAGTCAAAGCCCCTCCAGTGCAGGGCAGTTACCCTCCCCGCCTCTTCCATAACCTTTAAGCTCTCTCTCTAACCAGCAGTTTCTGAAGTAGCCACCTCCCATGCCTATGCTTCTGTCTGTGTAGCTTCAGGTCCTGCCATTTTCTCCTGGCATTAAATGAAGTCTTGAGTCCAAAGAGGCCGTTAACAGAAATGATGCTGAGAGACTCAGACAGAGGGATTACCTGGACAAATTGTCTCTTGCCCCTGTACCCCTTTTCTCCTTTTCCTTTACTGCCTGTGGTGTGGCCTCTGCCCTTTTCCCCACCCATATGGTGACAGCTATGAGAATCAAGGTAACCTTGTCTTGTAGGTAGCCAGTTAGGGACACAGGCTCAAAAGAACATAGATACTGGCCTGCCCTAGAGAATATAGAAGATATGGGCTCAGAACCCCTCTGTGCTCCACTTCAGCCTAAAGAAGCTAGAGTGGATGCCCACCCATCTCCTAAATGATTTTAGAGTAGACCTTATTAAGGAAAATATAGAAAGAGACCAAAAGAAAGAGAGAGGGGGAGTTGCTGGGTAATTGGCTTGGAGCTGAGAAAATGCTCAGTGTCAGAGCAAGCATGCTTAAGATTTGTGCTTTCATCCAAAAGAGAGAGAGAGAGACAGAGAGAGAGAGAAAAGGGGCTGGAGGGATGGCTTAGCAGTTAAGGTGTTTGCTTGCAAAGCCAAAGGATCCCAGTTTAATTCCCCAGGACCCCATGTAAGCCAGATGCACAAGATGGCGCATGCGTCTGGAGTTCATTTGTAGTGGCTGGGGGCCCTAACGCACCCATTCTTTCCCTCTCTCTTTCTCTCTCTTTCTGACTCTCTCCAATTAAAAAAAAAAAAAAACACTTTTAAAAAAGAAAGAAAAGATATGGCTTTCAGTCAGAACTCTCCCTTCTCCCTTTTCTCTGTCTCTCCTCCACATAAATATATGGAGGAGAGAATACATATATATATACATTAATATTTACATTAATATATATTATATATATTATATATTATATATATATTCTCTCCTCCATATATATAGACGGGGATATATATCCCCATCTACTTGGTAGTCCTTCTATCCCTCTTCTACTAAAACCACATTTTCAAAAACTCAGTTTCCAAATTTCCAAACTTTGAAATTTGCTACTACCCTTACTCTGATCAGGTGATGCGATTTACAGCTTCTCCTCAGTGGTCTTCTGCTTGCCCTTAGACAGGATTTTCAACAGGTTCCACCTTTTCTAAATGAGCCTACTTTCACCGGCCCTCGCTGCAGCAGCCACGTGGCCTGATGCTCGAGATAGATTCCATGAATGTGAGGAAGAAGGTGGACGGCATCCGCTCGCCTTGCTTGCCTGACCATGCAGACCACAATACCTCCACTGCCCACTGCTTTGGCTGAGAAGAAAAAAGAAAGTCAGGGTTGGAGAGATGGCTTGACAGTCGGGGCTGGGGCGCTTGCCTGCCAAGCCTAAGGACCTATGTTCAGCTCCCTAGATCCCACATAAGCCAGATGCACAAGGTAACATAAGCTCACAAGGTTGCTCAAGGGGAGGGCATATGTGTCTGGAGTTTAATTGCAATCTTTGGAGACCCTGGTGTGCCAATCTCTCTCTCTCTCTCTCTCTCTCTCTCTCATAAAGGCATTTGCCACTACACCCAGAAAAAAAAAGGCACTGCTGTTCACCTCACTTGAAGAAAAGAAAAATGATACTTTTTTTTTTTTTTTGAGGTGGTGTCTTGCTCTAGGCTGACTTGAAATTCACTATGTAGTCTCAGGCTTGCCTTGAACTCACTGTGATCCTCCTACCTCTGCCTCCTGAGTGCTGAGATTAAAGGTGTGTACCACCACGCCACAGGAAAAATGTCACTTTTAAACTCAGACTGCTAGTACTTGCCCCAAGTACTGGTTTTTGATGAAGGATTGCTTAGTGCTGCAGAGAAAATAATCAGAACAGCAGTGTAAACAGGGAAATTATCTAACTAAATGCTAAAAATTATTCAGTCTTTTGATTTTGTAGCTATGGATGTATACATTATATATATTATTGATGTGGTGACACTGGATTATAAGTGAGTGCTGGTCAATGCAAAATACAACTCTCACCTCAAAAAGACTAAAAGATAGTTCTGGAACCAAATATGAGTGATCATGGCCTGGGAACACAGATTCAGGTTACCACAAATCCTATGTTTCAACATGTTAACACTTTCATGAAATTTTTATAGTTACAAAACAAAAGAATGTCCTAAAGCCAAGGCGTTTTTAAAATACATTGGTGGAAACATAAGGTGGGTGGGTTAAAGAAAAGCTGGGAAATCTCTGTAACAGGCTTCAGAGGCTGCCTAGTGACACGACATTCTTAGCCTTTGAGTGGGTGGAAGCTGTTATTACATTCCGAAAGGATTTATTTGGTCACAGGATGTTAGGTTAGACACAGAGATGGATGTTCATTGGCCATCAAAGGGGCTAAGATTGCCCAAGATAATTTGGCTGTGAACCTCTGTGATAGTTTGAATATATGTCCCCCAATATATTCAGTGTTTTATTAGTTATAGTTTGCATCTGCAATCACTTTGCTAGAGGAAATATCACTGGGGGCCGGTCTTAAGGTGTGGTGATGGTTTGAGATTCCATTGTAAAGATATGCAAAGTGGGCCTAGCAGGAGTTCCTGAAGTGTGCTGTGTGACTCTTTTGGCTGTAGTTTTTGCTCTGTGTGCTGTGTGGCTGGTTGGTTTTTCTCTCTTGCTTGGCCCTGTGAAGGCAGGCCAGCTTCTTCTGCCATTATGGAACTTCCCCTGGATCTGTAGAGCGTCAATAAATAATATCCCTTCCTCCATAACTGTGCCTGGTCTGGAATTTCAATCAGCGAACCTGAAGCTGTCTGCTACAACCTCCAACATTCCAGTCTTTGTACATTGAAATTCTAACCATTCTATCGTCTTGTAGGATATGAGAGAAGTAGGTGCAGCTGTATTCTGGCAACTTAAGTTCACACTATCTGGCATTGCAGCTATCCTCATTTATGTTCCATCCAATAGTATGTGAGCGTTCCCTTTTCTTCAATACCTTTATCATTTTAACTATCTTATTTTCTTGATACTGAATTTAATTCCTTACAAATTTGTATAGTTTTTGATATTAACCTGTTATCACACGTACAGTGTGTGATTTTCTCCCACTGGACAGGTTGTCTTTTTCCTGTACTGGTTGTATCATTTGCTGTTTGGAAACTTTCTAAATTGGTAGTTTGTCTATGTTTGCTTTTTTTCTAAGGGGAGGGAGTTATGTCTGATAAACCATTGCCTAAACTAATGTCATGAAGCTTGCCCTCTGTTTTCTTTCAATGGTATTTTTGAGTGTCTTCTTTTGTCCTACATTCTCCCTTCTCTTTGTCCCTCTTTCAACTTGACTATTTTTTCTCTCTTATAGTCAAGTTAAGCGCTCTACCAAAGTAGAAGCTAAGTCATGTGTAATCAATATGCTCCTTTTTAATAATTTTTTTGGAAACAAAATTAAGACCAGCAAACGGTCTTTCAATGGTCTTTTCAATGGTCTTTTTCAATGGTCTTTTCAAAATTGTGCATTCCTTGAGCTGACTTCCAGTAAATTGATCTAGAACTGTTTCATGAGGCCATGCAATGAAATAATTAGGTAAGGTCTGTGGGGATCTTAACTGATTTTATGAGACTATTTCTTATTAATCATCAGGGAAACAGTTTTGAAATAAAATAGTAGCAACCACATCACAATAACTCTCATCAGTCTTGTGCTATTTTCAGTGACTGAAGGGCATTGCTTTCCATGGTCTGCTTGATCTATCGGCGACTGTGGGTTAAGACTTGATGGGTGTCACTGAACTCTTTGAAAGAGCGACAAAAGTGAAGTCTGCTCTAGGACAGCAGGCTTGCCACATTTGTCTGACACATTCTGTGGTAGTGTCCTGGCTCTGTGGACCGGTCAGGCACGCATTCTAGTTGGAATGACACCTGAGCTATGTGCTCATGAAACACTTTGGATATTGGTCCTGCATCATTAAATCCACTGATTTGGTACAGATTGTTAAGTTTTCTTGTGCTTCTCCCTCACTCTCTCCCTAGACTAGTCAGGCACATGGGCTTCAAGGTTAAAGGCCCCTGATTGAGAGACTAAGAGAAGCCTGAGAGGGTTTTCTTTCAGGCAATTTTCTGTAAACATCCATTTCCTATGTATCTATCACCTACTTGCACTTTTCATGTCTTTAGCCAATGCTGTATCCAGTTACAGTGGCTTCAATCCATGCTCCATCACTAGTCAGATCCTCAGTGTATTCTTGGATTTAAGCAGAGTTCACTAAACCTTGCTTCCAAAGGCCCTCCTGACACTTGAGTCCTTAGCATCCAGCAGCTTTGGTTGGTATGGAAACTTGCCCAGCATCTCTTATATAGATTGATTTCCTCTAGCCCCTTGCTTCTCAGAAAGTGGTGTATAGACCAGCCGCATTGAAATTACCCCAAACCTTGTTTGAAATGCAGAATTCATTCCCACTAAATCAGAATCTGCATTTTAACAAGATCTCAAGGTAATTTCCATGCCTTAAAATTCTAGAAGCAATTCTTTAGTAAAGATGACTTTGATTTCTTTGGCAAGGTTGTAGTTGCCCCAAGACACAGAGAAAAGTTAGTCACACACTGTGCAGCATGCCAAGTTCCTCGAGAAGGAGGTTAATTCTTTCCAAGTGGATTTATCTGTAAAATCTACTAAGGTGCTGTGTCTGGTGATTTGCTTCCCAGGTGAAAGTTTGTTCTTGAGATTTATTGTGAAAGCATGTGTAGAGCTGGCTATCTCTTTCTAGGGCACCCTTGATCCATTATACCTTCAAGAACAGAAGTCAGTAAATTGATATCAAATGGCTCATCCACTTGTCAGCTTCAGAAGCTGTAGCTCTAGGGTTGGGATTGTTAAGCACAGTGCAGGACACAAAATTGAATGTCAGGTAAACAACAAATGCTTTAGTTCTTCTATCAGAATGGTACATAGTTTATGCTGCATAACATGTATATTAAATGATGACAGGAGAAAGTTAAAACATTACATTGAAAATATTATTTATTGGAGATCTGAAACTCAAATTCACTGGGTGCATTTTTTTTATTCATTATTTGCCTAAATGAGGTAAATTAGTGAGATTCATAGGATACCAAAGATAGCATTTGAATATCAGGTGTTCAGTTTGGGTATTTTGTTTAGTTTTGTTTTTCCATTGCATTGCTGGGGCTCCAACCCAGCTCTCACACATGCCAGGCAAGCGCTCTACCACCAAACCATGTCCCTTACTCTTCTATTTATATTTGACATAAAAAAATAAGGGTAGTTTCTGAGACTTCTAAGAATACTTTCTCAATGTTGGCACAGCCACATTTATTCCTACAAAATTAGTGAAGAAAGCAAAAGGAAGGGACATTGATTTTAATATGAGTCATATTTTAAAACAGATATATCCTGGAAATTACACATTAAACACCAGACCAAATCTCAAAGCCCTTGCCATGATGTAAGAAAACAAGATATGCTACTGGGCAATTAGCTAATGACAGCTGTTTGACTCAGTAGAGATTTCTACAGATATGTCCTTTGAGATGATAAATTCTGGTCACTTTACCTGCATAGCTGGCATTATTCTAGCACACTGCAGTCAACTGTTATGTGAAAGATACACCTGTGGCTCTTTAAGCACCAGAACAGGAACA
The DNA here is from genome assembly GCA_036365145.1 of Orientallactaga sibirica. NCBI lineage: Eukaryota > Metazoa > Chordata > Mammalia > Rodentia > Dipodidae > Orientallactaga > Orientallactaga sibirica. The sequence goes on from JAEOAD010000006.1 coordinate 24,629,234, forward strand.
TGCTAGTTAATTCTGTCATAGCACTCAACTGAATTAAATTTGACAAGTATTCCAAAACCACATTACTTTTCAGATAACCAGTTTCTTTAGCACCTTATAAAATATGAAATGTACTAAAGTGGGTAGTAATTCCTTGGGTAACTTATTCCCATGAGTGTTGTGTAGCTTAGGCTGTGGAGTTCTCCTGGGTAATTGTAAAATGGATTACACTGGAGTGATTTTTTTTTTTATCAGCAAGCTTTCTTTTTGTTTTCAAGAATAAAGTTAAATGCTAAAAACAAAGTGTTGGAGATACTGATTCATTTCATTGTGCCAATTTTTACAATTAAAAATGAGGAAGTATTATGTATAGTAGATGGTAGAGCTACTCAGCTGAAAGAAATCCACACTTTTGAATGTATCTCCCCTTAATAATTCTTTTCTCTTTGTAATATAATCATAAAGTCTTTTCAGTGAACAACTTTCTCCTGTGTTTTAAATCCTCTTAGTATCAAATATGTCAAGAAATTATAAAAGCAGAGAATATAAGAAACTCACTTGTAGCCACAGCCCATGATCACAATGCCTGCTCTGTGTCTTAACTTGTTTTCATGTAGAATTACTTTGCAAAACATCCTAGACATTGAATTTTGACACTATTTCAGAATGTATCTGAAAGAAAAAGGCTGTTCTTTAATTAATATTGTAAAACTTAAAACTTGCTGCATTACTGAAAGCAAGCTGTAGATTCAATGCAATTCCCATAAAAATTCCATTTGCATTCCTCACAGAAATAGAGAAAACAATTACAAAGTACCTACAGTACAATCTTAAGCAGATAGAGCATCACAATACTTGTTCTCAAGTTGTATTGCAGAGCTGCAGTAAGAAAAACTATATGACACTGGCACAAAGCAAACATAGTCCAACAAGTAGAATACTATAGCAAGTAATAAATCCACCCAGTTACAGCCATCTTTTTTCCCCAAAGATCTCAAAAACATATATGTCAGGAAAGCCTCCTCAACAAAAAGTGTTATGAAATTTGCATATCTACACATAGAAGAATGAAACTAGATCCATATCTCTCTCCCTGCTCAAAAATCAATTCAAATGAATCAAAAACTTTAAGACCTGAAAGTGCCAGAGAAAAACACAGGCAAAACACTTCAAGATAAAGGCATAGGCAATGATTTTCTGAAAAAAATAAAAAAAAAGTGAAAAAGACTCAAAGAATGCAAGAATAATCCCAAGAATTGACAACTATGATTACTTGAGGTTAGACAGCTTCTGTAGAGCAAAGGAAACAAGTGCCAGAGTAAAGGCTCAGCCTATAGATGTCTCTTCCAGCTATAAATCACACAGGGAATTAGTATCTACAACACATAAAGACCTGCAAAAGTAATCACCAGCCTCCATCCAATCATCCAACCAACTAACAGAGGGATGTCTTAATGATTAAGGTGCTTGACTGAGGAGCCTAAGAATGCAAGTTCAAATCTCCTGGTCCCACACAACCAGATGTACAGTGACATAAGCACACAATGTCACATATGCACACAAGGGGGTGCACATGTTTGGAGTTTGTTCACAGTGGCTGAAGGCTCTGGCATGCCCTTTTTCTCTCTCTCAAAATAAATAATAAAAACTAATAGAACTGCCATATGACCTAGCTATATCACTCCTGAGTATTATACCCAAAGGACTCTAGGCTGACATATCAGAGATACTTGCACATCCATGATTCTTGTTGTATTGTTCACAATAGCTAAGAAATGAAACCAGCCTAGTGTTCAACAACAGATGAATAGATAAGGAAAATGTGGCACATATACACAGTGGAAGTTTTCTTCAGCTATACAGAAAAATGAAATCATGAAGATGGATGTAACCAGATGGAGATCAGTATTTTAAGTGAAATAAGGCAGAGTCAGAAAGACAAATATCAGATGTTTTCTTTCCTATGTAGAATCTCAATGTAAGTGTGTGTGTATGTGTTGAAAAATACATGATATGAAAGTAGAAGGAGGGCTACTTAGGGGTAAGAAGGGTACATCACAAGGAGTCATGGATAGAGGTTAGTGAGGAGAGAAAAGAACAATAACAAAGTGTAAAGACATATAGGTTTAAAAATGTGTAAACAAAGTCCATTATTTTGTATGCCAACTGAAAAATGGACGTAAAATAGATTTTACATGACATTTTTTTCTATTGATTTTATTTTCATTTTGTTTGTTTGGGGTGGAGTCTCATTCTAGTGTAGTCTGACCTAGTACTCTTTCTGTAGTCCCAGGCTGGCCTCAAACTCACAGTGTTCCCAAGTACTGGGAGTAAAGGCATGTACCACCACACAAGTTCAATAATAAAAGCTTTTTCATATTTTATTTATTTCTTTTCTTTTATTTTTTTTTTTTTTTTTTTTTTTTTGAGGTAGGGTCTCACTCTAGCTCAAGCTGACCTGGAATTCACTATGTAGTCTCAGGGTAGCCTCGAACTCATGGCAATCCTCCTACCTCTGCCTCCTGAGTGCTGGGATTAAAAGTGTGTGCCACCACGCCCAGCTCTATTTATTTATTTATTTATTTATTTATTTATTTATGAGATTGAGAGGCAGATTTGAAGAAAGAATGGTCACACCTAGACCTCTAACCACTATAAACAAACTCCAGATGCATGTGCTACCTTGTGCATCTGGCTTATGCGGGTACTGGGGGATTGAATCTGGGTCCTTAGGCTTTGCAGGAAAGCGCCTTAGCTGCTAGTCTGTTTCTCCAGTCTATAAAACTTTTTATGTTAAAAGTTAACAAAGGTTTCCATTTGAAAACATAGCCATTATATGAGTATTACAAATAGTAACTCTTTAAGAACAAATATCTATGGATCATATATAAAGATTAGTTTTGTTTTAGTAGTATATTCATTTGAATTGGTATGAAAGCAAGAACATGCTTAGTCTATAAATGTTCTATCCTTTCCTTCATATTTAGATGCATTTTGTAGCTATTCTTAATAAACTAAGTTTATTAAGTACTTGTGTTTAGCACCTGTTGCCATGCCTTCTGACCTCTATTTCCTGTAAGTTGGTAGCTAGATGCCTAGAAGCTTCACCAAGACTAGGTTTAATTATTTACTTATTTTGGCAAAATTACTTATGAGGAGATACTGTGTACTTTAATTAGGAAGAACTTGAGGTCTGACCATTGCTTATGTTTGGAGGTATAAAATAAGGCCATAAACACAATATGAAAATTAATTTCATAGCAAGACTTGTTCCATCAGTTCAAGCTATCAGTAAACATTTCCTAATGCTAAAACATAGTACATGTGGAGAAGACTTATCATTTTCTTAGTTTAGGGCTGCCATAACAAAATACCAACAACTGTGTAGCTTAAAACTCATTTTTCTTTTTCTTTTTTTCATAGTTCAGAAGGCTGGATGTCTGGGGACTGAGTTTTTTTCTGAAGACTTTCTGGGGCTTCCTGTATCCTGTTATCTTCTAAAAGTGAGGCCTTCAGCAATATTGGATTAGCCACCCCATTTCAATTTAATCACCTCTTTAAAGTACCTGGCCCCAAATTTAGTCACATCCTCATTTTCTCGGAACCAGGGATGTAGCTATGAATCTGTGGGGAAGGCACACTTCATCTCAAAACACATGGCATCACCTTCTCCACAGAGTTTGTGGCAAGTAGCATGACACTCAGCTTGGGAGGAAGGCCTCATTCTCCACAGCCTCGCCAATGGGGAGCAATGTCAAACTTTGGGGAAAAATTATTTTTTTTTTGAGCCAGAGAATTACCATTGAGCCCAGGGTGGCAATCTTCCTGCCTCACCCTCTGGAGTGCTTCGATTACAGTATTTGCCATCATTTCTGGCTAAACTGTGGATTTTTTTTTAACATACTGAGAGGTCAGAAACCATACCTTAGTGTTGTTTCTATGCATTATTTTACTGAAATATGACATGCATAGTCTCTTGAGCTTTGTACATTTGATTTATGATTTTTACTACACACATATCATACTTGAACACCAATATTGCCATTATCCTAGAAACCTTCCTTATGCCACACTCACTTATCTCCCCACTATGGTGATACTCATTGGACTTCTATAGCCACAGACAGACACATCCTGCATATTGTTTTTAACTGCATATAGATAGCATCTTCATGTTACAGGGGCCTCTTAGTTCCTGCCTTCTTCTTCATCTCCTCCTCCTCCTGCTTCTTTGTCTTCTTGAAGCTGGGTCTTACTATAGCCCAAGATGGCTTAGAACTCACTCTGTTGCTTTAGGCTGGCCTGAAACTCATGAGGATCCTTCTACTTCAGTGCTAGGGAGAGTGCTTGGATTAAAGGTGCATGCCCACATTTAAATTTCCAAGTTTAAATGACTTCCTCTGTAATGTCTCCTGGGATCTAGCAGATATGATAGAGATGTCTGGTCTCACACTAAGCAGTTAGCTATCTTCTCTTCATGTTGACAGATCTTGGTTGTCCCTGGAATTTGATGGGATTTGTAAAAAGCAGATTCTACAACCAAAAGAGCGAACATCACAGATCAAAGAGCATTTATTTAAGACTTTTTGATAGGCACACCTTCTCTTCTTAGCCAAAGAACAATGGCTGCTTCCCTACCAAGTCTATGATCTTCCTATGCATAGGAATCTGACTTGGTTCTCAGTACCAGGTATGAGTTCCCTCCCTCTGAGCTTGCCTCATATCCAATCAGAGAGTGGTTGATTACCCACATAGGCTGTGGGCCACTGCTAGCCTGACAGTGTCCTACAGGGAGATGGTAGTAAACACTGAGGAGACTCACACATCATGAAAGCAGAAATTCAGAGGCTACAGAGAGCTCAACATTACTTAGACTTATAACTTGCATGCCAAGGCTCAGGGAACATTATGGAAGAGGGTATAGGAAGATTGTAAGAGGCCCAGGGGAGTAGGAGAGGGAGGGTGTATCCTGAGGCATTGTTCCCTTTACTAAGACTGGTGAATTCATAACCCCAAGTGAATACCAGTAAGAATGAGGAGGGCCCTTGGTGGAATGGGGCCAGGCGCAAGGGAGATATAAGAGTATAGCCCAATGGAAATATAACCAATGTGTAATATGTTCATCACCATACCTGGCTGGGATCTTGTCTTCTTAAAGAGATCAACTGAGACACATGAACAACCTAGTTCTTCAGTTTTACAAAGCCAAACAAAGTAAGCATTCAAATGAGACTGGAATGGGCTGTCCTCAAGGCAGCAGCCTAGAGGGTTTGAGTTTTGGATTTTAAAAGTTTGTATGAATGTTGATAAGGTAGGTGGCATATTCATGGGGTTAATCAACATTTATCCCTTCTAAGTTATGTTGACCAGTGCTGTAGTCAGGTTCACATTGCTGGCAGAAATCACCTGACCAAGAGCAGTTTTGGGGAAAAAGGATTTGATTTTGGCTTACAGACTTGAGGGGAATCTCCACAATGGCAGGGGGAAATGATGGCCTGAGCAGAGGGTGGACATCACCCCCTGGTCAACATCAGATGGACAAGAACAACAAGAGGGTATTCCAAACACTGGCAAGAGGACACTGGCTATAATACCTATAAGCCTGCCCCCAACAACACACTCCCTCCAGGAGGCATTAATTCCCAAATCTCCATCAGCTGGGAACCTAGCATTCCAAACATGTAAGTTTATGGGGGATGCTTGAATCAAGCCACCACAAGCAGAATTCACTTTTAGGGCATTTCTAGTCAAGGTCCTCTGGAAAAGTCCTTAAGGGAGTTGGGGTCAAAACCACAATGCAAACAAAATTATAATGAAGCCAAGGTCTTTTGAAGAATGCAGCCCTTTCATTATTATGCATAAGGGGGAAATGTCCTAATGCCTTAGTTTTTTGTATAGTAGGAAAACCTATCTGTATCCTCAAGGACATAATTACAAAGGGGTAGTGTGACCATCAGAAGACACGGTTACTAAGACACAGCTGTAGTGTTCTTGATTAACTCATATATATGTGTGTATGTATGTATATTACATGTATCTGATATATGCTACATGATACATAATATATACTCTTGTTCTTTACATATTCTTTGTATAAGTCCTTTCCTGGATATAGATATTACAGATATTGATATACATTTTTTAGAATTGTTACAGGTTTGCAAAATTTACAAAGATAGTATAAGAAGTTCTCAGATCTATTTGCATACACATTTCCATCTATTATTGAAATTCTACATTTTTTTTATTTTAGAGAGAGAGAGAGAAAGAGAGATAGAGGGGGAGAGAGAATTGGTGCACCAGGGCCTCAGCCACTGTATTCAAACTCCAGACTCTTGCACCCCTTAGTGGCATGTGCAACCTTGCGCCTGCCTCATCTTGTACATCTGGCTAACATGGGATCTGGAGAGTTGAACATAGGTCCTTAGGCTTCGCAGGAAAGCACCTTAACTCTTAAGCTATATCTCCAGCCCAAAAAATTTACATTCTTTTCAGTACTGGGATTAAACCCTGGCTTCATGCATTGTGGTGACTTGAATGGATGACCCCAATAGATTGAGGAGTTTTATTCAAGCTTGTAATTTGGCTGGAGAAGGTGTTACTGGGGGCACATATGAATTCAAGCCTAATATATGCAGAGTGCTTGAACTCTGCCTGCAGTTCCTGGAGTGTGCTTGCTTATGCTGATGGTCGTGGTCTTTCTCTCTGGGTGGACCTGAGAAAGGAGGTCAGCTTCTTCTGTCATTGAAGCTTCAATAAATGCCATTCCTCCCATCCACTGTGCCTGGTTTGGAAGTTCATCCCAGTGACATTAAGCTGACTATGACAGAATTAATACCAGATAGTGGGTTGTTACTATAAGATGAATCTGACCATGTGGATTTTGGTCTTTTGGAAAATTTGCTTTGGAGGAATAGGCGTGGATTTGGTACTTGCAACTGAAGATGACTCCCAAATTGGTAAGTTAAGTTTTATAGGCTATTCTCATGAGAGTTGGAAAATGCTGAGTAGAGAGAGAATTGTATTTGCTTATGAGCTTTCCAAGGGGAACAAAAGATGCCAAAAAAATTTTGTTGGAAATGGACTACTGGCATAAGAGATGGCTGCATTCTACTGCCCATGCCCAGGGAGTCTAATCAAGGTTAAATTTGTAATGGACTGGTGTACTTGGCTAAAGATATGGAAGTGAGAAATTTATGATTTAAATTTGGAAAAAACTTGAACAAGTTAAAAATTTACTGGCACAGAGACTGGTTTTAGGTTATTGAAGCTGGGATTATCAACACATTAGTAATATTAAGGAAGATGGCTCAAATGCTTTAAATTAAAACAATGGAGAGAATGCCTGAGTTGATTGTACCTCAGGAAAAGACTAAATGGTAAGAATGTTAACTCTTTCGAAAGGAGTTGGCTGAAAGGAAGGAGCCTGCTTTTCAAGGTCATGATTTATTTTGTCCCTGAATTAAGAATATGGCTGTGTCTTGGACACCTGGTTTTAGCTTGGGAAACATGAAAAGATGTGTGGAGTGGGTCATGAAGTGAACATAGTTCAAGGAGCTGCTTCTGAAGCATGAGGCAGGGCATGATGACTCTGGTAAAGAGGCTGGTAAAGACATTGGAAGATGGACTGTGGTTTGCATAGAGACCCACAGATTTTTTGGATATACCAGAACTATGCAAGGGCTACAAAAGAGTGCCATTGGCCCAGGATGGAAGTTTTCCCTGGTTATTCATCCCAGCCGGAGGGGTGGAATTGGGAATTCTGGGGACTGTCATTCACTGGTTATGATATCCAACTTGAATTGCAGATGTTTGATGTTTGCTGGATGGTTCTTGAGTTTGCATTGGTCCACTCTCTCCTTGTTATGCCTTATAGTAGTTGGAAATATTTACTCGGTGCCATTATATATTAAAAGTATATCGTGGGAAAGGGGGCAGAAAGATTGTTAGAGTCACAAGTTGGGGCATTATGCACAGAGACTGGGGCATACCCCCCCAGAACTCTTGACTAACCTCACAATGCATGACCCACATTCCCCATTGATGAGGGTCCCTTTGAAATAGGGAGGACAGGTAGCAGGACCATCGAACCAATACTATGAATGTAAAATCAGAATAATATAAAAAATGGTATATAATGTTTTGGTTTTACAAGACTCACAGTTAAGAGACAGTCTTAAATCTCAGATGACACTTGGGACTTTGGGACCATCTTAAAGTTGGCAAAGACTATGGGGACCTTTGAAGTTGGACTGAATATAATTTACACTGTGAGATGGTTGTTAATATATTGAGAGCCAGGGATAGAATGTGGTAGTTTGAATAGATGCCCCCTAATATATTTAGGAGTTTTATTTAAGCTTGTAACTTGGCTGGAGGAGAGCAGTTACTGGGGTACATATGAATTCCAGCCTAAGATATGCAGAGCTTGAGCTCTACCTGGGGTTTCTGGAGTGTGTTTGCTTATGGAATTGGTGGTGGTCTTTCTCTCTGTGTGGACCTGTGAAAGGGGCCAGTTTTTTCTACCATTATGGAACTTCCCCTGGATCTGTAAGCTTCAATAAATCCCATTCCTCACATAAACTGTGCCTGGTTAGGAAGTTCATCCCAGCAACATGAAACTAACTATGACATGCATGCTAGGCAAGGGCTCTATCACTAAGCTGTATTCCTAATCAATAATCTACATTTCTTATAATTGATAATCCAATGTTTATACATTAATATTAACTAAAGTCCCTATGTAGCTTATATTTTCTTAGTTTTTACCTAATGTTCATTTTCTATTCTAGGACATCAAAATTATCCCAATCAACTATCATGTCTCCTTAGCCTATGCAGTGTTTTTCATTACCTTGGTAAGGATTTTTTAAATTATTTTTGGCACGCAAGTGCACATATGAGTATGTGTATATGTATGTGTTGTATGTGTAGTATGAATGTTCATGAGTCATAGAAATTCTCAGGTGTCTATTCCCCACAGTATTGGGGTTACAGGCATGCATGGCCATGCCCAGCTGTTTCCTTTGGTCCTGAGTAATCAAATTGAGACAGCGGTCTCAGGCACTTCCAGGCCCCCCATGTTCTCAGCAAGTGCTCTCACCTGCTGTGCCATCTACCCAGCATTGATTGTTTTGGAGGCCTGTCATGTGTATTGTATAATTTCTCTTTATTGAAATTTATCTGATGTCTTTACAGTGAGGTTATATGCTTTCAGGAGGAAGATCACAGAGGTGATGATTCATTTTCCTCCAACCCTATGAAGAATACACACTATTGGTCTGTAGATGTGACTCAGTGGTAGAGTACTTGCCATAAGTAATTTTGAAGGAAGAGCTTGGTTTCCAATCTTGAGCAACTTAATGCAGCAGTTTCTCCTTATCTGTGGTTTTGTTTTCTTAGTTTCATTTACTCATAGTCAACTGTGTTCTGAAAATGTTAAGTGGAAAAATTCATAAATAATTTAAAAGTTTAAAGTTATACACTGTGTTCAGTAGCATAATGAACTCTGGTGGTTATTATCTGGGACATGAATGGCCCCTTTGATCAGTGTATTCTTGCTATAATGTGTACTTAGAAAAATAAAAACAATATGTAAATGGTTCACTACTATCCCTATGGTTCTAAGTATCTACCAGGGACCTTGGAAAATATCCCATGAATAAAAGACTCACTACTGCATGCTTCTCTGCTTTGACCCCAGAGTGTGCTTTCTGGCTTTAACATTACTTAAATGAGGAAATGTGCTCAAGAGCTATCCATTCTAAATAACAAATACATGGAACTACTCAAGAGATACATTAATAATAATCTCTTCATGGGCAAGCTGCCCATAACTTCTTAGAAACATTACTATACATGTTTAACTACCATATAGGTTCCATTTAATACAGGTGTGGTAATTAACACATTAGAGGTGTTAAAACAAATTATTTAATATGCTGAAATAAATTAAATTTAACACATTTCTAGGACATCTCAGAGGATTATTCCTGATGTGGAGAGACAACAGAACACATCTTGCAACAGCTGGCCTTGAAACTTTCCTATGACAAGAGCCCCATGTGGACAAGAAGAAGATAGAATAAGGCTCAGAACAAAAGGATTGTTGCATCTGTGTGTCATGACCAAACTCCAGCTTGAAACATGCAAACTTGTAAAGCCTATGAATAGATAGGTCCTAACTTGCTAGCAGATTGCTACTGAAAAGTTACACAGAATTTATTTTATTTTATTTTTAATTAAATGAATGCTATACATAAAGAAGAACCAGATTGATGATTGGCTGTGTCAAAATGAATTATTTTTTTAAAGTATTTATCCTCCAAAGTATGTTTACATGGTTAATAGCTTGGATTAGAGTTGGCTACATCTGAAATATTATGCTCTACCATGCATTTAACAAAGATGTTTCCACTTACACATTTTGGATATTTGATATATACAAAATGAACTTTTTTTTGCTTGGAGAGGACTTGAATTATTTTCTAGAATTTATACAAGTTAGGACTTAGATGTAGTAATAAAGTGTTGTTAATAGTAACAAGGAGAGGACTTCCAGTTAAGATGGCAGCATAGGAACCATGCCAAAACAGCCAGGGGAGAAAAAGAAATAATACTTAATGGGGAGACACTGAAGGAATTCCCATTGAGAAAGAAGACAGGGGTGTCCACTCTCACCTCTACTCTTCAACATAGTACTGGAAGTCCTAGCTCAAGCAATAAGACAGGAGAAAGAAATAAAGGGGATACAAATTGGAAAGGAAGAAGTTAAGTTAGTCCTATTTGCAGATGACATGATTCTATACATAAGTGACCTGAGCACCTCCATCTCAGAACTCTTAAAGGTGATTAACTCCTTCAGTAAAGTAGCAGGAAACAAAGTCAATGCACAAAAATAAGTAGCCTTTCTCTATGCAACAGACAAAGATACAGAGAAAGAAATAAGCAACATTGTCCCATTTTCAATAGCATAAAAAAAAATATATGTTGGAATAACATTAACCAAGGAGGTGAAAGACCTTTACAATGAAAACATTAAAATGCTCAAGAAAGAACTTGAGGAGGACTTGAGAAAGTGGAAAGACCTCCCATGCTCCTGGATAGGGAGATTTAACATTGGGTGAAAATGGCAATCTTACCAAAAGCAATATATAGATTTAATACAATACCAATAAAAATCCCAACTTCTTTCTTCACAGAGATAGAAAAAATGATCTCAAAATTCATATGGAATGGCAGAAGGCCTCGGATATCCAAGCATATTCTCAGCAAAAGAAACACCTCTAGAGGCATCACCATACCTGATCTTAAGCTATACTACAAAGCTGAAAAGCTTTTTCACTGACAAACATATGACAAGCAGAGCAAATAGATTACCCACAGAATGAGAGAAAAATTTTGCTGGATCCACATAGGACAGAGGCCTAATTTCTAAAATCTACAAAGAGCTCAAAAATCTAAACAATAAAAAAATCAAACAACCCACTCACAAAATGGGGCAGAGAACTGCACAGGGAGTTCTCAGAGGAAGAAATACAAATGGCAAAAACACACTTAAGAGAATGTTCAACATCCCTAATCATCAGGGATATGAAAATTAAAACATCTATGAGATTCTACCTTACCCCAGTAAGGATAGAAAACATTAAAAAATCCAATGACAAAACAAATGCTGGCGAGCGTGTGGAGAAATAGGAACCCTCATTCACTGTGGGTAGGAATGTAAGCTGGTACAACCACTATGGAAAGCAGTATGAAGACTCCTAAAAAGGATGATTATAGAGGTATCAACAGACCCAGTTATCTGCTTACTGAGAATTTACCCTAAAAGCTCCAAGCTTCAGTTCAGAGATATTTGCTTAACCATATTTATAGCTGCTCAATTAATAATAGCTAAGAGCTGGAATCAACCCAGATGTCCATCATTAGATGAATGGATAACTAAGATATGGTATATCTACACAGTGGAATTCTGCACTAAGGAAAAATAACACAAAGAAATTTGAAGAAAAATCATCAAACTTGGAACAGATCATTCTTAGTGAACTCACCCAGTCACAGAAAGATAAGTGTTGCATGGTCTCACTCATCTGTGGCTCCTAATTTGTATTTTCCCAAGATGCTGACACACCTAATAAACATCTCAAGGATTTGACAATGGGGATGGTGGGGTGGGAGGGCAGGGAAAGGGTGGGTGGGGGGACAAAAAAACTGGACCTAAATGGAAATGGTACCATAAAATCCTATATTTTGAAAGACATACTAAAAGGTTGAACCTGCATCAGGTGCTTGGAGAGAACACCTGATTCAATCACAGGGGCTTGGAGAGGTGTGATGAAAACTAACTTCAATCTTCTCCTGTTTCCCTCTTTATCACTTCCTCTTCTCTCTCTTCTCTCTTTCTCTTTTCATATTATCTATACTTTCTTCCTTCTTTTCCCTTGGCACTGACCTGTAACTCTCAATACCAGCATGTGGTTAACCTCCACAATGAGCTGTTGATCAATGAGACCTACAAGGTTTCCCAAAAGAAGACAGATTTCTGTCAGAGTACTTGATGAGTCACCAAAGGTTATTGATAAGACCCTACTGCTGAAGACACCATATGCTTTTGGGATGGAACATGGAGAGACCAGGCTGGAATCTGGAAAAGAGTCAGTCCCCAGACAGATTGTCTAGTGCCAGAAGGTGGTACGTGAGTGACTTGGGGAAAATGACCAACATCTGTCTAAGCAACTCATGGTCTAAGCTACTCAGCAGCAAACAACCTGACGTGATGCTCACACAAGTGCAATAATGGCACATAGCCATGGTGGGTTACCAACTGCTCTTGATTTGGCTAATGGATCTGCTCAGAGGAATTGAGCCCATACCTGGAAATGGGAAACAAGTCAGAACCATATCCAAAAATGAGTCCGCTCTCCAATATCCAGCTCCCACCAATAGTGGGATACAAGAGGGCCTACGCCTATTAAATTCTCTCTAAAATAATAATGGTTATCCATGTATCTTGCACTGACCTCACTCTCTGTTGGAGCATCTGCCTCTCTCTTTCAGATGGACTGAGGTGAGAATCAGCCCATCGCACCTCAACAGGGCACCAGATGAAGCCATAGAGTTATAGGTGAAATGAGCAAGAGTGCTGCTTTGCTTCCTTGGTGAATCTGGTACCAGCACAAGGGTGAAGGAGATAGACACAAAGAACACTCAACTCCCACCAAATCAGATATCCAGAGACACAGAGACTCACAAAACCTCGTCACTAAAATAGAGCTAAAATGAACCCAACATGGCTCAGGGAAATTCATGGAAGAGGGGGCAGAAAGATTGCTAGAGCCTGAGTTGGGTCATTATACACAGAGTCATTGCCTCTCCCGCAAAACTGATGGCTACCACCATAAGGCAAGACCCACATTACCCATGCGGGGAAGACAGAGAGAAGGCTAATGATGGCACCATCATGCCTGTATATATACTATATACATAACTAATGAATAATATATTAAAATAAAAAAAAAAGTAACAAGGAAAAAGAAGCAAGAGAATTTATCCCCACTGCCTCCGCTCCCCTGTGGTAACCAGCAGGCTACTTCAGTCAGAACCTGCGGGCTCCCCACTTCTCCAGTGTCATGGAAAGGATCCAGCTTCACATCTCCACAACTCTGTCACGTTATTCTAAGGAATACTTATTACTTGACACAACCAACCCAGAGCCATTGGAGGGTTAATTAAAGAATATTTATAAAGCACTTCCAAAATGAAATAAAGTTCTACAAATGCCAATGTTATTCAGACATTTGGCAGCATATAATGAAAAGAGGAAATCTTCATGCTGGCATAGCTGGCTTAATCTCTAAAAAACAAATGGAGGTGTTGAAAACTCAACGTTAATTCAGTAAATGTTTATTGAGCATATATAGTTTCCAAAATCTGTAGGACAAAGGTGAATCAAACTTGTTCCTTTTGCTTAAGGGGTTTACTCTCTGGTATCTTGAAAGACAGATAGATAAAAAGTTCATTAAAGTTTAAGAAAAATTCCAAAAGTTTCTCAAAGAAGTCACAGTGAATGATTATTTCCAATTGGAGTTAAAGACCGAGCTATAGATCAGAAGATATTTCATCTAGACCTTGAAAGACGGCAATTTTTACTAGCCATTTTAAGCAGAGGAAACCCAGTTGAAAGGTAGGAAGGCTTTTCAAGGGCATATAATTAGCTCAATTTTGTGCATCAAGGGCAAAGATCAGAATGATAAGGTTGCATGGAGTTGTCTTGAAAAGAACCTTAACTATTGGCTAAAGGAGTCAACAGATCTCTGAGGGCTTGTATGAAGGGTTAAAGAGTGGGGTGGTTAGGTGATACGCAGGACAGGGTTGGACACAAAAGGTACACTCAGATGTTATTTGTGAGGCAATGAGTGGATTACCTTTCCTTACATTTTAATTCTGATAATAGTTTCCTTAGACAGGTTGCTAGTTTCATTCAAGGCCATAGGTGAAGTTTCTCCTATAACCTGAGCTCTGTTTTAAATGTCTCTGCTATCCCACTTGCAGAAATGCCTCTGCTTACCACTCTTTTCCAATCATGTCACCCCATTTGAGTCCCCTCCAATTCTGATCTTTTGCCAGCTTCACTGGGCCCTCTTTCCTCCAACTCCTTCAAGACAGGGCTGACACCTCTGTTTAGAATACCTTTCTTTTTTTCCCCCCATCCTAAATTCTATTGTCTCCCTTAAGATTACAGAAAATGGCATGTACTTTTGAAATTCTGTGATCCTTCTTATTCATTCATTGTTTAGCAAAATCACTGTGGAGGAAAGTGAGAAGTGCTGGTGGAACAAAAAGCAAGCCAGGAAGAAACCAAACATGGAGTAGCAGGAAGCTATGAAAGCATTTAAAGAAGCAACAATTCCAGAGAGGAATTCTCTGAATCAAACAGAAACTCAACATCTATTACATGTATTTGTTAGAAAAATTTAGTTTTAATAGTTAATAAGATATTTAGGGATGTTATGGGAACATGACCATGACTCATTAAAATTTAACTTAAAATGAACACTAGGGGCCTGGAGAGATAGCTTAGCAGTTAAACTGCTTGCCTGCAAAGCCAAAGAACCCAAGTTTGATTCCTCAGGACCCATGTATCTAAGCCAGATGCACAAGGTGGTTTATGAGTCTGGGATTTGTTTGCGGTGGCTGGAGGTCCTGGTATGCCTTTCTTTCTCTCTCTTTCTCTCTCAAATAAATAAATAAATAAATTTTTTAAATGAACACTTGGCTGAAAAGATGACTCAGTGATTAAAGCTGTTGCCTGCAAAGCTTAACAACCTGGATTCGATCCCCAGTACCCACATAAAGCCAGATGCCAGATGCACAGAGTGGTGCATGCATCTGGAGTTCATTTGCAGTGGTTGGAAGCCCTGGAATACCCATATTCTCTTTCTCTGTCTCTCTCTGCTTGAAAAAAATATGTATATAATATTATATATTATATAAATATATTTCATATATATTATATATATTCACATATGTTTACATATATATATTTATTTATTTTAGAGAGTGAGATAGAGATAGAGAGAGAATTGATGTGCCAGAACCTCAGCCACTGCAAGCAAACTCCAGACCCTTGTGCCATCTAGTGGGCATGTGTAACCTTATGCTTGGCTCACCTTTGTGAGTCTGGCTTGTGTGGGATCTGGAGAGTTTAACATGGGTCTTTAGGCTTTGAAGGCAGGCACCCTAACAGCTAAGCCATCTCTCCATCCCCTAAAATAATTTTTTAAATGAACACTAACATCTAAAAGAGATCCTAAAATTGAAACATGAATATCATCTCCAAGGATTATTTTGCAATAACTACTGGCACCACATGGGGAGAGGGCAGGCACACGATAACATGTAAGACAAAGAAGAGCCATCAGCACCAACAGTGTCAAGACTGGTAACACTGGCTTAGACGGAAGCATCATTCAGCACTGTTATTGCAGGTGAGAAGGGGGTTTTGAAAAGAGCCCTACAGGGTGAACAGATGGAAAGGCAATCTGACTACCAGGCACCCCTAAGTGAGGATTATGGTCCAGGGCAGGTTGGAAGGAGGAGGACCCAGTGGTCTAGGGAGAAGTGCTGGCTATCAGAATCTAAAATAAATTTTGTATATTTGTCATTGTGGTTAAGGAAACTAAGATGGAGCAGATGATGATATAGCTGTGGGTCAGGGCTCAAATCAATTATGACCTTGCCTCTTTTTTGACAATAGATATTAATGGTGACATGGAACAACTAGTCAGTGTCCAGTCTTGATTATCTCAGCATTCCTGGGTACATTGCAATGTAGACAAGATAAAAGAAGAAAAGATGACATAAGCTAGACTATTTTATGAGATAAGGTAAATAGATGGAACAATATTTAAAATTTCACAGTAAATTTGAATTTTGGGTGATAATTTGACAACGAATATCAGACATTTCTCTCTAGTTGAGCTAGATTTTTATGTGGTGGTAGGTTTGAAAAATGCTCCAAAATACTCTGGAACTCCCTTCAAAAATTGGAGCCTACTTCTCTTCTGAGATTGGGCTAGAATTAGTGACTCACATTGAATGAGTTGGATGAAACTGAAGAAATGGCCTTAAAATTGGCCACAATACCATAAGACTACTGCCTTGCTGTGGGGAACATCAACGCTCTGTCACTTAAGACTCATGAAGAGGTTTATGTGACTAAGAGACAACAACTTCCCCTGAGAGCAGGTCTCTAGGCCAAGGTAAAACTTCAGATGACTGTGTGACAACTGTATGTGATCCTTGGGTCAGAACCACCCAGTTAAGCTGCCTCCAAATTCTTGATTCTTTGAAAGTAGATAATGCTAATAATTTTTGAGCCTGCAAGTTGTAGATAATGTGTTAAGTGTGTAGTCTGTGTATGCCATTTATAAAATGTGTATGATATATATATAACTAGATACTAACAAACACAAACATATATAGGTAATACAAACATACAGGAATAAATTGTTTACTAAAGACTATTACAGATAGATTACATGAGGGTAGGATTTGGATTTTTTTTTTTTTTTTTTTTTTTTTTTTGGCTTTTCGAGGTAGGGTCTCACTCTGGCCCAGGCAGACCTGGAATTAACTATGTGGTCTCAGGGTGGCCTCGAACTCTCAGTGATCCTCCTACCTCTGCCTCCCGAGTGCTGGGATTAAAGGCGTGTGCTACCACACCCGGCTGGATTTGGATTTTTAAGAAGAGATCTCCTTATGTGAGATGGCATTTTGATTCACAACTATGTGGTAAAGATTTGGACTCGAGCTAGATTCCCAAGGTTCCAATCATGACTCTCTCCTACTTGCTCTGTGACCTAGGCATTTAGATTAATATCCCAGGGTCCTCTTTATTTAAAAAAATACTAATCAATATTTATAAAGTATTTATTAGTGTGTCTGAAATATAGTTAGCATGAGATCATCATTAGTTATTACTATTTTTGTAATTATGTCACCTTATATACTCAGATGATGACAGGTTTACAAAATATTCTGCATATGTTATCAGAGAGCACGGAGCCTGGTTTGCAATGGGTCCAGGGAGGTTCTCAAATCAAGCATTAAGGGCTGCCTTCATCTGAGCCCTTCGCACACAGGACACTTGGGCTGGTCTTGAGGCATCAACATGTAGGGCCAACTGCCTTAGGACCATCATGGTATTTACTGTTAAATATGTAAAAAAAAAAAATAAATAACACACAAAACTAAAAACAAATACAATTAGGAAGCAAAGTAATAAATGGCTCATGTTTGGGGCAGTTTTATCTTTCAGTAAACATATTTCTTCTTAATTCATACATAAAATTTATCTAATTTTAGTACTAGGTAGATTGACTTCTCAAAATGTTCTGATCTCAGGTGCATTTCAAACATCCAATACGTATCTGAGTGTTAAAATATAAAAACACAAAATGAAACCAAGTTCACAGAAATTTTTCTTGGAGCTGCCTCTTTACTTAAGGGAGGAAAGTTAGTCCAGCTCCTGCTCATTTGTTGCTTGCTCCTAGCGACCATGAGCTTTCAGAGTAAACTCAGGTACAGTTTACAAGATAGGATCACACTTAAGGCTAATTGTGGCCCTGACCATGTAAGAGCAGGACAGAGCACTCTACCCCTTTGGAAAGTGGACCTAATATATTTTAGCCCGACCTTGAGCAGCAAAGTAAATTGGGAGAAATTTGATAATTTTTTTTGAAAGGGAAAAAAATGTGAGAAAATATATCAAGAGTATGTCTTTCTGCTAATAGTGAGCAATGGCAGGTTCTTATCATGCTGATTAAAGAAAAGTGGTTAAGAGTAAAATCAGAGCATCTTGGACCGAGCACTTTAAAGTAGGGAAAGAACACTGTTCAAGAGACGTGGTGAGTGGGAAACAGCATGGCGCCTTTTGTTTTGTAGAGAAAAAAACTTTCCTTCATTAAAACTGACACTATTTAGAAAATCACAATGTCACCTCTAATCACAGAACATTTTATGTGAGCCTAATCTGTTCACTTCAAAGATTTTACTGAAATCAGTCTGACTATGTTTTGTCATTTTCACGAGGAAAGAGCCTCTAGCAACTGCATTTGAAATCCTTGATGTAAATTGTAGAAATGATGAAGAGAGGAAATCACTTGGAAAACATACTTTTTTTTTTTTTTTTAAAAAGAGGATTTTGAAGAAAATTACTACAGTTATATTTTTCTATAAATAGAGGTAATGGTACTTTCAATTTTATAGGATTCTTATGAAGATGAGTTAGCATTTTAAGTTAATATCAAGGCATATAGAATAGTCGTTGCATATAATCCATGTTATATAGATGCTTGTTAAGTACATTAAGTACATAAGTATAATGCTTAGCATGCAGTAATTGTTAGTGAAGAGAAAAATGGGTAAGGGGAGGTGGAAGAGGAAGTGGCACATACTTGGACACTTGTTTGTATGATTGTTTAGATTTTTTTTTTTTTGGTAGGGTCTCACTCTAGCTCAGGCTGACCTGGAATTCCTCCTACCTCTGCCTCCCGAGTGCTGGAATTAAAGGCGTGTGCCACCACCACTAAAACAGCTCTGTCCAGGTCTTCCAGGTAGAGTGAGACATCTTATTATTTTCCTGAGTGTGGAAAATCCTTTGTTATTTCCATTGCTATGCCTTCACTTCTAGTTGCCTGTTTCCAGATGATTCTTTCCTTTTTGTCATTAGTATCATGGTATAGTTCCCTTTCCCAGAATGTCATTTGGTTTTGTGTTTCCCATTGAAATATGATAACACAATTGTCCTATAGTTGCTCCTACTGAAACATGTTCTCACTAACATGTACCCACACTGATGCATGCACCTTGGTGTCCCCTATGTGAATGTAGGCCAAGTTTCTACTAAATTTGTATTTCTCAACAGTCCAAAGTCACTTATCATCCACGATGATGATGATTTTAATATTTTTATTTATTTGAGAGAGAGGTAAAGGCAAAGAGAGAGTATGGATGAGCCAAGGCCTCCTGCCACTGCAATCGAACTCCAGCTACATGTGCGACTTTGTGCATCTAGTTTTATGTGGATACTGGGGATTCAAACTCAGACTGTCAGGCTTTGCAAGCAAATGCCTTTAACCACTGAGCCATCTCGCTAGGCACATGCTGCTTATTATTTTACTCAAAGAAGTAATGCTGGTTAAGTACACTGGTCATTTCTGAAATAGGTTTAAACTTTCTGTGAGCATTGGAACAAATTATATTTGCAGTAAGTTTTAGTAGTTTACAAAGCACTTATAAAATTATCTAATTTTATCCTTACAAAACTGCTACATAGCATTAACTAACATTATTCACTTTTCATCTAATGAAGCTACCAGTAAGAGAGGAAAGGAAGTCTGAGAGAAAGAGAGAGAGAGAGAGAGAGAGAGAGAATACTACTTTAAAGTCAACATGAAATGCTTAGACTTCTTAGACCAAAATTCTTTTGCTTCTCATTTTGTTCTGTCATTCAAGGTTTTTTTTCAAACCAGGATCAAGGCAAAAGATTAAAGATGATTACAGGAATTTTTACTTCTTTTGGTAATGTTTTATCCTCTCTGTACTTGCTTAAAATAACAAATTTGAACATTACTTAGCTATATATGAATACTCTTTAGATCAGGTGATAGATGGAATTCTAAAGTTGTCTTTCAAATTCCTGCTCCCTAGTTATTCAATTAATGTATACTAATCTATATGTTGCTATGAAGAGACTTTGCAGATCTAATTAGTGTCACTAATCAGTTGACAAAAAAAAATAAGAAGATTGTCCTATATTTCTGGGTAAGCCAATGTAATCTTGTGAGCCCTTAAAATCCCAAGAGGAAATAGCAGGAAAGCCAGAGATGCTGAAAGTGTGATGAGTCAGAGTACTGGTAGTGGATTAAAGACAGAAGAAGGAGAAGTAATTCTGACAACCAGTGGGCCTGAGACCCACAGAAGAATTCAATTCCCTCTTATACCTTGGTTTCAGAGTAGTTATAGCCTGAGACTACATAGTGAATTTCAGGTCAGCCTGGGCTACAGCAAGATCCTACCTTGAAAAACCAAAACAATAACAATAACAACAGGGAAAAAAAAAAAAACAGCAAAAAACCCCCAAGAGAACGTTTTAAGTCTCTAAGTTATGATAATAGGTTATGCAGCAATAGAAAATGAATACGGAACTATATATTTAAAGTTTGAAGGAGGAATATGAAAGCTTTGATCCCCACACTCTTGTCCTCATTCATAGATCCCTTTTTCTGAGCACAGATAGGACAGTGGTATGTGGCTCCAGGGAATTCTAAATGGCTTCCTTTAAATCATCCTATTGAGAGATTTTACTATTCCCTAAGCAACAATGATGGTGTTGCATCTGTGAAGAAGTGAGTGTGAACCCATCCAGCAGTTCATACACTTGATACCTCCAGTAGTGATAATGGTACCCACAAAACTCTCAGCTTGCCGGTTGGTCTGCCTCCACACACTTCTGTACTTCTCTATACCATGTCTCTGAGGTCTCAGAGTGTACTTTTTTTTTTTTTTTTTGGTTTTCCGAGGCAGGGTCTCACTCTAGCCCAGGCTGACCTGGAACTCACTATGTAGTCTCAGGGTGGCCTTGAACTCACAGTGATCCTCCTACCTCCACCTCCCGAGTGCTGGGATTAAAGGCATACACCACCACAATTTGCAGAATGCACTTAAAAAATATTTTATTTATTTATTTGAAAGCAGAAAGAGAGATAGAGAGAAGAGAGACAGACAGAGAAAGAATGGGCGCTCCAGGGCCTCCAGCCACTGCAAATGAACTCCAAATGCATGCACCACCTTGCGCATCTGGCTTAGTTAGGTCCTAAGGTATTGAACCTGGGTCCTTTGGCTTCACAGGCAAGTACCTTAACTGTTAAGCTTTCTCTACAGCCCTAGGAGTGTACTTTTTTGATTTTTTTTTTTCTGTGACTCTAAATGGTCCCCTAACATTGGACTGAAGATTTCTGCTTCCTTCAGGCAACTGGACAAACAATACAGTCAGCATCTAAGCCCAATTCAGCAGGCATTTTGTCTGGAACAGCAGTTCTACTCTTAGGTATAGTACATTGAATTGTGTTGCTCAGAAATTCACAAGCTAATGCCTGAACTCCTTAACTTGAAGATATGACTGGATTAGGAATAGGGCTGTTATAGATGTGATTAATTAAAATTAGATTATACTGGAGTAGAGTGGGCTGCTAACCCAATTTATGTGGTGTCCTTATACAAGAGGGATATTGGGCTATATGACATAGGAAGATCATGTGGTAACTGAGGCAGAGACTGGGGCGACACAGAAATAAAGGAACACGCAAGCCTGCCAGCAAACCAAGAGTAACTAGGAGCGTCCTAGAAAGTACCCTTTCCTCTCCCGTGGGAAGCAACCCTGCTGAGCCTTTACTTTGGACTTCGAGGCTCCAGAACTGTGAAACAGCAAATTTCTGTTGCTGAAGCAATCTTCTTTGAGATTTTCTCACACAACAATACTACAGTCGTCTCCATCTGGCCCCCATCATAGTTGAGAGTGGCAGAGATAACCTGCAGTACGTGTTAGTCTTGGGGTGTTGATCATTGTGGAAAAATTTTTGGTCATTACCAAGCTGTTTTGTAATCTGATGTCACAGTTGGATTTTTTCCACATCAAGTCTTCCTATAGACTCTTCATCAGATATCTAGACATGCCGTTGTGGAGGAATAACGAATGATCCACCCTAGCATAAGAATATGATTCATGAATGTGAGATGGGCCAAATGTCTGATGTACATTTTATTGTTGTCATGGGAATAATTGAAGAAGAGCTTTATGAAATTTTATCAAAAATGACCATAAGCCAGGCGTGGTGGCACACGCCTTTAATTCCAGCACTTGGAAGGCAGAGGTAGGAGGATCTCCATGAGTTTGAGGCCACCCTGAGATTACATAGTGAATTCCAGGTCAGCCTGGGCTAGAGCGAGACCCTACCTGGAAAAACCAAAAGAAAAAAAAATGACCATGACTTTATGAACAAGTACAACAATGGGTTTTCTGAAGTCAGCAAATCAACTCATTAATTCTCTCTATCATTGTAAAAGATTAAAATAGGGAAAATGCTCAAGATTACACTATTAATTCTAATAGGTTTCATTGTCTAAAGCACAAAAGGTTGCATATGTTTTCCACCATGTTTGAGCATTATTTTACCAAACAACATGTCATATTTCACATACACACACAAAAGTCAGTGCATAACCACAGAGAAGAAAGTAAGTAAAATGCAAGATTTGGGGAACATGGTTTCAATACCCATTTTATCAAGATTATGAATGATTCATCTGCCTGACTTCATTACCTGTAAAGTGAGAATGGATGGGTTGCCATGCTATTTTTCCCTGCAATGTGAAGATATAATACCTATGAATATTCTTTGAGAAATCTATTCAATATATATTTTTCTCAAGAAAATATTAAACTAATTTTGTGTGTGTGATAAAGCCAAAACTCATCTGTCACTGTGAATTCCAAATTACTAACTTGGTGAGATCATTTTCTGTTCAGGATTTAGTTGAACAGGAAAAAGTGGAAAGGATATGAAGGCTAGAGAGGGTGGGAATAGCAATGAGAAGGGTTTGCATCAAAGTACTAACACTGGAAGGAGACAGGGAGGGTGATTGGACATTATGAGGGCCTATGTCTAATAATAATTGTCAGTAGTATTGCTCTGTTTTGCAAAATTCAGACTGGGGTAATCAATGTTGTGTGTGTGTGTGTGTGTGTGTGTGTGTGTGTGTGTGTGAGTGAATGTATATATGCATGTATGCATGCATGTATGTATGTTCTTTTTTTTTTTTTTTCGAGGTAGGGTCTCACTCTGGTCCAGGCTGACATGGAATTAACTATGTAGTCTCAGGGTGGCCTTGAACTCTCGGCGATCCTCCTACCTCTGCCTCCCGAGTGCTGGGATTAAAGGCGTGCTCCACCACACCCGGCTGTATGTATGTTCTTTAAAGCTTATAGAATGAGGCCATCTATACCAAATAATTTATGTACAGATTGGAGCAATATGGAAAAGATACATATGAGGTTTTCCAGTTCAGAATGAATAATCTAGCAATATTCAACCTTGCATTTACTAAATTGTATTTATAGATCCTGAACTTTAAGGAATTCCTTAAATGAAGGATTGTGACAATAAATTCAAATATAATACAAGGGGAAGATTGGTCTAAAAATCTCATTATGAAATCTTAGTCATTCTTCAAGGCTTCATTATTTTACTCTTTGAAGTGTTTCTGACCTTCCACTTTCCCTCTCTGATGCCCTCTTCAGAAATTATTAATTGCTCTACAATAAAGCTTACCCTGTTGCCGTCTCCTGTACTTGCACAAATACTTTTGAGATGGGTCTTGAGGCCCCAGAAGTGAGTGAACAGAGCAGTGAGTGAACACAAAAGGCTCTGGCACGACCTGATCCTCATCGTTCTTCTACTGCAAGCATACATTCTGGGGCTCAGAGGACTTAGAGAACACGCTGGGTTCCATTCACTTTCTCGTGTGGAATTGAGGCTTGTGCTTATCTTCTGCCAAGCCTCACACCTACCTCTCATCACTTGTCATGACCTCACCCTCATGGAATGATGGTTTTGAGTTGAACTGTTCTTGGCACCTCTAGGACAGACTTGACCAAAGCCAGATAAACACCTCTTGAGTAAGTGATTGAGAAACTATCGCTTTTGCTGCTGTACAAAATTAAGAACTTGATCTCTAGACACACTGATAGAAACCTTATTCTGGCCTATTTTTAGCTTCACAATTGTAGGCAAGTCTCTCAATCTTTCCAAGCCTTGGTTGTAACACAGATGTAACTACACTACCGATAATTTTGCTTAAAGACAAGATGCAGTAATGCACATGCTGTGCATTTACGCTTATGGCTTTAGTATTGTCAGATTTCATGAGTGCCATTATTGTGACCACTGTGTTTCTATTGACCTTAGTTTCATCCCCTCCAATTATTTTTTTAGGAATGCTTGAGGGACTGAATCATGGGAAAGGCTGGAAAAGTAGACCACAAACCAGTTTCAGGAACACTTCCAACCATACCACTGAACTGGATTGAGAAGGGAATTGTAGTGGCTGCTGTATCTAGAAGCTGCCATTGCTACGGAATGTGGAGCCACACTGCCACTGCCTCACACATCACTGCTTCTTCCATCCACACCCTCAAGATGGAGGCCCAGAACTCACATCCTCTCATTCAAGTAACTTTTAAATGAAGCCTTATGCCGGTTTGTTGCCATAGAACGCATATCTTATCTGCACCTTGCAGTAACTTGGAGCTGAAGAGAAGCTAGTGTGCCAGAGCAGAGGGAGTAAAGAAGCAAGAAAGCCGGGATGCAGAAGTGTGGGTTTATGCACAGGAACTATGCTGCCTTAAGCATATTTAGATGGACATTAAATCATCCAAAGCACCAAGAGGAATAAATCATAGTAGACTGCATGGCTATGCCCTCCCCAAATTCATGTTTTGAAACTTAACCTTCTAGATGCTAGCATTAGGAGATGGAGGTCGCTGGGTTGAGAGTCGACGGAACACTCATGATTGTGATCAGTGCCAACGAGATGGTGTTCTTTTTGAACCAGAAAGCAGGCCTCACCAGTTCCCACATCTGTTGGCTCCTTGATCTTGGTGTTCTCAGCTTTCAGAACTTAAAAAAAATAAAGTTATGTTGCTGACAAATCACCTAATTCTGTTACAGTAGTGGCTGTGGTCAGCTCCATGCTGTTGGAATGAAGGGATTTATGTGAAACTTACAGATCCAGGGGAAGTTTCATAATGGCAGAAGAAGCCTTGCCCCCTTTCCATGCAGAAAGAAAAACCAACACCAGTACCACCAATAGCAAGCACACACCGGGAATCCCAGACGGAGCTCAAGCACTCTGCCTACCTTAGCCTAGAATTCAAGTCCGTTCCCAGTAACATCTTAGAGCTGGACTCCAGGATTGGCCCACAGTGACACTTCTTCCAGCTAGGTGGCTGGGAATCCAAGTTACAGCTTTAGTGAAACATTTAAGCCGAACTACCACAGTAGCCTAAGCCAACAAAGAAAGGAAGGAGAGAAGGAGGAAAGAGACAATTGGAGGGCAGGCAAGAGGAAAATGACTGCAAAGGAGATTTGAGAACTACTTATTAGAATGTCAAATACATGTCCCTGGATTTTGAGTTTGAATGGCCTATTCTTCTGACATAGTTTTAAAACATCAAGGTAGATTACTTGACTTAAATGAGCAGGTAGTTGGGAGCAGGAAAGGATTAGACAAGGAGAAAGTTTCTGGACTCAAACCTAGTAAAAGCTTGCTTGGGCCAATTGACTTATCCCACTAAGAATTAAGCATCTTGTTATAGATTGTCAGATGTATTCCTGCTAGGGAGTGCTGCTAGCTTTTGAAGCTGGGAGAATATTTTATATTCCTGCCTTAAGCCAGGTCATTCTAGCTGCTAGTTACCAATGAGAGTGTACTGGCTAAGGCCCACATCTTTCTCAACTGAGATAAAGCAACTCTAAATTTTTTCCTCTGAGGGAAAAGGACTTCAGCAGGCTGTGAAATTGCTTCTTTAAAATCAGATATAGGTTTTCTTTTTGAACCAGCTCACTACTCACAAGAACTTACTGAATTCTTGAAAATACTATTGCTAAGAGACAATTTAACTTTGCTTTGAGATGAAATGTGTCTTATAAGAGTTTCAGAGGGAACACACCAACAGTTTCATGTAATTTTAAGATACTATGTCCATGTAGCCTGAAAACAAACAACAAAAAAATATAATAAAGAGGATAATAAAAAATTGCATTAATATTTTAGATCACTTACTTATGAACTTATATAGCATTTATTGAACCAGTTCAAGTATTTCTTATAGATTGAATGTTTGTCACCAAAATTCACACACTGAAACCTAATACCCAAAGTATTTATATTTGGGGATGAGATTTTTGGAAGGTAATTAGGTCATAAGGGCAGAACCCTCCTAAATGAGATTGGTGTCTGTAGCAGTTCCCATATCATTCCTGGAACAAAATATCCAACCAGAAGCAGCTTTTGGGAGGAAAGGGTTTATTTCACCTTGCAATTAAATAAAAACAACTGTTTAATTGACAACATCCATGAATCTAAACCTTATACCATGATAATAATCCCCTCTCACCACTCTCCCTTTTCCCTCTGCCAATCCACCCTGCACTGAACTCTTTCCTTCTTCTTTCCTACTGGCTTCTCTTCTATTTTGATGTCATCGTATTTTTTCCCTCCTATTATGCAGGTCTTATGTAACTAGAGTCAGCCACTGTGAGCTCATGAATATCAAGGGAACATCGTGTCTGAAAGACAGTATTCTAAGCACTCTTTCCCTTCTTTGGGTCATGCATTCTTTCAGCCATCTCTTCCACAATGGTCCCCAAACCTTGGAGGGTATGATAGGGATGTCTCATTTAGTGCTGAACACTCTACTGTCACTTCTCAACACTTTGGTAAGTTTTGAGTCACTCCAGTAGTCACTGCCATCTGAAAAGAGCAGCTTCAATAGCCAAAAGTGAGAGTAGCTTTTATATATGGGCATAAACATATGTATTTAGAAGGCAGTTTGGTGGGCATAAGATATCAATTTAGCCAGAAAACAGTTTCCCCCTAGGGCTTATGACCTTCCATGCCATAGGCTTTTTATTAGATTTTCAATACCAGGCATGGATTCTCTACCATGAAGCTGGCCTTAAGTTCAGAGTTGGCTTCTCCCATAACAAACATGTCACCGTTGTACCAGTTGGTACATTTGACTTTGCTGGCCAGCTGTAAAGCTTACAGGATCCACTGCTGGTTGAACCTATTGATGATTTTTCTCCCCAAACAGACTGCATAGGTCTTTCCAGCATCCTGCTAGCTATCTAACAGAGAGGCAGCTTCAAGTTCAGCTCCAGCTTGATTTCTCAGTGTCCTACAGCCCAAGCACGTGGAGTCTTCCGTTCTGGTGAGCAGCCATCGGCTTACAGTTTTGAAGAAAATTTTCATCATAGTGCAGAAAGCATAGAAGGCCTGAGCAAGAAGTATGGTTTGCACCTCCACATCAGAGGGCAGAAAGTAGCAAGAGTGAGCCAGCTTGAATACCCAGTGAACTGAAGTAATAGATCCTAAGGTCCGTCCCCAGTGACACCCTCCTCCAGCAAGGCTACTCCTCCCCAAAGCTCACAACTTTCCCAAATTGCCACCAGCTTGGAACCAATTATTCTAAACACATGAGCCTATGGAGGACATTTCATTCAAACCATTACAGTGTCCTTCAAAACAAGATGCTAGAGACCTTCCTTGTCCCCTCAAAGTCACAGTGACAAACCAGCCATCTGTCAGCCAAGAAAAAGGCCCTCTTCAGTCATTGATTCTGTAGGCACTTTGATCTTGGATTTTCTCATCTCCTAACCCATCATAAATACCTTTTCCATTGTTTTTAAGCGACTGAATTTACACCATTTTTATAGCGACTTGAATGAACTATGACAGTGTTATCTGTTTAAATCTTATGCCACTTCAATGTGGCAATTACTTTTTTCAATTCACAGGCAAAAAGAATAAAATTTGGAGAGATTAAATGATGAACAAATTCATGCAGAAAGTTGTGGAACTTGAATTTAATCTCAGACATTCTGGTTTGTAATTTTGAGCTAGTGACCTCACAATGTGTGTGTGTGTTTGTGTGTGTGTGTGTGTGTGAGGCTGTGTGCATGCATGCATTTGCATGTGTGCACATATTAATGGACTGTGAACAGTTAATCATTGTTGTCAACTTGACTAGGTCAGAAATCAAAGGCATGCCTCTTGGACAGATCTATAAGGACACTTCCAAAAAGAATTACCTGGATGGGGAAGACCTTGCCCTAGTTTAGGCAGCCCTTCAGTTGACATCCTATATATAAAGAAGTTTCAGGAAAAAGTGGCCTTTTTTTTGCCCTGGTTGTCTTTGCTACTTTCTGGTGAATACCCTGTTGTTGCTGTTTTCCACAGACATTGGAACCCATGTACAGCCTTCCAATGCAGGCTGAAGACCATCAGCTCTCTAGCAATACTCCAGGCCTTCAGTGTCAGATTGGGACTGCTGAGAAATCCAGCATTGTGGACTGAGTAGCGACCAGTTTCTCTGATTCTCCAGCCTGTGGACAATCATTGCTGGACTACTCAGCTTATATTCTGCAAATCCTGCAGGTCCATCTAATAGCATATATACCTGCATTTCTGTTTGTTGCATAAATAAATAGGTAAGTGTTTAAATTATTGAGTAGATACACATAGTCACAGCTGTGACAAACTAAATGAAAAGAGAGACTGATTGAGAGGGGGAGGGGATTAGATGGAGAGCAGTGTTTAAAAGGGGAAAGTGGGCCGAGGGATGGAAGTACCATGGGATATTGTCTACAATTAAGGAAGTTGTCAATAAAAAATAAATTAATTTAAAAAAAAGAAAAAATCTAATAATTACTTGCTATTTGCCTTTCAGTCTTTGTGTTCCTTATTCCATTTTTCTTTTGTTTTTGTTTTTGTTTTTTTCTAGGTAGGTTCTTGCTCTAGCCCAGAATGACCTGGAATTCACTATATGGTCTCAGGCTGGCCTTGAAATCACATGGATCCTCCTACTTCTGCCTCCTGAGTGCTGGGATTAAAGGCATGTAACACCACAGCCAGCTCCTTATTGCATTTAAAAAAAATTTACTCCCTACTTACTATTTTGCTTGCTCAGCTCTTTTTTTCTTTTTACTTTTGCATATGTGTATATGAGGTGGTTTGAATGGATGTCCCCCAGTAGATTCAGTAATTTCTTAAAGCTTTAGCTCTCCACCCTCCTGGCTATAGGAGGTGGCAATGTGGGTGGATCCTAGCGTTCAGCTTTCAGGTGTTACTGTGGGTGGATCTGAATCCCCACCTAAGGTATGCAGAGTGCTTGAGCTCTGTCTGGGGCTCCTGGAGTGTGCTTGTTTATGGTGCTGCTGGTGGTATTTCTCTCTGTGTGGGCCTGTGAAAGGGGGCTAGCTTCTTCTGCCATTATGGAATTTACCCTGGATCTGTAAGCTGCAAAAAATCCCTTCCTCTTATAAACTGTGCCCTATTTGTAAGTTCATCCCAGCAATGTAAAGCTGTCTACAACAGTGTACATGTCTATACTATGTTGGGTATGGTATGTGTATATGGTGTTATGTATGTGTGGTGTGTACTTGTATATGTACAGATACATGTGACCCATACACACGTGTGTGGAGGCCAGAGGATAGCATCATGCATCTTCCTCTACTGCTCTTCCATATGTTTCCTTGAGATGGAGTCTCTCACAGAACCAGGAGTTGCCATTTTTAGTCGGTCTGCCTGACTGGTGAGACCCAGCATTTCTGCAGTCTCTGCTCCTCACAAGACTGGAGTTTCAGGTGTGTTTGGCCATGCCCAGCTGTTTGCATGGGTGCTGGGGAATCCATCTCAGAGAGAATCAGGCCTTAAGCTTTGGTGCAAATGCTCTTGCCTGCTGAGCCTTCTCCCTAGTCCAGACATTTTCTTCTAGAAGCTAAGATTCCTTTTATCTATTTTCACTTATATTTCCTGTGCTTTGGGGGCTTAATAAAAAAAAAAAAAAAAAGAAGAAGAAGAAGTTCACTTATTCCAATGTCCTGCGGTGGTTCCCTATGTTTTCTTCTAGTAATTTCATAGTTTCTTTTGGGGTCAACAATAATGCTTTTAATCCGTATTTCCCTTGTTAGTAGATTGTAACAATTTTTTGGTGGTGGTGTTGACAAATTGTAAAAGTATCCCCAGTCATAATGTGATTCACTTTCCTGGTTCACAGCTTAAGAAGAATGACCTTGTGCCAATGCCAGTACTCTACTGACCTTGCTTCGGGAATTACCTTCCTCCTTTCAATAGTTTCTGGCAGCTGACAGCTCAGGGAACCTCTCTTTACTGCTTGGGGAGTAACATCTAGTGTTTGACCAGGCGATAAGCAATTGACTGGTTGTAACTAGCAAAGGGAACTGAAGATTTGCTGTTTAGATAAACTTACAAGCAGTTCTTTTGTTTTGGATTTATCAGATCCTGTACAAGCACAATCAGTAATGTTTTTGGAGAACTAAGCTTTTAATCTCAATGATAGACGTCATCTGAAATGTTTGTACAAGGTATATGCATCCCCTGATGTGAAATGGTATCTTTACTATCATGTCTATTGAATTATTTCATTTTAAATAATTTGCTTAAGGGAGGTCTAAAAACTGGCATTTATTGGAATAAAATAGTGGCATGAAGACGCAGTAGTCAAAGCAAAGTCACTTCAGGGAACAATATGCTTAGAATTTATTTATGGATTTAAAAAGAAACAGAGGTGGGCTTAGGAAGTGGCACAGCAGGCAACAGGCACTAGCCATGCAACCATTAGGGCTGAGTCCCATCCTTAACACTCAGGTGAAAACCTGGATGTGTCCACACATGCCTATAACCCAGTCCTGTGAGGGATGGAGACAGGACAATCACTGATGCTCACTACTCAGTCTGACCAAGCAAGCAAACAAACAAACAAACAACACAACAACAAAAACAACAGTGGCAGTTCCAGGTTCAGTGAGAGACTCGATCTCAAAGAAATAAAGTGAAAAACAACCCTGTGCTTTCCTCTGACTTTCATATACATGTACACAGGGCACACGCGTCTACATGCACATGTGCATACGCTATTCATACATCACACTACACACACTATATGTACGCTTTCACACACTCAACAAAGATAAAAGTTCACATCCAAATAAACTTGGTACTTAAAAAAAAGAAACCACAAATAATATTTAGAAGCAAATTGTATCCATTTTCTTTACTTAAAAAAAAAAAAAACAGAACATTTCTCATCTGTCTTATGTTTGCTTTTTGACCTCATACACTATTGAGTTTTGTCTCTCTGGCCTTCATTATGATGATGAGGTTAATGTGGTTGAAGCTGAAGGGATGTGAGTAGAAAGCCTCCTTCTAATAACCTAGCCCCCCATCCAGCATATTGAGGCACCTAACCCTCTGCTGATAATCCTTTCTGCTATAAACAGATTAAAAGAACCTGATTGCCACCTGTGGGTGCCAAATCTGCTTGTGCACCATGTTTCACATTTTCTCTATGGAGACAGTGTATCCAGGAAACAACTGACTTTAAGAATGTGCAAATTCACAGCCCTGAGCTGCTGAGAAATTCTTTGGCTCTAACTTAGTAACTGTCAGAGAGAGCAAATATAGCTCTCTCTGACTGACATGTAACAGGAGTTCAAGGAGTCACTTATTTTTCATTCCATTATTATAAATGTGACTAAAAATAGCAGAAGAACTCTGGGGTGGGGGACTTTACTCTCAGCTGAAGAAATCACAGAAGGAGCGCCTGCCACACTGGGCATGGCTAATTAGCTTGGAAATTCCAGCTGGCCTGCCTGGACTATTGAGGGCATCCAGACAGCCAAGGAGGGTTAGAGTATCCCCTGAGGAAGAAAGCCAGCGAGGAAATGCTTCTTTTAGAGAGAAAGACAGCCAATGGGGTTGTCCTGGCTAATTTCATTAAGACAAGCCACTCTCCTGTACCATTTTAATTCAGTCACAGTCTCCAAGATATTTCTTATGGCTTTGACATTTCCTGGGAGTAATTTGAAAGAGTGGAGGCATAATCAAGGAAATGAAATATTTCTACTTCTCTGCTAACTATAGAAGTGTAGAGGGATAAATGCCAAGGCTGAAACCTTGTAGGAAGGCTTAATGTGCCCAGAGAGAAGTAGCTACCACGTAATGCCAACAAGAGACAGATTGTGGAGAATGTTGTTGCAGATAGATCACAAAACTGAGCACAGGGTTAGGAACACTGTGTGCCTCAAAACATTGCTTCACTGTTGACTCCAGGTTTATGTCATGTCATGTCATGCAACAGGAATTTAGTCTAGGATTTTGGTGAGTGTGTACGGAAATGGCAGGATCCTATAAGATTACTGTTTAATTTGGTGATCCTTAGTCTTAGTATGTTGACAACTCATGTCAGACCACCAAACTCTTTCCTAGGAAATGGTGGGGGAAAGGAACAGTACAGTACAGAATAGCTGAAAAAGTCATGGTAAATTAAGTCTTGCTTCTGAAATAAATGGGAAATTTCCAAAGATTTTATATTGAATTTAGGCTGCTAGACTACATGTTAAAATAGCATATGAAATGTTTCTGTTGGGCTGGAGAGATGGCTTAGCAGTTAAGGTATTTGCCTGTGAAGCTAAGGACCCAGGTTTGATTGCCCAGAACCCATGTAAGCCAGATGCACATGGTGATGCATGTGTCTGGAGTTCATTTGCAGTGGCTAGAGGCCCTGGCATTCTCCTGCATTTTTTCTCTCTCAATAAATAAGTAATAATAAATGTTTCACCCTTTCCCTCCCTGTCACAGAAACTAAGGTTCGTATTGCTTCCATGCCCTGTGATGGCCCATGTAGGTTGAGCTTTAAAGAACATTACTTTGGGGTCATGCTCATTTCATTCTGTTAATAAAAGGTATGTGCACACATTTCATATCCCATTCTTCTTATTCTTTCCCCTTTCCAAATTCAGAATGGTCTTTTATTTTCTTTATTTTTCACAGGAGTCTCCATGAATATATTCACTTTACTTACTAGCAATGGCATTGTGGTCTGCATCAATCGCCCTAGAGCAGTGGTTCAAAGTGAAGGTCCTGACCCATTAGTAAATCTTTTTTTTTTAAGTATAATTTTACTAATCTGATACACAAGTTAAATGCTTGTCTTATATTTGCATTTAGAGCTGGCATTACTCAGTGCAGATATGCACAGTAAAATTCATGCAAATGCTTTTACTTAAACAATGCTAATTAGTAAATATTAAAACAGTGCTCGATGTTTACAAATTAGGAAAAAAGAGGAAAAATATTAACATTTTATTATTCATCCATGAGTAGATCTTGAAATCAATTTATATTATATTAAAAAATGTAATACAGGGGTTGGAGAGATGGCTTAGCAGTTAAGGTGCTTGCCAACAAAGCCAAAAGACCCAGGTTTGATTCCCCAGTACCCATATAGAGCCAGATGGATAAGGTAGCACATGTGTCTGGAGTTCATTTGCAGTGGCTAGAGGCCCTGGCATGCCCATTCTCTCTCTCTCAAATAAATAAATAAAACTTTCAAAAAAAGTTAATAGAATTAGGGTTAGAATTCAGGTTGGGGCAATTCAGGTGGGTAGGAATGCTTGCTTCACAATCATGAGAACCTGCTTTCAATCCCCAGCAGCCACATAAAGTCATAGGTATGGCCATACATGCCTGTAATCATAGAGCCTATGGAGACAGAGACCGAAGGATGGCTGAGGCTTGCTCGTCAGCCAGTGTAATGGAAACAAAGTGATCTCCAGGTTCAGTGAAAGACTGTCTGAGGGAAGTAAGGCAGAATAAAGAAAGAGGTGAACATTACACATCCTCCTCTGGCCTCCATATGTGCACATATGGGGTGTTCACATCTATACACATTATATGTATATAACCCACACACTCCAAAATATACTAAACACAAAAAATGAAGTATAAGAGAAATATGTTAGAGTGCACTGCACAAAGATGTTGGTATTTGCTTAGCTATATTGGTTTAGTTAAATACCTGTATGCACACTGAAATACTATGCAAAATGCATTTCTTAAAGTGGGACTCAGCTAAGAAAGCTAGAAATCCTCTGCTGAGGAATAGTGGGGATGCATTGGTGGGTGCCATGGGAGTGCTGTGGGGCAGTGGCCACACAGCATGCTGAGCCCAGCTGGGATCTTACTCAGATATTCTGCTTGCCAGGCCCCTGGACTTACATTAATTTCTGTGTTCAAAGCCTTGTTCTTTTGGCAATTTTATAAGCTCCTAACATCCTTCCAGGAAATTCTGTTGCTGCCTAAGTGATCCATAGTTGGAGCCCAGTGATTTGCAAAGGCCTCTGAATCCTTTATGCTGTACTGCAGAAGAGTTAAGTGGGAATCCACATGATGCTGGAAGAGCACTGAAGTGGGGAAGGTCAGTCACAGCTGCTGTCACAAATCCAAAATTAATGTAGGTTAACCTTCACCCCACTCCTAAAAGTGCAAAGAAAACCAAGTTGAGTTCATTAATTAAGGTCAAACATCAACTTAAATGAAGGCAATATTCTGATTACTGGTAATGCCATTTAGAATTTTAATGAAACTCAATATGCCATATCACCCTTAATTAATGTTCAGTAAGAGCCTACTGTTATACTTGGCAATTCAGAGTTGGAAGAGATTGTAAGGAGTAAAATGACTAGATGAAATGGTTTAAGTATGACAATATGCCTCTTTACTGTTTCCAACAATATATGAAGTAATTATGGTTTAGGATTAATCAGGGTCCGATATATTGCTTTGTTTGTTTAGAATAATAATAGATGGGGTGCAATCTCGTGTTCCTCACAGGGAATGTTAAAATTAATTGCACATCTGTACAATTGACTTATAGGCAATGAAGACTTTGTCTTTATGTGCTGATGTGAAACAACCTCTGAGATAAATAAGAAAAGAAAGCTGTAGGATAATGCATTCAGCAAGCCCCATGTGGTTAATCAAAAGGAGATATTGTGTATTTGCTTGTTTATACATAGAAATATCTGGAGTGAATCATAGCAAGCTGATGCTTTTGGGAAAGGAAAGTGGCTAGAGACAGCAGAAAATATTTCCCCTCTGGACATTTCGAGTGTTTTCTTTGTGTGTGTGTGTGTGTGTGTACACGCTCATGCTTGCACATGCCTGCATGCACCATGGTGCACATGTGGAGGTCAGTGGACAACTTTAAGGTGTTGGTCCATACCTTCTAGCTTATGTTGAGACTAGATCTCTCTTGTTCTCATCACAGATGGCCAGCAAGCTTTGGGAGTCTCCTGACTCCACCTCCCTTTGACATACGCATGTTGGAATATAGACATGTGCCCCACTGAGTCCAGCTTCATGTAGGTTCTGGAAATCCAAACTATAGCCATCAGGTTTGCCCAGAAAGAGCTTTTTACCACTTAGCCAACAAGCCATTTCTCCAGCCTCTGGATATTTTGAATTTTTTAAAAAATTCAGTAACACGAGAATTGCCTTTTTGGATGGCCATCTTTAACCCCTCTCTTTATTTTTGCTTTCTGTTAGTCAAATTTAAACATAGTTTAACACAATAGAATAAAAATCTCTAAAAATTTTCCCTTGGGAGAATGTGATATTGAAGTGAAATAAGTAGCCTTGGTGACTATTAAGCATACAGGAGTCCTGCAGCTTGTGACTTTCTGATGTGAAAATTTCCCCTTGTTATTTGAACTGAATGCACTCTGGACATATTGCATGCATGTGGCAACATCTGCTTTATTGTTTTGCATATGGCAGAACCACTTATGTTTGCACACATGTTTTGTGTTTGAAACAACAGAGCATGTACAAGCACACATGTCCTCAGGGACCTAGTTGCTGTCATAACTCATTGGTGCTTCTGAAATGGACTGTTTTATGTTACCCAGGATATCAGTAAGATTAAACCCTTGCTACTGTCCACTTCTGCTCACTGTCATTGCTATGAATATATAGGATATATACTATATTTATGAAAGAAATGGAAAGGTCAGCTGCAATGAGCTGATTTTTAAGAAGGCACAGTAATGTACAGCAATGTGAAAAGCACTTGTACCATAATCTGTTGCAGAACCCAAGAGAAATGAAATAGTTATATGACTTTTAATCAGATGCATATCTATGTATGAGTTTAATAATTAAAATGCCTATAGTGTAATTCCATAATTTCTGTTTTTCTGCTTTCTCTGAACTTTTCCAGTACCCAGAATAAAAATAACTCTAACATAGCTTTCCATTTTTCCTTTTGAGCTATTATTTACATGATATCAGCATATCTATTCTATGCAAATAAATATTACATAATGCATTCACACTCTAGTTTCAGAACTTGAACTAAATGTACTAAGATGGCATATTGATGATCATCTATATTCTTTTGATTAGTAGATGTATAATTGTAGAATAAAATTCACAATACTGTAGACTTTCCAGATTCAATTATGATTTCTAGTTCACTGTACGCATTTTAGAAAACACTTGACTTTTCACTCATCAACATGCATGCCATCTGCTTGGTGAGGAGGTATTTGAAGTCATGCCAATTAGCAACAGTGGTTATTGTTGAAACTGAAATTTGATACCTCACACTCTTGTTATCTATTCTCCCTTACCTTTTACATATTCATTCACAATAAATGTACCTAAGATATATATAGTAAATGGAGTTAAGCAGTACAACTCTCCAAAATTAATTTTCTCCTTAACCACTGCCCAGTAATCTCTATTATTGATAGTGACCCTGTTTCCTGTTCCAATACTATTTATAAATTTGGAATATAAAATATGTCATCATGTGGAGAGGACAAAACAATGATAGGTTAAAGGCACTAACATTAGGGAATGATGAACTTCTAGGCTGAAGGAAACTGGTGACTGGATAAAGTGAGGGAGGAAGGGGGAGGAGAGAGGCCATTTTCAGAGTAACAGATGTCTTAAGACTGAAATAGATCTTGGATTTGGCACGAATTTATAAAAGCATCAGAGATAACCTCTCCTACCCGAGTTGACACTATCTTTTCTTGTCTAGCAGTCATCTAACTTTGATCAGCTTCACAAGTGGTAACACTTTGGGCCAAGAACTTGGCAAAGAATCTGACTGAACTCAGAATATAGATATTAACTTTTAAACAGAAACACCTTTAGATTTTATTTGGTTATAAAGTTATTATAAATAATCCAAACAAATGAAAAATTCAAGTTAGGTAATGCCAATGCTTTTATAATTTTCATTTCTTCTTGATACATGCTTACAGGTGCCTTGTATTTCAGAAATGATAAGCTAGCTGTCATGCGTTGGCCTCTGGTTTCCTTATAGACATTGGGTCGATTCAGATAGCAATGCATTTATTCTTTTCTTTTGCAGAAACTTGTTTTCCCGTTTGCACTCCCCAAACTCTCTCGTGGATAACAATTGGATTATTTCACTACAAAAGTGGTTAGGATATCCCATGAGTTAATTAGGTAGAGTGACTTTATGTTGAGAGGAGACTCAGAAATGCCATACATGAATTCACTACTTCAAATCATGCAATGGAAGTCTCTTCTAACATTATGTGAGCCAATAACTTATGGCAATATTACACGTGTGCATGGACAGTGACCAACATACAATCAATGATTGGACTTACATGTTTTTTGACTTTGAGATGGTATGTGTGTGATCCACTTTCAGCAGGATCATACTTTCAGTTCTATACCTTGTTCTTTTCTTAGGCCAGCTGGATGCAACCTGGTGCATATGGGATGCTGGTCATCAGCAAGGCAAGCTTTGAGATCCCAAGAGTGTATGTGGATAGTCACTGATACCACACAATGATATTTTGTAGGTTAGCTATGTAAGCAATGTTAGTAGGTTAGCTATGTAAATCCATCTGTGACTTTCATTTCAGTTTACAATTGGTTTATCTGGATATAACACTTCTATTAATATGGATTAGGACCAAGAGAGCTTTCTCTAATAGGTAGTTAGCGAGAGACTGGTCCAGAGAAACATAAAGGACTAGATCTGATTCATCTCATCCAAGATTGCAGTAAGCAGAAATGGTGGCCACAGCTTCCTGATTATTCAGCTCTTCCTAGGCTTAGTTGCCTGTGGGCTGTACCCTTCCTGAATCAGTGGTCCTCCTGTCTGCCAGTCAATCAGGGCAGTCTCTACTCACCTGAGCTGAGTGATGAGGCTCGTTGAAGGTGGATGCCTGATTTATATAAATGGACCTGGGACACTTTTGTCACCTTCTTTCTCAAGAGGCTTCTGAAACTTCTGTTCCCCATGTGAAGGAAATACTGCCTTGGTCTTTTCCTCTCCCCTGCCTGCAATTCTAGAAAGGGAGCATTTCCTCTTAACTATTTTTTTTCCTCTCCTGTGTTCACCCTATTCTTAATAACAACTTGCCCTTCTCCATGTCTGTGTTTTAAAATTATTTGGTAACTTAGACAAGACCTGAAGTTTGGGGTTCATGAATCTGGGAGTCGCTGCATCATTGTGGAAATAGACTCCCTCCCAGCGTTCCAGTCCCAAATCACCATCAGTTTATGAGCATCTGCCCAGAGGCACGCATCAACGTTTAGACAGTGGGCGAGAGCTTAAAAAACCTTTGGTCAGTTTATCTTGTTAGTTTTTCATTTCAGCACCCTGATTTCTAATTGTACTTCAGATATGTTAATAACACCTTTGTTTTTTGATGAATAATTGTCCCTAGCCCACAGTCTTGAATTTGTTTATATTATTTTTGCACGTATGTGTGTAGTGTGGGTATGTTTATTTGTATGAATGTGGACACACATATGTGTGGAAGCAGGTACACCTCCACCTCATTCCTTTGGTGATAATAGAAGGAAACCGCTTAGGATAATGCCCTGCCTATTGTAAGAGCTCTGTAACACTTATCATAGAAGCCACATGTTCCCACTGGGTGTCTTCTTTAATTGCTCTCCACCTCTTTTATTTTTTCCATGTTTTGAAAAATAAGTACATGACCAAAGGACAAAAGATAAATTTGGAAATAGTCATCCCTCCTCACCTTGAACTCCTAAGTTTCTGTCTCCAAGGCCAAGAACTTAGCGATTTAAGACACTGACTGTGGAGACTGCCCTATTGTGTTATAGTCATAGTTTATAACTGTGAATTCTGTGACCTTGGTGAATTATTTACCCTCTCTGTGCTTCAGATTTTTTATCAGCAACATAGATGTAATACTTGTCATTGTTTTAGTGATAAAATAACATACGCAAAACATTTAGGGCAATTGTAAGTATTCTGTAAAACTTAGCTATTGCTATTACCTACAAAAATTTCCTGTGAATCTTTCTCAACATAGTACTGCAGACAAAAGAATATGCACTCTATGCAGGCAATTGAAAACAAAGTGCATCATTCTTCTCTACTAACTTATTTATTTTTTAAAAATAATAATCATCATGTAGGTGGTTCTTTATCAGTATATACAGACCTATCTATTTTTTTTTTTTTTTTTATTTGAGAGAGAGAGAGAATGGATGAGCCAGCAGCCTCTCAGCCTCTGTGAATGAACTCCAGATGTGTGTGCTCTCTTGTGGGCAAGCATGGCATTGTGCCCTTGAGTCACTTTTTGCGTCTGGCTGAACCTGGGACCTGGAAATTGGAACTGGCGTTCTTAGGCTTGGCAGGCAGGCACCTTAACATCCAAGACATCTGTCCATATATAGACTTATATATATATATTCATATATATAGGTTATATATATATTTGTGTATAATATATTGATAGTGGGCACTCAGATTATGTTCTTTTTTTTTTTTCTTCTGTTTTTTGAGGTACTATCTCATTTTTAGCTCAGACTGACCTGGGATTCACTATGTAGTCTCGAACTCATGGTGATCCTCCTATGTCTGCCTCCCAAGTGCTGTGATTAAAGGCATGAGCCACCATGCCTGGCTACATTATGTTCTTTTTGTACTGAAAATAATATTGAAATGAATAATTTTGTTATATGCACTTGATAAGTTAAAGTCTTTTTCACTTGGCCTCTTTGTATTTAGAAATTGTATTGCTATCAGTGATCAGCAATACACTGTTAACTAGCATAAAAGATTTTCATACTTTGGTTTTGCAAATATAGGAGGTAAAAAATGGAAGTAGCCTAGTTACAAATCTAAGAGGTAAAGAATGGAGTGGCCTAGCTTTGATGTGCACTTGCTTAACTGTAAGTAAGTTTATTTGTCTCTGGTATGTTTTTTTTTTTCAAGGTAGGGTCTCACTGTATCCCAAGCTGACCTGGAATTCACTATGTAGTCTCAGGCTGGCCTCAAACTCACAGCGATCCTCCCAACAAGTGCCTCCCAAGCATGTGCCACCATGTCCAGCAACTTTAAATGTGTATATGTGTATTTAGTTTTATTTAGTTTTTTTTTTTTTTTTTTTTTTTTTTTTTTTTTTTTTTTTGGTTTTTCGAGGTAGGGTCTCACTCTGGCCCAGACTGACCTGGAATTAACTATGTCATCTCAGGGTCCTCCTACCTCTGCCTCCCGAGTGCTGGGATTAAAGGCGTGTGCCACCATGCCCAGCTCATATTTAGTTTATTAGAAGAGGC
This sequence comes from Orientallactaga sibirica, assembly GCA_036365145.1. Classification (NCBI taxonomy): domain Eukaryota; kingdom Metazoa; phylum Chordata; class Mammalia; order Rodentia; family Dipodidae; genus Orientallactaga; species Orientallactaga sibirica. The sequence goes on from JAEOAD010000006.1 coordinate 24,670,013, forward strand.
AGTTAATACCTTTTGACTATTTTAAGTTGGTATTCGGTCGTTTTTATTTTCGTCAGGAAGAGCTTTGGGGATCTAAGAACATTTGGTCATTTATATGTATGTGGCATATATATATATTTTAGTTTTTCTTTTGTCTCTTATAGATTATAATATTTGTGTATGTGATATAGGCATCTAGAGCTGCTAAGTAAATAAATATCTGGATTTTGTTACTGTCCTTTGAATTCTGTTTATTTATTTATTTGAGAGAGTCAGAGAGAGAGAGAGACAGAGACAGAGAGACAGACAAGCAGAGAGAATGGGCACACCAGGGCCTCCAGCACTGCAAACGAACTCAGATGCATGTGCCACCTTTGTGCATCTGGCATATGTGGGTCCTGGGGAATCAGATCTGGATCCTCTGGCTTTGCAGGCAAATGCCATAACCGCTAAGCCATCCCCCAGCCCTGAATTCTGTTTTAAGTCATGGCTTACAAGCAAGGTCACACTCATTGTTCTGTGAATCTTCCGTGTGATGTTGAGGAATGAGCTTAACAGAACCAAGAGTTAGAAGTAAAATCTTTGAGTTTCGATGATGACTCAGTCCAGTTTAATGATAGGTCTCAAGGCAGGTCACCTGGAGATTAAAGTAATGGAGTCAGAGGAAGGCAATCTTTGTCTCATCTGTCATAGTAGTGAACTTGGCACCTTCCTCTATCCATGAGGGCTGTGGGCTAGTGGACTGCCCTGCCACAGGCCACGGAATATAGACCATGTCTTGGTCATTAGAAGTATTTTCTGAGCTTGCTGTAGTAAAATGTGAAGATGTCTTTTTTCAAGTATTTATATATGTCTCAAAAATATTTACACATATAATTCATTGTTATTATAGATAGAGGAACAAATACACAATGCTTCTCTCTTCCTACCTAAGAATCTTTTCAGTACACAGTCCAACAGTGTTTTTGAAACTATTTGTGATGTTTATTGCTGCTATACTGAAGAAAATATTGCAAAAGGAAACATAGAACCCTTGAATGGTTCTCTGCAATATTGAGCAGGTATATCAAGGAAGATAGATTTATACTTTTTATTCAGGAATACAAGGCTCATTTCTCTTTTCTATCCCAGTAGACCTGATATGAGCATGAAGCATGAAGCCTCGTTTTATTTATTTATTTAATCCACAAAATATTTCTTCTTGAACCTGCCTCACTGAACTTTTATCTATGCTCAAATTTCTTCATGTTTTTCACTGTGGCATTTTACAAAACAAAACATTCAATTTAATGAAATTTGCAGTCATTATTAATCTTAGGAGCCGGGCATAGTGGTGCCTTTAATCCCAGCACTCAGGAGGCAGAGGTAGGAGGATTGCCATGAATTCACGGCCATCCTGAGACTACATAGCTAATTCCAGGTCAGCCTGGGCCAGAGTGAGACCCTACCTAAAAAAAAAACAAAACAAAAAAAAAGAAAAAAAAAAACTTAGGAAATTTGAAAACCAGTATGAGCTCCAAGAAGACTATAAATATATTATTAGGTCTTTTTTCCTGGTACTGTCTTAAAAACTGTAGAGGGTTCCTTCAGATGCTCTGTTATAACAATAGTAATAAGACTTTATTTGAATATTTGCCCTGTTTCCAGGATTTTCCTTCTATTATCAATATTGAGTGGGAGAATGTACATGCATTTTCCTCCTTATCCAACTGGCTATATAATTTTGGGGTCAAGTTATTAAAAGTAGAAATTTGTATTAAGAATTGCCATGCTGGGGCAGGAGAGATGGCTTAGCAGTTAAGGCACATGGCTGCGATCCTAAGGACCCTGGTTTGATTCTCCAGGTCCCATGTAAACCAGATGCACAAGGGGCTCACACATCTGGAGTTCTTTTGCAGTGGCTAGAGGCCCTGGCATGCCCATTCTCCCTCTCCCTCTCCCTCTCTCTCTTTCCCTCTCTCTATCTCAAATAAATAAATAAATAAATATTGGGGAGATGGCTGCATGGAGTTGCTATGCAACTCTGTGTATCTGAGTTTGGATCCCCAGAGCCAACTTAAAGCCAGAAGCTGTGGTGGGCTTCTGTAATCTCAGTGACCCTGCTGTGAGAAAGGAGACAGAGACTAGAGAATTTTCTGGCAGCTCCAAAATGAAGCAATAAATGAGAGACCCTCCCTCAAATGAGATGAAAGGAGGTGCCAACCCATCAGTTGTTCTCTGACCTGCACACATATTGTGTGTGCACTAATGCATGTATATGCGTACATTAGCACACACATTCATTAAAAAGTTTAAAAAATATAAAAGAAAATGCGTATTTTAAGGTCTTTGTTAGCTACTCATGTAACATTTGAGTTCAACAATAGATAAGCATCTCCTTTTCTATAATCTTTCTTAACATAGAGTATATAAAAATTTTATGGTATTTACCAATTTGTAGTTTAAATATGTAATCCCATTGGTGATGCAATTTATATTTATTGGTAACTAGTAAAACTGAACATTTTTAGTTGATATATTTATTCTTTTAGAAGATTACTATGCACTTACATAATTTCAATTTTGTGATGTTAGCTTCTTTATTATTTTATGTGCTTTTTATATATTAAGAATATGAATTCTTTACCTGTCTTGCAGAATAATGAATAATCATTAAATCAAAAGTGTTCCTAGGGCTTGCTAGCAAAGTCAAAGGACCCATATTGTTTCCCCAGTACCCATGTAAAGTCAGATGCACAAAATGGCACATGCATCTGGAGTTTATTTGGAGTGGCTAGTGTCCCTGGCACACCCATTCTCTTTATATATACATCTTCCTCTTTCTCTCTTTCTCAGACTTCTGGTTAAGATGGCTGTCTAGGAACCACACCATACCAGCCTAGGGGAGAAAAAGCATAAAACCCCCAGCAAAATACACTCTTCCACTAAAAATTGAAGGTGTATAAGAAATTATCAACCACAGCAGAAAAGTAGGAGAGATCCAGATTGTTGAGAGACACAGAAGCCGGTGGAAGCAGCTCTAACAGCAGAGGCACCAGGTCTGTGCAGCCACAGTCGCCAGGCTCTGCCTGAGCTGCAGGAAAAGATAGAGGAGGGGATTTCCCACTCACACGAGCCTCCTCGCAAACTCAAGAAACGTGAAGGGCAGGCAGCAGGGACCAGAGAAATGGCTAGTGAGGAAGAGGATCTTGAGGACCAGTGGTAAAACTTCAGCCACCATCTCCAGCCTCTCCTTCCCCCACCACTAGTCCAAATGGCAGCAAGCACCAGAGACCTGGGGAAGGGAACTCACCTACACAGCACCCAGCACAGGTGATCAGAGCAGTGACTCAGCAACCCAGCCAGCATACCTGAGCCACAGCACAGCAAAGATGGACCCAAGCAGATGCGCAGCATAACTGAGACCAAGCCATCCCAAAAGGTAACTGGAATTACACCAGGTCAGTACCCACCAAAAAAGCCTGGTTTATATATAGGCTTGCATCAGAAGGGCTAATTGCACCATCCATGTCAGGGTAAATTATATGTTAAATTTGATGGATGGTCAGATTTGCCATTCCTAAATAAGCTATATTTTGGGGTTGTCATTTGTTGCTTCCTGATTTATGGTGCCCTTGTCTCCTCTTCTGTCATTTGTTGAGGCAGGGTCTCACTTGGTCACAAGCTGACCTTGGAACCCTCTACAGAACAGAAATTTAGCTTCCCAGTTGACAGGATTAAGGGTGCGGGGCAACACACACTATGATAGAGGATCTGTTTGTTTTAATACTTACTCTTGCATAAATACGCTGTGCTGGTTTTCATTGAATGTGTATATTGTTCAGTTAAATTTTAGAATTCACTTGTATTTTGTTCAATTCAGCCTACTAGAATACTTGCATAGCAGCCAAACCTAACACCTAGAATCACTTTTGTGGTTACTCTGAGAGTCTTTTAAGAGCCACATCTAGCACCTTAAGCTCCTATCCTGAAGATATATAGCATCAGATTGATTGATACATCTAAGGATACTGCAGATAATTAGAAAACCCAAGATCAAATTAACCCAAAATGCAAAAATCTCTACATTATAATACAGGAAACAAAAAATCAAGCCAATATAATTCCATCAAAAATTATAATACATCAGGCATGACCTCCAGTGACACTGATTTAGAGAAAATGCCTGAGAAAGGTTTCAAAGGAATGATTATAACTATGCTCAAAGAAATCAAAGAGGAAATCAAAGGAATCAAATAAGACACAAGAAAGGAGGTCAATACAAGACATGAATAAGAAAATAGAAATAATCAAGAAAAACCAGTCAGAAATACTAGCAATGAAAAAATAGTCAAATAAAAAACTCTGTAGAAAGTCTCACAAATAGAATGGATGAAGGAGAGAACTAGAATACCAGGTGGTAGATCTAATACAGTCCAACAAAGAGAAAGACAAGCTAATGGGAAGGCATGAATGGGAATTTCAAGATATCCAATACACTTTGAAAAGATCAAACATAAGAATTCAGAGTATAGCAGAAGGGTAAGAATTTCAATCCAGAGGCTTAATAGGCATTTTAAACAAAGAAAGAGATGCCAATGCAGATACAGGAAGCCTTTAGAACACCAAACAGACAAAATCTGGAGAGCACCTCTCCTCACCATATTATAATTAAAATACCAAACATATAAACCTAAGAAAATATATTGAAAGCAGTTGGAGAGAAAAAGCAAGTCACTCATAAAAGCAAACCCATCAGGAAAATAGCAGGTTACTAAACACAAACTTTAAAAGCCAGAAAAGCTTGGAATGATGTATTCCAAGTTCTGAAAGATAATAATTGTCAATCATGAATACTTTACCCAGCAAAGCTCTCTCTCTTTCAAATAAATAAATAAAATATTTTAAAATGAATCCCTATATCTTGAGTGTGAGTGTTGTATACGTATATGTGCATATATGTATTTAATTAGACATAAAGATATATAGATAGATAGATAGATAGATAGATACATATAGACAGATCTTAATTATACTTTATACTTGATATTTACATATATGTGTCTGAAAGTATATTTCACTTTCCATAACATTTTTATTATTTCATTTTAAGTTTTTGAAAGCAACATGATTAAAAAGGACATTAGGGCTAGTGAGATGGTTCAGTGATTAAAGGCACTTGCTTATAAAAAGGACATTAAGCCGGGTGTGGTGGCGCATGCCTTTAATCCCAACACTCGGGAGGCAGAGGTAGGAGGATTACCATGAGTTCAAGGCCACCCTGAGATTACATAGTGAATTCCAGGTCAGCCTGAGCTAGAGTGGGACCCTACCTCGAAAAAACAAAACAAAACAAAACAAAAGACATTAATTTGAAATATATATATTTTTAATTATCATTACAAATCTGTTTATTGAATATTTATATAAGCTTTGGAGGCTCTATCCTCTTGTCATGAGGGTTGAAAACATTTTGCTTCCCAGTGTTGGTTTACATGCTTTTATCATTAAAAATTGCCTTATATAAGACTACACTTTACGTATGTTTCTTCAGTTATTTATTTATTTTTTGTTTTTGTTTTTCAAGGTAAGGTGTCAATTTATCCCAGGCTGACCTTGAATTCACTATGTAGTTTCAGGCAGGCCTTGAACTCATAATCATCCTCCCACTTCTTCCTCCCAAGGGCTGGGATTAAAAGCATGTGCCACCACACCCAGCACTTCAATTATTTTTAAGATGAAAATTCTACTGCCTTCTGCTTAGTTACTGCTATTATAGATAACTTTGAAACTGAATGATGTGTACCACTTCATGTCCCTGTGCATATAATCAATCAAACAGCATGTTTGTGGTTGTTTGAATGTAAAATGTGCTCCGTAGCCTCATGTGTTTGTGATTAAGCCTCATACTAAATCCTTATCTGGTGAAGTCTTGCTGGAGGAGGTGTGTCACTAGGGGCTGGCCTTGAAATTTTATAGTCCAGATTTACTGGCCAGTGCTAGCTTAGCACACTCTGATTCCTTCTTTCCTGCTGTCGCTGGCTGTCTATCTGGGCTACACTCTCCCCTCCATGATAAAACTTCCCCTTGAAACTGTAAGCCCGGACACAAGCCCTGTCCTTCCATAAGCTGCTTCTGACCAGGTGTTTCGTACCAGCACGAGAAGATAATTGTCACAATGTTGAAAGTTTATATAGCTCATTCACTCATATAGTAGATCACTTTTTTTTTTTAAATGTATTTGTATTTATTTATTTATTTGCAAGAGAAGAGAGGGAGAGAGAGAGGGAGAGAGGGAGAGAGTGTATGGACACGCTAGGGCCTCCAAATGCTGCAAATGAACTCCAGTTGCATGTGCCACTTTGCATCTGGCTTTATGTGGCACTGGGAATCGAACCCCGGATGGCAGGCTTGGGTGGCAGGCTTTGGTAGCAAGCACCTTTAACCACTGAGCCTTCTCCCCAGCTTCCTTTGTTCATTTTGAAGCTTACCTCACAAAACCAGTGCCAATTTCTTCAGATAAATATGAGACCATTGCTATCACTAATACCTAGTATGTACTGCAGTAGTGACAGTATGTCGGGTACTGTTACTCAATTTGTTAAACTTTTTCACTTCTTTTACTCTATAGTAATCTATTCTTTTATCTCAAAAGTAAGGTTAATTTAAGAATACATGGACAAAAGCATTCAATCAGAAAAGCCAGGATTAGGTCTACAAAGACATACATGAGTGAGAATAGTGTATTTTTTTTCTAAAATGTTCACGCTTGTCAATGTTGGCAGCTAATTGAGAATATGCATGGGTAATGCAGGCTAAACACAAAATGGTTACCCACTGGATACAGCCCATGGCTACAATTTGTGACCTGAAGCTTATTGAATTTTCTTCATCACGTACGTCATTCCAGTACCCCTGCCTTTGCTCACCATTGCTCCTTCTGTGGGGCATTAGCATACTTTAACGTCTACATTAGTAGGCTGCATTTGTTAGCAGTGTCTCATCATACTCTTGGGAAGAAAGTAAAGGAAAAAATGGACACGTGAAGATTTTTGAAATACACCTTCTTTTATGTTTACAATTTTATGTAGGGTCTAAATGTAGCCCAGGCGGACGTGGAACTCAGAGTAACCCTCCTATCTGAGCTTTTCAAGTACTAGAATTATAGTTGTAAACCACCATGCCTCGATCAATTGGACAGACTCTCTTGAAGGAGAATTTTGAAAATGAATTTTTTTTTTAGACAAGGCTAGGGCAATTTTATAAAGAAGCTATTCCTTACCTCCTGTCCTAGTGATTGGTGTGTACCACAATGTTCTATTTCAGTAAAGTGTACTGTGTGGGTTCCAGGAATTTGTAATTTCTCATTGTATACTTGACTACAGCCTCTTTTTGTTTCTTGGAAACTGGGGATTCCCTTTCATAGGTTTTTGGTCATGTTAATAAAGGAATTTAGAAAAGGGTCAGAAGAAAGTTTGAGGGCAATTGTATTGGCATTTGAGAGAAAAAAAGCAATAGGATAAGCACAGTGTTCATCCTGGCAGCTTCTGGGAGGAAGGAGATGGTTAATATGTAGAGAGAAAGCCATACCTTTCGGGTTAAGGTCCAGGAAGCTGCCATATTAGGTGATGGAGGGTTGGCAAGGAGGCACATGGTGGTGTGGTGGTGGTCGTGGTGGTCGTGGTAGGTGTGCCCTCTTCAGAGAAACAGTGAGAAAACTCAGACTGTCTGGGCAAGCATACTTGAGATTTTGGCCTCGATCCAAAGGAGAGATAACCAAGGAGAAAATAACATGCTATGTTTCTTCAAGTTAGAACTCATAAAAATGGGTAGACTTAGTGAGGATCTCACAGCAAATGTTTAAGTGCATGATCTCATTAAGGGGATAAATATTCTTCCCAACTCCTTAGCATGTCTTTAGGGGACGCTATTCCACAGGCTCAGTTGGATTATCGCTTAATAAAGGGGGACCGTAATCTTATGTTTAGGAGAGGTAACATCATATTTCCACTCAGGACTAGAGGTAAAACTCAAATTCTCCTCTTTTGAACAGAAGGAAGTAGCTTTCCCTCTATGAAGCCCTGAAAATCTCCATCCTCCTCTGTTTTGGGAGGAAGGGGGAATATGGTCCAAAACTGATCGTGAGGGAGGGGTCCATGCTCAGTGGCCTCTAAGCTTGCTAATGTCTAACTATCTCACTTTCAGTGTTTAAAAATCCTCCTTTGACCTTGTTTCCCCATGCTCCTTTCTGTGAGACGCTGGTCACGTTGATGGTTTTTCTTTCTTTCTCACATTTATTATTGGTCTTTGTATTTCAACTGTGTTTTAATTGGCATATTTCATTCGCATCCTTAAGCCTGTCAATTTTAAGCTGTCTTGCTCACAACATCCAGCAGAGAAATCCATCCCATTCTCTCCTCCTTACATAGCTGACATGGTTGAAGTGTTTTACAGGCAAGGGAGGCTTTTATTCCAGAAATAGAGAAAAACTTCACCAACTGAAGGGCCAGTGTGTGACCTGCAAAATCGAAACTGGGACTGACTAAACTGGGACATCTCTGCCCCCTCCTGCTGCCCTACAATAGCATTATATTCAGTGGACCCCATTTGTAGTCTGGTGTTAATAGCTACATAATGACTTGGAATAAAATCTCATTGATTTCTTAGGATTCATTTAAAGAGTTAATTGCTGCTATGTTTTCATTTTTTAAATGAGATTATGATTAAGAATCTGTTATTAATTGTTGAAAAATCCTTCCCCTTCAATTCTCATAAAAGATCTCTTTTGATCAAACATATAATAAAAATTATCTATTCTTAAACCCAGGCATGGTGGCACATGACTTTAATCCCAGCACTTGGGAAACAGAGGTAGGAAGGTTGCTGTGAGTTCAAGGCCACCCTGAGACTACATAGTGAATTCCAGGTAAGCCTGGGCTAGAGCGAGACCCTACCCTGAACGCCCCTCCCCCCCAAAACACATGATGTATCCATACAAAATATGTTGTTAATAAATAATAAAAGAAAAAAATATTTTCTACATTTCAAAATATTTTCATCAACAGGTTCAATGCTCGTTTTTATTTTTTTAAATTTTTAAAAATTTTTTAAAAATTTTTATTTTTTAGAGAGAAGGCGAGAGAGAATTGGTGCACCGAGGCCTCAGCTACTTCAATCGAACTCCAGATGCTTGCACACCTAGTGGGCATGTGCAACCTTGTGCTTGCCTAACCTTTTGTGAGTCTGGCTTATGTGGTATCTGGAGAGAGATGGAACATGGGTCCTTAGTCTTTGCAGGCAAGCGCCTTAACCAGTAAGCCATCTCTACAGGCTCATGCTCATTTTTTTGTTTATATTTTATTTTACTTATCTGAGAGTGACAGACAGAGAGAGAAAGAGGGAGAGAGAAAGAGAGAGAGAGAGAGAGAGAGAGAATGGGTGCACCAGAGCTGCCAGCCACTGCAAGCCAACTTCAGATGCATGTGCCCCCTTGTGCATCTGGCTTACATGAGTATCAGGGAATCAAGCTTCGAACCAGGGTCCTGAAGCTTCACAAGCAAGCGTTTAACTGCTAAGCCATCTCTCCACCCCATGCTCATTTTTTTAAAAAAGGACTTTAAGAATAAAGAAAAAGCGTTGATGGTAAAGCATAAAGATAATGTCTACACATTGTTACCAATTTTCCTCTGTAGCAGGGCTATCCAGATAGCTCAATAATGAATTTTTCAGGAGATAGAAAGATTTTTTTTTTTACATTTTTAAGTGGCTGACAAATAAATAATATTTTGTGACACATAAACACTAAATGAAAGGAAAATTCCAATATGGCATTTGTTTATATTGTGTATAGATATTTTCATGCTACAATGGAAAAATTATAAAAGGAATCTGAGATATGTCTCTCTGATCCAAACAATTTTTTCCATTTACAGAAAAGTTTGTGTAGGTCTTGACCAAAATATTTTTTTAACTTCAATATCTTATTTTTACAGAGTTCAAGTTATGTGTATTGTCAACACACTGTCTTTAGTTTATCTAGATGTGCTTCTGTCCAATTCATCTGTCAACATATAGTTGCTAAGTACAATTTTGTCATCCCAGTTTCATGTCATTTAGATCAGCCCATCATCTCTGTTTTTATTATTGTACACCCCCAACACAGAAAAACAAAGCTGTACCTATTTTTATACAAAATATAAAAGAATAAGTGGATTTGAGACTGGTTATAGCAAATACACCCCTCAGTCGTATCAAGAATTTATTACCTTTATTGGACTGCATTAGCATGTGACAGAAGCCACTTGGACCCACCAGTAATATGCAGCACTTTGTTGACTTAGACAATATCGAGTTCATGCATCACAGATTACAGTCAGGCTCCAATGTACCCTTCTTATCTTATTTTTCAATATTTTCTTGTGTTTATGTGTCCTTTGTTCAGCCATGGTAAGCTTCTGACTCTTTTTCAATATGCCTTGTCTAATCCATCCATTTGGATGCTCACCATTATTAATCTGTTTTTAATCTGCATCAGATTTAAGCTGATATCACTCTATGGTCCAGATCACAAATCACTTGATTCAGCTCAGCAGTTAAAATCACTTGCTTATAAATCACTTGACTCATTTATTTTCAGTACTATAAAAATATCAGGCCTTCTGGAGTTTTAGTGTCCACTTATATTTAGTAAATAAATATTCAAAGTGTATTTATGCATCACTTTCCTGTTGTTGGTTTCCTGTAGAAACCAAGGGGTAGAAATCTTCCTTGTGCTTAGAATGATGTGTGGGCTACTGGAATTTGGCATGTTCAGTGTAGCAGTGAACTGCAGACACTCAGTTCATGCCATTGGAGAAGAATCTTGGTTTTCTTTCTAATGAACTTAAGGGTCAGAGACTGTGGCTGATGATGAATTTTTTGCTTCCCCTTGAGAGTGAAGCCCTCTAATTCTATCAAAAGGTGAGATTTAAGTGGATCCTTAAGAACTAGGGATTCTCCAGCAAAAATAGAATTATAAGTAAGAGAATTACTTAAGTTATCTTCCTTCCTGTAAGCAGACAGATGCCTCAAAATATTAAAACGAGTATTGTAACCTTTCACAAGCACTTCTCTAGAATGGTTATATATTTATTAATAGTGTTTATTCTAGTAAGAATAAAAATTAAAACTTATATAGCAAAATAATGGAAGTTTGGGATTTCCTGTTATATTTCACACATTATTCTGGCAAATTTTAATCATATTTTAAATTCAGCCTTTATTGTACTCCCTAAACTTCCACCTTTTCAAAGGTAATATGAGTATCTTATATGGTGAATATCAGAGAAGGATAGAATCTTGGCCAGGTGTGGTGGTGCATGTCTGCAGTGTAGCTAATTAAGAGGTTGAGGTAGGAGTATCATAAGTTCAAGGGCTTCCTGATCTCCAGAGGGAGTTCAAGGTCACCATAAATAGCTTAAAATTTTTTTAAAGGAATGGAGATGTAGTTCAGCAGTGGAGTGTTTGCTTAATATGCATCAATGCTGAGTCTAATCTCCAGTAATACACACACACACACACACACACACACACACACGAGAAAAAATAAAAACAAATAAAAGAAGTTCCACCTACATGTTAAAAACATTTTGGATAGGGAAATTATTTATGAACCTTTAAAAACTAAATATTTTTGCTTCTGTTTATCTAAATTTGCTATTTTTAAAATATTGTATTGGGAAATATGTGTTAGCTTTTTTTTTTTTTTTTTCAGTTACAATTGTAGATAACAAGCACTGAGCAAAACAAAGCAAGATCTCTTACCCAGGGAGTTGGATCCTTAGAGAAATACAGATCAAAATATACAGTGAAGCAGAATGAAAGAAGGAAGGAGAGAGTTAAAGGGAAAAAATTGGAGACTAGAGCAAGAAGAGCACGAAGAGAGAGAAGATAAAATAGTAGTACTGAGAATGGCCAAAGCTCATAGATCACGTGGAGGTAAAACAGGGAAGGACGGAAACTCAGTAGGAAAGCCCTGTTCTGCAGAGAGGAGTACATGAAAGATGGAAGCATGTTTGCAAGGGATTTCTTAGACATCTTTCTAACAGTGAGGAGTTCTTTTTTAGGAAAAAGTTGGTGCAGACTCTTATTCCAAGATGTATAAAATCGCATCTGCTGTTGTAGATAGTGCTGATAGGTGGGGGTAAGATAGAACCTAGCTTTTCAATCTCCTTCTTCATTCACTGCCTTTGCCTCCATAAGAAACTTAGGAAGATTATTATTTATAGATTCATAGACTAAGGTTAAAGGGACACATTTTAAGTATAAAAGAGAGGATAATTTATTGGCTAAATTTTTCATAAAGATAGACCAGTATGTTAAGATCATCACTTAGAAAAAGCTGGATATACAATAATATTAATCATAAAACTTTTAAATGAATACTTGGGTTTTCAAAATAGTCTACAAAATCTGGGCTGGAGAGATGGCTTAGTGGTTAAGGCATTTGCCTGCAAAGTCAAAGGATCCTGGTTTGACTCTCCAAGACCCACGTAAGCCAGATGCACAAGGGGGCATATGCATCTGGAGTTCGTTTGCAGTGGCTGGAGGCCCTGGCTCACCCATTCTCTCTCTCTTTTTCTCTGCCTCTTTATCTCTCTCAAATAAAGAAAGAAAGAAAAAGAAAAAAATAGCTTACAAAATCTGACTGAGTAAACCTTAAAAAAGAATTATTGATCCAAAATGATGATCTCATTAGAACCAATGTGCTTGCTGGCTTGCAAATGCAGTTCCAAGATCTGGTCGTTAGCTCTCCTTTCTACGCATTTTGCCATACTATGCCACTCCTGTTTAGTGATCAAAAGGAATAAGGAAACAGAAGTTATAACCTATAACCTCATTTTTCTTAGGGAGGTAGTCTTGCTCACAGACTGACATTTGTGAGCTTGAAGAAAGGGAAAAAACGTCTGGAGACCCATGAATAAGATGAACTTGAATAACTGGCTTATAGACATTTAGCTTTTGCTACAATGTGCTAGTGCTTTAAAAATATTTATTTTTTTATTTGCATGCATGTATGTTCATATGTGTGTATGTGTGTGTGCTTGTATGGACATGCACACGCCATAATGCATATGCGAAAGTCAGAGACATTGTCTATGCTACACCTTCTCTGAGACAGGGTCTCTTGCTGCTGCAGCTGGGTCTGGCCTACGGCCTTTGGCATAGTCTAGCTCTGCTCCCCATTGTCCCAGGTGCACTCAGTCTCATGAGCCAGTTTGTGGCAAGCTTTACGTGGTTTGGGAGGAATTGAACCTAGACGGCAGGCTTTGCAGTCTTTTCACTGCTGAGCCATCTCCCCAGCCCAGTGGCAGCTTTTTTCTTTCTTTCTTCTTAAAAACTACTTTTCATGGGACCTGTGGAGATAAACAACCCATGGCACGTCAGCTTGGCCCCAGCTGAAACCACAGAGGAACTGGGGAAATGAGCAAGAGTGCTGCTTTCTCGGTGAACCTGATATCAAGCACAAGAGTGAAGGAGATAGACAATGAGGACACTCAACTCCTACCAAAGCAGAGATCCAGAGGCTCCTAAGAGCCCATCACTGAAGTAAACTTAAAATGCATCCAATGTAGCTCAGGGAATTTTGCAGAAGAGGGGGAGGAAAGATAGTTAAAGCCACAAGTTGGGTCATTATGCACAATGCATGACCCACAAGCCCCATGACCTGCATCCCCAAGGAGGAAGGCCCCTTTGGAAAGGGGGCAGGGAGGAGGGAAACGATGGTATCAACATGTGTTGTTTACATACTAATTATGTCCATATCTAATAAAATTAAATTTAAAAAACTGCTGTTCTTCCTTATAAATAAATGGTAATCATCTTTGTTAATGTCCTGTGAATCTCACACTACTATTTTAATTTTGTTCTTGAGCTATTGCTGTTCTCATTACTTGTGTTATTTTTAGTTGCACATAGTATGATTAATCTACAACACTAGCAGAATTATACAGGGTTGAGCCACCTGGATGATTACTTGAATTCTGATGAAGGAAAATTTCACATATAATATAAGGATAATCCATTTAAGGCACTGCAAAGAAGGCAATAGGACCTGGCAAAGTATCTAATGTTTTAGCTTGTTTATTGCTGCTGGCATTGATTCTGTACCTGGACCAGGATAACAATAAACTATTCTCTGTCCTTCCTTCCTTTAAGGAAAGGTCATTGTTAAATCTAATGATTGCTTTAGGGAAGAACAGAATAGAAACTCTTAGGAGAATCTGATGTTTCTGTTTAGCTGCAGATTGGGGACTAGGAATTTAGAGAGTGTGACAGCCCCTTTTCTGTAGAAGACTGCTTAATTAGCCCTGGAAAAAGGAGGTAGCTGATAGGAACAGGTAACACTTTAATTCTATTTGGGGAGGGGAGAGCGAGGGAGTTGAAGAGGGAGAGAGAGAGGTTGCAATTGCTTCTGTTGGGGAGCTGAACTAAGAGGCAAATGATATATAATGGTAAGGGGTGTCTCATTTAAAATCCCATCTGCCTGTCTCTCTTCTCTCTATCTCTCTCTGCTTGCAAATAAATAAATAAAAATATTTTTAAAGATAAGGTGGGTCCTCAGCCAATATAACTGTATCCTTCTAAATAGGGGAAATTATGACATGGTGACAGACACAGGGAGAATGCAGTGGGAAGATGAGAGCAGAGATCTGGATGATCCTTGACCATGCCAAGACATGGCAAGGAGTGCCAGCAACCCACTTAGGAAAGCGAGGGAAGAGACATGAAACAGATTCTTCCCCACAGTCCTCAGAAACCAACTTGAGGTAATGCTCATACAAGTGCAGTAGTGGCAATCAGCCATGGTGGGTAACCAACTGCTCTTGATTTGGCTAATAGATCCACTCAGTGGCATGGAACTCATTGCTGGAACTGGGAAATAAGTCAAAACCAGGTTCAAAAAAAATGAGCTCAGTCTCCAAGATCAAGATACCACCAAATGTGGGCTAGAAGAGAGCCAACGCATATAAAATTCCTCCAAAACATATATGGTCATCCCTTCTATCTAGTACTAACTTCTCTCTCCGTTGGAGAATTTGCTTATCTTTTTTTCAGGTGGACAACGAACCTGAAGGGAGGATCAGCTAACCACACCTAACCAGCTGATACCATAGAACAACGCAGGGGAAGGGCAAGAGTTCAGCGTTCATGGCGATCATGACACCAGAAAAAGGCTGAAGGAAATAAACACAGAGAACATCCAACTCCATCTAAGCCAGATATTCAGAGACACAGAGGCTCCCAAAACCTCATCACTGAAGTAGAACTAACATGACCCCAATGTGGCTCAGGGAAACTTGCAGAAGAGGGGGCGGAAAGATTGTTGGAGTCACAAGTTGGGGCATTATGCACAGAGACTGGAGCATACCCCCCAGAACTCTTGACTAACCTCACAATGCATGACCCACATTCCCCATTGATGAGGGTCCCTTTGAAAGTGGGAGGACAGGGAGGAGGACAATAGAACCAATACTATGAATGTAAAATCAGAATAATATAAATAAAAAATATATATTTTAAAAAAAAAAGACCTTTTCAAAGATTTTTAGCTACCAGAACTCTGAAGGACAATGCATTTCATTTGTTTAAGCTATTCAATTTGTGATCTTTTTTTTTTTTTTTTAAATGGGAGCCTTAGCAAATCAATACATGCAAGAAAAGCGTGAGTAATTATTGTCCCTGAACTCCCAACAGTTCTTATCAATTGAGGAAGCCATAAGCATTTGAAGGGGAGCATTTGGAGTAGAAGAGAGGAAATTTGTTTGAAGATCTGGACAGAGAACCATCAGTTTCTCCAGATCACCCATGCTACCATATTTTGGCAATTTTCCTAGCTAAAGACAGCTTTATTCTCTAAGGAGCGTGATCCAAAGAAACTCCTGACTGAGGGTGAGTTAGCACCACAGAAGGCAGGAATGAGCACTCTGGAATCTGAGGAGTAAGTGGCAGCGTTGTACTGAGTTGTGAGACATGTCCTTCCCCACCCAAATTCTTCTCTTGCTCACCTTCTAGGGTCCTAGGCTGTGTCTATCATTTCCCTGGGCAAAAGCTGTAGGAGTCCATGGAATCTCTTCCCTATTTATAGTTCTTACAGTTTTGGAGAAAATGGAAGAAATAGGGTACTTACAGGGAAGTAATATCAATATGGTCTTTAAACGTGTAGAACTCATGAGCTACTGTGTATGAATTGGGAGATTTGGGATAGAGACAAAGGCACATCCTATCTTGCTCTTTTCCTTTTAAGATCAATGATTCCAAAAGTCCTTGTGATTATGTTGAGACAGTTCGACACCCAGCTGCACTTCATTGACAGGAAGTATATGCTCCAAGCTAAGCAGAGTATCTCATGCTTCCGGACAGAGGTTGGCTCAGTGATGGAAACGTCATTGTTAGGAACACTGGGGAAGGCAGGCATATACCTCATTCTTTTCCCTTGGTTTGCCAACTGTATCCCTGGAGTTGCTAGGGACCACCTTTGCCATCACTCTGATGGGGCTGTCCTGGAATCACACAAGCACAAAGAAGAGATGGACCTTTAGACCGGCAATGATGTTTCAGCTCTACCTGAAATGGTTTTCTTAGTTATCTGGGTCATTTTCTATTTCTTTTGTGCTTGAGTGTTTTCTGTTACTTGCTCCCAGCAGTCCTGACTAACACCGTAACTTATTGTCATTTTCTAGTCCTTTTGTAATTTGTTCAGGACTTGTTTGCAACACAACTTTAGGCACTATCATTCTCTTTTATGAAAATCCATGTTCAGAAAAAGATTTGCAAGAAAATGGGTTTTGAAAGAAAATGTTAGATGGGAGTATTTGAATGCTGAGCAAGCATGAAATGGAAGATAAATATTCTGGCATTCCTTTATATTTGATTTTAAGTTACTTAGCATATTTTAACTATTGGATGATCCAAAATAATGCCTATCAAGCTTCTGTATATTACAAAAATTTGAAATTATTTATAAAAAAGCATGGAGTATATTTTATTCTTACAAAAACTGAAATTACAAAAATTTCAAGTTATCCTTAAACTATTGACTTCATCATCCCATTTAAAGACAACTTAATTAGCAATAGTCTCTACTTTTTAAGAAATGAAACAATATCAGGTGTGTAAAAATTCACAAATAGTGATCAGATAATAGAATGCTTTTCTTTTTGAAATTTAGATGCATATATCACTATAGTTTTCAGTTTTCAAATATTTTTTTTCTCAGTTTTTCACTTCTTTCAGCATTGATAGAAATTTTAGGCAAACTATATTAATTTTTTGTAGCTTATGTCATTTTTATCCCTTTTTTTCCAGGAAGAAGATCTTGATTTTGAGAAAAGGCGGTGATGACAGGGTGTTGTGCCATATGTTTGCTTTGGGTTTGACATTGCTGTCTTGAATCAGAGAAGCTGGGATTACTTGCAGGAGACCATCATAAAATTGGGTGCATTAGGGACAGGTGAGATGATTTAGCAGCTAAGGCCCTGGCCTGTGAAGCCAAAGAACCCAGGTTCAATTCCATTTTACCCATATAAGTCAGATGCACAGTGTCGCACACGTGTCTGGACTTTATTTGCAATGGCTGGAGGTCCTGGCACACCCATTCTCTTGCTCTCTGTGTCTCTGCCTTTACTCTCTCTCTCAAATAAATAAATAGAATATTTTTAAAGTTGGGTGCATTCATGTTGCACCATAAAAAGGGGGAGCCTAAAGAGATTAACAAGCTTCTTTCCCTGTCCAAGGATGAACAAGTGGTTCACAGATGCTGTAAGGAGAAGCCGCTTCAATGGTACAGCAAGTTGCCCAGGCTTCTGCAAGGAACCCCAATAAACTCATTGGTTCACCAGGTTGGACTTGGGTAGATTTATATCTTTGATCTGTCTTTTCATTTTCTGATTAGGGGAAACAAGTAGACTCCCCAGGAATAGTCATCCAACAAAGGGGCTGTGTTCCTTAGGTATGGTGTTTGCAGATTCTGGAATAAACGTTTTTTTCCATGTAAAAACAAGCCACAAAGCACCTAAAAGACCATTGTCATAGGAGACCATGTCAGAACCAGCAAGAGATACCTAGTATCTGTGCTTGCCATGGTAACCAAAAGGAAATACTAGATTGAGCCTGTTTATGTTTTGAGTTGACAGATTGTCAGAAATCAACTCTAATATAAATTCCCACTTAGAAAATTTGAAAATCAGTAGATTTGAAATTCTTGACAATGTTTGGTGTTCATTTCATGTACCCTGTTATAATTGTAAAATATTACATAAGTAGGGTAAAACTTAGTAGCGGCATAGTTTTACCTGTTTACTGCTTATACAGCATTTATTTGTGAGTTCTTTATAATTTTATAGTAACTTCTATGTCTCCCAAAGGCTCCTATGTTAAAGGCCTGATTGCCTGTAGGTGGTGCTGTTGGGAAGTTGTGAAATCTTCTACAGGGGAGACATAGTTGGAAGAAGTTAGGTAACTGGGAACACTTCCTTAAAGACCTTCACTTTTCTTCTTTATAAGCTGCTTTTCTTAGGTATTTTGTCACAATAATGGAACACTGATTATCATGATGACAGCTTTGAACAAGGCTTTCTTTGTGGCTGAGAGGCTTGTTAATTCATGTGTTAAACAATTTGCAAACTAATTTTATAACATAGTATCTTTCCTATGATAAAGCTCAGGAAATTCCTGTTGCTCTGGTAGATAATACTTTGGGGTTATCATGACAGGAAAAGATGAATGTCAGTCTGAAGCTGTGTCATCTGGAACATTCTAATGTAGAAGGGAACATGTCACACCCAGGAGGTAATAGTGAAATTTATACATATGAAATAAGGGTAATTCCACCACTCATGACTGGTATTACAGTTTTTTAATGAGGATACATATGTGTCTAATGTGCATAATTTCTCAGCATACAGTATTGATGCAGGATTTGGGGGTTCAGGAAAAGTGTTCCAGAATTTATGAACCTCAAGTTTTGGGTTGTGTTCTACCTGTAATAAAGAATTAATAAAGATGGATTCAAGAAGGATAAATTATGAATTATTTAGTTTATTTAGGGGAAATCACAAATGTGGGTTCTATTTAAGGGAGATCACAAATTGTGGGATTTAGGAAACATGTTCTCAGGTGTAAAAACTGCATAGTTTATAAGGTTCACTTAAGAGACATTGAGGTTTGGGGGGGAAACTGGAGTAGATCTGCAAACATGTGGAGGACAGAACTTAGATGTATATGTAGGGAGACTTAGAACACATGGCACCTGCCATGTGCTGTCCTAACCAGGGGAAATATCAAAGTGGAGACCAAGAAATTCAGGGGAGAAATGAAGAGTGGAGAGAGTTGCACTCATGGTTACCTAGAGTTTAAGGAAACTATCAGGCCTGGAGTTAGTGGGAGCATCCATGGGGTAGATCAGAGACCAGAGAAAAATGATACATGTAAATAAAATGAGATATTCCCTCAAACTATAAAACAGGCAAGCAGAAAAACCATCCCAGCCAAGAAACAATATTATATTCTCCCACCCCACCCAGTCAGGCTGGGTGAGAAAGAAAGCCACTCACATGTATCCAAGAACAAGTGAGTGGGAATCCAGAGAGGATCACACAGAGTGGGGGTGGTACCAAAACAGAGCAAGGGGCTAAGAAGACCAAGCCTTTAAAGCGTCAGATTCAGGTATACAAGGGGAAGACCTAATTGGCTAGTAGATTTGGAGGATGGAACTGAAGGGCCAGCTCAACCAAATAGCACACTAGACTGTGGGCAGCAGGGGCACTATATAGATCAGTCTCTATCAGACTGGAGTTCCATTCTTATGCCACAGAGAGGTGATGTGAGGGGTGGCCTTTCGTGGTACTCTTTGTGCTTCAATCCCTAACTGGAGCTGCCTAAAGTATCTGTGACATATTCAATTCATGAATTCTCCATCTTTAAAATTTTCCAAAGCTTAAATTTAGTGATAGCTTTTTCTAACTTCTCAGTTTTAAGGATTCGGTTTTGTGTCAGAGTGACCTTCAGAACTGTGGGGAAAACATAAATGAAAAGAGGTTTTCTTTTCCATATTATCCATGTTTATAGAAAAATTACTTTTTTGTTATTGTCTTGATGTTATGTCTTACTCTCCATATAATAAAGATTTCTGATAATAAATATTAGTTTCCTAAGATAGCATTCCATACACTATTGAAATGCAAAGTTGTTATTAAAAGCAAAAAGTTTATTAAAAACTATTTATTTATTTTATGAGAGAGAGAAAGAGAGAGAGAGAGAGCCTAACCACCCAGGTTCAATTCCCCAGTACTGAAGTATAACCAGATGCACAGAGTGGCACATCTGGAGTTCGTTTGCAGGGGTGGATGCACTGATATGCCTATTCTCTTTCTTTCTATCTCTCTCTGCTTGAAAATAAATAAATAAAAACATTTTTAAAAATCAGTGCTGATTTTTTTTTTTGAGGCAAGCCCAACATACTGGCCTTTCTTATGCAAAAGTGAGAGAGAGAAAGAGGGGGGGGGGAGAAAATTGGTGCACCAGGGCCTCCAGCCATTGTAATTGAACTCAGATATGTGCTACACCTTCTATGCATGTGCAACCTTGTGTGCTTCTGTCCCCTTGTGCTTACATGGTATCTGAAGAATCAATCATGGGTCCTTAGGCTTCACAGGCAAGTGCCTTAACTGCTAAGCCATCTCTCTCTCTCCCCAGGGCTCATTTTTAATAATCTCATAGTCTTTTATCATTCTCAGCTTTTAGAATATATTTGTCCTAATGTTCACCCAGTGATTTTTTTTTTTTTTTTTATAATTTAAGTTGTGTTTGGTTTAGGACTCAAAGGATCAGAGTTACAGGACAAAATATTCTTTTTTAGTTTTTGTTTTCAATAAATGACATATTATACCCATACTGAAACACCAGTTTATTTATTAGATTTTTATGAGGACAGCCTTGTAAAGAACACAAAATATTTATTTTGAAAGAGTAGCTTCTTTGTTGGCCCACTTGACATTCTATAAAGAGAGGGCCTCTTGTAAGTAGGAGTTAGCCAGGGGTTATGTTTAGGAAAAGTTTCCAGTCTAACGCTCTTTTCAAATTACATATGAATTTTTCATGTATCTAAAACTTTTAGTGAAACATATATGTTTACTGTATATCTTGAGTGTGCTAGGTAATGCATGGAATAGAAATATATTCTACTGAGCTCCCATCACTTTGTATACTGCAGATTGTTACTGAGTATGCATTTGCATATGCATGAATTTGGTCACATGTATTTAAATATAGACAAATTATGAATTTTTCTTTTTTCCTAGCTAGGCTTTATCTTTCATATTTTTCTTATTTAGTAAATCCAGGTGACCATACAGAACACTGTCAGATACATGAATCGAAATCTGTCACATCTCATTCTTTCCAAACTCATACATTTTCTAGAATGAGCTTAAATTTAAGAAAGATTTTTAATGAAGAAGGAATGATGGCTTAACAGATGGCAAATGATAGCTTGTTCTGAGTTTTGAAATAGCATAAACTGTCCTTACAGCATGTATAGAAAGAGAGAGACAGAAGGGAAGATACTTGGTGTTTCTTGACTGTGTTGGAAGCAGGTAGAAAATGGTGGAGCTCATGTGTGTGCTTAGGCTGGCTGGGGGTAGTGACATGGGAACCCAGACTCATTGGCAATGCAGGGTAGTAAAGTCAACATTTGAGGAGGAAAATAATTTTGGCAGCAGCAAAAGAAGAATGGCTAATAATTTCCTAATTGGGAAAAGATAAAGAACAGTCAACAAAGGAAATTTAGCATATGGTGCACACTCATCCCACTAGAAAGCCAGAAAACCTCTTTAATTTCCTACATTGCATTGAGTGCAATGAGAAATAAAGTGATTAGTTCCCTAAAACATGTATCTCTCAGCATTCCAATCCATGCATGTGCTCTACAACTACAATGGTATTGTGTTTACAATGATGAGCAGACTAGTGATGGTCTTTGTACTGTGAGCTTCGAGTTCAGTAAGGATAAAACATGCACATGCAAACAACTAGTAGTCCTAGATACTATGGAGGGAAAGTGGCAGTGTGCAGTAGAAGAGACTCTTAGGGAGGCATAGGGACAGGTGAGAAAGACTTTAAATGAAAAGATGGCACCAGAACCTTCTCTGGAGAAATAATAGTTGAAACTAGACATGAAGCCAGAGAAATTGGTGGTCAGAGAGTATTCCATTTAAAAGGCAGAGTGAGTCTTTGTTATGATTTGAAGGAAAGACCTTAGTATATTTGGGAAGCTGAGAAAGGCCAGGGTGGCTACAACATGGGGCTCAAAGAGAAGAACTGGACCAGATCACACAAAGCCAGGGACAGATAATAGGGATGGAAGGGATTTGGGGGAAGGGAATTGGAACTCAGGGGGAGATATACAGAAAACTAAAGCCAAACTGATTTAGTACCATAGAAACCTTCCACCTGGATAGTAAACTAAGAGATATAACCCTCAATAGGAGTATGGGGGATCATCTGGAAAGAAGGCCCCTAGAGAGGGTGGGATGAAGTCTGATCCTAAAACAATTGGCTCTGGCTTATAACTCCCAGTATCAAAAATCAGATACAACCCAAACTGAGTTGTTGTTTGGAGAGCACTATGAGGTCTCCAAAACAAGACAGACTTCTGTCAAATCCCTTGATTACTCACCTGAGGTAGAAGGTAAGACCATATTGCTGAAGATACCACAAGCTGCTGACACAGAACATGGAGAGATCCTGCTGGAATCTGGAAGGAAGCCAGGCCATATAGTGCTGAAAAACGCTATAGGAGCCTCTGGGGGAAAATGGCCAACAGTGTTGTGAGTAAACAGGGGACACTGCTCTACAAAATCAACCAGCTGGACAAGATGTACACACCTGTGCAATAGTGGCACCCAGCCTAGGTGGATAACAATGGCTCTCTGATTGGCTAAGAGACTCACTCAGTGGAAAGGAGCATATAGCTGATACTGGAAATCCTATGGAGAGTTTTTCCTTTTGAAAGATCAAGATTATGGACTCCAATGAGAAACCTCCATGAGTCTTTGTCCAAAAGAGAAGATACACCCATCAAAATTAACAATGCTTATCCCCTTTAATCTGTTCTGATCTCACTCTTTATTGGAGAATCTGTTTTTCTTTTACAGAAGGCAGTGAAACCTGAGGATAACCAAAATCTATCCACAAGATAAGAAAAGATAGCTGACTCCCTGGCAGGAGATGAACTGCCCTCCACACATCAGCCAGGGCTCAGGTGAAACCACAGAGGAATTGGCAGGATAAGCCAGGGCTGCTCCCATGGTGAGCCAGAATGATGAAGACAGACACTGAGGATACTCAAAATATACCAAAGCAAAAATCTAGAAATTTCTGAGAGCTCAACACTAAAGCAGACTTAAAACACACCCACCAAGGCTCAGGAAGTTTTATGGAAGAGGGGGCAGAAAGATTGTAAGAGCCACAGTATGTGGAGTATCTAAAGGCATAACACCCCTCTCAACACACACAATGACTGACTGCTGCTCTCACAACTTATAACACACAACCCCATATTGAATATCAGCACCCCTATTGAGGAGGGTCCTCAGTGGAATGGGGTAGGGAAGAGGGAAATAATGGTATCAACACATAATGTATCTATACAAAGTTTCTACTCAATAAGAAAGAAAGAAAGAAAGAAAGAAAGAAAGAAAGGAAGGAAGGAAGGAAGGAAGGAAGGAAGGAAGGAAGGAAGACCTTGCTTATCCTTATATCCTAAAGTGTTCTTTTTACCTCTTCCTCTAACAGTTTAAGATCCTGTATTAAGGTCTTTGATCCAGGTGAGAGATAGGGATCTAGTTTCATTCTTCTGCATGTTGAGATCCAGTTTTCATAGTACCATTCATGAAGAGGTTATCTTTTCATCAATGCATATTCTGGGTATCTTTGTCAAAAATCAGGAGGCTATAGTGGCTGTAGTTTTATGGTTTTATATATGGGTCCACTATTCCATTTTCTGTTTTTGTGCCATTGACATGTTTTTTAATTAATTAATTTATTTATTTGAGACAGTGAGAGAGAGAGAGAATGGTGCACCAGGGCCTCCAGCCACTGCAAATGAACTTCAGATGCATGTGCCACCTTGTGCATCTGGTTTATGTGGGTCCTGGGGAGTTTAACCAAGGTCCTTTGGCTTTTCAGGCAAATGCTTTAACTGATAATCTATCTGTCCAGCCCCACCATGTTACTTTTGTTATGGCTCTGTAGTAGTACTTGAAATCAGCTATGGTGATACCTCTACCATTATTCTTTGTGCTCAGGATTGCTGTGGTTATCTGAGGTCTTTTGTGCTTCCAGATACATTTTAAGTATTTTTCTATTTCTATGAGGAATAATATTAGAATTTTTATTGGGATTGCAAGAAATCTGTAGATTGCTTTGGGTAAGATAGACATTTTTTACAATACTACTCCATAAACATGGGGTGGGGAGGTCTTTACATTTTTCAGTGTGTTCTTCAATTTCTTTCTTTAGTATATGAAAGTTTTTGTTGTAGAGATCTTTCACTCCTTTGGTTAAGTATATTTCAAGTTTCTCTCTCTTTCTCTGTAGCATGTGGGTGCTATTGTATGGTATGTGTGGTGTGTATGGTTCAGTGTATACATGCATGTGGAGATGTGTCTGTTCCATATGTATGCGTGTAGAGGCCAGAGGAGAATAATCATCCTCTTTCTCTTGAGACTGGGTCTCTCCCTCATGCCCAGGTTTCTGTCCATTAGCAAACCATAGTGATTGCCTGGTCTCTGCCCCTGTAAGCTGAGGTTGCAGATGTTTGTAGCCCAACCTAGTTTCTTATGTGGATTTGAGGAATGCCAACTTGGTGTTTCTCCATCCAAAGTTGTCCTCATGTTCATGTCACAAGTGTTCTTAAACACTGAACTTTCTCTCCAGCCCATATTCCAAAGTTTCATTTTTGAGGCAACTATGAATAAGATTTTTCCTAGATTTCTTTCTCAGAATGCTTATTATTGGTTTACTGTTACTGGTTTGTTATTGATATATCAACAGTAGCTATAAAGTGCTGATATTTTTACCTATATGATTTCTAACTTAATCAGGGCTACTGACCAAGACACAAATGAACAAAACTATAGCATTCAATATTTCAAAACAGAAATAATTCAGGCTAAAACTTAGGAACTTATTTTTGTCTTAAATCACTATCTTGCAAGTTGACTTTAAAATTGTGTCTGTTTAAACATATATATCAATCTTTTCAAGGGAAAATACTAATAATGTAATGGAGAAATTTCTAAATATTACCATATTTTGATACTTCTGATACATGCACTCCAATATATTCCATCCATTTTCATATTCTAAGACAATACATGTGACTTGTACTGTACAAAGTGAGGCTGTAGAGTTAGCACTTATTAGTTGTGAAGACATGGAAATAAAATGTCTACAAGATTCCTAATGACTTCATGATTTTTAGGTCAATATATTGAAATTTGGTTATAGAAACCCAGTAAGATAGCTATAAAAATGAGTCAATATGTAAATATTGGCCCAGGTGGTAAGTCACTTGGAAGGCTTACCAGCATAATAAACTGAAAATTTGAAGATCTTGTCAACACGTGCTTCTGTCTTATACTGCCAACAAATTATGTATTGAGACTAGAGGCTATATTATTCATTATACATTGCCTTTGAAGTTGATTTATAGAGACTATTTAAACTAGATGCATGTTTTACTTAAGTGACAAATGTTACGATTTGAAAATATTGAGTATAGTTTTCTGACTTAATTTGTGTCCTGAAGATTGCTGGTCAAGATATTCTTGGATCCTGAAGATGATAGTTCTTATACAGCCAATTGCTAAGTACTCTGTAAGACTGACTATGATATGGGGAGCCAGGAAATGAGAATTGACTGGATTCAGGACATACTTTCAAGGAATTTCACTCCTAAGTTTGGGGGAATTAGGCTAGGAATTAGGAATACTACAGAAAGCACGGGCTTCCTTGTGTGAACAGCTGGCCTTATCGAGCCCATTTGTGTCTACGAATGGATGGAGATACATTTTAGTGTTTACACAATTCAAGACAACTTCTAATGACCTAGTTTCATCTTTTTGTAGGGATCTAAGCTGTATTTTGATCTGAAATCTGGGTTTTATATCTAATGTGCAGTATTCAGTCGAGAACCCTGTCTGTCTCTCTTCCTCATACCTTTCATTTATACCTTTGTACCTTTAAGGTACAAGCAATACTTTACAATAAAAGTAATTAATTATTTAGTATGCAATTATTATTTATTATACACTTCCTAGGGAAAACCTTACTTTAATCTAGATGATGAAATGGAGTTAACCAACATGGATTTACTTTAGTGTAAGGGGTTTTCTTTTCTTTCTATATTTGCATGTAAGTATAAAATTTTACACCATCTATAATCTTTTAAATATATTGTTTAACTATGTCTAAACATAATGCTTTAAATGAACACTTAAAACATTTTAAAGGTTTTACTATATAAGTATAAAATAGTTTCATATTTATGCTATACATTCATATAAATGTATTCTAAAATAAGCATACAATAGCTGTGCTACAGTGGTTCACAGTGAAGATAATTTAGCCCTTTATGTTCTAATGCAGATTTAGTTGAAATTGGTAGTTGTTATTGGTTATGTAATTTTAGAGTCATCATTTTACTTCTCTGAGTTCTCAGTTTCTTCATTTGTAGAGTGAAGCTAATAATTGTGCCGACTTTGTGGGGTTATTGTGACACAGGCGGTATAATTTGTGACAAGGAGTAATATGCAGGTATATGCAGCTGTTAAAATTCTTCTTCTTTTAAAATTGTAGTAAGGTTGTATTTTCACAAAGAAAGTTTCCAGAGGTCAGAAAATCTATTTATATGAACAGCTTGATAATACTTTCAACTTTGTATGATGTGCCAAAGGCTTGTGATAAATGCTATTCAAGAGTGTGTTTCTGAAAGATCATGAAAAGTATTCAGATATGAGACATGTTTTGCTTCCAGAGATGAGTGAGCTGGTAAAAAGTAAAAGTAACAAATTCAAAGATTTCACAGAATTATTTTAGTGTCCTTTTAGCAATCTATTAGCTGTCTTTTGTTGATGTTATTATCTTGCTTTAATGAAAATAACTATTTGCATTAAATAGGGAAACAATTCCCATGATTTTCAATATCTGATTTCTTAGTATTTAATGGACAGCTGTGTGTTTAAGAAGGTTTCTGATAACAGAGCAGGAAATGGCTCTCACTCTTAGGTGGGCAACTTAAGTCTCTAGTAGCCTGCTGGAGGAGGTGTCACTTGGGGTGGATCTTTAGTCCAGCTTTAAGAACTGTGCAAAGTCAGTTTGAGCTCATGTTTGCTGGTGGTTGGTAGTGTCTCCCTGATATTGATCTATAAAAGTGGGCCGGTTTCCTTTGCCAGGGATGGTGCTTCCTCTGGATTCTCTACACCTAAAATGCACCCTTTCCCATCAGCTGCTTCTGGTCAGATGCTTGTCCCAGCAACAAGGAAGTTACTACAACAGCATAACTTTTAGTTTTTCTAATTTCTTAATATGTCTCTAAGTTATTCTGACAAATTGCTCATTATGGCTAGAGTACATATCTAGAATCTTAAAAATCAGACACATATATGTAGCAAATCCACACAAAATGTACCAAGTGTATTTATGCATAATCCTGATGAATTTCAACTGCATGATACATATTAATTCTGACCATCTTTGTTTCATACATAGAGAAATAGTAGAAATAAATTCTAATCATCATTATACACATTGTGTCCAAGATTTTCTTCAACCCCAGGCAATACTGGAAAAAGATGAAGAGTACAGGACAATTCAAGATTTTCCATCTTCCATATATTTTTATTTCTCTTTCAATTGATTATTCTTTTAATTTACTTTTGAGAAGTGATATGGGGTTCATTTGAATACTTAACATTTCTTGTAATTGAATTTGTTGCCGAGACATCTCTTTTTCCTCTTATTGATCATAAAAATCTTTTATTTCTTTGATTCTTGATTCTTTTTGTAATCTTCATTTGCTACTTTCTCCTTCATTCTTTTCCTCAAATACATACTTGTTTTTATTTTTGTGCATTATGGAACATGAAACATTTTTTCATGTGTTTGGTGCTTATGCATGTGTGTATGCATGGTTATATGTGAAGCACAAAGGTGTATACTAGTGTGCATTAATGGTGGGTGCCCATGGAGGTCAGAGGACACTGTCAGGTGTTACCCTCAGGAATGCCAACCATGTCTTTTATTTATTTAGTTAGTTAGTTATTATTTGATTTTTCATGGTAGAGTTTCACTCTAGCTCAGGCTGACCTGGAATTCATTATGTGGCCTCAAAATCATGGTAATCCTTCTACCTCTGCATCTAAGTGCTGGGAAAATATGTGTGCCATTACATTGGGCTCTGCTATCTCTTTCTGAGAACTTAGTCTTTCAGTAGACTGAAGCACATCATTTAGGCTAGACTAGTTCACTGGGGATCCTATTAGCTCTGCCTTTCAAGTGCTGGGATTATAGGTGCTACCACCACTCCTGGTATTTTTTTATTTAATGTGGAATAGAACTCATTTTTTCATGCTTGCGAGGCAAGAACAGTACCCACTGAGTTATCTTCCCAAACCTTACAAATATTTGTTTTGAGGTAGCGTCTCCCTCTATCCCAGGCTTAACTGTAATTCACTAAGTTTTCTCAGGCTGTCATTGAACTGATAGCAATGCTCCTACCTAAATATTTCAAAGTTTGTTTTATTATTATAAGAACAGCATAGCTTTTGAATTACTTCCTTTCTTACTTCCTGTTTACTCTGTAGCTACTTGTCTCTACATAAAAGCTCAAATTCGTAACTTTTGCTGATGTTTATTGTCTTCGTTAACTTTTCTAATGGCCGTGACAAAATACCAGACAAAAGCAGTTCAAGGAAGAAAGGGTTTATTCCTGCTTATAGGACAGGGGTACAGACCCTCTGTGGTGGAATTTTTATTTTTATTTTTATTTTTATTTTTATTTTTATTTTTATTTATTTATTTGTAAGCAGAGAGAGAGAGAAGAGAGGCAGACAGAGAGAGAATGGGCTTGCCAGGGCCTCTAGCCACTGCAAACAAACTCCCTTGTGCATCTGGCTTACGTGGGTCCTAGAGAATCAAACCAGGATCCTTTGGCTTCGCAGGCAAACACCTTAACTGCTACGCCATTTCTCCAGCCCTGTAGTGGAGAATTTAATCTAAAGCCTCTCTCTCCATTGTGTGTTGAACAGCATTTTGCAAATGCCTCAGACTCCAAGCTGGGGGTGTGTGTGGCAACACTAAGAATAAAAAGCTTGCCCTTCTCTTATCAAAACTCAGCCAGCTACACCCTGACCTGAGTAAGTCAAATACCTTGTAAGAACAAACCATGGGTAACGCCCACCCCTCCCAGCTAATAGCTTATTGTTTTGCTTTTGTAGGCCATTTACTGCTTCCTGTCTGCCTGTGCCCCCAGTCATGTAGCCCCAAAGTTTGTCCCACCAATAATGTAAATACTTCAAAATGATGTCTATAAAAACCCTGGGATATCAGAACTAGAAACTCAGGATATGAAAGTTATTCCCCTGAATCTTTGTTGATATGAATACATTTTTTTCTGATTCCCCACTCTATCTCTGGTGCCTGCTCTGACGGATTCTGTTTCCTGATGGGTCCCTGAGGATTGGGAAGGCACAGCAGTCAGGAGCTTGAGAGAGCTGGTCACATTGTATGCATAGTCAGAAAGCTGAGAAAGATCATTGTTACTGCTCTGTTAGCTTTCTCTTTTTTATTCAGTTTGTGACCCTACCCAATCAGTGGTGCCACCCATGTTTAGAATGAACCTTCCCGTTTCAGTTAAACTTTTCTGTAAAAACCTCATCGACAGTAAAAAAAAAAAAAAAAAAAAAAAAAATCTAATCAAGTAGATAATGAGGATTGATCATCTCAACTCTACCCCTTGTCAATTTGACCTTTAAATGCATCCTTTTTTAATATTTCATTTTTATTTATTTATGAGAGAGAGAGAAAGAGAGAGGCAGATATAAAGAGAATTGGCACGCCAAGGCCTCCAGACATTGCAAAGACTCCAGGCACATGAACCCTCTTGTGCACCTAGCTTACATGGGTCCTGAGGAATTGAAACTGGGTCCTTTGGCTTTGAAGGTAAATACCTTAACCACTAAGCCATCTCACCAGCCACAAATACATCTTGAAATCATCCCTAGACCCTAGTGGTTCATTTTAATTTTATAATAAAAATTCATTTAGTCTATGTAATAAAAGTCCTCATAGTCTCTAACAGGCCCAACACTGTTCTAGAGTCCAAAATATCTTCTGAAACCCAAGGCAATCTCTTCCTGGGAGCAGCAATAATTTTTTTAAAAAAGTTACATGCTTCCAGCATACAATGGCACAGAGTAACTATTCCCATTACAAAAGAATAAAATAGGGGTACAGTAAGGAAATATTCAAAACCTAGGAGGGCAAACACCAAATCCTGTGGCTCCAAGTCTGGCATCTGGGGTTTGTGATGGAATCATCTGGGCTCCCAAGGGCTCCCAAGCTCCTTCCTTCAAGTGCTACGTATAACCTCTCTCTTGGGCTTGTTCCAGTCCATGCCTACAATTTTCCTCAGCAAACATCCCATAGTCTTGGCATCCTCAACACCTAGGATTCTCACTATGTCTTAGGCTTCAATGGTTTCTAAAGACCTTCTTGGAAGGGCTTGGACCCTGTCCTGCATTTCTTGGCTTCAGTGGTTCTCTAGAACCTTGGTGCCAGACCTGTGACCCTATCTCCCCATCTGGCATCTTTTATGCTTGCAAAACAAGTACGATATAGACACTGACAGCTTGAGATGTAGTCCTTCCTCCCTTGGACCAAAACTATAATGGCCTCTGCCTGACTAGACAGTTGTTCTTAAGTAGGAAACCCTGTAGTGACATCTTCAATTTAGACTGCTTTCAAATGAATTTGCGTTTTCACAGGATAGAGTCTCCTATGCTTGGGGTTCTGCCATTAGGATAACTTTCCTATTGTCTCAGTGCAGAGCAGCCTGTTTTCTTTATACTGTTAATCTTATCAGCAATTACAACTGTTTTCTCAGCCTCCTCTTTGGAACTTTAAATTAGTTTTGCCCTGCCAAATGGCATACGTTTTTATACCTTTATGCCCCACTTGTTGGTCTCACTGTAGACTTGAATGAAAACAAGGAACAGTAACTTTACCATAGCCTGAATGGTTTTCTGTATTAAAATTTCTTTTGCCTAAAAAATTAGGACACTGCTTTTGAAGTCAACTTTGGTCAAATTCCCACAGCATAAGTAAAATGAAGGCAGATTGTGTGCCAAAATATAACATCAATGGCTTCTAGCCCAGTGCACTATAGAATCATGAGCAAGAACTCTACTGCCCATATTTCTTTCAGCATTCTGGTTTTCCTAACTTCAGCCCACAAGAATGGTTTATTAAATTGTGCTTATAGCTAGCACTTTTCTATCTCACAGCTCCAAATCCCATCACAGTCTCACCACAAACCAGTTTCAAAGGTCTTAGAATTACATGGTTAAGATTATCACAGTGACAGCTCCACTTTTGACACTAATTTTCGGTGTTAGTCTCTTTTATTATTGCTGTGACAAAATAACTGACAAAAGCAATATAATAAAGGAAGGATTTGTTTGGTTCATAGTTCAAGGATACAGACCATCATGGCAGGGGAGTCATGGCAAACATGTAAGGCAGCTGCTCACCTTGCATCCATTGTGAGGAAGCAAACAGAGGCAAATACTGGTCCTCAGCTCACCTTGTTTTGTTCAGTTGGGGACACTGTCTCATGATGGGACAATGTCCCATCCACATTCAGGGTAGGTCTTCCCTATTTGGTCCACTTTTCCTGAAAATAAACCTCACATACTCACCCAGAGCTATGCTCTAGTGGCAATTCTAAATCCAATCAAGTTAACAATGAACCAGTGCATTTACCATGGTTTTGGGATAGGGTCTTTGAAAAAGTTCTTCAGTGGAGGGATGTACTTTGCTTACCCTCTTTCATTCTTCGTTCAGACCAAGAGTATAAACAGGATGTTCTGAGAAATGATCCTGAAGAAGAAAGCCACATTCTACTGGTGGTGCGGGGTCACTGATAGCTATATGTCTTGTGAACTGCTTTTAAGAATGAGAAGTAAACTTATATCCTTAGTTCATACATTTGGATTGTCTGTACTATGCAACCAAATCAAAGCCACATAGTGAAAGAGGATAGGAAAAAGTGACCTTCTTCTAGACGGTTTCAGCTAGAGATTGAGGCCCAAAGAGAACTAGGAGATGCCACTCCCCATGCCACTTCACCCTTACACAAGAATGAACTCTTGGCAAAAATGAAACTCGTGGACTGGAGAGATGGTTAAGTGGTTAAGGTGCTTGCCTGAGAAGCCTAAGGACCCAGATTAAATTCTCCAACCCCACATAAGCCAGATGCACAAGGTGGCACATGCATCTGGAGTTCTTTTGCAGTGGCTGGAGGCCCTAGCATGTGTCCATCCCCCCCCCCCCCGTCTTTCTCTCTCACTCTCTCTCTCTGCCTCTTTCTCTCTCAAACAAAGAAATAAAATATAAATTAAAAATGGAACTTGTGTCTGCTCGAGACTGATCTGCAGTGCCTCCTGCTGCCCACAGTCTAGAGTGCTACCTGATGGGCTGGGCCAGGTGGGCAGACCCTGGGAAGCACCCTCCAAATCTATAAACTAATCAGGTCTTCCCTTTACAAAGGCTGCATTCAGCCTCTTCCTTTGCTCTTTCTGCGATTTTCTCTGGATTCTTTGCTCATGTCTGCTTGGACCCACACAAGACTGGCCCAGCACCATCCAGGAGTCTCCCTATGCTCACTATGCTCTCTGCACAGTGTTGTTTCTTGATCTGTACTTTTCTGCTTGCCTCTGTAGTTTGAAATAATTTCCCACTTTGATTACACATATGATTTTCTTCTGATCTCCAAATCTACCACGTGTGTACTTCTCTTACACTCTAGGTCTACTACGAGTGCTCTCACTCACTCTAGACCTGCTACCTGTGCAATTTCTTTAAATCGGGGCAACCATGAGTGCGACTCTCTTCATTACTCACTTCTCCTCTGAATCTCCTGGTCTCTGCTTTGAGATTTTCTCTCTGCTATTCTTTCTTAAGTCACCACCATTTGCTCTTTTAACTTTCTTCCATGGGGAAAAGCACATGCAGATGCCATGCCAGTTCCTCTTAAATTTCCCTACACAATTTTCTAGATTCTACCTTTCACAAATGTGTGGCTTTACTCTAATACCTCCTTAAAGGTCTCAGTTTCTTTTACCTTCCATGCATTTGGGGCTTGACTCTAATGGCCCTTCGTTTCTCTCAAGTCCATGTGCTTGCAGCTTTACTCTAATCACTCTTTAAAGTAAAGGCCTCAGTTTCTCTTCCTTCCCAATCTCCCTTAAACAAAGTCCACACTTTGTGATTTCCCCTAAATAAATGTAATAATTCAGGATTTATCCTTGAATCTGTCTTTATCAATTCTTTCCTAAAGGTAGGACAGAACTCAAAACTTGGGGTTCATAAATTCTGGGGGACCCCTTCTTAACCTCAGATCCTGCATCAATAATATTTCATATTTTATAAATATGTATAGTGAATAGACAGTGCATGTATGTATTCACTGTAGAATTTTTAACTAAATCACAAAAACTCAGTAGAGGCCTGGAGAGATTGCTCAGCAGTTAAGGCGCTTGCATCAATGCCCAATGACTTGTGTTTGATTTCTCATTACCCATGTGAAGCCAAATGCACAAAGTAGTGCATGTATCTGGATTTTGTTTGCAGTGGCTAGAGGCCATGGCTCATCTATTTTCATTCTCTCTCTCCCTCTCTCTTATTGCAAACAAATAAAATAAAAGCAGTACTGACCAATTCTAAGTTAAAAGCAATATAATTCCATAACCTAGAGATACACATTATTAAATGCACATGCTCCTTACATCATTATTTATTTTTGTTTTTATTTATTTAAAAAATTTTTATTTTTATTTTTATTTTTGGAGAGAGACACAGAGAGAGACAGACAGAGAGAGAGGGAGAGGGAGACAGATAGAGAATGGGCATGCCAGCAGTCTCTCAGCTGCTGTGAATGAAATCTAGATGCGCCCCCTTGTGGGCAAGTGCGGCATTGCGCCCTTGCATCCCTTTGCATCTGGCTAAACGTGGGACCTGGAGATTGGAACCGGGTTCTCAGGCTTAGCAGGCAGGTGCCTTAACTGCTAAACAATCTCTCCAGCCCTAAAAATTTTTATACATGTATACAAGGCATTTTGATCATAGCCCCTCATATAACCTTCTCTTGAAACCCTTACCACCCGCCTTGCACTGAACCCCTTCTTCATCCCAGCTAGTCTTTCTTCTGTACTGAAGGGTGCTGCACTCACTTTCTCACTGCAGGAACAAAACACTGAACCACAAGTGGCAAGTAGAAGGAAAAGGTTTATTTCAGCTTACAGTCTCACAGGGAGATTTCACCATGGTGTGGCAGAGTGAAGGCTGGGCATTCCATACTGCCACGGAAGCTGAGGAGCAGCTGCAACAGTGAGCGGAGCTGGCACTAGCAAGGTGGGCTAGTAAGCCTCAGGGTCCATGCTCAGTGCATACCTCCTCTAGCAAGGCACCGATTCCCAAAGGCGCCAACAACTGAGGCACAGGTATGAGGAGGTTTAATCTCAAACACTTGAGGCGCTATGGGACATCTCACATTCAAACTACTGTACCCTTCCTCTCTCTCCCTCTCTCTCTCCCTCTCTCTCTCTCTCTCCTTTTTCCACTTGTGGATATGACCCACTGAGTACAAACAGGATTGTCTACATAAATAAGCACAGGTGGGGGATAATTTATCTGAGCGCCTGGGTCTTACCAGTGGCTATGTAACTGTAGAACATATCTCTTATACACCCCTTGTCACCATTACTGCCTATAACTCGTCAGTAACCTCATGCCCCCCCCCCTCCAGAATCTAATGGGCTCCTTACTTTGTGGGTCTTGTACAGGTTAAGACAGTTCCTGTGAGGTCATTAATGCACCAGCCATGTTGTGCCTGGATGACAATTCTCCACAGCACTCCTCCCTGTTCTGTGACTCTTCCATTCTTTCTGCTCCCTCTTCTGCATGTTCCCTGACCCTTGGAGGGGTGATTTACATGTCTTGCTGATCATGAAACATTCTGTAGTCTTTTCTTCTCAGGTGTTAAGTCTCTTCAGTAGTCATCACAATCTGCAAAGCAAGCTTCCCCCACCAAAAGTGGGAATGAAACTAGTAATTAGTTTTAAAACTTTTTATTTAAGCTTTGCAAAAATAAAATTACCACTTATATAATCTCTTATACTTTGCTTTTTTAAAGCTTAAAAATTATATCATAAACATACATATATAGGCCCAATTGTTATTTTTTATTCTTTCAGAATCTGGTTTTTGTTTTTGTTTAACTTTTCTTTTTGCTATTTTTATTGTTTTTGAGACAGAATCTTAAGTATCCCATACTGTTCTCTAACTTACATGTAGTTAGTAATGACTTTGAACTTCTGATCCTTCTGCCACCATGTCCCACACAGATGTGCATCAATATACTTGTCTCTAGATTCTAGACAGTATCAGTCATGTTCTGAGTGGACTATAATTTTCAAACCAATCCTCATACACATTTATGGTTATTTCATTAGAATAAATTTCTGGAAGTGACATTATTAACCATTTATTTTACATGGCATAAAAATTCCTAAATTGTTGATTAATTTTATGAAACTGACAAATGCCAAAGAGGCCATTTTATTTATCACTCATACAAGAGAACATCTAGCAAGTGCTTGACAAATGTTTCTTGATGGTTAGCCTTCTTTATTTTAATTTTTAAAGACAGGAACCAAGGAAATAGATCAATTCAAATTTTAGCAGAAAAGAACATGAAACATTCTGTGTCAAGTTGTTTTAGGATGTTTGCCAGGAATCTCCTTGCAGTTGAATTCTGTAGTGGGCTCCAGAAGCTAGGGCACTCAGTAGTGGTTTGAGGAGAAAATATTAGAACTTAAAGAACTAAGCTTGACTTAAAGAACTAAGCTTGTCACTGTTAGCTGGGCACTGGTTATCCTGCATGGTCCGTGTGTCTCTGCCTGGCTGAGTTATGTACAGTAGTGACATTTCCTGCATCACTTGAGTTCTGCACCCATCAGAGGTGACAGTGGCATTCTCATGTTTCTCATCAGGGTTCTATTGCAGTGACATTAGACTTACAGAGTTTGTTGCTGAGTTTTAGCTACATAAATTTCAGAAAATGAGCAACAGGTCTGAAAAGTATTGATGTGGAACTTGAAGTTCAAAATACCAATAATGGGGGCTGGAGAGATGGCTTAGCAGTTAAGGCACCTGTCTCCTAAGCCTAAAAACGCTGGTTCCAATCTCCAGTGGTTCCAATCTCCAGGTCCCACGTTTAGCCAGATGCAGTGACACAAGGGTGCAATACTGCACTTGAGCACAAGGGGGCGCACACATCTGAATTTCGTTCGCAGTAGCTGAGAGGCTGGCGTGCCCATCTCTATCTGTCTTCCTCTCCCCTCTCTCTCTCTGTCTGTCTCTCTCTCCAAAAATTAAAATTAAAATACTAATAATGTAAACACATATGCGCCTCAAGGAAGTACTAGATCAGACACTTCTAACTTCTATCAAGGGCCATGTTAGATAGTTTAAGACACTGCTCTTCTACTCAGATCTGACAGGGCTGGCCAGGTACATTCACAATTACCCGGATATAAATTGTGCATGGGTAATAAAATGAAAAGAAAATTCTTCCTTTTTGTCGGAGCATGACTGTGGTGAAAATGGACCTTTGGAGATGGTTGCCTCATGTCACACGTGTACCATTGATAGAGTCAGGTACATGCACATTTGAAAAACGTGAAATAGAAATTTCTAAGCATTTTATATTTTAATGTCCATTTAGGCCACTTTTTCAAAACAAAAACATTGGTTAAGCTTTCAACAACAGCTAATTAAAATCAGGGAATATCTATGATTATTAACTGAACATTTGCTTTTAGTGACTGTCAAGCCAAATGAAAGATACTTCACCTAGACAAGAAATGATGGTGCACACCTGTAGTTACAGCACTCAGAGAGAAGTGGAGGCAAGAGAACTGCTGTATGTTTAAGGCCAACCTCAGCAACAGAATAAGAACGTGTATCCAAAGAAAAACCAACAATAATAAATGACTAGACAAGAATATGAAAAGGATACCTCACATAGATATCAAAATAAACAACCTAAAATTTGACCAAGAATATAATTATTTAAAATTCAAATATTAAATCAAGATTTAAAAATCAAGTTAGCATATGTAATCACATCACCCTCAGTATATCTGAGCTATATTAATAAATATCTAACAGTACTCTATACAAAATATTATATTGAAAATAGATTTATTTAATCTCACTTTACATTACTCT
This sequence comes from Orientallactaga sibirica, assembly GCA_036365145.1. Lineage (NCBI taxonomy): Eukaryota > Metazoa > Chordata > Mammalia > Rodentia > Dipodidae > Orientallactaga > Orientallactaga sibirica. Next base: position 24,707,582 of record JAEOAD010000006.1, read on the forward strand.
ATCTGCATAAATTTTACAACATGTTCACTGTGTTAACATTTTCAGATAAAATTATAAATAAATTAATATACATGTTTTGGTATGTTATGACCAAGAATATGACAGTAAAAGCTAGAAGAATTTGATTCAGTGAACAGGAAATTCAGATGAGAGACTACCCTGTTGTTGATAATGGGGCATTTAAGTCATCCTGGGGTAGAATGAGAAAAGGACTGTTTAGAGTGTTCTGGTCTCATGATGTTTAGAATCTATCCAGCTATGGGAACATAATCCACAGAATCTATAATAGGAACCAGCAGGATGCAAAGGGAGCTTTGTCTACACATCTTGAATTTTAATTCTAACTCCATCATTTCTGTTGTTTAATATATACTACCTATTTCTTAGAAACTTTGGATTCAATACACATGTATAATATAAATAATGTCTAATTTCTGGCTTTAACATCAATTATTTCTGAGGTTATATATATGAAGTTCTTAGTCTCTTGCCTACCATATATTAGGCACTTTAACCAAATGATAAATATTCAATATTTATATATTTTTTTTGCAATTTCTTACACATAAATAATGCATTTTGATCATATTCATGCCTCCACTGACATTTCTTGCTACCCTGCCAACTGCCACTGAACCTTTCCCCCTTCTACTTTGATGCCTTTTCTTTTTTGCTGACTCACTAGTTAGGGTTGCTTACGTGAGCATGGGTGGGGAGTTATTTGCTGGAGTATTGACAACTTATGAGAGGCTCCACCATAATGAAAATGTCTCCCCCTCCATTAGCAACCACTGACTTCCAATAGTTCTTCTAAACAAGTTTTATTATAGCATTTACTTAGCCTGTGGTATCATTGTTTGAGAAAGTACACTTTCTGATAATTATGAGAGTGGGTTTCACTTGAGTGTAGGAGTCACTCCTCCATTCCTTTTACTTTTACTTTTATGATCAAGTGATGTAAGTTAGTGTTTATTCTGATTTTGAAGAACAAATCATGGATACATTTCTATTTGGTAGAAAGTTATAAAGGATTCATCCAATGTGAGGAATGCTCTATATCTTTTATGTTCAATTTTATCTCTGATCCCAGTCCATCTTGCTGCTTAAATCCTTTTATTATACATCCAATCCCTTTTATTCTCCCTTTGCTATTTGTTAACTTTTATTGCTTCATAAAAATATTCCAGTGCACTTTCATCTTGCCCACCTATCTCTGCAGCCAACTCTATTGTGCTTATGACACTACTTTTAGACCAGTTGCTCTATGGATAAAGCCCCACTACCAAACAGCGTTGCCCACCCACCAAGAAAAGTTGAAAACATCTTTTGTAGTCTTTCCAGTTTACCTGCAGGTGCTAAGAAATTCGTATTTTCTTAGCCCCAAGGAACCAAATGCTATTCAAGAAACCCAGTCTTTAGTCGAGTTTTCTACTTAATTATTGCTGTCAGTCACCTAGCAGCAAAAATCGTGTATTTGCCTTTGGCTTTTAAGTATAAACCTGAGTCTGAATGGGGACATTCCAGAGGATAAAGACAAGGATAATATCAGGAAGATCTATGACACTATCTGCAAATTCCTGGATGACACCTTCCTACTGAAGCCTCATCCATCTCTGGGAGACTTCCAAGTCTCTCTCAGGCTCTCTTCCCCTCCTTCTCTCTCTCTTTCCTTCCCTCCCTCCCCTTAGGCCCTGGAGCCTCTTCTGATCTCAGCTCTCATACCTGCCAGCATAGAAGGAGGGAACAATGTCTGCAGCAGCAGGTCCTTTGACAGTGCTGAAAGAATTCAACAGCCTTTGCTTATGTTTGTTTATAAGCTATTAGTGTTTCACATTTTACCTTAGCTCACTTGCCTTCATTCTCTGGAGTAACTCAAGAGAAAGTAAAGGAGAAGATTTGCATTGTGATACTCAAAGTCAAGGGTTCCCAATCTTTGCAACACTACAGAGCCATTTGGGAGATTTTCAAAGTTATCTCTCCTGAAACTAAACTCAAATTTGCAAAATGAGTTTGAATGTCTAAGGTGGTCCAAGAACGACTCTTGAATTTTTCACTGGTTAGAGAAATCAGTAAGTGTTCCTGACCTGGGTTCATGTAGTTATCTCTTACCTCAGAGCCAATCAATTCCTGCTTTCTTCTGAAGTCTTCCTCCTCTTGGTAGTCCTCTATAATTGGCCCCCAGTTCTCTTCTCTCCAGCTCCTTAAACATCCACACACTACCTAGAATAAGGACACTAAAGCTGAATTTCAAGGCTGAAAGACCTCTATGGAAAACAAGGAGAGACTGACCTTGTCTTTACTTTTAACACATTTGCTTTAGGAAACCTAGAACTGAAAGTGCTTTCTCCAATCATTAAAATGTATTTAGGTTTTTTGAAAAGGAGACGAAACTTTTTCAGCCTTATGAGACATCAACCTCTTTTTCTCAAGGACCTCAGAGTTATCACCACGAAAGAGGAATAATGTCTATGCTTTAGGATCACTCCTGAATTTATATGTATGGCATACTTACCATCCTGTCTGGTATGCAATAGGTGGTAAGTAAACAAATAAGTTTTTTTTTTAATACTTATTTGCAAGCAGAGGAGACAGAGAGAGAGATAGAGACAGAGGAGGGAGGGAGTCAAGAAGGGAGAGAGAGAGAGAGAATGAATGGGCACTCCAGGGCCTCTAGCCACTACAAACAAACTCCAGATGTATGCACCACTTTGACCACTTTGTGCACCTGGCTTTACACGGGCACTGGAGAATCAAACTCCTTTGCAGGCAAGTGTCTTGACTGCTGAGCTATCTCTCCAGGGAGGGAATACATGCCTGGTACTGAAAAAACTAAGCAAAAGTCTATGGCAGGTGAGGTTATGAACTTTAGGGGTATAAAGCCTGCTCTTGTCTGACTAAATGTATATATTATTCCCACCAAGCTGCCCTGGGGGCACTACACTTAATGTTTATGTTCACATATTAACGCTACTCTCACTTCTGGTTAGAGAAGCTTCTCTTTTCAGATGGCGATGACTACTGGGATCATCAAAAGGCAACATAGTGCCGAGAAGAAGGGATAGAGGAGTGCCCAGCACTGAAACACCTCTGTCACACCCTCCAAGGCTCAGGGACCATTGCGGAAGAGGGGGCGGATAGAATGGAAGAGCCAAAGGAAGGGTATGACTCCTTATGATGCAACTGCCCAGATAGAAATTGGCCTCAATATCCATGACCTTGCAGTGCCTAGCAATACCTTCGCAAGACCCTCATAATAGAAGAAAAAGATGATGACAGCAAATTAAAAGAGAGATTAATGGAGAGAGGGAAGGGATATGATGGAGATTGGAGCTCTAAAGGGGAATGGGGGAGGGGAGGGAAATATCATGTGTTTTTTGTATGTAAATATAGAAGGTGTCAATATAAAATTAATAATTAAAAATTCATGCCTGTCTCCCAATTTCTGAGGAGGGTTTAAGAGCATAACTGTAGTGATTATCTCACTCTGTGTTGTAAAACTGCATGTTTCCATAAAGATTCTGGTAATTTCCCCTCTGTGTTAAGCCAATGATTTCACAGAAAACAGTTACCACTTAAAAAAGATGAACTATGTGGACCAATGGTACTGTCAGGTTCTTACTATATAGCTGATGGTGACCTTGAACTTCTGCCTCCACTTCCTAAATGCTGGTAATTTACCCACAACGAACATCCTTTTCTTAAAGTCTAATTTGTGTTTATCTTGAAAACGTGCATGTAATTGCTTGCCTCATAAAGGGAGAGATTTCTTTCTTTGCAATCTCAAGGAGGTCACCAATGATAAGCAACACAATCAGCTTTTATGCCTTTTTTTTTTTTTAATAGCTTTCTAGATAGTATTTCTGGGTTGGAAGAACTTTTTTTTTTTAATTATACTTCCCCAAAATAATCAGTTAAGAGAGGGTTCATGAAGAAGGAAACATAATTTAGGATGAATAGGAAGAATTCAGCTGACTGGAGAAGGCCCTGAAGAAGATAAGGAAGGGAGATGTGGTAGAGTGGGGTGTGCTAAAACATTCAGGGGCACCTGGGCAGGAATTCAGAGGACCTATGGCACCTAAAGAGAACTTTATAAACTGAAAGACAGTGACTTTTTACAATTTTTTATTTCATTTATTCATGAGAGAGAGAGTGGATCAGAGAAATAATGGTTACACCAGGGCCTCTAGCCAGTGCAAACAAACTCCAGAAGCATGCAACCACCTTGTGCATCTGACTTACGTGGGTACTGGAGAATCAAATCTGGGTTCTTAGCTTTCACAGGCTAGTGCCTTAACTGCTAAGCCATCTCTCCAGCCCACAAAGGCAGGGAGTGACTTTTGCCACTATTTTCATTTTTGCTTGTGTGTTGAGGTTAGAGAAGAGAACCTTCCTCAGGCTGTGGCTTTCCTCACTGGCAGGTAGGGCAGCTAAAGACACAGGAAAGGACCGTTTGCCAAACAAATGCTAATTAAAATGATATAAACATGCAACAATGACATTTTAAGTCATTTTTGATGACTTTAAAAAAACTAGCAGAAACTGACAAAAAAAAATCTCAAGATAACTTGCACAAAATGTTCAGTAAAACTGGAAGAATAAGCGCCGCTCTGTTCCTGTGCCATCTGACAAGCTTCTACTTCTTCCACGATCTCACTTCTCTGCAGACAGGCAACTGTCTGCCTCCCCAGGAGAGACTGTCCTCAGAGCTACCTCAAATTATGAGTGCAAAGAATTGAAAGCAAACAACCCTCACTTACTCAAAAAAAAAAAAACTCATAAATACATAAATAAATATATAAATACATAAAAATCAGTGTCCATATGGCTCTAACTCAATTTTCTCTTCAGCAGTGCCTGGCACTTGTCTCTAGGTAGGCTTTTGGCTGACACTGAAATCAATTCATTTGTAATGCTGCTCTAAGAGCTCTGCCGTAAGCTAATGGAAGCAGACAGACTACACATCACTATTTAAGAACTGCAGGCTGGGCTTACACATACAGTCTTATACCTTGTAGATAAATAAGTTGTACATTTCCACCGGGGACACACTGCCTAAATGCTGGTTCAGGAAGGACTTGAACTCTGATATTCAAGTTCTTAGCATGGGAGTACATGTTTGTGTTGCATGGACAAGTAGAAACAGAATTTCATTTTTTTTTTTTCCCTGTTCTTTAGCTTAAAGATATCTCTCTAATATGCTGTTAAGCAGGACGTATGGCTATGTCATATCAAGGACCATGAAGTATCTCATAAATAACAAAGAAAGCAATTGAATGTGGAATTATACACACTGCAGTGAGATTGCTATAGTTTGCATATATATCTCCCTCTAAAATTCATACTTTGGAACCAATTGCCCAAGGTGATTAAGTCATGAGAGCTTCGCCATTAAGAATAGATTAGTACTTATTTTTTAAAAGATTAAAAGGGTACTGGACAGGTGTCTCATTCATTAAGGCATTCAATTCCCCAGTACCCATGTAAAGCCACATGCATAAAGTGGTGCAAGCATCTGGAGGTTGTTTGTAGTGGCTGGAGGTCCTAGCGCACACATTCTCTCTCCCCCTCTCTCTCTCTACTTGCAAATAAATAAATAAAAATATAAAAAGATTAAAGAGAACACTCTAGTATCTTTTACTTTCCATCCTTTATAATGTTCAAGAACACATAACAATTTTCCCCATTTTAGAAATAGCAGCCCTTACCAGAAACCAATTATACTGTCACCTTGATCTTAGACTTCCATCATCAGAACTGTGAGCACCAAATCTCCCTTGCTTACCGAGTCTGTGGGTGTTTTATTATAATGGCTGGAACATAAACAGACAGTATGGCATATTTGTCCAGGTTACCATATATGGTAGCTTGTATGTATGATTCACATAGACTTAAATGTCTTATTAAGCTGGTATCTTCTGCCTGGCTGGAGGGGTCACTGGCAGCAGATCTGGGGTCAGGCCAAAAGGTGCGTTGGAGGCAGATCGGATTCCAGCCTGAAGGTGTGGAGAGAGCAATCTGAGGTCTTGCGGGTCCCTGCTGCTACTTTTCAGTGATCGCTGGCTGGTAGTTTCTCTCTCTGTTTGGATCTGTGAAAAGGAGCCAGCTTCTTCCACCATTGATAGAACTTTCTCTGGAAGCCTGAAATAAATCCCTTCCTCCCATAAAACTGTTTAGTTGGATGTTCATCTCCCAGCATTGCAGAACTGTCTAGAATCCCATACACATGGTAATGGGAATTGCCTCGTAATGGCTTTAAGAGTTAGCACACAATTCCCTTGCTCAGATGCTTGCATTATGGAGATTTTTAAATGACTTCTCCTGGGATGGATTTGTACATTATAATTCAAATCCTGGAACATTTATTTGAGGTTAGGATATGTGAACTATCACACACACACACACACACACACACAATGTTGACAATAAAATATAAAAGAAAGTGTGAGTTCAGTTAACTTGTTTTTGCTTAAATTTATTTGTACTTATCAGCTATCTTGTGATTATATTTAGTATGGGCACATTGGAAAAAAAAAGTTAAAATGAAAGGAATTCCCAGTTCTTTAGTCGTCTACAATTTCATTGGTTATAAGGGGCCATAGCATGTCAATCAAACAATATAAGGCAATTTACCAATATCAGTTGTCTAACTATATGCCACTCAATTCTAAGTAGGAAAAAGGATAGTAAAATGCTGCCTGCGGTAGGAAAACTTGACCCTTTTTAAGAATTAGTGAAATGTGGGAAGGAGAGATGGGAAGAGAGGGCTGCCCACCATGAATTAACTGCATATGCAAAACAATGGAGGCAGGGGAGTACATACAGCCAATTCTGCAAGCTGTAAAGATATTGGCTTGCCTAGAAGAAAAATTTCCTACTGGGAAGTGTGCCACTTAATATTAAATGCAAGTGACAGGAAAATCCTAATTAACAGAAACTGATTTAGCAAGGAATTGTATTTCTCACTCATGGAGAAACCCAGAGCCATGTGGTGTGATGGTAGAAACTAGGATTATTTGAGCTTTTGCTCTACCATATAGTAACTATGTGTGAGATGATTTATATGCAAGATGTCTTTTCCAGTTATCTTAGGATCCTTTTAGCCAGAAGTAGACAATAGGGAAAGAACAATTTTTCCTCCTTTAAAGATGCTTTCTGGATGTTGCATACACAAATCTACGGGCGTCTCATTGATCATATTGTCCACACTGAGGTACAAAGGAAAAACAGAAATATTGTTTTCATTTTAGGCCACCATGTGCTATATGCTTAAAAAGAACAGTGGCTTAATTCATGTGGAAGATATTGCCATAGAAAGTGATAAGGAATTACAATTAGAGTTCTTTCTAGAACCAGGGCCAGCAAGCTTCTTCCATGATGACCATATGAGGAAATATTAAATTTTGTGAGTCATTCTGTCTCTGGTATAACTAATCAATTCTGTCATTGTAGTGAAAAGGTCACCATAGACAAGAAGTCAGTAAACAATCATGGCTGTTCCAACAAAACTTTATTTACAAAAAGCAGGTACAGGGGGCTGGGGGCATGGTTAAAGTCTCTTGCTTGCAAAGATTCCCCAGCCACCCACATCAAGCCTGATGCAAAAGTTGCATATGTATCTGGTATTCATTTTCAGTGGCAAGAGACCCTGCCACCCCCCCCCTCCACACACACCACACAAAGTTATATATTTTTTAAAAAGCTGATACAAGACAAACTTTGGTCCACAATCTATTGTTTTCTGATGCGTTGCACAGATTACAAATTTGACTTGATCTGTAGGCATCTTTAAGGATTTCGTGATAAAGACGACGTGAGAGGAGAGTGGCCATGGTAAAAGTATCACTGAGCTAGCATTTGGGAGGGAGTACAGTCCTATTCTATCACACATTAGACTTGCAAATTCATGAAAGTCCTTTTTTGCCTCACAGACTAAAAGTTTCCTAATTTTGCTAATGAGGAGACTGGATAGAGACTCTAAAGTTATCTTTAATTTAAAAGCCTTTAAAGGTACTAGAAATAAGCTTAATTGGAAAATTTTTGAAGGGTCCTGGTGTGAAGGAGCAAAGCTGGAGCCACGGCTGGGAAAAGATGGACAGACAACGCCAAAGACATTCTAAAGGAAAAATAAGTAGAAACAGTGATTTGCTATATAATCTTGAGGAAGTTCACAAAATGCCTCCTAGGTTTTGATTGGGTTAAAAGAAGTAGGTGGGGGTGGGAGCTGAGAGAATTGTGGTTCTACATCAAAGACATTATGATGAAAAACCAAGGAGAATGAATCCTCCTCTATTCAGATTTTTTTTTTTTTTTTTTTTTTTTTTTGGTCAGAGGTCTGCAAACTTTTCCTGTAAAAGGTTAGACAGCAAATATTTAAAATATTTTACATGCTCTGAGCCCTATAGGGACTGTCACAATTAGTAAACTCTGCAATGTCAAATTATAAATAATAAAATTACAAAATTATATAAGTAAATTAGCATCTCTATGTGCCAAACAGGTTATCTGTGGACCCTGGAATTTGAATTTCATGCTATTTTTATGTCATAAAATATTCTGTTATTTTTCTTACCCTGAAAAGATATAAAATCAGTTCTTTTTAAATTTTTTATTTATTTATGAGATAGAGAAAGAGAGAGAGAGATAATGGGCACACCAGGGCCTCCAGCTGCTGCAAACAAACTCCAGATGCGGGTCACCTTGCACATCTGGCTTATGTGGGTCCTGGGCAACTGAACCTGAATCCTTTGGCTTTGAGACAAGTGCCTTAACCTCCAAGCCATCCCTCCAGCCCCAAAGCTACTTTGTAATGTATGGTCTTTACAAAAAACATGATGGGCCAAATTAATAGCCTGTACCATGATTTGCCTACCACTGTTCTTTTGAAAGGCAGCTCTTTAGCAGCACCGTCTTTGGGGAGTGGAGATGCTGCATGTGGAACTACACTCCTGCCTCCTTCTCCACACCTGTTCCCTTCATCCATGGAAAGCTCTGCCACATGGAGAAGCAGAACCCAGAAGCCATCCTTACTCAAGTCAGTGTATCTATGGCTCTCTGGTCTTCAGCATTAGGCATTTGACCTGTCCACAGATATAAACTGCATTTTCCCACCCATATCTACCTAAGTGATATTTTGGCCTGTAAAGTATTTATTTTGCTCATAATTTTGGCAATAAGAAGAGATCTATTATGTTATAAAGGTTTTTGTTTGTTTCTTGTCTGTTTTGTCCATTTGAATATAAGTGACCCCAAGTCAGAGGCTATAGTTCTCCAGTACCCAGTCTCCAATGATTGAAAGAATTATAATAATTTTAAAATCCTCAAGAATGTATCCTAAAAATGATCCTGTGGGCTGATGGTAGGAGATCTGGGCAGCCTCTGAGGGGACAATGGGAAGGACCATCTTGATGTATCTATGTGTCTATTGGAGCAGTTGATGACTATACCTAACTGGGGCAGAAAGAAGCATGTATAAAAGTTAGGAAACTTCTGTCTACTAACATCTTTAAGAGACAATTTGATTTTAACCCACAGTGCCCGTGTAAATATGCCAGGTGTGATGGTATTTCACAGTTCTGGGGAGGCAGAGGAAGGAGGATCCCTGGGGCTCACTGGCAAACCAGTCTACCTAATTGGTGAGTTCCAGGCCAATGAGTGAACCTGCCTTAAAAAAAAAAAAAAAAAAAAAAAAAGTGGAAGGTATTTCTGAGATGAGTCCTGAGGTTGTTCTCTGGTCTCCATATGCATGTGCACACACAGGAATGCACACACATACATGAACACACACATACATGCATTAAAAACCATGAGAAAAACCAAAATGTAGTTAGTTTACAAGAATGGTCTGTGGTATAAATTATTTCAAGCTTCACCAACTGACCCGTATGGTCAAGTGACAATAGTTGGTAAATTTTGCCTTCTTATTAGTAGTATTATTTTACTTTATTTTATTTTTCTGCTCTAAACAATACAAATTTGTGTTTTACCTTAATGAAATTACATCTGTATTATAGACAAATGGCTGTTTTACAAAACAGTAAATATACCAACAAAAATTTAGACAGCTTTGAAACTATAATGTATGAGCTAACGATCCTCTTTATGGATGCCTAACCCACACGCGAGTGTGTCTGTGCGTGTATACTCACTTGCATGCGTGGAAACCCCATGCAATAATGAGCTATATTTTAATGACAATTTCATTATAATTGAATATAGAATTTCTTTGTCTAATCTCATGTTGGAAGTATAACAGTAAAATGGATTTCTCACCTTCGTTAGAGAATTATAGTCCAATGATATTAAAATAATGCTTGTATAAAATGTTCAGTACTCATTTTTTTTCCTCACAAATCTTGGGTCTCACAAATCAAAATTTAGGTTTGCTAATTGGCTTTTACTTAGTTTCTTTTGGTGTAATGACAGCTTCTGATGCAATAAATTGCCTATAGAGGAGAAAAATCCCAGAAAAGCCAGAATAATTTAATTTTTCATTGTGGCCAGTAGCTCATAGTGGTCTTTGCTTTTATAGACTTTTAATAAATATAGACCTGCTTGGTTGGAAACATTCATCCTCTGTGATTTGTACCAGATTCATATTGTTTAAAAGTCTTACTCTATGAACTGGATGTTTCCTAGGAGATAACTCTTATGAGTGAGTTATTAACATAACCTCCCAGGAAAAATAAAAAAGAATGATTGCTTTTCAATGATGACACTTTGCTTAATGGGGCAATATTTTTTCCTCACAGAACCCATTGTTTTCTGGCTGATGGTAATGAGTGTACATAGGCAGAGATGTAGGCAGACATCACTTATTTTCATGGTGTGAAGAGTTGGAAACCTCTCCCCAGGATTAAGAACAACTGACAATGGAAATGCAATTGCTACCTCTGAGTACTTATGACTTTTTTTTTCTCACAGATTCAATACATACCAAAAACAGGATAAATCAGTCAATGTTGGCTTGGAATGAGTGTTCAGAATGAGGTATACAAACATACCTATGGAAATGATTAATAAACTTTTATAGGCCTATGGTAACTAAGTTTTTCCCTTTTAGCTTTCACAAGAAATATTAATGTTCAGATCTATAGTTAAACATTTTGGGTGCTTATGAGTGTTTAATTTGGGAAAAATTGGAGAATATAAAACATGCACAGATATAAAAACAAAAATTATTCACAATCAGACTGCTCAAAGATTATGTGCTATTTTCTGGGCTTAATTTCTCTCTCACATGTGCATGCACACACACACACACACACACACACACACTTTACTAATTACTATCTCAAGGTATTGAATCTTCCTTTGTCTTAGTTTCTTAATTTGCAAAATAATCAAAATAATATTGTTATAGCACCACTGCTATGACTTCTGAAAATTATGCATATATAAGCCTGTTCTATGATAGATAAAGGTCATTATTATTATTATGTATATATACTTTTGAATTGTGTTGGCCATGGTTTTTAATTTTTAACAGTATCTGAGGAAAATTATTTCTAGTTTATGAAATTGCATTCTATAGTATCACTTAAATGAATTAGTGCCATTTTGTAAGGGTGACACATGGTTATAAACCTGACTATTGAGAATCTGAGAAAAGAGGATTGGGAATTGGAGGCCAGGCTGGGCTGCATATCAACTTTATTTGTACATAGATAAATAGCTCTAAATCAACATTCTTGTAAGTCCATCTTTACTGTAGAGCAAATCCTTTATTTTATTTCAGAAATAACTTTTAAATTAAAGGTATAAAGGGGAAGTTCTTGGATCATATAACATTTCAATTTTAAAGGTTTTTTCCTTATAAATGTTGCTGTGAGACATTCTTTCCTTTAACCCCAAAATTACAATGACAATTAAAAATCCCCTTATTTCTCTACTTTTTAAAAAGCCAGAACCAACCCCCAAAGCAAAATCCGATGACAATTTTATTTATAAAAATATTTTAATTTCTATTTTTTTACTTTCTAGTGATGCTTATGTCTAAGTTCTTACTGATCATTCAATGCCTTGTTTTGGTGGATGGACATCTTTTGTAATCTTTTAAAAATATTTTGTTTATTTGAGAGAGAGAGATGCAGATCGAGACAGAGATAGAATGGGTGCAGCAGGGCCTTAAGCCACTGCAAATGAACTCCGGATGCATACACCACCTTGTGCATCTGGCTTAAATGGGTACTGGGGAAATGAACCTGAGTCCTTAGGCTTCATAGTTGAGCACCTTAACTGTTAAGCCATCTCTCCATCCCCTTTTGTAGTCTTTATTTAATTTTCTTTGGATATTTACTTAGAGACACTGATAGGTAAGAAAAGAAATGACAAGTATGTTCTCTTCATACTTTTGATTAAGGATATGTAGTCTAGGACACAGCAACCTGATGTACTTTAAAAACAGGTAAATTAAGTTTCAAAGGCTTTTATCTTAAGTCAAAGTTTACAGAAGTGATTACATCAATGTCTGAGCTGATCAGGTGTACATAAAAACAGAAAAGCAAGCAGAAGTTTTATTTCGTTTGCTTCAAGATGGGCACTCTCAATACTACTAGACTTTATTTCTAAGACTTTCTCCTTAAAGTCATTTCAAACATGCTTAATCTTATAGCCAGTAAACTCCATTTTAAGGATTGACCTTTAAGATTTCTACTAGTCTGTACAAAATATAGTATAAAGCAAAATGTCCCAGATGATGGGACTGACTACATAGAAAACTCAAAAGATCAAAAATTATTAGAACTTATACATAAGATAAACAAGTTGACAGAATACAAAAACCATTGTGCAACAATCAATAGTATTTCTGTGCACCAGCAAAACCAATTAGAAGATGTTATTTGAAAATCTCAATTTGATATAGGAAAATAAAAATCTTTATAATATGTGACAAATAGCAAGTCATTTAGAGATTGTATCACTTTTTCCTCTTGCTATGAAAAAATACCTGATCAGAAGCAATGTAGGGAAGGAGTTTATTTTGAACTAACAGTGCTGAGCAGTTTCATCATGGCAGGAAGGTAAGGTAGGAGGAGTGAGGCCTCTCTTCACACTGCCTTAGCAGAGAGTTGACAGGCAGCAGGGCTGGGCTATAAAATCTCAAGGGTTTCCTCTACTGACCCATTCCCTCCAGCAAGGCTCTGCTCCCTAAAGGTTCCACACTTTCTCAAACATCACTACCACCACGGGACCAAATATTCAAATACATGGCTTATGGAAAAATTTAAAACACAATTGAGTGTTTTGTAGAAAATCTTAATTCTCTACTGAACATAAACTTAAATAAACGGGAGCATCTCATGTTGAGGGCACAAAAACAACATAGTAAATGTATTCTTTCTTGCTGTTATTTGCCAGTGAACCTCAATATTGTTCTAATAAATCTAAAAAATACTTTTCTTAAAACTTGTTAAGGTGATTCTAAATTCCAATGGAAGAAGAAAATTTAAAGATAGTCATGTGGGACTGGTGAGATGGCTCAGAGGTTAAGGTGATTGCTTGCAAAGCCAGATGGTCAGGGTTTGGTTCTCTAGTACACACATAAAGCCATCTACTCAAAGTGGCACATGGATCTAGAGTTCGTTTGCAGCAGCTAGAGACCCTGGTGAACCCATTCTCTCTCTGTCTCCCTCTCTTTCCTTGCAAATAAATACAAAACATTTTAAATATTTTTTTAAATTTTTACTTATTTATTTTTTCCATCTTTTTTTAATTAGATATGGATATATTTTCTTGTAGACAGCACTTGTTGGTACCATCCTTTCCCTCCTCCCTGCCCCTTTCTGAAGAGGCCTTCCTCATTGGGGATGCAGGCCAACCCCATGGGGGGGTTAGGATGGAGAGGCAATGTCTCTGTGCAAAATGGCCCAAATCATGGCTCTAGCAATCTTTCTGCCCCCTCTTCTGAAAACTTCCCTGAGCCATGCATTTAAAATCTACTTCAGTGATGGGCACTCAGGAGCCTCTGGATCTCTGGTTTGGTAAGTGTTGAGTGTCCTCAGTATCTTTCTCCATCACCCTTGTGCTGATATCTGATTCGCTAAGAAAGCAGCACTCTTGTTCACTTCCCCAATTCCTCTGTGCTTTCACCTGGGGCCTAGATGGAGTGCACTAGGTTGGTTATCTCCTCAGGTCCAGCTCCCATCTGAAAAAGAAAAGCAGGTTCTCCAACAGAGAATGAAGTCAGCACCAGTTAAATGGGATAACCATTTTTTTTTTTTTGGAGGGGATAACCATTATTAAATTAGAGAGAATTTAGAGAGGTTTAGACCCTCTTATAGTCTAAGGTTAGTTGGAGCTTGACAATGGAAAGCAGAATCATTATGTGGATATGGTTCTGACTTGTTTCCCAATTCAAGATATGGTTTCCTTTCCACTGAGCAGATCTGTTAGCCAATCCAAGAGCAGTTGGTTACCTACCTTGGTTGTGTGCCACTATTGCACTTCTGTGAGCATCATGTCAGGTTGTTTGCTTCTGAGTCATTTAGGTTTTGAGTTGCTTGGACTTATGTTAGCCACTTTCCTCCAGTAGCTCATGTAGTGCCTTCTAGCACTAGATGGGCTAATTGTCTGGGGACTGGCTCTCCTCCAGATTCCAACCAGGTCTCTCCATGGTGGGTGCCAATAGCTTTTGGTGTTGTCAGCAGGAGGGTCTTACCATTCACCTCTGGTGAGTAATTTGAGACTTCACTTTCTTTTTGCTTGATCAGTTTGGCTAGGGACTTGTCAATCTTGTTTATTTTTCAAAGAACCAGCTCTTCATTTCATAGATTTAAAATATTGTTTTCCTAATTTCCAATTCATTAGTTTCTGCTCAAATCTTGATTATTTCTTTCTATCTGGAGCTCTCTGGGTTGGACTCTTCTTGTTTTTCCAGTGCCTTTAGGTAGACAGTCAGGTTATTGATTTAGGATCTCTCTGTCTTTGTAATGAAGGCATTTAGGATTATGAATTTTCCCCTTATGACTGCCTTCATTGAGTCCCATAAATTTTTTGTAGGTTGTGTTTTCATTATCATTCTATTGTAGGAATTTTACAGTTTCTTTTTTTTATTTTTTCCACCACCCACTCACTGTTTAAAAGTGTGTTATTTAATCTCCAGGAGCTGGTGGATCTGGCCTACTTTGTGCTGTGCCCTCCAGGACATAGACCAGTGCAGACAGACAACCCAGACCAAGGAGGTGGAAGGAGCCCAGACACAGGTCTGACCTACTCACTCCAGGCTGCTGTGCTTACCCACACACTGTCTGCGCAAGGAACTCAGACCTGGGAGCTGGGAGGAGCCCGGAAATGGGTCTGGTGTACTCACTCCAGACTTCTGCGCCCTATTTATTTATTTATTTGACTGAGAGAAAGAGAAAGGGGGAGAGAGAGATAGAGAGAGAAAGATAGAGGGAGAAAGAGAGAGTGAGAGAAAATATGGGTGTGGCAAGATCTCTAGCTATTGCAAATGACACCAGACTCATATGCCACCTTGTACATCTGGCTTACATGGATCCTGTGAAATTGAACCTGGGTCCTTTGGCTTTGCTAGCAAGCACCTTAACAGCTAAGCCATCTCTCCAGCCCTAAAAAAAATTTTTAACAACATTCATGAAATTTTAAAGGGGAAATAAGAGAAGGCACAGTATATATTTCACTACATTTCAATACTTATAAAACTGTCATTTTTCTTCCAAGGGTAATGAAAATGAACAAATTTTAAAATCCAGAAATAAGCCCTTATTTACTAAAATATTGTTAAAGGAGGACGTTTTAGGTATATTTTACTTTTGTTAGTTTGCAGTTGTGCTCCATTGTATTTAGGGAGAGATAAGGAAAAGTAATTTCAGACAACAAAATATTAAATAATTGTGTAAAGTTTAGAGATAACATTTAAAGTTAGTTGAGCTGGATATTGCCTGTTTGATGAAAACAGACAAGAAAAGTGTTTCTTAGGAAAAAAAAATAGCTTTAATGATAAGTTATTTTTTAGATGTAAGCTCCAAACTTATGTTTATATCATGCATATTTGGGAAAAGAAAAATGTTAAATTTCTTAAATTCTTATGAAGAAACAGAAATACTTGAGTTATAAATAAAATTCATGACAGACTCTTCATTTAGTCAGTGGGGACTGTCTGTACTTAAGAAGACCTTGGAATTCAGTTGCTTCTGTTACTGGTTTTGTAGTGATAAAATGTGGGTACTAGAGAATAGTGCTAAACAGAAACTCAAGGAGATGGTCATAGCCTCATTTCAAGTAGATGGCATTCTGAGGAATCTTTTATGCCTTTGTTGAAGGTCAGAGGACCTGCTTTCCTTATGTGCACTGTAATGCAGACATTAAAAATAAGTAGTCCTATTTAGTTTTAATTTACTTAACATTTTATTGAAATATCTGCCAGGGAAGTCATTTTAAAGGAGATTTTGAAACTATGACCAAACCCAAAATAGAAATCATTATTGTAAAGGCTAACACACATGCAAAGAGGTCAAAAGCTCTTTAGAAAATTAATTGAAATTTGTGGCTCTCTAGAGAAGTAAATGAATATGATTTCTCTTGTGTTGAGGTAATCTTGACCAACTAAGGGACCATGCTGGCATGAACTTTGGCTCCAAGTGAAACAGTGAGTCATTATCTAGAATGCAGAGGAAACTCGGGATGCTTCATCATGTTCTCTAGCTTGTCTCCTGTGCTCTGAGTCTCTCAGCATTAACAAGCATTTAACAAAAGACAAAAAAGAAATCAAACAAACAAACAAAAAATAAGCCGAGCAATGAAACAACAGTCTAGAGTGATGACTTTAGTCTTTGAAATAAAACATTTGCTTAAACTAAGGGTTTTAACTAGCATAGCCACCATTGTTTTATTATCCCAGTGACATTGCTTGCTGGAAGATAGTTTAACAATGTTGATTGTTGCTGAATATCTTAGAGGCATTCTTAGTTTCTGTGGCACATAAGATACTTTAAGGTTTGGGGAAAACTTGCTCTAGAAATAAGGAGATTACTTTCAATGAGAAAGAGGGTGATACATCTCCCAATGCAAATACATTGCTCTTTCAGAGCATGGGCACAGATGTGCTCAAAGTGAAAACCATTCTTGGTGGCAAAGTTTTACAATTTACATCCATGCTTCAAAAATATGGTTTTCTAGAGCATTTTAAAGTACAAATTAACATACTGCATACAAGGAAGATGATTTTTTCAGGTTTTATGATATACTGTTCATAATCATTTGCCAATATTACTACTCAGCAAGATATATAATTAATGTGTTGAAAAATTATAGTTGGCAATATAAAACAAGGTCCATATATCAATGATACACTTTTGGTTGGCAATGGGGGATTTCATATGCAACTAATAAATGGTAGTTACCTAAATTTCATGGACTAGATTAGTTGATTATTAATATAGTAAATATTAAATTAGTATATTATGCCTAAGGGACTTATATAGGGATGTGTTTTTCTAAAAATATGTCACTATTAACTCCAGCTAATGTAGAAAGTAACCATAAAATCAAGATCATCAGCCCAATAAAATCATCCCTTTTGGAGCACAATTTAGCAAATTTTCCTTGAGAATCAATTTCATGGAATATTGCTGGGCTGGCAGTTTTTATCTTTTAATACTACTGAGAATATTTACAGAGGGGAGAGCTACACTTAGCGAACTGTTATAATAATAAATTTAATTAAAGTAAAACAACATTAATTCAATGATTTGACTATGGAGTTGGCAACATCTCTTCCTTTACACTGCCAAAGTCATAATCTCATGATTGTGTCTGTCAGCTGGCTTACAAGAGCCAATTGAGGAATTTTCCTTCCAAGTGTTTCCATGAGGAAAGTATAATATTCTTTTTTTTTTTTTTCATACAGTTTTCCTGTTTACTCGAGGCAATTACCTCTACAGTTCCTGGGACCAGGAAAGTCCCATAGTTACCATCAGAACCACATGCCTATATTGTTTATCAATGAATGACAACATTTTATGATTTTGCTGCAGGATAAGGGAACTTCTCACTTATGAAGTTTCTATATCTTTTTTTTTTTTTTATTGCAGTCACAAATGTTTGGCAAGGAGAAGCAAATTGCTATGTCTCTCATCTCACATAGTTGTTACATGTGTGTGGTGGGAACATTTAAAATCTATAAAATCTACTCCTCTACCACCCCGTGTGCACCTGTTCTGTAATGTTGTCCCTTCTTATCCTTCTCCTCCTCTGCGATACTCCCTTAATCTCGCCCACATTAAACCCTTAGAAACTGGCAGAAAAATGCATTCCGTGGTGATTGTCGAACTGCTCTCCGGGCAAAGGCCAGTCTCCCATTCCTTCCATTCCTATGAAACTTTCCACGGTGTTATTTAAACCTGAGCTACACTGCACTAAGCACTTCTGTTAGAACTACTGAAATGGGGGCTGGAGAGATGGCTTAGTTGTTAGGGCACTTGCCTGCAAACCTAAAGGGCCCAGGTTCAATTGGTGTGCCCATTCTTTCTCTCTGTCTACCTCCCTCTCTATCAAATAAAGAAATAAAATAAATCAATTAAAAATGATTAAGAGGGTTTCAAATGCACAAATCCATCAGCAGGATATAAAGTTGGGAGGAGCATTTTAGACCAGCAATTTGGTAATTAGCTTTCCATTGATACATATTAACTTGCACAAGCTTTGACTATGGATGGTTGTCAAGGATTTGACCATTTTTACCAATGGCATTAGTCAGAATTCATAAATATAAACTCTAGATTTCTTCCTTCCCTCCTTCCTTCCTTCTTATCCTTCATTTATTCATTTATTTTTTAGGTAGTGTGTCTCGCTCTAGTCCTGGCTGACCTGGACTTCACTATGTAGTCTCAGGGTGGCTTCAAGCTCATGGTGATCCTCTTACCTTTGCCTTCTGAATGTTGGGATTAAAGGCGTGCACCACCACTCCTGGCAAATTCTAGATTTCTAAAGACACATGTAGTTCAGACTTATTCTTGTTTGGGGAATGCCCTTTATGAGATAGTTCATATACAGATCTTGCATTAGCCTTACTATAGTAACAAATACTCCTCAAACATATATTTCATGTTTTTTTCTGTTGATGGTTGTGGTCATTCCTTGTACATGTCTTTCTCCAACACTTGGTAAAGGAGTGACCCAGATTTCCAACATGACTGCCTTGGTTGCAAAGGATTAAAAAGACAAGAGGGATGTAGCAAAGTCAAATGCTTCTTGAAGTATAGCTTTGATACTCAATTTTGTGACTCAAATTTGGTCTGATGGTTAACAGCTTCAAAATTGATTATGGGCTTATGAAAAATGCAGTATCTAAGACCCCAACTCGGAATTGTTAAATGCAAATCTTTATTTTAGCAGAATATTTAAGAAATTTTTAAGCACATTAAAGTTTGAGAAATACCACTATGCATCACATTCTCTCATAATAAATTTACCAAAAACTTGAGGTAACGAAAACTTGGTCAGGAAAGTATTTACCCATGTGGAGATATAGCAAGCTACAAGGTAATGAATAAAGATAAATAATCCCCTTTTAGGAAGAGAGGAAATGTAAACTCAACAATGCAATTAATAATCTGGAATGCTTTTGCTTATACCAAATAGAACTAGTTATTTCAACTGTTAGACAGCTATTAACCAAGCTGTACCTATTGATTGTACTTTTATCCTCTACAATGAGGAAAGCATATACTTCCTATTGCATATAACTTCTGTTCAGTGAGTTAAACATGCTACCTATACCACCCGCATCGCTATTGTTATCCAAGTTAAGTAAGCTTTTTAGCATTTACCTTCAGCTGTCTAGTGCAGGGCCTCTTACATTTCAATTTATGATCCCTTTCTATCCAAGAAATTTTAAGGAACCTCAGGTATATAAAACAGAATATAAATCAAATATTTACTCATAATAAATCAGGAAGAAATTCATTTCAAAAGAAATTTTGGGCTGGGGAGATGGCTTAGCAGTTAAGGTGCTTTCCTGCAAAGCTAAAGGACCCAGGTTTGATTCCCCAAGACCCACATAAGCCAACTGTACAAGGTGGCACATGCATATGGAGTTCTTTTGTAGGGTTAGAGACCCTGGCATGCCCATTCTCCCTCTCTCTCTCTCTCTCTCTCTCTCTCTGCTTCTTTCTCTATCTTGCTCAAGTAAATAAAAAATAAAATATTAAAAAACAAACAATTCTTTGGTGTACATGTAATTTTACCATAAAAATGAGGTGGATGTGGTTTTTTATGTTTACATAAAGAATTGAATCTTGGATGAATATTCAATAGTTCAGGAAAAAATGCATCTTCCATACTTTTCAGAGTTGGTCTATATTTTGATTTGGTAAACATCAATGCTCAGGATTCCATTTCACATAAATAAATGGCACAAGATGAGAGAAATATGCTAATGGCCTTTTAAGAGCTGTTAGAAATTCTCTCCTAAGCCAAAGTCAAATTCATGCAATAAGATATATATATGAGAGAGATGGAGAAAAAGAAGCACATAGACAGAGTGAATGGGTGCACTAGGCCTCTAGCCACTGCAAATGAACTCTAGATGCATGTGTTATCTTGTGCATCTATCTTATGTGGGTACTGGGGAATTGAGTCTTGAACTGGGATCCTTAGGCTTCACAGGCAAATGCTTAACTGCTAAGCCATCTCTCCAGCCCCAATAATTTTTTAAATGAAACTTAAGTCAAAAACTCAAATAATTTTAAAAATCAAACATAGCAGAATATAGTCTACTAATTTGATGCTAACATGCTGGGAAAAGAGATCATAAAAACCAAGTGTTTATTTTTCCATTATTAAAACATTATATTTCTGTAAGAACAGAAAACTGTGTGAACAGTAAAAACTGCATCATATAACATACAGTAGTCACACATCTAAGCAGAAAGTTTAAGTGTTCTCTGAAAAAATGTGTATTTCTGTTTAGAAGGAAGATAGCAGTGAAGTAGCAGAAGGTAACCCAGGTGAGTGCTACCAGACACACCTCAGACTCATTAATTATATGCTTTTGAATTTTGTATTGAATATTAAGAGTTGTTTTACTATTGCCAAGTTTTGTAATCCCCAGAATTTAGTTCTGTAACCCCATATGCAGTCATAACACACAGTTTAAGAAGCTGGGGTCTCATCTGCTATCTTCTTGTCCCTGCTTGAGGTAGTGCTCAGGCTAGGAACCTTTGTCATCTGCCCAGTATAGAGAACAATAGAGCTACATCATCATTTTTAATTAGGAAATAGTACTTCTATAATCAAGTCTACACTAACAGTTGAGTTATCTTGTAGCTCCTACTTTGTCCAACTCACCATTTAAGGGACTCATTTTTCTTTCTTGGTGTGTGTGTGTGTGTGTGTGTGTGTGTGTGTGTTTCTGAAGTGTCACACATGCTAGGCAAGTGCTCTACCTCTGAGCTTCATCATTAGCCCTTTATTAGGGCTTTTCAATATAAGCTGCTCTTAAATAATTCATATTTCATTCTGTGCCCAAGCAACTTGTTAGTTGAAAGTAGTATTAAGAATTTATACTAATCCTTACAAATTAATATTGTGAGGTTAGGTTTTACATTCTTTTGAAAACTGAAGAATCATAAATTTCTGATATCATTAAGCTATGAATTAAATGCACTTCCCAATTTCAACTTATGTATTGAAATACTAAGAAAGTAGGCATTTTAGCACATCTTATATGTGGTGGCCCAAAACTCAATTCTAGAGATATATCTCTTTAAGAAAAAAATTCTGAAATATTTTTCAAAATTTACAAAAATCACTGTTAGGGTGTCTCCCTTGAACATGACCAAATAGAGTGAGATCCATGAACAGTAAATTTTATTATTTTCATAGTAATTGTGAGATCAAACTGGAAGGAAGGTGTAAGAGAAATCAAGAAGCTAAAATGTCATACAGGAGCCTGGTAATGCACATTAATGATGGTAATAGAAGAAGAAGAAGGTGGTTAGAGAGGATTGAAAAGGAAATAAACTTAAGTTAAAATTAGGAGAGTATGTAAACTTGACCAGTTAAAGGAAGATGGCTACTCTGCCTTTCTCATATCTTCTAGATTGTGCATAAAACTCCTAAATCAATCAGGGCCATTAGAAATCTCATTATGCAGATACTAATTTTTCTTATTTTTCATTTATTTAGGATTTTAAGATTTAGGTGAGCAAATTTCCTGTCAAACACATATTCCTTTCCAAAAATCTATTATCTAATAATATATATTCAAAATAAAATATAAATTAACATTTTATTACATTATCATTAAGCTTTTTATTTGAACCATATGTGTGTCTAACATATACGTATATATTAATTTATATATATATATATATATGTAGACAGAGAGAGAAAGAGAGAGAGAGAGAGTAAGAAATATTTTAAGAAAGTGGTTAATGTGGTAAGGATGGTGGGAAAGTCCAAACTATGCCAGGAAGATTAACACACTCAGAGGAGACCTCAAGTTGAAGAATTATAATATGCAATTTACAACTTTTGTCAAACTCTGGGATAATTTGAATACCTATATTTTTCTCTTAAAACATGGGGAGGGAATTTTGGTTTTGATTTACCAGTGCTTAGGCCAGTGAGACCATGTAGTTGATGACAAATTCTATCTCTGAAAGCTAACATGACTGTTATCTTTTTTTTTTTTTTTTGGTTTTTCGAGGTAGGGTCTCACTCTGGATCAGGCTGACCTGGAATTCACTATGTAGTTTCTCAGGGTGGCCTCGAACTCTCGGCAATCCTCCTACCTCTGCCTCCCGAGTGCTGGGATTAAAGGTGGGTGCCACCACGCCAGCTCAACTGTTAACAATCTTTTGTCAATATAGTTTGCAAGTGATTGAAACATCAGTATGCAAAGGTTTATTGAATTGGGTAAGAAGATCTATAAGACTTCAAAAGAATAGCTGCAAACACCAGAAAATATATAGTGATTTAAAATAAATAAAAGTAATGAGTGGGGAGAATATTGTGGACTTGTTGGAAGTGCTTCCTTTTGGATTTACCACTTGTGATGGGCTTGCCACTAAGATATAGATGCTTGTAGATGTACTTGTGGAAGACCATCAGCCTTCAAATTAATCCACAGTATAAACAAATTACAAAATGTTCCGAATAAAGGAGGATCTTTTAAGATCAGCAAAGGCTGCAACTTGCTGGCACCGGCCACTGGAAGGTGGACATGCTTTGTCTGACCATATGGCATTCCCAAAACACATGTGGTGCTAAGAGAAAGAAGAAGAATGAGCACAAGTGGGAGAAACTGGAGCTGGCTGTGCTGAAGTAATAGATAAGGTGGGTAAAGAAGGCCAAAATAGCTTTGGGTGGGAGTTCTCTTCAGATGAGACAGAATTCTTGTCGCCAGTCACTTGAGCAGACATTGTTGTGGCATGTGGCGTCTGACGTTGCTTCTACAAGTCTGGTGACAAGTAATTGTACATGAGTTATAAAACACACCATCTACAAGATAAAATCCAAAACTACTCTTCAGAATACATCATTGGTAGGAAATGGTACAACAGGACAATTTTAGCTCAAGTTTGGCTCTCAATTTTGAATGCTACAGAAAGTTAACCCCCTTGATTAGATAAAAAATGATCTGTGTATAGAACTTCCAGTAAGATTTGCATAAATCTGAACACCCAAACACTTCATTAAAAGTTTCTACTGACTCTATCTTGAAAATAGATTTTACTTTTTATAGTCATTTTCTGTTCATGACAAAATGAACAGAAAGTACAGAAGATTCCCATAGAAACCCTGATTTCACACAGTGCGGATCTCCCTACCATCAACCATACATGGATGCACACATGCATGCACTCTTGCATTGCTATTCTCTCAGGAGAGTAAGAAAGTAGCTGCCATCTGAAGGGGTTATTGCACATCAAGGTGGTCAAGGAGGTGAAATGGAAATATCTGTGACCTCATTGTCATTAGCTTCTTCTTCTCTCAAAGTTATTATCCATGACCACCTAAGCGGTGTCAAGGCACTGACTATGCAATGGAAGGGTCACTTTGTTTCTCTTAAAGCAATGGCCCAGGATGACGTCACACTTCAAAATTACCTATCTATAGGGAGTTAGTAGTTACTATGGTTTAATTTTCCTGGCAGTTAGAATCTCTACTATAATGAGCATTATTCTTGCTTTTGACTTGTGATTCACTCTTTTGTCTTTGTTTAAAGTTTTTTTTCTCATTTTTTGGTTTTTTGAGATAGGGTCTCACTCTAGCCCAGGCTAACCTGGAATTCACTATGTAATCTCAGGGTGGCCTCGAACTCATGGTGATCCTCCTACCTTTGCCTCCTGAATGCTGGGATTAAAGGTGTGCGACACCATGCCCAGCTGTTTAGAAATATTTTTATTTCTATTTACTTATTTGAGAGAGAGAGAGAGAGAGAGGGAGAGAGAATGGGTGCACCAGGGCATATAGCCCCTGTAAACAAACTCCAGATACAAGTGTCATCTTGTGCATCTGGTTTACATGGGTTCTGGGAATTGAACCTGCATCCTTTGGTTTTGTAGGCAACTGCCTTAACTGCTAAGGCATTTCTCTATCCCCTAAAAATTGATTTGACTGTTTGTTCAATTATTCATTCATTCATTTTCAAGGACAGAGACAGAGGATAGAATAAGAGAGAGAAGAAATGGGCATACCAGGACCTTTTGCCACTGCAAACAAACTTCAGATGCATGCACCACTTTGTGAATTTGTTTTTTTTTAATATTTTATTTTAATTTATTTATTTGAGAGACATAGAGATAAAGAAATAGGAACGGAGAGAGAGAGAGAGAGAAAGAGAGAGAAAATGGGCGTGTCAGGGCCCAAAGCCACTGTAAACAAACTCCACATATGTGTGTCCCCTGTGCCTCTGGCTTATGTGGGTCCTGAGGAGTCAAACCTGGGTCCTTTGGCTTTGTAGGCAAGTGCTATAACTGCTAAGCCTTCTCTCCCTCCCTGTGAATTTGTTTTTATGTGGCCACTGGGCAATTAAACTCAGGCTATCATTCTTTGCTAGCCATCTCCCCAGCCTCATTCTTTTCTCTTGAACATCCACTTATTCCCTACATTCTTTACACTGCCCATGATTCCTCTCTCCTGTCACATGTCTTCTTTCTGCCTTTCCTTTTTCCTCATTAGCAGTACCTGATCTTGGGGTGCATACGTCCACTGTTGTACTTATCTTTCTGTTGCTGTGACAAACCACCTGACCAAAAGCAGCTGATTGGAGGAAAGTTTTTATTTTGGTGTACAGCCTTGAGAAGGAGCTTCAGGATAGCAGGCATGGCACGAACAGAGACTGGGCCTCACTCCTTGCAACAGTAAGTGGAAGATAGCAGCAAGAATGTAAGTCATGCTCTGGTCATGGGATGCCCCACTTCCTAAATTGCCACCTGCTGGGAACCAAGCATTCAAAGCACATGAACTAATGGAAGGCATTGATTCAAAACACCACCACTACTAACAACATGACTAATGACGTCTTCATTAGCAGCACAAGTACCCATGTGCAAGCAGCAGAACTTCTCTCGTATAACACTCTCTTGTTTCTTGGCTGCGTGACCAGTGATGATGTGCTCATTATTACTGATGCTTGTTCTCTATTGTACATGTTGCACATGATCTTACTGCTAACGTTTGCTCTGTTCCAGGCACTTCAAAAAGAACCCAAGATATGTCATTTTATTTAAATATTTACATTAACCCTGACCAATTAGGTATTATCACCATTGTCATACAACTGAGGGAGAAAGAAATTCAGTAAAGGTCAGTTATTGGAGCAACATTGAGAAACCCAACCTCTAATGCAAATAAGAGCAAAGTCTTTCTGTGTGCCCTGCTTTAAGTGCTGGCTAGACAGTGTTATTTTGTCACCTCTTGACATATTTTTATTTCAAATAGGACCCTATTGGCATATGACATGAGAAGAGCATCCATTGCTTTAGTTGACAGGCACTTGTTTCCAGGGACACGCCTGTTGTTCTAGATAGATACTTCTGGTGCCCATCCCCAGTCCAGACATCAGAACTCTACAGTGATAACTTCTTTACAACGATGGATTCCATAGCAAATATCCATAATTTTGTTTCATATAAAAAACCCCACTTTAGGGCTGGAGAGATGGCTTAGTGGTTAAGGTGCCTGCCTCCTAAGCCTAAAAACGCTGGTTCCAATCTCCAGCGGTTCCAATCTCCAGCGGTTCCAATCTCCAGGTCCACGTTTAGCCAGATGCAAAGTGACGCAAGGGCGCAATGCCGCACTTGACCACAAAGGGGTGCACGCATCTGGATTTCGTTCACAGCAGCTGAGAGGTTGCTGGTGCACACATCTCTATCTGTCTTCCTCTCCCTCTCTGTCTCTGTCTTTCTGTCTCAAAAAAAAAAAAAAAAAAAAAAATAACACTTTAGAGGACAGTCTCCATTCAGACAGAAGTTTCAGAGTTCATGTCACTTTAAAAGGGATAGCAAACCGAGTTGGATTCAAAGAACTGTCTCTTTTCCATGGCTTGGTTTAATCTCTAAAGCTTCCTGCAGGGCATGCTTTGCCTGTGTTCAGTGGTTAAGTGTGCTGGCGCTCAAGCAGGGTTAGTGTACCCCATCCTCTAGCTTCATTGTTACCTTTGAAGTGGAGGCTGGTTACAAACCCCCTATAAGTCTTAGTTTGTTTCCCCGTAAAATGGATATCCTGGTTGAACTTGCCTCATAAAATTTTCATGTGAATTAAGTAAAACAATCTAAGTAAAGCATTTAGTGCAGTCTTGGCTCATAGGAAGCATTCAATAAATATTGAAAGCCATCTTCTTTATTAGTTAGAATAAGTAAATGCCTGTCCTCTATTAAGTTTGGCATGCAGTTAAGGAGTATGGATTCCAGAGCAAGAGCCGTTTGGCTAGACATGTGCTTAGAGGAAAGGTCCTAAATCAGCCTGACCTTGGATGATCCATCTATGTAATGGGTATAAAAGGTGTTTATATTTCATAAGAGAGGAGGGATGATTTGGGCTGGGTAATATATATGAAACACTTGCTTAAAAACTGAATACCCTCTCACTCTCTGTATTTCTGTGTTCACAAATAAATTAATTAAATATTTCTTATTTTTAAAAAAAGGGTCTGGAGAGATTTCCCAGTAGTTAAGGCACTTGCCTCTTGGTTAATTTTTCCAGTACCCACATAAGCCAGATGCACAAAGTGACACATGCATCTGGAGTTCATTTGCAGTGATTAGAGGCCCTGGCATGCCCATTATTTTTTCTCTCTCTCTCTCTCTCTCTCTCTCTCCTTTCTATTTGTATTTCCCTGTTTGCAAATAAATAAATGAAATATATTTTTAAAAAATTTTAAAATTTTTTTTATTTATTTTTGGAGAGAGACACAGAGAGAGACAGACAGAGAGGGAGAGGGAGACAGAGATGGGTGCACCAGCAGTCTCAGCTGCTGTGAACGAAATCCAGATGCATGTGCTTCCTTGTGGTCAAATGTGGCATTGCGCCCTTGCGTCACTTTGCATCTGGCTAAATGTGGGACCTGGAGATTGGAACCACTGGAGATTGGAACCAGCATTCTTAGGCTTAGCAGGCAGGCGCCTTAACCACTAAGCCATCTCTCCAGCCCAAAATATATTTTTTTAAAAAACTGAATATCTACTGCTCATGTTGTTTTAAACTTTTTAAAATTTATTTTTAATTTATATTATTCTAATTTTACATTCATAATGGTGACTCTATTATCCTCCTCCCTGTCCTCCCTCTTCCAAAGGGACCCTCATCAATGGGGAATATGGGTCATGCATTGTGGGGGTAGTCAAGAGTTATGGGGGATAGGCCAAGTCTCTATGCATAATGCCCCAACTTGTGGCTCGAAAATTTGCAAGCAGAGGGAGAAGAGAGACAGACAGAGGGGATGAGTACTCCAGGGCCTCTAGCTGCTACAAAAAAAAAAAAAAAAAAAAACCCTCCAGATGCATGCACACTTTGTGCATCTGGCTTTACATGGCGACTGGGAATCTCAAACTTGGGTTACTAGGCGATGCAGGCAGGTGCTTTAACTGCTAAGCCTTATCTCCAGCCCTCAGGCCATTTTTAATATGACGCTTTCCTTCCTGCTTGTACCTATGAGGGCCGGCTTTCCCCTGTTGACATGTACACTACCTCACATATTTGTGCAAGTAGAAATGCATGTTTCAATGTTATTTGCATGTTCTCTCCTCTTTCTATCTTATAAGTCTATGGATGAGGATTCAAAGCAACATTATTCCTCATAAGCTTCCCTACCCATATCCCCCATTTAATATTGATTTGTGAAGGTTTAGTTGCTTATACTCTGTATAAATGTGACCATGCAGAGAGTTAACTAGTTATTTTCACCCATTCATTTTCATTTAAGACCGACATTGAGAACCAACTTGCGCCAGACATTTAGACCATAGAGTTACCGTAGCAAGCAAAGAGATTCTATTTCAAAGGGTGAGGAGAGGGTGTATACATTTCCTTCTGTGGAAGTTTGGGGTTAAGAAGATGTGCTAGCAAAATATGACAGTGAAGCAACGGGAAATTTGGCATTGTGTTGGTGAGACAGACCTTCCAATGTGATCCACATCAGGAGAACCACACATTATTATAGTGAGAGGAAGTCCACAGAGAGTGCTTTTTCAGGTCATGAAGGGCCATACCATGTTCTCTTTAGCAGCCTTCGTTTTTGCTTTTCTCTCACAGCCCTTGGTCTTTGGTCCCTCCTGCCTCCTCATGCCATCACTTATGCCTGGGGCACTTACTGGACCTTTTACTGTGACTTAGATGTTTGCTTAAAGGTGTCTTGCCTTTGATGTTTGCCTGGTATTTTCATGAGGGAAAGGGAGAGAAAGGAGTTGAGGTTTTCTTAAGATTGAATTATTGAATTATTAATCTGTTAAAGAAAGGGGAGGCTGCAGTGTGCAAATCCATCACCCACGCTGTTTTTATTTATACAGTAACCACCTGTGTGTCTTATGAAGACTAATCTATGCTTAAAATGCCAAACAATGCACTACTCCATGTAGATCATTTATATTCTCTGCCTGCTGGGTAGTGGGAGTGAGGGTTAAGAGGATAGCATGTAAGGTAATGAGATCTCTATCTGAAAGTATGTGCATAAACTACGAGTGAGTCTGGGATCAAGTAAGCTTTTCCACTTGCTGTCGTCAAGAAATTCAGGCTCAGTGAAATGCTGCACAAAGGGTTTCTTAGTTTTCTACATGAATGCAGTTCTAGCATCCTTGGATTTTTATTATATTCTTCCCTCATCTATCAGCACACCTGTTTTTCAGTTATTTTTCATTTGTTTCTTTTTATCCTAAGACTCTGGAATAGTATGTTCCAGGACCTAATCAATAGTTTTGGGAAAGCTTATCATGCTGAATGGCATCCCTGTTGGGAAGCACCATATGTTTAATGACAGAAACTTCTAATTCTGGTCTAGTCATCCCTGAACTTCCTTTTGACCAAAAACAAAAGGCCTTTCCTGCCTACCCCTTCCTACACCTTGTTAGCCTAGATATATCACTAAAAGGAAAATCCAATGCTACTCCACACCCTCCACAAAAGAAAACAAAACAAACCTATCTTATCTTAATTGAATACTTCCTGTTTGTTTTGTTTGCTTTTTTAGATGAGGTCTCATGTCCTGGAATTCTTCCCAAACATTATCCACGTACAGGAAAATGTGGTGCCTCATCTGTGATTTTAAAGCTGTTTGGCAGAGATCACAGCAAATTGAGAAACCAAGCTGATTAATTTTAAAGCAAAAATAAAATAGAATTAAAGTTGGGTGATGGGTACTAAAAACATAATACAGTCAAATCTAGCTACTTTCTGGAAATCAGATATTTTTAACATACCTACCAGCGCATTTAAGGTTATTGAAAAATTATAAAATAAACTAAGGGGCTTGGATGTCGGGTCTAGGTATCTAGTGTGAGTGCAATCTTAGGATCTTGGGTGTTGTGTGTATAGAGTGGGAGCAATCTTCTAAAGTATTGCATATGTTTCCTTTCCCACTGATGAGTCAGGGTTGTGGAGCATCAATCATGTTTGTGAAAACCTAATTGGTTCTGTTTTTAAGGATCAAATACTTAGTGAAATGATTTATTTGGGGCCTTGGCAGAATGAACTAGCTAATAATGAAAATATATGATTTTTAACTGATTGTTAACTTTTTATATTATTGAGTTAATTTTGTATATTATTATCTTACTTCATATCAATATTAATAGCACTTCTTTCTTAATGTTAACATACAAATATTTTAAATATTTTATTTATTTGAGAGAGAGAGAAGAAAAAGACAGAGAAAGAGAGATAGAAAGAAAGAGAGAGAGAGAGAGAAGAGTGAGAATAGGCATTCCAGGGCCTCCAGCTACTGAAAATGAACTCCAGACACATCCACCACTTTGTGCATCTGGCTTACATGGGTTCTGGGGAATTGAAGGTGGGTCCTTTGGCTTTTCAGGCAAGTGCCTTAACCGCTAAACCATCTCTTCAGCCCAAGGTACAAATATTTTAAAAGTAAAAATTGAAATGACACTGAAACTTAAGAAGATGCTGCTCTGCTTGCAGTGTGGTCCCTGCTGCTTCCTATGATGTTCACTGGAGTGCACAGAGGGCCATGGGACAGTGTGAACAACAGGTAGAATGCCCGGGTCCTGGGAGTTAATTTCCTAACAGGCTGCATAGATCAGTGGTCAGGAAGACAAACTCTGAAGTCAGGTGTGTTTAAGTTCTAAGCATAGCCCAGGTGTTAACTTGGGTAAATCATTCAACTTTCCATGCTTAAGTTTCCTTAATATTAAAGTGATGATAATAACATCAGTGTTGTAGGTTAAAAGAATTAAATGAGATATGTCAGGAATTTATAGTCTTTTTGGGAGCAGTGAAGAAGCTGTCATTACTTGGACAAAAATTGTATAATATTGATCCCAGCCAACATTTCATTATGTATAATGGAAGAGGACAAAAACAAGCAAACAAACAACAAAAAAATAGAAATCAATATAGAAGAGGGACTAGTTAGAAAGAAGAAAGTGTAAGGAGTAGGGAAGGGGAAAAAAGAAGGTAGTGAGAGAAGATTATGATCAAAATACCATATGTAGCCGGGTGTGGTGGCACACACCTTTAATCCCAGCACTGGGAGGCAAAGGTAGGAGGATCACCATGAGTCAATGGCCACCCTGAGACTAAATAGTTAATTCCACGTCAGTCTGGGCCAGAATGAGACCCTACCTTGATAAACAAAAAACAAACAAAAATATGTACATGTATAAAACTTATAAGTTTTAAGTTAAAGTTAAAAACATATGAGATTATAAAGTAAACAAATTACTGCATTAAATATGGATATCAAGAAATTAAGTGTCATATAATATAGTAATATATATGATTTTCTACACAGTAAATAAAATAAAGATCTGATGGTAAATCTAAAGACTCAAATTTTAATATAGGTGTGAGCAAAAATGAGGTTTTCAAGATAGTTTTTCTCAGTATAAAGTTTGATAAATATTTGTAATTTCTATTGAAGGAAATGCTAAATATTTCCTGAAAGAAAAGGAGTTACAGCTAGTTTGAACATGTGCTCAGTTTATTACTTTTCTTCTCACTGTGACAAAATACTTGACAGGTGGCGACCTAAGGGGGGAGGGGTTTATTTTGGCTCATAGGTTTAGGGTCTATCATGGTGGCGGGGCATGGTGGCAGGAGGGTGAGACAACTGGTCACATTGCTGCTACAGTCAGAGATTACAGAGAAGGCAAGAAGTGGGGCCAAGCTGTAACCTTCCAAAATGGCACCACCAGCTGGGAAGCAAATTTCACACACATGAGCCTCTGGGATTCTTTATCTTCAAACCCCACACCTAGCATGTATGAGACCCTAGATTTGATCATTACTATGAGAGAAAAATAAATACTATATTTCAGTTAAAGGTGAGTAAAGATAATAATATAAATGGTCCCATTCAAATTTCTAAATCTTTGAGCTTTCATGGGCTCTGATTTAAGAACCTTCATTAAAAGAATAGAGGTTTAGGGTATATTACTTAATGTCATAATTAATTAGCATCATCATCAATATTGCCATCATTTCATAAGATGTCAGTATAGATATGGAATTATTAATTTACTGCAAATCACTTAAAGTTCTTAAAATATACAAAAATATTGAGAAGCTGAGTGAGGGATTTTCCCTAAGGTGGTCATGTGAGCAAGAGTATTGCTTTTCAAAACATCACTAAAAACCTAACGATAGCTGGAGAGATGGTTTAACAGTTGAGGTGCTTGCCTACCAAGCCTAAGGATCCATGTTTGATCTCTCTCCAGATCCCATGCAAGCCAGACGCACAAAGGTAAGGCAAGTACAAGGTCTCACATATCCCCTAGGTGGCACAAACATCTAGAGTTCAATTTCAGTGGCTGAGGCCCTGGAGCACCAATTCTTTCTCTTGCTCTCTCTCAAAACAAACAAACAACAACAACAACAACAAACCTAATGACCAAGAACTAGTGACAGTTGATTCATGACATATGTTATTTCAATATTTAGCAGTCTGAAATAGTAGAGACTCATTCACTCACTGATCCTACATGGGGTAGTTTCAACAGATATTTTTTGAAAGGTATAGTGATATCTGTGCCTATGATTCTGTATCTTGTCATCAGGTGGTGGTAAACCAACCGAAGTGAGTCTTTTTTTTTCTTAACTTGATATTTTTAACCACAAGGACTCACTAATCATAACAATATTGCTTTCATGAAAACTCTATGTAAGGATATTTTCTTAAGATCACATATAAAGAATCAGAATTATTGACAGTTAGATGACTTGCTATCTGTAAACATTTTATCACCTGACAAGCTTCTTTTCAATTATAATCCGAGTGTGCCTCTGTTCTCACCTCATTGGTCATGTCCTTATTTATTTTTAGTTAATATTTATTTATTTATTTATTTATTTATTTATTTATTTATTTATTTATTACAGAGAGAGGGAGAGAGAGAGAAAGAGAGAAAGAGAAAAAAAAAAAAAAAGAATGGGCATGCCAGGGATTCTAGCCACTGCAAATGAACTCCAGATGCATACACCACCTTGTGCATCTGGCTTATGTGGGACCTGGAGAATCGAACGTGGGTCCTTGGGCTTCGCAGGCATGCACCTTAACCTCTAAGCCATCTCTCCAGCCCATGTCCTCATTCTTTCACATTAAAACAACTTGACTTTAAAAATTCATTTTGGGGTTGGAGAGATGACCCAGTGGTTAAAAAGTCAATCTCTTCTGAAGTTTCTTGAGCTGCAGTAATGGGAGAAGTCTATGAAAATATCAAGTAAAATTGCCCCAAACCTTCTCTTACTCATTTAAAGCTCACAGGCTCAACTTTGCTCCATCTGGTGAGTCTGGTCTTTGTCTGAACTCTTATCTTCACACCATCGAATTCATTAGAACCAACATCAAGATCCAGACCCTTGTCTTGAGTCCCTCTCCTGTTCCCTTCAGCTCTTCCTGTTCTCAGTGAGGGTGACGTCACCATGCTTTCAATAGCTTGGATTAAGTCAGTGTCATGTCTATGAGATACATCGATACTCATGCATGTATTTGAACCTACTAATTCTTTGTTTGTTTGTTTGTTTGGTTTTTTCTGGAGAGAAACAGAGAGAGAGAGAGAGAGAGAGAGAAAGGGAGAGGAAGACAGATAGAGATGGGTGGGCACTTCAGCAGCCTCTCAGCTGCTGAGAACGAAATCCAGATGCATGTGCTCCCTTGTGGTCAAGTGCGGCATTGAGCCCTTGCGTCACTTTGCATCTGGCTAAATGTGGGACCTGGAGATTGGAACCGCTGGAGATTGGAAACGCTGGAGATTGGAACCAGAGTTCTTAGGCTTAGGAGGCAAGTGCCTTAACTGCTAAGCCATCTCTCCAGCCCTGAACCTTCTAATTCTTCAATGGCATCGTTTTGTGTTACTAGAACACGATTTGGTCATTTCCTTAATAGATATTTGATGTTTCAGTTTGGGACTATTAAGATCACCAGCATGGTGATCTATGCCTGTAATCCAAGCACGCAGAAGGCTAAAACAGGTTGGTGTCAAGTTCGGATTTATCCTGAGCTACATAGTGAGGCACTGTCTCAAAAACAAAACAAAACAAAAAAACTAGCTATGAATAAAGCACTTCCAAGTCTTAGCTGAACACCGGAATGAATTTGTTGATATCTTCTGTTTGAAGCAATTTGACTTACTCATAGAAGATCTCCTAAAGTGGCTGGGAATGGAAGATTCAAGATGGCTTTTTTTTTTCTTTCTATTCAAAATACCCTTAGGGAAAGCTGTGAAGAACATGGTTGAAGCTAACGAGTAAAACGAAGTGTTAACTGTGGCCATGTATTATCTGTGTCATCACAGGCCTCCTTTGTTACACGTAATTGGGCAAGTTATATTGAAACCAGGAGTAGAAAGAGAAGAGTATGGGTGGATATTATTATGGGAAGGACCTTGCAAGGTGTAAGATTCATTCTCTTTATCTTGTGAAAAGTTCTTTTCATTCAAGTGGCTTAGTGAATTTTCAAAGCCTTTATGTCATATTCATCATCAGAGAAGGCTTATCCTATTCACGATTTGACAGTCTTCTAAAGTCCCACTTCTGCGACAATTTGCTTCCACTGAAGAAGAAGGATTATATGTTAGTATCTGGGTTGTTAACTGTCATTTTCTGTAAGTTATATCATCAGGTTCTTATCTGTTTTTTTTTTTCCCCTCTTGAAAATTGCCAGGTGATGTCCTTGGAGCTTACTTTCTTTCTGAAAAGTACAATGTAGACTAATTTAGAAAACAAACATCATTGCTTAACTGGCAAAGGTAGTTTTGTGACGTAAATTGATAAGAAAGGATTCATAGCAGTTTTTCTGAGAATATCTATAACTGCTTTAAAAACTATGCTAGTGACTTAGAATGACAATAATATTTTATGGTCTTTTACATTTTCTATAAGTCAAAGATTTGCTCCTTTGGGCAGCTCTCTCGGTTTTCTTACACAGTTGCAGTCCCGTGTCAGTGGAGGCTGCACTCATTGCAAGGTGTGCCTGGGGCTTTAGGACCTGCTTTAAGATAGACTAGTCATATGACTGGCAAATTGATGTTGGCTGTTGGTCTCTACTGAGTTACTTGAATGTCTTCGTGGCAGAACGCCTGGCTTTCTCCAGAGTAAGATTATCTTTTATTAGCCAGTCTTAAATGTCTCATTGTCATTCTCACTATCAACTATTCCCGTCGATAATACTGATAAGTGGTGCCAATCCTGAGGCACAGCAGAGTTCTAAGAAGGAGCATGACTAGCAAAAAGCTTAGGTCAGTAGGTCCATCTTAGAGGCTCATTGTTATGATTTGTATCTGAAATGTCCTCAGAAGTCCAGATTGCTGGCTGATGGGAAACTGAGGAATGATTATATCATTGAGGCTTTGACTTCATGAACGGATTCATCTACTGATGGAGTCAAAATTTGATGCCACTATTGGTGAAAACTGGGAGATGGAGCTTAGTGGGAGGAAGGTCACTGGAGTGCCCTACTGGTGTCCTAAACTTAGTTACTTGAATGAAGGAATTGAGGAAAAATTATGTTGATAGCTTCACTGAAGAGAAGACCATTCAAACGAAAATGATAAAATAGTCAGAAGATGGATTTTCCATCTAAGTAGCCCTTCCAGGAACATTTGTCTACCTTTTAGACTTTTGACAATAGTTGCTGGCTCTCATCAGGCTCTCCCTCACTTCTGTAGCATTCTGCCTCCTGACCACTGTGAGGTGAATAACTTTGTACCTCCACTCAGTGCACATCATGTTACTCTGTGTCAGCATAGACCAAAACCAATGGAGCCAGGGAATCATGGATCAACACCTCTGAAACTGTAGACAAAATAAATCTTTACTCCCTTAAATTGTTTTTCTCTTAGCTTGGATTAAGTCAGTGTCATGTCTATGAGATACATCGATACTCATGCATGTATTTGAACCTACTAATTCTTTGTTTGTTTGTTTGTTTGGTTTTTTCTGGAGAGAAACAGAGAGAGAGAGAGAGAGAGAGAGAGAGAGAGAGAGAGAAAGGGAGAGGAAGACAGATAGAGATGGGTGGGCACTTCAGCAGCCTCTCAGCTGCTGAGAACGAAATCCAGATGCATGTGCTCCCTTGTGGTCAAGTGCGGCATTGAGCCCTTGCGTCACTTTGCATCTGGCTAAATGTGGGACCTGGAGATTGGAACCGCTGGAGATTGGAAACGCTGGAGATTGGAACCAGAGTTCTTAGGCTTAGGAGGCAAGTGCCTTAACTGCTAAGCCATCTCTCCAGCCCTGAACCTTCTAATTCTTCAATGGCATCGTTTTGTGTTACTAGAACACGATTTGGTCATTTCCTTAATAGATATTTGATGTTTCAGTTTGGGACTATTAAGATCACCAGCATGGTGATCTATGCCTGTAATCCAAGCACGCAGAAGGCTAAAACAGGTTGGTGTCAAGTTCGGATTTATCCTGAGCTACATAGTGAGGCACTGTCTCAAAAACAAAACAAAACAAAAAAACTAGCTATGAATAAAGCACTTCCAAGTCTTAGCTGAACACCGAATGAATTTGTTGATATCTTCTGTTTGAAGCAATTTGACTTACTCATAGAAGATCTCCTAAAGTGGCTGGGAATGGAAGATTCAAGATGGCTTTTTTTTCTTTCTATTCAAAATACCCTTAGGGAAAGCTGTGAAGAACATGGTTGAAGCTAACGAGTAAAACGAAGTGTTAACTGTGGCCATGTATTATCTGTGTCATCACAGGCCTCCTTTGTTACACGTAATTGGGCAAGTTATATTGAAACCAGGAGTAGAAAGAGAAGAGTATGGGTGGATATTATTATGGGAAGGACCTTGCAAGGTGTAAGATTCATTCTCTT
The DNA here is from genome assembly GCA_036365145.1 of Orientallactaga sibirica. Taxonomy (NCBI): domain Eukaryota; kingdom Metazoa; phylum Chordata; class Mammalia; order Rodentia; family Dipodidae; genus Orientallactaga; species Orientallactaga sibirica. Next base: position 24,744,543 of record JAEOAD010000006.1, read on the forward strand.
TATCTTGTGAAAAGTTCTTTTCATTCAAGTGGCTTAGTGAATTTTCAAAGCCTTTATGTCATATTCATCATCAGAGAAGGCTTATCCTATTCACGATTTGACAGTCTTCTAAAGTCCCACTTCTGCGACAATTTGCTTCCACTGAAGAAGAAGGATTATATGTTAGTATCTGGGTTGTTAACTGTCATTTTCTGTAAGTTATATCATCAGGTTCTTATCTGTTTTTTTTTTTTTTTCCCCTCTTGAAAATTGCCAGGTGATGTCCTTGGAGCTTACTTTCTTTCTGAAAAGTACAATGTAGACTAATTTAGAAAACAAACATCATTGCTTAACTGGCAAAGGTAGTTTTGTGACGTAAATTGATAAGAAAGGATTCATAGCAGTTTTTTCTGAGAATATCTATAACTGCTTTAAAAACTATGCTAGTGACTTAGAATGACAATAATATTTTATGGTCTTTTACATTTTCTATAAGTCAAAGATTTGCTCCTTTGGGCAGCTCTCTCGGGTTTTCTTACACAGTTGCAGTCCCGTGTCAGTGGAGGCTGCACTCATTGCAAGGTGTGCCTGGGGCTTTAGGACCTGCTTTAAGATAGACTAGTCATATGACTGGCAAATTGATGTTGGCTGTTGGTCTCTACTGAGTTACTTGAATGTCTTCGTGGCAGAACGCCTGGCTTTCTCCAGAGTAAGATTATCTTTTATTAGCCAGTCTTAAATGTCTCATTGTCATTCTCACTATCAACTATTCCCGTCGATAATACTGATAAGTGGTGCCAATCCTGAGGCACAGCAGAGTTCTAAGAAGGAGCATGACTAGCAAAAAGCTTAGGTCAGTAGGTCCATCTTAGAGGCTCATTGTTATGATTTGTATCTGAAATGTCCTCAGAAGTCCAGATTGCTGGCTGATGGGAAACTGAGGAATGATTATATCATTGAGGCTTTGACTTCATGAACGGATTCATCTACTGATGGAGTCAAAATTTGATGCCACTATTGGTGAAAACTGGGAGATGGAGCTTAGTGGGAGGAAGGTCACTGGAGTGCCCTACTGGTGTCCTAAACTTAGTTACTTGAATGAAGGAATTGAGGAAAAATTATGTTGATAGCTTCACTGAAGAGAAGACCATTCAAACGAAAATGATAAAATAGTCAGAAGATGGATTTTCCATCTAAGTAGCCCTTCCAGGAACATTTGTCTACCTTTTAGACTTTTGACAATAGTTGCTGGCTCTCATCAGGCTCTCCCTCACTTCTGTAGCATTCTGCCTCCTGACCACTGTGAGGTGAATAACTTTGTACCTCCACTCAGTGCACATCATGTTACTCTGTGTCAGCATAGACCAAAACCAATGGAGCCAGGGAATCATGGATCAACACCTCTGAAACTGTAGACAAAATAAATCTTTACTCCCTTAAATTGTTTTTCTCTGGTATCTGTCACAGAGATTGAAATTCTTTTTTAAAATTTTTAAAATTTATTTATTTGAGAGAGAGAGAGAGAGAGAGAAAGAGAGAGAGAGAGGGAGGGAGAGAATGGCACACCAGGGCCTCCAGCCACTGCAAACGCATTCCAGATGTATGTACCACCTTGTGCATCTGGCTTACATGGGTCCTTGGGAATTGAATCTTGAACCAGGGTCCTTAGGCTTCATGGGCAAGCGATTAACCACTAAGCCATCTCTCCAGCCCCCAGAGATTTAAGCACTCGAATGAGGACCGGTATTGATGTGTTGCTCTTATGATTTGAAATCTTTGGAATTGGCTCACAAGAGGAACGTATAAAACTTTGGGTTTGCAGACAAGTGGAGCCCTAGAATGCTATAAGGGTAGCTAGCATATAAGGGTAGTTTGAGAATGCAGAAGACCAGAATGATAATAGGAATGCCGAAAACAAACACTGTGCTCATGAGGTTTCAGATGAGAACGAGGAGTTTACTGGACTGAAGGACATGCATATTATGTTCTTCAGGTGAGAATGGAGCATCTACTGGACTACAGGTGTGTATGTGTGTGTGTTATGGTCTTTAGATAAGAGTGAGGAGTCTGCTGGACTCAAGGTCATGGGTGTTATAGACTTCCGATGCCAGAAATCCAGAATGTCTGCCGAGTCTGTCTTAATGCAGTGAGTAGAGACGTGCTAGGAGAGACACTGTATATCGTCTGTGGCTGACAAGGCCACAGCGGTGAAGGTGCTCAAGCCCTTGCAGCTCACATGATATCATCAAATGCCAGATGTGAAGGTACAGAATTCAATGCTTACCATTTTGGTTTCATTGCTCCTCACTTTATCCCTCTTTCTCCCTTGTTTGTCTTTCCCTAGCCCAGGATGACCCAGACCTCACTCTGTATTCCCAATCTGGCTGCAAACTCACAGTGATTCTCCTTGTTGCAGACAGCTTCAGGTTCGCTGAGATGAACTTCCAGACCAGGCAGTTATGGAGGAAGGGATATTATTTATTGAAGCTTACAGATCCAGGGGAAGTTCCATAATGGCAGGGGAAGTGGCCTGCTCTCCCAAGACCAGGCAAGAGAGAGCAAAAGCCAACCAGCCACCACAGCACACAAAGCAAAACTACAGCCAAAAGGTCACACAGCACACTTCAGGAACTCCTGCTAGACACATTTGCATATCTTTACAATGGAATCTCAAACCATCACTACACCTTAAGACCAGGCCCCCAGTGACCTTGCCTCTAGCAAGGTGATTGCAGATGCAAACTATAAAGTAAAACACTGAATATATTGGGGGACATGTATTCAAACTACCACATTCCGCCCCTGGCCCCCAATATATTTAGCTCCTGGCCCCCAATAGATTTATAACTATCACACATTGTAAATTGTACTCAGTCCAATTTCAAAGGTTCTCACAGTCTTGAACTTAAGATAGTGAGTCCTGTAAGATCAAACAAGTTAAATACTTTCAACATGTAAAGGCACAGAGTAAACATTTTTAACTGGTATAAGGCATAGCAAGGAGAAAGTAAAACAATGCAAACTCAACCACCATCAACAGTCATCAAACTTCTGCAGTTCAAGTTCAATATAACCAGAGACTGCCAGTCTCCAGGTTTTCCAATTATGCCCCTCCAGCTGGGCAGAGTCGCCAGGGAAAACTTTCATCCCATGCCAACACTGCACTCCATGGTAGCCCTTTTGCACAGTCCTGGTATATCCAAAACATCTTCAGGTCTCCATGCAAACCACGGTCCATCTTCCAAAAGGCTCTTTCAGCCTATTCCTGAGGGTCTTCATGCCCTGCCTCACGCCACATCTCAGCAGTAGCTCCTGGAACCGTGTGCAATTCATGACCACTCCATGCATTTTTCATGCTTCCAAAACTAATACCAGGTGTGCAGGACACAGCCATATTCTTAATCCAGGGACAAAATAAATCATAGCCTTGAAAAGCAGGTTCCTTCTCCAGTCAACTCTTTCCAAAGAGTTTGCATTTCTAACAGTCTTTCCTCAGGCATCCTCTCCATTGTTTTAATGTAAATCAAGTCGGGCCACCTTCCTTCCACCTTCCTTCCACCTTCCTTAAGATTGCTAATGTGTTTGACAATAGCAGCTAAACCAGTCTCAGTGCCTCTACTTTTAACTTGCTTCAGGTTTTCGAACTTAAATCTTAAAATCTCAGTCCGATATCTTTAGCCAAGCACATCAGTCCATTACAAATTTAACCTTGATCAAACTTTCTGGGCCTGGACAGCAGAACGTAGCCATCCCTTATGCCAGTAGCCCAGTTCCAACAAAGTCCTCTGCAGTCTTTCCTTCCCCTTAGAAAGCTCATAAGCCAAGCCTTGAAGTTCAATACAGTCTGCACTTAGCATTCTCAAACTCTCATCAGAATAGTCCATAAAACTTGGCTTACCACTCCAGAAGGCATCTTCAGTTGCAAGCACCAAGTCCACGCCCATTCCTCCAAAACAAAGGTTCCAAAAGATGAATATCCACACGGTCAGGTTCATCTCACCCCACACTCCTCGGTACCACTTTACTGTAGCAGACAGCTTCAGGTTCGCTGAGATGAACTTCCAGACCAGGCAGTTATGGAGGAAGGGATATTATTTATTGAAGCTTACAGATCCAGGGGAAGTTCCATAATGGCAGGGGAAGTGGCCTGCTCTCCCAAGACCAGGCAAGAGAGAGCAAAAGCCAACCAGCCACCACAGCACACAAAGCAAAACTACAGCCAAAAGGTCACACAGCACACTTCAGGAACTCCTGCTAGACACATTTGCATATCTTTACAATGGAATCTCAAACCATCACCACACCTTAAGACCAGGCCCCCAGTGACCTTGCCTCTAGCAAGGTGATTGCAGATGCAAACTATAAAGTAAAACACTGAATATATTGGGGGACATGTATTCAAACTACCACACTCCTACTCTTGCCTCTCCAGTGCTAGAATTAAAGGTGTGCATCACCATACCCTGCGCCCTTTAGAAGTCAGAATATTGACTCTTTTAGAAGTACGCTACTTGCTCTTTGATTTTTACAGGAGCTTACTGCTGAGTTTGTCTTGAGTCTCAGGGGACAATTGGGATTTGAACCTTACAGCTATGTTAGAACTATGAAGATGATGGGAACCTTTTGAGTTGGAATAAATACATTTTGCCCTGTGGAATGTACAAGAGCCTTTTGGGCTCAGAGGTTGTGGGATCAAGTGTTGTGGATGTGACATTAACAAGCTCCACTGTCAAAGGCTCATGAGCTGGACGTTTTGTCCATAGCTGGTGGTGCTGAAAGCACACCACAGTGAACTATTATGAGGTGGGGTCTGGGAGAAGTAGGGAACCGAAGGCATGTCTTTAAAGGGTGTAGCTTATCCCTGACCTCTTCTGTCTGTCTTTGCTTTCAGCCACCATAAAGTAAGTGCCTTTGCTCTACCATGCCCTTTGGTCATGACATTTTGCCTCACCACTGTTCCAGAAAGAAATGGAGCCATCCAACCATGCACAAAAACTATAAGACAAAGGTAACTCTACGTCAGCATTTTTGTGGGGGAGAGGTCATGGCAAATGGAAAACTGAGTAATACACTAGTTATTGCTCAACATCTATTTTTTATTTGTTATTTAACAAGTTCATGCATGTTTATATGGTACGCTGGTCGTACAGATCATCCCATTACCCTCTCTTTTCCCCTTCCTTATGTTACCCTTTCTTTTTTCCACAGTTTTCTAGGAGATACCCAGCAGCCATTAAGTACCATGAGCTCCTCAGGGAAGGCTGAACCTCGTGAGTCTTTTCCCGATCCGTGATGGGATGCTGACTGGCTCTATCTTATTCAGGTAAACACAGCTTCTGTGAGTTCATGAGTGCAGTGGCCGTGTCATATCTCAGTGTCAGAGTTCCACAGCTCTCCTCCCCACTCTTCAGCCCTTATATTCATTCTTCCCTCTCTTTTGTTATCAAACATTCATTTTTTTTAAATTTCTAGATGTATGTAACAACATACACCAGTTTAAAATTTTTCCAAATTAATGCTTTATAGTAATTCCCTAGAAGTAAACCTACCTCAGTTGTTCATTGTTTTCTCATGGTTATAAAATTATTTCTGCTTCATATTGTTATAATAGTATTAAATATTCTGCACATGTGTGTATGTACATGTGCAGAATACATGATGTGATGTGTGTATAGAAGAAAGTACAAGTGGAGTTGTCATCCCATTCTGTAAAAACAATGAAAAAATTACTAATACTGTCTTTGTTGATCTCAGGGAAAAAAGAATGTTTGGAATATATATATATTTTTTTGGAGAGAGACAGAGAGAGTGGGAGAGGAAGACAGATAGAGAGAGGCGTGCCAGCAGCCTCTCAGCTGCTGAGAATGAAATCCAGATATGTGCGCCCCCTTGTGGTCAAGTGTGGCATTGCACCCTTGCATCACTGCATCTGGCTAAACGTGGGTTCTGGAGATTGGAACCAGCATTCTAAGGTTTAGGAGGCAGGCGCCTTAACCTCTAAGCCATCTCTCCAGCCCGAATGTTTGAAATATTTTGAAGGAAGGGTATCGTGGGAAAAATATTGAACAGAGCAGGACACGTATTACCAAGGAAAGTACCACAATAACCCTAAAAATGATCTGGTGGTGGGAAGTTTTTGAGCTGTGTTGGAAGGTCTATAAGAGAGTGGATAGAATCTCAGAGGACTGAATTGGTGGTGTGGAATCAATGAAGCCATAGCAGAAAGTAATATCAAGTCAACAGTTTGAAGACACTTGGATCGTGGAGTCACTGGACGATAAAACCTACCACAGGGAAATGAATCAAACACAAAACGGGCTGCTCACTTTCATCCCACAAGCTCTTATTGCACCTTGCTTTGAATCACAAGCTCTCAACTGAAAGCAAAGCCAGAATCATCTTATGAATGAATAGCATGTTCTTGGGATTTATGGATGGCATTGTGTATACATGGCATTGAGCCAGCTAGTCATTATGAATTTATGTCACACAGACTCAAGTAAGCACAAAACACTTTGAAATAGAGAAAGGCATATAAAATGCTGTGAAATTTTCAAATGAAAAACTTTATATCACTTTCTGAGTGATGGCAAATACATTAATGTATATATTAATAAATGACTATATGTGTTATATATGGCATTTTGCTTTTGAATTTCACATGAGATATATATTATGATTCATAAAATATCTTTGTTTAATAAGCGGGTAATGTATATGGGTTGATTTATTTGTTATGTGAAAGTCATATGAAAATTTTATGTTACAGAAATTTTTATAGGTATCATAGTTGTTTGGAGTCTGAAAAATTTTTCCCCTTTAACAGGTGCCCACTATACTACAACAGCAAAATTTATTTATAAGCTAAATAAATATATCAAACAAAATGCATATAGTATTTTATTGATTTAAAAAAATTACAAATTCTTGTTTATTTCAGGCAGAGAGTGAGAGAGAGAGAGAAAGAGAATGTGAGAGTGAGTGGGAATAGGGGCACCAGGGCCTCCTGCCACTTCAAATTCCAGATGCATACACCACTTGTGCATCTAGCTTTACATGGGTACTGGGACATTGAACATGGGCTATTAGTTTTTGCAAGTAAGCACCTTTTTCAACAGAATAAATAAGAGAGTATATTGACAGGGGAAATAATAACTCTATCTTGCAGATCTTTATAAATGTAAAGCCACTGGATGATGTTCACAGAGATGTCATCTAACTTAAATTTTATTTTATTTTTAATATTTTTATTTATTTGAGAGACAGAAAGAGGGATACAGAAATAAGCTGGTAGAGAGAGAAACAGAGAGAGAATGGGCACACCAGGGCCTCCAGGAACAGCAAACGAACTCCAGATGTGTACACCTCCTTGGGCATCTGGCTTACATGGGTACTGGGAAATCAAACCTGGGTCCTTTGGCTTTGCAGAGAAGTGCTTTAACCACTAAGCAATCTCTCCAGTCCTAACTTAAATTTTAAAGGGATTTCTTTGACTGGAACATTGAAAAGATATAATGTGGCAAGAGTTCTCATGTTGATGTTTATAGCAGAGCTGATGAGTATGGTCAGATCCTGGACCTATGATCTGGTTTAGAGACAACACAAGGGGTTTCCTCTACTGGGTGTTACAGAGGAGAGAAGAGTTTTCTACTGGAGGAGGTACATTGCCAAGTTTATCAAGATTTACACCTCTATGACAGATGCTAACCATAGGTCAAGAAGGATGAGGAGTGAGCAATCATAACTGGTAATGTGGATGTTGCTGGTGACCTGGTTAAGTGTCTTTTTTTTTTTTTTTTGTGAGGTTGGGCATAGAAAGCATGTAGGCAGGGTTTAAGAGAGATGGCAAAGGAGCAATAATATGCTATTGAAATTTGTATTGAGAAACAGTGCTCCAAATCTCTCCGAGTTTTCTGTGTAAAATGAGCATCCTTTGTTCTCATGAAGTAACTTTTATTAGGTTCCTGGTCTACAGCTGACCATCAGAAAAACTATGCCATAATTAGAAGTTTGACATTTGCAATCATACCCCTTGATGTGGTTTGATTCAGGTGTCCCCCATAAACGTATCTGTTCTGATTGCTAGGTCACCAACTGGCAGCAATTTGGGGATTGGAGCCTCTTGGAGACAGTATATTGTTGGGGGTGGGCTTCCCCTTGCCAGTGTTTGGCACACTTTCCTGCTGCTGTTGTCCCCTGATGTTGGCCAGGAGGTGATGTCCACCCTCTGCTCATACCAACATTTTCCCCTGCCGTCAGGGAGCTTCTCATCAAATCTGCTCTTTGTCAGGTGTTTACAGCCAACAACACAAAGCTAACTGCAGCACCCCTAATCATCCAGAGAGAGAACCTAGACACAGAGCACATGATGATGCTTCCATAAAAGTCCCTACAGGGTTCAGAGAGCTTACAAATTCCTGCACTAATAAGAGCCCTCAGAGAGTAGTGGCCTAGGAAAGGGCATGGCAGACTCTGTAGTCACCCCCATACTTTGTCATATATATACATATATATATATATATATATATATATATATATATATATATATATATATATATATATTCCAAATGACTATTCCTGCTATACCCTTTTAAACAGGCTGGCAATGTAATATAGATCTACTGTTTGCTATTGGCTTCTGGATTAGATAGAGAATACTATTGCATGACTGATCCTTTAACCTGTGAAATATAGAATTATCCTTAGGTATATAATGTGAGAATTGAGTTAAACCATAGAACAACCAGTAGATTTAAGTGGAGGAGCTTTCTTCATGTACATGTCCTCTGTGTGGGGGAAGCATAAGCAAACCCTATAATCTGGTGTCAAAAGGGAAATATTTAGTGTTGAGGGTATAGTACAATTGTTTGTTTTAAATACAGAAAGCAAAATAACAGAACTATGTAGCAATGGATAACCAGAGAAAGAGCTGTTCTTTATGAAGCAATAACTATGCATTTTTATACATTAGACATGTAGATAAACTATATGACAGACAGTAGGATGGACAAAGGAGAATTGGTAGTGTGGTGTCCCTGAGTGGGAAACATGGCATGGAAACCAGAGCTCACACAGACAGCTTTCCTTGGCAGCTGGGGTGACTCCTCTCTAACACAAGCAAGAAGGCAGAAGAACATGGGAGTGTGGAGTCAGGTAAGGATCTGGAGGTTCCATTCTAATCGCTTTAATTTTATCAAAAAGATCAACACTGAAAATGACTTTGGGATGATTAATAGATTCATGAATGCCTAATTAGGTAAGTGGAAATATTATAGCTCTCCAAGGATTAGCGTGGGCAAATCAGGGCTCCCGTCAGTGACTGGCAAATGTAAGATGGAAATCAGAAGAAGGGAGTAGGAAGAATTGAGTCTACATTTTCTTTTCCCTTGGAGAATACTAGTAAGCACTATGTGGGGTTTCAGGGCCCAGTTAAGAAAAGTGGGGCAAAAGGCATGCTAGCATTTGAATCTGCTTTCTTCCTTATTGACAGTGTTTGGTTTGACAGGCCACTTTTTCCTTCCAGGCTAATTTCCAAATAAGTCCATCCTTGATTTATTTACTTTACGTTGATTTGTCTTTGATACATGTGCTGAATCAGAAACCTAAATAAAGATAATTTTTTTAATGCAAAAAAATAAAGAAAAGCATCATGGGGCTCAAGGTAGCCACTGATTACCAACGTGAACAGAATCTGCAACACACTCCGAAAACCAAATCAAAGCTATGAGGCAGTCTGAAGAGGGAAGTCTCCCCTTAGTTTGCAGAACTGAACTCTGATCTTATGTGAACATTCTGCGCAGGTGGTGGGAGGGCAGACTGATGTAAAAAGATCCTTTGTTACCTGGAGCTTGTGGTATTGGATAAACAGAAAATTATAGAATCCCACTTGTTTTAGCCACATGGACATAAGGCTGAATTGTGTAATGATATAAATTACTTTGTGCCCTGTACATGCAAGCGAGTATATTTAAGCCAAGAGTTGCATATTAGGCTTTTGCCAATCTGGTATTTGACATTTCAAAATAAGGCTGTAATTTATAAGAGCAGCAGAACATAAGGTACCACTATAATGTATTCTTTGCAAATAATTCAAATGTTTATATACATTGTAAAGTCCTATTCTGTGAGATACGTAGAATGAGAACAGAAGGCTGTGTGATAGAGATGAAAAATGTCCACTATCACAAATTGGTGAGTGGCAGATTCAAAACACAACTCTTAGTTTGAGTTGATGAACTTATTAAGTTGCTTGTTTCAGACAACTTTAAAAGTGTTTTGTTTTTAAAGGGAAAATATTATTTTAATCAGCTTTAATCTTTTTTTTTTTTTTTTTTTTATTTTTTTTTATTTTTTTTTTTTAGGTAGCATCTCTCTCTAGCCCAGGCTGACCTGGAATTCACTATGTAGTCTCAGGGTGGCCTCTAAATCATGGCTATCCTCCTACCTCTGTCTCCCAATTGCTGGGATTAAAGACGTGTGCCACCATGGCCAGCTAGCTTTAATCTTTTTAACCAGATGCAAAGACTGGGTGGCTTCTGTGTGATAGAAATCATTTCTCACATTGATGAAGGTTGGAAGTCTGAGATCTGGGTACCAGCACAGGTCCTCACACTGCTCACATCATGAATCCTTGCTTGGTGGGAAAAGGCCTAAAGAAGTCTCTGAAATCTTCATTATAAGATTCTCATTCCAGAGAGCTATTACTCATGATCCCCCTAAAGCATCACCTCCAGATAATATTACCTTGGGGATTAGGATTCAGCCCATGAACTAGGGGAGAACACATGTATTCATTCAATGGCAATGACTATCCTGAGAAAAGAAAACTTCTTTTGAGCAAACAACTATTTTCTCTTTAGCTACATATTGAAAATAATGGCCACATCTTGTATTCAATGAGGTATTCCCATTAACTGCACTAATAAGTGATTTAAACTTAAACCACCAAATATTTCCACAAAGATGTGCTATTACTGTTTCTCCTTGCATTGCTAATGCCATGCTCCAATATATTTTGTTTCCAACATCATCTTTTGAAGTTTTTTTTTTTTTTTTTTTAATACAGTGAAGACTGTTTTCAGCTTGTCAGTGAAGAAAAGTGTTGATGTTATTGGTAGGCAATTCGTACCTGCGAATTCATGTCCTGCCATTTCTCCAATGAATAGTCTATTTTTGACTGTAGACCAGTACGCACAACAGGAGAATAAGAGGCAGTAAGAAAATTGCGTCTCTTTTGCACCTGCATTCATCTTGTAGGCAGGTGTTTATAGCTGATTTAAATGAGTGTTCGCATAATGTGGTGTACTTTTTCATCTCTATGCCAGAGCAAGTAATCAGATGGAGTAAGAGATCAGTGCTTAAAGAAAACTGTCGATAAGTTGACAAAGTTGATCTTTATAAAGAGCTAATGGGCTGGACTGTTAAAGTGCTTGCTTGGGAGGCCATTATGAAGACAAAACTTCTAAACATGCCAGGAGCATTGCAAGCAAAAGCTTCACTTATTTACTATACCAGTATTTTAAGATCAATATTCCTTTAATTTATACAGTTTAGAACCAAGCTAGGCATTTATATCTCAGTACTTCACTGCTATCTGGAGAAGGTTATTTTTAAAGAATGTGTGTGACTATTTGTAAAGTCCATCTTGAGGTGTGAATCCCGCACAAATGATAATAAAATGTAAGCATTAAAGGCACTTGCTTAGAAAACATGGAGTCAGACACTTGTACCTTTGTTATGTCTTATCGATCAGATTTCCTGGTTTTTCTTTCCCTGAACAGAGCAGTGCAAGTGCCAATAAGCAAAGTTACTTTAATAAAAAGCTAACACAGATAACACAGTAAAATTATTTGTTTTAAATGAATATTAAATCATTTAAAAAAAGTAAAATAATATATAAAGGAATACTTGGGAGGCAGAGAGACAGGAGAATTGCTGTGAGTTCAAGGCCAACCTGAGAGTATATAGTGACTACCATCCAGGTCAGCCTGGGCTAGAGTGAGATCCTACCTTGAAAAAAGAAAACAAAAGCAAAAATAGAAAAAGAACAACAACAACAACATAAAGGAATGCATTGTGTTCCTACTTCTATTTCTTTCCATCTCTAATAAATACTTTTTTTCTTGTGCTATCCTTCCAGTGTTTTGTTCATATATAACCAAATATTAACAATATAGATAGTTATTTCTTTCTCTACTTTCTTACATTGTTCTGAATTCTGTGTTTTCTACTTAATCTCATCTTAGAAATTTAATCTTAGAAGTCACTTTACATCAATGTGAAGAGAGAGGGGTTTTGTTTGTTTTACTTTGTGTTTTTTTCATAGCTGTAGAGTATTCTTTGTTTTCTAATATTTTCTCAGGGAAAAATCTTTTTTGATTAGTTATGTATATATGTATATATGTATATATGTATATATGTATATATACAGCCATGATGGTACCATCGTTGTCCTCCCCCCATGGATAATGTGGGTTTTGCCTTATGGGCATAGCCATCAGTTATGCGGGAGACGCAATGACTCTGCATAATGACCCAGCTCATGGCTCTAACAATCTTTCCGCCCCCTCTTCCATGAATTTCCTTGAGGGGAAAAACTTTAGTACTGTAATAAACAATTGTTTGCTTTCTCACTTCATGTTGTTATGGTATATTTGCAAGGTTAATTTTCCCAGAAACCTCATCTTTTCAAGTATGTTACTCCTTGTCAGGTAGGAGACTAGAGAACCAGATTGCTCTCAGATGACCAAATTATGATGTGTGGACTAATATGTTGTCTGTAAGCAAGTGATTCCGCTCAAGATGGTAAGGTAAGTAGCATATGTTCAAGACACTTTTCACCTTCACTAATTGTCAGACAAAATAGTGAAGGAAATATTAAAACATAATTGTGAAAAGTAGGTAGGAAATAAGAAAGCAAACTTGGCATTATGTCATGACTAAGATGTAGCAAAGAGAGGGACACAAACACATGTCTAGGAAATAGCTACTGGGCACCAGTAGATACCATGCCAATAGCAATCCCTGAGTTTCCATCAGCTCATGATGGAAATGACTGGAAGCAGAGAGGAGCCTGGACACTGGCAAGGGAGTAGAAGCCATAATTCTATTTTGTCATGATTTGAAAAACACCAGAAAACACCAAGGCTGGATGAATCATTCCCTTTAAATTCTCTTCCAGTTTCATTTGCATTTGGCATAATGAGCAGATATTTCACAAGACAATTCAGCTATTTAGTCTTCTCTTATGTTCTTGTGTTCTTTGTTATATTCCATTCATATCCACATCATATTCCATATCAAATCCACATGTCCCTTCTGCAGTAGAGAGATAGTCCCTCGTAGATCTCAACTTAAGATCACATCCCTAGAGAAACCATACCTGATCCTAAACCAAGTCAGATATAATCGAAGAGGTTTTATTTTCAATTTTTACTTTTATTTATTAGCAAACAGAGAGAGATAGAAGGAAGAGAGAGATAGAGAAGAGAAAGACAAAGAGAGAGAGAAAGAGAATGAGAATGGGTACACCAGAGACTCCAGTCGCTGCAAATGAAGTCCAGATGCATGCACTGCTGTGCATCTGGCTTTACATGGGTACTGGGGAATTGAACCCTGGTCATTATGCTTTGCAGGCTAGTGCCTTCATCACTGAGTATCTTTCCAGCCCTGAAGAGGTTTTTATTACATGCTATAATTTCCCTTCTTGTTCACAAGTGTAATAAGATAATTTGTTTAGATTCTATTTACTCTTCGAGGCTGAAAGCTGCTTGAAGCCATGAAATACTGTATTTTATTGCTGTTTCTCTAGGATCCTGTTATATAACTATGTGCCTAACACTTCTTCATGGTTCAAGTTAATCAATATTGATAAGATGCATAATTATTCACAGCAACAACTAGCAAGGGCTTCACAGCAGTCAGCTTTACTTGGAAAGGGCTCTCCATGAGAAGGAACAGAGTCTTCCTTGAGGCTGCAGATCAGGATAGCTTAGAGATGCTAAGCACACATCACCAGTAAAATAAAAGCAGTGGTCCTCCACGTTGAAGTTTCTTTTGCAACACTCAGGCTAAAACTACATAAAATATCAATGTTCCCTTCCTTCAGCTTGTGTAAGTAAAGACAGAGACATATATCCAACAGTGAAAATGTTCATCTCTCAAACAATTTGGAATTTCAATAAAATTATTGTTTATGTGGAATGATCAGTGGTTGTGAGGGAGAAGGCAAGTGAGACAGAATGACTCTTATGGAACTGATTTCTTCAAGGACAATGACAGTTTAACAACAGACCAAGAATATTTCTAACGCAACAAGATTCAAGGTGACCTTGCAAATGAACAGGAGAATTAGAAATTAGGAATTATTTATCCCAGTTGACTGAATATTTATCAATTGTGACAAAAAAAATAGCCATTGAACAGCAGATGAGCTATCATAGAAAACTGAACTAGCAAATTGAAAGAGCACTCAAGTAATTCCCAGAAAACACAAAGAAAGGAAATAAAGAGGTTAGTAAAAGAAAGAAACCAGACATAAACAATGTGGGATGCAATCAGAAAACAAAGAAATAATATGAAACATACCGTTTCCATATATATATTCAGTATAGTTGTCATCCAATACAAATCTATAACTGCTTCCTGTGTCCCCATCCAAGATGCTGGCTTGGTAATTCTAACATTGGATTTAGGTATGCTTATTCTTTGAAATATGTACATTAAATGATCTAATAATAAGGAAACTTGGTAATCACTGCTACAAATGGGAAAAAATATAAGTTGTCAAAAGAAAACTCAGCAAAAAGTGTGAAAAAATATTGTTTCCACGGGTGAGGAAATAGATCAGTGGGTAAAGTCATAGTATTTGAGTTTGATTCCTCAGACCTCATGTCACAAGCTCCTTCTGAAACCCAAGAATTCTGCAATGGGAATCAGAGGCAGGAGGATTTCCCTGGAGGCTGGGGTGAGTACAACAAAGAACAGTACAGAGATCTAGAGAGAACCCCTGCCTCAAATGAAGTGGACAGGCGAGGAATGACCTGAAAATTGTCCTTTGACCTCTATTCATGTGCTGCAGCACACACGTGGTTACACTCATAATTCACTACATACATGTAAATAATAAAATAATAATGATAATAAAAGTAATTGATAAAAAACTTAAATATTTTTCCAGGATTTTAAAAATAAGACTTGCTTTTCATAATAAAATAATCTATCAACTATTAAGCAAAATTAATGAAAAAGAAATGAACTTCAGGCAATTACATTTCAGTGAAAAAGAGAGTACTCTTCAATTATCTAGTCAGAAAAACATAGAAAAGACCAAAAAAAAAAAAAAAAAAAAACCACCTAATCAGTTGTTGTCTATTTTCTATAAAACTAAGTGCTACAGAGAGAAAATAAAAACAAAACAAAAAATCTGTCAACAGTTTTGGCAGAAAATAATCTGTGTTCCCTGACAAGCCCATGTTGAATCCAGCAATAGGAAGATATTCACATATAAGTAGCCCCCCAAAATTTTTGGCTTGTTTGTCCTAAAATTGTTAAGCAAGGAAGAATGTTAATTAAGAATTAAGACTTGGCAAATTGTGGCTTAGTATTAGAATAATCTCAATTTTAAAATTACAACTTATTTGAACATAAATTTCTTTGAATTTGAACATAAATAATAGTCAAAAACAAAATTAATGATAATATAAACTTGGTGGCGTAGTGCCCATCTGTAATTCAGCATTCCTGAGGCTAAGGCAGAAAAATGGGACTTCACACTCAGTCTGGATTACATAACAAAATTATGGATCTAATAAGTAAATAGAGAAATAAACAAAGTCATTAAATTATGAATATTCACTACATTTTATCTTTTCAAAATAAAATGAAGCTGGGCATGGTCTCCTAAGCCTTTAATCCCAGCACTTTGCAGGCTGAGGCAGGAGGATCAAGGTAAGTTTGAGGCCAACATGTCCTGCTATTACCCTACGAATTCCAGGTCAGCCTGGATAGAGTGAGACCCTACCTCAAACAAAAAACAAACAAACAAAATTAATTAATTAATTAATATAAATGAAGTAAAATGACAACAAAAACTTGGAAATGGGAAGAACTAAAAATATTCTCTCA
Organism: Orientallactaga sibirica; assembly: GCA_036365145.1. Classification (NCBI taxonomy): domain Eukaryota; kingdom Metazoa; phylum Chordata; class Mammalia; order Rodentia; family Dipodidae; genus Orientallactaga; species Orientallactaga sibirica. Next base: position 24,760,647 of record JAEOAD010000006.1, read on the forward strand.
CTGTACATGTGGGTCTCAATAAACATTTACTTTTAAGCTTACTAGAAACTATGTTGAAATATAGCTAAGACATCAAGGTGACTGATGGCCAGTGAGAAGGACTCACCAACCTGGTTTCATTACTGCATTTACCGTGTTGCCTCTGCTTGAAACAGAGTGGGAGAAGACCAAAAAGCAGCCAGACACTAGGGGGAGCTCTAAATTCTGTGAACAAACTCAACATCTTTTCTTTCTTGCTTTTTATTACTTTATTATTATTATTATTATTATTATTATTATTATTATTATTATTTTAGTTTTGACAATCCCATACTGGTATACAAAGATTTTGATAGGCCCCAAAACTGTGCTGTGTGGGGCATGAAGACCCCAAGGCTCCCAAGGGAATGAAGTGGCTGGAGAGTTTAGCAGTTGCCTTGAGGCTGAGCAGATTATCTGATTCCCACAGAGGTGCTGGCTGGGAAAAGAACACTGGGGGCCCTAGTTTAGGAGAAAGAACCGTGTCTCAAATCTCGGGAGTAAAGTTACAACTGGAATGGACGGGTTTTAATATTGTATATAAACCCACGACCACCCTGTCAAGGTGGTCTTCTACTAGAACAAAACTCAGTGATTTTTAGAGGAAGACACAAGACCCTCCACCTCTCCACACACACTGTCATAAGCTACCTGGACAAACAGTATAGAAGAGTTCAGAAACAAACCTAAATAAAATTATTGTATTGTGACTTAATATTAGTAGGCATATCCAATAATTAGGTAATGCAAGGTTCAGGTGCATTTAAAAGGAAAGCAAAAAGACCTCAAAGTAAACTTCATTGACAATGTTTAGTATAACATAAAAAATTCTGAACATGGAAAAACAGAAAATATGACTCACAGTCAAGAGAAACATTTGGTTAATCAAAATAAAATGGATTACTCCGTTTATACAATTAAGGAACTATAAAATAGTTATGTTCAATATATTACTAAGTCTACTGAAAAAAAAGTTGAAAATAATTACCAATTTAAAGAAAGATATATAAAATCTATAAACAATCAGATGGAAATCCTAGAAGTAAAAAATAAAACAATAGAAACCAGCAACAATAAAACAAAATCCGATTATCTAAAAGAAAAGCTGCTTGTATGTTATTAATAAGTAATATAGAATATTACTTATATAGAATATTGAGGAAAAAGTAACTTAGATTTTTACCTGATTCCTTGTATTAGGAATCAAGTGTAAAACTGTGCAATTTTTATATGGTAATATAAAATATTATTTAAAGACATTTAAGGTAGAACCATAAATTATAGGCAGTATTTATATGTATTTATAGGTTGAGTTGTAAAACACCGATTTTTAAAATTTATTTATTTATTTATTTATTTGAGAAAGACAGGTAGATAGAGAGAATGGGCATGCCAGGGCCTCCAGCCAGTGCAAAGGAACTCCAGAATCATGTGCCACCTTGTGTATCTGGCTTATGTGAATACTGGGGAATCAAACCTGGGTTCTAAGACTTCGAAGTCCAGCACTTTAACAGCTAAACCATCTCTTTAGCCCTAAAACACCCTTTTTAAAGTAGCAGTCAAATGTAGAAACTATTGTTTTTTTAAGAATCATTGTTTCCATGAATCAAAGTATGTTTTTATTGTAAAATGACACTCCTCAAAATTCAAATATGTATTATAAAACAGGAAACATTTAGCACATATATATTATTTTTAATGCAATGATAACAATTTTTAAAAGTATGATTTATTTTTATTATTTTTTAATTTTTATGTATTTATTTGCAAGCAGAGAGAGAGTGAGGGGAGGGAGAGAGAGAGAATGGGCATGCCAGGGCCTGTAGCCAATGCAAACTAACTCCAGATGGATGTGCCCCTTGGGCATCTGGCTTACATGGGTCCTGGGGAATTGAACCTAGGTCCTTTGGCTTCACAGGCAAGCACCTTAACCACTAAGCCATCTCTCCAGCCCTGATTTCTTTTCTTTTTAAAAAATATCTTATTTATTTATTTGAGAGAGAGAGAGGCAGACAGAGAGAGAAAAGGGAATGCCAGGGCCTTAGCCACTGCAGATGAACTCCAGACACATGCACCACCTAGTGCATCTGGCTTTACGTGGATACTGGAGAATCAAACCTGCGTTCTTAGGTTTCACAGGCAAGCACCTTAAAGCTAAGCTATCGCTCCAGCCGCTAAAAGTATGATGTCTTATAGAGAGATGAGCAAATGACAATGTAGCGGTTTGCATTAGATGTCTCTCATAAGCTCGTGTGTTTTAATTGTTTAGACCCCAGCTAATGACCATTTGGAAGGTGGATCCTTGCTGGAGGAGATGTGTTGTTGAGGGCAGGCTTAGAGGTATTCTAGCCAGTTCCCATTTGCTAGAGTTCAGCTCACTCTCCTGCTTCTGTTGTCCACCTGCTGTGTCAGAAGTGATGTCCACCCTCTGCTTGTGCCTGCTTTCCCTGCCATCACGGAACTTCCCCTGGAGACTGTAAGCCAAAATAAACAACTTTCCTTCCATCAGCTGCTTTTTTTTTTAATTTTTTTTTAATTTTTGGAGAGAGACAGAGAGAGAGAGAGACAGAGAGAGAGGGAGAGGAAGACAGATAGAGAATGGGCGTGCCAGCAGTCTCTCAGCTGCTGTGAACGAAATCCAGATGCGTGCGCCCCCTTGTGGTCAAGTGCGGCATCGCGCCCTTGCGTCACTTTGCATCTGGCTAAACGTGGGACCTGGAGATTGGAACCAGGTTCTTACGCTTAGCAGGCAGGCGCCTTAACCGTTAAGCCATCTCTCCAGCCCCCATCAGCTGCTTTTGATTGGGTGTTTTTTTGCCAGCAACAAGAAGGTTAACTACTACACACAATATTAAAAACAAACAAAACCACACAAAAAAAGAACCATATGGGAGTGATGGAATGCAGCGAGATGGGTAGAATACATGTAGAACAAGTCTAGTCCTGAAAGCAGTGAGGAAGAGAGCTGGAAAGACCAGTGACATGCTATTGCTGCCTATCAAGATAAGAAGCTGAAAAGAGTGACCACACATATAAGGATAACAGGGAGAGCTGTGTCAACATGGTGTGGTTAGGATCCAAGGTGGCACATCCTTTCTAAAAGACCTTTCTGTGGAGATATGTGACAAATTGCTAATTGTGCCTTTCCTTTGATTTTTTTTAATTTTAGAAATTTACCCTAAGGGAACAGATATGTGAAAAATAGATATCCAATAATATGCATTACTGTATGTTTATAATAGAAACATGTGTGCCCCAGTCCATTCAGGCTGCTGTAACAAAATACAGTACTGGGTATCTTATGAATGACAGACAGTTTTTTTTCCCCCTCTCCATTCAAGAGACTAAGATTCCCAAGATTCAGACTTGTGCAGACTTATTTTCTAGTAAGAACTCACTTTCTCATAGTTGGTAGCGTTCAGCTAGCCATCTCCTTGTACAGTAGAAGGGCCAGCAAAGCTTTCTAGCATCTTTATTTTATTTTTTAATGAGAGCAGCAATCCCACTAATGAGAGCCCTACTCTTAGCCATTTTCTGAAATCTTCCCTTCTTGATATAATCCCCTTGGGAGTTACATTTTAATATATAAACTTGGTGTGGAAGATAAAAACACTCAGACCATAACTGTACCCAGAATAAAGGTGGTTTACAAGTTTTGTTTTACTTGTATAACAAGCCATTTACAACTTAATGTAGATTATATATTTCTTGCCATGATATCTGTTAATATGTCAAGTGAATAAAAGCAGGTCTCAAACCCAAACACATGGTACAATATCACATTTTTGCTAAAAAATGTTATAGATTCTTACAGACACATATGCTTCTGTAGAAACATGTCTCAGATAGTGCATCAAAATATTAGGAATAGGTTCCTTGGGTGGTAGAATTACAAATGATATTTTCATTGTTTATCTAGATTTTCTAATAAAACTAAAACAAGTTAAAAATAGTATCTGCTGACTTTTTTGTGTCCTTGCAGTGCTCTGCTGTATTTCTTGTTGTGAGCTTGTTAAATAAATAATCTATAGGAAAATGAAGGTTTGTAGCCATATAATGATTAGCACTGGAGTTGAGCTGGGTGCAGGATGAATAGGTTTCTGTGGGCTGGTCTATGCATGCCCCAGAACAATGAATGTAGGAGAAAATGTATTTGCGTTCCTAACCACATTCGCAGGAATTAAATGTGACGTGGTTGGAGACTTCTTGTTCTGTTCTAGTCACACTGTCCCTTTGGCAGTTGCTTGCTCTGTCAGGCCATTGTAAGTCTCTGAATAAACAAGAGACAATCTGTGCTCATACTTTGAGTGGCAAGTTTAATTTAGACAATCTGCAAATTTGAAGAAAAGATTCCATCAACTCCCTCTGAGCTCTTTTCCTCCCTTTAATTGGCCAAAGCCTCTCCAGTCTTTCCACAGACAAGGTTGGGCTTGAATGTGTGTACATAGGGCTCTTTAGGTGCCATTCAGCACCAGACGCAAATGGAGCTCAGTCCATTGCTAAGCCCTGGAGAGCTCCTTTTCAAATTGCATCTCTGGTTTCCTGGGTGATGTAGACATCTGCACTCATGCGAGAACAATACACAACTTTGTTACCAGAAGTGTAAGCTACTCGGGTTCTGTACAGGAAGGAAGAACATCCGAACCTGTGCAGCATTTAGATTAAGACTCTAAGGGTGGGGGAAAATATAGAGAATTAAACTGGGAATGTGCTATTTTGTGCAATATTAAACTTGACGCCCCACAGGGACCGCATCATCAAATCTCAAGGCCATCTCTGCAGCATGGAAACAAACCTTTAGTGGATAACCATAGCCCCTTCTAGCTCTTCATGTTGAAAAACTTTTAAATGGTTATCACAGGAGGTCCTTGCTTTGCCTAGTTAATACAGGAATAGTAAATGACTGCGTATGCTGAAATGCTGCAAAGCAAGCTTAATAATAAATGAGAAATCTGTGAGTCCTCCATGACCATTAGAAATTGTCAAAACATTGAACTTCTTAATGCTTATTTTAAACGCAGAGAAAAATAAAATAGTTATTTAGTTCATTTTTATTTAGATATTAGGATCCTTAATAATTAAATGGTTATATTTATTTGTGTAAAATTTGTCAAGGGTGTGTTAAATGGTGCACATACTGAGAGGGTTTATCTCATACATGTGCAGATAGATGGTGACTGACGCAGTAGCTAGAGTCAGGAACTTTATTACACTGCACAAGCTGGAGCCTGGGCTGTCTCACAATTGAAAGTTCGCAGTTTCCCTGGGGACAAAAGGGTGCTGGCTTGTGTGGGGTCTCCCATGAAGGGAAACTTTCACAAGGAGGAGTAAGCGTAGGCTTTGGGGTGGCACTTATCATATATTCACAAGTTTTCTGGAACATACAATCCATGTTCTTTCTGGGGTGAATGTTTCAGCATTACTATCCAAGGGAAGCATTTGTTGTCACCGGGCAGGAGGGCTGAGGATTTTTCCTGTGTCTTGCCTGCTCTTTATTCTAGTCTTGACCAACAGAAGTTTATTTGGGCTCCTTTGTTTTAGTATGTTATTGACTATGTTTTTTTTTTTCAAACTTTAAAAAAAATATATCTTATTTTATTATTTTATTGTCGTTAAGTTTTTACTTTTTTGTTGACAACTTCTATACTTACAGACAATAAACTATAATTCCCTCCCCTACTTTCCCCTTTACAACTCCACTCTGCATCATATCCCCTCCCTCTCTCAGTTAGTCTCTCTTTTTTTATTTGTTTATGTTTTTTTTTCCAAGGTAGGATCTCGCTGTGGCTGAGGCTGTCATCTCAGGGTGGCCACGAACTCACAGCAATCCTCCTATCTCTGCCTCCTGAGTGCTGGGATTAAAGGTGTGTACCACCACGCCTGGCTTGCCCATTTGTTCTTTCTTCTTTCTTTTCTTTTCTTTTCTTTTCTTTTCTTTTCTTTTCTTTTCTTTCTTTTCTTTTCTTTTCTTTCTTTTTCTTTTTCTTCTTTCTTTCTTTCTTTCTTTCTTTCTTTCTTTCTTTCTTTCCTTTCTTTTCTTTCTTTCTTTTTTAAACAGATTAAGCAAACTAAACCCATAGGAAGAAAGAGGTAGCAAAGTGGAAATCATATGATTATCAAAGATGGACATTAGGGGTGAGTTTAGGCTATTGAGGCTGTTGGGTCCCTTTATTTGCTTTGCTTTCATGTAACTCATGGTATGAGGTAATGGTCTTCCTGTCAGTGGCCTGCCTTGGTCAATTGTCACCTTTGTTTCCCTAGAATCTTATTTAGAATGACTCTCAAGATTGTATCCTGAAAGTTCCTTTAATAACAATGCTCTGAGGCATCTCCTTTGCATCAGGAGTCCTCCCCTTGTATCCCCACAAATTCACCTTCCCTTGGATCTCTGGCTATGTGTCCAGGACTTCCCAGAGGGTGCAGTGTGAACATGCACATGGTCAAAAGTTACTGTGACTTAAATTCCATTCCAGTGTCACTGCCAGTGTTACCACCCTTGGTTCTATTTGCTGTACTTTTACTCCCTTTTACTTTTGTTGACCAATTCCTTTGCCAAGTGTCCATGCCCTTGATATAATATGCAAAACTAGGAGACAAGGGGCAACACAGGCTTGTTTTCCTATGTGTAAACTGAACAGATTATACAGCAATCAATTATCAACAGTCTTTTGACAGAAGTGATACGACTGGTTATTGATCAGGATGCACACTTGTTAGCTACATGGTGATTTATGGACTGTACAAGCTGGTACTGGAATTAATACCTTATGTATTATTATGGTGACTAATTTGAGTGGTATTCAGTGTCTGGCATTATTTAACTATAATCCTTACCAAGAAAGGGCGACAAGTACCCAGAAGTATGGCCACAAAATTTGGGTAAGATATCTTTGGAGATAATCAGAGATGTTTTTGAACTTCTGGTGGTATAACTTTTCTGATCTGTCTTATCTGTAGCTATGGGTTGGACAATAATCATTTGATGGAAGCAAAATACAGTAGACACACATGGGGACTGTCATCAATATGGAACAAGTCAGACAGTCTGCAGGACTTATTGACATATTTGTCTATGAACACAAGAAAAAATGCGAGAAAATGGAGTAATTTCATCTAAAGAAGCAGAAGTAGTCTGATATCATCAAGTGGAGAGTTTAAAGGCTGGTTATAGTAAACATTTCTTCCATATCTTAGGTTTCCTTTGGGGAAAATTGAATCATTTTTCCATGGCTTATATGTCATGCTGCCTCCAGCCTGCATAAGTGCCACCCAAAGGTCCATGTGCTATAGGCTTGGTCCCCAGCAAGTGACAAGTGGGAGAAACTTTAGCAGGAGGTTTTAGGTCACCGAAGATGCGTCGTCACAGGGTGTGGGCCAGTCTCTTCTTCTTTCTGGTTTTCACTTCACATCCGCCATCAGGTGCGCATCAGGCTTCAGAACAACATCCACCTGGAATTACTGCCTTGCTGCAGGCCCAAGGCAAATGGACCCCAGCCTCTGAAACTAGGAGCCAAAATAAGCCTTTCTCTCTTTAAGTTGATTGTCTCAAGTATTTTGACACAGTAATGACAAGCTAACACAATGCCAAACGAAAATATAGTGAAAAAAATCAATATGACATCTTAAAAGCTACCACACAATTTGAAGGAAGAAAAATGTCTAACAAATAAAGTGAAAATTGTGTATTGAATATGAAAACTTGAGAAGTAAATGTGTTGTGCTCATTAAGTCAATTAGCAGAAGCGAATTTTAAAATTAATTTAGAGCACGAAAGTATTTGTCAAAATAGCTTTTAGAAAAATAGCAAGAATAGTAATACACAGTGGAGAGATCAGATCTATATTTCAGCATATTTTGTGAATCTATTTGAGGAATTAGAAAAGACAGCAACCCATGCAGCACAGAACTGATATCTATAGATTTATGAACAAATGAGAAAACTTGTGAATTTATTGTAAGGTAAATGACTATAAAATGTATGTGTGGAGCGATTCATGAGTAATTATGAGGGATAAGATAAAAGTCAGATTTTTCTTTTCATTAAGGGGAACTTTGTATGGACACATCATGTGTGGGTACCATCATTCCCTTCTCCCTGACCCCACTCCACTGAGGGCCTTACTTAATGGGATTACTGGTATTTACCATGGAGTTGTGGGCTATGAGCTGAGAGAGCAGCAGTCAGTTATTGTGGCTGGTGGAGGGGACAATACCTCTGGATCTTCTCTCCCACCCTGTGGCTCTTACATTCTTTCTGCTCCCTGTTCCACAAAATTCCCTGAGCCTTGGCAGTATGCTTTAAGTCTACTTTAGTATTGAGCTCTCAGAAGCTTCTAGATATCTGCTTTGAAAAGTCAGATTTCATGTTGATTTTTTTTTCTTTCCCATTAGTAAGAATTAAATAAAAAAAAAAAAAAAAAAAAAAACAACAAAACCAGAATGTGGGCTGGGGAAATAGCTCCATGGTTAAAGGCACTTGCCTGCAAAGCCAAGCGACCAGTGTTTGATTCCCTAGTACCCATGTAAAGCTGGATGCACAAAGTGGAGCATGTGTCTGGAGTTCATGTGCAGCAGATAGAGACCTGGCATGCCTATTCTTTCTCTCTCTGTCCTTGCTTGCAAATAAATAATAATAATAAAAATAAAAATAACAGAATATGGCCTGTGCCTGAGGGTTTGCTAAGATAACTCATAGACTACCACTTGAATTGGATTTCCCAAAGTGAGTTTAGTAGGCTTGAGGAAGAGCAGCTGGAAACAGTACAATCTGGTTGACAATCTAAACCTTGATGATAAATATGACTAAGTCTGTTTAGAAATAGAAAGGAACTGGTAGGGTGCCTTGGCGACTGCTATTAGATATGATCAAAATTAGCATTTTTATTAGGGAATGTGAATAAGATGTAACCACCAAATTAATGGAAGAGCTGAAAAAAATGAACTAGGAGCATTAGTTTATAGCAGTGGGGAGTGTCATAAAAATGCAGGTAGATAGAAACTGAAAAATTATCATGAGGAAAAGAAAACAAAATGAAGGAAAAGAAAAGAAAAATGATGGATTGTTTCTAGGAGGTTTTTACCTGAAATTCAATTACACAACATTCTTGGATTGTGTCATAACTAAAGATACCTGCACAGACAATAAATTTGGACATTGTAAATTGCTTTTGGGTTTTGTCACACACCAATAAATTATTTTGCCTGTCTCCCCACAATATCTCATCTTTAGCAATTAATTACTGGAAGAGGATGACAAGACTGTGGTCTTTGTGTCCAGAATATCATATACATTGCTAAACACATTTAAATATGTGATAATGAAGGCAATAAAATTTCCTATCAGTTACGAAGTAGCAGTGGATTCTGTTTTTGTAACCACAAATTTACTCATTCACTCTAGGTGTCAATGGTGAGTATATCACAAGCTTTCTCAGGTTAAACCCTGAAGCAGATTTACCATTATGGATGGGGAACAGCATGGCTAAAATAGAAAAGTGACTGAGAATTACTTCCTGTCTTTTTTTCCTTCCTCCTTCCTATATACCTATGTATTTAAATAATTACTATGATGCTAAACTTTTTAATTAATTAATTAAAGAGAGAGGGAGAGAGAGAGGGGGAGGAAGAGGCAGAGAGAAAGATATACTGGGTGCACCAGGGTCTCCAGCCACTGCAAACAAACTCCAGACACATTCACCACCTTGTGCATCTGGCTTATGTGGGTCTTAGGGAATCGAACCAGGGTCCTTAGGCTTCACAGACAAACACCCTAACCACTAAGCCATTTCCCCAGCCCTGTTGCTAAACTTTTTTTTTTTTAATGTCAGTAGTTTTTTTTACAAACATATCTTGTAGGAGTTTAAGAGTCTGATTCATTTCTGAGATTGTATCTTTTAAACATTCTTCATATCTGCTAAATGAATGAATTAAAACATTTTTTTGTTTGTTTGTTTGTTTTTGGAGGTAGGGTCTCACTCTAGTCCAGGCTAACCTGGAATTCAGTATGTACTCTCAGGCTCGCCTGGAACTCAAGGTGATCCTCCTACCTCTGCCTCTTAGTTTTTAAGCAATTGGTGTCTTCCCATAAAGAAAGGTGCTCCAAATCCAGATCCAAAGAAAACAGCCATTATGGCCAGTAACTACCACTTGTTTTCCATGGAAAATGGCGAGGTCCTCCCCAGGCGCTCCTCAGTGGCTGCAGCGGACCGTGGACCTCGTGAACCTCCAGATGCTCTGGACCAATATGATGCCTGCTCAGGGCGCAGGGACCCGACTTGCCTGCACTCCACCAGTCTCCTCTACCCACGACTAAACTTTTAGAGTAAAAGCTCCCTTTTATATTTTGTAAATTCTCTGATAAATTAAGAGAGGATATTTAAGTAGTAATGATATTCAACTAGAAGTATTTTTCTAGTCTGTAAAAGACAAAGCCAAAAAAAAAAAAAAAAAGATCTGGGAATGGTTATAATTTAGAATTGAATTTAAAGAATTTTCTAGAATTATACATTGAATTTCTATGTGCATTTGAGATGTTGAAAGGACAGATATGTTCTAAGAAGTGGAAAAGCTAGTAAAGTGAATGAAAATTATATTGGAACTCACAAATTCACTTGAGGAGGTTCTTCTTCTTTGGGGCTCTATAGAGGTAAGCAGCACTGGTAAACTCAATAACAATTAAGGATGTTTTTTTTTTCTTGTTCTTTATGGAAAAAAAAATCCCCTTCAGATTTTATTATTTTATTATCCCTACTCTTAAGCCATTTAAAATTATAAAAATAATTATGTCTACTTTGTCCTAATAGCCAAGGACTTTAAATACACTGAAATCCATCCTGGTGTACTACGACTTATACTTTTTACCTAAGAACAGATCTCTTCAACAATCTGACAGTTTTTTTGTTCAATTCATTGAAGATTTATTAAGTACAGCAATTCCAGAGAAATGTCACTGACAAATCGCTTGTTATTTTATTTTTACCTCTAAATAAGGACACCTTCTTTTTTCTTAAATAAAACTGAAGAGTTGTATGAATGAAGTGGTGTGAAAAGCAAGTCTCTTTAACTCTTTTTAAGGTTATTTACACTTCCACTGGAATTAGAATGTCTCCTGAAATTCTGGAGAACAGAAAAGAAAGACAAAACAAAACAGAGAAACAAATCAGGGTCCAATACTAACAAGTCAAAACAACCAATAACACCAGCGATCAACAACGAAAAAAAAAAATAATAATAATAATTTTTAAATATTAGCATGTTCCAATGAAGGGGAAAAATTAAACCAAGAATAAAGAAAGCTAAAATTCTTTGTTTCTTTTTCACTGTGCTTCTTTCTTTAATAATAATGAGCAGTGACTGATGTTGGTTCACCTATTAGCATCACATAAGGAAATAAACTACCTCATTTATTCCTTAACAGCTCAAGGAGGAGAGGTTCTTGGTTTTGTTCCTAGTTTATAGAAATGGCACAGGAGGCAGAGAAACATGCCTAGAAGACAAACACAGTATGAGAGGAAGCTCTGAAAAACACCTACCCTGCTGGCTGTGTCCCAGCTAATTCCCATTGTGTCACATAGCCAAGGCTTCTAAATACATAGCACACTCATTATTTTAAAACTAAATATAAAGAGATGTGAACCTAAATAGGATAGTAGCTAGAAAGGAGACCTTGGGAGAACAGAGGTGAAAAGAGAGGAAAGGAGACATGTTGTATGAAACCAGAAAGGAGGCTGCATTGCCTTAAGCGCAAAATGGGGACCTGTGAAGGGGTGCAAGGAAAAAGTCATTATGAAAACAACATAATGAAACCTAATTCTTTGTAAGCTAATAAAAAAAAAAAAACTTTTTAAAGCTGAAAGGCAATGTAATAAGATTTTTCTTGGCATTAAAACACTTGAAGTGTCATGCTACAAAGTGTGCCCAGGCAATTCAAAAATAAGGCTGTTCCCTGCCGGTGAAGCCCTGAGTTCCTTTGGTTTTCAACCTTCTGGCTGTAATGTTTTCTCCCCCAGCACTGGGTGAGTATATCCACTGTTCTTCCTACCCTAGGGAAGTAAGTAAATGGATAAGAGATCTGCTTACTATACAGGTTTATATTAAAATTATTATTATTATTATTTTGGTTTTTCGAGGTAATGTTTCACTCTAGCCCAGGTTGGCATGGAATTCACTATGGAGTCTCAAGGGGGCCTTGAACTCATGGTGATCCTCCTACCTCTGTCTTCCTAGTGCTGGGATTCAAGGCATGTGCCACCATACCCTGCTATATTAAAATATTATTGATAGAAATGTCTTCTGCATTCTCTCCTGGAAGTGGAGTCAACTGATTATAAACCTTAATCTCATCTGATGCAAATTCCCTTCTCCTGTGTCAACTGCAGTTCTCTGAAGAATAAACCGGTGTTCAATAGCCTTCAGCTTGTCTTTGGCTGACTAGGATCCAATGACTGTGGGGACATAAAATATGGCAAATATCCTCTCTGTCTCCTCTCTCATTTCTGGAAATCAAAAGCTCCAAATGTTCCGGGGTCTATAAATATGAAAGGAATAAGTTTGGAGAGATGGCTTAGTGTTTCAGACACTTGCCTGCAAAGCCTCGGAATCCATGTTAGACGCTCCAAGTCCCACGTAAGGTGGTGCATGCATCTGGAGTTCAATTGCAGTGGCTGGGGGCTCAGGTGCATCAATTTTCTGTCTCTCTCTCTCTCGTTCTTGCTCTCACTGTCTCTCACACACACACACAAAATCCAAACAAACAAAAAGAAAAAGGCCAATTTGTTGGGCTTGCCTTAAACAAAATGGAAAAAATAGGTCTGGGGACATGGCTCAGGGGTTAAAGTGCTTGTTTTCAAAGACTTCCAGCCCTGGTTTAATTCCCCTGTACTGACGTCAAGTCAGATGTGCAAATTGGTGCACACATCTGGAGTTTGTGTGCAGTGGTAAGAGGCCCTGGAGCATCCATTCCTTCTTTCTCTCTCTTGCTCTCCTTGCAAATAAATAAATAACTTTTTAAAATATATTTATTTATTTGAGAGAGAGAAAGAGAGAGAGAGAGAGAGAGAGAGAGAGAGAGAGAGAGAGAGAAAGGACACGCCAGAGCCTCCAGCCACTGCAAACAACCTCCAGATGCATGTGCCCCCTTGTGCATCTGGCTTAAGTGGATACTGGAGAATCGAACTGGAATCCTTTGGCTTTGCAGGCAAATGCCTTAACCACTAAGCCATCTCTCCAGACTCCCTAAATAAAATGTTTTTTAATTGGGAGGTATAATCAATCCCAACAGTATTCATGAGAGAATTAAAAGGGGAAAAAAAAGAGGAGAGATAAAGGTTGATAACCATTTTCTTTCATAAAGAGAAAATACTTCTTTCATAACACAATGTCAATGATTTGAATAGTCAGGAAGGGAATAACTGTCTACATGTTTAGGCTCCTTTAAGTTCCACTTACTGTCAACCTGTGTATCTGAGCTAAAATCCTCCTGATTCCTAGGTAAAACTAAGGGTGCATTGTTAAGCTTCACCACCTGTAGTCCCCACCAGCCCTAGTGCTAAGATGTGGACCCTACAGCAGAGATTTCCTGGCTTAAGAAGGACATTGGAATCCTGGAGGTCATCTGCCTGCCTTGTTACCACATACAACTGCTTGAGACCATGTCTATGTGCTTGGAAAATACCCTGATCTATGACTTTATTTTGTTGTGTGATGATAAAGTTACTGAAGCCTTTACCGTGGTGGAACATGTCTTTCAGGATAAATTTAATCTTTGTTTTTGAGCCATGGATGCTCATGTTTATCTCAGAATAAATGATTTTTATTTCCTTTAAAGCAGCATGGTTATTTTAGATTGAAAGCTGTATAAAGTGACATGACATGGATATGAGGTCCAATCACATTTGCAATCCTGCAACATTCAAGGGGTGGGAATTATGTAGGGTATTCACTAAGGGGTGGGATCTTGGGAGAATCTCAAGACTTTTGTCTAGTTAGAAGCTTTTACAAAATTTTTTACTGGAGGCACAAAATAGTAGTGATGGATAAAAAATCTTCCTATCTTTATCTGGGCACGATGGTGCATGCCTTTAATCTCAGCACTGTGGAGGATGACATAGGAAGATTGATGAGTTCAAGGCCAGCCTTGTTCCAGATCAGCCTGGGCTAGAGCAAGACGCTACCTTGAAAAAAACAAACCAAAACAAATCCTCCTATCTGGGTTGGAAAGATGGCTCAGTGGTTAAAGGTACTTGCTTGCAAGTTCTGGTGGCTGTGGTTTGATTCTCCAGCACCCACATAATGCCAGATGTACAAAGTGGCACATGCATCTGGAGGTCATTTTTAGTAGCAGAGTGGCAGGAAGCCCTGGCACATCCATACTCTCTCCTTCTCTGTCTCTTCTTCACTTTCTAATAAATAAAAATATTTTTCAAAAAAATCATTTTCTTGTTAAGTTCTGGAAAGCATGTTATGGCAAAAAGCTCCTCTTTCCCATAAAACTGAGAGAAGTCTTAGTAATACCTCCCTTATTTATGTATGTCAAGGCCAAAGACACCTAAATTTCCCCTTCATTGCATCATACATGTTTCAGAAAATTTTTTGGATCCCAAACATAAGTTAGAATCCGATTTGATTAAACTTTAGCTCCGTTTCCTCCTTATCTGAGTCTCCTGCACTTTGATCCACCCCAACCTGCGCTGGTGCTCACACCCTCCTGAAGATCATCTCCTGAGAAAAGCGATCCTGGGGTAGTGCCTCTTCACTCTCACTGCTGCCTCCACCCCTTCTTCCTCCACTCGATTTCCTACACTAGAATCTCTGCTCCTCCTGTGAAAGAAAGTCCTTGTGTCTTTCTGCAGGGTCCCAGGTCTTGCAGTCAGAGTATCCTCCCTACTGAAACAGCACTTTCCCACTTCCTGCTCTAATCCCTTCTAATAAAGTCTATCCTTACCAATTCCATATCTGTTTGTTGACATATCTCTGTGCCCTTTTAGGCAGTGCTCTAGTCAACTACTGTGCATATTTTTTAGTACATCGCACTGAAAGCAGGACAGCAATTCCCATGTCTCTGGCCTCTGTACTCTGGGACACTGTAGACTGGTCCACTGCACACTGGGACACTGTAGACTGGGAAACTGTACATTGGGCACTGCACACTGGGACACTGTAGACTGGGAAACTGTACATTGGGCACTGCACATTGGGACAATGACTAAAGAGAGTCATGCAAAACCCTCTATATAGCTGTAGTTCCTTTCTTAGGCATAGATCATTGAAATCGCCCCATTCAGACACTGGTGGATTTAATCTGCTAAGCTAAAAGTAATACTGGATGAAAAATAGGGTAAGTTAAATTTTATTTCATTTCTTTTATATTGAGGAGGGGTTATTTTATTTTTATCTTTTTGTAAAAGGTATTAAATCCATTAATAATAATATTAATATTAAATGCTAAGCACATTTTCTACCAAAAGTAAATTCAAATTTAAGGAAAAGAACTTCAAGAAAATGTCACAGCAGTTTTAAAATCTTCATAGACGTTGGCAGGGGAGTAAAACTGTTTTTATTTAGATGCTAGGTCAAGGTGAAAGAGGTTTAATCATCATTTTGGTTGTGCCCTAGGTTTCAAGTAAAATAAAACAAAACTCAACAAATCCATGAACTTTTAGTGAAAAATCATAAACTTCTTTATGAAATATTAGTCATACTACTATGGTTTCATTTGAGATAGTTTTAGGCTTTTGTTGAAATTTCACTGTATGTTTTATAATTTTTTTTTCATTAGCCAAAGCATTTTTTTTTTCTTAAAGACCCTTGCTTTGTCATTGTTACATTATTTTATGATCAACCTCACCATAAGATGCCAATGCTAAAATTATTGGGAGATTAACTCTTTGATTTTGGATTAGTTGAAAAATTTCAATTCTTGAATTAATAAAATTCTTTAGGTTATGAGTTAATTTAGACTTTACCTTTCAACATTTAAATATTCTGGGTCTGTTCATAAATTAGGAACTCCCATTCTTACCCAGAAACATCCACTTACCAGATTTAGAGATTTTTAAAGAAAATAGAATTCATAATCTACAAGCCTTCATAGAATGAAACAAGTGCTTACTGGACCCTAGATTTTAGCTAGGAACAATATAAATGAATATAATTTACAGTGGGAAAATACACCTTAAGGTATTTTTGATTTAAGAGCCAATTTACTTCTCATTCCACTAGTAAAGCAGAAAATTGCCAAGTTACTGTGCTGTCTACCATGTGTTAGCATATGCTTACTGGCAATTTGATGAAGGCACTTTTATATTAGTCTGACTTAATGACAATTAATTGCATTCATGTCAAGTCATGTTATTATAATTTTTATTTATTTTCCTACCTCAAAGACTATGTTTAAAGATATTAAATAATGTTTAATCACATAAGATGATAGGGTAAAATTAAATTATTTGGAATCTGGGGCTGGGCAGATGGCTTAGTGGTCAAGGTGTTTGCCTGTGAAGTCTAAGGACCCAGGTTCAATTCTCCAGGTCCCATGTAAGCCAGAGGCACATGGTGGCGCATGCATCTGTAGTTGTTTGTAGTGGCTAGAGGCCCTGGCATGCCCATTCTCACTCTCTCTCTTTCTTTCCCTCTCTCTGTCTTGAATAAATAAATAAAAATAAATGGTAAAAAATGTTAAATTGTTTGGAATTTGGATATTTATATATTTGAACATTGTACCACTCTCTGGACTTCATGAAAACTGCCTATTCAGATGAAAAATTTATGGGTTAAAAAAATGAAATTGTAGCATAGTAGGATATCTGACATACTAGCATAAGAAAAGGAGAGTAGAAATTGTTCCTAAGGCATAATATTTTAGATATAGTTTCATAAAAGTCAATAAAATGCATCAACTTTGTCTAAATAGTTCAATTAGATTTAGAAAACCAATATTATCTTTGAATTTTAAACTTATGGATAAATGCCCATTATCTAGCCTTGGGTAGTGACAATGTCTATATCATACACAGATTCAAGATGCAGCCAGTTTTCTCACAAATTCATGTGGACTAATTTTATGTGGGCCCACAATGCAGTCAGCAACCCTTTCTCCACCTCTAAATGGTCATGACATATAATGACATGTCATTCCTAGTGTCCTGGTGGCTTTCTGTTCTCCACCCAATCCAACCCCTTTTTTTCTTCTTTACTTCTGGCTACAAGATGAGGGCATACTGAAACTGGGACCCATTCAATAAATTATTTTGTAGTTTTCTCATGTCTATCTCTAATTTTCTGTTTTTATTAAATACATTCTTCACTTCCTCACCAAAATGAGTTTAGTTTAAAAATACATAAAAATATATAATTTATTGAGATATGGTTAGCATAGGAGAAAGATATGCAGATTTACTGCATGCAACTTGAATTTGGAAGTGAGTAGGTAAATTGTGTATCTTGTGTTACTTTGTTTCTTCAGGAAACTTGTTCATTTATTCATATTATTATACTGACTGATTTTTCTGCCTATGTATATTTAGCTTAGTTTTTAATTCAAGGAAATATATATATATATATAATTTTCATTTGTTCATTAGTTTCTCAGAACCTCTACCTGTTCATCAATGAGTCAAAGTCTCTAGACAATGACTGGTTATCAAAGCTTTGAGACAGGAGAACTTTGCTCCTGGCATCCAAAACCTTCTCTGATGCTCACAAGTCAGTACATAAAATGGTATGATATAGCTAGGCATCTGCATTATAAAGGCTGGTCTAATACTCAAAGGTAGGCCATATTGTTCTCCTTTTAAAATATTTTATTTCTTTATTTATTTATGAGGGAGATAGATAGGGGAATGAGAGAGAGAGAGAGAGAGAGAGAGAGAGAGAGAGAATGGGCACACTGGGGCCTCTAGCCACTGCAAATGAACTCCAGACAAATGTGCCGACTTGTGCGTCTGGCTTTCATGGGTACTGGGGAATTGAAGCTGGGTCCTTATGCTTCACTGGCAAGTGCCTTAACCACTAAGTCATCTCTCTAGCCTATTGTTCTCCTTTTAAACCAACTCAGAGAATATCAGTATATGAACAAATCAATCAGGACTTGCCTATGCAGTGTTCATTTCCCTGACAGTAATGATTGGACCATAGCGTCAGCTTGTGACTCAAGGATCTCATAGTCATTCTCTCCCTTGGATTCAAATCTGGGCACAGAGGAAAGTTTTTGTTGTTGTTGTTTTGTTTTGTTTTGTTTTGTTTTTGTTCGTTTGTTTCTGGGCCACCAGAGAGATTGGTTTTTGTTCTAAGCTAGGGCTGTTAACTAGTATGTTTCTTACATGTGATCAAAACTGCCCTTCCTAGCAAGAAAGACTGAAGCCAGTAGGCAGAAAAGCACTGTTACAAATGGAGACAGAGCCCTGATATCTCCACTGGGATTTCTTGGTCTCAAGTATATGTGAGGCATTACTCATCTCTGTGCTAGCTGGAAGTAGGTTGTACAATTGTTCCTCAGATTCTGAGAATTCACAAAGTTGTTTTGTTAGCTGAGGCTGGGTTCCTGGTACCTGGAAACTAAATACTACAAACTGATACACTTATTCATATTCTTCTGCTAATCTCAATCCAGTCTTTTAGGGACAAATGACAGAAATGACAAAATATCTTCTGACATTGATCACAGTTTTGGTAAATACTATTGTCACTATTGTGGGTTTATTGTTATTATTATTGATAGTGGAACTGGGAGCTAAACCCAGGACCTTTGCTCATGTAAGTCAAACATTCTACAACTGAGCAAAGTGCCACAGCTTTAGAAATGCAAATTTTTATATGCCATTAAGATCTATACTAAATAATTTCTTATCTTCTAACTTTTCTTAATTCATATTAAATGAAAAATTCCTTTGGCAGATAAGTACTATCTTCAGCGGAATTCATAGGATGAACACTGCTGGAAAGTGAGCACCACATACACTTCTCAACACATTTTTTCCTTCCTTTTCTATTTTTCCAAAGAAACATATTTACATTAAGTATTTCAGATCACAGCTTTACAATCTGTAGAAGTAATAAACTGGAATCTTGGTAATAAAAATGAATGGGGCATCATAATTTTTTATTTTTTGAGAGAGAGTCAGAGAGAGAGAGAGGGAGAGAGCAAGATGGGGTGAGAGACAGACAGAGAATGGGCATGCCAGCGGGCCTCTCAGTGGCTCCAGACGTGTGCACCCCCTTGTGGGCAAGTGCGGCATTGCACCCTTGCATCACTGTGTCTGGCTAAACATGGGACCTGGAGAATCGAACAGGTGTTCTTAGGCTTAGCAGGCAGGCGCCTTAAATGCTAAGCCATCTCTCCAGCACCATCATACATTTTATTTTGTTCCCAGAGTTCTCCCTCATGTGGAAGAAAATCTTTGGTGTTAGTTTTAATAAGTGATTGAGCTCAGGGAGGGGTAAGCCACATGTTCATATTTCATTCCACGCTACTTCTCTTTCTGATGGAAAATAGTCTATTATTACAACAAATTTTCTACTGGGAACTCTCATGGTTTCTACCAGAAGGAAAGAGAAGATGATTAGAGGAAAGAAAAATAAATGTGGATGTGAAGTTAAAATGGCAACATGGTTAATTGAATGTTGTAATGACAGAGGGGTGATTAGGTAAATGGGTGTAGCTTCTTCGATAAAATTATAACATGTAGCATGTTCCCTGAAACAAGATCCTTTGACCATGCTTTTGGACGGGAGTATCTATTTGTAGATACAATACAACAGCCTTTAGAGGGTGAAGGGAGCAGTCTTCATTCTTGTAGTTAAAGAAAAACTGGTAGCTCTGGGACAGTAAGCATTGTCAGCCCCTGCGTCTGACTTAGCCTTTCTCTTCACATCCCGTATCTCTGTTGGAAACTCTGCTGATCTGTAGATGCTCTGCTGGGAACATTTCCTTTAACCAGCCATCCTGGGCCACCTACTAAGTCTCTTGAGCTTCTGATAAAGCCAGTTGACTCTGGGGATACAGAAGAGATTGGATTTTAGCTTACTGGTTCCAGGGAACACAATATTTTGACAGTGTTGTTGTCCCTGTTCTGTAAGGAAGGAGACAGTCTATCTACAAAAAACCGACCAGTGTTTATTGTTTTGTCACCTTCAAAAAATGTTAAAGGACAACATATTTCAATTTCTTGTCTTTGAAGGCCAGTAATTTAAGAGCCAGTCGTATGAAATCTACCTATAGGGTCCCTGCAGGACAATTGAGCAACATAGCAACAATCCCTTAGGTTGCAACTTGAGTGGGGCAAGAGGATGTGATTTATAAATATCTTTCAAATTCTAATCTTTGTGATATATATGTAATACTTCATAAGTGACACTTTTACTAGCCTGGGTAATAAAATACATAATAGTTTTACTTGACAAATGTTAGTGCAGTAGATTAATGGTTCAGAATGTTATTATTTATCATTATTTAACCTTGATTGAGTGTCAGTAGAATTGCCAAATAATAAGTCATATCATGTATACCTTAAGAAACAGCTACTATGCGATTTATGCTAACATATACATTTGTAAAACCTGGGGTCAGTGACAAGGTAAGGGAAATTTAGGGAGAAATTTGCACTCAGTAAACAGTGATTAATTAATTTATAGCCTCTTGGCCCTTTTTAAATAATATTTTTATTTATTTATTTGCAGGCAGTGAGAGACAGGAGAGAGCGAGAGGAAGACAGAAAGAAAGAAAGAAAGAAAGAAAGAAAGAAAGAAAGAAAGAAAGAAAGAAAGAAAGAAAGAAAGAAAGAAAGAAAGAAAGAAAGAAAGAAAGAAAAGGAAGGAAGGAAGGAAGAAAGAAAGAAAGAAAGAAAGAAAGAAAGAAAAGGAAGAAGGAAAGAAAGAAAGAAAGGAAGGAAGGAAGGAAGGAAGGAAGGAAGGAAGGAAGGAAGAAGAAAGAAAGAAAGAAAGAAAGAAAGAAAGAAAGAAAGAAAGAAAAAAAGAAAAGAAAGGGAAAGAGAATGGGCGTGCCAGGGTCTCTAACCACTACAAATGAACTCCAGATGCATGGGGATCAAACCAGGTTTCCTCAGGCTTTGCAGGCAAGTGCCTTGACTACTTGGCCATATATCCAGCCACCTTTGGGATCTTCTTGATCCATACTTCTTTCTAGTTACTTTCCCCCAAGAAATGTATACATTTTTACCTAGACTTCAGGAAGTTGCAAGAATGGCTAGGAGATACACATTTATTTTCACCTCCATTAAAGTCCTGATAAAGTGTCTAGCACATTAACTGTTGAATAAACACAATATTTAGAAATTAAAGTGGATTGGTACATGGAAGATACAAGCAACACAACACTTAAACAAAGATGTTGGTAAAATAGGATCTATAATCTGAGGAAATATTCAAACATTATCTTTTCCCATAGACAATTTCAGTTGACATATTTTCTTCTTGCATTAGATGGAACAAGCATCTCTGATTTAATGGAGGTGCGTCTAACAAGTGTTTGTTCTTAAAACATCAACTAATTTGTTATTTTAGCTAATTTATGTGGCATGGAGGACTTTCAAGAATCCCGTGTTAAAATACAATAAACCTTGACTGTTAACAACTCACAAGGGCTGATTAGCACCCAAGGGAGCCAGACACAGGGTAGTGGAAGTGGACACCTTCCAGCTTTTCCACAGTAAATTTTTTATATTAGTCACCAACACTTGGAAACCACTAACCTTGTGGAGAAAACTCCAAATTGATAAATGTAAATCACATTCAAGAATATAGAATTTGCAAGTAGCAACTTTTGACATTATTATTTTTCTTTCAGATTTTTTTTGTGTGTGTGTGTGTGTGCGGGGGGAGGAAGGTTGAGAGAACCATGAGTCAGGGGAGGAGAAAATTTCCTATTTATTTCAAATTGAGATAACCATTTTTTGAAATTTTTGAAAAATTGTAACTGGTGCTATCCATGCTCCCTTAGAGGTTTGTACTACTAGTATCATTTTATATTAAACTTTCTTGAAAGTTTTAGGTAGTGAAGACAAGATTTTGATAGATGGGGCAACTGTTTATTTCTGTCTTTGAAAAATGTGTTTGCTTCTCGGGCATTCAAGTTTCTTATGAAAGTACTGATAATCGAGAAAATTGGAAACGTTTCAGTTATGCTTTTGGTGACATGAGAGATGGAAGGCCGCACCTATGACAAGTAGATTTTTCTGTCTACTTAGAGTCCTTGCTGTGTAACTCAACTGACTTACTTTGTAAAGTGCAATTGGAGTGTGTTCAGCTACTTCACACAATGGAGAAAAATCTGAATGATAATGCGAAGCTAAATACATGTAATTTTGATATGCATTGCTAATTCAATAGAAGTATTAAAAGTGTTCCATCAAGATGTTCCAAAGACATTACAAAGTACAACAAAGGTGACAGTTTATACAACTCAGAAAAACTTTGATGACATAAATGTACCAAGATAAGGACATATATAAAATTAAAATTCTATGACATGTCTGTTACATAAATTAATTTAGTTAATTATTGTTGTGGAGTGTGGGGCTTGTGAAAGGTTGACCTGAGTGGTGTGAGAATATTTTCACTTACAGTGTTGTCATTTAGACCTTCTCCTGGTACTCAGTTTACTCCAACCATATTTCACAAGTACACACATCCACCCAGCGTTCAGAAGCAATGGGTCTAAAATCTGACACCTGATTGAGCCAAAGAATGTCCATCCTAAATTTAACCCCTTCACTCATGACAACATTTTTAAAGACCTTCTGAAAGAAAGATTAGCTCAGATCTGTTTACTGATATGAACTGGAGGATAAGGCAACGTGGGAGACAATGATATGAAATATAAAATAAAACTCCTTTTGTAGTTTTGGGGCTATTTATTAACATAAAATTTCACTCTCTTCCTGACACCAGGATAAGATTTTAGTTTTTATTTTTAAAATGTATCCATGCCTCCTCTCATCTTCATTCTGTCCTCATTTATTTATGTTACAATATCATGAACAGAAGGCATGCTAAAGACATGCAGAGACTAAGCCCACTTAATGTTGTATTCTAATCCATAAACAACAACAAAAAAAATTCAGATGATGCACAAAAAATGAGAAATTCTGTGCTTCAGGACAAACAACAGTTTTTCTCCCCCTATTTTCTACCACTGGTTTCTTCTGAACTCTCTAAAGACATATAGCAAATACGCAATTATAAATGTTCAGAAATAAAGGATAAGCCAAATTGGAGAGATTTGATTTTCAGATATCTGTTCTATACTATGTTTCTTTCCAGTTGAATTTCTTTTACTCATGTTCTGTTCACAGACGGCACATAAAAACTAGCTACTCTCAGGGTAGGTGGAAACAGCCTAAGGCACTGGGACCCCCCATCTCCCAAGACTTACTGAGGCTTCTTAACCCTATACTTGAATCACTGAATACCAACAGCCCTGCTGAAGAAGACCCTCAGGAGGATTTTGGCAGAGGAGAGGGAGTCTAAGAGTACAACCGTTTTTTCTGTTTTGTTTTAAAAATAAAGTTTTCTTTTTAAATATTTTACTCATTTACTTAAGGAGGAGAGAGAGAACAAAAGCAAGAAAGAGAGAAAGAAAGAAAAAGGAAGGAGAAAGAGAGAGAGAGTGCGAATGGATGTCAGGGCCTCCAAGTGCTGCAAACAAACTCCAGATGAATGCACCACCTTGTGCATCTGGCTTATGTGGGTCCTGGGGAATTGAACATGAGTCCTTTGACTATGCAGGCAAATGCTCTAATGACTAAGCCATCTCTCCAGTCCTTTTGTCTTTAAAATTTATTTAAAATTTATTTTGAAGCAGAGAGAGAATGGGCAATGCCAGGAGCTTTTAGCAGCTGCAAATGAGCTCCACATACATGCGCCCCTTTTGTGCATCTGGCTTTACACGGGTTCTAGGGAATGAAACTGAGGTAGTTAGGTTTTGAAGAAAGCTCTTTAACCATTGAGCCATCTATCCAGCCCTGAGTACAACCTTTTTATTAAAAAAAAAGTCAATAAAAGTTTTTAAGTAGGGACTCAAAATGTGCTTGAATAAGTGAATGAAAACAAGATCTGTTAAGTAGTTGAGAACATGTGACTGTGAGCAGGAAAATGACAGGCGCAGGAGTCAGCTAAGTTCACAACCTTTCCAAACATGTCTTTTTTTTTTTTTTAAAAAAATAATTTCTTATTTTTATTTATTTATTTATTTGACAGAAACAGAGGCAGAGAGAGAGAGAGAAGAGACAGGGCCTCTAGCCACTGCAAACGAACTCCAGACGTGTGCTCTCCCTTGGGCATCTGGCCAACGTGGGTCCTGGGGAATCAAACCTGGGTCCTTTGGCTTTGCAGGCATGTTCCTTAACCGCTAAGTCATCCCTCCAGCCCCAAACATGTCTTCTTAATGTTATGGGGAATATTTGGTCCCTACATAAAATCTCCTTTTTCAGTCATCTTCACAGACAAATAAAGTACATTTATTCCACTGATTTTTACAAGTCATCAGTCATTTGTTTTCATGATTTTGTTCCATTTTTTCCCAGAAGAACCATTCTCTCTTGTGATTAACCACAATTACCATGACTCAAGTCTGAAAGTCCTTGTGTTGATGGCTAAATCTAACTTTTCTAAATCGAGTTTTTCTCAAACATGTGCTTTGATACATTGCTAGCTAAAGCCTTCCTCTAGCTTGTTCCAGATGCTTCATTTTTTTGGTTTTCTGCTTTTCAGGAGGAAAACCATCTTGATCTCATGCTATCTATCCAGGCAGCTACTCCCTTAATGAAAGTCAGGACTTCTTTTGTTTGTTTTTGAGGTAGGGGCTCACTGTATTCCATGCTGACCTGGGATTCACTATATAGTCTCAGGCTGGCCTCAAACTCACAGCGATCATCCTATCTCTGCCTACTGAGTGCTGGCATTAAAGGCGTGCACCACCACACCTGCTCAGGACTTTTATGTAGATGCATGTTTGTTTGTATTCTATGCTCCTCCTACATGTCCATCCCTTCCTCCCATTGCCTTTATGTAAGTCTGTTGTAAAATCACAGACATTGATACACATATTTATTTATTTATTTTTATTTATTAGACAAAGAGAAAGAGATAGGCAGGGGGAGAGAGACAGAATGGGCCTGCCAGGGCCTCTAGCCACTGCAAACAAACTCCAGATGCATGATCCCCCTTGTGCATCTGGCTAACATGGGTCCTGAGGACTTGAACCTGGGTCCTTAGGCTTTGCTGGCATGTGCCTTAACCACTAAGCCATGATACACATATTGAAAATTGGTTATGTTTGAACATGTGTATATGTGGGTGAGGCCATCACCTTAATCAAGGCATATCTATTGCCTCCAAATTCCTTTCTGCTTTCCAAGTTTAAATTGACATTATCTCAATGCCACAGCTGCACTGATTTTTTCCTTAGGGTCCTGCTGGATCATTCCTGGGAAAGTGTGGAAAAGAAGTTATTTATTCCATTCCATTCTGGGGGCATCACTACAACTCATATAGCAAAATAATTGTTACTATTCAAAATAATTTTATTATTTGCATAAAACACTGCTGAGAATTGTTTGCTTCCTTATGACAGAGACAGGGAGTCATCAGTACTTCACTCTTCTTTCCATAACAGCTCCCTTTCATTTTAGAAGGGAAGGTGTATGCACTCCTGGGATGGGGGAGGTGACCCAGTGATTCAAGGCTCTTGCTAGCAAAGCCTGCTGGCCCAGGGTTGGAGTCCCCTGTACGTACCAACAGAAAGCCAGGTGCACATAGTGGTACATGCATCTGGAGTTTGTTTGCAGTGGCAGGAGGCCCTGGTATGCCCATATTTTCTCTGTGTCTTAAATAAATAAATAAAAAATTTTTAAAGGAAATATTTGTTTTTCCCCAATGACGGCCCCACTTCCCAGTTTCCCTTGCAGGCAGATTTGACCTAGCTTTGACCAATAGGATGTGAGTGGAGTAATGAGTGTAATGATCTGTGGTTGGGTATAATGTCCTTAGCTTCTGACTGACTGGCTGCGGTGAAGTTGTGATGGTCATCTGAGACAATGAGAAAGAGACGGAATGTTGAAGACAGAAATGCAAAAATGACAATGTAATATAGTAACCCTCGTTGTCTGAAACTTATGTGGGAGAATAAACACTGTATTATTGAAGATTCTTTTTCTTCTGGATTTCTGTCCTTGTTGTTATTGAATCCAAAACTATTCTAATTACATTCTAACTACAGTCTAATTAAATCTCTTTTGCTATGATCTGCATAGTTGTCTCTACTCCAACTCAAACATTGAGACTTACCCTTCAGTATAGTAATATTAAGACATGGGGCCTCAGGTAGGGAGATGGCTCAGTGGTTAAAGGTGCTTGCTACAAAGCCAATTCTCCAGCATTCATATATAGTCAGATGCAAAGTGGTACATATATATGTGGAGTTTTTTTTTTTTTTTTGCAGTAGTCAAAAACCTTGTTACCCTGTATGTATGCACAAATGTGTAAATAATGTGTTTTTAAACTGGAGACTTGTGAAGTTATTAATAGTGAGAGTTCTATGCTCATGACTGGGATTGATGGTCCATGATACATGATTAAGAAATGTGTCACCTCTGACCCTAAGTGAAAGGTTCCATTAGGAAATAAGAGTCATCCCAGAATGGAGAGATGGCTTACCAGTTAAGGCACTTGCCTGCAAAGCCAAAGGACACAGATTTGAATCCCCAGGACCCACATAAGCCAAATCACAAGGAGGCACTTGCATCTGAAATTTGTTTGCAGTGGCTGGGAAGCTCTGGTGCACTCATGTTCTTCATCTCTTTCCCCTCTCTCTATCTTTCTAAAAAAAATCTATTATACCTGGTGTTGTGGCACACCCCTTTAATCCCAGCACTCTGGAAGCAGAGGTAGGAGGATCACTGTGAGTTCGAGGCCAGCCTGGGACTACAGAGCAACATTCAGGTCAGCCTGGGCTAAAGTAATAACCTACCTCAACAAAAAATCAGGGCTGGGGAGATTGCTTAGTGGTTAAGGCACTTGCCTATAAAGCCAAAGGTCCCAGGTTCAATTCCCCAGACCCACATAAGCCAGATGCACAAGGTGGTGCATGAGTCTGGAGTTCGTTTGCAGTGGCTGGAGGCCCTGGTGTGCCCATTCTCTTTCTCTCTCTCTTTCTGTTTCTCTCTCTCTCTTTCTGTGCTTCTCTCTCTCTCTCAAATAGATAAAAGATAAAATAAAATAAAAATATTTAAAGAAAAAAATCAAATGAACTAATAAATTTTTTGAATAAGGAATGCTAGGGCACAAAGTGGGTGAATGAACAAGACCTGGCTTTGAACTGTCTCTCTCTAATGATCATTAGCTTCTAAAACAAATGCAAGGATAAAGAATGGTCTGTCACACAATCTTCGATGTTTCTTTAGGAAAATGTTTGAACAAGATTGGCAATTTGGTATAATTACTAACCCTCTGCTTTTTGACTTAAATGTACTTCTGTAAAAGTCTGCTCTCGAGAATTACCCTGGGGACAAACACTGACTAGATAGAATAGCATTTTTTTTTAAACTAGGTCCACAGCATTGATATGCTTAGTTCTCTAGGCCATGGTTGTTTATCCTTCATGTTAGTGGCATTTAGAAACTTTTCTAGAATGGTAACAAGACTTAATTTGATATCATCAAGTAAATAGCCTGACAGGAAGCTTTCTCCAT
This sequence comes from Orientallactaga sibirica, assembly GCA_036365145.1. Classification (NCBI taxonomy): domain Eukaryota; kingdom Metazoa; phylum Chordata; class Mammalia; order Rodentia; family Dipodidae; genus Orientallactaga; species Orientallactaga sibirica. The sequence goes on from JAEOAD010000006.1 coordinate 24,788,366, forward strand.
GTTGTTAGGGAGGATTGAGTGTCAAATATGTCATCATTTTATACATTTCCATAAGCAGAAAATCTAATTTGACATTATCTCAATGCCACAGCTTTATTGATTTTCCCTGCTATTCTCACACCCCTCAACATTTGGAGCATCTATGTTATAACGGTGGATATTATGTAATGAAGGTAGTTCCGAAAGGCTGTAACATAACAGACATGCACTGCAGCTGAATTGAAATATCAGGCTCAGCAGATGAACAGGTTGCCTAGCAACAGATACTGCAAGCTCTAGCGACTGCTCATGCCCACTGAGATTGACAGGGGAGCCATCACTAGGTTGCTTGTACCTTTCTATTTAGCAATTCTGACAGTGAGACCAAAGCTCCCAAAGGGATATGTGTTTATGTGTGTGTGTGTGTGTGTGTGTGTGTGTGTGGGTGGGTGTGTGTGTGTGTGTGTGTGCTATCTACCCATCGTCTATGTTGTCTATAAATATATACTTAAGAAATTTTCTTAATAAAATTTCTGTATTAATTTAAGGAGGGAGAGGTTGACCCTAGAAGATGGAAGAAATAAAAGAATTAGCAATTGGAAATAACAGCATAGAAAATGGATCAACTGTAGACTTTCACTTACCATTTTACATTGAGGCATAATTTAGCTCAGTGGAGAGTCATGTGCTCTGCATGCATGACTAGGCATGTCCAAAAAAATTTATCTTGCAGTGTAGCAGCCATGAAATGACTTGACTCTCTGAGCAGGTGGAGTTCCATGCTAGTGCATGCTGTGTGATAAGCCCATGTATAGTGTTCCAAGTGTCATGTGCTGCTAGAAGTCTGCATTAGCAGCTCGGGCTTTTATTTACTGGGGGATGAGACCTTTTTTTTTTTTTTTTTTTCCAAGCAGGTACCTTTAACTGCTGAACAACTTTCCTAGCCCCCAAATTTTATTTCATATGGTTCAAATAGTTAACTTTGGAGAAACATTTATTCTGCACTGTTCCATAGACAGAATTTATTCTCTGGAGTTTTCAAAATATATAAACATGAAGCACCATTCAAGTTTTATTTATTTAAAATACAGTCAGGGTCCTCTTATTTATGGCAAACTTGTGAAATATTCAAGCAAGGAAATGTAACTTCTTTTGTTTTGTGGAAAATGAAGGAATTTATTTTAAGGTCCTTCATATTTTGGAGGCACAGATCATTAATTATTGCTTCTGTTCCATTCCAAATAAAATAAAATTAATATTTCATATGGAAATTAATATTTTAATATTCAGCAATAGAGTACATGATATAGTTAATATAGTATGAAAATACATGTACCCTATGATCCAGCAATTGTACTAATAGGAATTTATCTTTGAATATGTTCACTGCACAGAGTTTCAGGGGCATTTGATCAACACTAATAATTAGGGCAAAAACCTGGAAACTTGAATTTCCAGTAACAGGGTGCTAGTGCCATATAGTATGCCGTTTCATGTATCGGTCACATTCGTGATAATAAAATGTAGAAATAAAAGTGATAAGTGAAATACATATTTCCACTGCAGTTCATTTGGGGAAAAATCATTTAGGGTACATGGGGAAGTGGAATAGGAAGGGACAGGTTTTCTTCTTTTCACTTTACTTGATTTTAACTTTGAAAAAATCCAACCATGTATTGATTTTATAATAAAAAATCCCAAAATGTCCTACTTAAAAAAAAATTATTGACAACTTCCTTAATTGTAGACAATATCCCCATGGTACTTCCCTCCCTTCCCCCACTTTCCCTTTTGAAACTCCACCATATCCCCTCCCCCTCTCAATCAGTTTTTCTTTTAATTTTGATGTCATCATCATTCCCCTCCTATTATGCTGGTCTTGTATAGGTAGTGTCAGGCACTGTGAGGTCATGGATATCCAGGCCATTTTGTGTCTGGAGGAGCAAGTTGTAAGGAGTCCTACTCTTCCTTTGGCTCTTACATTCTTTCCGCCACCATTTCTGCAATGGACCCTGAGCCTTGGAAGGCGTATTAGAGATATTTCAGTGGTAAGCACTCTTCTGTCCCTTCTTCTCATCACCATGGTGCCTTCTGAGTCATCCCAAGGTCACTGCCATCTAAAAGAGAAACTTCTCTAGCCAAAAGTGAGAGTAGAATTAATATATGAATGTGGACATTAAGAGAAGTGCTTACTGGGTATCCAAACATGTACTACTTTTATAATAAAAATGCTAGAACACAGGTTAGTCCATTTATATTTTCTGCTGTCACACATAAACCTAAAGATATTTTATTATCACTTTAGCAAGGCACCTTTATAATCATCGAATCTGCAATACTTCTGCTAGAAAAAAAAAGATTACAGATGGTACCTCTGGGTCTTTGTCCAATCTTATAAGTGTTTCAAGGGTCTTAAGTAAATTAACTCATGAACTTTGTGAATTACAAGCAATTATCTTTTGGAAAGTCTTGAGAAGAATAAGGAATTAAGAGAAAGCAAATGCAATACTCATCTCTTCCTTTTTTATTTGAAGCCCCAATGACAATGTTATAATTATCTCCTATCAAGCCTGTTTCATCCTCTAATAATATAATGAAACAAGTATCACTGAGGCTGCTAGTGGCCTTGTATCACCTTTTAGGCAAAGAGCATCTGATGCGGTCAGGTTCACATTGCTGGAAAAAATCACCTAATCAAGAGCAGCTTGTGGGAAGAAAAGGTTTGTTTTGGCTTACAGGCTTGAGAGGAAGCTCCATGATGGCAGGGGAAAATGCTGAGCAGAGGATGGATATCAACCTCATGGCCAAGAACAGATGGACCATAGCAACAGGAGAATGTGCCAAACACTGGCATGGGGAAACTGGCTATAACACCCATAAGCCCACCTCCCAAAACACACTGCCTCCAGGAGGTGTTAATTCCCAAATCTCCATGAGCTGGGAACCTAGCATTCAAAACACTAAAGTTTATGGGGGACACCTGATTCAAGCCACCACATTTGGCCCCTGGCCTCCATAAACTGATAACCATACATGATATAAAATATATTGCATTCATCCAACTTTAAAAGTCACCATAAATTTTATCAATCCCAATGATGTTCAAACATCCCCATAATCCAAGGTTTTTTAACTGATCCACAATACCAACCCCACGCCCAAAACCCACAGAATATGACACAGAATAAACACACACACTGCTAAAGATGACATTGGACATAGCAAAGAAATATTTAACCAGTACAAGATTTAAACAGGGCAAACATAAAACTCTCTAGCTCCAATTCCAACAAATCTAGACAGTGACAAGTCTCCAAGTCCAATAATTCTAACCAGCAACAAGTCTCTGGAGTTCCAATTCCACCCTCCAGCTAGGCTACTCACAGTCCTGTAACACTTCATCTGGAATTGGCAGCTCTCCTTGTCAGTCATCTCAGTCCCAAGATATCCACTGGGTCTCCACTGCAACCCATGGTTCATCCTCATGTCCCCATTGGGTCTCCATGCAGGCATCTAGCAAACCTGCTTCATACTGCCCATGGCTTCCAAGACACAAGACCATGTTGCAAATTCAATGACCCTCTCTTTACTGCATTTCTTATATTCCATAATACCAGGTAGCATGCCAATTTGTTAATCCAGGGGGAATAAAGCAGACTTTGAAGAACAGGACACTCCTTGAGTGCTCAGGCCCCTTCAAAAGAGTCTACATTCTGCCTATTGTTCCAGTGCAGGTCAGCTGGCCCAATCTCAAAGGTTATAATCTCTCATATAATTGCAGCTGAATGGGCTGAAGTTTCAGCCCAAAGATTTCTTTCTATGCCATATCCCTCTGCTCACACTAGTCCATTTCTATGCAAAGCAATCCTGCACAAGTTTTTAGGACATGGGCATAACAGCAAGTCTTTCACACAAAGTACTTCTATCCCAGTCCAGGCAAAACTCTTTCTCAACGTCATAAGCCAAACCTCACAGTCCATAGTTCTTACTGCATTTAGATCTTTCAACTCTGACCAGAATAGTCCATCAAGCTGTATTTAAAGCACTGCAAAGCATCTCTTAGGCCAAGATTTCCAATCCCCCACATTCCTCTTGAAAATAAACTCCAAAAGGCCAAAGCCACACAGGCAGGTATCTACCAGCAGCCCCACTCCTGGTATCAACATTACTGTTGCAGTCAGGTTTGCATTGCTGCCAGAAATCACCTGACCAAGAACAGCTTGTAGGAAAAAAACGTGTTTATTTTGTGCTTACAGGCTTGAGAGGAAGCTCCATGATGACAGGGGAAAGTGATGGCATGAGCAGAGGGTTGATATCAACCTCCTGGCCAACAACAGATGGACCATAGCAACAGGAGAGTGTGCCAAACACTGGCATGAGGAAACTGGCTATAACACCCTAAGTACATCCCCAACAATACACTGCCTCTAGGAGGTGTTAATTCCCAAATCTCCATCATCTGGGAACCTTGCATACAGAACAGCTAAGTTTATGGGGGACACCTGAGTCAAACCACCACATCCTCTATGTGAGAAGTTGTTGAGAAAACATTCTATTGGGATATAAAATGCATGTCTGCCTTGATTGATATCTTCCATCTGACAACTATTTCCCCATGGAAAAAGAGCTAAATGCTCATTAGAGAAATGTGAAGATGTTGCTAGGAAGAGGACAATTGAAGGACTAGATTCACTGTGTAATAGTTTCCTAATCCTGGTCTAAAACAAAGTAATACAAATATAATTAGTTTGTATTTCTCATAGCAAGAAGGGCTGTGTTCAAGTAGCCAATGTCTTTCTCAAAGAAAGCCTTTAAAGTAGATTTTTGGTGAATATATTGAAGGAGGAACACTGATGTTATTAAGAACTTTCATAACACTAGTGATAATCAAATATGTTACCTGTGAAGAATGGCCTCTGCTTAGCCTTCTAGGTTCCTTCATAATCTAAATTTTTTTGTTGCTTGTGATGGTTTGTTTTGGTTTTGTCCTAGATGTCCCCACCTTAAAGAATACTCTTGCGACATTACCTATACAAAGTAACGCTGTGTGTGTCACACAGTATTATATGAAATATAGGACTTCCTAAGATAAGTACTTACTCATTTTAGACCTTTTCCTTTCCTTTCTCCCCTCATCATGTAGCTTTAATACAGCTCGCATTAGGACATCATTAGGAGATGAAAAAAGACCCAATGACTGAGTCTGGATGCTTTGCTTTGAATATATATGTTCGTTCAAAATTCATGTTAGAACTTAAACCTCAAGGGCATGGTCTTGAAAGGAAAATGATTAAGACATGACAGTTGCACCCTCCTTAATGGGATTGATATTCTTGCAAAAGGTGCTTTATGGGTGCCTGGACCTTCTGTTTCTTCTGCTGTGTGAGTTCATAGTATTCATTTTGTTCCTATCACCATTTGAGGTCATAGCAATAAGGTACCATCTTGTAAGTGGCCTTCATTGCACATCAAAACTCATGGCCCTATCTTTCTGAATCTTCCTCTAAAGATATGAGAAATAGGGCTGGAGAGATGGCTTAGCGGTTAAGGCACCTGCCTTCTAAGCCTAAGAACCAGGTTCCAATCTCCAGGTCCCACGTTTAGCCAGATGCAAAGTGAAGGGTGATGACCATAAGGGGGCACACGGTTCACAGCAGCTGAGAGACTGCTGGTGCGCCCCATCTCTATCTATCTCCCTCTCTGCTGCACTTGGGCCTGGAGAGAAGGGGGCCTGCCACTAAGAACGCATCTCCAATGTCCAGCGGTTCCAATTCCAGGTCCCAGTTTAGCCAGATGCAAAGTGATGCAAGGGCAATGCGCACTCTATCACATCTCCCATCTCTCTGTCTCTCTCTGTGTCTCTCTCCAAAAATAAATAAAATAATTTTTAAAAAATTAAAAAAAGATATGAGAAATAAATTGTTCGTCTTTATAAATTTCCTAGTTGATAATCTTTATTTATAGAAGCAAAATATGATCTTAGAAGACAGCTATTTGTTTCATCTCTACAACTAAAATTAAGAAGTGGAACATAAAATAGTAGCAATCTAAAGCACTTGGGTCAAGATTTGATGGACTCGTATAGACTGGGTGCTGTGTCTGAAAGTATAGGTTTTGAAGCCATACAGATATGTAAAACCTTGACACTGAGTGACTAAACTCTGAGTTTTCTCAGATACCACATCATTATATTGTCAAACATCTGGAATTAAACACAGTAACACAGTAGCTGTGCCTCAGCACAGTAATTGGTAGACATAACACAACTGTATGTATAGTTGACTATGAGGTTGGATCCTCTGACTTGTTCTCTCAAGGGCTACTATGGTCCATTGCTGAGCACTTATTGCCATGATCTTCAATTTACATACCTCCAGGCACCCATACCTCTGGTCATATTCCAGCTCTTCTCTCCTTCTGGCCTTTGTTAATATCTATTTCTACCCCGTATGATCTTTTTCTTACTACAACCCATCACCTCTGTACTGCAGAGATACTGTTTTCATTGCTCTGCCTGTGTTCTATTAGATTTTTATCTAAACACTTCTGCCACTGGAAAGTCACCTTTTTGTGGGAACCATCATATTTCTTCACAATTCTGAATGTTCTAATTTATTGCACATTATATTGAATTGAAATATTTCTACTTTTGCCTATGATAGGAATGCAGAAGAAATCTAATCTTCTTCTAAGTGATTGGTTTTCCTTCCTTTCTTCCTTCCTTCCTTCCTTCCTTCCTTCCTTCCTTCCTTCCTTCCTTCCTTCCTTTCTTTTCTTTCTTCCTTTTCTTTCTTTCTTTTCTTTCTTTCTTTCTTTCTTTCTTTCTTTCTTTCTTTCTTTCTTTCTTTCTTTCTTTTCTTTCATACATATGTGTGTGTGTGTGTGTGTGTGTGTGTGTGTGTGTGTGTGTGTGTGTTTTATGCACATATGGTGTCCCATGCACTTACCTGCAATGATTGGAGGGACATATCAGGTGTCCCATTTCATCATTCTTCTGCCCATTCTTACTTGAGTCAAAGCCACTTACTAAATGCAGACAACATTTCATTTATTTATTTTTTGGTGGGGTGAATGAAGCCCTGGAAACTCTCTCATTTCTGCTCCCACAGGACTGGGGTTACAGAAATGCATGGTCATGTCAAGAAGTTTATGTTGGTCCTGGGGATGGCATTTGAGCAGTGTCTCAGACCTTCACAGGCCCTCATGCTTGCACAGAAGCTATTCAGTCACTGAGCCATCTTTCCAGCCTTGGTTTTCTTTCTTTCTTTCTTTCTTTCTTTCTTTCTTTCTTTCTTTCTTTCTTTCTTTCTTTTTTTACAAAAATGTTTTAATTAATGTTTTAGGTTAGCACAGAAAGGAATGGATATAAATATGGTCTCTTCATACATATATGTCATTATATTTTGTTATTATTATTATTTGTTGAGCATGGCGACACCCACCTTTATGAGAGAGAGAGAGAGAATAAGAAAGAGAGAGAGAGAGAATTTGTTGTGCCAGGGCCTCAGTCAGTGCATTCGAACTTCAGACATGTGTGCCACCTTGTTTTCATGTGTGACCTTGCACTCTTGTGTCACCTTGTGCGTCTGGTTCCCGTGGGACCTAGAGAGTGGAACATGGGTCCTCAGGTTTTTCAGGCAAGTGCATAAACCACTAAACCATCTCTCTATCCATGTTATTTTTTATTATATTCTTATTTATTTATTTACTTATTTATTTATTTATTTATTTATTTATTTATTTATTTATTTGATGGGGGAAAGGGAGAGAGAGAAAAAAAAGGGAGGGGGGAGAGAATGGGCACACCAGTGCTTCCATCTGCTGAAAACAAACTCCAGACACATGCATCACCTTGTGCATCTGGCTTACCCGCATCCTGGTGAATTGAACCTGTGTCCTTTGGCTTTGCAGGCAAGTGCCTTAACAGCCATCCTTCTAGCCCTCTATTTTGTTCTTAATTGTTCTCTCCACTTCCTGTTCTCACGCCTTTCTACTGCAACCCATCTGGTTAGCTGACAAAAAAAATAGTATATTTTCTTTTCTTTAGACTGATCATCTTCTCAGCTTCAAACTTTCCATCACATTTCTGAATTTCATGCTTTCTATGGTATTTTAGAAATGGAATACTAGAACTGAATTCAAAACCTCATATATCAGTTGGTGATTGAACAGTCATGGCCAAAGATTGCCTCCTTTAACCCATTTAGCATAATTCTATTAATTTAGAACAGTGGGCATTTGCTGCTTAAGCCATTCATCGCCTACAACTGGCTCAGCCTGTCAAATGCTAGAAAACCTAGTCATTGGGTGACTTAAAGTCAAATCTTAGTCCCATTATTTGTACCTATTATTTCTACATGTGATCATAAATACCATGCCTTAATTTCCTAAAATGAGGTTGTAAAATGAGATAATAATAATAGTATTGCTTTCAAGTAAAAATTACATTTGATAGAAAACATTTAGCATCATCTCTGCTAATATTAACTATTTTATGGAACTAAATCCATTTTATACAAATTGGTATTAAACCATGCCCTCATGTGTCCCATGAAGCCTATCCTTGTATAGACATTCTTCGGAACATAAACTGCATGCCTTCAGATCATTCCTGTGCATTCCATTGTGTGTGTGTGTGTGTGTGTGCGCACACACACAATTCTTTTCCTTGTTGTCTTAGGCAACTTCTTTCTTTTGTATTATTTGCTGATCTATGCTTGTTGTCTCTTCAGTTCTTATCAAAGACGCTAATTAAACACTAAGTGTGACAGAACACAAAGCAAAATACAGAGTCGGTGGAAACCTAGAAACCTTCTGTGGTGGTTTGAATGGGAAATATCCACTAAAGCCCCATGTGTTTTGAACACTTGGTCACCAGCTGGTGGCAATGTGAAAGGGGTATGAGTCCTTTGGTAAAGGTTACGGGACCTTGCTGGAAGAGGTTTCTCACTGGGGGGTGAACCTTGAGGATTCAGTAGTCCAGCCCCACTGGGTGAGCTCAGTCCTTCTGCTTCCTCCCAGCTGATGAGATATCATTCCCAGTGGCCTGCCATTCTTTCCCTGCTATGGTGAAACTTTCGCTCAAAACCCTAAGTTGACATAAACCCTTTCCTTCCATAAACTACTTCTGGTCAGGTATTCTTGTCACAGCAACTAGAAGATAACTATTACACTTTCCTCCTCTTCTCCCTACTGGAGCATTACCCTTTGGGTGACACTTCTGGAGTCATCTGTCCAACCAGAAATATCTTAAACAAGTGTCCTTGCATTTGTCCTGTGTTAGTTCTCTCTAGTTCTAAAATCATTCAACAATCCTGGCATCTCATGACAAAAAATGAGACGAAATAAGAATTTTACACTATTGCAATATTGCTGCAAAAGCATAAAAGCAATTATTTTTAATGTGGCCCTTCAGAAACGGAAGACTCCTCTGAGGTGGTGGTATTTGGGCTGGGTCTGACTTTAGGTAGCATCAGGACTGGTGATTGGTAGTGGTTATAAGGCAGTAATTGCACACCCAGAGGGAAAGCCTTGTGCTAAGGCTTTCAGAGCATATTTACTGCTTTTATTTAGAATACTTAGCCTTTGTAGATTATAGTGTAGGGAGTGTGTAAGTGTGCATGTGTCTTTCTTTCAGTGAAAGGATGGGTGGAGGAAGAGGGGGAGGGAACCTGAAAGAGGGTACTAAAGTCTGAACAAATAGAGTTCAATTCTTAAGGGCTTTGAAAGCTTTATTACAGCACTGACCTTTGTCCAATGAGCAGAATGGAACCATAGAAGGTTTCTAGAAGTACAGCTGTGAAATAATTAGATTTTTATTTTAGAAAGATAACTGCAGACAGAAATGGAGAGAAGACTGAACTAGGGCAGGAACAGAGGGAAAGAAGATAATGGAACTGATTGGTTAATGAGAATTTTAGAGGTGGTATCACAAGTGCCTGGTAGTTGATGGAATTGGCAGGAGGGAAGGAGGCAGAGAGCATGCTGGGTAATCCCAGGTGTGGAGTGTGATTAGACAGGATGGATGAAGACAGCTATGCTAAGTTAGAGTATAGTGCTTGCAAAGTCAAGGTTTTCAGTTTTGTGGCCTGTGAGTGTCTGATAACAGACAGAAATACTGTTAGAGTTCAGACTAGAGAAGAAGACAACTATCTGTAAGTGTGACATGTCACAGTCATGGGCTGGAAGGAGACGTGGAAGGCAGCATTCTCCTGCACTTTACCTGGTCTCTTCATTCCCCCAGCAGAACCCTAACTGCAGCTGTCAACAGGCGTAGACTTTAGCCAGATAAGCTCCACCTGTTACAATAACAACCAGGGGTCTGCCCTTGGGACTTTAAAAGCATAATAGAAGATTGAGTTGAAAATAACTGCCCACAATAGGAAATGAAAACTAAACACAATTAAATTTAACCCAATTAGGGGAAATTGCTACGAAATGGTCGGTGGTGCTAACTTGTCTGGAAATACAGATTTTTCTCATTATGAAGTTGGTGAAGTTCTTTGATCAAATGTGAGGAAGATAATTATTTGTTTTCTTTTGTCTTTTTACTGGTCCTATCGTAGAAGATTCTGTGCTCAAATTCATTTGTCATTATTTACATTTCAGTTTTAAAACAGAACCTTAGTATAGCATTGAAAGATCTTTATTTCAAATGCTTCATAGTTCATGCTCCCAGACTACTACTTATTCTCACACTGATACGTTCTCATTTGACTGGCCTTTCTTCCCATCCCCTGTAACTTAACTACTTTCCTGTGGGCTTTTTCCCCACTATGAGTTCTGAATTCAGTTCAAGGGGAAGGAAGAAAATCAGAAAAATGGGAATTTTGAGTCAATAATTGAAAAAAAAAAATCTCTCCCCTCTCCACAGTCAGATTAACTTCCTAATTACATCCAGTTGGAAATGGCTACCCCCACAGGTCTATTGTTTGCACACTGTACTGCTTCCTCCATAATTGTATTGGAATATTTCACTCTCTTGTGGTCTTCTGGGATGTTACCAGATTGTCATGTTGGCTACTCTTGAATAGTTGTAGCTAAAGTCATGAATTAGATATCCGAGTGGGGAAAATAGACAATCAGCGGAGAGAGACTTGATAGAATTCAGAGTAATAGTTCACAAGGAAGTAAAGCACCGGCAGGAGGGCCAGAAGGAATTACTACCACATTTTACCCTATCCCAGGATCATTGATTCACTTCCTTTTTCTTCCTCTTAAGAGGTTCATAAGCTGTTCACTTGATAATCGATTCTGGAATTCTCCTGGAGGTGGATGTTCACACACTGATCCGTAGTTTCTATGATTCCTGGGACATTTGCCCATCTCTTATCTGGCTCATCTCCCAGAATTTGTTATCCTCAGTGACTTCACAAAGATTCTGGGTTCTCCACTGCTTGGCTTTTTGTATTTCTGAATGCTTTTGTTCTGTAATCTAAATTTTGAGTTTTCTTGCTATCCTTAGAAGTTATCTTAACTAGAAACTATGAATGTTAGGGGGAAATGACACATTCTTAAACATTATGGAAAACAAAAAAAATATGTGCCACAAGTTATTTGTCTTATTTGTATTAATTTTAATATTTCAAAGGTGCTTAATTTTTATAAGCAATGGAGTGTTTTGATCTATTTTATTTAATATCATTCAAAAACATTTCTTTTTGATTCCCATGATCCCTCCTCATCTTTTAACCTGCACATAGATTTAATCTCTTCTTAATTCCTTGTAGATCACAGCCTTAAACTGGACCCTAAAATCCTATTGTGTTTATTGAAGTTCATCAAAACAATGGTTTAGTCTGTATGCTACTTATAGTCTCACAAGTGTGAACACACTAGAAGACAAGGAGCCCAGTGGTATCGCAAGAGTATTGGGAGTTGCTGTAGCTTCTTGTGGTGTTTAGTTTCATAGCTTATCATGCTGTGTCTGTGACAAACTCCACCTGTGAATTTTGACTACCAGGAAAGAAAAAGGGAAAAAGAAGGTGATTTATTTTCAAAGGATCTTCCTACAAGTCCCACACTATACAGTATATCTATTCATATCACATGGCCACATACACCTGTAACTGAGGCCAGGCCAAACAGTCCTTTGTTTGGGTAATATGATCATGTGAAAGTCCAGTTGATTAATAAAAAAGAATAGATTTCTGGCAGGCAAATGGCTATCTTTGCTGTGTCATCCTTGTGGAATTCATACTATAGTTGTCAATGATGCTATTTATTGAACATTGACTTTAAACAGCTTTGCTCTCTTGAATTTGAATGTTATTTTTGTAAGGCTATACATCCTTATATTGCATAATTTGTAGCTCTCAGATCATTGCTGAATGTTATTTTAGATATGTTAGTAGGAAGTTTTCTCAGCATAGCTCATCTTTCTTTTATAGGAGTCAAGGGTATTACAGGAAGCTGAGTGCTACTTGGTCTTTATTTTATTATTCATGACTTGATATATCTGAGAAGTAACAAGTTCCTGTTTGGATTTGGTTCAGCATGGAGAACTAGATATTAGAGAAGAGGAACTTTTAAAATCTCATGTATAAATTTTATAATATGTACCATGAAGTCTAGATCACTCTTGTATGGAAAAACATTGTGCTGGGTATTTTCTTTCCCTCTAGAACACAATTGCTCATGGAATGTGTTATCTAGTTTTCCACTGCTTCTGTTCCAGTTTGCCTTGCCTGCTTGATTTTGGAGTCAGTCCTGGTCCTCAACTTCCTTATTGTATGCTAGAACCACAGTTCCAAAGTTCTCTTATTTCCAGCCTCTGCTCTAGATGAAATCTATTACACAGGCTTAATTGCCATCACCCACGAGCATGTAGATCACATGCGTATTTCTCCAGTGTAAAACTTCCTTCTGGGTTGGATTTACTCATTGCCTAATATTTTGAATATTTTCTTATTCATCTTCCTGACTAATGTCTTCCTAAAATTATCTCAAATCCAACAAAACCTGAATTGAACTCATCCTCTATAATTCCTTATTTGCTCTGTAAAGTTAGCACCTTTAGGTGTTGTCTATTCAATGTTGACTACCACCTGGTCATCATATCTAGACATTGTAGTCATCTTTCACTCCTTTCTTTTCTTTACATCCTTCTATCCAAACAATTGTGGGCACCGATGATTGGATCACTTACTTAACACTTCAGTACAAACACTTTTGTCTACCTTTGCAGACCTCCTATCTCAGGTAACAGTTAAACTTCATTTTCTATGTCATCTCCTAACCTTTCAACCTCATTCACCCAATTTATTCTCCACATCATGTCCAAAATGTAATGTTGTCAAAAGATCAATCAAATATTTTATGCTCTTGACTAAAATACCCCGATTACTTCCATTGTGTCTTGGAATAAGGACACAGTTATAACATGACCTGTGATTCTTCATTTGGTGTTGGCCACTGCCAAGCCTAAAACTCACCACTGACCCTTTTGTATTCTCCAGTACATTGCATTCTATGAACACTCCCATCACCAGGCCTTTGACAATGATTTTTTTTTTTAACCAAAGAAATCTACATATCTTCAAATCACAGGTCAAGCATGACTATTTATGGACATGATGCCCAAGTCCTCAACCAGGCTAAATTTTCCTCTTATGTCTTCTCATAGTCTTGTGTTGAAGCTCTTCTTTCCTCCATGGAAAATTTCTGAGTTCATGATTAACAACTATCTTGACAATACTATAGGCTCAGCCACCTTTGTCACTCACCATATTCCATATTTCTTTTCTGATACCATTGTATTCCAGTTCTCAGAACAGTTCTTGGCACACATAAGGCATTGGATAACCATGTGTAGAATGAATGAATGAATGGTCTAACAACTCTAATGAGTCCTATAGGACTGATGCTCTCTTATTGCCATGCATATGATGTCAAAGTAAATCTTCTAAGCCTGGTGAAGCAAACTTGGCAGCGTGGGTTTGGTATAGTCTTTGATGTGGCCATGAGCAGGAACACACTTGCCATAGCTTCTGTTTGTCCAGGCAGCTGATGATGCAGAGTTGAGTGTTGGCCAAATTGAACTTGTTATAGTTTCTGTGCCTTTTCTGTGTCTTTTGCCTGCTCTTGATTCAGTCCCCTTTGACTCCCTTTTCTCATCCCATTGTTTCCTTCTGTTTAAACAGGAAAGATCCTGACATTGGAGATCCACCCTTGGCTTCATCATCAGGTCTCCACCTTCAGTGCATACCGCCCCCCCCCCACAACTCCGTTGGCATTGGCTTTCTACCCTGCTCCTCATCCCTTCTCATTGCTGGAGTATGTCTCCTGTTAAAGCAGGTATCGTTCTGGTAATGGGCCTTTCCCATTGCCTGGCTTTTTTTGTTGTTTGTTTAAATATATTTTATTTATTTATTTGCAAGGAGAGAGAGAGAGAGAGAGAGAGAGAAGAGAGGCAGACACAGAGAGAATGGGCACACCAGGGCCTCTAGCCACTGCAAACGAACTCCAGATGCATGTGCCCCTTGTGCATTTGGCTTACATGGGTCCTGGAGAATCGAACTGGGATCCTGTGGCTTGGCGGGCAAACACCTTAACCGCTAAGCCATTTCTCCAGCCCTGCCTTGCTTTGTTTTTTTCTGAGTCTTGCTCCAGGAGAAAACTGTCATCTTATTGGACTATTAAGCTGCTAGAGACTCATTCTGTGGACCTGTGAGAAGAGAGAATGGCTAGTTCAGCTATCAATACTGTCCCCCTGAACTCACCTCATAAGGATTGTACCAAATGATTTTTGCACATTTTTCCTTGCATGGGGTTATTCGGCTGAGTGACATCAAATACATGCTCTGTTTGCTAAGCTGTGTGTCCAGTGTGGGTTCACCTTTATCCACAGAAAACCCTGCTATCTCCCAGTTCTTACCAAGTCACAAGTTGGCAAAAAAGGTCCAGTAATATAAAATGAAAAAGTTCTCGAGAGCTCCTGTGCAAAGCAGTACCTATAGAAAACACTCATTGTGTGCTTAAATGTTTCAAAAATAGATTTCATAATCAGTCCTTCCATGACTACAGAAATATACGACATAAGAAAACTCTTTGAAGTGTTGTATCTGTTTATCCTTATTAGAATGACTTTTCCACATGTATATTTGTGTCCAAACTCATCAAATTACATACATTGTATGTGTGTAGTTTTTTATATGTAAAAATTATATGTCTATGGACCCAGTTTTTAAAATTTTTTTATTTATTTACTTATTTATTTACTTGTGGGGGGAGAGAGAGAAAGAGAATGGGCACACCAGGACCCCTAGCCACTGCAAACAAATGCCAGCCACCTTGTGCATCTGGCTTTATGTGGGTACTGGGGACTAGAACCCAGGTCCTTAGGCTTTCCAGGCAAGCGCCTTAATCACTCAACCATCTCTCCAGCCCAAACCCAGCTTTACAAACAATCATAAGAGCTGTGAACTCTGTCATGTTCTGTGTAGTCTCCAATCAGGCCTTACCCTGTTCTCACTGTCTGTCTCCAGCTTCTCCTCCTTTTCCCTCAATTATGGCCCTGTCTTTCTGTCTCTCTCAATTCTCAAATTTATGTCTTCAACCAATTTTGAAAGTTTTTTCATTTCTTTTTCTAATTTTGTTCATTGTTTTTGTTAAAGTGATTCATGTGTGAGCCAACATCTCAAATGGTTCTTCTCAAAGGTCTCTCATGACCAATAGTAATATTAGCTGTTATGTGTTCCCATTTCCTGTTCCTCTGCAAACATATATTCAGAAAATGTTTATAAGCATGTCACACATTTCTCTAGCCATTTGATGTACATTAGTACTAAAACAGAGAAGGTCCCTGCCAGTATGGAATTTCTGTTCTGTCGGAGAGGGCAGGCATAGACAAAATACAATAAACAACAAAACATATAGTACATTTGATTGTGGAGCCAGCTAGGCAGAAGGTAGGGGGAACCAAAGATGGGAGAAAATGTGTGTGGGAAGGAGAACATGTAGATGGAATCCTCAGAGGAGCCTCATTGAGAAAGAAAGGCCTAAGGGAATGGGCGAGTTGCTATAGTTGTGTGGTCCAGGAGCCCTGACAGCACAGTATAACTGAGCAGGCAGCTGTGCACCAGGACAGCTGGGAAGCAGCGTCCACTGCTTCAGCAGAGTCACCTGAAGGTAGCACAAGAGATGGGAACAGGTAGGTGTGGCTCTTATAAAGCCTTGAAAATCAAGACAGTTTATAAGTTCCCTTTTTGTTTGTTTTTGTTTTTTGAGGTAGGGTCTCACTCTAGCCCAGGCTGACCTGGAATTCAGGGTGACCTTGAACTCACGGTGATCCTCCTACCTCTGCCTCCCAAGTACTGGGTTTAAAGGAGTGTACCACCACGCCCGGTTCAGTTTATAACTTCTACTGTCATTGCTTTTGCTATTCTTCATACAGTATGGACAAATGACATTGTCGCTCTTTTTCTATTTTAGGATTTAGGTAGTTTATGTCTTGACTTCTCTGTTTACATGACAGCGTTTGGCTTTTTAAACCCCTTCATCTGACCATTACCATATACTTGCCCTGTCCAATATCCAAATAGCCATATTGTACTTTTATTTAAATTAACATACATTATTCAACTGATATCACCAGAAAAATACGAATGGCAGTCATTTTTACCACTGACCTCTATGTTGATCTTTCCCTTTATCATTTGGTAAAGGATGGTCTTGACACCGTAGGAAAGGTGCAAGCTGCAAGTCCTTTACCTCCATCCAAGGACAGTACTTGCATTTTTTTTTTTTTTTGCTATTGATATTTGCACATTGATGATCTAAAAGCAACAGTGGCAAAACTTCTGGTGCTTTTTTGCACCCCAAATATTCACCAAAAGTCACGGTGCAGTTCTTTACTTGTAGACATTCCTATTAGAAGCACAAACAATACCCCAAAATGAACACCATCAAAACACCGCATGGACAATGTCTTCACCTATGAATGGTATTAGGGAGTCGGACAAGATGACTACTTGTGTAAAATATCCACCTGAAAGTAAAGGAGACCTGAAAGTAAAGGAGACAAAGCAGACAGTGCACATACAATGTTTTTCCTGCGTCCATACCTCCGGCTCTTCCAAGCCTGATAGATCACCAAACATCCTACAAAGCCAGAGGTGGAGCACACCTGGTCCTCCTGACCAGGGGCAGGAAGATCACACACTTGGGTCCAGTCTGAGTGAGACCTTGTTTCAATATGGAGCAGATGAGGAAGAGGAGTGAGCAGCACGTTGAACCTAGAAGACTATAGAACCCAGCTGACATATTGGGCAGAATCACTGGCCTGATGTTTTGTGGGGCCAGCCTTCCTGCTTCCTGTGGATCACACTTCCGGAACACTGGTGAGTGTTGGATTCACATCTGAAGGGGAACTAAAGTTTAACTCAGTTTGCCAAAAACATTTCTTAACCTTTAATTTTCCTTTTACTGTTTTCTTAAATATCTCTCCTTGTGGTACATGATAATTCCAAAGCAATTTTCTTGTCAGCATGTTTTCTTTTCTTGTTTTATTTTAATTTTTCAAGGACTTGAGTGATCATGAGGGGAGGCAGTAATTGTGTTGTGTGAAGTTTTGTTCTAGAATAAGTTGTACGACTATCATTTTGAACTTTAAATGAAAATGTTTATTTTCCCAGGAAAACTGAAGAATTGAGTCTGGGCTATGCTGATGGTTAAGCTTTGGGAAGCAATACTCACAAAGCTCTAGTTTCAGCGTTGGATGGAAAGTAGCTTGACAAATGAAGGCCGGTTTTGAGATAAACACATATTCCCTCATGCTTTGCTGGGTGCTGGATGGCCTGGGACGCTGGTTGTCTACCCCCACACTCAGTGCTATAGATAGTGATATGAACAGAGTAAGTACCTTGCTATGTCTGAATGACTTACATCATTCAAATGTCTGTGATATAGCTATGACTAGGGGTGAAGAAAGAACATTCTATCATCTGAAAGTCTTTCAAAGTGTTTTTAAAAGTCCTAGAGTATAGAAAAGGTACTATATGTTTTTCTCTCTTTCTTTACCTGAGAGGAGAGTTACTGAAGAATTTCAATCATCTTTATTATTATGTAGTCAGGTACATTTTAAATGTCATGATCAGCTTTCATTGTGGGACAACAAGTAGCTAAAAAGAATTCTCTGCATTACTTCACTGGTTCAAGGTCCAACATGTCTGTCTACAGGAAAAATTTTAAATAAATCCTGGCAAGGTTTTCTTTTTGTATTATGTTTCTTTTCTAAAGAGTAAGTGATCCTTGTATCTCTTTTAACAAAAACAGATCAAACTCTGAGGTTAGACAAGCAGAGATAATGACTGCAATATCTGCAAGCATTCTCTTGTTTGAAGAGGACCCAAGGATTTGTTATTAATCTGATAAGTGGTTTTAGAATATTCCTAAAGTTGATATGATGGACAAGTGGTTGAGGATCAGGCAAAGTTTCTTTTGTTTCTTTTCTGTTTTTTGAGGTAGGGTCTTGCTTTGGCCCAGGCTGACCTGGAATTCACTATGTAGTCTCCGGGTGGCCTTGAACCCATAGTGGCCTACCTAACTCTGCCTTCTAAGTGCTGGGATTATAGGTGTGTGCCACCATGCCAGGAAAAGTTTGAAGGTTGCTGTTATTCTCCTCTGAGCCTGACACCTCCACAGAGGAGGCAGACATGAGGATAAATGGGGCTTAGCTCATCAGGAGCTAACTTTAGTTAAAAATTGATAGGTAAGTAATATGTATTAAATATGTGTTTATTTTATATTTTAAAACTGATTTGGCTTGAAAACAAAGGGAACATAAGATTCTCAGGGACAAGACTCTCCACATTTACCAGGTATTGTGTACCCTGCTACTAACTAAAACTTACAACAGGTTGCTTTATTTCTCTTCAAATTATTCCTTACAACATTATGCCCTTTTGGTGTGTCTGGTTAAATTAGCAAATGTCTCTGCTGGCTGAAATTGCACTATGCAATAACCTACTTCCTAATTGCTTTTTTATTATACAGAGAAAGAAGATTTCTATTTAATTTTTATTTTTAGAAAAGGAATAAGTTGTTACTGCTTGGCAAATTTATGCTAGGTTGGGTCAATCTTAGCTTTTATTTCAATATCCTCTTACATTTTCTGAAGAAAGAATTTTATATGACATATTTTCACATTTTATTTCTATATATTTATTATTTGAGAGAGAGATAAGAGAATGGGTGTGCCAGGGCCTCTAACCACTGCAAACAAACTCCAGACACATGCACCACTATGTGTACTTGGCTTATGTGGATATTGGGGAATTGAACCTGGGTCCTTAGGCTTTACAGGTAAGCACTTCATTGACTATGACATCTTTCCAGCCCCATATGACATCTTTTAATAGAATATGTGACCAAGTTTTGTGACTGAAGCAGAAATGGGCTCCACAGTGGTTACTGTAATATGGTGGGGTGCAAAGATTGCTATAAAAAAAAAAAAACAACTTTATTCTCTTTTCTTTAAATAGAGTTTTGTAGCATGACATTTTATTTTCATTCAAAACACAAATTCATTGTGAAAAACAAGTCAATAAGTTACTTTTAAACCAAAGAGTAAAATGAGGCATGTGCCATACATATCTCCCTATAGGATAGAACATGAAACATTGTATATTTCTTATAAATAAAGGCTGATATAATTAAAGACAGAGACCTAGGATCCAGTCACTGCTGGGATAGGATTACAGAATCACATGATTCCTTCATGGGCATACATATAATACTGTCTTTGATGATTTTGCTGGTATACCTGTGGGTTGCATATATTTATACTATCTTTAGTGATTTTGCTGGTATACCTGTGGGATGCATACATTAGCTTAAATTTCTTCACAGTATCATAACGTAAGGGTGGACCTCAAGTGCACAGATTCAACATACTGCTCTGAAGATAGTAAAGTTATTTGCCGTGCATTGCAGTCCTACTTCCTATACAACTAGAAAACAATGATGTTCATGAACAAAGGTTTCCTTCTGTTATCCCCTCATCCATCTTCTCAGTCACATATATTTTTGCCAAATAGTTAAGAAAATTCTTTTTCCTCTCTTATGTGTACACAATTAGCATCATTGTTCCTTTGGCTCACTTGGAGGAGTTTGGGTACTTATTTAACAAGGAGTATCTAGAGATGTCGATGAAAAATTCTATATTGAAAAAAAATAGGAAGCTTTGTTCATTATCTGAAGCAGTAAATGGCACACACCTGAAACATTCCTTGAAACCCGCCTTTAAAAGCACAGTGTGGTTGGACTTCCCTGTCTCATCTCCATCTCCATGACTGGTCTACTTCTCTTCTATTTTCAATATGCAATATGCCTTGTCATTCCATGACACCCACAATGTCTCTGGGTATTCTCTTTTTCATGGTGTTTCACTACAGTCAAGACTGTAATCCCCAGGAGTCTTATATACTCTTTGGCTAGTAGGGAAGCACACATTTGTTTTCTTCTCTCCTAATTGCTTTTTTTGTAATTTAAAAAAATTTATTTAGTTACTTATTTGAGAAAGAGACAAAGAGAAATACATAGAGAGAGAGAGAGAGTGAGAGAGAGAGGAAAAAAGAGAAAGAGGGAGAGAGAATGGGCATGCCAGGGCCTCTAGCTATTGCAAACAAACTCCAAACACAGATGCCACCTTGGGCATCTGGCTTATGTTGGTACTGGGGAATTGAACCTGGGTCCTTAGACTTTGTAGGCAAGAACAGTAACCACTAAGCCATCTTTCTAGCCTCCCAATTTGCTTTTCATATATACCATTTGTATTTCTGTCAGTTCAACTGTCAATTTTTTCTCACTTCTATTTGCTTGGCACCCCTTGCACCAACTCTCTTTGCCTCTTCCTCTCTCCCATTCCTCATTCACCATCCCCTAAAAAAATGGCCATGTTTTATTGCTTATACTACTTAAAAAATACAAATCACCAGCAGAGTAGAAAAGTGATTTTCTTTCTCCAATTTATGTTTTAGAAACCACCTCTAACATTTGTGCTTTAAAAAAAAAAATAAAATTGTTAGTAGAAAGACTTCTCATAGGTAGAATTTTGAAATGTTTAAGCTTATGTAAGCAAAATTTGAACCTTGGGAGTATTGGAACCATTTCTAAATGACCTATATTATGTAAATTATTTATTTATTTGGGAGAGAGAGAGAGAGAGAGAAATGGGCATGTTAGGGCCTCCAGCCATTGTAAACATACTCCAGATGCATGTGTCACTTTGTGCATCTGGCCTTTTGTGGGCATTGGGGAATCAGAACAGAGTCCTTAGACTTTGCAGGCAAATGTTTTAACCACTAAGCAACGTTTCCAGCACTAAATGATTTATATTTTTAACATGTGACCACAAGCAAGAACTGGAGTAGATTACTCAGCCTTTATCACCCTCAACCTACCAAATATTTCTGAAATCACCATTGCTTGTTCCAAGCACAAAGGAGCACATACACCTTTGCAGTCATATTACATTACAGCAGTCTAGTCAGGTGCATATGAACTCCTTCCATTTGGTGGGCATATGAAGGAATAATAATTCCTTCCAAAGATGAAATGATATGCAGCAATTTTTCTGTTTGAGCGTTATACGATAAATGTTGAGAACTCTATCATACCAGAGTTTTAGAAGGGGAAGTTAATCATGCTAATTAAAATGGGGTCAGGAAGGTTTCTGCACAGCTGTGGTGAAGTGAAGCATTGGAAATTGTGAACAAGCGCAGCATCCTACTTAGGAACACATGGTGTCATCATGTTGATGTCAACAGAAAGATGTGCAACCTCAGCTCTGCAATGTCCCAGAAACATGTTGGATAAACAGAGAGAAAGAAGGTCTCTACTTGAATTCCTGAAAAATCTGTGTGTAGTGTGGCTATTGACAACTTCTTGGCCACTCAATGCTAGCATATACCTCATTAGATTACCCTTTCTTACAAAATGGTTGCTGGGGCTTGATGTTCTTGGAAGTCTCTATTTAGTAAAATAAAATAAAATAAAATAAAATATCATACCCTACTGACAATTCAAGTATTTTAAGGGCCTAATGATTTTTTTAAAAATCAGATAAACATTCTGTAGCTCAGTTAAAAACAACTATGTTGATAACTAATGACCAATCTCTGCTCGGGTGGACTAGAATGCATTTCTGTGAAGTACTCTCTGATTCTCTGCCAAACCTGGCAGGAACACAGGTTTGTTTTGGCCTTTCCCTCCTCCATGTTTCTGTGTGGCAAGAGAAAAGCACTTGGCCCATGCTGAGGCTGGTACTTCATTGCAAGCACAATCCCATCTGAGTCACCCAGGCCTGGCACAGTTTCATATACACCCTCATTTTCCTTCTAACATAGCCTAGAAAATGAACTGCTGGCAAATGAGTACACAGATGAACACAATTGAGACAGCATGATAGCATTTGAAGAGTCTCCATTCCATATGACAAGTGGCGTGCTTTATATTGCATCTTCTCCGTGAAGGAAAGTGAGTCCAGTTCTCACCTGTCTGATGAAAGTTTATGAGACAGAGATTATGCAAGAGAATGGCTTTTTGCTGCTGGAGGTCTGTGTATAGAAGTCTGAGAGCTAAGTCACTGTGTGTTCTTATGTTGAACCACACCCAGCCTTGTGTTCTAAGGAAGTTACTGGTGGTTCTTTCTCCAAACTTCTCTGGATAGAATTTCCTAGAAACTCATGTTTTTATGCTAGATTTTATCAGTGTAGACCCACTCTTAATTCTTCCTGGATACTTGCTAGTGATGTTGACCTTCAACCTTGCTGCCTCCAAATTATTCAATTTCAGTAGTACTATTGCTAGACACCTAGACACTGAGAAAAACCACTAAAAACCACCTTGCCTCCACCACTGATACCTGTGTGATACTGGAGAAGTTAGATACCTCTATTTGCAAAAGGAGAATAGTTTTAGAATGTGTCTTTAGGTTAATTCTGGTTATTAAATTAACAATTTTACACAAAATACTCATAATCATTCATTAAAATGCCCAAAGCCCAGTTTTTTTCCTACTGACAATTTTCATACACATAAATAACTTTATTTTATTTTATTTTATTGACAACTTCTATACTTATATACAAAAGAACACATGGTATTTCCCTCCCCTCCCCCCATTTCCCTTTAGAACTCCAATCTCCATCGTATCCCCTCCATTTCTCCATTAGTCTCTCTTTTAATTTGATGTCATCATCTTTTTCTTCTATTATGAGGGTCTTGTTTTTAAGCCACCATATTCCTGGGTTAGTACCTAATATGGAACAGATAGTCTACGTGTGTGTGTGTGTGTGTGTGTGTGTGTGTGTGTGTATTCAGTATAATTCTATCTTCTTTTCTGTACCTGGATCACAGAATAGCTTTATTATTTATAACTCATTAATTTGACTGAAATCTCTTTGTGGTGATAATAATTCAGTGTTGTGTTTTTAGCTGTGTTAGTCAGTGTTCTCCAGAGGAATAAGACAACAGGTTATGTGTATGTAGACACAGAAAGAGAGTGATTTATTTGCATCATGAGATAATGTGGGCTGATAAAAGCAAACTTCATAGGACAGACCAGCAGCCGGGCATGCAGGGAAGAGTTGATGCTGTAGCAATAGTGGAAAGGCAATCAGGAGGCACCATTCTCTGTCTCTTGGGCCTTCTACTAATTTGATGAACTTCACCCATGTTATGGAGAATAATGCTTCACTAAGAGGCTACTGATTTAAATGCTAATCTCTTCAAAAATGATCATGACAGTGGTGTCTAGGGTGCTGCTTGAATAAATGTCTCATGTGGGCATATAAGTTACACATCATATCGTCCTACTAGAAGGGGCATAAGGATTAGCTCTGTGGAATCCAAGATGTGTACAGAATTCATGATGTGTGAAAGTGTGAGGGCTCAGAGACTTCTTGGTTTTCTATCTCACAGAAGCAAGGCTGGAGTTTGTCATCAAGGCACCATGGAATGCACAGCTAAGTTCAGATTATTCATTCACACCGATTGCTTGGAAGCTCAGGGAACTTTCATTGCACAGCTCCAGGGAAGAGTCTAGGTCCTTAGTGCAGATATTTGAGGGTGATATTAGCTCTGCACTACCTTGATTGTCCTTCTCATTTCTCTTTTATATGTATCAGTGCCAGCACCCGCTTTGCCCACAGAGCTCCATCAAATTACTATGATTCCTTTTGTCCGTCTGTGATCTCTCAACAGTGCTAAGTGCCTTGAAGACAGGGACCTTGTCTTGTTCACTGTTGAGTCACCAAGTTGTAATTCAGGATGTATGTTGCTATTTATTCTAAGTACTTGTTGAATAAATTAATATATGTGTCTTTATAAGCCACCTCTGGTTACTTCTGAAATAGGAGAGAATCCTTCCTCATTGTTGGCTGAACATTGGAAATTTTGAAACAAATTCTCCTTTCACTGGGCTTACTTTCTTCACCTGTGATAAGCTTTGACTTTATTTGAATATATATGTATTTTGACATGGATACACCTATTTGAGCTATAGTTGCCTTGGTTGCCGAAGAGTAACCCTAGTTGGTTTTTCTCTCTTAGATTTCTAGAAGGTTACAAATATATAAAATTTTTAGAGTTCACTTTGATATTTGCTTAGAGAAAATTGGTCCATTCTGGCTAGGAAGAATTCACTTTTGAAATAAGATTTCCAGGAGTCGTCATACCTTATACTACTTATAAAAGCCTGTAGATGCATGTAATGCATGTCTACAAGCATAGCAATGTTAGACACTGACCCCAAATCAACCTATTTGTCCCCACTGACAAGATTGAACAAAAATGTTTGGCAAGTTACCAAACTTCAATTAGGCATCTGTCTTTAGGACCCTGAACTATGACCTGTCCTTGAGTTTAAGCAATTGCTAGGAGTTCTGCTGAGCCTTGGGACAGTGGAGGACAGCCTTCTGCATCACCTTTCAGAATTGTCTCATCTAAAAGAAGGGTTTCTTCTTCCCTCTCTGTCACACCACCTGAACCACACACCCACACCCAGCTTCTGTGTCTCCTCCACTCCCTCATAGCAAAGAAGTGCCTTCTGTTTGACCTCTGAGATGCTTACAAATCTTAAATTTAGATTGTTTTCCTCTCTACAATATATATATCTGGGATTTAAACCTATAGACTCATTCATTTCCAGGTAAGTGCTCTCTCACTAAGCTATATCCTCAGGCTTGCAATAATATTTTCAGACAAAGATCCCATTCTCTATCCTTCTCTAACTCTTGATTTAATTGATATCTAACGTGTGGCCATTTTCACTGATTGCCAAGCTTTGTCCCAATCCTACAGTTTAATTTTGTTGGCCCTGAAATTTCTTTTTTGATGGCCTTACCCCAGTTACAGATCTAATTGTAGAAGCTTCTCAGAGACTAGATGGCTTTGTCACCATGGAAACATTGGTGTAGATTGACATACTGGAGGTGCATTAGTTTCATAACTTTCCAATGAACTATGAAAAGAAAATTGTAGAATTTCATTAATTGATGTGGACATGAGCAATTGAGGAAAACCAAAACCTGAAAAAGTCTTTCGAGAAACTAAGGATAATTCAAAATTTACAAACTGAACATTCTGAAGCAAAG
Organism: Orientallactaga sibirica; assembly: GCA_036365145.1. Taxonomy (NCBI): domain Eukaryota; kingdom Metazoa; phylum Chordata; class Mammalia; order Rodentia; family Dipodidae; genus Orientallactaga; species Orientallactaga sibirica. The sequence continues at coordinate 24,813,940 of JAEOAD010000006.1, forward strand.
GTTTATGTAGTATGTGATTTTTTGGCTACAGATTGGTCATGTTTCTGTTGACAGGCTGAAGATAATCTAGTTGGTTAATCTCTTCAGCTCTTGATATATGTACAAAGGTGATAACAAAACCAGTAAAGTAGTCTTTGAATTTACAGTTAAGTTTTAGTGAAATCACATGGAATGACCAAACCAGATATACTCAAGCTCACCTGCAGTTCATTTCTTTCTTTCCTTCCTTCCTTCCTTCCTTCCTTCCTTCCTTCCTTCCTTCCTTTCTTTCTTTTTCTTTCTTTCTTTCTTTCTTTCTTTCTTTCTTTCTTTCTTTCTTTTCGTCTTCTTCTTTTGTTTTCTTTTTTTTTTTTTTTTTTTTTGCTATAATCAGCTCCTAACTTTGCCACCCTGACAGCAGCTGGAGTCTTTCCAGTTTTATACCTCTGCTTCTTGCCTGAAAATATTCACACTGAACTTTTACTATTGGTGACTTGATAATTTGTAGGGAACAAGTGGAAATATTGCAGTGTGACCAGGGGGGAAAGCTATAGAGGAAGGAGGAGGATGAGTCAGGAGACCCAGGATCTAACACTGGGCATGTCCTTTATTTATGGAATGCTTCAGTAGGCCACTTACCTGTTCTAAGCAATCATTTGTTTAGGATAATTAAGTCTTGATTCATGTGTTAGTATTAAGGACAAAAGACAGATGTGTGAATAAGATTTATTACTATTTAAATAATATCTCTACTTGTTTTGCTTAATTGTTTTATATCTCTAATAGGCTATGAGCTGCTCTAAACAGGGATCCTACAAAGCTCGTACTATCTGATACAGGAGTAAACACATTAGAGCTGCTCAGTGAGCATGTTTTAGTATGTGATATGATTTTTCATGACTATAAGCAATATTAAAATAAATTCCACAAATAATTTAACAAACATTTATTGTGTGAACATTGTTGTGCTAGGTTCCTTTAGAAATACAAAATGGATCAGACATGAATTCTGCCCTCTTGGCACTTACAGTCCAACAGAGGAAATCAGAAATAAGCAACAAGATAGAAGATTTGAAAAGTCCTAGGGGAGGTACAGAAACAGTGACCCAAAAGTTCAGAGGAGAAATTTGTTTTAGGTCGGAAAATCATGGACAAGTTTGTGAAGAGGAAATTAAAGTTGTACCTGAAACATAAATAAAATCCAGTCCTGGCAGAATGGGAAGAACTTCTAGCCCAAGAGCACAGAGACTTTGGCAGGCTGTTAGTGCATTGGGTTGGGAAGGAACTGCCCTGGACAGGACAAGCCCATCTATAGGACAGCTTGTGTATGCTCATGCAAGTGTGTGAGAGAGTATGTGTGGGAACTAGAAGGAAGATTCCTAAAACTGTGGTTCCTTGATACTTACCAACTCACATTTTTTTTTCTTACAGATTAAAACAAACAAACACAGAAAACCAACCATTGTGAGTACTTGGCATTCATGTATTAATGTAATATTGGTTCCTATAACTAAAGACAGTACAAAATGAAAAGAAAACAAATAATAGTTCATTTTATGGGTGAATATTTTGAAAAATTTTAACCTAATGTATTGAATGTATATACTTTAAAACCTATTGAATTTATGTTTTAAAACAAATGTCTTGTGTGTGTTTTTATCAAGATTTTACAAGTTGGAATGGGTGACTATGTACAAAGCTGCATTCACAACAATAGGTTTCTGAGATGAAGCAGAGTATTATGGGATTCAACATATGAATACATACATACACACATAGATTCAGCTACATGTGTGTACATATGTGCAAATATCTGTGTGAGAAAGATTTATCAAATATTCCTACTTATCAAAAATTATCTTATAAATTCAATAGACTATACAATTATAATTAGCATGAAGTTTATTGAAAAAATCAGTCTTTGCATTATACTCTTTTTTGCATAAGGATACCACATTTATTTTTAAAATCTGATTAAAAATATACTTTTAACACCTTGACACTGAGAACATTATCAGCTTGGGACAGGAGATCTGTCTGAGCTGCATGGTTTTAAGGCTCCAGCTTAGAGGTACACTTGAGTGATGAAGCACCATTGCCTCTGCCTCTTGGCCTGAGGGCCGGGTCCCCAAGATTGCCAGGTAAGGGAACTGACATGGATTTCAGACAGATGGCAGAAGATCACACCGCTCAGGTTTAACCAGAAGCTAACTTAATTAGACATTCTAGGAACTTTGACGTCCCAAAATCTCTTCTCCACCCACTTCATCACCGTGGACAGAAAGACAATCTCCAGCCACCCAAGGGACTAGGAAATGTTGACATCCTCCCCCTCTGTGCTGTGTTTAATGTATATTTGAGAGAGTGAGAGACACGGCCATGGCCAATGCCAATGTGCCTTTGACAGAAGAGAGGACAGGAGCTGTGTGCAGTTGGCTCACTTCAGGCTTCCCACTTTCAAACAGAGACAAATACATCCACTCCCCTTCTCCTGCTGGAGAATATGCAGATATGATCTTTAAAGTCCTGAATAAGTACATTGTCTTTTATGCTACAATGAACTTTCGTAGGAATAGTTTCTTCTGTGAAACATGCAGCAAGCTGAATTACTTAAAACATTTTCCCTGCATCATGTTTTATGGTAACCTACTGTTTTTTTTTTTTTTTTAACTAGTTGTCATTTTTGCCACAAAATAGAAAAAAAACATAATATTCATGTAAGAGGATGATGGCTGCAGAATTTGACAAGCCCCATTTGCATGGTACATTGTTCCAAAGGGTGCTTAAGTAGAAAATACAGAAGCACTATACAAACCTATTATTACATTTGAGAAATCATTAGCCTCAAAGGAGTAATAATGGTATGCTATTAAAACTGTGAATACATTTTCGGTACCTATATTGAAAAGAAACTTTATAAATATGTAAATTTCTGTTCAACAAATCCAAAATAAAATGCACTAAAAAACTGATATGTAGACAAAAGTTTATTTACACCATACAACATTTTAAATATTTTATACACAGCTGCAGCAGAGAAAGCTACTCAGAGCTTTCTAGAGAAAACTGCAATAATAAAGATGTGAAATATATTATTCATATAAAAGTGAGATTATTACTTTATTGCATTTAAAGCAATGAAGAATGTAGCTCAACAAACATTCATTTAATGACAAAAACTTTGCTCTTATATTATAAAGTAAAAAGTGTAGTAATGGCCAAACAGACTGTTATAAACTTTAAAAACTGCATAAATATATACATTGTGCTTCATGGTGAAGTTTTTGTAAACTAAACCATATGAAGCGGTTACAACATGAATCGTTGCTTGAGGTTTATCTATAAAGATTACCTTACAAATCCATTCCACGGGTACTTACAACACAGGGTGGTGAGAACTGTACACCTGGCCGTCCCTCCACTAGCCTGACCAGTGAGAAATTACCATGTGAAAACACCACTGACGACTGGCACATGAAGATCCTGACAGGATAGTCACACGGTCCAGATAGAGTGTCAGGCTTCCCAAGTCACTAGTGTCAGTGCATTAAATTATTGTGTCTCCACCTCAGTTCATTTTGATTTCATTAAACTTCTGTTTGAAAGTCACCCTCTTGTACATCCAGAGGCAAATTCAGACACTTCTCCCACTCTGCAGGCCTCAGTTCCAAAGTGTCCTTTGCCTCTGTGTCTAAGACGTTGATTGTGGTGTAATGTTGGTATTCACTGGGGTTTTTGAAAGTGTCCCATGGGTTCTTGTTTGGTGCTGGGGTTTCCTGAGGAGGAGAGGAAGAGAGTTGTTTATTTGACAACTAGTATTACTACTTCCTGAACTTTGCAGGAAGAGAGCATGCTGGTGACCTTAATCTAGTTTATATGATTCACAGGTGGCTTAAAATTATGTCCGCTGAAAGACAGTTTCAATTTAAATTTTCTGTCAGTAAATTACCTGATGAATATCCTCTCTAAGGTATCTTATAGTTGTTCGGGATTTGAGAAATGGAATTACTGCAAATGGAAGGCAAAGTAGGTGGTGTTTTATTGTTGAGTGTTGTGAAATGTCAGTATAGCTATTTGTTCAAAGAAAGAATTAAGTCACTGATAAGATTAGATGTAGAAAGCAAAAGTAAGTATTGCAGCAGAATTTTTAGTGAGGTAAACAACTTTGATTACAGTTATTGGGAATATTTATTTAATGATAAAAAGCTGCTCATCCTAGCCATTAAAAATCATGAAAAATTAAATCATTTATCTTTGTTTTATTTTGTTCTCAGAGATTGTCATTATTAGAATGCTTGTATTTGACTATATTATCTTGTTTTGTGATTGTTTCAGCTGCATGTTCTTTGAAATAGTTTCTATAATTGAGTAGAACAATAATCAATCTTTCCTAGAAAGACCACAGTTTTATGGAAAATGTATTGTCAATACAAGGAGGCATTTCAGAATGTTGACAGCCACTATTCCTTCTTGTGTCTTTCAGTGCAAGCCCCTATCATGTATATTCAACTGTTGCCCAATTATGAATCCATTCAGAGCTGTCTTGTTAAGTGTTCAATGAATGTATGTTATTTGTTCCTGCTAAGTTCTTTCATCTGATATTCTGCTAAGATTTAACAGTGAATTTGATTGATTTTAAATACGAGTTTCTGTAAAGTGAGAGAATTTGAAGGAAGAGAATATGTTATCACCAAAGTTCAAGAAGAAAATTGTGTCTAAAAAAAATCCATGGAAAATAATTCAACCAAAACATTGAAATTAACACAGGTTAATGTGATGGATGCTAACTTATATATGAGTATTGATTAAAACTGAATTTATTTAATGTTGCACAAGGAACTGTAAAGTAGTCTAGGTTTTAATTAGATGCAGAGATTCACTAAATTTTATTATTATTCATCAATGTCACTTAATAGCTCCATTCAACAATTTCTCCATCTTTAGTTTATCTTCATAAACCTTAATTTATATTAAAGTCCTTGAATTCATTCTCAATGCTTATTAAAATAGTTCAAAATTTTGTTCTCTTTTTTCATTTATAGAGGATAATGGTTTATAAGAATACTTTCACTGTCAAATATATACCATCCTATTCCCCAAATCTGGTCTTCAATTGACTATAATCAATTATTAAATAAAACAGAAGTAGGTACTTGAATTATTATATGAGTTCCACTCAGTCCAGCATACCTCATCTCAAGCTTTACAGACATAGATATGAGTCTGTATACTTATAACTAGAAATTAAATCACTAAGTACTAAAGGCACTAGGGTTTATGGAGGGATTATTCTTACTTATGAGAAAATCAAAGAAAATATAATAGTAAGCATCTGTGAAAGGTAAACTTTTAGGATATATGGCAGGGATTTATTCTGCTTAATCTAATATCCTAAAATCTCATGAACTACATGCACTCTTGTAATTCTCCTTGCCCCATCCGTCTTCAACTAATCCTTATTTATCAGCTATTCTTTGCCATATGTCATATTAGTCTTCATAAGGGAAAAAGTAATAAATCAAGTCTTTAAAAGCACCATGGTTCACTAGGGAACTCCAGAGGCAAAGTCTGAGAAACAGAGATGGAAGTTCCAGTTCCTTCATGAACTATGAATGTGACTTTAAGCAATATATCCAAATTCACTGAACCACAATTTGAATGTCTCAACAACAGAGGTGAACTTTGTATTGTGTGACAAAGAGTTAGTGAAATGTGTGGTTGAATACCTTCTCTGTGGATTTGCACAGTTTTAAAAAAATGAATGTACCTAAACTGATGTCTGAGGAATTTAATAGATGTTCACTATTTACTATGGAAGGTTAGTGTTAAATGAAAGCATACAAGTTATATACTTTTTAAAAATATTGACTTACTTATTTGCAAGCAGAGAGAGAGGCAGAGAAAAGAGAGGCAGACAGAGAAAGTGGGCACACCAGGGCTCTAGCTGCTGCAAGTGAACTCCAGACCCATGGTCACTTTGCACATCTGGCTTTATATGGTTACCAGGGAATTGAGCACAGGTCATTAAGCTTTGCAGGCATCTCTCCAGCCCCAAATTATATACTTGTTGTTGTTTTCAAGGTAGAGTCTCACTTTAGCCCCAGTCTACTTGGAATTCACTATGTAATCTCAGGGTGGCTTCAAACTCACAGTGATCAAGTTATATACTTTTAATTAGTCTATATTAGTTATAAGCAATAAGTGGGTTTATTGTGACATTTTCATCTAATGCATGTTGATCATAATCACTCCTTGTACTATCTTTTTGCTTCTTCCTTCTTCCTTCTCCTCTCTTCTTTCACATTTTTTGCTTTCACATTTTTAATAGTCCCTCTGCAAAGATACATTTAAGCAATGAAGTTACATCTATATCTGTTCAGTTGTACCAGGAAGTACAATTCAAGACTGCTGAGAGAGCAAAACAATAAGAATAGAAACTGATGTATTTTAGTTAGTGGGGGAAGGGAGTAGAAAAAAAGAAAAAAAAAAAAAACAGGCAGATGATGAGCTGGAACCCAGATTGTAAGGGGCTTTGAATGCCGGGCTCTTCAATTTGGAATGCTATTTTGTGGATAATAGGGAATTTTTGGAGATTTGGGGGCACTGTGGGACACCTAGACCATCAACCATCAATGGGAAAATTTACTGCTATGAATTCTGCTGATATAAGCCCATGGAGTGGACTGATTCACCTCAGTCAAGAACAGTGTTTAAAAGAGCTACGTGGGACCTTTTAGTGTGATGGAAAGTCCAATTAGTTCAACTTCAAAAGGATCCAAGCTATGCTATGCAGTGTGTTTGTTCATTTAATTAAAATATGGGTTCTGTTATATTTGGAACAGATGTAATTTCATATTTTTTTTTCTTGAAATCAACGACCCGGATACATGAACTAAATCACCAAATTTAAGCTCTGTCAAAATATATAGATTCTAATGTGAAGAGTGTTATTTTCAGTGTATGGATGGTTGAATTTCTCATAAGTGATTAATTCATAAGACTAGTTATCTTGTCCTTTTCTTCTGGTATCCCAAGGCACTCTCAGCTGAACCTTACACGGGAGTTCCCTTGCTTAGCGGGGAAGAACTACTATACTTAGCAGCCAATGGAACAGAACTGCAGGGAACAGGCAGAAAACTGCTAGTCAGTGGACAAAGCCAGTGTCCACAAGCTGATCATCTTCTTCCATGTTGAGTGTGATGTGAGGGCAGTCTACAGACTCACATATGGACAAGTGTAAAATTCTCAGTGGTCCAAGTGAATGCTGCTGTGGAGCATCTCAAAACATCACTGAATTTGGCAGGGAAATCTGCCAAGGACAGGAAAGGCTTCCATGGAGGCCTGCATCTAACGGTATAAAAATATGTAACCTGTATAAGTCCTGAATTTATGCTGTTGTTTTTGCTTATTTATTTTCTGAACTGAAATAGAGTATAACCATTATAAATTCATTTTAATCCAACATGTGCCAAGCTTCCAAACATACACATATGTTCTTAGGATATGTCATTCAAAACAGAAGGTTGGTGAATATGAGAATTCAGAGTCCTCTCCCCAACCCAGGGAAAACCATGTCAGGCAGCCAAAAGTGAGGACCAGTCCACATGGAGTCAGTCCTTCCCTCCCTCCCTATCCCCATTATCTTCTGGTTTGCTCCTTCCTCCCTCCCTTCCTTCCATCCTTCCTCCCTCCCTTCCTTCCTTCCTTCCTTCCTTCCTTCCTTCCTTCCTTCCTTCCTTCCTTCCTTCCTTCCTTCATTTATTCTTTCCTTTCTTCTTTGTTTCCTCCCTCCCTCTCTTCCTTCCCTTCCTCATTCTTGCCCCCTTCCTCATTCTTGCCCTTCCTTCCTTCCTTCCTTCCTTCCTTCCTTCCTTCCTTCCTTCCTTCCTTCCTTCCTTCCTTCCTTCCTTCCTTCCTTCCTTCCTTCCTTCCTTCCTTCCTTCTCTCCCTCTCACCCTCCCTCCCTCCCTTCTTTTTCTCTCTCTTTCATTCTTTTTCCCCCTTCCTTCCTTTTTGCAATCTACCACTACTTGTGGATAAAGCATAAGAGAGTACGACTATTCTAAAAAGCTAGGATTTGTGGAAACTCCTTGGAGGAAAGAGATCTTGGCTGAATGGTTTGTGGGACCACTTAAGATGACAGAGTTTCATTTCTGGGTATCATTTAACAGTGCCTCTCATTTTGTAGTGTGGCTTAAATATTTTCCTGCCTATAAGCAGGAAAATGGACTAAATGGTATTTTGTCTGCTTTTGATTCCCTAGATTCTATTATTCTGCATAATTACCTTCATTTGTAGCGGCAGGCAGGTGTTATAAATTAGTAGATCCCCCCCCTCCCACACACACAAAAGGAAAAACTCTGAGATTTTCTAAAAATGTCTTTCCCCACCCAATTATGCAATTTTTCATTAGCAATGTATCACTACAAATGATGTGATTAAATTAAGGATAATGAACTCACTCGCAAGTTCATTATTAATCGGAACTGAATAAGGAGCTCTTTTCTATTCTCAGATATTTAGGATGATAGTCAAGCAGCCATATCCTCCTGTTCCTAGCCTCCCAAATGGTAAATATTTATGAATCTCTTCTAGAAAAGGCATGCTGCTGCAGAGATATGGTGTAATTAGTAGACTGTTTTGGTTGTCAGGAAACTGAAATACAGATATTTGTGCCATTAATGATTTAATACCCACAGAGTACAACAAGGGAAAACTGCAATCATATTATAGCGTTGGACAGCTGTATCTGTTGCATAAGGCTTTCAGACTCATAAACATAGGCCTCTCCTTTTCTTTTAAACAAATGGTGTTTCTTCGATTTATTTCAGTGTTAGCATTCAATATTCTAAAATGAGTAGATAATGTGTTTAGGTCTAATCCCATGGGTGTAATTCTCATATGCCTGCTAGCTAAAAATTGATGGCTTAATATTAGGAGGAGTGGATGAGATAGAGCTGTCATTAACTGTGAGGTAAGTGTCTTCTATACACACAGCAAATAATGCATCAACACATTCCTGGTTTTATAAGCAGATTGATACAAACATGAATTATTTAGCGACCAATTAAGAGTTAAAGTGTATAGTGCATTCATAGCCTCCACTTAACGAACACAGATTGTGCAATTATAGCCATGCAATAAATCCATAGGCTTTATTTACCGATAACTTACCAAGACCAGCACTGCACTAGCACTGAGAGGAATAAAAGAAACATGAAAGATATGTACATGTTCACTCTGCAGCATTGCAGAAACTTACTTCACCAATCAGTTAGCAAGGGCCAAGATTTTACAATACATGTAGAAGAATCACTAGATTTAGAACATGGTCAAAAACTATCTTAGAATATAATAATTTCAATATAAGTCATGTATTACCTACCCTGTCTATCACCTATTTGTCAATATATTGCCTATCTACCATCTGAATCTGAGTCCTGTGACTTAACCAACTACTTCTTGCTTTTGCTCTCAGCCAGGGTACTGATTTCTAGAGTTCTGGTCCAGTGTTTTATCAATAATGATGAGGTCTTCTATGCAGCTCTGTGCCATGCATGTAGTAATTATGCAATGCTGTTTTATTTGATGAAGTCCTGAATTAAGATGGTAGGAGTAATGGATGAAAAAGGTATGGATGCAACCAACAACCAGAATCCCTGGCATTGGTAAGTGTAACAAAACACTTATCATGAAAGAAATGAATCTTTTTCAGCTTACAAAAAAAAAATTAATAAACACCATTCTGGCTTTAGGAAACAACTTCATGTTTATTCCACAATTATATTTTGTAGCCTTAAAATGGCAGTCATTCAAATGGAAAAAAAACTTAGCCAGGTATTTGAAGATTTGAATTAATTTAACTTTAACTCTCACCACAAAATGGCCAGATAAAACCAACATATTTTTCATACATAACTAATTTTAATTAAAGGTTGTAAACAAAGGCATTTTAAATACAAATTAAATCATTAATGATTATGCCATTCCTATAACTCTTAGTCACTTCCCTAAGTGCACTTAGGACATTGTGTGTGTGTGTGTGTGTGTGTGTGTGTGTGTGTGTACTGGTCTTCTGTTCATTCTCCAGATGTTTAGGGGCTCCTGAGGGCCAGGATATGCATAGCCCAGTGTGTCAGCCAGCTGGGTGCTAGGCACTGAAGACTCAAAGCATACTCACCATACTGCTTGTATTTGGTATGTCCCGAAATCTGTCCAAAGTTTGAAATTTCTGATTTAGTTCCTGAAACAGTTCCATATGCCTCTTTCTTGTATGCATGACCTTCTGCAAAAGAGAACAGGGTGGCTCTCATTCCTAATTGGATTTATATATTTTAAAAAAAGATATTTAATAATTTTTAACTTGTATAATAAAGGAAGCTACATTTGGTAGGAGCCAGTAGTCCCAAAAGACACCTTAAATGCAAATGATTTGCCTAAGATCCTTCTTTCGTACTCAGCACTTTTTAAAAGGAAGAATTGGCTTTTATTCACTCACAAGATTACCCAAAAAAAGTTATATATTTTTCTTGTGAGTTCATTAAAAATACAACAGTCATTCTTGTGTATAATTTTTATCACTCAAAAGTTAAATTTGTTTTGCAAAAATGGTTACAGTATTTTTAAAATGTTAAAAATTTGGACTTTTAAAGCACCTGAGTCCTTGATGTTTGCCTTGGGAAGTATTACGTTTTTATGTTTTATTTCTATGAACAGTAAAATCCTAGCCTTCTGCAATAAAGGGGGAGTATAGCCCCAGGCACTGCCATTAGGGCTGACTCAAAGCACTAAAGTGTCTGAAATATGTGTGGATCTAAAACCTTGCACTTTCCATGTGAATAACAATTGAGGTTTGCAGAAGAAAAATCTGGCCCATAGGTTTCATACTTGTTTTCAAGATGGCATAGCATCGTAACAATTAGGGTTCATTCAGAGCATACATTGTGCTGCTGGTGAGCTTGTAAAATCAGATGCAAATGTATTCACACCCTTCATCCTTAGCTATACTCATTCTCCCAATTTCATTATAACTCAACAAAAAGATTCATAAGTAAAAATAATTTTGGGTTATTATAGGCTGAATATATTTTCATATTAGAACATTTTAAGAAGAGTTGGAGACTAAAGTCCCTGACCTTTTTTTTTTTTGTGTCTGCGTGTGTGTGTGTGTGTGTGTGTGTGTGGTGTTTTGAGTAGGGTCTCACTCTAGCCCAGGCTGACCTGGAAATTATTATGTAGTCTCAAGGTGGCCTTGAACTCATGGCAGTCCTCCTACCTCTGCCTCCCTAGTGTTGGGATTAAAGGCATGCGCCACCATGCCTGGCTCCCTGATGTTTTTAAGAAGTAAATAACTTCCACATTTTATTTTTAAAAGTTATTAATTAGCATTTTGGTGATTCTCCAAGATTATGCCTTCATGTTTGTATAAGATTTGACAAGACTTTACAATACATCCTGTCCTTCACCATTTGCTCAGGCAGACTACTGTTGATAGTTTATCCCTTTCTAAGCTATGATGTTAACATTTGGCCCATTTTTTTTTAAGTTAGCACATATTTTCAAAAGAAGGATTTGTTTAGAAAAATGAATGCATCATTGAGGAGGAAGATCAACAATGCCTAATTTACTTCTAAAAAGATGCTTAAAGAAAATAATCCTTGAGGATAAAGCAGATGAGGAGGAGCAAAGGAGAAAGGCAAATTGTCTGTTTCACATATTGCAAAAGCCTCTTCTCGCCTATGCAAACTTTTGTCTCCTCATTTATTGAATATGTATCCAGGGAATTCACTATCATGCTAATTTCTTCTATTTTTTCATAACTTTACATTCATGTGAGAGAATCCTGCCATTTTAAGTCTTGCATTAACCCCTTTCCAACTTGCTCCTCTAAGATCTAGGAGTTGGCTGTTGAAGAGTCAGGTGGCTGAGGATGAGAACATGGTGACATGACTCATGATGGGACATGAAACAGAGCAAGCAATTATAGAGTGATTAATTTCCTATCAGTTTGGAGGAGAATACATGAAACAGATTTGTGGGGTTTAGAGAGAAACCAGGCAAACATAATCTGACTAGTGATGGCTGATGGAGATTTATGAGAGCAAAGATTTGCATAAGCAACTCAGTGGAGTTATTTTGAGGACCATGTAGTTGGCCAAGTAATTCAGTAATTCTTGGGGAGACAAGGTGTTCTTTATAGTACCACATCCTAAGACCCTGATTAAAATACGGATTCATGTCACCTGAAGTCCTTAAAACCTGTTGGGTTTAGAGTTTGGGCACTGTCTTAAATCATAATTTCATGGCAATGAATCTTACCAAATAGTCATTTTCTTCTATTGTGTGATAGGAGTGACACCATACTACTTACATTCCCTCAGTTTGTTTCATTCTGTCATTTAATGCATATTTATGAATGCCACATCCTGTCCAAATGCTGGGCTGACAATGGTGAAAAAAACATGACTGAATTATGGCCCTCTAGTAGTTTAAAGTCTAGTGGAGGACATAGGCATTGATTGCATAGTAATCCAAGAAAATAGAAAAGAAAATAGAAACTTACAACTGTGATGATGGCAACAGGCTACTGTTAAACAAGTGATAAAGGAATCTAAAATAAGCACAAGGCTATCCCCAAATCTGTGCATATTCATGTGTAAGTTGAAAATTCCTAAATTACCTAGTCCTATGATCATGTCTATTCCCTCTCTTCCTTTCCTAGAATTCTAATGATTTCTAGTTCAATTTTCAGTCCTGTGCCCAAGTTCCCTTTTTTTTTTTAAATAAGACTTTCCCTTATAAAAGACAAGAAATAGATTTTCTTCTGAGATAACTGATACAAGAGGAACAACACTTTTATTTTGCTATAGACAACCGAGGACTATTGTGTGTGTGTGCGTGCATGTGTGTGTGTGTTTCTATTAACCCATCCTCATGTGAGAGGATACTGATTTTGTTTTGAGTGAGCTATCTTCTACATGTTGTTCAAATGTCAATCAAAATTCCTACTGCTCCCTGGCCAATAGCTAATTATTCCACGTCCTTCAAACAAAATTCTTTTCTTTCCTTATCTCTTACAAACTAAATATCTATGTTCTATAAAGCATGTTTAAGAAGCAACACAAAAGTCAAATTTGTCCTTTTGGAAAAGAAAAATGCATTAACTGAATGGAAATTTTCATGATCATATTCTATTTGTACGAACAGTATTTGATTCTGAATTGGGTTGATTTTATTTCAAAGAATTTTGTTGCTACGACAGACTAAAAACTATAGAAAGAAATTTTAATGTTACAGTGGCTTCCAATGCTATATAACTGAAAAACATTTTGAAATATTCCACACAGGTTCATGAAAGGTACTCTGAACAACAACAACAAAACAAACAAACAAACAACAACACAAAACTCAAGGACCCTGAAATAAATATGGAAGCAAATGAAAAATTTAGGTGCTGAAATATGGGTCCTTTGTACTTATACACATTAATTGCAACTGCATTCTCATGCCAGATAATCATTTTAAATTAAAACCACCACCTTGACACTGCCAGAAATCACCATAGCAATGATGGCTTGCATTCTGGCAGGAGTATCAATTACAGCTGCCATTGACAGCTCGCATCTCTCACATGGGCTCACTTTGATTTTCCACAAGTCATTTCTTCTTGCTTGTAGTTTCAAGTACATGTTCCAGCCTCATGATGAGAAAGGTTCCATTGACAAGAACCTGAGCTTCACATGTGAACATCCAGAGCTTCTAGCTATAGTTTTAGTTTTTACAAATATTAAATTTCCCTCTTCCTTATTTACTTCCCTAGATTTCATTTTTCTCTCTCTAGCCCAGGCTGACCTAGAATTCACTATGTAGTCTCAGGATGGCCTCGAAATCATGGCAATCCTACTACCTCTACCTCCCCAAGTGCTGGGATTAAAGGCGTGCATCACCATGCCTGGCTTCTCTAAGTTTTTATTTGTGGTACTCATGCCTTTGATGGTCTTAGCTACCTAATTAGACCTCTTCATGCTTTTACATCTAACTTAAGAGTTTGTCTACTTGTTTCTTTCTTTTGTGACTTAAAACATCCTGTTTTCCAAAACAAGTGACTGCAATGAAACAATAAAAAATTTGTTTTCCTAAAATCTTATAAAGATGGTTGGAGCAGTAGCTATTTATATAAACAAAAGAATTTTATTTTAAATTTTATTTATTAATTTGTAAGCAGAGAAAGAGAGAGAGAGAGAGAGAGAGAGAGAGAGAGAGAGAGAGAGAGAATGGGCATGCCAGGGCCACTGCAAATGAACTCCAGATGCATGTGCCACTTTGTGCATCTGGCTTTTTGTGGGTACTGAACCTGGATCATTAGGCTTTTCACACAAGTGGCTTAACTGCTGAGCCATCTCTCCAGCCCCCAAAGCATTTTTCTAATTGGCAATATCTAGAACTCAGGTTCCTTTCATACCCTTCAATTATTGTAGGCATATCTTTCAGTGAACACAAGTGTATGATAATGCTCCTTTCCACTAGATTAATACCACTCAACATAGTTTTGAAGTAATGAATGAGATTCCATCCCAAGGGAACCACTGGCTAGACTCGTGGATCCATGTTCTACAGAGCACTTTACTTCATAAGACTCTGGGGCTGGGGGGTTGTGTCTCTTTTCATTGCATTTATACTTTTATAATTCAAGAGAGGCAGACTTTGCAACCGTTTATTCCTTGATATTAGAAAAAATTATATAGAAGACCACTTACAATATTTCAAGTATTTAAGAAAACAGGATAGAAAGAAACCTGAATCTTGAGCTCTTGCTATACCCTGAAAGCTCTCCTAGTCCCTTTACTTTCTTGGGATATGCCAAGCCTTTTAGTTCTAGATGTGAAAAAAACCAGCAACTTAAAGTTGTGTAGTCTGAAGCATGATATCCAGTCTCCCTTTGGCCTCAGTTTCAATAATGAGACTGCCTTGCAAGGTTATTTTGAAGATGTAGAAAAGAATGTAAAGCACTTATCCCTGGACCATGCAGACAAGAGCACTTAAGAAATGGTAGCCATTATTGTCTTTCCAAAGCCACACAGTAACCCTGCCAGGTGAGGCAAGAGGCAGGAGCCATTATCTCCACTTCACTGATTAGGACATGGAAGCTCTGGGAGGCAGTTTGCTCCTTTGAGTGGTAAGCTAGCCCAGTTGTGTCTGAATCCCAAGTCAACTCTTAGCATGCTGCTATCATAGATGAATGCGAGAGATTCAGAAAACATCTCTGCCAGAGAATGCTCAGATTTTAATTACTTTCTTTTTAGATGGAAACAAGACAAAACAATGTAGGGTGGGTTAGGCAGCCTCTGCAGTTGTCCCATAAACTCTATAGATAATGATTACCCTGCAACTGTCTCAAAGTAACACAATATTTCCAAGAGCTGGTATCCAAATATTGAACATCTCCTAGGCAATGAGTTATTCACCTTTGTATCCCTGACACTTAACACAGTGTTCAGTAAGTAGCAGTTGCTTAGTAAGTTTACTGAGTACCTAAATGACATGGGCAAGGAGGGTGCCAGTAGTATGGAGTACTATGAACTTTAGCTTCTGCTTGCACAAAGAGGCCTTGCCATTGGAGGGAAGGTTCATTTTAATTGTCTTAATCAGTACCCCTGCCTCTTCATTCTGAGTCTATTATGCTTGCTTATTTTTTATAAATGAGGTCTTAAGAAACTGAAGGTAGAATTGGAACAAACTAGAGAGTTTCACTTTTATTTATTATTTTTTCAGAAGGTAAGGTTTAAGTCTCAATTACAGAGAAAAGATGTTTTAGTGCTCATGGACTTTTTGAAGCGGGTGGAAATTGTTAGGGAATGTTGTAGAATCTCTTAACTATAGTACAGGACCTGGCTATCCTGTGCTTATAGGAATAACAAGCCAGTTAGCCTGACTTATCTTGGCCAGCCTTAGATTTCTATCATCCTAGGCTGCTGTGTTCTTATCCACCACAACAAACCTGTGGTCATTTTTCTTCATTACTACTTTGCAGATGCATTCTCTCTCCCAAGTGAGCTTTGAATAGTGGTCTTTAGTGAATGTCAGGGCCCTCATTAAGGAAGAAATGTACACAGAAGCAGTTTAGCCTACAGCTTAAAACTACATTATAAGAGGGTCAGGGTTGTGAGAGGGTCAGGGTGCCAGTACATGCACAAGGTGGAATCTGTCATACTCAAGTCATCCCTGACAGCACAGAGTCTAGGGTTCAAAAATGTTCCTTTTTGGATATCCTAGGTCTTCAAAATAAATTATACAAAGGGCCCAAGCAACAAAATGAGCTTTATGATTTTTTTTATTTATTTCAGTCCATGGTATAGTTGTATATACCTTTGCAAAATATAAAGATATACATAACCTTGCAAAAATAAATTTTACAGTCCTACACTGTGTCCATCTTTTCTATATAATTAAAATTAAAATTCCTGTATGAAGCTATTTGCTATGATTTGGCTGTAGAATTTAAATTTAATAATATAGAAACATTTTTAGGATTAAAGTGCTCTTAAATATGCCCTGATTGCCTAATGAAGTGTGTCGGGTGGTAAGGGTCAGGGAGAAAACAGGAAGGGGACTGTTATGAACAAGACATTGCTTTGAAATATTATTCCTTAGATTTAGAAATTAATATAAGTTTTCACTTTCTATGTAATAGCTTAGTTTTGTTTATAGTGATATGAATTCATATATCTTACCTGATTATGTACCCCTAATATTTCCAGAAAAACCAATGCCCCATGGAATCAGGACCTAATCACCTGGCCTCTGGGTCCTCTTTGCCTTACTACTACCCAGTTTGAGAAACTGAATTTAGTGGATTAGTTCCTCAAACCCTTCACAGAAATACCCTAAAATGTGGTTTAAAAGACAACATGATCTAATGGAAGAATAGGACAGGGTTTATATATTTTTTTCAGAAGAGAAGATAAGAATATTCCTCTATGTTTTTGAACATGAACATATACAGATTATTGTGTGACAGGTTCAAAATGGTTATCTGTATTTGTGTTCTAGGAACTGCTTATAAACTAATACTTCCTCCTAAACATCATGGCAGGCTCCTTCATGGTCTTATCAAAGTGGAACTCATCCTAATTGAATGTCCCTTCATGCCTCTGGCTCTGTTACCTGTACTAGTAGCAAGGTAAGCCCACAATGCAGTTATCTATTAAGGGATTGGGCACCTGATACTTCAATTTCCTCTTTTACCTGATCATGATCTATGTTTAGTATTACAACCATACTCATTTTTTTAAAGCTAGAACACAATTCTTTGCTGGAAAAAAAGAAAGCTAAACAAAATATAATTGAATAGTCTTAATAGCATTTAGTAGCATATTAGGATAAAAAATTTCCTGAGTATAAGACATAAATTACTTTCTCTATCTGTTCTCTGACCCTTGCTTAAATGAATACTGACTCTGTTGTTTCTTGAGCATGGCACACATTAGTGAAGCTCTCCGTCTTTTTCTCCTAGAATTTCTACCTGCCATTTCTATCCCTTTGAGTTATATTTGATGTGGCTAGTTTCACAGGCCAATGTGGACAGCTTTGAACTGTTGCCTCTATAGTCTTACACTAGTCTCTACCTAAAATCAGGTATGTTGTTGAATAGCATTTTATTAAAGCAGCCTGGATTGAAAAAAATAGCCATTTAAAAAAAAAATCATTCATTGTGCATGTGTGTGTGTGTGTGCACACACACACACACACACACACACACACACACAATGGGATGCTTACTGTATATCAGGATCTCTGCTACAAGCTGGAATACAATTTCAGTAAGGCATTTGTTCACAGAACAGAAATACCGTTAATGTGTTTCATGTGTATTTTGTAGAGAACAACAACAACAAAAAATCTATTGCTTTACTATTTTATGACTAGCCTACCTCTTTCTCTATTTGCTCCAGGAGAGCAGTGTTATTATGGAGGTTGCCTCTGTGAATGGACTTTTCCCAGGATACGATATTAACTAACCATTAATTCTTGAAGGAAAATGAGCTGATGGGATATTAGGATTGTGTGGAGGCCCTGGGGAGTGCGCAGTTCTGAAAGCTTGAAGACAAAGTGCTTTCAGAAGTCTTCAAGGCAGCCTGTCAGGGCCAAATGTCAAAGTGGGTCAATATATGGTACAGCCTGTTCAGGGAGGATTGTATCATGGATCTTGACATGAATGCAGTCAAAAGGGTTATGGTCTTAGCCTTGTCCTCAATGACCATCTGCAAACTACATATAAACTGTTAGATAGTTTTGGCACTTAAATATGCGACAATTTTTCTCAACACAAACCCCACAACATGCCTGTCTCTGTAATGTGAGATGAAAAGACAATAGCACCAAGGAGTCAATAAGGAAAAAGTCACATCTCCCGGCTTCCTGAAGCCATGACATATGTAACTATGCAATCATTATAGCAATCAAAGACAGAAGGGAAATGGTAAGACACTTATGTTGCAACTCTCCATCACTAGCAAATATTGTTAACACCGAGGTTTCATGTATGGAATATTAAGCATAAGTTTTTGCTTAAGGAAGCTGTGAACAGTTAGCATAGTAAATTGACAAAGAAATGAACAGTTTTTGTATTGCTCCCAATGACAGTATGGACAGTGTGATTAGATTTCTTTTTACTTTCAGTACTTACTATTACATAACTGCTTGGTTGCACTGAGGCTTAAGTTTAGATCTAGGTTTTTACTGCATTTTGCCACTGATGCCTGATAGGTTAATATATGTCTCCTTTCCTTTGTGGCAATATAATAATGACTTTAAGGAAAGCACACACACACACACACACACACACACACACACACACACACACACGCCTGTTTGCTTCTTTATTTTTTGGATACCTTAATGATTAATAATAAAAAGTCTTCAGTATCTGTTCCTTTTCAAAGGCACTGAAGAGTTCAGAAGTGAAGATTGTTAAATATTTTTATTTGAATTTATAGTCTTGGTACTTTGATGCTAAAAACTCAGGATACTATGATACATACATGCATATATATATATATTTTTTTTCCATGATAGGTAACTACAGTGGAGCCACATCAGGACTGTGATTTAAACATTCAGACTGGATTCTTTATCATATTTATAGTATGAATTACAGATGAAATAAGTAATTTTTCTTGGTCACTCTTTAGCATGCAGCCACTGTTTACCACTGTGATAAATAAAATTCCTGAGCCTCACATCTGATACATGTACATTGTAGGGCTTCAACACTAACCCGCATAAATAAAGTGATCGAATTAGGAGTTTTCCGTTCAGAAATATCAGTTAAGAGTATTCAGTTTTATCTATGCATCACAAGGGTACAAATATGCTCGAGAAATTTATATTACATCCAATTATGTTAGCAGGCTATGAATCATATCCAATTATCAAGATGCATAAGTACATTTATGTGATACTGAACCATTAGTTTTGTGCTCTGCATAAGCTGCTTAGACAGCATGATTTTAGTAACTTCCAGCACCGGTATTACAAGCATCAATATAAATTCAATGCAAATTGAAAAATGAAAACTTTCATCATGTTTGTTTCTGTGAAAAGACATTTACTAAACACAGGACCACATTGAACCAGTACTTGCTATTGGGCAGATGAATCTGAGTGCCATGGGAAGCAAAAGAGTGGGAAGCAGAACACACTGGGGGTGAGGTCAAACCAAGAAAACTGTCTTAAGCTTAAGACGCCTCAAACAAACGGAATTGATCAAGTCACCTCCCACTGTAAACTGTCTACTTTACCAGTATTTATAAAGCATATCCTTGCTTTTCCAGAAAAATCCTAGCTTAGCTATACTTATAATTAGGACTTTAAATCTTTTGGCCTACAACTATCTATAGAGTCTGGATTGGTCCTCATTTTCAAAACTTGACTTAAATGATGTACACAACTATATAGAGCAACCTGTGAGAGTAGGTTACATGTAATTTAAAATATAAAATAATTTACAGGAACTTACCTCAAAGTCAAGGTCTGAGTATCGTGATTTTCTTCTCTGTTGTTTGTTTTAAAGGAAGGAGAAAACCAATAGAGTTATGTTTAGTCATTCAAGCAAAATGAAGATCATCATTTTCAACAAAGACAATTGGCTTTTTTGTGTTATACACATTTCTCACATGAGAATTTTTTATGATTTTTGTGATTTTAATATATTCCATCTATCATACAATTTCTACCCTGAATTTTTAAAATTGAAGGATGAATATAAAATCAAATAGTACTTTTCATCTTGAGTTGATCACTCTAATTTTCATAAGGAAAAATGTTTGCTCTGAAAACACACACACATACACACACTCACGCCCTGATCCTGAGACTAGTTTTATTACAGCAAATGTACATTATCATCTCACAGGATTAAAAGTGCATCAGAAAAATAAGCTAGGTTATTTCAAGACCTCCACCAATAGAAATCTAGATTTTTTTTGAGAAAAGGTCTCAATATGTAGTTCAGGTTGACCTAAAAATCACCATCCTTTTGCCTCAGCTTTCAGACTGCTAAGACTTAACTATAGGCTAGTGCCACTAATCCTACCCAGACTTCATTTTAGCCAGATCCTGTCTGGCTTTCCTGTGTTAACTCCAAAGTTCTATGGGTGTCACACACACATTTCTTAGAATTTGATGGCCCTTTAGCACAGCAATTGCTTTCTTTCAGCCATTAGGAATTAGATTTTTTAAAATTCCAATTTAGTCAAAGAAATAACAAATATTCCACCCTCCAGCAAAATGTCTCACAACACTTATCTGTTTCTGAATGTGAACAATTTCCACATCTAGTTATAGATAAACACACAGTAATGAAATAAGGGGATCAGGCAGTAGGCCTGATAAAATAAAGGAACATGATTATGGTGAAATGAATGTAGCTCTGTATGCTGATGTGATGGCTCTGATGTTTCTGTTGGGAAGGCATTTCTAACATCTGTACCTGGAAACCACAGATTCTGAGAATGGTTGGAGTCTAGAGGGAAAGGCCTGTAAATTTGTAAAAGACCTTTATATTTTCAGAGAACAAAATAAATTTCTTACACAGTTTTTCTTTTTTAAAAATATTTTATTATTTTTATATTTATTTGAGAAAGACAGAAAAAGACAGAGAGAGAGAGAGAGAGAGAGAAAATGGGCACTTGGGCATGCCAGGGCCTCCAGCTGCTACTAATGAACCCCTGATGCATGTGCCGCTTTGTGCACCTGTGAGTTCTGGGAAATCAAACCTGGGTCCTTTGACTTTGCAGGCAACTGCCTTAACCCCTAAGCCTTCTCTCCAGCCCCACAGCTTCCCCCCACCTTGAGGGGAGAGGGGATAAAACCTAAGGAATATGTCTAAATCTTCTGGTAAATCTCCCCTTTGTGCATTTCCCTGCTCTTATTTCAATAGCTGTAATGTTAATTTCACTAACTTAACCTGGAGAGTGTCACAGCCAAGGTCGATGGCTAACTGTTCTCTGTTGTAACTGTTGCTCATTAGGAGAGATGGAAAAGCACTCAATCACTCATGCACTTGACTGAGAAGTAAGATTACATTTCTGCCGCGAGGCCTAACATTGTCAGGATAAAACTGGAACCCCCTTGTTGGAACCTCAAAATGTGTCTCAGTAGACAGAAGGTCTAAAAGAGAATTTTTATTTTGATTTGTCTAAAGCAGGAAGTTTTTGAAATAATTTCATTGCAGTACAGGGGCTACAGATGGAGAATCCAGTTCTCCAGTGGGATCAAGTTGCCAGCTGAAAGGATGCTGCTTTATGGAATGCACACATAAGCATGTGCATTTTTCTCACTTGCTCTTGGCCTCAACAGCAAGCTGCCCTCGTGCTGGTGACATCCTGGGAGGAGAACATGTGTGGGAAGACAGTTAACCCAACCCTCCTTTGCCATCTCCCTGCCGCTATTGTTATCTCACCACACTGTATAAAAAGCAGGCTCCAGTGTGCTGTGCCTGCTCTGCAACGACCTGTGAGACTAAATGTCATGTCTCCATTCTGCCTTGTGTGCCTCGCCTCCTTGGCACTGTGACTCAGCAGGGTACTTTTATAAATATTCGAGAAGCAAAACCCTTTCTTAATACAGCAAAATCCAAGCAGGAAAACACTTAGTTTTAAGCAATTATTATCCACATTAGTCATGAGCTTTTGCATTCGATTTTGAACATGAAATGAAGCCTTGTGGAAAAGGCTCAGTCAGCTAGAAGAACAAGAACACCTTCTGCTGCCTGCATCGAGGGGTTCTCTGCTGCCAAATGTGGCAACAGCCATATGTTGCTCGTTTGTTTCTGAATGTGAGGCAGAGCTGCCTAAGAATTTCAATGCCTACATGTTGCTGAGGACTCCATATTATAGGAGCAAAAGGAAAAGATGAGAACCGAAGGAATACCAGAGACAGATTCCGCTTGTAAGTTCAGATGTCACCATGGAATATGCATATGAAAATGGATGCTCACCTACAAATAGTGTTACTTTCCTTTCTCTCCTGGGTAATTTAATTAAGCTTAAATTCTAGCTCAGGGAACATTGCAGAAGGGGGTGGAAAGAATGTAAGATCCACAGGGTGTGAGGAGTGCTGTGGGGCACTGTCTGCCTGACACGAACCAACGGGTGTATTCACGACCTCATATCAAATACTGATGTCCCCACAAGGCCTGCATTGTTCTGAGCCCATCAACATTTTGACTTAGAGGCTGGAGGAGGACAAAAGGTATGAGACAACAATACAGAGGAAGGACTACCTTGAAGGGGGAATAGGGGAGGGGATAGGAGACAAAGATGATAATGTGATTGAAAGTTAACCAGATTAGAGCATGTTCATATACTAAACTTCCCAATAGAAAGAAAAAAATTAAACAAGGAAAAAGAAATAAATTTAAATTCTAACAAAAGGCATAGTCTTGTAAGATATGGGCTAAACACTATAAGAAAATAGATTTTAATGAAAAGAATCTAAAGATGATGGTAGGGGACAGGAATGGTTACAGAATAAAGAAATACTCTTACTAAAAATTATAAAATGGGAGGAAATCTGTCAGGTACTTAGAATCCAGAGGAAATAAGAATTGTATAAGTATGTATGTCTCAACAATACTGAGCCTTCCCACCTACTACATCTTATGAAGTACTTTCACATTTGAACATGCTTGCTACTCTGTGGGATGGTTGGAGAAAATATTGATTGTCTTTATTTCATGAATGAGTATAAATGAGGACGAGTGGACTTAAAGTGACTTGACACTGGACCCAGATGGTAGGAAAATGAGTTGGAGTACACACTCAGGTGTTCTGAAACTAAATTCAGCATGTTTTCCTATGGGCCTCACTACCTGCTCAGCCACACGGGGTCATAATCTACAGTCAAGATGCTTGGCATATTTTGCTGATTGATCTTGGAACTCAGCAGGAATAACATTCAATGACCCAGACTGCCCAGGGCTGACCATAGTGTGGTTGGGGTGCTTTCAATAAATAAAGCAAGGTCAAATGCAGAACCTTGCAGTTACCAATTATATTTTCAAGAAGAAAAAAATAATGTCAATGTGACATTTATTTCATAGCAAATTGAGATTGTCTATGAATAATGCTATAAACCCAAATAGTATCAGGCTTCACCTCTATATATGACTCTCCCATTGCAAAATTGAGTTGCTCTTGAGTAATGCATATAGGAAATGGGGAGGGCAGGAGGTGAAGCAGAAAATCCATAGGAATTTAGTTTCATCTGTTTCCATCCATGGTATATGTTCAGTGTAATGAAAGTCTTTCGAAACACTGAAGTTTGCTGAAACCAGGATTGACTTACATGTTTATTCAAATGCTCTTCTGTGATCTGTGGAATGCAGTACTGTATTCAGGGACACATGGGGTTAGAAAAATAATGACTCTATGTTTAAACAATGAGGATCAACTAAGTAGTCAAGATGAAACTAAGTCAAAGTGATATTAAAAAGAATTGTGAATATAAATATAAACAATTCTGTCTAGATATTCTGAATATCCCAAACAATTTGAAATACTTCCTTATTCTCTATGCATTTTCTTATTCCTCATATTGCTTGCATAACTCACCCCAACTTGTATTCTGCTCTTAACACTCCATTAAAATTCTCTTGTCAAAGGCCTCTAATGAGCTCCATTTGATCAAACACCAAGGTTAATTTTCCATCCTCATCTTATTGGATTCTCAGAAGCTTTAGAAAGTTAATCACTTCATTAAAACACTCATCATCTTTCAGCATTTTCTTTTCTCTTTTTTTCTCTCCTTTCATTTGCTACAGCTCATTTTTTCATCTCTCTTTTCAGGCGATTTCTCATAGGCTTTCTTTCTAAACATGGAGCTCCTGTGTTCCTTTCTCTCCTCTATACTCTCCTGGTTTACATAACTTATACTGTGGTTTTAAATGTGGTCTTTTAAACTACAAAATCTTTTTCTTCAATATGTCTTCTACCTCATAGAAAATGTTGAATATCTAGTTAACCAAGACAGTGTCCTATTCCTCGCCTTCTACATTAAATCCCACAGCACGTTGCCTGTTTTCTCTCTAAAATGTGTCTTCTTCTTCTTTTTTTTTTTTTTTTGCTACAAACCATGAGTAGGTAAAATCTTTAATCAAAGAACAAAACAGAAGAACTTTGTACAACAACCTTTCAGACATCCATTAGTATTTTGTTTTAGATCTCATGCTGTAACTAAGATTTAGGAACTACTCCTTACAGAATTTTTGTGCAATACCAGAGAAAAGCAAGTACATGCCAGGCCAGTTTTCCTTCAGCTGTTTCAACCAAAACAATACACTGCAGACATTACATATAGACAGAGATGTTGGAATCCATTTGTCTGTTTTCAATTAAACCAAGCATTTAAGAAATTTTGTAAAATGTTAATGCTGTTCTCTTCACTATTTGGGGGAGGAGGCATATATAGTTTCTAAGATGTGTCTTTATTCATTCAGTCTTTCCCATCTAAACCGTAGCTTCATAGTCAGTGGCACTCTCATCTCAGGATGACTTTGGTAACATCATACCTTTCCTTCAAACTTCTGCTCCAACCACTTTTCTACAAGGCCCTAACCCTTTCTCCTCTAACTTTTCAAAGTCTTCTCAGACCACCATCTCTAACAAGTTCTTTCCTTCACATCTCATGGCTGTCAGTACACTGTACTGTTTCTGATCACCTTTTATTTATTTTTCTATTCTCTGCATAGAGTTGATTTTCTCTAGGAAGAGTGGATCTACCCCCTATTTTAACCGCCAGTACATCCTAGCACCTAGCAGAAGACATGGAATAATAATTTTCACCAATAAAATGATTGGTGAATGACTGACAGAGTCCATAATGGCAGCCCAGAAAATTCAAAAGGATGTGACTTTGTTTTTTGTTTTATTGTTGCTATATTCAGTAATATTCTGTGAGAATTTGAATAAGCAAGAGGTCTAAATACACAATGAAAATCATCCTAATTAGATTGATTGACAACTAAGAGAGCCAAAACAATTTATAAGAAGGCATGCTGATAAAAGGGAGAAACTGATTAGTTTGGTTCATTTTTCTCATGACCCAACTACTCAGTGAAATACTTAGTGAGTGCATGCACAGTTGTACCTCTTCATATCTAACTTTGATAAAATTAATAATTTTTCCAGGACAAGATTTCAATTTTTGTGTCATGGCAAATTTAGCTGGACAAGATGCTATAAGATTCACAGCAGTAATAAGTTCCACTGACTAATGAATGGTACAGTGACTGCCATTAAAAGTATCCATTACAGGGTGAGTAGTGAAGTCACTCACAGAGAGAAAACTTTGATAGCAATTCTATTAAAAATACCTGTGTCAATCAAGTCTGAGAATAATTCCTTTCCTAAAATGATTTTATTCCAGCTCATTTTTATTTGAATGCCTACATAAAAGACAAAATTCCGGAATCCAGGAGCAAAACCAAAGCAAGAAAAAAAGGGGAAAGTTTCTATTTACCATATCAACATGAGAAAAAAATACATGTACAGGAAGAAGTTGTTCCTGACATAGTTGGTTTTCTAACAGTTGCTGTTAGTGACAGATTCTTTTAGTTTCCAAGTGAGGCCATAGCAATTTCTGTAATATCCTGAATATTGATCTAATACAAAGTTCAAGCTCCTTCACAGAAATTCAGACCATAACACTAATAACATAATAATAATAATAATAATAACGCAACTTTACATTTGAAATGTTCCTTACACTGTTCAAAGGGCTTTCATGTAATTTGATCCTCAGACCAGCAATAAGGAAGGTACCTGTGCAGTAACATTATCACTAAAACATTTTACCTCTAAAACCCCATCATGCTGAGAACTCTGTATTTCACATTCAGGTGAAAAGCCAACAATGGTATCTCTTTCCACCTATTTCCAAACTGAGGCTGACTTATTTGAGAATATTTTCTGGCATGGAGGTAAATTTATTTGTAAGTAGTCAGGAAAGTTGCAAGATTTTCTGTTTGTGATAAATCAGCTTTGAAATTTGCTATGTAAGCTTTTATCAGTTATTGTTGAAAAAATTAAGACAAGAACTGTTGGAGAGCAGCAGAAACCACTTATTATGTTTACATTTGAGGAACATGTCCCTAAAGTATTCAAATGACAGAGGAGCAAAGAAGCCTCGTAGAAGGCCATGAGGTGAGGGAGAGATTGGTAGAAGAAGCAAACAGAACCCAAAATTGGACGGCAGTGGGACTTAATCTCCAGGATGGGAGGGGAGCCTGCAGAGGCAAGACATACAATGGAGGTGCAACACAAGGTGATGCTGAAGGCAGAACGAGCATGTAGAGCTATCTCTCCTCAGTCCTCAGTGGATCTGTCCTCATCCCTGATCTCTTCTTGCTAATGCTTCCCATTGGCCAAATCCAACCAGTCAGTGAGGGCCAGAACCTATGCTAACCCTGAGAGATACAGGGAAAAGGGGTGAAGAAAAGGACCAGGCACCCAGCAGGCTTAGGACATGCACTTAATAAATACCATTTACAAGTTACAAGGCACTTAATAAATACCATTGGAGCTGGAGATATGGCTTACTGGTTGAGACACTTGCCTATAAAACCAAAGGACCCAGGTTCAATTCCCCAGGACCCATGTAAGCCAGATGCATAAGGTGGCACATACATCTGGACTTCGTTTGCAGTGGCTGGAGAGCCTGGTGCACCCATTATTCTCTCTCTCTCTCTCTCTGCCCCTATCTCTCTCAAATAAATAAATGCAAATAAACATATTTTAAAATAAATACCATTGTTTCATTTGTTCAAGACAAATGCTTACTTCTCTGATGACAATTTTTAAAAATATTTTATTTATATTTATTTGAGAAAGAGAGGGGAGAGAGAGAGAGAACATACCAGGGCGCCATCCACTGCACACAAACTCTAGCCTCATGTGCAACCTTGTGCATATGGCTTACGTGGGTCTTGGGGAGTTGAACCTGAGTTTTTGGCTTTGCAGGCAAGCACCTTAACTGCTAAGCCATCTCTCCAGCCCTGGATACAATTTTTTATACATGTTTATAATGTATTGTGATCATATTCCCTCCCATTCCTCTTTCCTTTGTCCTTCCACTGAGCTTCTCCTATTCTGATGCCTTTCTCTTCTTCTTGTGTTTGGGTGTGACTCACAGAGTTTAATTAGGTTTGACTGCATGGCAGTCAAGGTGATCTGTCTCTAATAAACAATACTGCACTTATGATCTTTCAGAAAATAAACGAAAAGAACTATAGTCTGAAATTCAACTTCAAGTGTTTTGAGAACCATGACTTTTCCTTGTCTCCTCTTAGTTTTTGTTCTCTTTCTATATATGGCATTTAAATGTCACACACTCAACAAATATTATTGATTAATTGACAAAGGTGAATGTCTAAAGTACTGACAAGTTCATTTTTTCTAAAACTTAAGCAAAGTAGAGTTTATCTAGGACTGGAGCCCTTCTGAAAAAATTACCATTTAAATTCCATAATTTTGGAAACTCAAACATGTAAGATTTTCAGTATTGTTTTGTAGGTCCATTCTGAGAAGAACCACAGTTAGGACAGTAACACATTACAGAAAATAAGGAAACAAAGGAATAATGGGCATTTAGAAAGCGTGGATATACTTTTGTGCCAAGGAACTCCATTCATTTTTTTTAACATTTCATACCCAGAAATTGGGGTTTAGCAGAGCATCCTCCCCTGAAGGCTGGAGTCTTTTCTGCTGATTTTGCCTTCAACTGGGAGACTGGTTCTGTCTTTGTTTTCTCTTGCTTTCTTGAATAGATACTTCTACCCACTCATGCACTCAAGTCTCTTTGGCTTTCTGTTTCTACCTTATGTTTCTTCTTGCTTGTACTTTCTCTGTGACTACTGGAGTATGACTGATAACTTTCACCCTCTTTTCTTGCTTCTTTTCCCAGCTTCCTATGCCAGCAATTTGGGAAAACTTCCTCTGGAGGAAAATTTCCCAGTTAATATGCACATCTTCATAACATATCCATGGAAGGAAATGGGCCAGCTGGTCATCCTCTTCTGAATCAACTTTCCAGTGTGGATGTCCATGCAAAATTAATTTCTCTTCCCACTCAGAAAAATTAGAAGATCAAATTATGTTATTACTTAGGCTTCGTATCCTCAGGTCCACCCTTTCACCAAAGGCTCCTGACTGTGGTTGATCTTTGAGCTCCACTTTCCACATATAGAAACTCTGGCCACCTTTCTGTCTTTCCTCTATTGCCACACTGTCATCTGCCTCACCAGTTGGCTTACAGATCCAATCTACAAAGCTAACCAGACTACTTGACATTGCATCACACTGCTCCTGAAGAAAACCAGATCAATCACTTATCTTCATGGACCACAGTCCCACATCTGAAATCTGTTAGTTGTGCTTCTAGGTTAAGGATTTTATCCATTTCATTTTTTCACCTAACACAAGACTGATATCTATCAGGAGGTAAAAAGAACTATATAGTTATTTTCATGCTAACATTCTGGCTCATGACTGTCTCTTCCAGACAGCACAGAATTAATCAGGACAGAAACAATTTTCCTAGATTTGCTATGAACATGCTCTGTCACCTTGAACAAATGTTTTTACTTTGAAGATATAACAACTTATCTGTTGCACAAAGGGGTGGTGAAGATTGAGTAATTCATGTTTTAACACAATTTGAGAATCTGTTAATGAAAGATGCCATTTAAATGCAAATTTTTGTCATTCACTCTAACATCTATATATTCTCTTTCAGTCTCCTGAAATGGTCACCATAAGCAATTGCTATTAATCTCCTTAAAAGAATAAAAAGCAGGAACTGAATTTTCATTCTGAATTTCCTTCCTGTTTAAGATGTGAGCATTGTGAGGTGTAAGTCATTCAAATGCACATACTTTGGCTACCTACAGTTATATGTGTGATACTAATACTTAGTAATAAGGGCATAGAGATTTAGAAAAATCACATAGTGAACCAAATAATACCTGGAAAATACAGACTATTGTTCAAGCACACATACCAATCACAAACCCAGCAGGACTTTTTAGACTGTTAGATGTCACATATTTTCATAACAACCCAAATACCTTGTTGTAATTCTTTCCTAATCTTCTTAGAACCTTTAAAATATCTGTTGTGTATGGAAAACTTCCACACTGTTATCATGATTACGTCTGATGTTACATTATTGTATGTACACACTCAAAAACTATTGTCATTTTGTGTCAGCGTTTTGTAGTTAATGATTATGTGGTCACTACTGCAAAAATCAAGTGTATCTCTATGATGTGAATGTTACAAGCCGCTATTCTGCTGATCCAGAAATACAAGATTTTTTTTTTTTCCAGCTGCAGTTGAACTTGTCTTTGCTGCTCCAATCTGAGATTTTGGTTCTGGGAATAACTGCGAACCTGGTTATGCTTAGAAACCCTGCTCTGCCTGAGACTGATATAAAACTTAAGGAATTCTCTGCGATCCCATTTATGCTCACAGTTTGCTCTAGAATTTCTTTATCATCTAGTTGAGAAGTCCCTTAAATCGTCACTCTGTTAACCACAGTTATCTCCCCTCTGGGGATCTACTGTGGTGTTATTAATGAAGTAGACAGCATGACTTTGTGGAAATTTGAGGAACCACAGTCTCTGGCACTTGTGGATACTATGTTATCAGAACAATTCTGATATAAAAGACAAGGAACCTGTTAAAGTCATTTTTCTCTAAATAGTGACTTATGCAATAATTTACTATATTAAAACATAGGAAATATATGTAAGAGAATACACGAATTGAAGCAGGTTTATAGGAAAACCTCAAGATATAGGACACAAAAGCCACATACAACAAGGTATGTTATTCAAAAATATGATATGTTCCTTGGATATTACTTAGGTAATTCTAATACAGTATGTAGTATAGTAATAACTATTAGCAACTCTCTACTTTATAGTCACAAAAAAGGCCCAGTGAAGTTTATATCTTACGGTCTTTTGAGGCACCAAGGCCATGGTTGGCTCTCAGTCCAAAGTGTTAGTATTCCTGGAATATATCCTTCTGATAATTAACAATTTAAGACCAATAATCTTAGTGTCTATCATTCTGTAAGAGCCAAGAGCAAAATATTTATTCTGAATAATACTGATGTAATATAATAACTGGTTTACAAACAGTGTAATTGTGCAGTTCAGGAAAACATTCCAATTTTGTTATTTGCAACAAATGCCCTTAGTAGAAAAAAACTTAGATCTGAAATTAAGTTTGTAAGTTATCAACATACTATGTTGCACAATAAAATGTCCTCTGGACCTGAGAAACATCAGGAGAGTCTTCTGTATTTTCTTTGTGTGTGTCCTGCTCTGTTCCCATTATGACATGATTATGTCTGACAGGCATCATGTTAAATATAGTAGGCTCTTTATCTTTTAATATCATCTTGCACAAGGTGAATTTAAAATGTTACTGGAAAAAAAATACATCCAGGATCTTAATAGCAACATGTAAGAGATTCTTCAAAAGCTAATGTGATCTCCTTCTCAAATACCACATCATCTGTATCAAATATCAAAGAAATTCAACATATCACTCACCTCTAAAGAACTCATTGATATTGTTGATCCTGTTTCACTTCTTGACAGTCCAGCATTATCATCCAACTCAGCGGCCATGAAATTCTTTACAGCCGTGCGAGGCTCAAAGGGCAAACTCTGCATATGTTCCTGGGGTGCAAGATGTTGATCCAAGTTCATATTGAACTGGTCCATGACTGGGGGATTCATGTTGAATTCAGGATTTACTTTGTAGTGCAATAGCCTTTCATGCGGCAAGGTTTCCATGCCAATATTCATTTTGCTTTCCTCTTTCATTGAAGGCTGGGTATTTACAGAACTTCTGGGCATCACAATATAGTCACTTTCCATCATTCTTTCTTGAGGGTGGACTATGTCCATCTCGGCCCCTCTTAAATTGTCATCCGTGCATAAGTACACAGTTCTCCGAAGTTCACTGTTGTCTTTTTTCAAACACTGATTGCTCAGCTCATTCATACTCATGGGCATGTGCAGGCCGGTGGGTTGCTGGATGATGACTTTGGAGATGACGTTTCCAGGCAGTGTTGAGTAGCTCAGCCCTTCAGGGTTGGTTCCTTTCTCTTCTTCATCATCATTCAGAGATATTCTTGAGAGTGTTCCTGTTATGGTAGCTGCTCGGCAAGGACCAATATCTTTATGAAGAACTGTGAATTAGAGCATGATCAGTCATAAAAGAAAGTGAGTATCTTTTTTTTAGTATTTTATACTATTATTTATCTTCCTATTACACACTGTCTTAATAAAATAAAAAACAGCAAAATAAGTAAAATAACTTTCAACAAACTATGAACTTGTTTTTTCAGGGTCCAGATTATTGAACCTTTGTTGATTTTATCATATTGTCATAGATCAGCATTAGCTCACAGGTAAATCTTATCTGAAAGCTGATTAATTGGTTTTCAAACATCTCAGGACCCAGCCCTTAGACAATTCTGCACAGTTTTTCAGGAAAAAGGTCGGTTACCAGAATGGCACTCATCATCAGTCTACTTTAAAACATTTTATAAAATTATAGACTTTGTTCATACAAATTTACTTTATTTTTCCTAAAATCTTCCCCATTAAAGTGTTCTGGAAGTCCTATTCATTAAAAAAATATTTCTTGAAAGAGGAACTCAATGGAAATATCACTAGGTTATAAATCTCCACCCACAAAAATCATGCATGTTGAAAATTAATGAGCATTTATCCATTGAAATCCATGTGTTCAAGTAGTGATAGGATTCAAAGACATTTATCACATTCAGTTACATGAAGACCAAAGAAGAAAATGTTTTCCAAGATCAGTCTGTGGGCCCAAATACTCTATGGAGGGTGCCAAAGTTGCCAACTGAGTGTAAATAAGAAAAAAAAAAAAAAAAAACAAGTCTTTGAAAACTGCATTTCATTTTTATGCCTCAAATAATGGTTTTTTGATCACTTGAAGAATAAGCAGTAATAAAGTGAAAACACAAGCCAAGCAAAGCAAAAACAAAGTTAACAAAAGACTTGAGTTTTTTATTTTAATATTTATTTATTTATATTTGATTTTTCGAAGTAGGGTGTCCTTCTAGTAGGTTGACCTGAAATTCACTATATAGTCTCAGACTGGCCTCAAATTCAGTGATCCTCTTCCCTCTGTCTCCAGAGTGCTGGTGAGGCATGAGTCAATACCACTCCTGGCTTAGATATATTTATTAAAAATATTTTTCCTAAAAAATATTTTTCCTGTTTTTGCCTTTGAATAAAAACAAATCCATGTTTTGTGCAAAATAGAGGCAGAATTGCTTGAGCATGATTTAATATGAACAAATGGCCAGTGGTGAGCGTATGGGAAAATAAGATTATGAAGAAACATTCTCAGTATTGAGTACCATGAGAGTGCTAGTATAGAATACACACTGCTGAACCCTGTCTACCTAGCAGAGCAATCATCCTTGGAAACTTCACCTGACATAGTAACAACAGAATATTTAATTAATGATCCAAAAACCAAAAAAATAAAAATAAAAAAGAATATTTAATTAATGAAAGCAAGAAAAGTTTCAGGCATATATGGCCTAGTATCATTTGATATCTAAACAGAATCATAATTATTATGAGTTACCACAGGGGTAGCATATAGGAAATTGTGAATATATTTCCCTCTTACAAGGCAAAATGCCTTTAAAATATTTCAAAATATGCACCACTCAAATCTGTTTTCTTTAGAAGTATTGTATCTCGTTACTATCTTATTGACTTTTTATTTCACATACCATAAAATCATGTCAAATCTTCATCTATGTGTTTTTTGTTAATCTACAACAAGATTGTAGATATTTATATGCTATTATTTGTAAAAATATAGAATGTTTAAGCTGGGCATGCTGGCGCACACCTTTAATCCCAGCACTTGGGAGGCAGAGGTAGGAGGATCATTGTAAGTTCAAGTGAGACCCTGAGACTACGTAGTTAATTCCAGGTCAGCCTGGACCAGAATGAAACCCTACCTCGAAAAAAAACAAACAAACAAACAAAAAAAAAAAAAAACAATGTTTAAGTTTTAAGAAATTATTTGTAACCCTAGTGTGGCATCAGAGGCACTATGTAATCAGAGCAAACTGGGAGGCTGAAGCAGGAGGATCATGAATCTGAGATCAGCCAGAAACTTATAGCCAGATCAAGGCCAATCCTTGGCTACAGAGTGAGACTAAGAAAACAAATCTAATCCAATTAACATAACAATAGATCAGTAGTGCATTGTGATTTTCAGCAATAGTTATTAACAAAATCATTATAGTATGTTAATTCATTTATTAATACTCAAAATAAAAATGTGTTCAAAACTTTTCAAAATTCAGAAAAAAACATTTTTAGTTTCCAAATATGTATAAAAATTAATCCAAATTTTATATCAGTAAAATTTGAAAGCAAATTATGGGAGCCACTCATGAAGTATGATAGTTCCAGAGAGAATTTCACACATTATTAATATAGTATAAACTATAAATAACTTCTTAGTATTGATTTATAATATGAATTTATGTTAGATACATTTAATATTGTATAAGTAATCTATAAAGTTGTTGCCAACATATGTAAAACTGGCACTACAGTGATGTTTAGTGAAAATTTACATATATGAAATATATGGGGAAATGTAGTATCTACTTTAGCTGGTATACCTGTCTTATAGATTTTCCTAAAACTGTAACTGAATTTTGAATCTTAAATAAATTCACACCTCCTACACATGAAAACATAATGTTGAAACATAACCATTGAGAGAATTAGTTAAGTTGTGAAAGGCAAAACAGAAATAAAAATCAAACAAAACAAAAGCACCTGAATATTTAGCATAATCAGATGGATACTCATCTGTACAAGTGATTTTCAGCAAAATTTAGAGATTTTTGAGTCCATAAAATGGTACTTTAAAATTTAATATATTTGAATATAGACAGAGTTCTCTTGCCTCCACAAATGAACTTAGATGCACACACCAAGTTGCACATCATCCTTTATGTTGGCACTGGGAAATCGAAAGCAGGCCATAAGACTTTATAAGCAAGCACCTTAACCACTGAGCCATCTCCCCATCCCCAGGCAGATAGCTCTTAATGAAAAAACTCATTAAAAAAGGTATCCTGATAGGATCAACTAAGTAGGATATTGTTCAAATATTAAAACAGAAAATAAAAACATTAAAAATATTTTTTACTAATACATTGCTACTGGATTGCATTAGGAATGCTAAATTACAGTGCAGCCTGGGAAAAGGTGGGGGGCTACTTAACAAAAGAGAATATTATCATACTGTAGCAGACAGCTTCAGGTTCGCTGAGATGGACTTCCAGACCAGGCACAGTTATGGAGGAAGGGAAATTATTTATTGAAGCTTACAGATCCCGGGAAGTTCCATAATGGCAGGAGAAGAGACCTGCTCTTCACAGGACCAGGCAAGAGAGAGAAAAGCCAACCAGCCACACAGCATACAGAGCAAAGCTACAGCCAAAAGCCACAGCACACTTCAGGAACTCCCACTAGGCACACTTTGTATATCTTTACCATGGAATCTCAAACCATCATCACTCCTTATGAACCGCCCAGTGACATTGCCTCTAGCAAGGTGGTTGCAGATGCAAAACTATAAACTAATAAAACACCAAATATATTGGGAGCCATATATTCAAACTACCACACATACTAAAAGGATAATATCACAGCCTGGGGAAGATAGATAGTTTAATACTGTGGTTCTCAAAATGTAGTATGTATCAGTTACCAGATGGCTTCTAAAAACTGGTGTCCCAGCTCACAGTTTATGACACATAAAGTCTGGGTAGGGCTTCAAAACTGCTTTTCTAATCAGTTCCAGGTGGCCCTAACAATGCTTATTTAGGGAATGCACTTTGATAACCACTGGTTTAATGGAAATAGCTATTAAAAATGAAATATTTTTCTCTCATTCATTTTATCTGTCATGGAGACCCATAAAGAGTACACAAAGAGGGGAAAGGAACCTAAATTGAGGATGGAAGATTAGGAATCAAACAGATAACTAATTATTCAAAATAAGTTGTATCTTCCTAACCTGGCCAACCATACCCTGTAAGGGCACCCAGACAAGTAAGTTTAGCAAAATTACAGAAGGTGACTAGAACAAAGGGAAAGATCTTATCCACTATGCAAAGAGAGAACTAGAAATCAAATACTAGTGGAATGTGTCTTGGTAATATTTTTTTCTATTTTTTATTAGGAAAAGAAAATTTCCCATTACCTGAACAAGTACACTATGGGTTGCCAAATCATAACTGCTATTCTATCTCTGCTGCTCATATACATTACATACTTTGTTAAAATTCAAGGAAAATATATTATACCCCTTTATGCTTGTATTTATGGCAACATAGGATATTATGTATGTATAGATTTTTAATTGTTATGGGTTGAATCTGAGAACATATCAAGGAATTGTGGTAGCCAGGTAGGGTATGCCTTACTGAACAGAGTAGGTCTCTATAATAGCTGACATGACATTTTATTTTTATTTTTTTGGAGAGAGTCAGAGAGATAGACAGAGAGAGAGGGAGAGGGAAACAGACAGAGAATGGGCGCGCCAGCAGTATCTCAGCTGCTGTGAATGAAATCCAGATGTGTGCGCCCCCTTGTGGGCAAGTGTGGCATTGTGCCCTTGTGACACTTTGCATCTGGCTAAACGTGGGACCTGGAGATTGGGACTGGGTTCTTAGGCTTAGCAGGCAGGTGCCTTAACTGCTAAGCCATCTCTCCAGCCCTGACATGACATTTAACGTCTTTACCAATAGCTCAAATAAAGACTTTGAAGATATTCTTATCAAATTGTCACTGGCCAAACACTATCAAATGAATGCTATGCTGAAAGAAATAAAAGAACAGGGCTGAGGAAATGGCTTAGCAGTTAAGGTGTTTGCCTGCGAAGCCCAAGGACCCCGGTTCAATTCCCCAGGATCCAGGTAAGGCAGATGCACAGGGGTCACATGTGTCTGGAGTTCGTTTACAGTGCCAGGAGGCCCTGACATGCCCATTCTCTCTGTCTGCCTCTTCCTATCTCTCTGTCAAATAAATAAATAAATAAAATATTTTTTAAAAAAGAAGTAAAAGAACAGCAAGTAGAAATAATTGAAAAAAAGAACGTGTAACTAACAAACATGCCAAAAGCAGTACTTTTATATAATCTTAGAAAGTGAATGCTTAAAAATTCCTATGATATCTATATGAAATATGTTTTTAATAATAATAATAATGATAAAATGATGTTGGAACAGGACAAATAAAAACTCCTATGAAAGATGTCCTAGGGATTTTCGGTGACAAGTTGACATTTGCACTGCAATATAAATCTGATGTGAATGTTGGCTGCACGAATGAAATCCAGAGCCAACTGTGATGAATCCTGGATAAATGTACATTCATCTATGTATCAACATTTAAAATTATTGACAAATTGGGTCTATTTGGGGAACCATGCCTGACAGGATGTTATGAAAAATGAATGATGGCACATGGCTGTTAAATCTAGAAGAAAATAAAAAAGTCTTGGCCTGAGTTCAGTGATACTTTATTCCAATTATTTAGATACTTAGATGGAGCAGATATGTACATTTATCACAAAATATATCATCAAGCCCAAAAAATAAAAGGTAAAATGACATTTATTTAGACAGAGTTTGAAGAATCATTTTCCAACAACTGAAAAGTCCAAAATATCCTCTGGTGAGACTGTAGCTAGTGGCCAAAGGATAACCATGAGGTCATGGAGTACTAGCTCTGTAAGTTGGTGTGTATACATATATGGCTTTTTCTTTCTCCTTTATAGACAAGACAACTAATAGACACACACACACACACACACACACACACACACACACACACACACACACACACACACCTTTCAGCAGTCCATGCTCGAGGCTAAAGTGACCCTTCCATTGAACAACCATTACTCAGTGGGATGGAAGTTTCATGTATCAGGCAATGCTTTTCTGCTGTCACAGTGCTCTCAATGAACCAGTCTTAATTTCTTTCTCATTTCTCATTCTTTCTCTAGCCACCCTTCTTCTCCCCCTGCTGCATATATATCCCTGATATTACAATACTTCTCTTTGAAAGATTCTACTTATTCACACACACTGATATGTGAAACACAAACAATCAAAACCTGCAAAAATGATTTCACATCCTTAATGATTTTATTTTTAAGATCTAAATATTCTTACCTGATCGACAAGCAATGTCTACATCCTTTTCAAAGTCTGTCTGTAACAAGAAATAAGGCATAAAGTCATCATTTAACAAAGGCAGCAAATGCTTTTAAATATTCAAGATAGTTTCTCAAAAATTATCTGATCATTTTCAGGAATATTTCCTAGAGTTTAAATGTTGGATTAACTCAGTAGAAATATAGCATACAGTTTTAATAAGACACCACAATTCCTAGGACTATTTTGAGTGTGAAAATCGAAAATGACTGGATTTTAGCTAGAACTGATGGTTTGGGCCATCTAGCTGCTGGAGAGAACTGAAGCCAAAGGATTGTAAGTTCAAGGCTTGCCTGGTATGCTCAGTGACACTTTGTCTCCCATAAAAATTAAAAGAGAAAAGGAGAGCTGTTGGTGATATGGCAGAGCTAGCCTAGAATGCACAAGGCATTATTCAATTTCCATTACCTAAAAAACAAAACTAGAATTTTAATAGAATTGCTAAATACTAATAAGATGATCAGGATGTCCCTCTACTTAAAAATCCTTTAATGTCTTTGGTATTGTTATTTTATGCAGCCAATTTGAGTATATTGCATATAATATAATATCCCATGAACAAGCTTTGTTAAATTCATTCCATCTCCTGTCACAAAAGGCTTTCAGATATAGAATTGAGATTGAGCAATACTCTTTTGGTCTAGAATCTCCTTTTAGTACAAAATTCATATTATTCACCCCACATTTCTTATTTTAAACAAATCAGCTTATTGTTAGAAATAGTAAAAAAAAAATGAATTAGCCTGTTATAGTAATGCTTTACATATTGTATGTCTCTACCTATAAATATTTTAAATCAGATTTTTATAGCTATTCAGTTTGTGTAAAGATTTGTTTTTCCTCAAGTCTTAGCAACTAACATATCACTAGGTCAATTTTATGATGCCTAGCCCCAAAATGTTAATAATAAATAAAATATACTATAAAAAACTCATTCCTATTCAGCTTCTGTTTTGTGGTTATTGTTTGTTGGTTGGTTTCTGTATTTGTTTATTTATTTCTAGACAAGGTCTTGCTATGTAGTGTAGCCTGGCCATGAGCTAGCAACCCTCCTGTTTCCTTTAGCCTCCCAAGTACTAGGATTATACACCAGCAGTCCTGAATTCAACCTGTTCTTGATGACAGTTTACTTTTTATCTCATTTCTAATATTTACCAAAGTATACATGCCTGCAGCATTCCAGCAGTACTCAGAATTCATGTACAAGGTGGACCTATCACTAGATGGGAACATACTCCTTGTGCTTTAGGACAGTTCACTCACTTTACTGGGCATGAAACCTCCAATGCCTGAGGATGCCTTTAAAGATACTGGCTTAATTTGTCTGTGTAGCTCCTTCTTTTATGATTCTACCATACAATCAAGGCTGAGAATCAGTGCCTTCATGCTGGAGGTGAAGGACCATAATGTTTCTATGGATAAATCATTACCCCTAATTCTGGACAAATATGAAACTTCTCTGCAGTTCTGCATAGGAACCATACTGAATAACTAAGGTAGCCAACTACAGATCATGGCTTCCCAAGCACTCCAGATAGACAACTTACCTGGTATCAAAGGATTACTTCTGTTGATAAACTAAAGCCAAAGTGAAATTTTAATAAATACTCTTTTACTAACAAGGATTGAAAATATGATTTCTTCAGAAATCATGCCTTAGTGAACAGAGAGGAAATAAAAGCTCACCATGATTTGTGCATGCCCATTAGGAAAAGAACTTGAGGAATCAGCATTGATTGGATCCTGGCAGTTTCTCAATCGGCATCTAAATGCATCTTGAACCTGTGCAGAAGAAAGAAAACAAGAAGAGTTTTGCTGTTTGGGATTATGGCCATATGCTGTGCATGTTGGTCATCTGCTATTTTTTTTTTTCCCTTTGGTCTAACACTCATATTGTTTATTTCTTAATAAAAATACTAGTGTACCTAGACTTTTCTCTATGACAAGGACATTTATCACTTGCCAACATCTGTACAGGGAAGGGCTGAGAACTCCTAATCTATTCAAATGACCATAGCTAGCTCTATCCTAATGATTCCTATCAGAGGGCAGATTTCCTTCCTTGGTTTACAGTGTATGTGTCTTTCCAGAGGGAATTTGCTATTTGTAAGACATAATATTCACAATGGCTTTAAGCACCGTGGAAGCTGAGATTACTTGATGATCTTTTGACTAGAATTGATTTAAGATTTTTCCTTTTATATATCTTTTGGGGAGACTATTTCTTTTTTCTTTCAAGTGTTATGTCCCATGATATAAACACAGAGCACAGTGAAACAAACGGAAACCAAACTGCTTTATGTTATTTATGGTTGATCATCTTAGGAGAAAACAAGTCACTTAACCCAGGCAAATTTCCATAACAAACATCCAACTTGATTCTAAATCTTGAACAAATATACCACAAATAAGTTCTAGACTGTTACATTAATTCCTCATGTTAGTAAATATGAATGGCTGAAAAGCAAATACCATTGATAGTTTTTTTTTTTTGGGGAGACACAGAGAGAGACAGAGAGAGAGAGGGAGAGGAAGACAGATAGAGATGGGTGCACCAGCAGCCTCTCAGCTGCTGCGAATGAAATCCAGATGCATGTGCCCCCTTGTGGTCAAGTGTGGCATTGCACCCTTGCATCACTTTGCATCTGGCTAAACGTGGGACCTGGAGATTGGAACCACTGGAGATTGGAACCAGCATTCTTAGGCTTAGGAGGCAGGCGCCTTAACCGCTAAGCCATCTCTCCAGCCCACCATTGATAGCTTTAAGAGCAAAAGCAATTTTTTTTTCTGATCACATAACACCTCAGCACCAGTATGTTCATCCTACTTCTTATGGGCTTTAGGCTACTTACAAGTTGTTGATAAATTCACATTTAGCCACAAATCCCAAATAAATGGCCAAGTCATTTTACTTTACATTTGTGTGTTTGTCTGACTTCCATGTTTTTGGTATTCCCCTTCTCATGCACTGTAATCTATTTATACTGAATTAAAAAACAAAGTATAGATGATG
Source organism: Orientallactaga sibirica (assembly GCA_036365145.1). Lineage (NCBI taxonomy): Eukaryota > Metazoa > Chordata > Mammalia > Rodentia > Dipodidae > Orientallactaga > Orientallactaga sibirica. The sequence goes on from JAEOAD010000006.1 coordinate 24,854,813, forward strand.
CTGTATTTTCCCTATTACACCAAAGTGCCTTTATAGAGATACTAGCATAAGCACCTGTAGATCTTTGCTTTTGAAAAATGCAAGTATATAAAATCCTGCCATTGTCTCAATGTGGTGTATGTCTAACATATATGCTGGCCAGAAAACAAAGTAAAACAGAAATCTGAGTCAATTAATTTGTTTGGAGCTTGTTTTGGAGTCCCTCTTGACCCCTTTATTTCACAATTAGAGTCATTAATACCCTGCAAAATAGCAAGTTGAATTTGGAAAGTGGCCTGCCAGTCCAATGATCAGACTTACATGCAACTCCTTCTTCTCCACTTGAGGTTCTAAGTTCAGTAATATAGAACCCTAATTGCTATGAAACAGACCTGTGGTGAGAACAGTTCTTGGACTACTCTTCCATTCTATGAGGCTAATATTTATAAACCTCAGATTCCTCAGAAGGATATATATATATATATATATATATATATATATATATATATATATATAATGTATATAAATACATACCATATACACACACACACACACACACACACACACACACACATCAGTAAAAGACATAGCTGCAGGGGAATATACTCTGATCACTTTTCCTTAAAACTAGATGAATAGAGCTGGGCATGGTGATATCCGCCTTTAATCCCAGCACTTGAGAGGCAGAAGTCAGGGAATCACCATGAGTTCAAAGCCACCCTGAGACTACATAGTGAATTCTACGTAAGCCTGAGCTAGAGTAAGACTCCCACCTCAAAAAACAAAACAAAACAAAACAAAAACAACAACAACAACAGAAAAAAAAAAAAAAAACTAGATGACTAGGACTGAATCACGCAGCTTCACCCAGGGAAGCAGATATGCCCAAGACAAAGTGAATCTTTCAGTGGGAACGTGTTCATTTTTAGTTCAAAAGTCACTTCCATGACTTGTTAATAATAGGAAATTGAGAATGAGTTCTGTGTTTGGCAAATTACCACTTTATTTTCTGTTATGGAAAAATTTGTATTGAAAAAACACCTTAAAAAGTATATCTTTTTTTAACTCCCATAAACTTTCAAAAGTAAATAGGCACATGCTATTTTTCTGTTTATAACTCTAGGCAATTGTTAAAGAATGACCATTTATAAAGAAAATTAAATAATATGTTAAAATGTTGCTTTCTTACGAGATTATCACATAAAGATTCCTCTTGATTCTATTCTAAATAGCAGCATACATAAACTATGACATGTTGTGGTAATATGAAGCACTAATTTGACAGGTTCTTACTAACAATTCTTATCGTCAGACCTTCCAGGAGTAGTTGTCAAGAATGTTTTGGGTTGACATTAAAATATGGGAAAGTTTCTGTAAGTTTCTCTTTGAAATAACTATCTGCTGGCTTGAAGGAGATATATAAGAAATCTCTTTTAAAAAACATGCACACACACGTGCACACACACAGACACACAGACACATACACACACTCAACTTTCAACTAAGAAACTTCCAATTATGACAATAGGCTAAGGACACTTCTACAGTGGATCATGATGTCAGCCTCATGAATCAGTCCATGATCTTCCTAAGAAAGATAAAATAGAAAAGCATACAAAATTGCCAGTATATTCAAGGGCATTTTAAGGATCTTGCAAATGCCATGATTTCAAAATTAAGTTGAGACACTTTCAGTGCTGTGTATTCTTCTAATTTGTAAAAGTTTTCAGGGGGAATTTCACTGGATTCCAAATGACCCATGTGAATCTTTTCAAATCTGAAAAAAAAAAATGCATCGAAGCAATCTAGATGAAAAGGCATTAGATATTCTTCAACACTGTAGGGAAAATTATTAGATAAGATTTCACACTGCACATTTTCTTAATTTAGAAGTGGCTTTAGGTATGATAGTACCTGGAAAAAATTGAGTTATTTGGAAACATTTTGATAATTCCATTTTCTAACAGTTAACAAATAGTTTATCTTTCATGAATTAATGTGAATTGTGCTGATGGAGAGTTGGAATTATTTAACAATTAAGACTATAGAAATTTATTCTACATAGACACTAAAAAGTAAATAAATAAAATAAGACAAAAATTTAGTTCAAGCTATGCCATACTGAAATTAAAATCCCTTCTGCTAAGAGTCATATTTACAATGCCAAACAGTCTTTGATTCACTATTTATGGAAAACAAATCACTTATTTTAGGTAACAGTTTTATAAAATTTTTATTACTAGATATTATCATCATAATTCTCACTTGCTATGAAATAAACATTTTAAAAATTACTTGAGAGTAGTAAACATAATGTTTAAACAAACCAGCAGGTAACAAACAATTATGGCATGGTTAATAACTAGCTTATAAAATCATCTGTTCTTTTTATAATATCTGCAGTAGGTGTTTCTAATTGATCATCAGACAGGATTAAATATCCAAGGGAGAAGCATGGAATAAATATGTAACTATCTTTGAAGTATTTCGAGGACTTTAAGAAAAGCTGTTGGCATATTGTGAAATGAAGGCAGGAATGGCAAGAGACATCTTCCGAAAATAAGTGAGGTAAAAAGCTACCAGTGCTTTCTGTTGTCAACGCTGTCTCCTGTAAATTTCAAACTGTGCACAACCAAGCTTTTCCTGACTTTCAGAACTCCTGAAGAAACTGTGAGCCTTCCTCCCTGTGAGGATGGATTCCTGGATGAGGCAGGAGTTGAAAGAAGTTTGCAAGGGAATGTCTCGCTCCTGCCTGTCCCCCACAGGGAGAGGGGTTCAGTTCTTCTCAGCAGCAGCAAGCTGAGAGCTTCTCAATTGGTCCTCACTCAGGAGGCAGCTGGAAGTGTGTCGCTGTGAAAGTCAGAGCCAGATTTAGAGCCTGCTGGGGAAGAGCACCGCGCACTGTTTGGCAGCCTTGCAATTTTGAGAAGCCTCCCAGGAAAGAGCTGTGGTTAGAAACGGGCTCTGTATTCTGTTGCTAAGCTGCTCAGAGCCAGACTCTTCACCAGCTAAAAAGGCAGTATTACCTTGATCTACCTTTATTTTTTTTCCCCAAAGGATCATTTCTTTTAAAAGCCAGAAATATCAAAGTTTTATTCTTGTAATTATTTGACATTATTTCCAGGAGGAAAGGATTGTTTCTTACATAATTTTTTCCCCCTTGAACCTGTGTCCACTATTGCTTGTATAGCTGCATACCTGAGCAAATGGTACAACTGTTTTCTTTGGTGGTTTTTTGGTTTTTTCATTTTTTGTTTTTTTTCAAGGTAGGGTCTCACTCTAGCCCAGGCTGACCTGGAATTTACTATGTAATCTCAGGGTGGCTTCAAACTCATGGTGATCCTCCTACCTTTGCCTCCCAAATGCTGGGATTAAAGGCATGCGCCACCATGCCCAGTGGTACAACTGTTTTTAATGTAAGATTATATTTCATATAACCAAATCATTAAGTGAATGTGTTAGTCTCACTTTCTTAATGATTATGCAATTGACATAAGAAACATGTATGGCTTGACATTATTAAAATAGTATGTATTTATTTTAAAGATAATTAATTTAATTTATTTATTTAAGAGAAAAAGAAAAAGGAGGAGGAGGAGAAAGAGAGAGAGATAGAGAGAAAATGAGCATGCCTTGGCCTCCAGAGCTGCAAACAAACTCCAGGCACAAGCACCATCTTGTACATCTGGCTTATGTGAGTCCTGGGGAATCAAACCTGGGTCCTTTGGCTTTGTAGGCAATTACCTTGACCATTAAGCCATCTCTTCAGCCTTATTTATTTTTTTTTATTAACAACTTTATTATATGAACCTATTGTAAATCTGTCATATTCCCATCAGCTACACTCTTATGGTCCCTCTCTCCCATTCCACAGAGGATCCGCCTCTGTGGGGTTATTAGTAATCACTATGTGGTCATGACTGCACCAGTCAGTCTCTGTGGGGGTGGAGATATAATATGTCAGAGTTCACCTTCCCATTCTGTGGCTCTTACATTTTCTGCCCTCTCTTCTGTAATGTTCCCTGAGCATTGGAGGTCATGTTATAATAAAATATTATTTGAGGGCCCAAGGAGATGGCTCAGCAGATGAGTGTACTTTGTGCATAAAGCATGAGGATCTGAGTTCAATCCCTAGAAAAACACACAAAAAGTATAAAATATAAACAAATATTACTTGACTTTTCCCCATAGCACAGAAATAAATCAAAGACAAAGCTTGGTCTTTTGCTAGGCAATAAGAGATGTGGACTGCAGTCTCAGATTTCAATCCTACTGAATCTTTATTGGAATCCTCTACCACTTAATGTCTAAAATCATTGAACCTGTTTACTTACAAAATACTTTTTAATATCAGTTGGAGGGACATATAAGTTTCTTTAGATATTTCAAATGCATGGTCTGAAAACTCTAGCAGCATTTCTTTAGCATGCAAATGTGAGAGGAAAAATGGAAATTATGCTCCAGAATCACAACCTCGTGTGTTCACAGGAGGCTGTTCATTTCAGATTTGTGCCACAGCCTTTAAGGCAGATATCACATCTAGGTATAGATGAGGACACTCAAGCTTATAGAGCTCATGTAACTATGTCACAGCGTTTGAAAGTTAGTCCTTATTCTAAGGCATCATTCTGTCTCTAACCTCATGTTTCTTACTAAACCAGGAATAGGATCCTTTAGGCAAAATAAAGGACCCAAACAATTACCTTCTACTGGTCAGAAATAAAGTTGGCCCATTGTAATATTTTTATAAATTAGAAGAAATTACAAAAAGAGGTGACTCAATACGTTTTTCTTTGATTCCTGTAGTTGAGATATTGAGCTTCCTATTAGCACTGTGTCGGTATCCTTGCAAGATAGAATCCTGGGGCTCTGGAAGGAGAAGGAATTGGAACCTGTCTGTCTACATGCCTGTGTCTCTGGCCACTCCTCACTGTAGGCAAAAGCATGGTGCTGCTACCACCGAGGGGAAGAGTTGGGAGGACAACATGGGATTCTGATGGAATAATTTAGGGTAACCATAAGCCACAGTTGGTTGCTAGCTGGTAGGCATGCCAGAGTTCATCAACCTGCAGTATGAACAATATGGGTCTGAACATAGTAACTGATGGTGCCTCACTGGTTTGATTTAATGCTCTTGTTAATCTCTTCTGCATCTGCACAGACCCAGAGAGCCTGTCATGAACACTGAGATCACAGCAAGTGTTCACTACATAAATGAAATCGCAGTAAAGCATGGAGGACTAATGTGAAAGCAGTAGGCTTTATAGTTCCTGCCTACGGGCTTAGTGTCCTTGTTTTTGGTATGTCCATGCTCCCACCTAAAGACTGTCTTTGTGCTCCCCAACCTCTGTGCTGGTAAGATCCAGGTTTATTTCCATACTTCTAGTCATTCTCCCACTTCAAAGTGCACTTATTATTTTACTAAAAACAAGAGTAAACTAAACCTTTAAGTGTATTTCTTTGTAGATGTTCAATTTAGCCTGAAAAAAAAATTATGGTCTTAGCAACCCATCTCATTCTTTGATAACCCTTGTGCTACACATCCAACTTTCTGAGCAATCTAAAAATATTCAGATCACTATCCTGACCCTCTGTTCTTGAAGCCTCTCACTGACTCTCTAAAATCTATTCTGTTGTTTATTTCTTACTACAGGAGTAACCCCTCATCAAGGCCACTGTAAACTTATTTCATTACTAACAGATACATTTATTATTAAAATGGCTTATTTGGGGAGCATATGGGTTTAAGATTACATAGGAAAGCATGTTGTCTCTTATATATTCATAGATGTAAATTGCTGATAATCATTTCTATACTCTTTATGAAAGTAAGACCAAATGGGAAGTTGGCCCAAAAAGGGGGGGGGAGAGAATGAGCGAATGGGAGAGTGAAGAGAGAAGATAGACAGATAGATTAGAGAGAGAGAGAGGGAAATGGGAAGAAAAAGAAAGAGAGAAATAGAGAGATAAATGAGAGAGACAGAGATAACAGTTCATGCTTATTTTAAGCATTTTGCAGCAAACTTGCTTCATAGGTTTGGATGAAGATCTGGGACCCGATGGGATGCAGCCTGAACCACCTGTCAGTGTTCGGGAAGGAAGAGAGAGGAGCTGGGCTCTGAGATCAATACCTCCTGCAGCCACAGACTGCTTCCACATGGAGACAACAAAGCTACCCATTTAAATGCTTTCCTTTGTCTTTCCATTTAGTGGCATGGTCTTATTGTAGATTATTCTGTAGCACAATCTTGTTATTTTCTCCCTCTGACATCAAGCTGTAAGATTGTCTTAAAGCCTGGCACAGCCAGACACAGAGAAGAAGAATGTGCAGGCACCAAGAAAGTGGTTTCCTAGCAACAGGAACTATTTCAAAGGTTTCATAACTCTTGTATAGTTTCATTTCCATAGCAATGTGGAGAATAGTAAATAGTATGTTTTCTTATCCGCTTGATCCAAATGAATTCTAATCAGCAAATGGTGGATAAATGCAGACCACATAATTGCTTGTTCTAATAGGTTCAACCTGAGTAGTTACTATTATTTTATAACATTTAGGTCATGTGTAATGTGTTTTGATAAGTCAGATAAGTAAATATTTAAAAGTTATTATTTTCTTTTTTTGTTTTATCTTTTTTTTAAGAGACATTTTTACTAAAGCAACTCAAACAGCAAAGGTATTTGAAAAGAAGCAACTGTAGTTTTAAGAAAACAAATGTTATAATATTCAAATATTAAGATGTCAGTTCAAGAGATCAGAACAAATTCAAATGTTCAATTTCTCTTTTATTAAAAAGTAAGTGGGTTATTATTGAGTTGTCTGTACCAATGTAATCATTGCTATATTCTTTCTTGATTAGAAATTTTTGTTTTAAAATTTGACCTGCTAAAAGCAAAGGCACATTTAAAATAAATTAGGCTCCATGCAAACTAAATACAAAATGCCACCGTCTACATTTTATCTGCTTTAACCACAAGGATATCTTTCAATCTCCTCTGCTGAAAGACTGAACAAGTAATATGACTAAATACCTTTGAATACATATAAAAGCAGTAAGCTCTAGTGAAAAACAACCAAATTATGTTACTGTATGTAAAAACAGCTGGAAATATGTATTTATGCACCCAATCTCTATATCAAAAAGAAATATTTCTTACACTGTTCATATATTTTTTATATTTTTATTTATCTATTTGAATGGGAAGAGAGAGAGTAGGCATGCCAGGGCCTCTTGCCACTGCAAATGAACTTCAGATGCTTGTGCCACTTTATGCATTGGGCTTTATATGGATACTGGGGAATCGAACATGGGTTGTCACTTTGCAAGCAAGTGCCTTTAACTGCTGAGACATCTCTCTAGTGAATTTTTTATATATTTTGATATGAAATAACTTAAATGATGATGAAGATGATGGCAGTGAGATAAAATAGCACACCTCAGTTTCCCATGGATTATCCAGTACTAATCACAAATAAGATTTCATAAACAGCTGTTGAGTCTATTTGCTTTGGTGTGGTTTTATGAAAATATTGTTTATAGGAGCCCAGAAGACTTGGCAGGAGAGTTCTTTTCTGTTACACTGTGGTCACTGTTAGAGTCTGTGAAGCAGACTCATGGTAATATTATACATTTAGGGCAGAAAGAATGCAGTGCATACAAGGAAGGCCACTATCATATTTTTCTTGGGATTTTAAAAATGGTTTTAAATAAAACCTTTTGTTTTTCTGTAACAAAATTCCTTTTAGGAATTCTGAAGGTGATTTGCTCTCCAGCTACTTGTGTATTTTACAACAGTGTTACAGAGCTTTTTAAGGTTTAATAGAAAAGAAACAAAAGAATGAAAGAGCAAAGAGAAAAGAAAAGGGGAAAACGAATGGTTAGTTTATTTCAGTAACTGATGTAAAGATGGGATGATATTTTCCTATTATTTGTTAGTCATAAATTATTCAATCTGAATTTGTCATTGAAAATGAAACAATAGCATAGATAACATCCATACTCTTATTTCTACTAATACAGACAATGTGTATTTAAATATATCTATTTTTGCAGAAACATTTATTCTATAATTTCACTTAACTGCCCTTAAATTATGTTTGTGACAGGTAACAGTCTAATTAAAAAGTACCAAAGATTCTGATGGATATCAAAAGTTGCTATGCCAGATATTTTTCTTCATGTGGGCATCAAAACTTTTATAATAAACCATCATGTCTAACATTTAAAACCTTTCTTATTTTGATTATAGCCTAAAACCATTTAGAGATCTTATTTCTCAAATTCAAAAACAGATTCTTGAGCTGGGAGTGTAGCTTGGTTGGTAGAGTGCTTGCTTAGCATTCATAATGCCCTGGGTTCAATTCTGAGCACCACATAAAACTTAGTGAGCTTGAGGACAACCTGAAATACATCGTTTTTTTCCCCCTTGCATGTGTGTGTATGCATATGTGTGTGTATTTAATATGTGTGTATATATATATATATATATATATACATGTGTGTTCAAATGTGTATAGGTACATGTGTATGCACATGCATGTGGAAATCAGAGATTAATGTACAGTGTCTTTGATTGCTTTCCACCCTATGGACAAAAAGTCTGTCATTGCATTGCTTCTCCCACATAACTGATGGCTACCCCCCATGAGGCAAGACCCAAATTACCCATGGGGGGAGGATAGGGAGAAGGCTAATGATGGTACCATCATGGCTGTATATATACTATATACATAACTAATAAAAAAAAAAAAAGTCTCTCATTTGAACCCAGGACTTGCTGATTCAGCTAGCCTAGCTAGCCAGCTTGCCCTGAACTTGTGCTCTCTGCCTCCTGAATGCTGGGATTACCAGTAGGCCCCACATGACTTTTTTTTTTTTTTTAGAGAGAGGCACAGAGAGAGACAGACAGAGTAGGAGAGGGAGGCAGACAGAGATGGGCACGCCAGCAGTCTCTCAGGTGCTGTGAATGAAATCCAGATGTGTGCGCCCCCTTGTGGTCAAGTGTGGCATTGCACCCTTGTGTCACTTTGCATCTGGCTAAACGTGAGATCTGGAGATTGGAACCAGTTCTTAGGCTTAGCAGGCATGCGCCTTAACTGCTAAGCCATCTCTCCAGCCCCCCACATGACTTTTGTGTGAGTGTTGAGGATCCAAAGTCTGGTCCTCACACTTGTAAACCAAGTGATTTATTCACACGGAGCCATCTCTTCAGCCCCCAAAGGACAATCTTATTTAAATGTGGGCATTTGTCTACTCCTTAATACCTATAGTATTAATTTCTTCTGAAAACCACATCAAGAGGTGTTTTCCACCTTGTTTTAAGCCTGCAGCAGTCCATCCTCAATTGCCAACTGAGAATGCCTTTAAGTCTCTTCACTTAGATTTATGTTACCTAGTATGTTAGAGATAATATTAATGCAGAAGATCCACAAGATATACTTGGAAATGTATATAATCTAAATTATCATTCAGTTTCATTTTGACCTTTACTCTTTGTTTTATAAAGAACTTGATGTTTGGAAGATTTTAGAACTGATATTTCAGGTAGAAATTTTGTGATGAGAAAATTGTAAAGCTTGATAATTGTAGTCTACTTTAGATTTTTAAGTGGTGAAATTCATTTTCTTTTGCAAAATAAGGAAAATTTCATCAGTTTTCCCTGATTTTCATCACAGAATTTCCTTGAATACACCTGTGGGTTTATTGCTGACATCTGTGTCTTACTGAAATAGTGCCGATATATGATTCTTCTCACCTAGGAAACCATACTTTTCTGCACGTTCATCTCTCTGCAGCATGCACATCATAATAGAGTGCTCAAACAAGCCGGATAATGCACATGACAGAGTCAACTGTCTTCCCCAGAATGGTACTGTGTCAGCATGTGTCTTACTCTCCACTCATCCCCAGAGTAAATGCTAAAATGACTCATAAACCTTGAAAATACTGTGCCTGTGCTTGCAATCACTCAGAATAATTTTCACACTCATTGAAAAAACAATAGTTTATCCTTAAACAACACAAATCTGCAATCTTTCACTGTTGTTGATGGATTAGGATTAGAAGATTTGTGAGTCCTCTTTCCCCCACAAATGGCAATAAACTTTACTGACTTATGACCTTCAGAAATGCTGTGGTTACAGGTTTCCTGCTTTTAGAGACAACAATACCTCACTGTGTGCAGATTTTGTAGTTTCTGAATATAATCTTTAGTTACCTTAACCATGATTTATTATAAGCACAGAAGAACTGTTCATTACTGTTCATTTTAGATACGTTTTGCATCTAAAATAATGCTAGGGATCTAGGGAGATGACAGTGGTAAACAGCTTTCCACACAAACATGAGGTTGTGACTTCCAATCCCTGGCATTCAATGTAAAATGCCAAGTGTGGTAGTGTGCCCATAATCCCAGTGCTGGTGAGAATCCCCACAGAATCCCTGGGCTCCCTGGCTAGTCTGTCCTGCAGAATACATGACGATTGTGTTCATTGAGAGACCTTGACTTTAGTCAGCAGGAGTAGATCTGAGGAACACATGACTTTAAACTCTGGCTTTAACATCCATATCTACCTGCACAGACATATGCATGTACACACATACGAACATGGATATACATACAACACACACACACCACATGCATAACACACACAATAAATAAATAAAATAAGATTCATTAATATGAACTTCTAGACTCTGCCTGGACACATAAGTTAGGAAACTAGTAAGACAATGCTATATTCCATTTATAAACAACATATACGAAAAATGCCTACCTTACCCTTACTTTCACTAGTGTCTCTAACAGAAGTTTCTCTTGCCACCTGTCTTGAATCTAATTTCCCTGGTTCTTGGCACTCATGTCTGAAAAGACGCACGAATTCCAGTGTGTCACTTTATGAGTATCAAAGCCCTCCTGAATGATGTCTTAATGCTTCCCTTTAACTTGGATGGAAACATAAATAATTAACAGTGGAGGAGACCAACTTTTATCTGAAAATCAAGATCTTACAGTAAAAGATCTTGTTAGTGAACAAAGACACAGGCACACCCTTCCCCCGCTACTTAGCTGTCTCACAAGAGTTAACATTTTCTGACCTCTCTCCGAAGAATGCAGTGCACCATGACTATAACAAAGCCTTGCAATGAGTCGAACACAGCAAAAAGTATCTGGAACAAAATGGAGCGTTTATCTGTCATAGCCAGAACTGCAGACATCCATGTCAGAGCCAGAAGTGGCAACACCACACAGGAGCTCCAAAGTGAGGCCCTGTGGAAGTCAAAAGAATGCGACGTTACGTAGCTGCATGTTATGCTCCAGGCCATACCCAAACCCACATTCACGGTTCAACAAAGCATTATGGTATGTGGCACCAAGGCCATTAACTTGGAAACAAAAAAGTAGGTAACATTTAAGAATGTTATTATTTTATAGTCTATGCTACAATAATTTTAAAGGCAGTTGCCAATTATAAATACTCAAGTATTAGCAAACACAATACTTTTTCATCATAGCATTTTTTTTTTTTCACATGCACTGCAAAGATTTGTAACAAGAAGATGTAAATGATTGGGACTAACATGGCATTACTGGCGGTGGTGGCTGATAAAGCTGTTGTTGAAACTACTCCACACTTGGCACATTTGAGCGTCAAACCGCTATGAGGCTCACTCATCTGACTGCAAACAAACAGAACACCCACAAAAAGAACAAAATATTGAATTGTCACCAAAATAGTTGCTGCTGCAAGTTAGCTTTTACATACGATTTCATGCAGAAAAGTATATTTATCAAGGATGAATGCTTTAGATTGTTTTAGCGATGCACTTATACCACGCATTACCTTTGTAACATTTACTTTTTAATAAGACGGGCCTTTTGTTTCATGCAAAGCCTATTTCCATCATTTACACCATACATGAACCTGTGCTCATAGATAAAAATTGGCTAATACACTGAGTTAAACATATGCATGTACTAATGTAGACATACTATGAAAAACCTTTAATCAGACCCATGGTAATCAAACAGCTAGCTTCAGAGCTTTACATAGCTGTTTGCAGAAGGAAAGTATATAATTTAAGACCGTCAGAAATATAACCATTTAATTCAGGAAGTCCAACATAGGAAGGTGCATGTCATATATACGTATCTTCAAACTTTGGGAGATGTAGTTTTTCTTAACAGACTACTATTTTAAATTTTTTCATAGCATAAATATACTTTCCATCTTTTAGGATGATCTGAGTATAGGGGCTGAGGCAATTTGATGAAATATTTGTTCATAATAAGAGTGATCATGTTCACAATAATAAAACCAATTTAAAATAGTGATTAAGTTAAAAATATTCTCTTTAATAGTAGTCACAGATTCCAAGGATTCAACTTTTAAATGTCTCTCCTGGTCTGAGAAATATTATAGGCAAATTCTGACTGATTAATTTAGATTTCATCTATTAAATCACAGAAGTAAAATGAGGCTACGTGAAAAAACTGACATACATTTTTCTTCAGATAGTGTTCTTTGAAAAATAATATGTTTATTATAACATAAACCTCTTAATAAAATTTAAAAAATGCTTTAATCAACATTCAGAATGCTTTAAAGAAATTTTCTGTGGTGTACTTCTGTAGTCTCTGCCCAAATGGTTTTCATGTCTAAAACATATTTACCCTATAGGCCTTTAAAATAATGGCATAGTGGAGCTGTGTTGTTACATATAATTAGTGGCAAAGGACGTCAATTATTAATAAACTTGGAATAGCTGATTTCTTTATTTTAACTCGTTGGTGAATAGGAGTTAAATTTGGAAATCATCATAGATTGATCGGTAGATCTCATGAGAAAAAAAAGTCAAGCTTTTGTAGCTGGGTGGGAAATTACATTTTACTGACCCAACCCAGGAGGTTTGTACACACATTCACCCAAGCTTATCATATTATGTGCAATCACTACTGTGTCAAGTTTAGTTTCTGAACTGCTCAACGGGCTTTTCAATTCCTGCTTCTAAAGGAGTACCTAGCTTCATATTCTCCCAGCAATGCACAAAGCTATCTCACCCTATCAACATAAACCCTAATTATGGGAGCCAGGCACTGGCCATTTTTAAAACTGCTTCTATAATTCTGATGAACAAACAGAATGCACATGACTGGCAGAAATAAATACTTGCATTTCTTTCTCAAGTTTGATCAGATTGCTATTAAAGAGGCATGCATTCTTTGTATTATGGCTGTGTCTTGAACATGGATATGGTTACTTTTCAACTTAAGAACACTTTGCCCTGGCCTCTGAAAGGTTGACAAGCCAAAGCTTACTAAAAATATATCTTCAATACCCAGTGCAGTAAGTATTCTAGTTGTGAAAAAAAATGATAATAAATCTAAACTTGTATTCAAAATGCTTATCCTCATTTGAGCTTTGGGGCTGATAAAGGCCTATTCACACTGTCCTTAGAGTGAACTGGCTGGACAACTTTGGTATTCTGTGGATGTGATGGAGCAGAATGGTGAGTTTATGAAGGAAGATACAATTTATTTTTTCTAGCTTATATGATTATTACACAAATTAATGAAATATGGAAAACATTTTAAATTCTAAATTGACTTGCTACAATGAAAAGAAAATGGTTTTCTGTTTAAAAGACACATTTATTGTTCATTCATATAATAAAAAGTTTAAAAATGATTTAAAGAAACAGATTAATTGACTACATATTCCAAGAGATCTAAACAGGAACATCAGGTGCTTTCCTCTTCTCTCCAAGGTGTTCTGTCTGCTTAATTATGGGCACAGGTCTTGAAATCTTATGTCTTTCTTCCCTTCTGAATTTTATTCTTTTTTTAGGAAAAAAAATTGACTAATTTTTTTTTTATTGTTAAAAATCTAACAGATTCTCTGGAAAGAAAACATTATCTTGAAAATGCTGCATAAAATCTGAAAAGAGAGCTGGAGATATGGCTTAGCAGTGAAGGTGCTTGCCTGCAAAGCCAAAGGATCCAGGTTCAATTCTCCAGGACCCATGTAAGCCAGATACACAAGGTGGCCCATGCATCTGGAGTTCATTTTCAGTGGCTGAAGGCCCTGACACACCCATTCTCTCTCTCTCTCTCTCTCTTTCTATCAAATGAATCAATGAAAATAAAATAATTTTTAAAATCTGTAGAGTGCTGCTGCTACATAGTCTCTTTAATTTCTGGTAGATCAATAAGACAAAGCAGTTTTAAAGAGTAGAAAAATATACATTTTCTGCTTTAAGATATTCTAAAAAATACATTATTTTGTTTGCAATCTTGCCAATTATCATTTTATATAAGACATATGATTATTTACAATAAATTCCCCTTGGTAAATATATTTTATGCATTAGAAAAATTTTAATGTGGTTAGGGTATTATAAAACTTGTCAAGATGTTGCATTATTTATTAAACATTTATTCATTCATCCCTTTATAAATATTAATTGAGCACAAATTACATACTTTGGTATTTCTAGTTAGTGTTTATGAAGTATAAAAAACAAAGAAATATCAAAAAATGAAACAAATGCATTGGAACTATATTTTCTTTAAATAATGCATCTAACTTCACAAGATATAACAATATATATGTGTTATATATAATATATGTATATGCAACATATGATATATATATACATACACACACACATATGGTAGCTTTGACAATTAAGAAAGTAAATTATTAGTCCAATCAGTCTAGGCCCTCTCTTTTCAATGCTTCTTTAGTTAATTCTGATTATTATTCCTCACTAGAATCTATTAATATATTCTCTGCTCTTTGAGGGTTGAAATTAGCTTCAACTTTTTGCAGCTTCTTAACATGTCCCTCACTCATGCCTCAGAATAGGGAATACATTTTAATCTACATAGACTATTCAGAATTTTGTATTACAGAAATATTTTTAAATCGAATCACTGATTTATGGCTCTTTCTGATAGTAAACAAAATCGTACTTTCTATAATATATATTAACAAACTCGGTTTTTTCAGTGAGTCATGTGTGATTTTAAGGCTGTATATAGAATTAGAGGTTTTAAAATTATAACTATATTTGCTAATATGTAGATTGAAATCAATAATCTCTAAACTCATAACACAACAATGCTGTCATCTCTTATCTCTGTTTATCACTTACAAACTGTTGTATGGGTCAAATTTGGCATTATGTGCAAAATAAATAAGTGTAAAAGTGAATATTGGCAATGAGTTGAATAAATGTCTAGCATTCTGGTGATGCACTCTCCTTTTCTGACCTCACTGTTGTAGATGACAAATTCATAGCCCCTATTCACGGTCAGGGACCTTTGTAAACATTGTACCTATCTCAGCCTCCTCATTTCATTCATCATCAGAGCCCCTGCTTGTTGAGCAAAGCTTGCTGTAGGCTACATGTTATTCAAATCATTCTATATACTATTTCATGTACTTTATGAAGCCAAAGTTATTTTCCTGTTTGATGGATGAAGAGATTAAGTTACAGAAAAATGAAGCAACAAAGATGCTTTTAGGTAGGTAGGAAACTGGAAATTTTTGACTGCAAAGATTTATCCTAATCACTACAATCTTCCATTGAAAAAAAACAAAGTTTATATCACTAATAGCAGGGCAGAGTTTCTGTACCTAGTACTTAATCTCATCAATTTATCATTGCATGATTAATCTGGACAGGATAATTGAATAAGCTGTTATGCCATCCAGCCATGTGGCAGAAAACCAAGATTATTCCTGTGGAAGGTTTAGGCTAAATTGTACAAGAAGCTCAGTGTCTCCTTAAGGAAGTACTGAAAACTGCTCAGTAACAAAGAAATGTATCCATGTAAAAAGTGATCATCTCTCAGGAAGGGCTCTCTAATGAAGCTTTTATCACACTATTGCATTTCTGAGGTTTGATATGAATAATATCAACTTTTTACACTTCAAATCATTAAACTTTGTCTTTTACTAGGGAAAAAAATATACCAGGGTTGCTTCACCTTAAAGGTCAATAGAAAAATTATACAAAAGATCATAAAATACTTCCCAGTAAGTGATCATATAATATGACTGTTAAATAATATCATACAGTACTTTGAAAAGCCGAAAGATTGTAGGGGCAAGTTTTGAATGAAGGTATATTTACTAGAAAGGGTAATGTTATAACATTTTTATATGAAAAGACACAAAGGGAAATCAAAGACATCACTATTTAATTAAAGTTTCTAAATTCATACAATGAAGAGATGATATAACTAAAAGCTACCATAAAAATCTATATGAAATGTTTGTTATGAGGCATGGTGACATTATAATGATAGTGAAATTAAGGTGGATGCTTTTTAAATGTCATAACTGAATAAAATGTACAAGTGAAAATAATGAACATCTGGCAAATTATTATCACAATGTCAAAGGAATGAAAATATTTTACAAGATATACATAATTAATGAAATTAATATACATATTATGATGATATACATAATTAATGAAAGAAAAACTAGTATTTTCATTCATTTTGATATACTTGCTCTAGTTCAGTCCTGTTACAAACTGACATTGTGTTCAATCTACCTCCTATCTTTTATGACTAAAAGTCAGAGGGCTTTGAAATTCCTTACCTCCTTACAAATATTTTGAGACTAGCATTAGTGTTCAATCTTAATTGACAAACAGGAAACGTGCAAAAATACATCTATACCTGAATCATCTGATTTATTATTTCTAGAGTTTTCATCATCTTACTTGAGCATAGAACATTAGAGAAACTTTGGGACACAGACTCTACTAGATACACTATACATCAAGCACAAAATTCAAGGCACAGTCAATGACCATCTGGACTTGGATCATGGTATTTACTGGGAATGAACCTTCAAAATCCACCAATTGCAGCTTACCCGGCTCTGTGTTTGAGCTTTTTATCTAGGATCCCATCTCTGGAAACAAGTTTATTAAATACCAAAATGCCAATCACCATGTTGACCTGTCAAACAGAAACAAAGTTGACCTTTCAATAGTATCGAAGGGAATCAGGTCCCTGTTTTCTCCTAAAGCTATGCTTTAAAACCACGGTAGTGGTATATGATTATGAAAGCAGTCATATGAAAGACCTCTCAAACACATGTGCATAAAGACATAAAGCACAACTTTAGCAGTGGTGTGCTCCACTGTCATCAGAACATTTCATTTCTATGGTATGAAGAGTAAGTTGGGAAAATTACCCTTCAATCGCCAGCAAACCGCTGGCAGTCTTCTCTCTGACCTAACATTGAATAAAAATCAGTTGGCAAAATGAGTTTTATCTGATGCTTAGAAGCAAAAAGATTTTAAATCTCCCAGAAAGGTGCTAGGGTGAACCGTGGCAGTCAGAGGCCTGAGAATTTGTCACTGTACCCAGCAGGGAGGACAGAATGGGTAGGTTTCTCACCCAGTGTTACACCCTGTGGTGGGAGGCATTTGATGCACTGTGCTTTTAAAGGGAAAGCCTATTCACCTCTCCAGGGCTCTTCAGGGGACGGACACTGACACTCATTCTTAAAATATGGTAAGATTTTCTTACTTTCACTTAACATTTTTTTTTTTTTTGCATAATAAACGTGAAACTAAAGTGGTGAGAAAATGCTCGCTTTTAAGGATAAGTATAGACTGCAGAGCTACAAACAGCTACTGGCAGAAGATTATTCAGATGAGTTCCTTGGTTTTCTAATCTGTCCAAGCATCCTGATAAAGGAAACCAGCTCCAAGATGGGGAAACCAAGACAATCAAAATTGCTTTCTTTTTACTTTCCTTGTCATTTACCCTCCTTGATCGCTGGACAACTGAATCTTCTCCGGTCTGCCTCCTTGGTCAAACCTAGAGTATGAGGCTGAAATCTGTCCAACTACTGATGTGAGGAAAACTCACAGCTCTTCTGTTAAGTGGGAACTTAGGAGGTATCACTCTTTGTAGCTTTGGAACATGAGACCATTTAATCAAGAGTGAGTACTCATCACTCTATTTCTCTTTATTTCAAGTAGGAAAAGTGTATTCTGAGGATTCTGTTAATCTACATCTTAATCATGAGAGAATGTGTCACCAATCCAATGAGTGAGCTTTGATGTTTCAATTATACACATATGCTTTATTTCTTCATTTTTGTGTCATAAATGCATTAACCTAGTAGCTTAGGGAAATAATAGTTTCAATTAAAAAAAAATAACCCTTGGGGCTGGAGAGATGGTTTAGCAGTTAAAGAGCTTGCCTGTGAAGCCTAAGGACCCAGGCTTGATTCCCCAGTACCCACATAAGCCAGGCGCACAAGGTGACACATGTGATTGGAGTTTTCTTGCAGTGGCTAGAGACCCTGGAACACCCATTCTCTCTCTCTCTCTCTCTTAAATAAATAAATATTTAAAAATATTATTTTAAAAACCCTCAATACAGCAGGCAAAAGTGTTTCTAATGGTTTTGATTCCCTGTACTTTTCTCCAACACTCATATATAGAGGCTTTTTTTTCCTCTGAATCATGAACAATATCTGTTCCCTGTACAGCTTTAAAGAAGTGGAATGAATACTCTTTAAATGCAGAAGAAAGCTTCAGTGTTGTTAAGAAAGATGTCATTTGCTTTCAAATTTTTGAATGAATTGTTCCAGAAATTGAAGGGTAATTTTCTAACTGATGATCTAATAGCACAGTGACATGAATCTTTGTTCTTAATTCAGATTAATTTTGTCCTTTACTTTCTTCAATGATTGATAAAGCCAGAAAAATTTTATAGAAGGAGGGAGAGAAGTAGGGGAGGAAGAAAAAAAGGGAGGGAGGAGGAGAGAGAGAGAAAGAGCAAATTGGTACACAATTTTACACAATTATTTTGTGGTCCCAAAAGATTAAGAAATTAAATCCTTCTACCCAATACCATAGATTGGTGGTTCTTAACTAAGGGGTTAATTTTGACCCTTCCTACAGGAAATAACAAAAGTGTCTGGAGACTGTTTTTTTTTTTTTTTTTTTTTTTTTTTTTGTTGTTATAACTGGAAGGATGCTGCCAATATGGGTGGGTAGAGGAAGAGTACAGAGGAGAACCCCACAAAAAGAAATAAAGTCCAAGATATTAATATGCTTGAGGATGAGACACTGTCAGATAGACAGATATACAGATGATAGATTAGAGTTTCAGTTTTGAAGAAGTCTCTCTACTCCTAACTATATACATTAGACAAATAGTATAAAGCTGTAATAACAAATGGAGAGAGTCTACACATTGTAGGGGAAGCATTAATTTAAATTTACTCAAGCTTCTTCACAAATCTGGAATCATTGTAGGAGAAATTCCATATTACCAAGTTTAATGTTCTTCAGTACTTAACTATAAACATTTTAGAGCAATAAAATATTGAAAGTACTTAATATTAAAATCAAAGTAATAGTTAACTGAACTTTAAATTTTGTATACAACAAACACCTTATCAAAATTGTCACTTGAAGCAAACCAGTGGGCACTTTTGCTAAGCAATCAAGAAAGGGAATCTCGGTGTTTACCAAGACAACAGCGGCTGCAGGTCCAACGAATGCGTAGAGCAGTCCTCCTTCAAGAGAGAGCCAGCAGCTGAAAATGACATTAGATCAAAACTAACAACAATTAGTGGTAAGTACTAGATCGTGGCAGTGTGGTACAAGTAGCTTATACTACACATTTGGCCTTGCAATGTTGGAGTATTTCAAAGAATTATAGCTTAAGAAAAACTCTAGAAGAAATACAAAAGGTTACAATTAGATCACTTCATGATTGATAAATATTACATACTTCTCACTGAAGAGAAACTTATTATAAGGCTTCATTTTAGTCAGTTAAAACTGACAAATGATTCATACAGTGAAATTTCTGCACCTGTTTTGTTGCATAGTGAATACTATGTATATTTTACAAAAGTAACTCTATCTCTCTGGTGGATTTTTTTCTCGCTAGCCCATCAAAGATACTTTAAACAAGGGCAGTGTGCTTCGGAAATCTTATGTGTGCTATTTACCTGCTTTTCCTTGAGGCCACTGAGATTTTAGGAGAAACTCACTTAAAAGATATACTTCAGGAAATGAATAACCCACATCTGCATGCTTTTTTTCCCCCTTAATTTTAATGTTTCCAAGACCACTAAGAAAATTCACTGGAATAACAGTTTGAATAAAGATAAGTGCAGCTGTGTTTGTCTCATGGACTAACCACTCAGAAATGTAGATTTGGATTGATAGAGACATGATAACACATTTGGGTAAAATGTTCATTCTCTGGCAACCAGAGGAAACGGAGAGGCCACAGAGTCCAGCACTGGAAGTGTTGCAACATTGCACAGCTGAATGTCTACCATTCAAGGCACTGAATCTAAGGGAGGGTGAAGGATTGCTTTTTTCCCGGCTGCTGTGCAGCCATGCCCATATTATGGACCTGGTTTCTTGACAGTTCGCAGTCTTTTCAGTCTATACAGTCACTGAGCTCCCTTTAAAAACAACACTGTTGGGCTGGAGGGATGGCTTAGCAGGTAAGGTGCTTGCCTGCGAAGGCTAAGGACTCAGATTTGATTCCCCAGTATCTAAGTGAGCCAGATGCACATGGTGACACATGCATTTCCAGTGGCTAGAGGCCATGGTGGGCACATACATATACTCTCTCTCTCTACCTCTTTCTCTCTCTCAAATAAGTAAATAAATAAAAAAATATTTTAAAAAACAACACTGTTAAGCTGGGCATGGTGGCGCACACCTTTAATCCCAGCACTTGGGAGGCAGAGGTAGGAGGATTGCCGAGAGTTCGAGGCCACCCTGAGACTACATAGTGAATTCCAGGTCAGCCTGGATCAGAGTGAGACCCTACCTCAAAAAAAACAAACAAACAAACAAGCAAACAAAAACACTGTTAAATAGCAACTGTTCTTTATCTGTTCTGTAATAAACTTCTATATATGCCTGTGGCACTAAGTTATATGACTTTACTTATAATAAGGTAAATGTAAGTTTATAAATCATACATTAATTAAAATTCTAATTGAATAGTTATATATACACACACAAAAAACACATATATCATGCATTAAACTATATTCACAAAAATGTTTGAATATCTGTGTTTAGTTCCTTTACATAAAGCAGACAGATAAAATTTACTTTCCTAGTTTGGGGTAGACAAGTGAAAAAAAAATTTTAATAAAATACTCGGAGAAAAATACCCTAGTAGGACATACGACTTTTGTTTGGCCTCTGTGGGTCCCACTGAATTTCTTTTATTTTAAATAAACTTTTTTATTTATTAAAATATATTTTAATAAAATTTTTGAAGGGTGGGTTTTGTTACAGTACATTTTATATCATGTGTGTGTGTGATGCATGTGTGTTCATGTGGGTGTGTGCAAGCCTCAGCATGCTTGTGGAGATCAGAGGACAACTGTGGATGGTGACCTCACTGCCCACTGTTTTGTTGTTCACTGCTCAGAACACCAGATTAGATGGCACTTGCTTTCTGAGCCTTTGGTCTCTGGTTCCCATCTTATGAGGGCTAAGGTTAAGATGTTAACCATTGTATGCAGCTTTTACGTGGATTCTGGCCCAGGTTGTCATGTGGCAAGTTCTTTAACCACTAAGCCACCTCCCCAGACTTCATGATATTTTCAAACATCGTATCATGAACTTTGATCATACTTCTCCCTTTCCTGTCATTCTGTTTTATCTCTCTTTCCACCTTATGCTGGTCCCACACCTCTTCCAAATTAATTTTTCTACTTATGCCTTATATTTCTTTTAATCTATGTTTCACATATGTGAGATAATATGCAATATTTGTTTTTCTGACTCTGTCTTATCCACTGTATTTTGTGTAAGTTAAGTCCCAATTAAGAAGTTTTACTTATTTCAGAAGGTAACTAACAGACTTATTATTACTATACCTTTCAGTTATTTTCCCCTAGCAATTTATAGTCATAAAGGAAACTGACGTTATAAGATCAATACAAGAATTTATTGCTTTTGACTTTAATTATAAAGTTGATAGTAGGAACCGTAACATCTATAACCTTATATTATTCCAAATAATTGATTTGCATCAAGACATTTATATTTATGTAAAAGCAATAACTTAAATTAATAGTAAATGATATTCTGCAATAAATTTTTTTGATTCTTTTTCAATATATTAATTGCATGACCAATGAAGTCTCCAGTGCCAGGAGCTCTTCATACTCTTAGGAAGTTTCCCTGGGATGGGGACATAAAGCAATGTCATCTCACTTTTGATGAACCCCAAAGTGGCCTAATGAGCAGCAATTCCTACCTCAAACCTGATTGCAATTCCATAGAGCATCACATTTGCAAATGTGTGCTTTTAAGATTATGTGCACTCTCTGCTTCTCCTTGACCCGTCAACATGAAGGCAAAGTGCAGTGAAATATGGAAGGACACTATTGTAATTCTGAAATATTAAATATCACTTTCCTGAAAAATGCCTTATGGAATTTATCAGCATCACAACTATAAGAAAGACCATCAGACCCCCTTCATTCTTTTCTAATTTCTTCCATGGATAGACCAGGCATCTTCTTCCATGAGATCTGACTACACTCAGCTATCAATTAGTATGTGTCAGCCCAAAATAGTAACAAAACCTGAATTGACATAATAAAATTTGGTTAATAACAAGAATAATAAAATAATATACATTTATCATAATATTAGAAGCTGTGGGCATAATCACATCCCAGAAGATAAAAAATTCAATATTTATCCATTTCATTAACACAATGGAATTTTATTGAGCTGTAAGGAAAAATTAAATTACGAAACTTGTAGGGAAGTGGATAGAAATGGAAAAAATATTAAGTGGTAAGTCAGGTCCAGAAAAAAAATCACATGTTCTCCCTTATATGCAGATCCTAACTTTTTATGCATATATATTCAAGGGTGGATACAGAATATGAAACTTAATAGGTGACCAGAAGAAGGGAAGCAGAGGTGATGAGAAAGGCGGCATGGAGGACAAAAGGAGGAAACATGTAGTGTGAAAACAGAAAGGAAGCTCTGATGGGGAGGGTGGAGAAGGCGGATGCAAGAGAAATGGGGGAAAGAGAAACAAAAGCAAAATTGTTTCCAAAGCACTAAATTAAACCTATATTTTGTAAATAAAATTATATAAAATAAAATAAAAATTTGCCAATGATTTTTAAAACGTATTTGAGATCAAACACATGCAATATATACTGAAATGTCTTCAAAGGCAAATATACTTGTCTTATGAACAAACTGAAAATAGGTGAGGTTTCAGGGTAGTGCTCCATTTTTCCTTACCTTTGTACATATAGGCTGTCTGGCATCACTCCTCACTAATGCAGTTTCTAACTTTGCTAATGACTCAATGACAAAATGAATGCCATCAGTCATGTCAACCAAGACAGGAAGACTGTACAATGACCTGTTTAGTTATAAAGATGTTTTATCATGGTAGATGGACTTACTAGTGGTCTGTGCCATATCCTTTCGTCCTGGTGAAGCCCACTGAGGTGGCCACTACTAACGCTGGTAAACCTGCAAGAAAAAGAATGACACATTTCATATTTAGCCATAACCACTGTGCATACTGGCTAAGCAAGAGCCAGGACAAACTCCCAAAAGGCGAAAATGCCTAAAGTCACAGCAACCATTGTTGGATGAATCATTTCACAAAGTATGTCCTATTACAAACTTTCTTTCCTGTGTAAAACTATGAGGAAAACAGCTATTTTTTTTTTGTTAGAGTTAATGCACTGCCTTAATGTTGCTAGGTTACCACAATAGAAGGTTTTAAAGGGAAGTAATAACATAGATTTAGTATATCCTTGAAGTTATTTTTTCCCCGGGGATTTATAAAATAAATTTATAGTTATAAAGTCAGAAAGGCAAAAACTGGATATTCTGGTATGATGAGGTAGCACAGAAGTGGATATTTCAGGTGGCCACATATTGATCACTATCAACATGTACTGAGAATATGAGAGAAAATCTCATCCCATAATATTTTGTTTTCAATTTACTCATGTTAACGTGAATGTAGAAACATGGAATTAAATTACCTACATATTCAATCCAACTCTGACCTTGTAATATCTTTGAGTTTATGGCAATCAATCTTACCTCATTCAAATTTAATAATTCTCTAATCTATGCTGACATTAAACAATTTATCTGTATGTAAATGTATACGTTCCATTCTTTTCAAGATCATGTTTGATAATGTTTACTTTTTCAGGTTAATCTTGAATATACTTTACCTGTCTTCAATCCTCTTGAACTGTTACATCTCTCCTGTTCTCCTCATTTGTCTCTGAGCCTTCTTGAGTGACACTGTGTTCATTTGTGAGGTTTAAAATTAAGAACAATGGACAGCATCTCGAGGAAATACCTTGAGATGTTTTTGAAGAAACACAGCTATCTATATATTTATAATGTATATTATGTGTGAGAGAGAGAGATCATTGTCTGTTTTCCCACCTCTCCCTTCATTCTTCATGTAATTGTTGACTATTTTTATTGAATAAACCAGAAAAAATAACTAAAAGGGTCTTAATTTTGTACAATTTTAATGTCCATTTTGTTCCCTATGTTCATTGTGGTTTCCTAACTGAAACTCATATGCCACATCCTGCTCGACAGTTTTAACTTTTTGCAACATAGAATGCTTTAATATTAGTTGTAAATTTGGACACCAGCTGCATACCTGTCCCACAATATTTAGTAATAATATTAAAGAAAGTAGTCATCAGTAGAGGAGAAATCTCCATGCTTTAAGAAATAAGTTGCTCTACATGCAATATCTGTTTCTTAGATCTGTGGTCTTAATTAAAGACAAAAGTGTTTCTTCACTCAATAGTACTTTAATTTTAGAAGGTCTTTATCATTGAATTTAGGCAAAAATCTTATGTAACTTTATTAGAACCTGTTCTTCGATTTTTTAAGTACTTGCCTGTTTGCTTCTACAAAAAGTCCTAAAATAGTAGCTAAATATAGATAGATCTTGCTGGAACTTGATTGATAATATTTAAGTCATCTTGATCCTATTTTTCCTGGATGAATTACTCTTGTCTTGAGTAAGTCCACTCTTAATTGCACAGGTTCCTTCTAACATCTGATGCACACCTTCTGAGGTGTGTGTGTGTGTGTAGGTGTGTGTGTGTGTGTGTGTGTTTTGGTCTACAATTTTCCATTTTTAGTTTGTACCCCTTAAAATTTAAAGACAAACATGAAAAATTCCTGGACTTTTCCTAAAACTAGTTTTTTAAATGCTCTAGCCTCTCATTAGGATCCACACTGTGAAATGTATAGATCTTTGAGATGCTTGTGTAATGGAACAATTAGAGAAACCTTTCCTAATAATGATAGGCAGAAAATTACTTCTGGGTCTGAATGCAATTCTGTTTTTACTCTTGAGTTACCCACTGACTACATGAGAAGTTTCATTTAGTCACTAAGTGACTTTCACACTAGGACATGAACAGCTCTCATTAGTTGTTTTGACATTTCTTGGAATTTGATTCTTAAAGTTTTCTTGGGGTAGCACCATGCCTAGTCAATCATGATTTACGGTTCTGAAGCATTTGCATTTTCAAGCAATATCAATGGGGAACACTCTGTTTTTCTGACTACAGTTACTTCAACTTTCACCTCATACCACGTAGGCATATTGATTCTTAGCTAAGTAGCTACATAGACCTTTGGTACTTATTCCTTTGTGAAGTTCGAAATGACCCATAATCAAAATCAAATCAAAAATTGATTCCTCTTATGTATTTCCATTTCATTTATCAAGTTTGACACAAGGTCACCTGAAGATAATCACTTTGACTGTCTAACAGCATAGGTTCATAATGCCATTTTAGCAAGAGTATGAAAAAGTATATTTCATGCTTACCCCATCCAAGGCACAAAAAGCGTTTCCTTATAAGCCGGGTTCTAATTTTTCCAGTTACAGCCATATATGACTGCCACGCCTCAGTCAAAACCCAGCAGAATGAAGCCAGGAAGAAAAAGTGCAAAAATGCAGTGGTGGTTGTACAAATGCTCTGTGGAAACAAAAATGAGAAGACTCATGCTGAACCTAGGGTGAGGACCCTTGGGTCCTTCAAAGGATTCTTTATTTCTTTTATCTTGTCTTTCTCTCCCTCACTCTCTTCTTTCCTCCTCTGTCCTTTTTCTCTTCCTTTTTAGATGATGTCTGTCTATGTAGTCCAGGTTAGCCTTGAACTTGTGATCGTCCTGCAACAGCTTCTAAAGTTCTAAGATTTCAGTCATCTTCCATCACCACCAGCTTGAAGATCGTTAACTTCACTGAGTTTATTTAATTTGCTTCTTCTTAAGGCCACAGTAATTGTTTACAGAACTTAGAAACCTTATTTTCTTTATGCTTTATACAATATCTCCAATATAAAAATATGTGTCATAATTCCATTTTTGTATTCAATGATTTTATGAGAACTCAAACTATAAATTTAAACTCAAGGGAAATTAAAATTACTGCTTTATTTGATTTTTTTTTCTTTACATGTAATTATGAGAATGATCCTTTGTTTGGTTTAATTTGTTATAGAGTCCTTCTGTCATTGCATAGGATAGATTCTTCATCTCTCTTTTACCATAGAACTCTTCCCTATTATATTATCTGTGTTGATATTAATTTACAGTTTCAAGCCAATAGCCTATCAGAAAGGAACAAAACTAACTTTGGTCTAATATATGTTTGTGATATTCCAGATACAACTGCAAAGTTTGGCTAATAGGCTACAGACAGAAATAGCATGTCAAGTATTTAATGCTTGTCTTTGGTATTATTACACAGTTACTATGCATGTCTTAATCAAATAATTTTGAAAAGCTAATTGAGTCACTGGTGGCACCTAGCCATGATTTCATAGATATTTTTCCTTATGCAACTCTATTTCAAATGTGTTGGCCATTATTTGTGACTTGGCCTCCAAAGACTAGCACTTCCATTTTGGTCAAGGCTGTTACGTATTTCCCAACTGGGATGACTCATCTGGGTAAAGCTTATTGAAATACAAATCTTTCTAAACCAGAACCAGCAACAAAATGAATTTCTTCCTTTGTCGGTCATTGTGTTTTTTATCCCCTGAAGTAAAAACAGCTAAACAAAGATGTTAGGCGGCTAGTTAGACATTAAGAGGCTTGCAGGACACTAGTGTGAGCCTGTGCATGCATAGTCAACAGCTCATAAAACCAAGGATTGGTGCTGTGAGAATCTATTTAGTAGTCAGAGAAATGGAACAAGAGTTGTATCACTGAGCTTGGGAGAACACTTCTGACATCCTGGCCACACAGAAGGTCATTAATTGATAGCTGTCTAAACCTGGCTTCAGGATCCTAAACATTTAAAAGATTGCTATCTAGCAAGATGTTTTCTAATAAAAAACAAAGACCTGCTATCACCTCCTCCTGGAAGGATCAATCCAAATGGGCCTGTCAATCACCTGGACAGGAAAATGACCCTCGAGAAAGCTTTCTGTATCAGACACTTAAAACACAGTAAAGAAAATCCTGCCTAAATGGAAATCCACACAATGGTCTCTCTGGTCATTGTCCACTCTCACCCCTTGAATGTGTTTTCTTCCACAAAGGACCGTTTGACCACTGCCTACTGTTATCCCTTGTGGGTGTGCCACTCTTTGCAATGAATTTTTCTTATACACCTCTGTTTATCTCTTCTCAATTCTTTTGACTAGGTCACACAGACTGGGGAGTTGAGGTCAGGTCAGAGTGAGATATGGGTGACAAAATGTATAACTGAAAAAATATATATATATATAACCCTCTTTCTGTCACCTCTAACTTAATCTAATGCTAAAGTAGAATCTGCCCTGACAAGGTTGATTTGTAGCAGCTGCATAGCACCATGCTAGGCACATAGTGAGTGATCAGCCAGTGTGACCATCATTCATTCATCATTTTACAAAAGTTGCATGTGTTCTTCAGCAGTGCTTTATTATTCCATCAGTACTGAAATCTACTCAGTCTGTTTCTCTGTTTGCAAGATGATAAATTCTTACCCCTTTCCGTCTCTTGACTCACGTATGATTTCTTCTGTACTTGAGATATTGGGGCTTTCTTTTTCTAAGCTAAACTTAAAAAACCTGTGAGTTGACTACTTACTGACAAATATTACAAACTCAAAAGCAAATTTAATTTGGTAAACTTTGTTCTGTTTATCCTCATCATTCTCATGTATATCCTTAATGCCAAATTCACAGAAACAATAGAAAAGATCTTTCTAAAATAATGGAAAAAAAAAAAAAAAAAAAAGTTCTCCCACAATGAACTAGGTACTGTAAGCAATTCTGTGAAAAGCAAAAGCAGATAAAAACAGATAGAGAAAGGTACTTTAACCCAAAACTAAGTCTGAGGTGCATGACTGAGATATGAAAAATAGGAAAGATTACTATATAAATGACATCAGAGATATAAAATCTCTCTAATAGTACTTCTAGTGGGAGGAAGTGGAGAAAGAAAGATAGCATTTTAAATAGTATAATAAGTCCTAGAAAGTAGAGGAAAGGAGTCCAGGGGGAGACATAAAATTAAAGACAGCATGATTCAATCCCATAGAAGACTTCTTCCAAAGCCTGGCATGTGCCACAACCTTTAATCCCAGCACTTGGGAAGCAGAAGTAGGAGGATTGCTGAGAGTTCAAGGCCACACTGAGACTACACAGTGAATTCCAGGTTAGCCTGAACTAGAGTGAGACCCTACCTCAAAAAAACCAAAAAGAAAAGAAAGAAGAAAGAAAAAAGAAAAGAAAAAAAAGAAGAAAGAAAGAAAGAAAGAAAGAAAGAAAGAAAGAAGAAAGAAAAGAAACCTTCCAGTATACTGTTCTATAAGTCATTACCTTCCATAAGGTTTGGGGGCGGGGAGAACCCAAACAGAAGAGCTCCATAAAAGGTAGAAAAAACATAGATCTAAAACCATGGGCTCTGGCTAGTAATTTCCAGGGGTGTTCCCCACACCAAGGTCCCCCAAATTAATACAGGTTATTTGCCAAAACACTTGGTTATCTGAAAGAACTAAAAGGAAAATCCCTCTTGCTGAAGAAATCACATATATCAAGTGATTATGCTGGACCTGAGAGGGGATTCAGTTCCCTCTTGTGCTGAAAAGTGCTGTGAGAGAGGCTGGAGAACAACAGTTGCCAACTGATTGATGAAACAGGAGATCCTGCCAGTTACCAAGTCAATCAGCTGAGCAAGAAGAATACACTTGTGCAATAGTGGCACATAGCAGATGTACGTAACCAACTGCTCACATATTGGATATGAGACTTGCTCAGTGGGGGAAAACTCAAACCTGGCTCAGAAAACAAAGCCAGATCCTCTAGAACAGGAAACCAGAAAGCTTCAGAGAGACTCTCCACTGCTCTTTAAGATGAGTCGATACACACAGCAATATATCTCTCTAATGGCTGGGCTTATTCCCTTTTATTTAAACAGTTCTCACTTTTGGTTCAGAATCTGTTGTATTTTACAGGTGGAGGTGAATATTGAGGCGAACAAAGATAAATCAATACATCAAGAAGAGAGAACTGACTGTCCACCAGGAGATGGTTTACCTCCACCTCATCTTCCCAGGGCCCAGAAATCATTACAGGGAAAGCAATGACACAAATACTGCATTCCTGGCTAGCCTGAAAACCAGTTCCAGGGAAGTGGTGACAGACTGTTGGGCTTTGCTAGTAACAGGCTGGACCAGTGAGGAGGCTAGCCTGAACTATTGGACATGGCCAGGGGCCCTGGGCTGTGGGGGTCACAGCTGGCCCTCTGTCAGGGGTCCCTGGAGATGGTGATCACCTTCCCTGTGTTGTAGGGTGTAGTGAGCTGTCATCGCCCAGAGTGGGCAAGACTGGCAAGGCGCTCCCCCCCAGACCCGAAAGGCTATGACCATTCCATAAGTCAGACTTTGCCCCCCACAGATCCTGACCTGTGGCTAGCTGCCCAAGAGACCCTCAAGTGGCTAAAGTCAGGTAGCCTTCTCACCCCCCACAGTTCTAAAGTCACAGCCTCCTGTTAATCTCTTCCACCCTTCCCCTACCTTCCCTTATCCTTCCCCCATAGCTATGAAGTTACTAATCCTTCCTCTATCTAGATAACAGCCCATAAACTATGCATCCGATTGCCATACAGTTTGTACGTGCCGTCTCAACCTTCCCCAAGTGTTTATAAACCCACCCCCCCCTTTCAATAAACGAGTGCTGTCCACCAGACAGTCTCCCGGGTGCTCATTGCCCGTCATATGTTCGTCACATTCACCCGCCCAGCCAGATGACCCTGCAGTTCACCCGGGACGTCGGTGGCCAACGACCCCGGGGAATAGGAACAGAACAAGCCCCACAACAGACACTATGGTCATTCAAACCTAATCAACACAGAGATACAGAGTCTACAGAGAAAGCAACCCTAAATCACATCTCTATCTTGCCCAGTAAAATTCAGGGAGCATCAGGAAACAGGGGGCAGAAAGACTGTAAGAGACTCAGGAGGGGTGGGAATAGCCTGACATACCATGTTTCCCCCATCCCTGCAGAGACTGACTAAGACCTCTTGGTCCCCACAATGAATACCAATAACCCCCACTGAAGACCCTTAATAGAACTGGGGCTGGGGAGAGGCATCTATATGTGAAACTTTTCAAAAACACATCAATTTAAGATTTTTTTAAAATATCAAGAAAAATTACTAAGAATTTAAAAAAGAAGATCGTGACTATCAGATATATGAAACACACATGTATGCCTATGCAACACATATTTAAATATATTATGCTGAAATCTTTTTAACTTCAGGAACAAGAAAATATAGATTTATTAATTTGCATTTGTTATGTGGGCACACTGGGGCCTTTTGCCATTGCAAAGGAATACCAAATAATTGTGCAACTTTTGCACCTGGATTTATGTGGGTGGTGATGGAATTAGACATGGACCTGATGGTTTTACCAACTTTATGACATGAGTGTCTTTAGCTACTGAGCTATTTTCTCAACTTAAAAAAATATTAAAACTATCAGAATGAAAAGGACAATTGCATACAAAGAAATAAAAATGAAATTGATGTTAGACTTTGTGTGAACTACCCAGGATACAAGAAGGCAATGAAAAAATATCCTGGACATTCTAAGGGAAAATAACTTTGAAGTTAGAATTCTATACCAAGCCAAACTATTATCTAAGTGGCAGGAAGATATATATGTTTTTAGAATTGAAAGAAACTTTGAAGTTTGCTACTTTAGGATTCTGTATGAAGGAATTGCTAGACAATATAAAACACTAGCAAAAATAACTCCAAGAAAGCAAATGAGACAAGTGATAGCTAGCTAAGAAAGCAGTATTTTGTGTCCAAATAAAACTTATTGAATGTATCTCATATAGTCTTAAAAATGCAGACAGCTATATATAAAATTTAAACAATACCAGTGAAGAATGAAAGGTGAAAGGAAGGAGATTTACAAAAGGAACAGAGGAAATAAAAGCATGCTAAGTCTCTATTCTGCCCCCTCAAGTATATTAGAGAGACTAATTAGCTCTAAATGATAGGAAGATACTTTGAATATTTATGTTAGTAATTTTAAACAAAAATAACCATAAGAAGTATAAATAATATATTTGCAAAATGACAGTGGGAAAACAAAACTAAGAGAAATTAATCAGTACTGTTAAATGTAGATAGGACAAGAAATTAGAAGTCTTATTATCTTTGGAATGCTTTAAATTCACTGTTTAAAAGTTAAATAAAAGTTTCATACTGGATTAAGAGTCTAATTTCAGAAACGTCTTTATGAGACACTCCTCAAATCCAATGACACAGGAAGATGGAGAATACAGAAATGAAAAGAGCTATATTCAGCAAATGTTAATATGCAAAAATCAGATGTCACAATGCTAATATCAGAAAAACCATTAAGAAAGATGAATAAGGACTTTTCATGCTAGTTTTAGCTATAAAGAAGACTCAAAAGTCACACAGCACTATGAATGCAGTCATGATTTTCTTGACGGTATATGAAGCAAGCATCGAAGAAGCTAGGAGGATAAACAGTCCAACTAGGGTTGTCGTTAAGGACTTAGGAAGCTGTTCTGAGCTGTAGAAACACCAAGGAAAGAATATAATAGTCTTATCCTCACATTCTTTCTTATCCTTCTCAAGTTCCTGCATTGATTCTTATTCCCTTATACCAGATGGACTTGCTCCCCATAGCTTTGACAATGGGCAGACCATTCACGATATTGCTGTCTTCCTATCCTCCCTACTTCCACTTTAAAACTTCTAACTTCTGTGGCACCCCTTCTTCCCAAAGCAGGTCTTTCCTTTTCCAGGACACAGTGTAATAGAGTAACCAGTGTTGTCCCACACTACCTGCTTCATTTCCCAGTGGCTACTTAAAATTTCTATGTCTCTTTTGCCTTTCCTTAAAGTTGACTTACACCACAGGGTTGCTAAGGGTTAAATGACATGATGCATTTAGAACTTGACACAATGTAACTACTCTTTTTTGAGGGTGAATTTTTAATTGTTATACCATGATATATACTAAAGTTGAATTTTTACTAGTACATATGCTTTATGTTGGACACATGTATATGTACATATGTATTCTTAAACCTTGCAAATGCACGCATAAATTAACTACAGAATACATAAAAAGAAAGAACACTGTTAGTTTTCCAGACATATTGAACTCCCAAAGGTAATGACTGCTATGATTTTTATAACACAAATAGTAATTACTCTTGGTTTCATATATTCACCTCCTTTAGTTAGAATACATGTATAACCCCTTAGTCTACAAATTTATTAAACCAAAAGTCCAAGTCCTTCCTATTATGTTTTTGTCCTTCTTGCTTTATGACTGTGGTCAAATTTTCTGACAATTTAAGCTATACCCAGAATTCCTTACTTCTTGCTCATACCTATTCTTAACATCCAGTGTATTCTTGAATTATCCTCTCCTACAAATCCCCTATGACCAATGAATTAAAAAAAAAAAAAAACTTGAGGTCTAGAGACATGGCTTAGTGGTTATTTGCCTGCGAAGCCTAAGGACCCAGGTTCGACTCCCCAGAACCCATATAAGCCAAATGCACATGGTGGCACATGTTTCTAGAGTTTGTTTGCAGTGGCTAGAGGCCTTAGCACACCCACTCCCTCTTTCTCATTAATAAATAAAGTACGGAGTTTTTTTTTTTTTTTTTAAGTTGAGCGAGCCCTGAATTTTTAATTTGCAAATTAGAAACTTGCTTATTATATGATTTTCAATAGCTTCTCTAAAGCTTTACCAAACCATGGATTGTTTAATTAAAGGAATCATCAGGCAATTAATTTGTTCTTGAATTAGTTTTGGAAATTTTTATTTTCCAAAAAGTTATCTACTTCAATGCATATATGTTTTCTTACAACTTAAAAAAATATTATGGGGCTAGAGAGATAGTTTAGTGGTTAAGGCACATGCCTGTGAAACCTACTGACCCAGGTTTGATTCTCCAGGTCCGATATAAGCCAGAAGCACATGGTGGCACATGCGTCTGGAGTTCATTTGCAATGGCTAGAGGCCCTACTATGTCCATTCTCATTCTCTCTCTGTGTGTCTCTCCCTCTCTGTCTCTGTCTCAAATAAATAAAAATAAATTTTATTAAAAATTTATAATGTTGCTTACCCCTGTTTCTTCTTTATTTTTCTATTTGAGACAGGATCTTCTTGAATTTTGTCCTTCTGTCTTCATTACCTGAGTACTGTTATGATAGGCCAGGCTTGTTTCTTTTTTATTAGTTTTATAAGAGAAGTCAATTTTACTACTTTTTTCAAATTGTAGCCTCCACTGTAAATATCTACTATATAAGGCTTCTGTAAACATCATGATACAGTTCCCAGCTGTTGGTGGAGTCTCAAAATAGTAATTCGTAATCATCATTCCTCACACATATTCTCAACTTATTGTAGATACTTTCCTGGGTTAGACCAGTTCTTAATGTTACTCTAGAAAGTATAACAGAAACGGAACAATCACTATGCCTTCATGCTTTTATTCAGAATGCCATTGGAACTGATTTATTTTAGAACCAGCTATGAAAGCTTAATCACATGACCTCTATGAGGATGAATTTGGGAACAATGAAAAGTGTGAACAATAAAAGTCAAAGTGTTGTCCTTGGTGGTGTGCAAGATGAAGGCAGATCATCATTTGACTTTGAGTTCTGGTACTCTCCAGATGCCTGGGAGAAAATGGCTGTCCATGACCATCCACATGGTAGAATTATGTGACATGCCACCACTCATCCTGGTGTGGAATTCTAGGAGGGGAATTAATGGAAACAATTTTAACCCTATGATTTGTTTTTGAATTTGCAGCTACTTTCCAAATTCCCATTTATTTATTTCTGAGCTACCTAATTTTTTCAAAGCCAAGCATGTCCAAAAATGAACTCTTCTCCCGCCTTCTTAAGCTAAATCCTCCTTCTGCCTTTCTAATAATGAAACATTATTGTCCCCAGCCAGAAATTGCCATCTTTATAATTCTCCCAATTAATTGTCAATTCCTGTTCAATTATACCTATGCTAAGCAAATCAAATCGATTTGAATCCACTGGCTTCTTCATTTGCATGTTATCAGTTGAGGCCATCACTCAGTCTCTTAACACAAGAGTAGAATTTATGTAAGGATGTCACCCATCCATCCCTTCTATTCCAGTGGCAGGAGAAAAGTAGACATTCCAGACCTACAGAAACCTTGGTAGGACATCCTGCTTCCTCCTCTCAACAAGTTCAAGACAAAGGCCTTTGAAGAGGCCTGGCATATACTAAGTGCTTAACTAGCATAGGTTGTAGTTATCAGTATGTTCATAATTTTCAGAAATGGAGGGGTGGGTGTGTGTTTACATTGAGAAATACTAAGCATGTTTAATAAGTGAAGAATCAATCAGAGAAATGATAGCATTGAGTTCTAGGAAAAGTCCAATGGAAATAAAATCTGGTCTTTGATAAAAGGGGAAGTCCTGCTTGACTTTTAAGGGAATGGGAAGTAATCTCAACTTGTGAGGTCTATTATTGCTTTGTTTGTTTGGTTTTTCTTCTTTGCTTCTGGAGTGGGAGTTAGGTCAGATGTTAAAGCTACAGTTGGGGGGGCAGAAGTTTGAATATATTGAAACTATTGGAAATTCTCTTTGCAGAGGATTAGAGAGATAATGTCAAAGTTCCAGAAAGCAGTGAATACTCTGATGAACTGAGTGGTCATGTATTTTTACCACCTCTTTACCTCACTGGATAAACGAAAGTGCCATAGCACAGATTCCCACCAATGCTGAAACCATGGATTCTAGTTCTCTGCAAAGGTAGAAAAATACTGATTTTTTCAGTTTTCCTGCTTGGGATTTTCCTCCTTCTACTGGGAAATAACTGTGCACAGCACTGTCTCCTTCCCTCTGTGACCTGTGACACACTTCTTGAAACTACTCTCCCACAAATGCTTGCTCCTCTGCCAAAAACTATAAACCAGCTCTCTGAGTGACATTCATGTTACTGCAATCAAATGTTAGCAACTCCATCTTTCCGAAGGAAGTTGAAGAGGTCACCAGCTTCTTGTTTTCTTGTTAGTAAACAATTTACATTTGAAAGTCTGGAACCCTACTGGGCCCAGTTCTCACTTTCACAGCATGTGGGGAAACGACTGTACTTAGGGCACTGTTAGTCTAGGTAGGACCAAAATAACAGATGGCAAAACAAACATTTCTAGTGCCAATTACTTTTGTAAGTCATGACTATAAAAATTATTTTCAAAGAAATTCATGGGCTGGAGAGATGGCATAGCAGTTAAGGCACTTGGCCTGCAAAGCCAAAGGATACAGGTTCGATTCCCCAGAACCCATGTAAGACAGATGCACAAGGTGGCACATATGTCTGGAGTTTATATGCAGCAGCTGAAGGTCCTGGCATACCCACTCTCTATCTGCCTCTTTCTGTCTTTCAAATAAATTTTAAAATATCATTTTATATATATATATATATATGAATGAAATTCATTTATTGGGAAAGAATATCTTAACCAAGAAAATCCCCAGGGGGTCCCTTTCTTTCTTTCTTTATCATGTCTTAAGAGTTTTTATTTTCAAGAAATTCAGGATCAAATATTTATTTGGGTACCACCAGTGTAAGAAAGTCTTGACATAACCAAGATAGTGTTTCAGTTATATAGAAACAAAAAAGTTAAGTAACTATAAAAGCATCTGCTGGCATATGTGTGTGTGTGTGTGTGTGTGTGTGTGTGTGTGTGTGTGTGTAGATATCTGGAATAAATAAGTTTAAAAGACTTCTAATTCCAGTTTATGTTATTGAACTTTTGTTATACAAAATAGATTATTCAAATTAGCCATTTCATCTTATCAATACAGAATATAGTAACATTTTATCTAGAGGCATGGGCTACTAGCAAAAATTTGACTAAAAAGAAGGAGGGAGTCCTGCTTCATTCTCTGTTACATTTTAGAACACGCGTGAATCCCAGGGTACTGCACAAACACCAACTATTTTGCAGAGAGATGGTGACAGCATGATCAAAATGCTGCTTCCTTCAACTGAAACTTTATTGTTAGGCTCCTCTGGCTTCAGAATGATGTGTTATATGTTAATATGTTTCCCCTTATATAATAATTGTTATTTGAAACCATAACAGAAAAAAATGTTAACAAGAAAAGAGAAGCAAAATCCAAAACACCATTATGTCAAAAATAGATCCTATAAAATATTTTTAAGTCTAGTTGCTTTATTCTTATAACATGACTTTAAATTACACATTTTAAACTCATGTGGATTAGTTGAGAAACTCCCTCCATTTTTACTCACAAGCATAAAAGTCATGCACAGTGAAAGAGAGATTATGTGAGCAAGGATTGAGGAGGAGAGGGTGGAGAGGGGTGGAGAAAAAGGAAAATGTGTTCCCTGTCTTCTCTGGAGAGCTATAATTTCACTCTTTTCATTTAAGTGGGTGAAAACTGTTCCCCTCACCCCACCTCCAACCTTGCCTGCTTCGATTCTTTTCCATACATTTCTGCCTTCTGAGGAGAGGCTGGCAGTAGTCAGTATTGGAACAGGAAAGAGAAGAAAGAGGGTCCAATTACATGCAGCAACCTGTCCTGTGGCCCCAGTGCCTCCAAGCCAGAATTCCACATGCCTTGTCTTGTCCATACAATCTACTAATGTAAAGGAACCAAATACTATATCAATAACTGAATCTGTTCAAATCAAGTTAGTCCTATACGAATAGTACCTAAGTGCCTGCTCATCTGTTTCACTCAGTTCAGTTCAAACATACCAAGAGTATAAGAGAATTAAATTATGATTCACAATCAGTCCTCAATTCCAGCCTGCTTTGTATGAATGAAGCACTTGAGTAGGACAGAATATTTTGCAGGTTTCTAGGGTGACAGAATGCATGACCACAGTAAACAATGACTGTGCCTCAGAAGAATATCACAGTTCTTTTTTTCTTCCCATGAATTTGAAATTATTTTCTCTTCTAGCATTACACTATCATTTAGAAATTCCCATTTTTCTTTGTGTTTTATTGATGATAGTTTCTAAGAGGAAAGAATATCTCTCTCCTTTGTAAGTCAATTGAAATATCTGGCACATGGGTGTTATCCAGGAAACATCTCTGTATGAAAAGAAAATAAAACTCTGCTATTAAGAATTTCAAGGAGGGTTCTGGTCTGAATAGATATGCTATCACTGACAAGTGATTAAGTGAGAATTCTCTGAACACTGTCATAGAGATGACTAGTTTTACTCAGTATTTGTTTTCTCTTTGTTCTCATGGTAGAATCTAAAAAGCATTTGGGGTCCTGTAATCAAAACTGAATTTCCCATCTTTTACATCAGTGAAGGTCCTACTGTTAAATCCATGACATGCAAAATAAAGAAGAATAGTATCTGAGGTGGTAGGGAATACTCTTATTTCCATTTTCTACTCTGCTCTTGGATGGAAGTTGACATGATGGCTGGAGCAAGAACAATTTCCATGAGTTGGGGTATGGATTCTAAGTTTACAAAAAATAAATGCATTTGAAGGAAATGCACCATTAATATTCACACAGCTATCTGTACTTATTTGAAAATACAACAAATTTATCTTCTTATGTCATTCCTGTTCCATTTTTCCTATAACTCATGATTAAACCTAAATGGTACATTTGGTATCAACAAGTATAAAATAAACATTTTTCTTGTTCTAAATTGGTAAAATATTATACATGTATATGCTTGAGTAGATGTAATCTGTGAACTGACTGAAATAAATTATGTTCATTTACCTAACTGAAATTAATCCAAATATTTGTTTATACTTCGTTTAATAAATACACCCTCAGTTCACAAAGTTCCCTTTCAATTTCACCAGCAATTACTGGCATTTGTGAAGTGTACTAAGTTTTTGTATAACTTTAACACATACTGTCTCATTTGGTGCTTGATAAGAAAGTGGAGTGATTATTATGACCTGATTTTATGAGTAAATAAAACATTCTTACTAAGATGGACTAACTTTCTTAATGTCATACTGCAGGGGTAGAGCCAAGACTCAAATTTTAACCTTTTGTTTTTATCCCAAGTCTTTACATCAAATGGTCACAGTGGGTATGTTTGAATGAGAAATTAATGATATTATGTAAAACTATCAGACTGGATTAGACCCCAGAAACCTAAGACTTCATGCTGGCAGAATTGCTACATTGGTCCATCCCTGTCTTTCTGGTTTATGCATGTCAAATTCCCTCAGCTTCCATGTTATCCTACATTTAAGGTAGCCACTAGATATCCTTTTCCACTGCACACTTCATTCGTAGCTTGAGTCAAACCAATTCATCTGCTTGTCTGAGATGGGGACTTGTTAGCAGAGGATGAACTGCTATGCCACCCACATGCTGTGCCCCTTCATTCATCCTCTCCCTGGGTCCCAGACAGGACAGC
Organism: Orientallactaga sibirica; assembly: GCA_036365145.1. Classification (NCBI taxonomy): domain Eukaryota; kingdom Metazoa; phylum Chordata; class Mammalia; order Rodentia; family Dipodidae; genus Orientallactaga; species Orientallactaga sibirica. The sequence continues at coordinate 24,893,792 of JAEOAD010000006.1, forward strand.
TGAAATAAATGCAAACAAATGCACAGTGATTCTTCTACCACTTTCAAACATAAGACTGGGAGGTTCTAGAAGAAAAGTATATATCCCTACTCTTGGCTGGAGAGATGGCTTAGCATTTAAAGCTCTTGCCTGCAAAGCCAAAGGACCCAGGTTCGATTCCCCAGGACCCACATAGTAAGCCAGATGCACAAGGTGGCACATGTGTTTGGAGTTCATTTGCAGCACCTAGGGGCCTTAGCACACCCATTCTCTTTCTCTATCTGCATCTCTCTCTCTCTCTCAAATCAATAAATAGAAATAAAACATGTTTTAAAATACTTTATAAATCCCCACTCTGTGATAACAACAAAACCTTGACAGGATGCTAAGACGTGACCTTTGAGAAAAATGGTTAGAAATGGGTAAATCAAAGCAAATCTTGTTAAGAGGTAATTTCATGTGGTCAGAAAGGAAAAGAAGGGTAATGCAGAAGGATTGTATATAATATAACCTCCATCAACTGTGATTCCAAGGAGAATGTCATGGAAACTCAAAATGAACCAGTATTCCAATTACTCAAAAGCCCGTCTGAAGCTTCACGTTAAAAAGTCTTGACATAGTTAATGTGTCCTAGGAAACCCCTTTAACTGTGCTTAAAAATGTAGTACTTGGCATAAGTATGATTCTGAAACCCATAAAAATTAATTATGATACGTATTTTAGTCACTAGAAATGAGATTGCATCTTTAACACCATAATTTCATAGGCGATAATGATATGAGGATAGATTTTTAGAAAGGAAAAGAAAAAGGAGCATTACTGAGAAGATAATGCAGCAGTACTCAACGTTCTCTTTTGAAAGTAGAGTAAGGACACAATAGGGGCAGCAAGAAAGTGGCTGCAGAAGTGTTTTTTTTTTTTTTATGCAAGAGATAGAGAGAGAGAGAGAGAGAGAGAGAGAGAGAGAATTGGCACACATGAGCATCCAGCCACTGCAATGGAACTCCAGATGTGTGTGCCACCTTGTGCACATGCACGACCTTGTGCATTTGCGTCATTTTGTGCATCTGGCTTACGTTGGACCTGGATAGTCAAACATGGGTCCTCAGGACTTGCAGGCAAGCACATTAACTCTAAGCCATCTCTCCAGCCCAGAAGTATTACTTTTATAAGTCTATCTACTCCAATGTCACCAAACGCAGCAAAGGAGAAGAGAGGAGGTAGCCGACATTTAAATGGGAAACTTATAATGCTGCCTATATGAAACTCTAATCTGAAGGTAAGTAAAAATTGTGGGAAATCTGGACCTCCAGATTCTGCAACACATTATGCCGTATTCCACTTGGCCCTGTCGTCCCTATGAGCCCCAACAGCACCTCTCACTCCATACTCCGTGCCACATATGCACATGTATGAACCTGAGATGGACCTTCTACTTGCTACATTATTGTTGCTGCTGTTAGGTGCTGTAATCCTAGGATGAGTCACAAGATAAGGAGAGAGAGTAAGGGAGCTTTATGAGGTAGTTGGGGTGACTAGACTCCTGAAGGTAAAAAGCAGAAATGTCTTTGGTCTTATTCTTGCAGTCTCCACTTTGTTAGAGACCCAAAGATGATCTGACTTCTCATCTCTTGCAAAAAAGAGATTTGTTTTCTCACAAACAATCTGGGCCCCTCCTTGGAGGGAAGCCTTTCCTAGGATTTAAATCCAGTCCTAACATTGTAGTTGGTCAGGTTCATCCCACAGAACTTTCATGGCTAGCCTCCTCCTGAGATAGCCTAGCCCAGACCAATCAGTTATCTCTCTGGCTCACTTGAGCTGGAAATTAGGGCCCACCACCATAAAGTAATAAATACATTTGCAAGGGGGTGCAAGCTCTCTGGGCTGCCTGAACCTCCAAGTTTTGGTGAATTTGCCCTTGTGTTGGCCTGGCTTGGCCAAGTCAAGGAGAAAAGCCCCTGGCCCTTGCTTCCCACTTGGCTTTTTACCCTCTCTTGCCCTCCACGCGGCAGGAATTGTTTGTAGTTTCTTTCCTTTCCTCTCTCTCTTTTTACTTTTCTTTCCTTGGTTCTATACTTGGTTCTATACTTCCTTCAATAAATGCAATAATTTAATCATTATCCTTCTCAGTTTGATTTGCTTGGTTCTTTGCTTAAATACAACACCTTGTTGTATGAATGATTAAGCACGTGAATTGCACAGTGATGGGAACTTCCTGTTGTTGCACTGAGAATCTCTAGTTGCTGATAGAGTTGACCATCTCTCCAATGTTGGTTTTTTAAGCTCTAACCCTAAGTCATTTTTTTTCTATGTCCCTGTGCTTGGGACTCTGGATCTCAACTGAGTGCATCCAGGAATAAAAGTAGATAAGGGGTTATTCTCTTACTGACAAAACTGGAAACTTTAAGAATAAATTATAATGTTAATTGGAATGATTATAAAAGTGAGTTCTGCATGGGATGACAACAGAGCCAGACACCACTGTGCTTACAGAAGTAATGCTATGATGGTGGCTGATCATTCCTTTGATATAATCTGAATTTCTATGGCCTAAGAGAAAATCCATAGTGCTTTACTAACTTCCACTTCTACCCAATACATACAGATATTCGAGGGCTTGAAGAGTAAGAGAAAGTTCTGTAGATAAGAAAATATCCCAAATTGATTATACACATGAGTCAGAGCCCAGTTAGTAAATTAAGACACTGTTCAACACATGTGGCCTTGGTTTGAATTTAGTCCGTACAAGCGTTATTTATTTTCACTTTGGTTTTTCTTCTCCAACTCCAATCATACGCTCAGACATGCTAGTCTTTTTTTTTAAATACTTTTAGTTTGTTACTATTTTTTCAGATAGTTTATATTAATTACCATTATATAATTATAATTTAAATAAAATGAAATCAGAGTTTGATGAATTCATTCATGTAGCTACGTGTCTCAATAATCAGAAATGAATACACAATATATAGCCATTTTCTTCAGGTTTCTATTAAGCATGCTTTTGAATTCACTCACTATAACATGACAAAATTCCCTTCCATTTAAAAGAAATTATTTATTTACTTAAGAGGCAGACAGAGAAAGTGAGGATGGGCACACCAGGGCTTCTTGCCACTGAATATGGACTCCAGATGCATGTGCTACTGTGTGCATTTGGCTTTATGTGGGCACTGGGGAATCAAACCTGGCCTGTCTGGCTTTGCAAGCAAGTGCCTTTAACTACTGAGCAATCTCTTTAGCTCCTCCTTCCATTTTTAACTATTGGTTTTCCTCATATTAATATTCTATATCTTTTACATACTCATCTATTGATGAACTACTTCAATGTACAGGATAAGAATGTTTGATGTAAGTCTTTGTGTGAGCATTTGTTTGTATTTTTCTTTGGGATGTTTCTTGACATCCACCTTGAGGAGGGAAGACTCATCCTGAATGTGGGTGGTATTATCACATGGGCTGGGGTCCCATACTGAATATGAAGGAGAAACAGAGCTGAGCACTAGTCTTCATCTCTCTTTGCTTCCTGACAGCTGATGAAATGCGACCAACTGCCTCTAGCTCTTGCCACCATATCTTACTCTCCATGTGAGCTAAAATGAACCTTCCATTCTGAAGCTGTTTTTGTCAGGCTTTTTTTTTTTTTTCTTCTTTATTTATTTATTTTTTTTTTTTTTGTCAGAGCAATGAAAAAAGTAATTAATAGAGTGAGGTTATGTGATATTTCACTTTCAATAAAATGACATTGCCTTTTCAAAACTGGCTACATCACTTTATACACTTTATACTCCATATCAGCCACACTGTTCAGTGGCTTAATACTTTGACAACATTTGATATTACCAGTCCTTTTTTTTTTTTGAGAGGGGGGGGGCGCAGACAGAGATGGGCATGACAACAGCCTCTCAGCTGCTATGAACGAAATCCAGATGCGCGCACCCCCTTGTGGTCAACTGCAGCATTGCGCCCTTGAGTCACTTTGCATCTGGCTAAACGTGGGACCTGGAGATTGGAACCGCTGGAGATTGGAACCAGCGTTCTTAGGCTTAGGAGGCAGGCACCTTAACCGCTAAGCCATCTTTCCAGCCCTGTTACCAGTCTCTTTAACCTTAGACATTCAATGATTGGCAAGCTTATCTCCTTTAGATTTTAATTTCTATTTTCCTATTGACTTAATATTGCATACTTTTCCATAAGCTTATTAACAATTCACATGTCTTCTTCTATAAAGTGACATGCTCATCTTAACTGACCCCTAAGCAACTGTGAAAGAATTGTGTATAGAAAAGCATAAATTTAATCTTCATTCTAGCAAAAGTACCCAATGTAAATCACGAGCATCTTCTTAATACAAGGAAAGCCAAACTTTGACATCAGTGAAGTATGTCCTTGCTAGGCATGGCAGTGCATGCCTTAAATCTCTATACTCTGGGAGACTGAGGTAGGACTGCTGGGAGTTCAAGGCCAGCCTGGGGTTAGAGTAAGTTCCAGGTGAGCCTGGGCTCGAATGAAACCCTTCCCTAAAGCAAAACAAAACTATGTTCTCATGATTCTAATAAGGAAGTCATTTTATCATTCTATCAATCTTTAATCTCTATGAACCAGAAAAGAAAGTTTCAATGAAATAATGGTAATCATCAAATATCAGCTTTGTTGCACAGTCATAACTTGAACACCTTATGATGAATAACTGAAGAAATATTAGATAGTATTTCTTTGTTTTAGGATCAAGAATTTAAGATTAGTATAATTTAGAAAAACTTCATTTTCAACAACAAGCCTCCTGGAGGTTTTACTATGTTGTTTAAAATGACTTTATATGTGTTTAGGGTCCTACCTGTATTAATCCTAGGCGCTACAATAGTCCGTCCAGGAAGTAATAGTGTCTGTTATTACCATATGTCGATAGTACAAGTGAGTAACAGATAGAATAATTTACATGCCCAGAATGTTATAAATACCATGAGCCATGCTAAAAGTCAATCTCTGACACACTGACCTATTGACCCACGTTGTGATATAACCCTATACTTCATCTTAAATATCTGCAACTTATAATTTCACACATGATCAACATCACACATGAAGAACAGGGACATTTTTATCTAGAATGTTCCACTTGGAAACCATGTATTAAACAGGAATAGTAGTACAGATTTTGATACAGGTCACTTAGAGGAATAACTGCCCTTAGTTGCAAGATAGATAAATGGAAAAATAAAAGGAATATTTGGTCTCCAAAGACACTGCAAGTCAAAGTAGAAGCTGAGGATATAATGCACCACTAAATTTGGCACTGTAAGTTGCTACACTCAATACAGCAAGAGGAAGCAGTAGGAGAAACAATTGGACATAGACCTGTGACATACCAAGGCTGACAAAAGATAGTGCCAAATAATTCAGACAACAGACTAGAACTTACAGGTTATGTAGCTAAGAGTCCATATCAATAAAACTAGAGTGTAGAGAAAACAGTTTCAGTGTGAGAGATATCTGCTCTTATTACTAAGACCAGTTATGTTCTACTCACTGTCCAGTCAATGTAAGAAAGAGTCTAAGAAATCCATCATACAGGGTTGGAAAGAACCATTGCATTTTTTTTTCTATTACCTTTAAATTCCTAGTACTAGGAACTAGATATGCTCATGTATATGTTGGATTTCTTTTTTATTCCAAAGCTGTAGAAAGTTAATGAGTTTTCAATGTTGAATTAATTATTGACACCATAAATTTTTTGGTGAACTCCAATAACCTAAAATTGTAAGGAACTCAAGTTGCTTTACTTTCCATTACAAACCAAGAATTGTGAAAATGATGTTCTGTTTAGAAATTAGGAAATAATTTATAACCTTCTTTATGTTATGGTTGAAATTTTGCTTGGAATAGGATTATTGAAAGAAGAAAAATAAATGACAATGGTTAAAAGTGTGAAGTGTGTCCACGTTAGCATAAGAGTCAGAGACAGCGATCAGTGGGGTAGAGGCTGCAGGTCTCAGAAAGGGGTCCCAAGTTAGGGAAAACATCTCCCAGGGAAGAACCATGATTCATAGGATGGGATAGCTGTTAAACTGATGTTGTAGTTCTGTTTAATGTCTAAACCAAATCTCAGGCACTTAAGTAATGAAAGCCACCTTTGTTTAGCAATCCTGGAACAGAAGTTTCTTTAAAGGTAAGTTAGTTTCATGTGTGGTTTTCAAGTACTGTCTCTTACTATGACAATGAAAGGTTAAAGATGAACAAAGGAAAAAAATTCAATGAGGCGGAACGGTGGTGAACCTCTTTAATCCCAGCACTCAGGAGGCAGAGGAAGGAATATTGCTGTGAGTTTGAGGCCAGCCTGAGATTCCATAGTAAATTCCAGGTCATCCTGGACTAGAGGGAGACCCTACCTTAAAAAAAAAAAAATCAATGAAAGATGGACTTCCAAGAAAAGGATCTGAAAGAAACTGAATGGATGCTACATGTGAGATGGAAACACTGTGAGGCCAAAGACACAGCTACGAGGAAGGGCACCAGGTGCTTCTACTTGCCCAGGAGCTTGACAAAGCTTTGCATAGGTTCCTCCTCACTGCAGCACCAGCTCCCCTTTGCTCAGAGAAATCATTTTTATTACTATTTATGTATTTATTTATTTGAGAAAGAGGCAGAGAGAGAGAGAGAAAGAATAGGCACACCAGGGCCTCTAGCCACTGCAAACGAACTCTGGATGCATGCTCCATCCACCTCGTGCATCTGTCTTTCGTGGATTCTGGAGAATTCGGCTTTCCAGGCAAACGCCTTAACCACTAAGTGATTTCTCCAGCCCAGAACAATCATTTTTAAGAAGTTTGAGATTGTAAAGCTCTGCACCCATGAGTTGTAAACCTACAAAGCACGCACACCCCACTCAAGGATCCAGGGCCTCCTTTGAAATGCATTCCTCAAGCCCTCCTTCCCACTTTCTGCAGAATTAACAGACACACATGGCCTAACTACAAATTGACCTGCCTCTCTCCTCCACACGTGTTCCATAGCTCACTCTAGCCTTTAAAAATATTCCAGCATTTTGTCCAGTACAGTTGTGTTCAATCTTCCTCACCTACTGCAATAATCTCTTTCCTCTCCTACTGAATTGAAAGTTTCTCTTGTCGACTTTAATAAGGGTGCAGTGACTCTCACAGTAATTCCCAAGTCATGCGAGAACCCTGATACCCCAAGAGGATAAGCATCAACATGAGCATCATTGACAGTAGGAATTCAAGCCAGGAACTCTGTCTTATATGAGCAAGTTCTCTTCACTGTTGCAATATTGAAGGGGAAAAATGATGGCAAAAATGATACAGGTAAAATGATATCTGAGAGAAATCCATTTTGAATGGATTTTTATTATTTAAAAACACACATCATGGGCAGGAGAGCTGGCTCAGAAGTTAAAGACACTTGCAAAGCCTAAAGATCTGGCTTTGATTCCCCAGTATTCACATGAATCCAGATGCACAAAGCTGTGCATGTGTCTGGAGTTCATTTGCAGTGGCATACTAGGTCCTAGTATACCCATTCTCATTCTCCCTCTCTCACTGTCCCTTTACTTGCAAAAAAATAAATAAAATTATTTTTTAAAATGCATCAGAAACAAAATTAAATTTTCCATTTTTAAATTATAAGCATCTTTTCAGTATTGACTTATTTGGCTGTTTCTCCCATTCCAAAGAGCTCCAAATTACTCACAGCTATAGCTTGAAAACAAAATGATCCAAAGGCTTGGTTGCCATGGATGGACTTTGGGAAGGGATTGGATCACGATGCATAATTTGATGGCATCATTGGGAAGTGGTGGACACTAGGAGGTAGAAGATAATTGAAGGAAGAAAGTCACTGGAAATGTGGATTTTGTCTCTAGATACTTAGTTATTTCTCAGGTTCCAGATTACTATGCTGTAATAGTTTTGTTCCATCATGCCCTAGCTAACATGTTGTTTTTGCCTTATCTCAGGCCCAAAGCAAGGAAACCAGCTGATCATGAATGAAAATCTTCAAAACAATGAGTCAAAATAGATGCATATGCCCTTAGTTATCTATTGAGGGTAGTCTGTACAGTGATGAAAAACTGACTAAAACAACAACTGATCCCTTCTTATGTTACATGATGTATGACACATCTTTTGCAAATGTTTTGTTCTCTTCTCACCTAAATACTCTGAAAATCAACATTCCCCACAACATCCTGGTTCTTCAGCTTTATTGATAAGATTACTGAGCGGAAAAGTTCAAAGATATCATTCGTGCCTCCTTTATACCTTAATGATAAGAAATGAAGATATTTTAGTAAATCCACATCAAAAAGCCTACTTAAAATATGTTTGCTTAAAGTAGTTTCTTTAACCTTTTCTAAATTGTTGTCTTTGGGAAACAAGAAGTTATGTAGTTACTAGGGATACATATACATATATATATATATATATATATATATATATGTGTGTGTGTGTGTGTGTGTGTGTGTGTGTGTGTGTATCCTATTGGCTTTACACATTACTAAACAATCTCTAATGGAAACAGTATATGGCCTTCATTAATAATCTCACTGGCAAAGTTCCTAGTTCCTACAATTGGTCACCAAACCCTGTAATTTCCAGTGTTAATGTGGTTATTCATTAGTCATGTGGAATTTATCTCTCAGCTAAAGTGTGAGAGAGATGAGTTTGTCTACATGTGGTAAAATACTACTATGATATCATCTTTGATTGTGCCGTGTTAAACTTCATTTTAACAATCATTTAAAAGAGCAGCTGTAAATTTTTACATAGTCAAATAATGTCAATATGTGAACCAATATTAATCTGACTGTGAAATCTTAGGAGCCATGACATGCCTGAAGGTGATGATGATGAGTTCAGAGGTCAGGTTTGGATTTTCCTGCTGAGGTTTCTACAAAGTATCTTGGTATGGTCTCTAATTGTCTCACAGAAGTGATATGATAATATGACATAATTCAAGTGCATATCTTTTCAAATGAAAGCTCTTTCAAAGAGGAAAATTATTATTTTTTTTATTTTTTATTTTTTTACCGAGAATAGCCATCTCTTTCTGAAGAACTCAAGTGAGAATACAACTATCTATATGGAATAATTTTCAGATAATGTGTTTTTATCACCTCCTGTCCTGGGACATGACTTGTGCTGAAAGACACTCTGTCTCATAATTTTTTGACATGTGGAAGTTCTAATCATTGCTAAGGAAGGAATGAAATCATATTAAGATGTGAAAAAATGTTACCGTGTCCTACAATGTATATTTGGGACATGGAGAGAAGTGGGATAAATCAGTGAAGAAGATAAAATAAGTGGGTAAAAAACGATGTCATGGGAGTGTGTCTGAGTCCCTTGTTTGTCAAGAAGACTAGGGAATGACAAACAGTGCACACTCCTTATTCTCTAGCATTAACCTTCATAGGCTTATTTAACTCCCTGAAATTTGTAGTGCAATTCTATCTGCTTATTACAGCTGTTAACGGTCAGACTCCCATCTCACTTGCACAGTCATCATCTTGGTTAACATGAAGGAAACATTCTGTGTCTGATGAGAGCCACTGATACAGCACAATTTATTATTTGGCTTAAATGCTAACATAAGCCACCAGGATAACAGCTACACAGGCTAGCCTGAGGCATAACAAACCATTCTACACATGGGTAATAATAGTCCATCAAGTAGAATATACACTATCACGTTTCCCACCAAGATTCAACTAGAAAGCCTCATTCATAAGCATATGCTAGTCTTCTCTACATGTGAATAGTGGCACTGTACCAACGTATGGAGGAAAATAAATAAGTGGAGACAATAACGACAAAGAATTGACTTTCAGTTGTGTTGTGGGTGATGGCATGGTTTGCTGGTTGTTGACCTTCTTTTTCTGACTCTACTAAGATTAGTCCATCCACTGTCCACCGTGAAGCTGGACCATTACCTAGATTTAATACCTTATGGGTGAGTGTCATGGGAAACTGTGCTCCATGTCTAGTGTTTGTGTGAGGATCCTCTGCTCCCAGGAATCCTAACAGTGACACTTTGCTGTCACCCTCATTCTACCTTTTCTGTGTCAGGCAGGTTCCAGGCGTTACTGTTCTTAAGGAGTCAGAGCTTTTGTCGAATGTCTAAATCAGGCTTCCTGACCTTTTTTTTTTTTTTTTTTTTTTTTTTTTTTGATTCCTTGACAGCCTGATGCTCTGGCAGGAAGCCACATGCTCCCTCTCTGCCCTCCCTGCATTGTCCAGGAGAACAAATTCCATAGGGAAGCTGTGGGGAGGGGGGCAGCAGGATACTCTAAAATTTACCAAAAATTTACCTAAAAATGACAGCCACGTTGGTCAATCTGGGTATAATAGTCACTGTCATGATCCTAACATTTGATCTGTTTTTCTACCTTAGAAATGACGCCTAGGAAAATACAGGGAAAGCCCATAACTCAAATGAATCTTCAGTGCTTTGTTTTTCTCGTTGCTTTATAATCTATTGACGAGATCTAGTTTTAAAAGATCCTTCCATCTACTGATGGGGATAATTGAAAATTGGCTGCAGTTTTTCAGAACATCAGGCAGTAGAGTACGTTCTCTTTCTCTCCATTGCCAAGTTTCGGCAGTGTCTGCTGGGTCTGCTAGAGCAGACTTGCTGCAGCGAGAGATTTAAAAGCAAAGGCACAGAGACAAGAGTGACAGAATATTGCCAAATATATCCTTGATTCCCCCCACCCCAGCAACAATATTATCAGTAATGAATTAGACAAGGTGACACAAAATATAAAATGATAGAATCCAAGTTTCTAAGTTTTTGTCACTGAAATTGGAATTATTTCAAACACAAAATCTTATTTCTAAGCAGAAATTTCTAAGGGCAAAGAGCAAAGTCTGATGTATGTCAAATTTGTTTTGCCTTCCAGGAAATAAACAAACACATCAAAACTAGCAATTGAATCATTACATAACCCAGACATTATCTCTCCTCAAGCATTATCAGGAATCCAAATGTGAATATTTCCAGCCCCACTGCACAGGTTTTGTCTTCATTATATAAGTACCATATGTGTAAGACTTATTTTAAGAGCTAGCAATGCACTGCCCTTAGTAGAAAGACACGTGAGGAAAGACTTGACGTGGGAAGTGTTGGAGCGGGTTGTAGAAAACCCAGAGCTGCAGCTTGCCGTCAAGAGCTCTATACTGGGCAAGAGACAGAATTAAGATGAATCACTATCACTTTCTGCCCCTCTGCCTGGCATGTTGACATATTCTACTTCTATTTTTCTCCATCTGTCCTATTTACCTTGTAACTCCACATGCAAATTTAGGTACAGCTAAAAATGCAATGTCTTTTGAAAAATGACTACTGACATGTGCATGTGTTAGGAAAAGATTTAGATTGTCAGAAAACTTTATTCCTCGGAATCTATCTTTGTAATGGGGTTTGTGGTAGTTTGAATGGATGGCTCCCCATATAATCAGGAGTTTATTTAAGTTTGTAATTTAGATCTGTAGCCACCTGGCTGGGGGAGGTGTCACTGGGTGGATTTTAGGGTCCAGCACTAAGGTTTGGTGGTAGATTAGGAATTCCAGTCTAAAGATATGCAAAGTGCCTGAGTTTTGCCTGGAGTTCCTGAAGTGTGTTTGCTTTCTGCTTGTGGCTTTTTGTTTCTCTGCTTGAACCTGTGAAAGCATACCAGCTTCTTCTGAAATTGTGGAGCTTTCCTTCTTATCTTCAATAAATTCCCTTCCTCCGTAACTGTGTAGGGTCTGGAAGTTCATCTCAGTGACCTGAAGCTGTCTACCACAGGGTTTATTCTCTTTAGCTTAAGTGAATCTGACCAATAGTGAACAACAACAACAACAAAAATGTTACTATAACCTAAAGCTTTTTAATACTCTTTTTAAGACTCCAAGCTATATTAATCAGGTACTGGTCAGGAAAAAAAATACATATGAGTAGTTCTTCCAAGCTGAGAGGACATAGGAAATTGATCAAAGGAGAGATAAGAACTGGAGTAACAAACAGACAGGGACAAAAACCAAAAGATCAGCATCAGTAGGAAAATGCTTCCACCATCATGCTCCAAATCCTGAAAATCGGTGATACTCTTAAAGCTGGGCAAGTTGAATCCCTGCTCTGGGTTCAACACTTGAGAAGACTGCACTCTTGTCTTCCCAGCCATGCTCTTTCCAACATAGGAAACAGTGCCGTGTATACAAATACCCTTATTCCTTTCCACACCATGCTCCTGGCTCTCCTCTGCTCAAACACATGAAGTTTAGTGATAGCCTCAAAATGTGCCTTTCCCTAGGTCTATCCTCCTCTCCCAGGAGTAGCAGAACACAGAGAAGAAAGCCTTGGAGTGGCCAAGACAAGCGGCAGGTGGGGAAGGGATAGAGAGGACTCGGGTGCAACATACTTAAAGCTCTTCACAGTTTACAAGAGATAAAGAGAATGGGACATAAGCCTGAAGTTCAGTGTCACAAAATATTAATTTGTATATGGACTTCAGGCCAAGTTTCTTTGGAGGGACTCAGTCAATGCCAGTCAGATGGGAATCTTAGGACATGGTGGGGTGAGAAAACTCTTAGCTTGGACTCTCCTGGATAGAAGGAATATATTAGTGTTCTTCTTGATGGCATTTTCCTACTTTTTTGACAATAGAGTTCTGGAAAGAATAGTAAGATGAGTAGCCAAGTCCCAAACCTTTACCCAATGTGTAAGAGAAAGAGTGTCAATCACATAGATTCCCAAGCTACTGATTTAAAAATACAACTCTCCCAGCATGGTGGTGCACACCTTTAATCCCAGCACTTGGGAGGCAGAGGTCAGAGGATCGCCATGAGTTCAAAGCCAGCCTGAGACTACATAGTGAGTTCCAGGTCAGCCTGGGCTATAGTGATACCCTACCTCTAAAAATTAAACTAAACAAACAAAAACCCAAATGAACAAACAAACAAAAAACAAAAAGAACCTTATCATTATGATGATATAGTTGTCAAACTAGAAAAAAACTTAAATATTTTTACCATTTATATTTTACTTATAACTTTTACATCTTTTTTTTTTTTTTTTTTTTTTTTTTTGGTTTTGCGAGGTAGGGTCTCACTCTGGCAGTTGTGGTGAGCTATGATAGGATGAATGTTGATGTGATGATAATAAACTGGAGCAAACTCAGCAGGATTCTTTCTTCAGGTTTCTAGAACCCTTCATCCTCATAGGTACGATGGCCCTTTCCTTGGGGTAAAGAGAGGACACTTCTCACATAAGACTTAAGACCTCGTGAAGGGAGTGCCAGAACATACTCCAGACAGTACTGCAATGCTACCTCTCAAAGTCCTTGGATTTAAAATATTTAATATGCCTCTGTGCTGCATTTTGGGTTGACTGTGTCTGGAATATCATCACTGAATACCATTAACCACAGCTATAGGCTTTCCTCACAAAGAACTCTCACATATGCACAATTTGGCAGCTTGTTTAGCTGGACTCCAGGTTAATTGATGAGTACAGAAAATATTATTTTGAGGGACTGGAGAGATGGCTCGGTGTTTAAGGCACTTGCCTGAAAATCTTAAGGACGTGAATACAAAGTGGTGCATGCATCTGGAGTTCATTCGCAGTGGCTAGAGGACTTGCGTGCTCATTCTCTCTCTTTCTCAAATAAATAAATTCAATGTTTCTTATAAAATAAAATATTACTATGAATAATTCAATTCTGAATTGAAGAAACAAATACAGTTAATGTGGATGATATTAAGGAAGTTGGGATTCACAATAATAATGAAGAAAAATACAATAAGAAGGAGCAAGGTTTGGGGGAAAACAACAGATGTCTGCACTTGAATGCTAGTCCTGTTGCTTATCCCTGATGATTGAATGCATTTCAGCGGAAATCTAACCCCGTGTATCTTAATTCTTTCACCTTTCAACAGAACTGATGATATTAGTGCATTTAGTTATGTGATTATCTACGACATGCATTCCCCAAGGAGGACAGTCCCTTCGGAACAGGGAGGACAGGGAGGAGGCTACCGAAGGTTCCAACATGAATGTAAAATTAAAATAAATAAAACAGTTGATAATGATTACTGTAAAGAGAAACCAAGCGAGCATTTGATAGAACTCTGAGACTCAAGTGAAGGAGGGTCTATACCCACAGGGGTCAAGTAGACCTCAATTTACCAGGATTCTCCAGCCAAGGAAATAAAGGCTATTCTATGAAAATTATTCTAAGAAACATTGGAAACATGACAAGCCTTCTTTTGGAAATCTATTTCTGCTTTTATATATTTTATTCATCATTGCTAATCTTAGTGCTGGAACCTTTTTTTTAACTATACAATTAGATATGACTAATGAAAATGATTGAAAATACTTGGACTATCAGGTGCCATTTTAACAAAGGCAATAAATATTGGTATAGAGTTATTATAAAGAAAAAAATACCAAATGTTTAAAAACTTATTTTGAGTAAAAATCCATACAATATATTTACTTATGTTAGATCATTTTGTGGTAACTTAATCTTTAACGTATCTTAGAATAATAATGATTATATTGTTAAGCAGTTTACTAGGACTCTGCACTTGATCTTGTTAACTATGGTACACTTACATGGTTATAAAATTCATTTACTTGGATTTACTTAGACATTTAATGTGACATTTAGTTACTGGTTACTTTGACATAATCCTCCTTTTATTATAGTATTTAGTGCTTGTCAGAGAACAGATTTGCTTAGGATTGTCTGACTATGTTTGAACATCATACATTCCGAGCATAAGTAGGCTTAGTTATGCATTCACAAACATCATTTAAGACTTAGAATCTGACTTGGGGTGACAGGCAGTTGTCCTTCATTATCACAGTAGCAGAAAGACTTAAATTGCAACACAAATGTGCTATATCTTCCTCCATCTCTTTCTCTCTCTCTCTCTCAACTTGGATTCCTAGAGGGTTAATGTTTTGACTACTCTGCCCTCAGCCCTTATTACTAATTATTTTAGAACCTCCACTGCAGCAGCTTCGGCTTGGTGCGATTGCTGCCTTCCTGTTTCTGTCGCTCCCTTCTGTAATTAACCTTGCTATTGTTAGCTACAAAACACAGATCTTGTTGCAGGCTTCTTAGGGATTCTTTTATATTTCAATGGCCTGTTACTGTCAGATTTACTCCTAGGAAAGGACCCAGAATCACTCAGTTGCATTAATGAAAGATGACTCAATCCTTCCTCTCACTTCCTGTTCATTGGATAATATTCAGCACAATTAATCCTCTGAGCTCAGCGAGTTGAAATTGTCTATTTGCAGCTGGACCTGGGACCCTCCTGGTCTTGAGAGTGTGCATCCATCATCAATCAAAATGCAATCCCCCACCGAGAATTCTATTGTCTGAAGGTTTTGTACAGACTCTGCCCTCACAACGGAGAGTCTGCCTGTACACTCCCAAGATGAGGTGGTGTTTGCACGGCTGTGCTGGACATGCTGATCCTGTGATAAATATGTCCCTCCCACAACAAAGGATGCAGCAAGACTCGGCACAAGTTCATGATCAGCATCAATGAAGAATTACACTTGAAAACAGAGACTGTTCTTGTGGCTTGAGCTACCTATGGCCCTGTTTGTGGCTGAGGAGGAACATCAGGGTGAAGGATGTTTATGGTAACCGAAATGAACACACTCATCTGCCAAAGTTCACAAAATTGGGTCTTAATTGGTCAGCTCTGCCCACCTAGCTAACACTGCCTTTGGGGCCAGGGACATGGAGGTGTGTGTGAACACAGGTAGGGCAGTGGAATTCGTGAGTTGGAGGTAAAAATAAGTGTGGCTGCCACAAAAAGTGTGGACCTGACCTGAAGGGGTGGAGGCAGTGGAAAATCTCTCTGTGTTCCTCTCATCCTTCCTGACTGTCTACTTTTCTCTGCCATCCGATTTGTAGAAACAGTACTGATATGAGGTTTATATTGTCTTGGCAAGTCAGGCCCTGGCTGGAATATACAGTTTCTCTTCCTGTGGGTGGGGGGGTAGAATGCTCTATGAGGTGCCTGTCTCAGAAGTGTGAGG
This sequence comes from Orientallactaga sibirica, assembly GCA_036365145.1. Lineage (NCBI taxonomy): Eukaryota > Metazoa > Chordata > Mammalia > Rodentia > Dipodidae > Orientallactaga > Orientallactaga sibirica. The sequence goes on from JAEOAD010000006.1 coordinate 24,909,830, forward strand.
TAGGAGGAAGGCCACAGCCCTAACATGAAAATGCTACCATGTATCTTCCCTTCTCTGAAGTGGATTCATAATTCATGCTATTAGTGTGATTCTCTTAGGTAGAAAAGTGGACTCTGTCTCAGGAGTTTATCTCTGAGATGTCCTTGTGTTAGGAAGCTTCTGGCTCATTGCGTCAATCATTGTATTATTGCTAACCACATTTTTTATTTCTTTTTTTTTTATTTTTTAAGTTTTCTTCATTTACTTGAAAGAGAGAGAAATAGGCATGGGAGAGAAAGAGAGAGAGGAAGAGAGAGAGGAAGAGAGAGAATGGCCACATCAGGGCCTCCAGCCACTGCAAAAGAACTCCAGATGTGTGCGCCCCCTTGTGCATCTGACTTACATAGGTACTGGGGAATTGAACCTGGGTCTTTGGCTTTGTAGGCAAGTGCCTTAACCACTAAGCCATTTCTCCAGTCCTGCATTTTTATTTAAAATGCCGACATTCCATGAAAGAAACAGATGAGTTTCTCTTCTAAGGACTAGAAAATGAAATGTCATGGAGAGCAAAGCGTGCAGTATAGTCAACAACTGTATTCCTCTGAATGTCAGTCAGTTCTGTTAATATGAATAATGTCACCTTGATATATCTATCTATCATTTCTTATACTCTGTTGTAATTATTATCTACAGAAAAGTTGCAGAAGACAGGAAGGTAAGTAGAAAGATAAGTAGCTGGGTGTGATGGTATAAGTCTAAAATTCCAGCACTCAAGTGGTGAAGACAGAAGGAGATGTGGTGGGCAAGGGAATTATCATGTTTTATTGTGAAAGTTGTCAATACTAAAAAGAATTTATAGTTCAAGATCCTCCTCATCTATACACATAGTATGTTTGAGGCCAGCCTGACCTGTGTAAGCCTCTATCTTCAAAACAGAAAAACAAATAAGCAAACAACAAAGAAACAAACCATACTGGGAAAGCTAAAACCAAACATTTGCCTAAAATATGCCAGTCTTTAAGCTATCACTATTAGGGAGACATAGCAAGAATGGCCATTAGACTGTCAGAACTTTTCAGTCTACCATATTGCAGCCATGCAAAAAGATCAGAGTGAGATTTCTATTGGGTTGCTAGTAAATGGTAGGAAATGAACTTGGAAAAAGGAAAACTGTTTCAATTGCATCAGAAAAGGCACAGTCAGAAACCTGGTTTTATTGCTTCTATAAATTTCAGGCATTCAAATAATAGAGCATAATGACAATTTAAATCCCCACTTTTTTCTAAAGGTATGTTCCTGAAAGTTCCTATATATATTAAAGTCATCTTTGATGAAAAAAAAAAAAAAAAGAAAACAAGAGTAACAGCTGGGCTGGAGACATGCCTTAGCGGTTATGGCACTCTCCTGCGAAGCCTAACGATGAAGGTTTGGTTTCCCTAGAACCCATATTCGACAGATGCACATGGTGGCACATGTATCTGGAGTTTATTGGCAGTGGCTGGAGGCTCTGGTGCACCCATTATCTCCTTCTCTCTTTCTCTCTCATTGTGTAATAAATAAAATATAAATAAAATAGAGTGTAACTTGCCCCTGGCAAGCCCAACAATATATATTCACTACAATTTTTCAGGTACAGAAGATTTAAATTAAACTTCATGCAATCATATAAGCCACCTTCCATTACAAGGCAGATTTGGTCTGACATTATTATAGGAGAAATTGAAGCAAATTCATATTCAAAAGTTGTGTACAATGAAAAGGAGTGTGAGGTTTGGAACCCAGGATACTTGAGCTGAAATGTGGCTTCTACTGCTTCTTTCCTCTGTGATGCTGTCTTTTATGAGCTTCAGAATCCTTTAGTGTGAAAGAAAAATGTGTCATTACACTGTCTGAGAGTTAGTGTGTGATTTCAACATATCTACATTTGGCAAGCTAGCTGGCCTGAGGCCCGCTACTTTAGAGATGAGGTTTTACTTTTCTTACTGCAATGATTTCTTCCATCAAGTATAGTGCTAAACATTTGCATAATTTATTTTTGAATGAAATTCATATATGAAAAGTTTTCCTAGCCCTCAATCCAGACCAAATTTCAACGTGTAGGGGGACTGAAAGAATTTTCAACCTTCTTCACTTTACCAGTTCCTCCATTATGTACATAAGAGATAAAAGCCAAACAAAACAAAACAAAACCTGGCTTAAAGTGGCCTCAGAATTTAAAACAGAAGCAGCATAACTTGAAGGAGAGAGACAAACATGTCCACTGATACATGTCACATGGTCAAGAAACTTCACAGTACTTTCATCTATTCTTTTAGAACTAATAATGTTCATACAATAGAAAATATATGGTATGAATGTTTAGAGCTGCAAACTTGGAAATGTTCCTATGAAATTTGTATTGGACTCTGCAGAACTTCATGTGTTATAGCAATTGATAAATATTCAAGAACATCAGCTCGGTGTGGTGGCTCATGGTCTTAATCCCAGCACTGCGGAGGCAGAGGTAGAAGGATCACCATGAGTCCAAGGCCACTCTGTGACTTCATAGTGAATTCTAGGTCAGCCTGGGCAAGAGGGAGACCCTACTTTGAAAAACCAAGGGGAAAAAAAAGAGGAGCATTGGTAATGTGTCATTCTTACTAACCTTAAACTCGTCAGAGAGGCTAACATAGCTGTCACCACCATTGCATTTTTAATAGCATACATATTATATAAGTGATTTAATTTTCAGTAGGATGTGAAGATTTTATAGAATTTTAAGATTTTTTTTTTTTTTTTTTTTTGAGCTAAAATAGGCTGCTCCTAAATCAAGAGTTAGATGGAGTCTGTGATGGACTGAAACACTGACTTTTAAAACACGTTTTGAGTGTAGGTTTCCATTTTGAAGAGAGCTCCAGCACAGCTTCTCTCTGCTTGGTCTGAAGATTTTGTGGGAACAGCTGCATTCTCTACTCTGGCAGGAGTTCCCCGGACCTGGGGCCGCGCTGCTTATTGTCTTTCTCAGCTGCCAGAGTGGTCTCAGCACACCTGCACTGTCTGGCACACACAGCCTTTGGTGAGATGACAATTAAGAAGGGACAGGTAAATAAGCATATCCTTTGTGCAGCGGGAATCCCGCATCACTATCAGGAATACGATCTTGGAAATGGGGAACAAGAGGCTCTGGAATTAATGTGGGAGGATGAAAGAAAAACATAGAAGCAAAAGATTAAAAGTGAGAAAGAAAGAGAAAACAAGGGCTAGCAGATTGTTCCGTGTGTTAAGTATTTAACATGCAAGCACAAGGACCTGGGTTCACATCACCAGCACCCACATTAAAAAAAAAAAAAAAAATTTAAATCTGGGCTTGATGGTTCACACCTGTATCCTAGCACTGGGCAGGTGGAGCTAGAAGGATCCCTGGGGTTCAATGGCCAGCAACCTATATCAGTGAACTCTAGGATAAGCAAGACATCTTATATCAAAGAGTAAAGGGCAGAATGAGGAAGACACACCTGATGTTGATCTCTGGCTGTCACACAGACCTACCCACATGTACACCACACATATCGACATACAAAGAAAATTTAAGAAAAGAGAGGCAAGTCAGGTGAAGGAAAGAGTGGTTAAGCAGATGATCAAGAGATATGGAAAAACAAAACAAAACAAAACAAAACAAAACAAAACACCAGGTTTAGAAATGAAGGCAGTACTGCTGGAAAGTGTCTGGAATGGGGGGGGGGGAATGTAAAGGAATGTAGGGAAAGGTTAACCAGTGTGAGTCCCAGGATGAATGATGTCCTTGTAAAGTACTCTCATTTATTCAGCTCATTGGATATGGATGCAGTGAGCAAGAATTGCCAATGATGAGTGGAAGACCTCTCTTGAAGAACAGATGTGGGCAGGAGCCCCACAAGAAAGGAGAGGCAGAAGTCCTTTGCCTAATTTAACCAGAGAAAATCTTTAATTAGGGTCAAGGTCTGGTTTTATATAAACCTTGGTAAACCCATGCTGGTGGTTTAACTACGTTGGCATTTGCCTAGAGGCAATGGTGTGGGGAGGCCAGACTCAAGCAAGCAACAATGTCTGTTTTTGGAAGCTTGAACTAAAGTTGGATGGGAGTAAAATTTGAAGAGATTATGCAAAACCTCAGAGTAGGGATGGAGGGCTACAAGTTGTTTTTGAGTAGGCAGCGACTGTTACAATGGAACTATTTTAAGACTATTACTATGGGGAACAGGTGTAAGAAGGTTTGGAAGCCGAGGCATCTGTGTAACAAGCCAGGTCTGTGCAGAGAGAGGAAAGTGAGATTAGACTGCCTATGAAGAGATAAAGCTGGCAGGCTAGCTTATGTTCCCTTTCGCAACACGTCAGAGCCTGGCATCTGCCTCCTTTCATAGAATTTCGCTTCGGCTTTCTTGGTAAAGGTAACTTGAACCACTGTGTCAATTCTTAAGGATTTTCCAAGTTTTTATACCTCGTGGGCAAACAAACACAAAGAAAGAATCTATACATTCTAAAGCTTTTACTACTCTCCAAAGGTGTTATGTGTGCTTTTTATTGTTAATTTTAATCATTTTTATTCTCAATGAATAGCTTTATTCTTAATAATTTTTCTCTGCAGTTTCTTGCCAACTTCATGTTAAATCCAAGATTTATTCTATTTCCTAAATATCTTGTTTATATTTCTATATTTTCCCTGCTTGTTTTTTGTACTTGCCATCAAGTCCATTTTAATAATATTTTTCTTCCTCTCTTTTTAATGAAGGAAATTCAATTGAGAATAAAAAGATAGTTACAAACGAATGATGACACACTTAGAAGGCTCTTTAGTCAGGTGTCCTTAAGTGGCAAAGTTCATATACATCTGTTCAAACTCGGGTTATTGTTGAGGGCAAGGCACGAGCATTAAGAGAAAGTCCTGCTTCCGTTTGCATTTCCCTTCTGTTTAGAAAAATTTTGTTCAAGGTCCTGACATTAAAAAGCAATGTTCAGGGCTCCTTACCCAATTCCAAATAATGCCATAGGCATTTGCTGAGTTCTTGGCCCAGCTCACCATCTTAGTTCTGACAGTTTCTATCATTTCAAGTTACCAGAGTGGGAATCACAGTGCTGGCCGCCTGGTAGATCACATCACTGCTGTGAATTCTGTTCTCTGACCTTTACAGAGAACACAACCGGGATCAATTATTTTCCTTACTCCATGGAGTCCAGAGGAAAGCAGGGGAGGGAGGGGAAATATGACGACTGTGTGCGAAGTGCGTACATACAGGCAATATGCCAAACGAGGAGATAAAAGGTGGGGCTTGAGGTGAGGAACTATAAAGCCAGCAAGCACACCAGGGGTAAGGTGGAAGGTGAGAGAGGAACAATTCTACTCCGCCCTGACAGGCCTCAGAGCATCCATCTTAAGAAAAATGGACACTCAAACTTACATCACTTACATAGCATAACAGCAAAAGCAATTTTAATTCAAAGAGGCGTCTTTCCAGAGCCCCTTTTGTGAAATAAATTAGCAGCCCTATGAGTCATGGCTCTTTTTCCTCTTTTCAGGGAAGAACTTACAGAACATAGGAAATGCCTTGTGCTACTGCATTTTGGTGTGGAAAATGTATACAAAACTCAGTCTTTCACCTGACACTGCTTTGCCTAAACATTTTTTTTTTTTTGGTGTAGTAGTGTTATAATTCAAAATGCTAATGCCTTGCTCACTTATGCAGAGACTTCCCTTAGATATCTGTGTGAATGGATTTGAGTGGGGCTCATCTGGAATAGAACACACATTGGTTTACAGAAAAAGAAATATTCATAAGCCCTAAGTGAATCTAGTATTCATAACTCTCTCCATAATCATATCTATTAACTAACAGACCCTATGCCAATTAATTTGCCAAGTTTTCTCCACAAAAGAAGAAAATTGAGAAATGAAGAGGTCAAGACTTGCCTAATTTGTTTCTTTTCTTTTCTTTCTTTCTTTTTCTTTCAGAAAGAGAGAGAGGAAAGACTGGGCATGACAGAGCCTCTAGCCACTACAAACAAACTCCAGCTGCATGCACCATCTTATGCATCTGGCTTTTCTTGATTACTGAGAATCAAACCTAGGTCCCCAGATTTTACAGGTCAGTACCTTAACCACTGAGCAATCTTTCCAGCCCAAGAACTTGCCTAATTTGAATAGAGGTCCTGCCACCTGGAAGCAAAGCACTGTCCAACTTCTCTGGGGCTCTTTCCCTGTCCAAGCATGGAAGGATCTCCTCAAAACAGGGCAACTGTCATACCAATCAGCTGGGTGGTGAATTCCTCCGTCTCCAGCCCTGGAAGAAAGAGATGAGGCATGACAGTGCCTGCCTGCCCTGGAGTCTGGATGCTCTCTGGGGTATCCTTTGGTTGATTAGTCTTACTTTATTTTCATCCAGAAAGCATTTGCTAATTGTGTCACTACCCTGTTATAAAACAGAAGCAAAAGCAGGCAAGCACCTTTAACCGCTGAGGCATCTCTCCAGCACAAGAAGCAAAAACAAATATCTTTTAATATGTCTTCCGATCCCCCTGGCGATTTCTTAGAGAATACATTTCTGGTTATTTTCCCAGGGTCGTCGTCTTTAATTTCACTCTGGACATCCTGAGCTTGGAGCAAAAACTAAACTGCTGAAACTGCTGTGCTTCTCTTACCTTGTGTTTCTTTCTTCATACCTTCCCCCTCTTCAGTCCCTTCTTCATCAGTCATTTCTGCCTCTGTAACTGTTCAGCCTCCTTTTGATGCTAACTTGAATGCTCTTGCTCTTCTTTTGCACTCCATCTTGTACCCATACAATTTAAGCTGAACCTTCTCGTTTTCATCTATGTTCTCATGCTTTGAAGAAGGATTTTCATATTTTTTATTAATTGATTATTAATTTGTTGTGTCACTGGGGATGGAAACCCAAAGTCTTGTGAGTTATGAGCAAGATATCTACCATGGAATTATCCCTGTATCTTGTAATGTTCTGAATTATAAGATGTCCCAATGTTATATTTGAAGCTATATAAGAGCAGGAATTGTTCTATGCTGATTTTTATATTTCTTTCTTAAGTGGTGCCTAACCTAATGATCATTAATATTGATGTAGTGATCTTACTTGTTATGTCCTGCTCTGCAGAGTCACATTTAGTTCTTTATGGTTAATGGTCACACAATAAGTACTGATTATTTCAAGCTCAGCAGTTACATTAATCCTTTAATTTATTATCCACCCTGACTTATTCTCTAAAAGGAAGCAAATTCTTTAATATAATGATGTAAGTTTTAGAAGCATATGTTAAAATTGAGATTCTAAGCTCTTTTTAAATAGTTTATTTTTATTTTTTTATGAGAGAGAGAAAGAGAAAGAGAGAATGGGCACTACACACCAGGACCTCTAGCAGCACTATAAATGAAATCTAGATACATGCACCAGCATGTGCATCTGGCTTATGTGGGTACTGGGGAATTGAACCTGGGTCCTTACGTTTTGCAGTTAAGCATATTAAATGCTAAGCCATCACTCTAGCTCAAAATTGAGATATATTTTTAAAACAGATTCTGAAGCCATGTTATTAGATAGCCTAGCCTCAGCGCATTTTATTTCACCGTTTACACTCTGGTTGAGGTTCTTCGATGCCTTCATTAAATTTGACTCTATGTATCACCCCCCAAAAAAAAAAATTGATCTATAAGCTCTGGTCAGTTGGGGGAAGGTGAGGAAAACAAAAGAACTCCTTTGTTCTTTACCTTAGCCATTTCAAAAAGCTAGGGTTTGAGACTGGAACAGTGACCATGAGATAAGGGGCAGGAAACCATGACCTGGGGGCATTGCAGGCAAGGGGGTGTTCATGACTGGGTGGTTTCTTGAGGAATGTGGATAATCCACTTCCTTATGTGCTATCCTGCTGTCCTTGGTGAATCCATATTTGGGACCTGTCATATCTAACAGGTTTGTATATTTTTTTTTTTTTTTTTAATTTTGCACTTCAGATCCTTTCAATCTCTCAAAGCCTATCTCATCATTCTGTTCTAAGAATAAGCTCCATGCATCTTAGTTCTTTTTACAACAGTGGGTGGGTTTCCATGTAAGCAATCAGATGTTCAAATCATCATATGCATCCCCTTTGTCAAATGTGTCTCACTGGGATCCATTTCTCTTGGGAAAACTGGATGGAGAGTAGAAGCAAGATCTCCTTGAAGGACAGGGAAGGGGGCGGCTTCTCACCCTAAGCTCCTGGGACACAGAAGGACTCTACTGAGAGCACAGTGGGAACCCTTTCTTTGTTTGGACCTTGCCAGCTAATCCATGCAGCATGAGGGACACCCCCACAACACTTTGGTTTATTCCCTTCTATTTCCATGGTCAAATCAGGATGACAGTAAATTCTAAAAGAAGCTAGCTTAGCCTGAGCATCAAGGAATTGACTTTCTTCCTCCACTGATACGCTGTGGGATACTTAATTTAATAAATTTTATTTCATTCCTTGCCCTAGCTATCCATTATTTAGTTTCATTTGGCACCCAACACAGACTAAGGCTTTTTTTTTTTTTTTTTTTTTTTATTTGTCTAAGAGTGAATTCTCTCCAAATGAATCATTCTCCATGGCCTCACTTATCTAATCTTGGATCTTGGCAGAGTGAGGTGTGCTCAGATCCAGAGTGGTTTTGCTCATGCCATCAGGGATTCATAATAGTGAGAGCCCACGGCACTGCAGACTGAGGTACAGCTGTTGCAGATGGGCTGAGAATCTAGGCCCTTCCCAGCCAGCTGAGCCAGGCATGCTGGGGTTGCAGTCACGCGACACCAGGGTGCAGCTCTTCTATGCTAGGTTTCTATTCATATCAAAGCATTCATATTGGTTCCCAGTGTGCATTAGGTTCTCTCATGCCATCAGTTTTCCCTCCTTGAGCTTTTGACTTGTTCTATTGAAAATTTCCTGGAAAGTGTATAAAAGTGTTTTAGTTCTATGAATCAGGATTTGTATCTGAAGATAGACTCAAGATCCCTATTTCCTATGGACAGGAGCCTGGGAGTCCCTCTCTGCTGTGCCTACAGTGTGAGAAGAGTAGGCTGTTTTTCCATTGATTGCAGAACACATTTGACCAGAAAAAGGGCCCTATGCAGAAGACCTGAATCAGACAACATGCTCCAGTGGAAATGCATGCCCCAAATTACCAAACAAAGTCTTTCTGTGGTCTATGGCATAATTAAATGCTCTGAGGCTGACTGAATTGCTTCGTTCTCCAGGTAGCATTGTCCTCTGACTAAGCTTTCATGCTAATTAATTGGCCTGCTGCTGCATTTCAGGAGGGGATTTTTGAAAGATTGGTTACTAGGACATTTTAGTTTGATAGAAAAGCAATTCCACTGAGATTCTGTTTCCTGTTACAGATAACATGTTTTCTTTCTTTTCCAACTCTGTTTCTTATACATACTGTTTTTTTAAATTTTTTATTATTTTTTTGTTATGGCTATAGAACCATATGATTTTTGTTTTTCTATTGAAATCTGCCTAGGGTATTTACTGTTCAGAGCCACTAAAAAAGCTATATGTTTGAGGACCAGGATAGACACTTGTAGTGTGTGCTAAGCATTAGGGATTAGATTGATTCAAAACTGATCTGCACTCCAAGAAATGGAAGCAAAGCCTTGGGACACTTGCTATTCATGGAGCACTCTTGTAAGTGATGTATGCATATTAACTCCCTTAATCTTTACAATTTAACCAGAGGTAGGCAGAGCAGTAGCTTATGTGGATAAGTGAAGTGAAACACAGAAAAGTTAAAAATGTGCTCAGTGTCACACAGATAAGAAGTTATTGTGCTAGGATTCACAATTTGGAAATCAATACAATATTGCCTCTCAGAAATACAAACTAGATTCCACACTAAGAGTAGGGAAGAGGGCAACAAAGAAAGAACAGAGCCTTCTGCGGGTGAGGTTAGGAAGAATCTGGAGATTCCAGTGTCATAGATGTTTAGCATTTTATGGTGTTGCTCATTGGGATCCACAGGGCATATGGTCTTAGCAAAGAACCCGATAGAAAGAGAGCAAATATGATACTCAAAAGCATACATTTATGAGGTTGCCAGGGTTAGCCCTCCCTCCTTGCTCTGGCTGACAGCTCTCCTTTGAGGAGTTTATCTTCTGCAGGTCACTAGGGAGCTCATCCAGCAACCAGGGGCATTACGTGGGAGGCCAATGACTAAAGCAACTAGAGAAAGTAGGAGGAGGCTTTTTCTAGTATACTTGTTTTCCTCCTTGGCGGGTTATGTTGAAGAGACAAGACCAAAAGAAAGATTACTGGCTGCCTATTGTATAAAGAAGTAAAGTAACAGTGCAATGCAACTGAACAGGTCTTATCCCAAAACTCCCTGAAGCTCTCTGTCTAATTTCTAAGCTGAGAACAAACACCATCTTCCTTCCTTTTTTTTTTTTCGAGGTGGGGTCTCACTCTGGCCCAGGATGTCCTGGAATTAACTATGTAGTCTCAGGGTGGCCTTGAACTCAAGGCGATCCTCCTACCTCTGCCTCCCGAGTGCTGGGATTAAAGGCGTGTGCCACCACGCCCGGCACACCATCTTCTTTTAAGGGGGCTGGGTTCCATAGATACAGAGAGCAGGTGTGTCACCATATTTCATTGAATCAGTAAGGACAGTGTACTTTGATAATGTGATAATTAAGTACATTTTTCCAAAACTTCAACTACAGTCATTTTGAGGTCTGAATATGTATATAATATAAAATTAATATCTGATAGAAATGAACTAGCCTGTTTCATTATTTTTTAACCTCACCAATAAAGATTCATAATTTAATAAGTAGTTTTATATTTAAAAAGGACCTTTATGCAAAGTAAGATTACCATGATCCCACACAAATGTCTCTAAATAGTTATACTAATAGCTAACATCAATTACATTATTTTTTAAAAGATTTTTAATTATTTATTTATTCATTTATTTATTTTTTGGAGAGACAAAGAGTCAGAGGGAGAGGAAGACAGATAGAGAACGGGCGCGCCAGCAGCCTCTCAGCTGCTGTGAACGAAATCAGATGTGTCTGCCCCCTTGTGGGCAAGTGTGGCATTGCACCCTTGCGTTACTTTTGCATCTGGCTAAACATGGGACCTGAAGATTGGAACTAGGGTTCTTAGGCTTAGCAGGTAGACACCTTAACTGTTAAGCCATCTCTCCAGCCCAATTACATTCTTTTTATCGTGGGTATATAGTATATGTGATCCAGTATGGTATATGTGTGCTTTGTGTGTGGTATGTACATGTATGTATAGATGTGCACACTGTGTGCATGAAATGTACAGAGGTAAGAGGAGGGTGTTGGGTGGCCTTCTCATCCATGTGTTTCCTTTAAAAATGTATATTTTATTTATTTAATTTAGATAGAGGAGAGAGAATGGGCACATCAGGGCCTCTAGCCACTGCAAAGGAACTCCAGACACATGTTCCACCTTGTGCATCTGGCTTACATGGGTACTTGGGAATTGAACCTAGGTCCTTAGGTTCACAGGCAAGCTCCTTGAGGACTATCTCTCCAGCCATCATCCATTTTTTTTTCTTTCGTTTTTTGAGGTAGGGTCTCACTCTGGCCCAGGCTGACCTGGAATTAACTATGTAGTCTCAGGGTGGCCTCGAACTCACAGCGGTCCTCCTACCTCTGCCTCCCAAGTGCTGGGATTAAAGGCATGTGCCACCACGCCCGGCTCGCATTGTTTCTTAAGACAGAATCTCTCACTGATTCTGAAGATTTCCATTTTTGCTAGTCTCAGCAATTCTCCAGTCTCTGCTCTGCATGGAACTGAGATTACAGACATACATGGCCATGACTACCTGGAGTTGAACTCAGGCAGTCTCGCACTCCTTTCGACACTTACTCATGCATGAGAATTGCTCCTTCCTGCTTAGCCATCTCTTCAGCAGTCATTGCATTCTTCACTACATGCCAGGCACTTTAAAAAACAATTCATATAACTTCCTCCCTCTCCCCCCACCAAACAGACCACTACAGGTGGGTGAATAGAGAGAAGAGTTCTGATAAAAACATTATTAATTTTTTTATTGTGTAAATACCATGGAATGTACTGACACAAACTAAGAAGGCTATCATACCTCTAGGGATGTCATTTGACGGGGCTATCATTGTGTGTGTGAGATGCATCATTGGCAAAAACATCATTATGCAATGTATGGCTACATACACACACACACACACACACACATATTTACATGCATGCAAATAATATATATATATCTAACATGTGGGGTCTTAAGGAACACAGGAATGAAACTATGAATTATTAGCACTTTTGTAATTACAGGAATGCAAAGGTCAAAACTTAAAAAAAAAAATCTTTCATTTTATTTTCATGTATTCTACGAAGTTCTAAATCATACCTAAATATGGAATTAATAGATTAAATACACTGAATACATTCTTTGTTGCCTGGAACTGCTAGTAATTTCACTTTTTCCTGTCTTTAAATCTCAGAATAACCTAAAATAGACAATGTTATTACTACCATTTTACAAAGGGTGCAGTGAAGCCAGTCCAATAGGGTAGGAAATTCAAGACATAGGAAGTTGAATACAGAACTCATACTTTTACCAGGACATAAGTTTTGTTCTTATAGTAGACAATAGATGTTCACGGGCTTTTTTTCAGTAAACATAGCTGTGATGATGGAAGAGCAAACTAGTGATAGGTACAGAAGTGTTACTATACAATTGCTTGAAATATGCTCATGAATAACTATCAATGCTGTTCATCACACAATAGATTGAATGAGGTGAAGAGAGGGACAAAGTATGATTAACAATAAGAAGAAAGCAATTAATAAGATAATAGGAGAACTCTAATATCTCAATTGTTATTCTGAATTAACTCTTCACTAATAAACTACTGCTATGCATCACAGAAATTTATCAGAGCTAACAAAATTAAAGCCTCTACTGATTAAACAGTTTTAAATTTTGATGAAAAAGTAAAGTTACAGTAGAGTGTGTCTTGCTGTCTCACAATGCTTTTATGATGCTAGTAGCTTTTCCAGGATGCTAGGGTGTATAGCTACTACTGCAAGCAGTATTTCTATAGTTCAAAGATGCTAGGATTCTGTAAATACAGTCATAAATATCATGTCTCAAGACTTTATTTTTTGAAAGAACCATCTGAAATCCCCTTTAAAATCTGTCCATAAGGAACCAACAATAGGGCTGGAGAAATGGCTTGCCTGTGAAGCCTAAAGACCCAGGTTTGATTCCCCAGTACCCACATAAGCCACATGCACAAGGTGGCCCATGCCTCTGGAGATCATTTTCAGTGACTAGACATCCTGACATGCCACACTCTTTCTATCTGTCTCTTTCTCTCTCAAATAAATAAAAGCTTAAGAAAAAGAACCAACAAAAATAACAAAAAGATTTTATGTACAAAGGAGGATTAGCATGAGGCATCACCAAATAAAACATGATTACTAGCTGGGCATGGTGGCACACGCCTTTAATCCCAGCACTCGGGAGGCAGAGGTAGGAGGATCACCGAGAGTTTGAGGCCACCCTGAGACTACATAGTTAATTCCAGGTCAGCCTGGACCAGAGTGAGACCCTACCTCGAAAAACAAAACAAAACAAAAAAAATGATTACTGGGCTGGAGAGATGGCTCAGCTGTTAAAGACACTTGCTTGCAAAGCCTGATGACCTGGGGTCAATTCCCGGGTGTGGTAGTTTGAATATATGTCCCCCAATATATTCAGTGTTTTATTAGTTATAGTTTGCATCTTCAATCACCTTGCTAGAGGCAATGTCACTGGGGGCTGGTCTTAAGGTATGGGTTTGAGATTCCATTGTAAAGATATGCAAATGTGCCTAGCAGGAGTTCCTGAAGTGTGCTGTGTGACCTTTTGGCAGTAGTTTTTTTGCTCTGTGTGTTGTGGTGGCTGGTTGGCTTTGCTCTCTCTGCTTGGCCCTGTGGAGAGCAGGCCGCTTCTCTTGCCATTATGGAACTTCCCCTGGATCTGTAAGCTTCAATAAATAATATCCCTTCCTCCATAACTGTGCCTGGTCTGGAAGTTCATCTCAGCGAACCTGAAGCTGTCTGTTACACTGGGTATCTATGTAAAAAGCAAGTTGCACAAAATGGCACATGTTTGTAGTGGCAACAGGCCCCAGAGAGCCCATTCTCTTTCTTTCCCTCTTTCTGTCCCTCTCTTCTTTCCTCCCTCCTTGCAGATAAGTAAAACTATTTTTTAAAAAATCAACGTCAGTGTGTGACACAATGCTCACATAGTGGAACAATGAGAGTCAATACCTATCTTACAAATATTCGAGCTAGTTTTCTTAGCAATCCACTTGTATTTTATCACTTAGTACCATCACACTAAGATGTGAACACTATTGTCATCATCTGCATTTTAAAGAATGTGGAAGATATATCCAGAATGACTAAGTCTCAGAGCAAGTGGTGAGCCTTGTAGCCATTCTCCTGGACCTGTGTTCTTCACCATCATTTATTGAGTTCCATAAAAATATCCGGAGGTGGGAGGGGAGAATTAGCTCTGCCAAAACCTTAGTAGGACTGCCTCTGAAATGAGGCTAACTTAGTAGGATAGCCTCTGATGTGAGGCTAACTTAGTAGGACAGCCTCTGAAGTGAGCCTAACTTAGTAGGACAGCCTCTGAAGTGAGGCCAGCTGAGTCTCTCTGAAGGCTGACACTGAGGCCCTTTATGAGATGACATCTGCAAGAGCCTGTGAAGTCCTGTACATGTGCTGACTCTACAGATCTGTGGTGCATCCATGAGCTGCGCAAGCTCCATGAAAACCTTACACAGTCTGCTGTCTTGTGTGTTTACCAATGTGTGTGTCACATTTGTGTTTATGCATATGTCAATACATGTGAAATGCATGGCCACAAGTCAAGATGGTTATGAGAGGAATGGTGGTAACATGTGCAGAATGGCTTCCAGAAATCAATGTTTAAATGCATAGATGAAGTCGGAGGTAAGACTGGAGAAATGGATTTGTATTATTAAAGCACCTTTTACAATAAACAAGTAGGCGCCATTGGACCAGAAGGTTTTCAGACAGATGAACTACTGGGAAAAAGCAAAGAGGTGAACTAATTTCACACCATCTGTATCCTTTTAATTTATTCATTCACAAAACCCCCAAGATCCTCCAATAGTAGCTGATGGGAAGACCATGGAAAGCCTCTCCTAGGGCCTGGCAGGAGAAGGGTTTAATCTAGAAAACCTTTCCATACCATTGTGTGTGCTGATTAATTTTATTTCTCCTCCTCCTCCTCCTCCTTCTTCTTATTATTCTCCTCCTCCTCCTCCTCTCCTCCTCCTCCTCCTCCTCCTCCTCCTCCTCCTCCTCCTCCTCCTCCTCCTCCTCCTCCTCCTCCTCCTCCTCCTCCTCCTCCTTCTTCTTCTTGAGAGGAATTTGTTTGAGGATGCTTTCCTGCAGTGAATTCCTTCCTCACCATCTACCCTGGGGCATTTTGGTTTAGATTCGTGCAGATGTCGCATGACTTTAACTTGAGAGCTTGTTTCTATGATTTTTTTCTTTTGTCCAAAATTCACTGGACTATCCCATGAACAGACCCTGAATTTATAAGCTTGATTATTTCAATATCTTCTTCTCTATTTGGCCATTTGTTGATATCTAGATATTCAGTATCATTTGTGAATATGGTTAACATGATTCTAATTTCCTTTTTCATAATGGTGTCCATTCTCCATTCCAAAGCAAAAGTAGAGGTGTTTTCTGGAAATAAGCTACATACCAGATGCTGTAGAATTGTAGGACCATCCTCTTCCCCACCAAAAAATATTTCGTTATTATTTTTATGCACAGTTTTACCATACTTTTTGCTTATGAGAGGTTCAATGTCCATGATACATTTGAGTGAAGTGAAATTTCATCATTGACTATCATGCACAGAAATGACATAAATGCCCAGTTACCATGGGTATGCAACAATTTAAGGAAAAGAGAACAAATAGGCTTTCTGTAGCTTAGGTGAGATGATACTGCATCTCATGGCATGCATGTTTGAATATAATTTTTCTTTATTATTATTATTTTGTTTGTTTGTTTTTGAGGTAGGGTCTCACTCCAGCCCAAGCTGACCTGGAATTAACTATGTATTTTCAGGGTGGCCTCAAACTCATAACAATTCTCCTACCTCTGCCTCCCAAGTTCTGGGTTTAAAGGTATGCACCACCATGCCCCACTCACTGAACATAATTTTTGTAATGTCGATTGTTTTCTTTTCCCCAGGAGAAAAAAAAGCTGGCCATTGAAATTCAAGAGAAATCACTTTATTAACTTTAAAATATCCACAGGAGGGCTGGAGAAATGGTTAGCGGTTAAGGCACCTGCCTGGGAAGCCAAAGGATCCCAGTTCAATTCTCCAGGACCCACGTAAGCCAGATGCACAAGGGGGCACATGCATCTGGAGTTCATTTGCAGTGGCTGAAGGTGCTGGCGTGCCCATTCTCTCTCTACCTGCCTATTTCTGTATCTCTCTCCCACATAAATAAATAATAAAATATTTTTAAAAATACAAAGAAGACACCATAAATAGATACTTTCATATAATCCCATAATCCCATGCACTGAGAAAATATTTCAGGCCTGTTGAGCTTCTTAGAGTACAATATACTCTTGGGCATTATTTAACATAGGGTTTTTTTATCTTAAAGATTCTCTTTAATCCCCCCCCCTTTTTTTTTAAATTTGTTGTTGTTTTGAGGTAGGGTCTCACTCCAGCACAGGCTGACCTGGTACACACTCTGTAGTCCCCAGCTGGCCTCAAACTCATAATGATCTTCCTATGTCTGCTTGGGATAAAAGGCCATGCCTGGATCATTGTTTATATTTTATAGGAAAAGGTTTTCTAGGTAGTTATTACACTGGTAGCTGCAGCATACAGAATGATTATATAATATATATTTTATGCCTTTATGATAGGAATAATAATAAATTATGATGTTTCTCATTTATTGCTTCTCTCAAAAAAGGAAAGCTAAGTACCTGGGATCTGTAAGCCAAGGAGGAATTACATGCTAAGAAATAACACTTCTTCCTATTTTCTTTTTTAAAAAAATGTAAATTAGAATTCCCAGATCCCCTGCTTTAGAGGGTGCAAGGTGCATGCACGGAATGAACAGGCCAGATCTCCCTGCCCCCGCTCCTTTCCTCCAAGTTCCGTGGTTCTGGTCGGTTCCCCTGCTGCTGGCTTGGGACTGCATGGACCCTGCGAGCTTGCTGCAGAAACAGGCCCCTTACTCTACTTATCTAATTGAATGGGCCCTTCATCTGCAAATCTTGGATACCCTGCTCTGGAATGTGCATCTGAGGAGTGAGTAGGTCAGGGCTCCTGGTTGGTTCTCCACCTCCCAATTGCCTGGTCCTGGTACCCCTGCTACTGCCTTGGGGTGGACTGGGCCCTGCATGTGGGCTGTGGAAGCAGGCCTTTTGCTCTGGTTTCCTGATTGACTGGCCCCTGGGCACTCAAATCCCTATTTCCCTGAGCCTGATGGTGCACTGGCCACTGTAAAAGCTGGCTTCTTGCCCCCAGATTGCCAGCTTCCTGGTTCCTGGTTTCCCATCCCCTGATCCTATTGTGCTGAAGAGTATGTGCAAGTGGAGTGAGTAGACCAGAACTCCCAATTTCCCACCTCCCAGCTCCCCAGGTACCTTTGATGTACTTCCATTCTCTACAATTTGCACATCTGTGGGTACAGATCATACATCAATCTGGCTCACATTTAAAACAGAACATCCACTGAAGATCCTATAAGGAAAAATACTTGTTTCCCCCTCAATAGAATAAAATATTTCCTCAAAATGGGTAGACAACAAAAAAAAAAAAAGTCAGAAAATGGAGAGATCTCCACCAAGGATGCCTAGTCCTGCAAAGGAAACCACCAATGAAATCAAATCATACAGAAATTGAATCTCAAAATGAAAACACAACTATCAATGTGACCCTGATCAAAAGAATTGTTGAGCTGGAAACAAGCCATCAAAAAACCAACAATCACATAAATGAAATTGAGCAGAATTGTCTCTTAGAGCAGTCAGCTTTTGACACTAGGCTTAACTGAATTGACGAAAACTTTAGAAGCCTCAAGAGAGTTATAAATGAACAGAAGGTGAGTCAAAAAGTGGAAGACCTCAATAACCAGTTGATTAAGTTTAATGAAGGCTTGATCAAATGCAAGACTGAATTCTAGGAAGCATCAAGAAAATCAGACCTCAACCTGAAATCATACCTCAAAAAAGAGATGGACATGATGCAAAATAACACAACAGAAAATAAAAATCAAATAGAGCTTTTAAAAACCTCTCTAGAACCCCTCAGTAACAGAGTTACTCATGTGGAAGACAGAAACTCTGACCTGGAAGATAAGGCAGAAGAAATTGATGGGAGGACAAAACTTTGCTAAGTTCAAAAAATCATGCAAAGCCGGGCATGGTGGCACACACCATTAATCCCAGCACTCGAGAGGCAGAGGTAGGAGGATTGCCATGAGTTCAAGGTCACCCTGAGACTAGATAGTGAATTCCAGTCAGCCTGCTACAGTGAGACTCTACCTTGAAAAAACAAAAACAAAAAAACAAACAAACAAACAAACAAAAAAAAAAGACATGCAAAAAGAATATGAGGAAATTGTGGGATGCCATAAAATGTCCAAACATTCAGATCATGGGTATAATGGAAAGAGAGGAAATCCAGGCCAGAGGCATAGAGAACATTTTCAACAAAATTAAAGAATTTTTTTTTCCAATCTCTCAAAAGAGAGGCCCATCAAGATGCCAGAAGCTCACAGAACATCAAACAGACAGAACCAAAGAAGAAATTCTCCAAGGCACATCATAGTTAAAACTCTTAACAATGAAAACAAAAGAGTGTGTGAAAAGCAGCAAGGGAGAAACAACTCACTACATACAAAGGCAATTCTGTCAGATTTACCTCAGATTTCTCAATGGAAACCCTAAAAGCCAGAAGGGCCTAGAATGGAACACTTCAAAGTCAGAAAAACTAGGGCTTCCAACCCAAGCTACTGTACCCAGAGAAAGTATCCCTCATAATAGATGGTAAAAGGAAAACTTCCATGAAAAAGTCAATTCTATGATTATATGAACACAAAGCCAAACCTACAGAAAATACTTCAGGGAAAACTCCACACTGAAGAGTCAAACAACCCATCTCAAGAGCTATAAGATGATCACAATCACCAAAACTAGACAAAGCTCAAAAAACTACAAAACACACACACACACACAAAAACCCAATAAATCCCATAAAGCATCTCCATCACAGCAGAGATTAAACTGAATCTCATACTTATAAAATTAAATATTAATGGTCTTAACTCACTCATCAAAAGACACAAGTTAACAGGATGAATAATAGACCTCCCCTATGTGTTATCTTCAAGAAACCCACCTAACCACTAAAGACAGACACCTCCTCAGGGTGAAAGGATAGAAAATTATATTCCAAGCAAACTTAGATAAGAAACAAGCTATAGTAATATCTGCTACCATATTAATATCTGATAAAATAGGCTTCAAACCAATAGTAATCAAAAAGGTCAAAGAAAGACACTCCTTACTCATCAAGGGAATGATCCAACAGGAGGACCATACAATCATAAATCTATATGCGCCAAACATGGGGGCACCACAGTTTATAAAAAAAAAAAAAAAAAAACAAAAATAAAACAGAAATAAACACCAACACCATCATAGTTGGAGACTTCATTGCTCCACTATAATCAACAGATAGTTCATCCAAGCAGAAAATCAACAGGGAAATAATAGAGCTCAGCAACACCAGAGATCAACTAGACCTAACAGACAACTACAGAACTGTCCACCACAATTATACAGAATACACATTCTTCTCTCACTAGTCTTTGGCTAAAAGAGAATCAAATTCTCCCAAATTAATAATGCTTATCCCATTTAAACTATGCTGACTTCATTCTGTTGGAGAATCTGTTCTTTTTCAGAAGGTAGTGAGACTCTAGGAGATAAATTACCCCTCACACTTCAGCCAAGCCACAGCTGAAACTATAGATGAACTGGGGAGATGAGCAAGAGTGCTGCTTCTATGGTGAACTAATCAGCACCAGAGTGAAGGAGACAGATGCTGAGGATACTCACCACTTACCAAAGCAGAGATCCAGAAGCTCCTAAGAGCTCATCAGTGAAGTAGACTTAAAACTCACCCATCATGGCTCAGGGAATTTTGTGGAAAAGGGAGCAGAAAGATTGTAAGAGCCACAGGTTGAGACATCATGCCCAGAGGCACCCCCCCCCCAAAAAAAATAACTGTCTGATGCTCCCATAATGCATAACCCACAATCCCATGGGGAATACCTGAATCCCCACTGAGGAGGGCCCCAAGTGGAATGGGGGCAGGGATGAGGGAAAAGAGGCTACCAAAACATGATATATCCATACAAAATATGTTGATAATAATAATAAAGTAAATTAGGGCTGTGGAGATGGTTCAGTCATTAAAAATTGTTGACTGCGCTAGCATGAGAACTTAACTTTGGATCCACATTACCCAGGTAAAATTCTGGCATGGTGGGGTGCACCTGTAATTCCGGTGCTGGACAAGTGGAGACAAAGAGGTTCCCTGGGACTTTGTAAGTAGTTAGTCCAATTGGTGACCTCCAGGTTTCACTGAGTGACCTTGTCCCAACAAATAAACTGGAGAGTGTTTGAGCAAGGCACCCAACATTCACCTCTGGCCTTTACATTCATGCACACACATGTGTACTCACAATTACACATGTAAAAAATGTAAATTTGACTTATAAACATTTTACCCTGAAGGATTTCATTTGAAGTAAATATGGGAGAAGAATCTAATGATAATTTGGGCTGGGGAAGTAGCTCAGTCACTAAAGTGCTTGCCTTGAATGCAGGACAACCTGAATTCAATCTGCATAACACATGTCAAACACATGGCTTAACGCCATTCCCCTGTAATTCCAATGCAGGAGGAGTATAGATGTGAAATTCCTGGGGCTCTCTGGCCTACCAGTCTAGCCTAATTGGCAGGTTCCATGTCAGTGAGAAATCTCATCTCAAAAAAAAAAAAATAAAAAAAAAGTAAACAGTCATATGCACTTGAGGAGCCTGCTCTTTGGACCCTACGTTTACCCAGACCCAAGTATACATACACCTGCACACATGAACACACAAAAAGTAATGGTAACTCCAACTCTGTTATTCAACATATGGAATCCAGCCTGCTCAGCATAGTCAGTCTATGAGACTCTGGATAGAGGCTGGATTAGTCAGATAGCAATGCTTTGGGCACCTCAGACCTACATCACAGTCCTAGGATCATGGGAAATACGTTCTTAGTAAATCCATGATATCTCAATCACTCTTTTTGAGATTTCCTCCATCTTGTTACCTGGAAAGAAAAACAATTCTCTCTAAATCCATGAAGACTGTGTGACAGTTAATAATGAGTGCTAACTGTGAGTGAGGAGGGATGGTGGTACAGAGGTGAGACACTAGTTAGTATATTTCTAAGAGTTGTTCCCATTTGTGTGACCAAATATCCCACTGATATTTTTTTGCTGCTTTGCCCAGACCCTACTTCAATAAGAAGCGTTTATGAACAGGAAGCTAGAAGAAAGCCTTTAAGCACCACACTGACATATGACTGACTCTTTCAGAGGACAGCTTCAGCTCTTCTAGCCAACTAAATTTAATCTTCTATTTTGTCAAGAAGAAAGGAAGAAAGCAGGGAGAGATGGGAGAAAGAGATGAAGAGGAAAGAAAAAGAGACTGAGGGAAGATAGAGCATCAATGTGAAAGAGTACTTTTTTTCTCAGAACATGTTACCTTTCAGGCCCCACTGCCACTGTTCTTATAATAAACTCCAAATTTGTTTCTTGTCGTGAAAACTGCAAGTCAAGTAAAAATGTTTAGCTGTTTGTGACCTGGGGATTGAAGGGTAAAACTCACAAAATTGGTTTGGCTTTGAACCCAAAGAATTTTCCCAGAGGTGAAAGGTTTATGTACCAGCATAACAAACACTGATTTTTTTTTTTGTTGTTGTTATAGTTGTTTTCCTTCTCAGACATTTTAAGTGCAGCTCAGAACAGTGAATACTTCAGTGCATGTGTTATCTTTTCATTTCCTTAACCTTACTTTGTTCAAAATGCCACCCTCCCCCCTTTTGGGCTTACGTAGAGATTTGTTGATCCTAGATATCTATTCACATTTTCACTCATGTGGAAGCATCCACACCCACACCTTGCCACCTCTCCCCATCCCATAGCTATTTCAAGCTTCCAAAGTTGTCCCGTTTTTATGCAATCAAGGAATCATCTACATTCAGAACTTATGCCGGATCACATCGTTTTCCACAATCACAGTCCATACGTACATGGTAGTGCATAGCTATGCACTTGACGTTTCTGCTAACTTTCCATAGTGATTGGAGGTTTCCTTGCTTTTCCTCAGCATAGTGGGTTTGTTTGTTTGTTTGTTTGTTTTTGGTTGGTTGGTTGGTTGGTTTTTCGAGGTAGGGTCTCACTCTGGTCCAGGCTGACCTGGAATTAACTATGTAGTCTCAGGGTGGCCTCGAACTCTCGGCAATCCTCCTACATCTGTCTCCCAAGTGTTGGGATTAAAGGTGGGCACCACCACGCCCAGCAGCATAGTGGTTTTATGGGATCATAAAAGAAACTAGAAAAGTACCTCATTAATTTAAAATATTTAACAGGTAAATACTCCTAAAATGGACCTACAAAGAAAGCACTCTAAAAGAAAGGAAGAATGTGCCTTTAATTCTTATATGACCCTTAACTCATGGCTTTATTTTCTTGCACACTAGGCCCAACATGAGTTTTACAATTCATGAGTACTACAAAGAGCCAGCACAAAGGATTTCTAGGCTGCAAATAACACCTACATGGAGTAAGATTTTCCCTTTATCTAGAGTGCATGAATGTGTCTTTCTTACCATGCTATATGTAGTCAATAAAATTGCTGTTCAATATTGACTGATTTTACTTTAGAGAGAATAATTTTATGTGATAAATGAAATTTACATATCTTTCCACATATTGACAGTAAATGTTCATTAGTGGGATTGGGTTAGATACAATGCTCACAAGAGTGGCCTTTTATGAAAGAGAATCTAGTTTAGAAATGGAAGTGATGCAAATGCTCCTTACTTCTCTTACTTCTATTGGGCCGTTAATCTCTCCCTTCTTTCTTTAGCTGGACAGTGACCATGTTGGCTATGTGATCCAGGACAGAGAATGAAGCCTACATGTTTCTCAACCCTTAGTTCCTGGTGTGGCCATGGGGACAAAAAAAAGGAACTAGACAGAAAAATCTCAGAGGGCTGAGGAGGGGGATCTGGGCTTATAAGTGCTTGATGCACATGCCTGACAACAAGAGTTCAGATCCCCAGAACACAGGTGAAAGCCAGAAGTGCCTTGGCACATACTTCTGTAACCAAAGAGCCTCTATGGACACAGAGACAGGAGGATCCTAAAGCTTGTGGGGCCAGCCAGGCTGACATTCTCAGTGACAACCGTGAAGACAGACCCTGTCTCAAACAATGGAAGGCCAAGAAAAACCCAAGCTTGTCCTTTGACCTTCAAACACACACTGTGCTAAGGATGCCCCATACCCCGCCCATCTTAGAATATATTCCAAAGTCGGAAGGATTACTTTACAAGTATTTAAATCAAGTTTCCTAAAAAGTACCTATCTTTTGTCCAGGATGTGTGTGTGTGTGTGTGCTTTTGAGTGTTACATTTTTATTTTACTTTGTTGCTGTTTTTAATATACTTGGAATTTTTATTGAGCTACCTTTTATCTTTACAATAATTAGAGATATGCAAAATGCACAGCAATGTGAAATGATGCTTTTATGCACTATAATTTTGTTAATAAGCAAAGAAAGGTTTATGCATTTGTAAGATGATGTACTTAGCAAGGAAAGAATGAATTGTCATATTTTGAAAAGGAAAAAAACTGAGGCTGGAGAGGTGGCTTAGGAATTAAGGTATTTACCTGCAAAGCCAAAGGGCCAGTGTTTGATTCCCCAGTGCCCACATAAAGCCAGATGCACAAGGTCAACATGCGTCTGTACTTCTTTGTAGTGGCTGGAGGCCCTGGCGCACCCATTCTCTCTCTAGCTGCCTTTCTCTCTCTTTCTCTCTCTCAAAATAAATAAAATAAAAAACATTTCAAAAATATCAAAAAATAAAATAAAAAGCACAACCAAATTTTACTGTTTCATATTTTTGGGGGGGAAGGTATGTGTATGTGTCTGAGTGTTTTTAGGCAGTCTTATAATTGCATTGTTGGTGGGATACAGAGTAACAGAGAGATATGCACAGAAAAAGAGGGATGATTCTCTTACTTTTATTTATTTGTCTTTGTTTTCCCTCCTGCCCAAATATTTACATTTATAACTTGAAACAGATGATGTTTTATTTGAATGATGCCTTGGCTTTAAATAGAAAACTTATATTCAAAAAAATACTATGCAATTTATGAAACTGTGTTGCTTTCTTGTTGATTTAATAAAACATTACCTAAATATTATTCACTGGATGAATGAATTTTTAAAAATTTCATCTTATATTATTAGTTTAATCTTTTTTTATTTTGCAAGCAGAGAGAGATAGATAGAAGAGAGGCAGAGGGAGACGGGGAAGGAGAGAGAGAGAGAAAGAGAGAGAGAGAGAGAAAGAGAGAGACAATGGGTGCACTAGGGACTCCAGCCACTGCAAAGGAACTCCAGACACATGTGCCACTTTGGGCATTCTGCTTTACATGGATACTGGGAAATCAAACCCAGCTGTTAGGCTTCACAGGCAAGCTTCTTAACAGCTGAGCCATCTCTCCAGCCCACATTAATTTTAACCCTTGGTACCAATTTTGTCACTGATCTAAGAAAGGCTGCCTTTAAAAAAAAAAAAAAAACTCATCAAGCCTTTCACACATTGAACATATTATTAATCAGAAATGTACTTGCCCCAGCCACCTAGGACAAAGACAGTTCCTTGAACATATCAAATACAAAACCATTGCTTCTTCTGCAAACATTCCACCTTCTTCCTTCAGCATGAGGTAGCCACTATCCCATATAACATGCTATTTTTTTCCTTAACCTTCCTACTATTTTATTTCACATTTGTTTTTTCTTACAGTTATATCTGCCTATGCTTAAAGTATACATTTCTAGTTTTTAATAGAACAAACCCAGAGGGCTTTCCTTTCATGATTACAAATCATGGCTCTCCCAATTTAATAAAAATAAACATGCCTCTTTGGTATTTAATTATTTAAAGGAGAGTATTATCAACTGATCTAAAACCAATGAAGGGAATTATCATGTTATCAATATGCTAGACTGCCTGAGAAAGATGCTTATTAATGTAATATTCTCTTCTTATAATATTGTTGGGCACATACGTGATGAAAAGAATATAAAAAAGGTTGAGTAACAAATTTACCTCTCACTATCTTTGTATACTGTATCAAATGAATCTGAGGAAAAATATGATTCTTAAGTAAATAGTGGGGTATGAAGAGAATTTTAGATATAATCTCCTGTCCTTCCTGTGGTTTGCAGTATGATTTTTTCCCAGAGTTGTCACTCAAAAGGAACCAATCTTTCATTGATTCTATTAATGGATTTAGATGCTTCCCCAGTATTTACACTCTTTAATTTCCTCCTCAGTAGAGTATATATAATTGGCTTGGTTTCCCTCAAAGGTATAATTTGATTTAAAGTCTTTCAAAATAATATTTAGTTATTTTATTTTTCTCAACATGGACATCTTATTGGTTGATATATTTTATTTTTGAAATACTAATAATTCATTTAAATCATGCCCACAGTCTACTCATAAATGATTTTCTAAAGTTGCATCTTACAGAGACTTGCACAATGGGTGCTGAGGTTTACAAAGAGCAGAGGAAATGTTGCAAATCCCAACCTTCCTCTCTAGGACTGACTCTCTTCTTGTTGCTGTGTTACAAATAACATGCTCATTTACAATTAACTCATTTGCCTGATGAATGTACTTGACATTCTGTACCAAAGCTCTAATCATGGAAAGCCTAGTGATCTAAAACCCATCTTTGACATGAATTCACGGTTGGAAGTCTCATATCAAAATGTCAGCCATCACGGAGCAACCATGCTCATTAAGTATAATAAGACCATCAGAAGATCCCAATTCTGGCCCAGCTTCGCATGACACTCATATGAGACGAGGTATAGAGATGAGAAACGTTGCACTTTATATCTCTGTGCCATAGAAAACTGTCCCTTAATCACTAAACGTGTTTTCAAATCCTTCGTGTTTCAGTTTTGTAGATTAACACTGCACATGCATCTGATGTTGGTGAAAGCCATCTGTAGGCGGGTGGAATTTAATGTAATTTCTATATGTAGTTTGGTATTACATCTTCAGAAGGAAGTTTTATATAAGAAATCCTATTTGATAAAGCTAAAATACTAAGAATATAATATACAAAGAAATTGAAACCTTATAATAGTAATGAATTTGATTCTTTTTTACTTTTTTTTTTTTTTTTTTTTTTTTTTTTTTTTTGAGGTAGGGTCTCACTCTGGTCCAGGCTGACCTGGAATTAACTATATAGTCTCAGGGTCCTCCTACCTCTGCCTCCCGAGTGCTGTGATTAAAGGCGTGCGCCACCACGCCCGGCTTTCTTTTTTACTTCTATTTCTTAGGCACGGACTATATAATTTTTGGTGAACACTAAGAGATTATTTGCATGCCAGTGAATGTCAGTCATAATACTTCATTTAAAATGTAAATGAGGGGCTGCAGAGATGGCTTAACCATTCAGGCGCTTGCTAGCAAAGCCAAAAGGACTTAGGTTTGTTTCCCCAGTGCCCATGTAAAGCCAGATGCATAAGGTGGTGCATGAGTCTGGAGTTTGTTTGCCCTGGCACCATTATCTCTCTATCTGCCCATCTCTCTCTCTCAAATAAATTAAATAAATAAAATATTTTCAAAAATGTAAATGATTCAATGCTAGAACTGACTCCTAGAAATATAAAGGCTTAATGTTAACTAAATAAATGCAAAAATTATTGGATGCATTCCATATTTATGTAATTCAAACTCTGATTAAGGAGAGCCTCTTGAGATATAACCAATCTGTAATTCACAGTTAAATTGTAAACTATCACAACACACATATCAGCTTACTTCAAACTGCAGGAGCAACTGGTACTTTAAGGTGAATTTTTAGTATTGAAAACATTTTTGAATGATCATGATTTTAATATTTTTATCCTCTTCAAATGAAATCTCAAGGAACACCTGCATTTGCTAAAATCTGTA
Source organism: Orientallactaga sibirica (assembly GCA_036365145.1). NCBI lineage: Eukaryota > Metazoa > Chordata > Mammalia > Rodentia > Dipodidae > Orientallactaga > Orientallactaga sibirica. Next base: position 24,937,201 of record JAEOAD010000006.1, read on the forward strand.
CCCAGATTTCTTTCTAAATAAGCACCTCTATATGTTGTAGCTAAACATGCTGTTTCTGCAATTGCAAACCTAAATTCAGCACTTGGTTTTACCTTGAATTAGATGTGTGTGTTAAGGCAAGATAAGTAACATGTGTAGTTTCTAACCTGAGAGAAAAAAATATATATATTTACAATTTTTTTTTTTTGAGATAGGGTCTTACTTTAGCCCAGGCTGACCTAGAACTCACTATATAGTCTCAGATTGGCCTCCAACTCACAGTGACCCTCCTACCTTTGCCTCCTAAGAGCTAGGATTAAAGCCATGTACACCAGGCTAAAGCAGCCTATATAAAGGGTTTGTTTTGAGAACAAACATGATGACAGACACAATATACTCAGTACCTTGCAAAAGTAAATGCTCGGTAAGTGTTGAGTATAAGAACAGTAGATTCAGGGTGATTCCAACAGGAGTAACAACTCAGAAGTTCCACCTGCATATGTGCAATATCGACTGAAAAGAACTTTCATGGTTATCAGTTCACTTCACTTAAGGAAGAAAGCATCAAGTCACAGAGAATGTCAGAGACATCCCCAGGATGCCACCTTAGTACCTCTGTACAATGTTCTTGCGATTAACCAGCTTTCCCCTATTGCCTGCTGGCCCATTCAAGGAGGCCTTGCCCTAATGAACACAGAGTAATCATGCATGAAGAGGAGGAAAGTTAAGTCGCTTTATTGATTGTTCAGAAAATCAATACGAAGTTTCTATCCAAAGCACTTCTTCCATGCTGAGACTGAGCAGTTTTCAAGCTAGAGGAATCAAGTTCCCACACAGACTCCCCCCGCCCCCCAGGCCTGGATTTGTCAATACTTGTGTGTGGACATGGGAGTGCCCTAGGAAACTGGGAGTAAATAAATCATCCCTCTCGCTGCCTTCCAATGTAAGTGGAGTCATCTTGTCAAAGCAGTCATTGCTTAGGGAGAAGTCTTACAGGGATAGCAGTAAGTTCAAGTGGATGTAATGTCATGATGGTTCAATGCAATGCATTGGACCTGACCTCCTACTTCTCTAAAAAGAAGAAGACTCTTTGAGAGGTTTGGCTCAATAATAATGTTTAATCTCACTGTAAAGATGGCTGTTGTAATTACAATTATACATTATGAAAACATATTAGAGAATTGAAATGAAAGATTTTTAAGTAGCATCAGAATATGGTCCAAATTCTTGCCATCACATTACTGTTTTGATAAGATTGTAATACTAACACACCATGTGGCATAACTCTGAAGACCAATTTAAATGTATACATGTCAGTAAACAAATATATTTTATGTTAATAAATATCTTGAAATATATCAGGTGTACACAACTGTAGTGAACCAGAACTTCTTTTTTAATGAAAATTTCATATAAAATATTAAGATTTTCATGCCATGATTTTCTGAGGGGCACTTAGGATTTCACTGTTATCAAAGTGACTGATGGCAACAGTGTCAGTGGTTTTACTGCCCAATGGTGAGACAGAAAACATGAGAACACTTAGTTCAGGATGACATGAATACAAACCTAGGGAAAAGTTGCTATATTTAAATCTCATTGGATGTAAAATGGAACTTAAATCGTTTTTTAAATTCAGCCTCAAATAACAAAATATACTTTAATTGAGCAATATTTTTGAGTCATATGAATAGTCTACATAAAATGGATGTTTTATTTGATATTGCTAATTATATTCCCTATGCTTATATATGTATTTGTGTGTGTACATACACTTTAATGTGGCTTTTTAAAACACTCTAATTTGATAATATAACTGAGCATATTACTTAAATATAACACTGAAACTAATAAATAAGAGCAATATCATGGGCTGCAAAGATGGCTTAGTGGTTAAGGCGCTTGCCTGTGAAGCCTAAGGACCCAGCTTTGATTTCCCCAGAAGCTGTGTAAACATGTGCATAAGGTGGCATATGTATCTGAAGTTTGTTGTTAGTGGCTAGAGACCCTGGCACACCCATTGTTTATCTATTTCTTCCTCCCTCTCTCCCCCTACCTCTCTCCTTCTTATAAATACACAAACAAACAAAGAATAATACCCTAACAAATACAAAGAATGTTAAAGTTCACTGTTACAAGTTAAACATAACCACTGAAAAACTAACATAGGTTTACTTTTTACTAAAAAGAGCAAACAGGGCTAGAGGGATGGCTTAGTGGTTAAGGCGCTTGCCTGTAAAGCCAAAAGACCCAGGTTCTATTCTCCAGGACCCATGTAAGCCAGATACACAAGGCTGCACATGTATCTGGAGTTCGTTTGCAGCAGCTGGAGGCCCTGGCAAGCCCTTTCTCTCTCTCTCATAAATGAGTAAATAAGCAAATAAACATACACTGCCTAAAATACTTTCAAAAATTCCTTTAAAATTACCAAGTAGAACCATACAACAAAGTAATAAGCTGATGACATTAAAAAACTGCCCTGTTCCTGGCTGGGAAGATGGCTCAGGGGTAAGTGTCATCTGGCTGCACAAGCGTGAAGACCTTATTTTGAAACCCTTGTACCCACATAACATGCAGGTCAATAGCTTTGTGGTTAAGGTGCTTGCCTACAAAACCAAAGGCTCCGGGCTCAATTCCCCAGGACCCATGTAAGCCAGATGCACAAGGAGGGGCACACATCTGAAGTTTGTTTGCATTGGCCTGGAATGCACATTCCCCTCTCTCTCTCTCTCTCCCTCCCCTCGCCTATTTCTCTCTCTCTCAAATGAAGAAAAAAAAAATGCAGGTCATGGTCATCATGTCTGTAACCTCCATGCTGAGGAGGACGGAAAAAGGAGAATTGCTGGCACTTAGTAGTCAACCTGTCTAGTGAGCAAACCAGGGTGAGGTCCACTGAGAGATCCTGTCTCAAGAACACCTGATGCCCTTCTCTGGCCTCTGCATGCATGCAGATGTGACACATGCATGTGTTTACATATATGCATACACATTCATACAATACACACACATACCACAGTATTGCATATGCATACTCATCAAAAAATGCCTTTTCAAAGAGCAAATAAACAATGTTTTCCAAATCTATAAGAAAGTTGCTACAAGCTTGGCTTTATCTTGATATACTTTTTGAAGAAATTCAAGTAATTTGCACAATTTGTGTGACTTCTTTTCAGTTATTAGGCATATGCATAATGGACACAGGGTGGAGGATGACTGCAGAAAGCTAACTACATTTGCCCTGAAGGTGTCATCTGATTTCTCTACAAATGAGTGGGTTATTGCCAGCAGGGAAGCTGCTTCACTGTTTCCAAATGTGCTTCAGGACTGAGGTAGAGACAATGAACCTTCAGGGGAAACAAAAAGATAGAAATGAAGTGACCAGGAACAATTAAAAATATCTAGGTATTAGGGCACATAAATAGTATTTTGTATTTTTTTTTAAGTTTGGAGCAAATTTTTTTTCTTTAATGAGGAATATATAATTTGACAATTTCTACCTAAATCAGATTAAATTTAGAGCTACTTTGATAATTAAGGTACATTTTAATCAAATTTAGAAATTTGGATGATTCTTCTTTTTAAGGCAAACAACATTAGGCAGTACTTTTATTTTGAACATGTGGGGTAAGAACAGAGCCTTACAAGGTCATTATGAGAATCAAATGTGAGATAAAGTTTTGTTGGGCCAATGACAAGGAGTTTTTTGTGGGTGAGTGCATAGAATTTGGTGATTACGGGTGGATGTGGGGACTGAATTTTGCTATATGGGCAGCAGATTCTTCCTAAGTTAAATCACAGGTTAAAAACCTTACTGTTGGGCTGGATGAATGGCTTAGCGGTTAAGGTGACTGCCTGCAAAGCCAAAGGATCCAGGTTCGATTCCCCAGGACCCACATTAGCCAGATGCACAAGGGGGCACACGTGTCTGGAGTTCGTTTGCAGTGGGTGGAGGCCCTGGTGAACCCATTCTTCCCCCCCTCTCTATCTCTCTCTCCCTCTTTCTCTATCAAATAATTTTTTTAAAAAGCTTACTGTTTGATAAGTGGAAGGGGTACCCACAGGACAGGGGAGTAGGGGCAGCTGAAGGCAATAGGGGGGTGAACATACTTGAATGTAATAAGCCCATTGCTTTATGCAATTAATATACCCTAACTAATAAAATATTTTAACAATAAGGTGTTCTGTGCTATGTAACTCACTGGCTGCATTCTAGCATTGCTTTTGATTTATAATGCCAAGTCTTGCACTCACTCTGAGTTGTAATTCAGTTTCACTGTCAGCCCCAGACTCCCATCCTCAGAAAGTCCCATGGGATAGCCATGAGTTGAAAACCATGGCATAAGCCAATTGTGCCCATTTTGTTTCTGTACTTATGTAAAGGACAGAAAGAGGAGAAGAAAGGTAAAGAGTACAAAAGCAACTATGTTTTGGATAGTGATCTTACTAGTATTAAAAACCAAAGGGACCATATTTCTTGGGCCATGATTCCATTTTCAGAAACTTAAATGTATTATTAAAATACAAAAAAAAAAAAAAAATTGGACAAGACTCCTAGATTTTAGAATGGCTAGTTTAGAAACATTTTTCTCTGATTATTATGTAAAGACATTAGAAAAAAATTATTTAGTTATTTATTTGAGAGAGAGAAAGAGTCAGAGAGAGAGAGAGAGTAGAGAATGGGTGTGCCAGGACCTTCAGCCACTGCAAATGAACTCCAGATGCATGTACCCCCTTGTGCATCTGGCTTATGTAGGTCCTGGAAAATCGAACTGGGATCATTTGGCTTTGCAAGGCAAATACCTTAACTGCTAAGCCATCTCCAGCCCTATAAAGCATTTTTTAAAGGTTGAAAATTCTTATCGCAATTCACTTCAATTTTGTACTGTATTCAAGGGGGCAATTTGGTGGGTATGTGTAGTGAGGTGGTACTAGTGCCACAAACACTAGGGGACCTACGGAAAGAATAAAAGTAGAAGTTCACAGATTGACCATGAGACAGCATAGCCTGATCAAAGTGGCTTTGGGAGCACAAGCTTAAGGTACTGCAAAAATCCCTAAGGTAAGGGAATAGGAAAGGTATGCCATCAAATGAGAAAAGGAAGTTTTAATAGAGAGAAACTTTAAAACCAAAAAACAAAAAACCCACAAACATATAGAGAACAACAACAAAACTAGAATGAGGGTGAGTAAGAATAGAGAATGATGGCAGTTTTAGTTAACATAACCACACTGATGGCTTTTAGCACATGAAAGTGAAGCCTTGCTGGGCGTGAAATGATGGTGAAAGATTCCAGGAATAAATCTCCTTTTTCAATGGGTCAGAGAGACCATAGTTGTACTTAACTTTTGGGCTTTAAGTTGTACTCAACTTCCCTGGGAACATTCTCCCTCACTTTGCAAATTGACTCTTTCTAAGAAAATTTAATTATCTTACTATCTTTTATTTGGTAAGAAATAAGAGTTTATCAACTTGTGGATGAGTGAATCTTTGGCATTGTCTTATAATTTAGGTTCTGGAAGTAAACTTCCTGATATGAGATATAAATATGGGGGAAAAGGAAGATTTTTAAGTCTTCACAGGAAATATTTAGATGAAATTCACCTGAGCATTCCAGTGATGGAAGCAGGCTCTCTGTTACAGGTCTACTGTTGATTAATTGGTTTGGTCAGTCCTGTTTTGGTTTCCTCATTTATAAAATGAAGAATCTGAATGACATGAATTAAAATTCCTTTTAACGTTGTTTAAAATTCTGTGAGAAACCATATAGATTTGCTTTGACATTTAATCTCCTTAAAAGTTGAATGCTCTATGAAGCCTTTCTAAATTGATCAAAATTAGAAAACTGACCTTTGACATTTAACATAGATAAGGGTGCCATTCTTTAAATTATTGATCTGGATTTTTAAGCATAAAATGATACAAGACTTCTGCATGAGGCAAACATGACATCTGTTTCTGTTAGACTGTAGAAGCTTCCAAAGGGCATTATCTAATACTTGTGTGGATATGGGAAAGTCATTTGGTACCATCATGCCAAAATCTCCTGTCTCATTAACTTGTGAGAAAATTTTCCAGACCTTAACAAATTATATATTTGAAATATGGCAGATAAATGAGAATGTGGATTTGTCTTCCCAGTGGGCATTAATATTAACATAAAAGAATTCACTGATGTTGGCTGATGATGACCCTGCAGGAGTTTCCTTATAGATAGTGAACTAAAAAGGGTCATGGTAAAGTAATGCTTTCACAGAGTCTTCCTTACTGTGTCTTGACAACTGCTTCACAATAAAGAAAAACTGTTCCTACAATTAACTTCAAATTTCAGCCTTATTTTTGATAGTGTCATAATCTAATAATTAAGTCCAAAATTGTTCCCCTTAGGGAAAATTTAATATCAACATTTAGAAAGAACTATATATAAAGTCTCAGGCATACTATTAGATTTAAAAGTCGATTGTTGGAATTTTCATATGGGGCTGCTAAAAACAACATGAGAAATTTCCAATAAATTATAGATTTTTTAAACAGAGCAATTAAAAGTAATAGGTCTTGCCTATGGTACTATTAACCTGCCTAGGAAAACTATTTGTGTAAGTAAATATCTGCTATTACTAAGCTAAATGGAAAAATCATAAAGAATAATGAAAAGAAATCATCCTCAAAAGTCTTTGCCTTTACTTGCTGTCAAATGTGCTTATAATTGGTAAGAAATGAGTTTATTTTTTACTGAAGATCACCTGGTCCAAGCAATCAAACATTTTAAACTGTATAGAAAGCACATGAAAAAGAGAATACTTAAGAATGTGTAGGCAAATAAAATCATTTTTTTACTTTAAAATGTACCAAAGTACAAAGTAGTCCTCTAAGTACAGTGTCCTATGGCAAAAATGGGAATCTGATATGTGACTAGGTATCTTGTAGCCTTTCCAAGTATGATTATTTAAAGAGTAATGGCTATATTTTTAAAATTATGACACAAAAATTTTTGCTACAAATATTAGTGCTTTCATAAAACATAGAGAGTACATGACAGGAAAGACAAGATAACACTGATTATTGGTGCTGATAACATGTCATATACAGGCTCTTTAATTATAAATCACTTCTTTTCTTTTCAATCACTTCTTCAAGCATTATATGATCATGTATCTATTCTAGTATCAAAAATAAGTACCTGAGGCTTGGGAGATGGCTGGTGGGGAGGGTAAGAATGCTTGCTAAGCATACATGAGAACCTGAGTTCACTCCCCATCACCCACATTAAAAAAAAAAAAAAAAAGCCAAACATAGTTCTGCACAACTGCAACCACAGTGCTGAAGGTGTCAGAGACACAAGGATTTCCAGTGTTCAAAGTCGAAAAAAAAAAAAAAAAAAAAAAAGTTTAGTCAGAGATTCTATCTTAAGAAAACAAGATGGAACAGTGATGCAAGAGATTACTTGAGGGCTGGAGACATGGCTTGGCTGTTGAGGTACTTGCCTGAGAAGACTAAGGACCCAAATTCAATTCTCCAGGTCACACCTAAGCCAGATACACAAGATGGCACATATATCTGGAGTTTGTTTGCAGTAGCTAGAGGTCCTGGCATGCCCATTTCTCTCTCTTTGTCTGTCTCTCTCTCAAATAAACAAATAAAATATTTTCTTTAAAAAGAGGATACTTGATGTCCTCCTCTCATCTGGCATGCATGCACATGGGGTATTCATTTTCATATACACATACATACACGCTCTACCACATGCACACAACACACACACGATAAAGAATAAAATAAAATAAATGAATATCTATGTACATATGGTATTCTCAACTAAACTTTACTTCTCCTAATCTTGTTATAGTTTAACATATGTCATAGATTTTCCTTTACTTAGAAGTGCTAAAATACTTTGGCTTTTGATTCCCATTTGAATCTTTGAAATAAATCCTATATAACATAAAACAAAAATTTACCAAAAATGTACAAATGTTGGAAATTACCACAAACAATTACTTGGACATACTTCTGTCCTAGGATACATACTCAGATGTAAATATTTTACTCATTTAGGCTTTTCTTATTTTAGAAAGCCCTTTAAGAATCATCAAAGAGAACTTCTTAAATAAAACATTCAAATGGTTTTATTGAAGCTCAGTAATATTCAAATAGATGGAATTAAACATAGAAGTTAACCTTTACATTACAATTCAGCAACTCTCTCTATATATTTGAGGTTCATACTTACTTCCAGATCCTACAACTCTCATGTCTTCATTCTAGGTGAACTTTGATTTAAAGAAAAATAAATAAATAAAACAGACAGTTTTGCTGTTTTCTTTTTTCATTCCACTTTAAAAAAACAACCTACAAATCTATTGCCAACTGAACTTATGGCATTTATGAAATTCTATCAATTCAAACAGCTGGAGGCCTTTTACTTATAAAAACATGCGTTTTCCTGCTGGGATCTGAAAAGTTTCCCAGCTACATTCATTAGGAGAGGCCACAGCTATAGATTAGCCTTGCAACCATGTTCCTTGTAAAGTATTTTCTGTGGCAATTTCCTATTCAGTAGTGCAACTGCACATAATTATTCAAATACAAAGGGCTATTGTAAGAGAATGTGGAGATGATGGCAAAAACACCCCAAAGCAAATGAACTGCTATGACTTTAGCCATGGTTCTGTTTTTCACTCTGTTCAATGACAATTACCATTAGGATGGATCTTTTTGTAAAAGAAGGAGGGCAGTTAGGTCCTTGCACAAGTAGATAATGTTTCTAAATACTTAGTAGACTGATGCAAATGCATAATAAATAAAATAATTCCATCTTTATGTCATCAATATACCATCACTAAATTGTAAAAATAAAATAGAAATTGTAGAAATCAACTTTCTAATATCAGGGCATCAAGAAATTAGAAATAATGAACAAAACCAGAATGTGATCCAGGATATTTAAAAATCTTGCAGTTAACAGAATAAAAGAGAAAATTCTTATGAATCCAGATGAAAATCCTGTGGTCTTGTGATTATTAAATATTGTTTCCATCGAAGCTCTCCTCAGAGAGACCAACACTCCTCACCCTCCACCTAGGGCACCTAGCCTCCAGCAAGTGACACAAAAATGTTCCCATGTCTCCATTGGGTATGAGAGAAGACATCCCCAGTCTTTTTTTTTTTTGTTTGTTTGTTTTTTAAACTAGTGACAGGCTTAGACTTTGAGACTAGGAATCTCTTTGCTATTACAATGAGTTTGAACTCATGTCTAGGGAGAAGTCCTAAAACTAAGAGAAAGTACATTCAATATATTTCTACTCTTAGAGAGGAATGCCATTCTATTGTACCAGCACTTCTCAAACAAATGTGAATGCACATGTAACAGAGGGAGTCTTACTATGTGACAGAGTTGTTGTCTTCTGAATTATAGGCCTTTGAGCCTGGTGGATCATGCAAAAGTGTACAGCTTCATCCCATAAAAACATGGACAAAGACACTTTACCCAAATGCTGTATTTATGCAATCTACTACACACTAAAATGGCAAAATATGTTAATTTTTAAAAATCAGACTTTTAATATGCCTCTCCACACATCCTCTCTTCTAGCACAAGTGAATTTGAGTTAAACAAACACCTTTAAAGTTATGAGCAATTGTTCTCCTATTGTTATTCATAATTTTGTAATCATAAGAAATATACCTTCTTATAACCCACAAGGAGAACCTACTTAATTTGATGAATTGCATTGTTGTTCTATTATTTTTATTCTCTGAGATATTCAGTAACTTTATACCTGGGTCCATTGATAATGTGTATGTCCTACATTTGCTTGATTTTACTTTAAATGTTATTGCAAATAAAGATTATGGGGGAGGGTATAAAATTCTTATTTAAAATTTTATGGTTAAACTAATGACCCAGACACAGGAGAAAATCTTAAAGAAATATAGAAGAATGGCTAGCAATACTAGCTACAACAAGGGCAATCACTGATCGCTTATAAAGGGGATGCTACTTAAAAGTATTCTCCTCGTATGCTCAGCTTCTGTGGCATTTTATCTGCTTGGAGGGGAAAACCAACATTCCTGTACACTACACTCTGACTCACGTTCTTATAAGCAGATTTGAAATGATATGATATTTTTGGCTTTACTAGGTTCCATTCCCTCCCTTAACATGTGCTTTTCTCCAGGAATGTCAAATTTTCCTGCATTGCTGGGGTATATTTGTACTGTTATTTGACATACAATAAAGCGAAGGTAAGTAGATTACATGGGTTACAAGGGCCATGCCTGGCCAGGGAAAGTACTGACATGCTAGCTTCCACGTTTTACCGGCTTTTCCATTTCCATGGGCAGCTTCACTAGTGGTAGCTCTTAAGAAGCTATCACTAGGATCACTATCACAATCCCCTGTGGAGCACTGTGGATCTATTTATACAATTCCTGAAGGCATAACAGAATTTGGAGGTGTGTGAGGAGAGTGGACTGAAAACTCTCCATGTAGTTCAAAATGCCTAGTCCACTCTATTCTTGGTAAGAAACACTGTTGTCCAAATATAGTTCCATAACTTATGTACCTGGTTCTTATGGAACCTCCAAATTCTGTTATGCCTTCAGGAATTGTCTCCCTGTTAAAATATTTGTCCCCAAAGAATTTTTACTTTGGGGCTCCACAGTAGATATTACACAGCCTTTATAAATATGTTTTTAACCCTAATATTTTTGGTACATAAAGATGATTGGCTTTATAATTACTTCACTTAAAAAACATTTATTTGATTTATTTATTTGAAAGAGAAAGAGAGAGAGAGAGAGAGAGAGCGAGAGTGAGTATGGGCCCACCAGGGCTTCTGCCACTGCAAATGAACTCCAGCCTCATGTGCCACATTGTTCATCTGTCTTTATCTAGGTACTGGGGAACTGAATGCAAGCCATCAGGCTTTGTAAGCAAGTGACTTTAACTACACAGCAATATCTCCAGTCCCAACTTCACTTTATGATATTGCTGAATACACTACCTTTATCTAATATTCTTATAGTCAGACTGTTCACCTCTATACACATGTAGAGTTAGAATGCAGGTGTTCCCTGTCTGTGTTGACAAGACTTTTCCAGTATTCTATGACAATATACATGAAAGTAATGCATTTTTCACATCTCCTGTCATTTCCATGGAGAAGTAATGATTCTGACAGGATGAGATTTTAAAAAGATGAAGATCAGCTCCTCTCCATCCCTATTATTTTCACAGTAGAAACTTGCTAGTTTTCCTTAATCACTAGGAATTCCTTCCCTTTTCTTAGAATTCTCTTTACTAGCCAAAATAGTTGTGCTAGTTTTCAAATTCTTTTTGTGAATATTATTCATTTCTGAAAAGGGAATTTAGGCATTTTCCTCTTTATTTTGCTTATTGCAGAAATTTCATTCAAATTCTCCCTCCTTCCCAACAAATGGGCTCTAAAAGCTTAGCAAGAATCCTCTTCATTGCTGGGCATGAGAAGGGAAAGGTGCATAGATACATTCTAGGAGTCTTTAGTAGAGAACAACAGCCATGTGTCTACAAATAGGTAAGTCTGCCATCAAGCATTATGAATACTGTCAGGAGCTACCCTGCAGGGGACTCTGAGGAATCTAGTTTTCCCTTGATGTGCATAGCTAAGCTCTATTATCACTAAGTGAAATTACAATGGAGTATCCAGGAGAGAATGTGTACTGAAAATACAATTCTCTCACCCAATTCAGACTCTCTCCCTTTGAGATACTAATGTAGGCTAGTCAAGTAAATCTTGAATATAATCAGCAGAGAGGATGGAAAATAATTAACTTTTCCCCCATCTGTGTAATGCATTTTCTGCCATTTGTTTTGAACTGAGTTCATCACCATTTTCTGGCTGTGGAAATAGGTAAATAGAATTTTGTTTACTTCAGATGGCATTTTAAAAATTACAATCAATAACTAATGAAGGCAAATGAGAAGGCTTCAGTGGGTGCAGACTGGAACACAAGCACATTTGAGAAATAAATCATTTTTAATTGAATAAGGAAAGATATCCAATAAGGTGAATCTGGGACATAATTATAAGATTTATAGCATCATGTTTTAATGCTCAAAGAAAATACATCACTTTTCTTGACAATATAGAAAGGAAAACAAAAAGAAAATGTGGAAATAGTGACACTACATGCTCGTGTCTCCATACCTCGGAAACAGCCTTACAGAGAAAAAGAGAAAAACTCAGAGGGAAACACAGTTTTTATACCACACAATTTTCTCCAGTATTTGGGGAAAAAAAGACAACAACAAAAGGAACACATGCTGTTATTTTGTTAGGAAAAAAGACTGACTTCTATTAATAACATACAGGTAAATGTCTTATTTTAGTTTTTGAATAACAACATTATGCCTGAATTCATAGGCAAATGAACATCTCTTTTCACATATTTACATGCTGAGCAGGCTTAATGTGATCTGATATATAGTACCATGTATATTTTCTTTTCATAATTAAACTAGGGAAACCTAAACTCAATAGTTTCTAGACTGAATATTAACTAATGGGCTTTACAACTTGTCCTTATTCATTAGAAACAAGTGCTTATCATAAGTTCTAGTCTTTGAGCTCTTTCTGGTTTCTTTTTAACTTGAGAAATATTTTGCTCTGATACAAAATTCACGTTACCATCTGTAGCAGTTTGAATGTGAAATGACCTCATAATCTCATGTGTTTTGAATATTTGGTATCCAGTTAGTGGCAATTTGAGAAGGTTGTGGAGTGTTTGTGAGGTGGAGCCTTGGAGGAGGTGTGTCATTGGAGTGGGCCTTGAAGTTTATTAGTCCAACCCACCCGGCATTCAGAGTTAGTTAGCATACATAGACTACTTCTAGCTGCTTTGGAGATGTGCCTTCCCCTGGCTGCTGTCGCCATACTTTTCCTGCCATTATGTAAATTTCCTTTGAGTCTGTAAACTGAAATAAACTCCTTCCTTGTGATTCTCTGGTTGGTGTTTTTCCAGCAACAAGAATGCAGCTGCTATGCCAACCTCTGCATAGGTGCTTTTTTTTTTTTTTCCTTTGAGGTAGGGTCTCACTCTAGCTCAGGATGACTTGGAATTCCCTCTGGAGTCTCAGGGTGGCCTTGAACTCTCCAAGATCCTCCTACCTCTGTCTCCTGAGTGCTGGGATTAAAGGCGTGAGCCACCATGCCCAGCATAGGTGCTTTTAAAAAATCCTCTACACATACTGTTTCTGTGATAAAGGACATACCTCTCACATGCTAATGAGAAAATGGGCTCATGAGTATTTAATCTTAAAAACAGGCTGTCCCTCAGCTGGTAATAAACAAGCTGAAGAATGTTTAAGAAAATAAAGCCAGTTTGTAATTGCACCACAAATGTTTATGCAGTGGAAATATGTAGTGTGCTGGGAGGAAAATGTTCAGCTGTTAGAAGAAAACATATTTAAGGAGTAATCATGTACAAAGTCAAAAGGATTAAAGGACAAGAAAATAAAACACTTGCTTTGAGCAGAATATTCTCCCTAGAGCACAAAGTAGTCACGCCATGGAGTCTCATTTCCCTTCATCTATGCTTGACATGAGTGGTAAGCATTTCTGTCAGTGCCTCAAACCCTGGAATTTGTGAAACACCTTATTTTCAGCATCTCTATGATTGATCCCAACTTGTCAGTGACTTTTTTGTGTACTCAACCAATACCCACTGCCCCCAAAAGATAGAAGTGAGCTCCTCCAGGCAATAAGGGCAGGGTCCATACTGAGTGACAACCCAATCAACCATTCATGGCAAGCCTCGATCATGATTCAAAGACAAAAAAGACTGAGCTAGTAGCCTTCAAAATGACTAAAAGCCCTTGAAAGTGTGAATGGACAAGATGACCATGCGGCCTTATCTGATCACTCCTCTGTAGGATCAAGACATCACCTTTTTCTCAGTTGGGATGCGGGAGCAAAAGCAGGTATGTGTGGGTCCCACACTGGTTAGGCAAGCAATACTCATAGGGACAACCAATCTCAGGAAAGATGACCCCAGTCTTTATCCCACTCCCTCCATAAAGAATATAAAGGTTTAGGAGACCGAGCAGCTCAGTAACTATTCCCTATTGTTCTCTCTCTCCTCTCATGTTCTCTTGGGGGTTTTCTATTCCCTTGATAAATATACCTCTGTTTGTTCACTCCCTTGTCTGCTTTCCTTGATCCTTCAACCACGTGCACCATGAACTGGAGAGCCTCTGACTCCTGGTATGGCCTTGTTGGCCATTACTTTCTTTCTGGCACCTCAGCCACATGAGTTAAGCCCATGAGGAGCTGAGAAAGACTCTTTTGTGCTCTCAAACCCTGAGTCATATAGATGAATAATAACCATTATTAAAAACAGAAATCAACTCTAAAATAACTTGAAGATTGAATACAATGCTAGCAATATTGCAGCAGGCAGTTTTGTTATTGTTTAGAAACTGGAAAGTTTATTCTAAATGTTATTGGGACACCTAAAGTCAAGATGAGACAAATCTAGATGAAGGATCTCGGTTAGACAGAATGATCTTGAAAAAGACAGCTGGAATTAGTAAACTAAAATTCTCTGATTTCCAGACAATATACCACCACAGAAAATAATAGAGACCAAAGTATTGGCATAAGAATGAAAATACAGAAAAACCAAACAAGATAGAAATTACAAAAACAGACCTACTCATACTGGCATTTGATTTTACAAAAGAATGAGAACAATTCAATGGAAAAGGAAAACCTTCAAAATATACAATAACAATTTAAGACTCATATCCCACATGGAATAAAATAAACCCAACCCTTACCTCACATCACATTCAAAATCTAATTTCATATGAATCAAAAATCTGCATATGACCTGAGATTAAAAGCAAGTCAATATAGAAGATAGGAGCAAAAAAGATCTTTCTAAGAGAAGTCACAAAACAAACTATAAAAGGAAACTATATGAGAACTATAAAATTTAATACTTCTATTCAACAGAAGATTCTTTCCCCTGCCCACTCTCACATATATGTGTGGACATACATGCATACACACAGGACTATATTCAAACAACAATCCAAATAAAGTAAAGAAAACAGATATATACCACCCAGAAAATGTAAAATGGCCAATATGCATGTGAAAAGGTTTACAGTTTTCCTAGTTATTAAGGAAGCATAAATTAAATGTTGGCAAAGGAATGGAATACTGGGGTGGTCATAAGTTACTGGTAACAGAATAATATGGTATGAACATAATGGGAACAATGTCCAGCAGTTTGTATCTTCCATTTTTTTTAATTAAAAATAATCTAGCCTATCTTTAAATCAAGTACTTCTACTTCTAGGCACTTACCCTCTCTCCTCAAAAATGAAAATGCATATCTATATTTTAATAACTTTAAGATTGCTTTATTCATAATAATAAAAAAGATAAAAAATCTTTCAATAGGATATGGATGAACAAATTATGATTCTTTCATACCATGTAACAACATTGGTAAAATAAAGAAATTACCTATTAGTATATGTGATAATGTGATTGCATCTCTTAAATAATGTGTTGAGTAAAAAGAGCCAGAGCAAAAATATAGTCACTGTATGATTTCACTTATTTGAAACACATAAAAGTGCAGAACTCTTATATGATGACAGAAATCAGAACAATGGTTGCCTAAAGAAGATGGAAACTGATGGGAAAGAGACAAGCAAGAGTACTCTAGTGAGGTAACTTTTCCATGTCCTGACTAGGGCCTTTGGGATATAGTAAACGTTGGTCAAAACGTGTGAAATTATTCACTGGCATTTCCCTGCATGTGAATTTTATCTCAATTAAAAGGGCACTGACTTTCAGTTACAAGACAGCTTTGTTCTGGAGAGCTAATGGACATGGCAGTTGTAATTAGTAATATGTATTGTATACTTGAAATTAGTGGACAGTGTAAATTTTAAATGTTCTTTAAATGAAAACAAGGTAACTCTCAGTTGATGGATATTCTAATTGTGGATTTATTTCACAAGAACCATTTGTATTAAATACCATTTATGTAGCAGAAATATATAAGTGAATTGTGTATTAACCATACTTTAGTAAGAAAAGCTAGTTGTGTCCCCAGTGCTATCCTTGATACAATCTCACTTGCTCCTCGGACTATGTTCTCTCTGATTCTAGATTATAAAAGGACAGCTGGGTCCTGGTCATTTCCTTTCTTCATTCATTCAAAAGTAGTCAATGAGTGCCTATTATATAATTGGATGCTGTACTCTAATACAGTGTCCAGGCTATACAGAACGAATCACATAGTCCTCCTCAGAATTTAAATAAGACTATGAGTTCAAATTAAAGAAAGGACTATGAAAGTGAAAAAAAAAAAAATCTGATTCTTGAAATAATGGAAATACTAATACCAAAACATGGATTTGGGTGAACTGGGATTTCAAAAAGACAGCTTTTATGAGAAGAATAGCTTTCAACTGTAGGACCCAGGTTAAGTGAAACAGGTTAGTCTATAGAGTGAAGAAGGCTGGTGAAAGAGGAAGTATATGGAAGCTAGTAAGGCAAAGAAAAGGGCTGTATTTAGGCAAAGTTCATAAAGATGTAAAATGTTTGTAAGTGATTGTTTTTTGTCACCAGCCTTTTGGCTTATTAAATACATCTACAGTATTTCTAGTGACTAGCCAGTGCATGAGGAGCAGAGTGAAGAATTAATGAGTATGAAGTAGTAAGGTGGGACAAGGACATGGGCACCAAGGCATGTAGGGGCTTGAGGACGTGTGATGGGTTTTAAACTTCATTCTCAAAGTAACTGAAGCTTCATTTGTTCTAATGGAAAGAAGGTTTTAGATAAACAAGAATCATGATATAATTGACAATGTTAACACAACACTAGTCTGGTTGTGGGGGACAGTTAACCTGATACATGACACAGGGCCAGTAAGTGGTAAAGCTTAAAATCTTCCAGTTAGTCAGTCCCATTTCACCCAGAATCATGTCTTATGGATGCTGCAGACCCATCAGCCCTCCAGGTTTCTGTGGTTGTGACCCATCATTGTCACCTCATGAGAGACACTGGCTTAGTGTTGCCTGGTTAGGTCACTCATAAGTTTCTGATTCATGGAAACTGGCAGCTATAACTATTTACTGTTTTATGCTACATTTTAAGATAATTTATTAGATGCCAATAGTTAACAAATTCAGACTATCCTTTTTCTTTTTTTATGTTGATTTATTTATTTGCAAGGAGAGAGAGAGAGAGAGAGAGAGAAGAAGAGACAAATGGGGTGAATGAGCACATCAGGGCCTCCAACAACTGGAAATGAACTCCAGATACAAGAGCCACTTTGTGCATCTGACTTCATGTTATTACTTGACTCAAACCCTAGGTCAGTAGGCTTTGTAAGCAAGCCTCTTGACTGCTGAAACATCTCTCCAGCCCCCAAACTATCCTTTTCATTGCAATACAAGATGCTTTTCCTTAGGTATACAGAATTTACTTTTCAGCTTTATTTTGCAGTTTGGAAAAATATTTAGCAAAAGTTTCTAAACAGAGTTATACACACTTGTTTCCAACAAAAAGAAAAACATAAGTATCTATATGTAAAAAGTAGAACCAGAAAATTGGAACTAATTTGAATATTACAAAAGCAATAAACATCATTATTACACATTAGGAAATAAATCACCTTAAAATACAAATAGAATTTAATCACCAACAGGGATTTTAAAGATACGCAAATCATATTCATTCAAAATCTAAATAGTCCTACTTGTGTGTCCATATTTAAGTATCATCTACCAAATGTAAATTAGAGGTTTGGAAGCAATCCATAATGATGCAAGAGACACCCTCACCAAGCTCATGAACCCCAAACTTCAGGTCCTTGTGCAAGTCATCAAAGGATTGAAAAACAGACACAGCAACAGCTGAGTAATGAGAATTTGTTAAGGATAGGGTGAAAACAGGAAGGAAGAAAAAGCTTGAAAGAGAAATTCCTCTCCACTTCCAAAACTGCTGGGAAGGGAAAGAAAAGACGGAAGCAATCGCCTTTACCTGGGGAACACAAGTTTCCTTGGAGGGGAGGCGCCTTGGGGGAAGCTCTCTCACACGTGCCTCAGGTCCAGTTATGAGAGTCAGGCAACCAATTAGGATGTCTTATCACCAGGCTCAAGTGTGTAAAAAGGATCCTGACTGGCTGACCGGCGCGCAGGAGGCTGGCTTAGGAAGGGCAACCCACAGATGATGACTGTTGACAAGAAGCTGTTGCTTTTGCTGAGGAAGAATTAGGAGGCTGCTGCTTCAACCGTCTTGGATGAGACTGGATCAGACTTCAGTTCTGGTCCAGCAGGGCAGAGTGGCATCATTGTTTCCTTTGGTCAGTCCCTAGCTAAGTAACTACTTAGAAATAACGCTGTTTTCCTCCTAATCCATGTCAGAAGCATATTGTAATTTTACAGGAAAACATTTACATTGGCTCTCATCATGAATGTTAGTGAGTTAAAATTCTGTTTATATTTTTATTACCAACAATAATCATTTCCTTTTTTACATTATAGTTGAAATATTAACCTTTGATCCAGTCTAACAGCCTAGAATGAGAACAAATCTTGCCATTTTCTAATTTTGAATTTCAGACATCTTAAGTTTTATAGTTAAGACCTTCATTCTGCTCAGTTTTATGCCTACTTTGTTCTTTAAGGAGAAAGATTTAAAACTAACTGGCTAACCATTACAAAAGAAGTGAAAAACAGGCTTTAATCCTCTAATGTAGTCCCCCATCTCCCAGTGTAGACCTTTCGTTCTTAAGCTTGCTATACCAATGCTTATGACCTAATATGCATAACAATATCCAACTTTTCCTTAGGAGGAGGGCCAGAGAAGCAGAGAGAGGAGTCTATGGGGTAACTGAGTGGAGATTAGCTGCACTCTGTTGTATGCCCTATTTTCTGTTTTAGATTTTACTTTTCTGTTAAAGCTTTCAGAGACTTTCTCTAATAAAAAGATTAATATTGACTGTTCTACTTTAAGAAGTTTTCTTCTTCAAAGAATGCAAGCTTTGTTGTCTCATGTATTGGGCATCTATTAGTTACTTTGAGCTTCTTCAACCTATAAAATATGGTTATGAGTGATTTGATTCGAGTTTTTGATTTTTATATATTGGCAACCTACAGTTATCACAAGTGAAGAAATCCTGTGTTTAGTTCTTGTTCCAAAAAAAGAAATTCAAAGTGCTTTGCACCCCTTTTTATCTCTGCAGAGGTCTTTTCTTACACTGCCAAAGGTCTCCTGTTCCAGTTCTGCAGGGTATCCAGGCTAAATCTTAAGTAGATGTTTCAGAATTAGAGGTCGTTTTTACATAAAGGCGTCAGCCCTAAAATAGTCTGGCCTCAACTTGTGTTGTAGGCTTTATGTCTGTATCTACACTAATTCTTTTAGAAAATTCAGGATTGCTCAAGGTTGGCAAAAGATGGCTCCAGTTCAAACCTAGCCACATCTTCTCCTTCATGACCGTGTGTGTGCAGAGCTACTTCAGCAGAGCTGAGTAGATTCAATAGAGACTGCATGACCTGCAACATCGAGAATATTTACTCGACGACTACTGCCAGAGTTGCCAACCTTTCAAATAGGTTGTGGAGTGGCCATGAAAAGAGCCCTCTATTACTCTTCACATCATTTCAATTTCCTCTGGAAATACATTTAGCTTTGGCAAAAAGATCTTCAATGGTAACCTTGTCATCATATTGGCCCACTGAAAAATATATTATAGGAGAAAGGGTTGTAACACTGGTAGAGTGGTTTTCCTAGCATGGGTTCAGTGCTGCAAGAGGGGGAAAAGAAGCATCTATTATACATAATCTTATCTCAAGGGCCTTTCAGTTTCTGTGTACTCAAATATACTTTCTGTGGTTTTTATTTAGCACATCAATATTTTATAGTATATTAAGAACTCTAATAAGACGGACTACAGCATGTTTTTTTTGTGTTGACATTAGCTGAACTTCAGACCAGTTCATACTATGTACATTGAAGGGGAAGGCTAAAAACAAAATCATAGAAGATGTTGATTATGTCTTTACAGGTTTGAATCCAGGGGAAGAAAAAGAGACAAACTTTAACGTTTTTGTAAGATTCCTGGAGAACACTCAAGTTCGCAGGTTCTATTTCAGATATCTTGCACCAGGAGAAAATCCAATTTAGCACAGCCATCTCCTGCCAAAACAGGGTCTCAAAAGCATTCAGTAAGTCTCCAGTGCTCTGAACTCCGTTATCTCATCATATAGCAACAACAACATCACAACAATTAACTGGGTTGCAATTATTCTAAATTGGACTTCCAATGCAGAAGTGGCAATACTTTTCCTCTTATTTTCCTATTGATTTCTCTTTATTGATACCCATTTTATCTCTTATTAATAGATACAGCCATAACTTCATTCACTCATAACACATTATTAGTTTCATATAATATAAGACAAAGGAGATTTAGAGACCAGGAGTAAAAAAGCATCTCTCTTGAAAATCACCCCAGCCAAGGCTTATCAGCAAATGAAGTTATAAAACAATGCAAGTGCACTAAGATTAGAGATGGTATAAAGCATGTGCTATGAGGTCAGAAAGGTGTGTTGAAGGAACTTCAGTAAGGGGAGTTGCATAAGTCATTTACAAAGGATAGTAGAACTTCACCAGGTAAAGAACAAAACAAGTACAGAAGCACTGAGGCAATAGCAGCGGGTGGACATGAGATCTGCTGGAAAACAACCACAGTGTCCCCAACATGGAGCAAAAAGGAGGAAATGAAATGTAGCTCTTATTGCCACACCAGAAATCCTGCTACAGGCTTTACCAGGCTGCAAGGAGAACATTATTTTTATTACTCATCTATCCAGAAGGACTACCTTTTTAATTTTTTTACAAAGACAACTCTTATCCCAGAGGAATTCCTGAACTATTCAGAATTTGGGTTCATGAAAAGTTTCAAGCATGGGGATGATGTCATCATGTTTTTTTTTTTCCCCACAAATTTAAGATCATTCTCTTAACAAAATGGAAGATGAGCTAATGTAAATTAATGCTAAAGGAGCAGGCCAGAAGGAGAAGACTGATGTAGAAATCCAGATAAGAAGTCCTGAGGGCCAGGTCTAAAATAAAGGACAAAAGGTTGCCAGCAGGGAAGGGCCAAGTCAAGAAGGGTTTACATTGTACAACTCCCTGCAGACAACCAGGAAGGAGGGAGGAGAGCAAGCCTGACATTCTTCTAGGAACTCGTCTACATAGCACAGAGGTCATGTTCTGCACCTTCTCTGTTGAATAAGTGCTCACTCTTCAAGCGTTATCCTCAGTTGGAATTAGGAAGATGAACTGAACATCAAAACCAGCTTTCCTGTTCCTCCAAGGTGATTCCTGACATCTGAACTATTTCAGTAACCCCTTACTGTCAAATACTTCAACTGTCATCTCTTTTACCTATCTTGAACCAATCCGACATACTGATCTTTTTGTCCCATTTTATCCTATTTTGATGTGGCCTTTGGGTCTTTCCACAGACAACTGGAAATTGGTAGTTTACAGTAGGATAAGAAGGTCTCTGGAATTGCACTGTGGCACACGGTTAACGTCAGAACAAGACAGAAAATTTGTAAAGCAGCAATTTTGTTCCTTGGTTTGGTAAAGGTTTGCATGAATTAAGAAGGACCATAACAGAGGTAGTAAGATTCTTCAAAATGTATTCAAATGAGTCACGCATAAGCTTATTATATCAAATGGTTCTACAGACACCACAGTCAATAAACAAATTAGATTATAATAAATCCAAATAGGCTCTAGCTTCAGTCATTAGATTAATACATATATTTTAGAGATAACAAAAACTTATTTGGGACATTATTGGCAGGATTTGTCTAGTAGAAGACTAAGTACTTTTCTGTTTGAAGTTACAAATATTATTTTCATGACTTATCACAGAAAAAAAGATCCACGTTTTTGAGGTTTTACTAAAATTCAGGAACTAGGTCACCATGGTAGTCTACCATCAATCACTTCAAGCTCTGAGATAACAAGTCCCAAGGAAATAGATCTTTATCAGATTATTTGAGATCATGTCTAGAGTGGGAAAATAATCCTTTATTAAACTAACTGTAGCTATTAACTTCATAGAACCAAATGACAGGGTTAATTAAATTCATTTATATGTTAGTTATCTTTACATCACCAGCACAAAATACCTCACATAAACATCGTAAGGGGAGAAAGAGTTATTATAGTTCATGGTTTCAAAAGATTTCAATCCATTGTCCTTTGCAGAAGCAAAACAGTAAAATAAGAGAAAGGGGCCAGGTAAAGACAGAGCCCTCAAAGACACAAGCCCAGTGACCTACTTCCTCTACCCAGGACCCACTTTCCTTACTTCCAAAAGTAAAATCAAATTTTGAATCCAACTTCTGGTCAAGATGTCAAAGTCATCACCACGATAGAGCTCCAGGGATGAAATCAAAAAGCAGTGAGAACCGAGGTCAACCAAAGTCTCTCCAAAAGATAAGAATAGATAGCTGACTAGCTGGCAGGAGATGAACCACTCCCTCACACAGAAGTCAGGGCCCAGGTGAAGCCAGAGAATTTGGTGAGATGAGTGAGAATGTTGCTTCCATAGTGAGCCTGATAACTTGCACCAGGGTGATGGAGACAGACACTGAGGATACTCAAAATGTACCAAAGAAGAAATCCCAAAGCTGCTAAAAGCACAACACTAAAGTAGACTTAAAACAGACTCACCAAGTCTCAGGGAATTTTGAGGAAGAGGTGGCAAAAAGAATGTAAGAGCCACAGCATGGGAAGGAATATACAGAGTCATTCCTCCCCAGTCCACAATGACTGAGTGCTTCTCTCACAACTCATAACTCACAGCTCCATGGTGAGTACCTGTATGGCAGAATGCAGGCCCCGCCCTAGCCAGGCTGCCTGCTAGAAGAAACCAGGAAGTGGCTTCTGTGGACGTGGCATTCTGCACAGGCCTGGCGTGACAACAGCTATAGCCCCATGCTCCTGAGAAACCTGCTGTGAGATGATCTGCCTGGAGACAGGCTGTCATTGGTCACAAGAAGGGAACCACCCCATACAAGGATTGGCCAGCCAAACCCTTAAAACCCCCTACACTTCCTTGAATAAATAAGTTCGCCCTCTGCCTGCTTCCATCTAACTTCCAGAGTCAATGTTGTGACTCCGCGCCTCTCACCCCACACCTGGCGGAGACCCTATAGTCCCTCCTGGGCTGGCCGTAGGAAGGACCCCAACAAGCACCAGCAACCCAATAAAGGGGAGGAGGAAAATGAGGGTACCAACATATGATATGATATTTGTATGAACAAATTTTCTTCTTAAAAAATTTTTGAATCCATTGATGGGTTAAATCATTCAGTAGTTTAGAGACCTCATGATCTAATCACCTCTGGAAATGCACTCAGATTTATACTTGGAGTGGGGATTTCTAATCTAGGTGTTTCTTAATCCATTCAAATTGGCAAACAAGATTAACCATTGCAATTTTCTTATTCATTACTGGGACTACATGTTGCAATGAATTTAACAATGAGTATAACTAATTCCTGGCCCTGGAAGGATACTGTCTTGCTAGTATGGTCTGGCTGGAAACAGGAAATACAATATAAAACAGAAGGCCCAGAGGGTGGTATAGCAGTTAAAGACACTTGTTTGCCAACCCTGACGGTCCAGGTTCAATACAGATGTACAAAGTGGCACATGCATTTGGAGTTTGTTTACAGTTGCCCTGCTGTGCCCAATACTTGCTCTCTCACTTTCTGTCTGTCCAAATATATGTATGTGTATATATATATGTCTCACTGGGGATCATGGATTCCAAAGCAGGGAATAAACCAAAAACATAGAGGAGATTTTCTTCAAGGGAAAAAGGAGTGATCCAGAGAGTCAGAGAATACACACAAGCAAGACGAACCCTTGTAAAAAAATAGATGGTGATTTGAGAGGGGGAAATGCTGTACATTAAGTAGCATGAAGAAGAAGACAACCATGGACTTTGAAGAACTGTTAGCAGTGTGTTGTTGCAGGCATAATACAATAAAGCCCTCTAAAGTAGAGTGTAGAGAGGTCACTCTTTAAAATCTGTTTTTCCTCAAGTTTTAAAAGTGACAGAACTTAAGCCAGATGTGGTGGTGCACACTAATACCAGCACTCGGAAGGTGGAGGTAGGAGGATCCCTGAGTGTTCACCACCCTGAGACTACAAAGTGAATTCCAGGTCAGCCTGAGCTAGAGTGGTGAGACCCTACCTCAAAAAACAAAACAAAACAAAACAAAACAAAACAAAAAAAAGGTGACAGAACTCTTTCTCAGATAAAAGTTATTCCTGAGTTCCATTATATTATTATAACAAAGATACATTATATTGTTGTAAAAAAAGTAGTGAATAAAAATGTTCATTGATTAAAATATGGTTCATTACTTGCACCTGATCATAGTTGCAAAAGCATCTCTCTAGGAGATGACACACAGTAAGTGTTTACACAGGGATGTAACATCATCAGATTTGAATTCTAGTTCTATCATTTGGCCTACAGTATAGAAGATGGCTTTGCTGCTGTTGCTTGCAGCAGTTTTGAAGATGTTCAGGACTTTACAGAGACAAGAAGCTGGGTTTGAGAAGTATTTCAAGACGGAAACAGCACAGATAGATGGTATCTTACATTTAATATGTGAGAACAAGAAGTTATTAAGGATAATTTTCACCATTCTAGCACATGAAGTAGGGATAGGAAAGCATTTAACTTTTAAGAAATGTGTCGGCATGAAATGAGAACACAGTGAACAAAGTAGCTGTGGAAGGAAAATGGACAAGAGGAAGCTTGAAGCTCAAAGGAGAAGGGCAAAATCAAATGTCCATTTGAGAATCCTCACTATCACTGCTATAATTGCAATAAACATTTAAGGAATCCTTACAATGTGCAGGGTTCTGGGTTCAGTGCTTGGTAGGTTCTACCTTATGTAATCTGAACAAGAAGCTGTGGTCTAGAGACTCCAGATTACACCACTAAAAGTGGAGTATTTAGTATACTCAGGTCATCTGGCTGGAGATCTTAAGATGCTTTTAATTACCTCTAACTGAGAAACTGATGTCTCTCAGAAAAGCAGCTGGAACACTGAATCACCAAGTTAGGGACTGTCTGCTTTTGTGAGGTCAGGGACCTGTGTGCATAGCTTGGGGGCACATATTTAATAGCCCAGTTCTGAACTGGACAACACATAGGCAGTTAGAGGCCAAGAGTGTAAGTCAAGGCATGAAGAAGTTGGGTCTTTGGCTAAAGAGTCAAGGGAGAATTAGGAGAAATACAGAGTGCTTGACCCAGTGAAAAGGTAATCAAATTTAGGATTTCATTCTTAAGAAAGCATGACTCTCACCAAATAAAGACATCTTCCATTGTTTACAGTCTTCTAATTTGGTCCACGTTTATTAAATATCCTGATATAAACTATAGAATTTAAAAAAACACGTCATATTAAGAAAGAGAATATGAGCACATGTAATTTTTAAAAAGTGCTCCAAGGCAGTAATTTTCTGTATCTTCTAAAAGACTGCATTAAAAGACATAGATAATTATATATTTCAATACTATATACATAAAGAAACTATATAATCAACTTTTCCTAAACATTATTAAGGAAATAACTGTCTAACCCCAATCAAAATTTTTTTCTAACTTTGTCTTCATCAGATGATTACTATGACATGTTTTTTATAATGATAAATCTTCTCAAAGACTTTTAGAAAAGAGCAGAAATATAATTTTGTAATTAAAAAACTTATTTTCTCAATTTATTAGTACCTGAAATAATCCTTTCAGCAAAATAGCAATACCAAATTAGTCTATACAGCTCCATAAAATCCATATGCACACTTTAAGATATAAACATTGGGGCTGCAGAGATGGCTTAGAGGTTAATGTGTTTTCCTGAAAAGCCTAAAGACCTAAGTTTAATTCCCCAGTACTCACATAAGCCACACAAAGTGGCACATGCATCTGGAGTTCATTTGTAGTGGCTAGAGGTGATGAAACACCCATTCTCTGTTTTTCTGTTTCTCTCTCTCATAATAAATAAATAAATAAGTAAATAAATAATTTTTAAAATGCTATCAACACTTGACAAATAAATTTGAGTCAAATGTGAATATTCTGGTTGGTTTTAACCATCTAAAGAGATCAAAGCACAAAGTTACTTCATGACAAAAGCTCAAAATATGATCAAACAAGTTATAATTAAATTTTAAAACAGCATTTTAAAGAGTTATGAGAAAGTGTATTTGATTTATTATTTTGTGGCCAGCAATTGAATCCTATAGTTTCAAGGCTTTAATAGATTCATGTTTTAAACAATGGATTATTTTGGCTTGTTTCTGTCTCAGTTCAAAAGCAAGCAGAAATACCCAGTCACAAAATCATCAGATCAGTTATATTTCAGCAGAAATTCAGACGAACACTATAGCAGAATACTTCAGAATGCTTTTGAACATCCACAACACATGCTAGTTTTTGTATGAACTACATGTAATAATTTTCAAGAAGCAGTGCCAAATAATTTGTTCAACAAGATATCTCTCAGATGTTTCTATTTTCCCATTGGGGAATACTAAAGCACCAGTCAAAACTTGTCAGCAAAGTCAAAGATAAAAATCAGACCAATTATAAATTGTCCATAGTAGCTAAAGTTGCCTGCATATACACCAAATAAAGTACTGTGGTCACTATTCCATATTTTGCTTTTAAAAGTACATTCTTAGAGTACACATAGATCATGTTTATCGATGATACACCATTTTCATCTTTTTAATAAAAGCATTAATCCCAAATGCAGTTAAACAGGTGTATAAATTTTGACCATGAAATCTCATATATAAAATCAAATAGGACCAATTTCATTACATCCCAAGCATATATAAGATACATAATTACTCTCAGTACAAGATTTGTTATAGCTGAGAGTGACTAAGAATAAAATTCCAGCTTTTTAACCCCATTTTTATCTCAAACTCACTCTAGTATGAATTGTCCTAAGCTTAAAGAATATCTTTGCAGATTTAATAACAGAAAATTAATGTGGGGTAAGAGAAAACCACATAATCACCACCGCCTACTATCCACTCCTCCCCACTAGCATCAATAATTAGCAGCAAAAATTAGCATAGTCAATCTGGCACAAGCTCACAATGGTTCTAAAACCACACAGAATCTATTCTGTACTTAGTTTCCTGGGGAGAGACCAATCCATATAAAATTTATTTTTTAATAAGCACCTATTACCCATTTTTCACAATCAGTAAAGTAAAATAAGACTCATCTTATATTGCCTTTAATATTTGTAATATTTTAAGTTATAAAAAAGTCATTTTTATGAAAAAATGAGGACATTGAAAACTCTTAAAGACAAAAATGGGCATGCAGAGTGTAACTTTCTGAGAAAGTTTTACTTTTTGAATATCATTAACAATGGGACCTACACAATATGATAGACACTATGAACATGTGACTATAGAACAGTTGAAATGCATCTAGTCCAAATAAGAAATATATTTTAAGTATTGAATATATACACCAAACAACATTGTATAAAATATTGTGTTATAAGTTTATACGAGTTAAATCTTGAAATGATAATATAGACATATTGAATTAAATATAATACATAAAAATAATTTCAATTATTTACTTTGTTTAAATGTAGTTGCTAAGTAGTGTAAATTACACATGAGTTTCTCTTTTGTGTCTTGCATTGAATGTCTATTGGTCAATAATGCTTTAGACTATAACCATTACAATGTGTAGTAGGCTTTATAAAAAACATTATTCTACTTGGCTTGTAACTTGTAAAAAATTTAGTTTGCCACATAAAACAGTTAAAAATCACATTTCCTACTGAAAGTCATTCAATTTTCCATAGTCCATGAGAGGTATAGCTAAAGATTACTTACAGAGTAAAAAGTAATAAGAAGCATACTGTGGGGGTTAAACCAATTCTAGAGCACTCTCTCTCTCTTTCTCTCTCTGTCTCTCTCTCTCTCCTCTCTCTCCCCCCCCTCCATATATATATATATATATTCTAGTTCATGGACTCAGTATATAATTCCTACTTTAGAAGAAAGTACTCATTCCCTAGGTAAAAGTTCAAGCACAAATTGAAGCTAGGTGTTAATTGAGCAAGAGCTCTGAAGACAGCCCAAGCGAACAGCAAAAGGAAAGGGGAATGGTAGCATCGGAAATTAACTAATCATTATGGCTTATCATCTCTCCCTTTTCCATGACTTCTCCTTTCTTCTGTTTTGCTTTCTCATGTATTCCTTTCTGCTTCAGTTAAGACATGTGTTCAGCCTCAGGTTTTATAGATGATGGAGGTAATAATTGTTGAATTTAATGTTTGAAAATAAAACTGTTGAAAAAAACAGTCTTCAAACAATGAGGCTGGCATGAATAAATTTGGGTTACCAATACACATTTCTTGGAATATTATCTAGAGTACTTAAGGAGAGACAGCCATTTCTGGAATAACAATAGACATTCAACTCATATAAACTGGTGATTCATAAAAACAGGATATATGGTTTTACATTCTAGTAAAAAGTGACTATGTAATTGAATTACTGCAATGTTTTTTAAGTATGAAAATGATTGCTAGGAAATAAAAAGTATAAAAGATACTAAGCCTACATAAAGGGTCAGTTCTATCTGACATTGTGATTATTGTATCTAAACACTTCTAGAGCTGGATTTCCAAAGTGATGCTATTGTTGTTAGCCAGTTATAACTGTTTTTCAGAATCAGTATGTAAATAAGCTACACAAGAACAAAGGTACCACACATAACTACAATTGAATCCTATTACAATGGGGATACAAAATAAAAATCTGTGCTTTTGAACTCTAAAGACTTTAAAAACCTAGAACTTTCATGAAATTCATCACATACTAAACATATTTAAGTATGTTAAAACATGTTAAATATATTTTACTGTTATATATTCTATGATGTTTAGGAATTTGATCTAAAGGAAGATTATTTCTAAACTACTATAACAATACTTTATTAAGAAAACAATGAAATAATCAAAAATTAATTTTCAGGTTACCCAGAAAAAAAGTTTAAATCATCAATAACCAGGTATATGGGAAAACAAACACTCTGGGAGAATCAAATGATGAGCAATCATACCTTATTATGTGTCTGAGTCTGTCCAACCAGTATGAGGATGTTGGATGATATGATTGACAGGCAGAAGTTGATTAGAATTATGGACCTCTCAGAGCGTATGTACCTAGTTAGAGAGAGGAAGAGTTCAACTTTAAAACACAGTGAGGAGATGAAGAATTTTATATTGTTCAATTGGTGGAATTCATCTGGGAAAAAAAAAACACCATTGAACCACAGCCTTTACAAAAAGGTATGTAAATCTGATTTTCATAAATATTTTTCTTGAAGACCAAATTTTACAGTTCATAGTATGTACAAGAGAAAGATTTATGTTTCCCCTTAGACAGTAGACTACAGTATAATATGGCATTTCTGTCAAAGCCTATGACCACAGATGGTCATAATGCACTCTTTTTACTAGTGATATAAAATTTCTTGAAAATACTTGAATTATTCTTATCACCTTTTCATATGTGTGCATATATAACATTTCATAATTATCACATACATCATTCAATAGAAACTCTGAGAACCACAAAGGAAAACCCTACACAGGTTCTTAACCATCCATTTTGTACACTAAAGGATCTCATTACTTTCAAGAAACCATGAACACTATCAGCTATTCAAACATTTCTATCAGCTATTCAAACTGTTATTTATGTTCTTGAGTAACTGTTCCAAAGTGGGGGAAAAAGCAGAATTCTTTATCTTTGAGTGAAAATGAATCCATCCCACAAATAATTCACCATTAATTAGGCTAGAACATTCTTGGTGACAGCCATATTGTACCCTTATGAAGGTTTATATATAACCTATTATATAATTTTACAGTACAAGAAGAATGAAAGTCACAGTGAAAACTGTGCAGAATCAAATATTCTACCAGCTATTTGCCTGGAAAGGGTAAGAGCTCTTTTGCTTTCCTGTACCCTATGGTAAATCACTGAGAGACAATAACTAAGAGAGCCTTGTATTTGGTGAGAGTTTCAGCCTGTTCAATTTGTACCAGAACACAGAATCCCATTCCACAGCAGGCCTGGATTTCTCTGAGCAATGCTAAATGGGGGAGCCAAAGATCTGGGCAATACTTTTTGGATGATATAAAAAAAAAAATAGTCTAACAAAACTTTAGCTCCTTTCTTTTCTCCTCCAGCCTACCTTCAAAAAATACTTAGGCAGAAACCATATATTCTATCACATTTTTGAGAAATTTAAGCAAAATCAAAACAAGAGTAACACTGAAACACACACACACATAGATAGATAGATAGATAGATAGATAGATAGATAGATAGATAGATAGATAGATATGTAGATAGATATTTTACAAAGAAAAGATGTTTCCTTCACAAAATAAGGCCAAAGAGGATGTTGATTCTCAGTACACAAGTCGCTTCAAGATTTTCTGAGCCTTGCCCCTGCATGCTGGAGAGCTCTCTATATGATAATACCTGGGCTACTAAGACATCAATGAATACTAAGTTGTCCCTGTTTTGTGGATGGGGAATAAATATATTTTCTTATGTTAGCAGCTTCCATAATTGATGCCACACAAATGACACTATTAAAAGGATCTCAGTGATTTTATATGTATTTGTACAGAGAGAGAGACAGAAAAAGAGAGAGAGAGAGAGAGAGAGAGAGAGAGAGAGAGACAGACTATGTATGTGCCAGGGCTTCTTCCCACTGTGAACAAACTCCAGATGCATTTGCCACTTTGTGCCTCTGCCTTATGTGGGTACCAGAAAATTGAATGCAGACCATCAAGCTTTGCAAACAAGCACTTTAGCCACTGAGCCATTTCTCTAGCCTGATTTTAGTGATTTTCCCCCTTGGAAATAGAAGTTAGTGTAATAGTGTATCCAGAACTAAGCACTCTGAAGAGCCTTTAAATATTTCTTCTTTCATCAAAATTGTCATATTTCTGCCTTAATATTTGCTATGAAATATTACAAGTTTCAATAATTATTACATTTGATGTTTAAAATCTGTGAATTCTTCAAACTAATGCATTTTAAGGTATTTTGTTTATTTATTTGCAAGAATAGAGAGACATAGAAAGAAAGAGAGAGCACAAGAATAGGGAGGTGTACCAGGGCCTCCAGCTGC
This sequence comes from Orientallactaga sibirica, assembly GCA_036365145.1. Classification (NCBI taxonomy): domain Eukaryota; kingdom Metazoa; phylum Chordata; class Mammalia; order Rodentia; family Dipodidae; genus Orientallactaga; species Orientallactaga sibirica. The sequence continues at coordinate 24,968,490 of JAEOAD010000006.1, forward strand.
TGTAAATGCACCACATTGTGCATCTGGCTTTATCTGGTACTAGTGAATCAATCTTGGGTTGTTAGGCTTTGCAGGGCAGTGCCTTAACCACTGAGCAAGCTCTCCAGCCATATGTCAATATATTTATTAAAAGAACATGCTCAATTTCTCTTTTATATTACAATATAACTGTATTTGTCAAATCAATACATGGAGAGAATATAATTTGTTGCGTTGCTATTATTGCATAGTGTTAGTAAAAGTAGTATTAGCTCTGAGAATTAAACTACAGAACTTATGTATACTATGCATGAGCTGCACCACTGAGATATACCTCTAGAACTGCAAATTTTTGATGAACATTTCTGATAAACTTTGTGGCCCATCAACAATTTACTAAACAGGATATGCACATGATTATACATTTTATAAATCATTAGAAAAATTAAAAATCTAAATATTTATATTAGAAAAAAAGAGATATTATAACATCCTTATTGCTATTTTCAATGTTTTAGAGTAAGTAAACTTGGTGTTTAGAAAATGCTTTGAATTCATCATGTTATAGATGCACAGTCTACTACGGAGATACCTGCACAATCATTTTTATTGTGGCTTTATTTACAGTAGCCAAGAATCAGAATCAGCCCCAATGACCACTGACAGATGAGTGGATAATGAAATTTGCAGGGAAATAGATGGATCTGAAAGGATCATATTAAGGGAAGAGACTCAAAGACTAAAACCATGTGTTCTCTCTGATATGTGGGTCATAGAGTATAATATCTATAATCATGTATAGATATGGGTAAATGTGAATTAAACCTATGAAGATAGAACCTTAATCAAAATGAATATAAAGAGATGAATGGGAAGGGAGGGAAAAGAAGAGCAAAAGGACATATAGGCTACTGGAGGAAAGAGATGGCATGGAGGGGGAATAAGAATGGAGACAGAAATTTTAAAAAAAGTGCTTGGAAATGTCACAATGAATGATACCTAAATCCCTGTAGTGAACAAACAACAAAACAAAACAAACAAATAAGTGAACAACAACAACAAAAAGATAAAGACTCAAGAGAAGAACTGTAGGGAGTGGGGTTGGGGAACGCTATGTAAATTCTAGGGCCCTCTTGCATTCTAAAATTGTGTATTTTGCTAAATATTCATTCTCCATGATTTTACCTATGTTAACTTCAGCTTAGGTAAGGAATTTTGTACCACCAACTCTAGGAAAAGCTAGATAGTCAGATTTAAAGTCATGTGTGATAACAGTCTACAGGCAGAGAGGACTTTCCTGAACATTATTTCAAATGCAGTTACCAAGGGTTGTCAATACACACTGAATGGAAACTTAAACCACTTTTCAAGGCAAAAGTCATGATAAGTGACACTTCTTCAAATTGTAGTGACTAGTTTACTTCTTAGTGGGTTAAAAAAATGAGTTGATGAGCACTTAATTCTTAGGAATCCAAATCTGGGCTGTTTCTTGGTATTCTTGTCTGCAGTTCTCAACTTTATGTTAGGTATTGATATATTCCTTAATGTGTTTTAGATATTCCTATAAAATACTGTAGTAAGTGATTTTACTCAATTATATGAATAAAAATTACTTGTACTATCCAATATTGCATTTGCATGGTTAGGTTGATACATAACTGAAAATGGTTATACTAGTATTAGTTGTATATACTGAGGTGTGAATAGCAGGTAGACTTGGTGCTTGAACCCAAACTGCTGAAAATGATTTACTTTTTAATACTCCACTAGGTATGCATTATGATATTATCATGATTGCCTAGTATCTTAACCATTAAATGATGCTTCATTTTGAAAGAAATATCGTTTAGTGGTGTTGAGGAGAGAGAGCTATCTTCTTCCCAGCCTTTGTTCATTTAGCCTTATAGGACAAGGTCTGCTTCACTAAATTCTGAGGCCAGGAATTCTAGTGTCAACAATATCATACTTAGACTGAGCATTTCTTTCATTTGCAGGAACTGATCATGCATTATAATACTGTCACACTTTGTCAATGTTCTATCACCAGACAACTCCTTAACAGGGATTCAAAATGTCTGTGATGTACCTTTGCTACAGAACAAAATGTGCATATATATTCTATTTACATGAAACATAAAAACTCCAAATGCTTGTGATAATTTAAGAGTAATTAACAATTAATTCATGCCCTCAGAAGACTAAAAACTATAATTAACAATAATTTTTTAACTTTTATTTTTATTTTTTATTATATTTTGGGAGACACAGAGAGAGAGACATAGAGAGACAGAGAGAGAGAGAGAGAAGAGGAAGACAGAGATGGGTGTGCTAGCAGTGTCTCAGCTGCTGCGAACGAAATCCAGATGTTTGCGCACCCTTGTGGTCAAGTGTGGCATTGCGCCCTTGTGTCACTTTGCATCTGGCTAAACGTGGGACCTGGAGATAGGAACCGCTGGAGATTGGAATCAGTGTTTTTAGACTTAGGAGGCAGGCGCCTTAACCCCTAAGCCATCTCTCCAGCCCAATATTTTTTTTTAAATGGGTTAAGATAAATAGACTTTCCTTATCAAATAGCAATTAAATTTTAAATTATGAACTGAGTTTTTAAAATTTAAGTAAAAGAGGGCTGGAGAGATGGCTCATCAGTTAAGGTACTTGCCTACAAAGCCTAACCACCCAGGTTTGATTCCCCAGTCAGAAAGTTGCCCATGCATCTGGAGTTCATTTGCAGCAGGTAGAGGCCCTGGCATGCCCATTCTCTCTACTCCCTATCTCTCTCTGATTGCAAATAAATAAATAAAAATATTATTTAAAAATTAATTAATATATACAGACTGAGAGGTTTTTGAGGTAAGAATATCAACTTTTGCAATTTTAATATTCCAAATGACCAGTAAACAATATATAGATAACCATAATCCAGGTACTAATATAATCATTGCGTTTTAGATATCATTAATGATCAAAATTAATACAGGATGTTTGACATTTAAAATTATAAAGCCCATTGTAAAATTAGATCATATGACTCTATCCATTGTCAATATGTGAGTAGAAATAACATAGCTCACATATCCAATTCTTTCTAATAACCTAAGAAATGTCAGAGAAATAATCTAAAATGAATTATTAAATTTTCTTATGCTGTCAGGTAGTTGCAATTTTAAATATTTTAGGAAAATACTTTTCATACATTTACCATTTATGTATTTTTTATGATTTCTTTGGATCAACTTGTGTATATCCAATTTGCTTCAGAAACTCAAGAAACAGACTTTTCTAGAGCATTTTGGTACTATGTATATTAGTGTTTTTAATATTGAAGAAGGCTTTACTCAGTGTTTGGAACATGCTGAAAACATATATTTGAAACTTGGAGAACTTGATATCATATTTGTATAAAAGAGAAATTAATTTGTTCCAATTAAATTCTTAGACTCAATAGCAATTTGTATAAACAAAAAAAAATACAGACTAAACTTGAGGTAACTGAGTGCTATCTTGAGTGAAAAAATAGATTTTGTGTGTGTGTGTGTGTGTGTGTGTGTTTATTATGTATTCAACACAGGCAAATATAGGCAAAAAGTAAAGATGACTTATTTGCAACATTTCAATCATAGCAGTTTTGTTTCTGTTGTAAAACAATGCTCCTTTGGGTAAATTAAATAGACAGTAGTCATTTAGTAGTCTCATATTCCATATTTTAACTCAGAGCAACTGAGTTCCCCATTTCAAGTCTACCAGTTGGTTACATACCTCCATAATGCTGCATAGACAACAGCTAGGGTGATCAAAGCCAGGCAAGAGAGGCCACTGCCTACTATGAGGGTAACTGAAGGAGTGCCAGAGGATTCCATGACCTGAAAATCATGGAAAACAAACAAAAAGAAAAGGAAGAGAAGTTTTAGTTTAATTAAAATGAATCTAGACTCAAAAAAAAAAAAAAACTAAGCTACCATTCAGAGATAGCCTAAGTAGTTGTTATAAGTGTCAGATAATTAACTACAGAACACCCAGTTCACATATTCTCAAGCTGTAAAACAATTAATTCTAGCTCCCTTTTCTTTCACACTGTGAAGTAATAAAGTCTTTAGAGTTTAAAATACTTGACTATGGTCCATTACCTACTTAAAGTTTTTGAAAATAGAGAACTGAAACTACAACTCAGTCAACTTTCATAGGTTAAGTTTTCTTTAACTGCAATCCACAGGAGCATGTGTTTTTCTTCAACTAAGTACAGTTTAGGCATTTAACAGTATGATTTTTGGAAAGATTTATCTAGCTACTCCCATTTATAACTCACTGTAGTACCCAAACCTGGTACACAGATATTGAAAATTTTTCAAACTTTCTGACTTTTGCAACTTTGTTCACAGTCAAATACTCTCACATTAAATTTGACTTGCTTAGTCCCTAAGTATACAGAAGAAAATAGAATGTCATACTAAAGACCTTCAAATATAAATTTGTGGTATTTTTTCCATGAACATGTGTAGATAATTGTCACAATTTCAGTATCAGTCCCTAAAATCATGACCTTGAAAAACAAGCATTATATTTTTAAAAACATATGTAAAGATTAAAACAATTCACTGATCTAAATGGTTTCTTTTCTTAGACACTATCATGCTCACAACTAATAAATCTGTTGTTTCTCTTTTTTTAAACTAGAAGTTTGAAGGAATATACTTTAGGTGTGCTAGAAAACCTTAGTTATACATATCAAATTATATTAGGTATTTTAGTCATCAAATTAAGTAATAAGAGTGATGCTTATTTAGGCCAAAATTAGACAGAAAGTCATTTATCAGAGTGATTATTTCCCAGCCTTTCAATTTTTGTAAAATTTTCTCAAAATGTATTTGTTGAGAATATTATTTTTCTTTTAGACAGTTCTATACAGCTCTCTCTTCAGAAACTATTTTTGCAAACCCTACATGCTTTTAAGGAATGATTTCTCAGTTCCAAAAGCCATGCTTCCATGAAAACTTCATTTGATTTAAAAATGCATATGTATCCAAGGACACCCCCAGAAAACCTTTACTGAAAATATCCAATGCAGATAAGCAATGTGTTCAGCTATAGTGTCTGGGGTCTTCATTCTAATCCTAACAGCATTGTCACAGATTCACTCAGAACAGCCTTCCAGTTTTAAAATAAAGGTTAAGTTGATAATTATTTTTTATTTGAAAGTTTGCAGCATATTAGTAATATGATAGGAGCACACCTTCAAAAGTATACTGCAGAAATTCTAAGTTAGAAGATGTAAAATTCAGTAGAATTTAGTTATAGCACACCAACTAGAATTCATTTTACCAAGCTACTGTAGCTGAGGAGGAAACGAAAACAATTTTTGCCACCCTACAACCTTTTCCATTTCCCCATTTAAAATGCAGTTAGCTCCCTGGAGAAACACTGGCCACAATGCCCCTGCCTTTGCATTAAAGCCTGTTTTCCCTTTGTTACTTACTATTTCTCTAGGTTGCTGAGCCAAAATGGCGAAGGTAGAGAGCCGATCACATAAGCATTTCGTATGGGATGCATCGGTAAGCACAGTTTTACATCCCTGGGTGGACCACGCTCCCAAAGACTCGTTCCTGCAAAAGGGGTGGGAGGGGGGCGAGATCGGGATAAATACGCCTGAGAGACAAGTCCGTAAAGAAGAAAATGCAGTTTAATTGAGAGAATCGTCTACTGTCGTTCCCAGTACAAGGAAGGAAAAAAAAAATCTACTTGTTGTTGAACAGGAACGTAATTTAGATGCTTCTCCAGCAAAGCCAAGCTCGAGTGGGGAAAAAGCGAGCGGGCGACGGTGCGGCGAGCAGAGAGCTGTCCAGCGCCGGAGGTGCTGAAACCAGCACTAGCTCTGTCCAGCCCTCTGCGAGGCTCGGCGGCGGCGGCGGCGGCGGCGTTGGCAGCCACTTGCTATGCTCATCGGATCGTTTCAAACACTCAGGGTGTAAAGAGGCTTTTCATATTTTCATACCGGCTCTGATTCCCGGCCCGTGGTTTTGGACTGTGAATTCTGGCTTTTTTTTTTTTGTTTGTTTAAAAAATGCGGATTTCTCTGCAAACCTGCCTAAGCAGTTACATAGCTTGAGTTGGGTGATAGGATCTTCTCCGTTGCTGGCTTAAGGATTTTTTTTTCCTCCCTTTAGAATTAGCTGCTGGGAAAATTTCACCCTGGAAACGGGAGGTAGCAGCAGCGGCATCAGCTGGTTCACACTCTCATTGCCTTTGCCTGGTATCCAGGGAGGGGTGGGTTTCAGATATAAGATTCCCACTCCCCACTTCATTCAATCCCACGCTCCTCTGACACCCTTAACCTTTCTTCCTCTTTATGCTTCTTTGACAAGGGGCAGAGACATTAATCTAACCCAAACTCTTGTAGAACATTCAGAAGAATAAACCCACACCAAAGTCCAGCAGGATGCGTAAAAGAGGGCCTGGTTGAATTTTCTCTTTGGTGTAGCCATGTGCAATGTTAAAGCATATGGTTTATTCCCCACCCCAGCAGAACAATAAAAATGGTATCAACCTACGTCTTCTTAGTGGAGAGGGTGGTGATGGAGGAGAACCCTTACACCCTCTGCTGAACTACTCTATAGGAAAATAGAAGACTGTGAGGAATGGGGGGGGGGCAACAATGCTCAACCAATCAACTCTATTATCATCACACGTGTTCTGTGTAGAATGCACCAATCGTCACCTCCCCTCCCCCAGGCATGGCAACTTTCCAGCTAGCAAACCTGTATATATATATGACTGTGATAAATTTTAAGCCCCATTACTATATGTGTTAAAAAGGGCTCCAAAACTTGAAGAGAACAACACGTGACCTGGTGTTAGCTTTTATACAGTTTTGACTTTGACTTTTACATCTCTGAATGCCTAAAGCTGTGGGTTAAATATGCATGTAATCTACTTCAGAAAAATTCAATGAGAAGCTACAGAATGTAATTCACACTGTCCTTTTTTTTGGGGGATTTATAAGCAATATCTGTTTAATATTCATGGTTTGATGTCATTAAAATTTATGGCTAATATGCTCTTTTAAGAAGGAACACACTGTATTTGGGGAAAGTTCGATAAAAATTATGCCCAACTTTATTCAAATGTCTCTAAGCATTAGTCATTTCAAAATTTTGTGATTCTCTTTTGCTTCTCATAATATCATGCAACCATGCCAATTTTTTCTAAATTAAAATCAGTTTTACCTTCTACTGCAATCGTTTTAAATTGTGGTTCTATCTAATCATAAGCACACAGTACATCAACTTATTTCATTAGCCTTCTGTCATCTGTCACTTGTTCTCTTTTCTTTTTTTAAATGTGCTCAAAGTAAAGTTTTATTTATTTATTTATTTATTTATTTATTTATTTATTTATTTATGAGAGAGCAAGAGAATGGGCATGCCAGGGCTTCCAAGCCACTGCAGATTAACTCCAGATGCATGTGCCACCTTGTGTATCTGGCTTATGTGGGTACTGGGGAATTGAATTGAGGCCTTTTGGTTTTGCAGGCAAGTGCCTTAACCACTAAGCCATCTCTCAGCCCTGTCATTTGTTTTTTTGTATAGTTAAGGCTAAATAATAATAATGATAAAACACTTATACTGATTGACCAAATATTAAAGAAAGAAGATACACTTGAGAGATTCTGACATGTTTTAAAACACATCATCTCCATTATTCATCTTGGATGGCAGTTTTACTTTAATGCAGTAACTATGCTTTCAAGTAGGAATCCAGCACTTAAGATTTCCATATTATGCAGTTATGCCCAATAAACCAATTCAATATCTTAACAAGGAAAAAAAAAAAAAACCTTACTATGAATAAGATCCCAGGGAAGAAAAACTTATGTGTTTATATACATGTAACAAAAGTTCATTTCTGAAGATGCTATTAGCATCACTAAGCTGACTGTCAGATATAAAGTCTGTGTCAGTACAATGTTGCTAGACTCTGAAGATCATGTAAATTTTGCATGACATCTTTTAAAAGTGGGTCAATTTGTTTTTCTCTGTACAATGCTTTCATGGTTGACCTAGTATGACCCCAGGCAAAATTGAGAAGTGAATGTGTTCACGATATAAGTCCCTCACTCTTCCCTGTTTCCTCCTCCCAACATGTAATATGCTTCATATTCTTTTCATACATGCCTTCATGAGGCTACAACACCTTTTTCCTTATAATTCTATAAAACGTCATGCCTTTAGTGATGTTATTGATTAAATTCATTGATATTAATGTAGGGTTACTATGAAGAGCCTAACATAATCTTCCTAGTTTAAAAGAAGGTCTAGTATAATGATACAATATGATGCATCAGATAGGAAGACAATGGAATTTGAAAAAAGTGAATAGGAGAGAAGATTGAAAAAGTGAATGAGAGCTATCAAACTCTTCATCTGGTTTCACTTGAATTGACTAATAAAAGAGCGATGCTGTTCTAATGGTAAAGTTATGTCATTTCATAAAATTTCTTGATATTTTAAGACATAAAAGTATCATAAATTGGTTCTTCAATATCACTAGAGTACATGTAACTATTATTATAAACCTGACAGTATATGTTGGCTGTATTTTCAACTTGACATGGCTCATTCTCACTGTATAACATTCTTTGCGAGCATGGCCCATGTATCTGATTGATTGAAGGGAGATCTTGTAACGCAAACTGATAAGTGGTGGAGCTAATACGAAGCAAAGGAGTTGCTCAGTTCTGCATGTGACAAAGTTTTAAAGTGTAGGCCTGGAAAGATTGGTCAGTGGTTAAGGTGCTTGCCAGCAAGGCGAAAAAGAACTCAGGTTTGATTCTCCAGTACCCACATAAAGCCAGATGCACAAGGTGGTGCATGCCTCTGGAGTTTGTTTTCAGTGGCTAGAGGCCCTGGAGTGCCCATTCTTGCTCTATCTTCCTCTGTCTCTCTCAAATAAGCAAATAAATAAATAAATAAATAAATAAATAAATAAATAAATAAATAAACTGTTTTTAAGAAGCATGTGAACTATTCTAGATTTCACATTGCCCATCCCATGTCATAGTTTCCATGTTATAATAAATGGTATGTCTGAGTAATTATCATTTTCTATTGACTAGGTTGTCATTAACAAGACAAACAGATGCAACAAAAACATGTGGAAATTAACAATATAAAATATAATAATGGGCTGGAGAAATGGGTCAGTGGTGAAAGCGCTTGCCTGCAAAGTCTCACAACCTCGGTTTGATTCCCCAGTACCCACATAAAGCCAGAGGCACAAAGTGGCACATGAATTGAGTTCATTTGCAGTGGCTGGAGGCCTTGGCATGCCCATTCTTTCTAACTTCTCTCTATTTCTCTTCTCTCTATTTATCTATTTCTGTCTGCTTGTAAATAAATAAATACAAATATTTTAAGGAATAATAGTCTGAATGATGTCAGAAGAACACAAAATGATGACATAGGCTAGAATTATATATGCTAAAAATCATATAATGCTTTCTCAAAATTATTGCTTTATGAATGCTTTTCAAATAGTCTTCAAGCATAGCTATGCACACCATAATCACAGACAACTAAGGCTTGGCTACACCTACATTTATCAATGTTAGTTATTAGCATTATTTGACATTTCCTTTTTCTCATTATTGGTCTGTGAAAAGAAGGAAAGGGATTTCTTGTTCCAAGTATTCAGAAGTGCATCCACAAACAGCATGAAAATTTTGGACATAATATCTATTACTTTGCATATATATATGGTTTATTGTTTAAATATTGAATAAATAACATATATATATATATATATATATATATATATATATATATATATATAGTTTCTTCAAGGTAGGGTCTTGCTTTAGCCTATGCTGAACTGGAATTCACTATGTAGTCTCAGGGTGGCCTTGAATTCATGGCAATCATCCCACCTTTGCCTCCAGAGTGCTGGGAATAAAGGCGTGCCACCATGCCTGGCTGCAGCTTAATTTTTATTTAAGGCCTTTCTCTAATTTTCTAGGCAATTACATGGATATTTTTTGGATCTAAATATTGCTTGAATTTCTTTCTTTCATTTCATTTAGCTTTAAATACTATAGCTTATATCTATATTATGTAGTATTTAAAAATAAATGAAAAAACCTGAAATGATGGAAAAATATCTGCTGATTCCAATAAAAAATGTGTTTAATAAAAAGCCAGATTTATAGTGATGCATTTCAAAACTGTTTCGAGAAATCATACTTTGAATTATTTGAAAAATCAATACAAGAAATATTCCACTTCATTCTTTCATAAAATATCTATTCTTCATAACAAGTCAGAATGTGACAAATTTATTATGGAAACACCATAAACTTTAGGAAGTTTCTTAGCTTAGTATTATTGAGCACACTGAGTTTATTTATTTAAAATCAAAATAGTTACAACAATAATTATAGAAGGATTTTTCAATATATTTTCTAATTACTTTCCTTCACTGGAAGGCTTCTTCCTCCTTTTAGCCTTCCTAACAGAAGGAAGAATGTAATGTGTAGATGATAGTTAATAGCTAATCATTCCCTCACAATAGTGAGTATTCTGAAAGAAATTGCTTTCCAATCATAACAATAGCCAATTTCTGTGAATTAAGAGAACTGACATTATTTTAAGAAAAACACACATTACCCCAAAATAATGATGCATATTTCATTATTACTATACACTGTGTTTAGAATACAGAGATTTGGGGGATCCAGATGAGAAAATGTCCTAATTTTGAATAGAAAGAGTCTGTGACACTAATCTCTACTGTGCAGGACATGGTAGCTAGTGAGAACAGTGGTATCTCTCACAATTACTACAATGCTCCAACATGGTGCCTCCTAAAATTAACAAGTTTTCTGAAAAAGAAAAACAGATTCTCCAAAGGGAATGAGATCAGGATAGGTTAAAGGGTATAAGCATTGTTAATTTGGAGAGATTTTGATGGGCGTAGCCTCAATTTTGGCCAAAGACTAGTAGAAGCTTCTCACTGGAGTCCATAATATTAGTGTCTACAGGATTGTGACTTGGTTCCCACTTCCAGCTATGGCTTCCCTTCCACAGAGCAGATCTTCGTGGACAACCAAAATCTATAAACAGGATGAAGATACCTGACTACATGTAAGCAGATGAACCCCCACACCCCAGTACAGCACTTAGGGCCCAGGTGAAAACACAAAGGAATTAGCCAGGTGAGCAAGAATGCTGCTTCCATGGCGAGCCTGACAACCTGAGTCAGCTTGATAGAGAAGACACTGAGGATACTCCAAATGTACCAAAGTAGAAATCCAGAAGATGCTGACAGCTCAATACTAAAGTAGACTTAAAGCACACATGCCAAGGCTCAGGTAATTTTGTGGAAGAGGAGGCAGGAAGAATGTCAGAGCAACATTATGTGAGGGAATATCCAGAGGCATTCCCTCTCCCCACCCCCACACACAATGACTGACTGCTGCTCTCACAACTTATAACCCAGAACTCCATGGTGAATACCAGCAGTCCCACTAAGGAGGGCCCTCAATGGAGAGAGGGCAGGGATGAGAGGAATGACTGTACCAACACTTGATGTCTCCATACAAAAACTGAACTTAAAATAATTAAGTAAATTTAATTAAAAATTGGTAAGGGCTGGATAGATTGCTTAGAGTTTAAGGCATTTGCCTGCAAAGCCAAAGGATCCAACTTCAATTCTCCAGGACCCACGTAAACCAGATGCACAAGGGGGCACATGCATCTGGAGTTTGTTTGTAGTGGCTGGAAGCCCTGGCGTGCCCATTCTCTCCCTCCCTCTTTCTCTCTTTCTCTCTCTTAAATAATAAATAAGTATATAAATTATATATATATATATATATATATATATATATATATATATATATATGTTCAAAAACTTAGTAAGTTTTGCTAGAAGTAATCTTAGTGACATATAGTGTATTGGTTTTCAACACTTTGGACTGCTTTAAAAAATTGTGGCATGGGTCTTGAGTACAATTCATTTTTTGTTATTTGTTTTCTTTCATTGGTGTGTATATGCATGAGTGAAAGTGTGCAAGTGTGGGGTATGCATGTGCCACAGTGTGTGTGGCGGGGGTCAAAGGATAGCTTTAGGTGGTCCATCCATGTCTTCCATCTCATCTGTGACTTTCTGGGTAATTGAGTCTTCACCTCCCATCTCACTATGGGCATGCTGGGATTGCAGAAGCCTTCACAGCTTCTGGCTCTTACATGGGGTCTGGTAATACCAGGTCCTCAAGCTTGTACAACAAGTACTTCATTCCATGATCCATGTACAGAGATCCTACTTTTTATTTCTAATGTTCTTTAGATGGTTCTAGTCTGCAGCCAGCATTTAGAAACACTGATCTATGCTTACCAGTTAGTTTTATATATAAAAAACAGTGCTGTGTGATAAACTTTGCTTTAAGTAAAAGCTTGTCATCTTTCTTCCAGAGTTGGGGATTTTTAATGTCAACATTTCATTAGAAAATATTTTATAAGTTTTGAGGGGATGTTTTGTTTTATTTGCTTCTTTTTTCCCCCAGGGAAAGGTCTCACTGTTGCCCAGGCTAGCTTAGAACTCACACTGATCTTCCTACTCAGCTTCTTAAGTGCTGGGATTAAAGGTGCAAACTACCACACCCCATTATTTTTATTTTTGAGACAAAGTCTTACTCTAATCCAGGCTGGCCTTTTGTGTCAGTCTCTTGGGTGCTAGGATTACATGTGAGCCATCACTTTCAGCTTGTATTGTTTTAATAGACTGTAATGAACCTGCCCTATAAATTTATATAAACTCTGAAAACCCTGAAAGATCCACCATCTCTTTGCTAATTATTAATCCAGGAGTGAGGCTTGACTTAATTCATATTTATTGAATGCTTTTCAAATGGTGATGAGGCCAAAGAATATTAAAAAAAAAAACAAGTAAATGTAATTTGTTTTCCAGGGAAATGAAAAGTATATTTGGAATAGATATAAGCAATCCAAGAATGTGTTATCTGTCTTATTAATTCTATAAATTATTCCTGAAAACGTTGTCAGTTCTACCTTTGTATTCAAGGCCACAATCATAGCCTGCTTGAATTAATCTCCTCACAGGCTTTCTTGTTTACCTAATGCTATCTACTTCAATAGAAAAGCCAGGCAGATTCTGCTATACATATGTCAAATTATATCACTGTTGAATAATTTGTAAGTTCTCTGGTCTAATGCAGAGTAAAATAGACAGCCTTGACAATGACCTACAAAACTTGTAGTGTTTAACTCCTCCTTCTCTCTGCACTATCATCCCTTGCACACTTACTTGTGTACATCATTTCCAACTACAATGATCTCCTTGTTGTCTTATGTTGGCATTTTGTACTGACTGTTACCTTGGTCTCAAATGTACTTTTCAGAGATAACCACACTGCTTGTTCCTTCACTTGATGAAAGCCTTTGTCTTCATCTAATCCTAAGAGTTGTGCTCACTGAGTAACCAACATAAGACAGTAATTATCCATCCATAGTAGGTTATTTTGTGGATGTTACATTTCTGCCTTGCCTTTTGGTGCTTGAGATCTTAATTTAAATTATCTTGCAGGTATACTGTCACTACCTTTTTTCATAAAGTACACATTAAAACCAAGAATATGTCACTCTTGAGGTCCTTGAACATCACTTACAAGAATGGTAGTGCCACTTTTATTGCCTGTAACATCTTCTTCATTGTTGTTTTAAATTAGAAACAATGAGCGTAGAAAGGAGTATGGGAGTAACATTAAGGAAACCAGTCTACTAGGTTATAAATATGTATAAGTACTTCACCATGATTTACTAATAATTAAAGGTTGAAATATGCTACCTGCCAATAAGCAAATAATAATAATCACACTAATTAAAATAGCAGCTAATATTTATTGAGTATCTACTTAGTATCAAGTACTCTAGTGGGAACTTAAAATATTAAAATAATTTGTAGATGGAGTGGGATATGCTTGTAGTTCTACTTGCTTGAGAGACTGTGAATGGAGCATCCCTTGGCCACAAATTTCAGAATAGTCTACACAACAATGTAGTAATACCTTCAGTATTTTTTAATCATAATTTTCCTTTTAGGAAAACTAAGATAAATGGGCTTACACTTCCATCCGATATCATAAGGACATTATCGCTTGCAGAGTCTTCAAATAAAAGCTGCTTGAATCTCTTGAACTATTTCATAAGCCCACACAAGCACTATGCTGCCAGATATGGGTAATGTTATTATTATTTTTTTTTTGAAAAGAAATCATTAGAGGCTAAAGATGGTGATTTTCCTAAGGACGTTTAGCTGATAAAAGGCTGTGGCAGGATTTGAAAACAAGGATACAGACTCCAAAAGGGGTTTCCCTTCTTTTGTACTGTCAGTGAGGGTGAAATAGAGGGGAAGAGCACAGGCAGTTAGGAATACAGAGGGAACATATCAAAAGGGGATAGAATATTGATAACTAAAATCCTACAGGAAAAAAAAAAACATGGGGAGGATTTAATGAATAAGTGATTGGGCAAGGGTTACACAGAGAATAAGAAGATGCAGCTTGAAAATGGTCACGGTGGGCATTGAAGAACCTTTGAGCGATCAGCTTTCATTGAAAGATCAGATGGAAATTAGACTGTTGGAAGTTACAAAAGGCACCTACTGATATCCAAAGGTCCAGAAACAAAAGGAAAAAGACTACATGTAAGTCACATAGCTAGAAAATGAAAAATTTTTCAAGTATGCTTTTACTTTATGATGGGAATCAGTCTTCTAGCACCTTATAAAACACACTACACAGCCAGCAAGGACACAGAATAGGAAAGAGCAAGGCTGAGAAAGAACTTATCCAGTTTTATTCACAGTAATAATAAAGGTGTCAATATTGAAAACAAGAGAGAGAAATATTTTCTATTGAAAATGCAAAGTGGATACCATTATCGCTTTCATTAAAATGGAAAAAAGTCTAATATTAAAATATAATTTAACTCCTAATTTTAAAATTATTGTTTATTTATTTGAGAAAGAAATGAAGGAGAGAGAGAGAATGGACATTTCAGGGCCTCTAGCCAATGGAAACAAACTCCAGATACATGTACCACCTGTGCAACTGGCTTTACATGGACACTGGGGAATAGAACTTGGGCCCTTTGAGGCATCTCTCCAGCCCTAACTCTCAATATTTTTTGCCCTTATAAACTTTCGAAAAATTGTATAGATCATCTTCTAAAAAGGAAAATTTGAAATGGGCAGAGAAAAGGAAGGGAAATAAATTGGAGGATATGGGAATATAAATTTAAATGCCATTGAAGACAGTAATTGCTATGCTATAGTTAACTAATGTTTTAAGGTATATGTAGTGAAACAAAATACATTTCAGTTCTATAACAACTACATATGGGAAACTTTCAAAGTTTCCCTTGGCATAGGCCATGAGAGCAAATAATTTATTTACAAATACTTTAAAATGCTTTGGACACGGAGTGTTGTTTAATCTCAGAATCATAGAATAATTCATTCTATTTGGATTTCTTTCTCTCAAAAAAGCTGTTTATCTGGGCTAGAAACCAATTTTTAGCCCGATATAATTTGAAACAGCTGAGATGCACAACCCTGAAAATGCAGAATTACTGAAATAAAATAGAGAAAATTTAAACATATGTTACCTCCTCACCACTTTTCAATAATATGGACTTTTCAATAATAATAATGGAACATGAGTATACCATTGTAAAATGCATAAGGGCATTTAAGGTCTCACTACTTTTTTTTTAGCGTGTGTGTGTGTGTGTGTGTGTGTGTGTGTGTGTGTGGGTGCCTATATGGAGGATGGAGGACAGTGTTAGTGTGTTGATCTTCTCTTTCCATCTTGCCTAAAACAGGGTCTACCTTGTTGTTTTCTTCCATTGAATGTGCACCAGTCTAGCTTGCCCCTGAGCTTTTCAGATTCTCCTGGTTTCACCTCCCATTGCCATAGGTGCATTGGGATTACAGACCTCTGTTCCACTTTGCATCTGGTTTTACATAGGTGCTAAGGAATCAAACTAGAGCCAACAGCCTTCCAAGAAAATGTCTTTCACTGGTGAACCGTCTTTGCAGCCCCAATGTCTCATTAATTTAATATCAATTTACTCTTTGCCTGATTCTAATGGCTTTTGCTTAATATAATTTGTCTAGAGGATAATCCCAAGTGTAATACACATAAAAATACACAATAAAAATACTGGAGCCATATATATAGTTGTCTCAGGGATTAAGTTGTGAGTATTGCCTTTTGCTCTTTTATACTTTTCATGATTTTCCATTTATCCCAAATAATTATATTGGCATTAAAGTTAGAAACATTTTTGAGGCTCCAAAAAACAAAATGGAATGCCAAGCTAATGTCTGAATAATAGTATACATTTGTAAGTGACTAATGTTTCCTTTTAAGTACTTTCTAGCTAAATCAAACAGTTGTTTCACCAGACAAAACTTACATCTTAAAATAAAAATCTATGGCACCTGAATTTAAGAATATGAAAGTTTACTTTTTAAATGGTCTCTTTTAAGTCTTTTATTTTTAATTATCAAGTCACTCTGTAGCATATGAATATTATCTTGTATATCATAGTAGCATCTTGTGTACTAAACTGAAGTCAAGAGTAGCTTGAATAACAGATTAAGTTTCATTTAGATTATCATTAAAGAGGGTAAACTTTTGGTGAAGTTAAACAAATAATATCTCCTGATTTATAATGGTTAGGAAAAATTTTCAAGGTTATATTTAATCACTAGCTAAGAATAGATTATATTTTTACTATATAACCGTTATTTCAAATAGCTAGCAAAAAACAAGCAAGCAAACAAAACAGTATATAAAATTCTAGGAGTGCAAATAAATTCAATTTTTTCTTTTCAAAATTTGCATTACATATCTTGAGATTATGGGAGTTGTGGATTCTTCAATCATTCTTAGCAACTTTAAGTCAAATCAATACAATGCTAAACACAACCTACCAAAAATACATTGAAAATAACTCAACAAGTGTATTAAAGATATCCTTATGATGCATGACAATCTTCTGTGGATTAAATTTTGCTATAAAAATACAATAAAATCACTGAGTAAGCTCTTTAACTACACAGTTATACTTTATACACATACACCACATACTTGCCTGCAACACTAACCTCACAGTGGAAAAACATTTCTCAACAATTTCCTGTTCAGAGAACAAAGATTAATTAATGAGTTAAGCTTTGCTCACTGAAAATCTTTACGCATCAGTTCTGAGTGGACCCATGAAAATATACTTTTGATATCAGAATTATTTTTGAAACTAAAAAAATTAAATCTTAATTATATTTCAAAAATATAACTAATTATTGCCTACTTAGAAAATACAGGGATTGGGAAATTGTTCAGTCTGTAAAATACTTGCTTTGAAAGCATAAGGAATTGAATTTGATTCCCATTACACACACACACACACACACACACACACACACACACAATGCTGGGTATGCTGGAGAGTGTTTGTAATCCAAAGGATGAGGACATGAAGACAAGTAGTTCCCCAGGACTCAGTGTTCAGCTAGTCTAGGCAAGGTGGATAGATCCTGGGGAATGAAACCCAAGGTTGCCCTCTAATCTCCTTATGCATTTCTACATATCTACAGGTGCATTTGCATATACATAAACATGCACACACAACAAAAATGTATAAAGTTAAGGTGCCCTGGACATGATTTCATTGCAGTGACTATTTGAATGAAATGAGACTCTGAAAACTCAGAAGAAGTTCTAATGTAGAGCGATGTTTTTGAACTCCATACATTCTATGCAAATTAGAACCTGGGTATTAGAGGAAGTGGAGATAATTGAAGCAATAGAATGAGGTATTACTAGTTATAAGCATGTAGAAATATAATAAAACAGTTCTACACATTCAAGTAAGGTATAAAAAAAGAAATTAATGTCACTTCAAATCAAGCACCACATGATTATATATTTATTAAGCTAATACATTAATTTGCTTCAGTCCCAATATTCATTTGCAACTACTGAATTCTTTAAAAACAAATAAATACCTGAGCATTGCAATGTTCAAAGTGATAAAGCTCATCTAATACAGGCTGGGAGGCAAATGTTTTGTACCTGTCCCATGATGAAGATAAGTTTAACCACTAAATGAAAATTTGTAACAATAGTTCAGTTTCAGCAACTATTAGAAGATATTATCATTTTCCCCTTCTCAGTGAAATACACTTTGGGGTTTGTTTCTATCACCTTCAAAATAACTTATCCATTTTCATCTCTTTATACCATCTACAGGAAATGTAATATCTGTCCTACACTGAGCTTTGTGTTTTATTGTTTTTAAAGTCACAGGTGCAATGATAGGAAACTTGCCTTCTGATTGTATCTGCCTCACCACAGTACTGCCTTCTGGAGTTACACCACTAGCTAACTGGTCACTAGATAGACATTTGTTAGACTGCCTGTTCTTAAGGGACTTGTGTTCATGTGGCTCAATATGATGATAAATTATTTATGTAGTGGTCCTGTGAGTCAAATGTTATTAATAAGAATGAAAACACTTCTTCTGTCTGGGTCTAATCACTTCACTTGGGAGGTTGAGGTAGGGGGATTGGTATGAATTTGGTGCCAGCTTTGGCTACAGAACAAGATCGTATCTCATAAAAACAAAACTGGGAATGGGATGATGTCTCAGTGGGTAATAGTACTTGATGTGCAAGCATGAACACTTGAGTGTGATCTCTAGCATACATATCAAAAGCCAGGTATGGCCTCTCATGCCTGCATGCCAAGAGCTGAGTGGGAGGTGGAGAGGAGAATCACTAGGGTTCATTGGTCAGCCAGGCATAACAACATATGTCAGTTCCATGTTCAATGACAGATTCCATCTCCAGCAAATATCTCAGAAGAGTGATAGAAGAGGAAACACAGCCTCTTCTGTAGCCTCTGCAAGCATGTTCCCATGGCCCACACATCTACAAATACACCATTTTAATACACTATACACACATGCACACAACAAGCAAAACCAACCAACAAAATCCCCTCAAAACAAAACTATAAAAATAAAATAATACTTTTTATACAAGTTAAAAGTTCTATATAAATGAAATATATTATCATAACATCATATGTACCATTTTATTGATAAGAAAAATATGTTAGAGAAGTCAGGTGACATGAACAAGGTTGTCTATCAAAATCCTCTATGTAAAAGTGCAGATGATATAGCTCAATTGGTACAATGCTTGCCTAGCATGCAGGAAGTCCTGATTGGAGAGCAAGCATCCCAAACTGGGCATGTTGGCTCTTGTCTCTCTGGAGCCAATTCAGGAAGGGGAGGCAGGAGACATTGAAGTTGAAGGTCATCCTCAGCTACTTTGAAGGTTAATTATATTTTTATTTCCAACATGATTCGCTCAGCAATCAAGTAAGAGGTACACTTCTTGGGCAGGTTAGTGAGAGTATTTTCAGTTAGAACTCATAGAGCAGTATAAAACTTTCCCCAGAGTGAAAAGCCATTCAGGTGACATAAAGTGTGCTAGGAAAAAACAGACTCTTTTCATCTTCCCGTTTTCATGTCTTATAAGCCAATTTGTCTATCTTGTTACAGCCATCCCTCATTGACATCTGAACACTGATTATTCAGACTTCCAGGACAGACTGAAGACCAGTGGCTTTATAGGAATTTTTCAGCCCTTTCGTGCCAGAGTGGGACTGCTGAGGCCTCCAACCTTGAGGACTGAGCAGCTAACAGGTTCTCAGACTCTATAGCCTGCAGACAGCCATTGTTGGACTTTTTGAGTAGCCCATGTGCCTATAAATTAAGCTAATAACTCTTTGTAGTACATATGTATTCCATTGGTTATTTCTGTAGAAGATCATGGCTAATACAGCTACTTAGTGAACCTAGTGAATTTGTGGCCAGTCTGGCAGTCTGGGAGATACATGAGACAGTCTCTCTCTCTCTCTCTCTCTCTCTCTCTCTCTCTCTATATATATATATATATATATATATATATATATATATATATGCATAGCTGGCAGTTGTAGAACTACCAGGTTTGAGAAAGTAACAGAGTCCAGGTTTGAAGCACCCAAATTTAAGAGAAATAATATAATTAATGTCTTCTACGAAGAAGAAAAGAGAATATGAATTGTTTTTATTATGTTTTTTGTAAATGACTGTAAAGATGTTAAGAAGTAGAAGCAGAAACTTGAGTTGGCAAATTGGTTTGAGATCCTGTACCTGTGTAGCAGCTAAATTACTCTATTTGTTCCAGTTTATTTTATATTTAATTAATTAATTTATTTATTTGAGAGAGAGAAAGAGGCAGAGACAGAGAGAAAGAGAGAGAATGGGCATGTCAGGACCTCCAGCCACTACAAACGAACTCCAGATGCATGCACCCCTTTGTGCATCTGGCTTATGTAGGTTCTGGAGAATTGAGCCAGGATCCTTTGGCTTTGCAGGCAAATGCCTTAATCGCTAAGCCATCTCTCCAGCCCAAATTACTCTATTTTTAAATCAAATCTCAAAAAAGAAATATATAGTACCAGGGGAAAGAATCTATGTCACATCCTGGCATGAAATGCAAAGGATATAATCTTTCTGTCTTTGAACACTAGAATTACCAGTAGACTGTCAATGGGAGCCTCCAATTAAACCTTTGGAAGTTATGTGCATTTAAAACAGTGACCTGAGAAGTATGGTCAAAAAGGTCAGTGCATCATGTTTCACAAATGCAGTGAATTTTATAATCTTCTGCCTTGGAGGAGAGAGTCTTGAAAATAGATCTCCTATGGAAGGTGTTAAATAAGCGAGGGTAGAGTAGGTGTTTCTGCTGGGCAGACTTCTAGAAGAACATTATTCTAGGACTCCAAACTTCTAAGATTCCCAATGACTTAGGCATTCAGCCATTTGCCAACTTATAAACTTTTTAAGATAAATGATTACAGAGTAACTTGGCTAGAAAATATCATGGAAAAAGCAGTGGAAGCCCACGTCTAGTTCCTCAAAGAGCGCAAGGCCAAAAGATAGCAAAAAGGCAAGAACGTCTTTAAATGAATTTTAGTGTAGCATGCGTATTTAAAACAATATTAGTGCACATTGATTTGTAAAGTTTGAGGTACAATTTGAAAAAAAAAGCATTATTATTTAGTGAATTTACTGATAAGTGAAATTAAGCTTTGTGCATGTCATTTTAAAATACCCTAAAATATTGACTTTCATAATTGAAAGAGTATAAAATGCAGTTTTAATCTTGTTATTTTGAAAGTTTTTATTCAATGTTTTATTGTTGTTTTTGTGCTAGGCACCACACTAGATGCTGAGATTTAAAAGACTGAAAAATGGACCCAGTTCTTGCACCTAAGTCTCCAGAATCTAAAACCTAATTAGAAATAGAAGGAGTGTGACTATTGTTCTGATGATACAGGATAAGAAGCAGATAAACCCAGTTCTTGCAAAGGTTAAGTAGAATATGTTGTAATGTAAACAAATGCCCCCTATGTCTGTCTATCATGTCTGTCTATCCTGCTATTGTTCTCCTAGCTTGTGAATACGTTAATAGAGAAAATGGTTAAGTTTTGGGTTGTAGGACAGAACTGATCCCTTGATGGAATAATTAATATTTAAATGAACAGTCAAGGCCTTTTGGCTCTTAAGCACATATATGTCCAGAGTGGATCTCAATCTGTTGTGCTCAGAAAATGTGGGATTTCTGCTGAGGAGAAGATCACACAGGACACAAGTCCACTCCTACTTTGTTAACAAAGTTCATTTACAGCCGCATGAGCTACATTTGAATGCAGCACGAATGTATCAGTTCTCATTTCTTTTTTGTCACACGCAAAAACTGTATCCATAACATTCACAAGTCATGAGTGGCTAGTATACAGCAAGGGACCAAGTAATGGCAACTTCTCTGCATTTGCAAAGTGCAGTGGGCTTACTGCTACTTGGGGACAAAACAATTTGCAAAGGAAGCATTGGAAAATACTTGTAATTTAATTATTTGGAAATCAAATTTTGTCTAATACCCCAAGGCACTAAATTTCTTCATTGGAGAAAAATGTGAAGGTCATTAAGAAACTATTTGTTTGTAGGTATCAAAAAGTAAAGTACCTAAAATGTGCTAATGGTTAGAAAATGATTTTTATTCCCAGATAAAAATATTTCAAAAACATTATAAAGCAAACTGTATTTTCATTACTAGGCCAAACAAAAAAAAAAAAAAGAAAGAAAAAAAAGAAAAATAACCTGTCAGGAGAAAAATTCCTATGGGAAAGCTTGGGCATCTTAAAAATTAAAGCTTATAATGAAAAAGCCTTCTCTGTCATAATTAATAAAGCAGCACTGATATGAAACTTGGGCTCCTCCTGTCCTCATACTTCATTCTTGACTGCTGCAGGCCCATTACTACCATGTACGTTGCATTCAGCACACCGTGCGTTATATCATTGTTAGTGTGGAGAATCTTCAGCAATTTCAATAAGTATACCTTAAGTTGTCTCTAAAGAAGACATAGGCATTAATAAATTCATACTGAAGCAGACCAACCGCTCCTTTAAATTTTGCTTACTGATTCAGTCATAAAACCAAGGACACTATGCACATTTACCTGTGAGTTACATAATCTTTTGCAAAACTGCAAACCCCAGTTGTGTTCTTTGTGCCCTTCAATTCTGTTTCTCTTTTGACCACAGTCAGAGACATCCATGATTTTAATGTTTAGAAAAGCCTGTCATTTTGAATTGACTGATTTTATGAAGCACAGTTCTCACATGATAACACTTGTCACTGATACAAGCTTCATGTTAAGACTGATTTCCCTAAAGAATCTGACAACATAGTGTTCTACAACCAATTTGTGTACTATCTGGAATTCAAAACAAATTTCATGAAATCAGAAATCTTCTTATTGAGAACACATTTGAGGAAGATCTGTACGAAGAATGTTTAGTCTCAGAGTGGAACACAAAATTTAGTTTACTAAGAATGAATTTTCAACTTTGCAGTGATCAGACAAAGAAGCAAATTATCTGTGTTCAAACTTTGCCAAATTAGGCTATTAAATGCGTTTTTGATGCCAAAGAGTTTAACTGCGGCCATTCTCAGGGACAGACTCAAATGGGAAACAGCTGAGAAGCACAATGATCTGATCCTCGAACAGCAGTGCCATGGATTGAATCTGAAATATTCCCCACCAGCGCATGTAACCTCAGCTGCAGTCGCTATTTTGGGAGAAGCTGGAACCTTTTAAGAGGTTGATCAAACTGGGTTCAGGACCTTGTGGGTATCATGTTTCTGACCCTCTCACTAGGTTTCTTGTCTACCATGAGATGAGCAGTCTCCTCCTCCACATGCTTCTTCTACCATGATATTCTGTTTCACTGTAGGTCTAGAATCAATGGAGCCAAGATGCATGGGCCTAATCCTCTGTAAACACAAGTTGTAAGTTGTTTTCTCAGATATTTTGGTCATAGCTATGCATAAATAACTTATGACTAAGGTGGCTTCTATACCGTCTAACATGTGAGAGAAATGCAGACAGAAGTCTATGGCTGGCATCTCCACGTGACAGGGATCTTTTTCTGTGAACAGAATGTAGGTTTGGGAAAAGATTTATGTACTAGTACATGGGTAGAAAATTTCCAGTGTGTGACCTCACAAATTCTCATTATTTCCACTTTAGTGTAGTGACTCCAACTTACTTCCTTTTTCAGAGATATCTTTACCCAATTAGGCTTCTTTTGCTACCAGATTTGCAGAACAAAGCCTCCCATAAAAAGAGACAAATTTTACATGGAAAGTTAAACACAAAAGAACAGTAACAAGAGGAAGAACGTGCTTTATGAGTCCTCTGTCTGTAGTCTGGTATTTTAGCATGATTTCTTTTAGGTTGTGAACACAAGCATATTTAACATAATTTATTTAGTTATTCTCCTCAAGAATTAGTTTTTCTTTCATATGTTACATGACAAGATAGAAAAGACTGTTATTTTCAGTTGCTTAGCTTTTTATTCTTCTTTCCAGAGAGATAAAGTACAGACTAATGTGATTCTGATGTATATAACTAAACAAGGACATCCTCTTCGAGGGACTACAGAGTATGTGAAATTCTGAAGAGGTGAAGCATTATAGGTAGACAAAGTTTACTAATGGAGACCAAGATCAGACTCATTGAAAATATGAGTGGTTCTTTTGGGTGCCAGAATTAGTCTTGACATTAATGGCTTCAACATATTCAATTATACGTATCTATGGACCCTTTGGATAAAATGTTTCATATTAACAAAACAATGACTACATGTTTGTGTACTGCAAGATTTGAATATTCTTGACGTTTTAAAAAATGTGGAGATAGCCGGGAGTGGTGGCGCACGCCTTTAATCCCAGCACTTGGGAGGCAGAGGTAGGAGGATCGCCGAGAGTTTGAGGCCACCCTGAGACTACATAGTTAATTCCAGGTCAGCCTGGACCAGAGTGAGACCCTACCTCGCAAAACCAAAAAAAAAAAAAAAAAAAAAAAAAAAAAAAAAAAAAAAAAAAAAAAGAGATAAGGGTTGTACAAGTTCGCCAAAGATATTAATGTTTGAAAAAATTATTCATTCAAGACCTCCTTGTATATGATAGAGGTCGTTATTTAAATATGCACTATTCTAAAAGAACCTCCAGATCACTTATATCAAACCCATTTCTTTTGCTAACTAAACAAAAAACAATTAAGTATGTAAAAGGTTGGGGGATAAGAAACTACATGTATATTATTACTTTTAATTCTGTCCAATTCTTACTTTGTGTTGTGGTTTGAGTGTAAGAAATCCCCCATAGACTTGTAAATTCAATTATTAATCTCCAGTTTGTGACCCTGTTCCGGAAGAGTGCAACTCTTTAAGAAGTAGAGCTTTCTGGAGAAAGTATGACACTGGGAGCTGGCCTTGAGGTATTACAGCTCAGCCCCACTTGATGTTTCTCTCTCTCTCTCTCTCTCTCTCTCTCTCTCTTGGTCAACTTCTTTGCTGTTGTGATGATGTGGTGGCAGCTATCTGTTCCTGCCATGCTTCCTGTCCCACCTCTCTCATGATGGACTGTAGCACTGAAATTGTAAGCCAAAATAAACTCTTCCTTTCCTAAGCTTCTTCTACTCAGATACTTTGTCCCAATAATGAGAACATGCCTGACACACTCTCAAATACACCTTAGGAAGAACCCCAGGACAGAGACCGAAGTGAAACACATTAGGGATTTTATTTATCCAACAGGTCAAAGGAGAAAGCTGGGTAAAACTATCCTCCACTGAATCTGTCAAGTAAATCCATTCCTTGCTGGACCGAAGATGAGATTGACTAAATTTCTTGGGATACTAGGTGGTGGTGCTTTGCTTACTGTTTGTGCAGGCAGGCCACCTTGAACGAAACACTGCATTCCTGCTGTATCATTCAGGCTTCCTCACCAGCCATGCTACTGAAATATAGATAATTTATGACTGCAACACTCAGAAATACAGGACAGAGGAGCAGAGGCTTAAGGTTGAGTTTCCCCAGTTTTTCTCAGTGTGCTGTGCTGCCTTTCCATAAAATGTTACTCTCTAGTTAGAAATTAACAGGGCTTAAAGGTCATTGAGGATGAACTCCTCCCTCACAATCAGCCTTGAGCCCCACCTCCTCTGCTGCCCTTCAAACACTAATTTTAAGGAAAGGAAAAGGCATTGAAATTGCCCTGACTTAAAATTTAAAATACCACATGAAAAGAAAGCTAAAGATTAGAAAAGAGAGAGGAAGTTGGAGGTATCAGGGAATTGTGAGGGACCATTAAGGGAATGCTGTTTCCTTATGGTAAAAATGGCGATTTTTATTTATTTTTCTTTCTTTTGTTCTTTTTAATCTGATATTTATATGATTTTTATAATATATTTTATTATTTATTTGAGAGAGAGAAAGAGGCAGAAAGAGGTAAGACTGTGTGGGCCAGAGCCTCCAGCCACTGCAAATGAACTCCAGATGCGTGCACCCCCTTGTGCATCTGGCTTAGGTGGGTCCTGGAGAGTCGAACTGGGATCCTTTGGCTTTGCAGGCAAACACCTTAACCACTAAGCCATCTCTCCAGCCCTGTTTATATGATTTTGGATCAAAGAATGGAATCTCATTTGTGTCTCTGGACACTGCAGGAGACATATCATTTTGAAGTGCCAAGAAGATTATAAGATTACTGCAGGAGACTCCAGTAAAGAACAAAGCCATTCCATTTTCCCCTCCCTTAAACATTAATCCAAATGCGCCTGTCAATCCTGCAAATGAAAATGCTTTTCAAGAAAGCTGTCTGTCGCAGTGTCTTAGAATTAGAAAATGCCTACCTAGACATGTAGCTACCATGGTCCCCTTGACCATTGTTCATTGTCACCCTTCAAGATTGTGTAGTACACCATGGTTTGGCTATCATTTTCTTACTCTGTGAGAGCCTTCTCCTCTTTGGCCATTGCTCACTCTTATAATACCACTCTATAATGAACTGTATATATCCTGTACTATACTCTGTCTTCTCTGAATTCTTTCAATAGAGACTACAAAGGTCAAGGAGCTGAGGGGAGACTACAGCAAGATGCTGATAGCACCTGCTTAAAGTTCCAGTTACAATCGTTGTACAGATACATCTCAGATACTTGGGCAGAATTTCCTTCAGTACCAGCATGGTGCGATCCCCTCTGCCTATTGGTGGATGCTGTCAGGACCCTAGTTGGCTTCCGGAGGACAAGGCTGTGAGCAAGGACTACATCACTTCTGTGTCTAGAGTAACATCCAGTGAGCAGCCACACTCCTGAATGAGGCATTTATACCCTTATCGTCATCACCTACAGATGTGGAGGCTTCCCCTCTTCTCACAGCCATTCAATGGACTGCATCCTGAGTGGATAAAGAAATCATGGTCTATATGTTCTCGTGTTCCAGAAATAAGAAGCATGCCCTTCCTTTTTTTATTTTTTATTTTTTTAAAATTTTTTCTTCTCCCTTAACCAGCCCCATCATGGTTTCTGGACAATGCAGGCTGTAGGCTAAAGATACTTCAGTAGCAGAAGTGGATTAGGCAGCTCTGTTACCTCTTCACCTCTAAGCCCAAAGGCATGCCATTTTTCTTGTGACCTGAATTTATAGTGGTGCCTTCTCATCCCACTGAAGATCACCATTGAAAATGAACTCTGTGCTGGGCGTGGTGGCATATACTTTTAACCACAGCACTCGGGAGGCAGAAGTAGGAGGATCCCTGAGTTCTAGGCCACCCTGAGACTACATAGTGAATTCCAGATCAGCATGGGCTAGAGTGAGACCCTACCTCAAAAAACAAACAACAATAACAACAACAAAAAGATAAAATAAAAATAAACTCAAATAATACAATAAAATAATGAAATGAACTCAATGCTTCTTGGACTACAAGCCTATCATGTATGTCCAGTAGGCAGGCTCTTTGGAGTACATGAGACTTTTATATGTTCTCTGGGTTATTTTTTTTTTTGTTTGGTTTTATGGAATGGAATGCATAAGGTTTCATTTTGTGTTCATAAAATGAGTTTACTATGGGTACTTTATTTCCCAGGGTTCTTTTTTTTCTTCTGTCCTCTGCAGTATCCCTGTGATTCTGAACATTTTGTAACCTTGGTTAGTGAATGGAATTGGGCTAGCCTGGTCTTGTTCTCATTTATGCTCTCCTTTGCCTGGGCCAAAGGCATCAGGAG
Organism: Orientallactaga sibirica; assembly: GCA_036365145.1. NCBI lineage: Eukaryota > Metazoa > Chordata > Mammalia > Rodentia > Dipodidae > Orientallactaga > Orientallactaga sibirica. The sequence continues at coordinate 24,996,228 of JAEOAD010000006.1, forward strand.
AATGGTTAGGTGGTCACAACAAGGTCCCAATGGGTGACTTTTTAACACGAGGTGAGGTGATCCTTTCTTCTTACTTAAAATCTAGATAGAAACTCTGACCCTGAATCAGTCTTAAGTAAATTTCTGAGTATTTTAATGCAAATTACCTAGGAGTGGACTTTGGAGATGACAACCTTAGTCATACACTTCAAAAGTATCTACAATTGTCAGGCATTTTTAGATATTCAGGGAAATAAAAAAGGTATATTGCTATTGACATCATTAATAAAATTTAAAATAACTATAAGCTTTTAGTAGCATAATAAAAAGTCTGCTAGGCAAATTAAACACTTGTTTAGATCATAAATGTGATAATGAAAATAATCTGCATTTAAGGAAGGAGTCAAAGTACAGAAATCAGCTCAAGATATTCAAACTCATTTTCACATCCTAGGTCAATTGTGGGAAAGAACTAAGCGGTTAGCAACATTCTGCTCAAAGTTTATCAGGACCTAAAATTTTTATTTCAATGTAGAAAGATAACCAGCTATTCACATTCCTCCCTCTTCACTAAAAACCAGAAAAAAAAAAATGTTTCCACTGTCGGAAGAGTCTATTAAATCATCTGTAAGAATATTATTATGACAGAATGACAAGATCACACCTAACAGGCCCTGGGAGCTTTACTTTTTCTTCCTTTTACTCTGAGTTCCTTGAGCTATCTCTAATGCAAATCCTGACAGAGGGTAGCAGTAGATCTCTTGTAGGTCTTTCTTATGACTCTTAATTCAAGGGAACAAAACTTGATTGAGCTCACACTTTCTTGAGAAGAATATACCTAACTTTTGAAAGCAATGAACATAAGACTGAAACATATTGTATGCATTTATATTTTCTTCATTTTTTACCCTTTTCTTAAAGCTAAGAAAAAAAAATGAAAATGAAAACCATGACATGTTTTTCTCTTTTTTATACATTTTGAGGTAATTCTAAGACAGTTTTATAAATAGCGTACTGACAGACTGGAGAGATAGGATAGTGGGTAAAATAATTGCCAGTATGAGGACCTGAATTTGATCCTTAGAATCCATGTAAAAGTCTGGGTTAGCTGGGTGTAATGGTGCATGCCTTTAATCCCAGCATTTAGGAGGCCCACATAACATGTTTGCTGTGAGTTTGAAGCCAGCCTGGGACTACATAGTGAATTTCAGGTCAGTCTAGCCTAGAGTGAGAGTGAGATACTACCTAGAATAGCAAAACAAGACAAACAAAACAAAACAAAGCGAAACGAAATGAAGCAAAACAACAACAAAAAAAGCTGGGTGTGGCCCTGGGTTTGTAATCCCAGTTCCAGGGAGGCAGAGACAAGAGGATAATTGCGGCTTGCTGGCCAATCTTGCATGATTGTAGAGATCCAGGCCAGTGAAAGAAAGATCGTGTCTCCAATGACTTGGTGCATGACACCTGAGATTGTACATTTACACACATACACACCCACAGACACACACCAAACAAACAGTGTAAAATGAATTTTCATATATTCTTGACTCAGTTTTTGTTATGAATTAATTAGGTATAGCCACAGTACAACTAATCTCAGTTATGAAATTAGTATATATTATTAACTAATCTCTGAACCTAGCTCAAAGTCCAATTCCATACTTAACATTATATATAATATAATATAATATAATATAATATATATATATATATATATATATATATATATATATATATTTGATGAAGGGTCCAGTCTAGGAACTTGGATGATATTTATCTGTTATTTATTTATTTATTTATTTATTTATTTATTTATTTATTTATTCATTTTGATACAGGGTCTCACTATATCTCAGGGTGGCCTTGAACTTATAGGGATCCTCCTGTTTCTGCCTCCCAACTGCTAGAATTATAGGTGTGCATCACCTTGTTTTGTTGACTTGCCTCATTTACTTACTCTCTTGTCAGGGAAAGTCTTTGTCTTCATGAGTTTAATCATTTTGAAGGGAATTGCCCATTTGTTTTGTAGAATATTCCACAATTTAAATTTCTGTGTATTTTCTCAGTAACAATCTTTTATTGATTTTTGGGCTACAAATTTTACCTAAGCAATGGTGTGCCTTTCTTGGTATAATAAACCAGCAAACACATAGTATATTTTATTTTTATAACTGGTACTGTTGACTGTGATCACTTGGTTAAGATAGGATTCGTCATATTTACCTTCTTGTTACATTTACAATTAATAACTATGTTTTGAGCACATGAGCTCATCATTGAAATTGATGCAAGGATAATTCTAGGATACTTGCAACATGAGGAAATTGCTATTTTCTGGTACCCAGAATGCTTGAAATTTATTGCCCAAAGCATCCACCCTCAGAGTGCATAGCTTTAGCACCACAAATTTTGGGAGTCAAGAATCTGCAACCTGGCTGTTGTGTTAGTGAGTTTTTTTCTGGCTTAATCTTTGCCATGATTTCCTTCCACTAAGGTTGTATTGCTCTCAAGCATAGTGCTTACTACATTAAGAGAAAGGTTGTCTCTTTTTTGTAGAAGAATATAAAAATGGGCTGGAATCAGTAAGGACAGGGGATGCTTTGTCTCTCTGCCTATTCAAGCAGCACAACCTGCAGTATGGAAGGGCTGCCAAGAACCTGCAGCAGGTACCTTATGCTGCCACTTACAAATAAGCTCACATAACAATACAATGTCTCTCCCAGCTGACGAGTGAAACAGTTGTCATGTCCTCCATATATGTGAAGAGAATGTCTTTGCTTGTGTTCTTTCTCCCTGTTTTCCCACCCACTGTGTGGGATAAAACCTAATTCTTATACATATCGTCTCTTCTATAAAACATTCCATGCTATTACAAACCCAAGGTTGCCCAAGGTAAAGAGTGTATGGCAGGCATGGTACAGTGGCTATGGAGGTCCCTTTTCTTCCACTCAATTTTCAAAGTCTTCTCACCAGAGACATATCAGTCTACTAAAAAACAAATATATATATATATATATATATATATATATATATATATATATATATATGAACTTTGAAGATTTTAAGAGGTAAAGAAATGTTCATTGGGCAAATGAGCTACAGATTTCAAAAACATTAATACAGTAAATGATGTATCACATTCACCTTATGGATCTACTTATTGATCCATCTGTCTAGTGTAGCTCTATCTTCCCAGTTATAGAAGAATTTAAGGTGACTTTTAAACACATATAATAAAAGATAAAAATAATATTAATATATATATATATATATATAGTAAAGGGTGGGAGAAATGATCCAGGAGTATATAAGAAAAAAGTAAATTATGTAATTTTGCTAGAGGTAGAATCTAAAGCTCATAATAAATATGATGACTATGAAGATAATTATGGTAAATACAAAGAAATCATTTAAAAAATATCCTGAAACCCACAGGACCATATCACATAGCCATAAAGTGTTCTATACCCCAAATTCACAATCTGGCAAATGGGGCTGCAGAGATGGCTTAGCAGTTAAGATGGTTGATTTCCTACAAAACCTATGGACCCAGGTTTGATTCCTCGTTACCTACGTAAGCCAGATGCACATGGTGTGGATGTGTCTGGACATTGTTTGTGGTGGCTGAAGGTCCTGGAAAACATATTCTGTCTCTGTATGTAATAAATATATTTTCACATGTCTTGCTTATTTATTTTATATTTTTAAAAGAAGACAGTATTCATCTGTGTATTTTGCATAATGATTATATCAACCATAGAGGCTTTATGTCATGTTATTAAAATCAGTTAAGCAAAAAAAATAATAATAAAAAATATGAAACAAAATCTGGCAAATTGCAATTACAAAAGGGGGAAAACCCAGACAGAACAATATCCTGAGTCATACAGAAGGATTTTATGTTTGGCAGCCAAGGTTTGCTAAAGCAATACATAGACCTATCTCCTATTCATATCTGTGATTCTGGAACAGAACTTCTCAGGAATTAGGGCAATAGATGCATCATCCATAAAGTAAATAAAATGTAATATTCAGGTGCAAAGTAATTTTCTATGTGTAAGATTTTACTCATCTTAAAAGTTATATATAGAGAGAGTAAAAAATTATGTTTGACTGAAAACTTTTTGAGGTATAGTGGGGTGAGTGAGATAGGATCTAAGAGCTGAGTTTGTTGGTGGGCATGCACTTAAATATTGTGCTAATTGTTCATACATCACAAAATTGATGGCTTCCCTATGAAATAAATGCCTCATCAATAGCTTTTACATAGCCCTATAAAAATAAGTGGGTTAAACTAAAACATTATTTGATTACAACCTAAGAACAATTTTGTGAAGTTATATATTAACTTCTTTTTTATTCTATTATAAATTCAAAACCAAAATAAAGTCTGCTACCTCCCACTACCTCTGAAGCATTAAATAGGCATGTCAGGCCTACAGATTACTGAAAGAATTTGAAAATAAGCAAGATGAAAAGCTAGTTCTGACTTGGTAAAAGACATCACATGCAAGGACCCTTAACCACTATCCATTTTTCTTCTCTAACATATTGAGTTTTCCTACAAAATGGCTAGTTTCATTGTCTGCAGTGGGATTTAAATTTGGAATGACTGGCCAATTAAATATTTCAAATAGTCTGCCTACCAAACCAAGGAATGAGCCTGACAATCTAGAAGGAAGATTTGTATGCATGCTCATTGATTGAGAGGAAGAAAAAAGGGGAGCATACTGTGGTTTTTTTTTTTTTTTTTTTTTTTTTTGCTGACATAAAATTTTTATGGAAAAATACAACTGAAAATAACATGTAATCTTAAAATTATTTTTTGAATGCCATAAATTAGATCTCTTGTCAGGTCGTCTTTTAAAAAATTCTATGTTCCAAAGCTGGGCGTGGTGGCACACACCTTTAATCCCAGCACTTGGGAGGCAGAGGTAGGAGGATCACTGTGAGTTCGAGGCCACCCTGAGACTACAGAGTTAATTCCAGGTTAGCCTGGACCAGAGTGAAACCCTACCTTGAAAAAACCAAAAAAGAAAAAAAAAAAATTCCATGTTCCATGTAAAATGGTGGAACTCAAAATAGCATGAGTTGCTCTTAGGCATAAGGTCTTGGGTTTCTCCCATTTCATTGAATTCACTTTGTTTTTAAAAATTTCCACTATAGGATTTATGTTTTTATTAATTCAGCAAAACTAATTAAAGGGAAAATTAGGAAAGGCCAACATAAAGCACACTTCATGGGCAAGGCGGCGATGGAATGAGCACTGATACTTTTTCAAATACTGTCTTACTCAAAGTGAGGTTACAGTAACTTTGAGTACCTGCAAATTCTTTATGCTGATACTGGAAATTAACTGAACTTCCACATTAGAATTTATTGATGCCAGAAAATATTAAATTTAATTTATATTTTAGAACTTTAAAAAGTCTGCTAAGGAAAATAGTAAATTATATTTTTGAGTTCCTCTTATTCTCTCTCTCTTTTTAAATATTTTATATTTATTTATTTATTTCAGAGCACCTCAACCGCTAAGTCATGTCATTCCTTCATTTTTTTTTTTTTTTTTTTTTTTTTAGGTAGCGTTTCACTCTAGCCCAGGCTGACCTGGAATTCACTCAATAGTCTCAGGGTGGCCTTGAACTCACAATAATCCTCCTACCTCTGCCTCCCAAGTGCTGGGTTTAAAGGTGTGAACCATCATGGCTGGCTATCTCTCATTCTCTTAATGTATTACTCTGGCTTATGCAATATGTCAGCACATGTTCCATAATTAAAAATATGCCATGCTATGAAAAAATATATGCCTTAGTAATGATTCATGCACAATTGACTATAAGATGGGAAATTCTGAATAGCCTATGTGAGTTAGTCATTAACAAGAGATGAGAATGAGAGCTGGGTGTGGTGGCACATGCCTTTAATCCCAGCAGGCAAGAGGCTGTGGGAGGAGGAGCTCTGTGAGTTGGAGATCTGCCTGAGCCTACATAGTGAATTCCACATCAGCCCTGGGCTAGAGGAAGACCATACTTCAACCACCTCCCCTACCCCCCAAAAAAGAAAGAAAAAACAAAAACAAAGGAGAGATAAGGTTGGGCTCATCTACTCAGGTAGTAAACAGATACTTTTCAAGGTCCAATTATAATGAAAGGTACTGCCTATATAGTCATTAGAGATCAAGATCGGTAATTACCTCCTCTCATAGAAACCAGAACAGTTAGTTACAGAGATGGCTAGAGCTTCCATTGGTTAAGTTTACCTGTTTAAGATCAGATTTACATCATTTATGATTCTGCCTACCTCACTGAACTGTTGTGGCAGATTAAATAATATAATGCAAGTAAAGTGCTTAGGCAGTGCTTGGCACATAGAGGCACTCAAAAATATTAAAGATTTACAGGATGAGATTTGGCAGAAGCCCTCATATAATATTTTCTATAGAAATTTGGAAGGAAGGTGGCCCAGACTGGTATGCTATTTCACTGTGTCAGGGCCCAGGCCCACTTTTTTCTTTTATTGCTTTATCCTGCCCTGCATGACCTCCAGTCCAAGCTTCCAAGTAAAGGCATCTGATTCCTGGTCACTCAACTTCCTTTCCTCCAGTAAGCATGGGGAAATACATGGGGAGTTTCCTTGTCCTCACTGAAGGGTGCTTGCTAAAAGCAACACATTCCATTCTTTCTTGTGTCTCATTGATAAGCTGGATACAGACCAAAGTGAAGCTGTGCAGTATGTTTATTTTGTCTATGCATGTGTTTGTGTGTTGTGTAGTTGCTCCTGTGTGTGGAGGCCAGAAGGCAACATCAGCTACTTTGGTTGGGTGTTTCATCTCAGTATCAAGAAGGTCACTATACCAATGCAGAACACTGTGGCAGGCTTCGCTTCTGCTATATGAGGCTGGGACAGTGGGGTTGATTTCATGTATGTATTCCAAGCTCCGAGTGCATCTTTCTCTAGAGGGCAGTAGCTTTAGTACTCATTCTAATATATATTAAGTGGGTAGAGTCGTGTTCTGTCACTGAGGACCCTTGATGACTTTGCTTAAATAACTTTCTAATGTAGACTGGACATTACCTACTTAAAGCAATATTGTGACGGTAGGAATGGCAGGCAAGTTCTGTCACCTGTGCCAGTCCTTTTTTTTTTTTTTTTTAAAGATTTATTTTTATTTATTTATTAGAGAGAGAGAGAGGGAGAGAGAGAGACAGAGAGAGGGAGAATGGGCACACCAGGGCCTCTAGCCACTGCAAACGAACTCCAGACGCATGTGACACTATGTGCATCTGGCTTATGTGGGACTGGAGACTCGAACCTGGGTCCTTAGGCTTCTCAGGCATGCGCCTTAACTGCTAAGCCATCTCTCTAGTCCCCCAGTCCTTTTTAAAATGCTATATAAAGCCATTCTGCTTTAATGAGGTTTAATTCTTTTTTAATGTATAGGTTTTAGAGATTTTTAAAATTATTTAATATTACTTGAGTAATGTGATGTTTTGATGAAAAAATATATGAGCATATTTTTTCATTTAAAATGAATCTAGCTTTATTATATTAGGTTTTGCTGAATAGTATATTAGGACCATGATAACAGGCACATCATGAATTTTAAAATTCAAAAATTATGTAAATATATATAACCTCCTGTTTCCTTATAGGTATCACTTAACTTTATTCATTACACTTGGAGCCTTAAAATGACATTGTGACAATTACAAACAATTTCCTAATTGTGTGGCCTTGGAAATTTGAGAGTTGTTGAAAAGAAAATGACTAATGCTAGATATTAGGAGACAGGTTAAGTTTTAGTCATATTGTTTTGTAGTATACATATATGTAAATCCAAATTTCACCATTCTTGAAATAAATTCAAGAGCAAAGAAAGCACAAGATAGTAAACTATCATATTGGCATATATATAGCAGAATTTTGTATGGATTTTTAATTCAGGTATTTTAAATACTTCAGACATTTTTTAAGTAAATATATGATCTTTCTTATTATTGTCATAAGGAAAATAAGATTTAAGTGCAAACTAAAGAGTACAATGCCCAATGGATACATATTTGCCTCATTGATAAAGGACATTTGTTTGGAGGGTTTCGCAAGTTTGTATTTTAATCAGGACATTCAGGTTTTGAAGCCATGCCAAGTCTCAGAGAAGCTTTGAAAGTTGTTAATATGTCTTGAATAAAGGTTATCACTCATTCTTAGTACATCACTGCTCAGCCAATCAGTTAGTAAATATCATTTGTTAAATGTTGAATGTGTTCAAAGGCAGAGCTCTGAGAATGTTAAGAAATAAATGGTATTTCTGTTTATCTTGTCTGAACTCCTAATTTTAAGACAACTGAGAAGACTGTTTTATAAAAGTTTACACTGGATCAAAATATAAAAGTCTACACAACCCATGGAAGACCACCTAGTCTCTGTACAGAAGAAGAGAGAGACCATTGGAATTTTACTAAAGTTTAATTGTATATAAGAGGAAATTAAGCCATGAAATTGCGAGTGTATTTCATTTAGAGGGTTGTCCATGTTGTTGGAGTGTGGGATTTCACTAATATGTCTGTCAAGCTAGCTGAATGATGCAGTGAGAGATGAATAAGTACTAGGGAGAATTAATTGATGAGACAGGAAGGAGAAAGTTTTGTATCTGGAAAATGAACAGGGACTACTGATTGAGTGGTTTTTAGGTGGTCATCTTTTTGAGACTGGCATTTACTTTTCTTCCATGCCATGAGAGATTTTGAGAAACAGTGACATGACTTATAGCAATTTCAAGAATTCAAAATATGTGCTCAACCTTAGTATAATTGGATATGGATTAAGAAAAGAGAAGGATGGATTTTTTTTAATTTTAATTTTTTATTTTAGAGAGAGAGAGAAAGGGAGAGAATTGCCATTCCATAGCGTCAGCCACTGCAATCGAACTCCAGATGCTTGCGACACTAGTGGGCATATGCGACCTTGCACTTGCCTCATCTTATGTGGGATTTGCGGAGTTGAACATGGGTCCTTATGCTTTCCAGGCAAGCACCTTACCCACTAAGCCATCACTCCAGCCCCGAGAAGGATGGCTTTTTAATGAACCAATAAATGGTAGAGAGGCTCCATTATTTTTTCCCCTAAAAACAAAATCCCCACTCAATCCTGACAATGACTATAACATTAATTAACATTTTGTAGCAAGACACAGTTGCTATAAACCTACTCAATGAAAATGACAATTAAGTTATGATGACCTTATGCACCAGTATGCCCTTGTACTCTCCAAGATTAAGGTATGATTTAAAAACCTGTGTCACCTTGGTTAACTTTGCAAATTGCCTTTTACCACACACTTGTACTCTTCCCTAAGCTCCTTTTGGACCTCAGTACTCTGTCCTGCAGTGGTGTTGATCACTGTTATGATATCAATTTTCACATAATATTTGCTACTATGATTAGGCACTAGCATCTGGAAAAAACAATTTATTACTTGGTTATTATTTTTGAAAGTTGTATAACTCTAATGTCCTGTGAAAGCATTTGATCACCTCCTGTGTGTTCTGCCAGACACTTTCCTCTGGCAACTCCTCAGGCTTCAACAGAATTTGTCACTTTTCAACCAGTCATGTTGAAGTCAGTCAGAACTTAGTTTTGGTAGCTGTCAATAGACTATTTTGCTTTCCTCAAATGCCCTCTGCTCTCATACTCAGCTTTTCTTAAGTCAGTAGTTGAAAGGAATGGTGTTCATAGAATTCATCTCCCTACATATTCAACCTTCACATATCAGTTATAGAATGTTAATTGTACATATTATATGAATTCTCAACTCTGCACTTAACTGACATTTTTCTATCTATATGGAAAAATATATCCAAATGAAAATGCATATTAATATTGGTGTAAATTTCATATTGGGTAATTTTCAGACAATGAGGGCAAACATCTAGCTATTTAGCATCTATCTGTTCATTCATTATCAATCAATCTACCTACCACTTCATCTCTACCATCTATGTCTATAATAAATGAAGTTGAAAGTGTGGATGGGAATGGTGCTGAATTTAAGGGAAATGGGCTAATATAACTGGTAAATGACAGGATGCAAAAGAACATAAGAACTCATTTTAGCTTGCAGATAACTATAGAGATTACAGGACTCTTTCATGGATACTAAGTAATTTCTCAGTTAGGTGCTAGCTCAATACCAGAATCATCGTTAGCATTAAAAAACAAAATGAGGGCTGGAGAGACAGCACAGTAGTTAAGGTTCTTGCCTGTAAAGCTTAAGGACCTGAGTTCACTTCCCTAGTACTCATGTAAAGCCAGATGCACAAGGTAGTGCATGTGTACTGAATTCATTTGCAGAGGCCATGGTGCACCTATTCTCTCTCTCTCTGCCTGTTTTTCTCTATTAATCTCTCATATATAGATAAATAAATAAATATTTGAAAAATGGAAACTTAAAACATGGATTTCATAAGACAATTAGTCATCACTATTTAATTATTTGAAACTAAATCATGGCTACATCAGGTAAAATATTAATAAGAATAAAATATATTGTCATGCCTAAATTCAACTGGTAGAGGAGCATAATGCTAACAAATGACTGTAAATCACAGTGGCAGACCAAATTGGGAAGAAGAAGTAGTGTCCTACTGGCACAGTGTCAATGTAGTTCAAGGAAATGAGATTATAAAAGACGACTCAGGATTTTCTTGGATATGATGTCTGATCGCTGATGGTACCATTATACTTTTGGACACCTTATTATTTGCGCAGTTTTAAACCATAACATGGTTTGATTAATTAAGAAGTAGAGATGGAATGTTTGAAATATGCAGAAGGTTGTTGAAGTAGTCTACTCATTACATAGGGTCTAAACAGAATTCTGTTAACACAGGGAATCTCATGAGAGAATAGGTATTCTTTAGGATGAACCCAATGTCCATGGTATGTATACATGAGGTCATTGTTCTGGAGTGTATAAGATGGTAGTGACAATGATGAAGCTAAGGCATAAGGCCAATAAAACTATCAACTTTTAATGTTTTAAAATCAATGAAGACTAAATGTAGAGGAGAGAATGAAACCACAGACCAGAGCTCTGGGCCCTTTTAGGGATTGGGAAACAGAAAACTAGAAGAAGAGAAAATTAGATGGATAGGAGACAATGAAATAACAATGAGCTAACATTAAAACAACAGCGAAACAAAATGAAGAAACAAAAAACAGAAGGCTTGGCATGATGGCACACACTTTTGATTCCAAAGCGGAGGTAGGAGGATCCCACAAGTGGAAGAGCAGCATGGGAAGAGTGAGTTTCAAGTCAGCCTGGATTAGAGTGAGACCCTACCCTCAAAAACAACAATAACAACAACACCTAGGGGAAAAAATTTTGGGTGAAGAACAGAACTGTCCAAGATAGAATTAGTTAGATAAGAGTTCTGATATCATAGAGAGAGGTGCAGAAAGAAAGAAGAGACAAAATGCTGGAAACGTTGTGGAGGAGCTTTGGCTCTCATAGGTCTTGTCACTGCTTCCAAAAGTTATGGCTACCTGTGTTCCTAGAGGTTCTTAGATCACAATTTTAAACAGAAACATTATAGCTTTAATCAAAATCTTTCACACTGTGGTGGAGATTTTAACCAAACTGAAGCCCTGATCCCCTTTCTGTGCTGAACCATGTTGTGCAAATACCTCTGATTCTAAGCTAAAAAGAAAGTAAACAATTTTAGTCCGATTCTTATCATGACTCAGTACTGTTGTGTTACTGGGTCCCCAAAGACCAAACCATTGGTACCTCCTCCCCAGCTAACAGGGTATTGTTATGCTTCTATAGGCCACTTGCCACTTCCTGCCCATGCCCCTGGTCATGCAACACAGAAGCATAATCAACACACTCGGAAGGCAGAGGTAGGAGGATCACAGGCATAGTGAATTCCAGACCAGCTTGGGCTAGAGTGAGACCCTACCTTGAAAAATCAAAATCAAAATCAAAAAAAAAAAAAAAAAAAAAAAAAGAATTCAAGGTGATGTCAGACTGCCTACCATATTGCATATAAAAACTCTGAGCCACCAGAGCTCAGGACTCAGGTTTTGGCAGGTATTCCCCTGAGTCCATGTGAACACGAATAACTTCTGATTTTCCACTCTATGTCTAGTACTGGTTTTGTGTGACTCAGTTTCCCATAATAATTTTTTAGTGAATGCTGTGTTTGACTTAGACTGTGTCATCAAGCATTTTATCTCAGGTGTCAACCAGGGTTTATATTCACAGGCCTTTATTCCTTCTGAACCACACATCTCCCCTTCATACTTTGTCAATGTGGCTTTAATTTCATTTGTATACTGATGACAACAGATTGATGTTATAAAATTAGCCTTAATGTTCTCTCTGCCACATCTGTGCTATATGCTTGCCAAAGTAATGTCAAGCACAGGGTATCTAGAGATTTTCTTCAAGTTACCATGACCAAAATAGCTGTTCTCATGAAATGCAGGCAAAGCTCTAACTCTTTAGTTTCTGTTTTTCAAATTTTATTCTTATTTATGTATTTTTGATTTCCCAACATGTATATTTCAGTTTTTAAAAACATCATGTTGTGAATCAATACTTCACACATAAAAATATCAGTCCCAGTATAAAAAATATTAAAATTGTTTCTTGTGAAAAAAGGCACATCACTCATAAATCCAGTGACATTGAATTTAGCCAACTAAGTGAAAACATTCTTCTTTTACTTCAGAAAGCAAATGCCAGACCCATGTTCCATCCCTTTCTAAGAATCTTTTTTTCACCAACAGTAAAGGACTCAAAAACTTTAGCAACATTATATTTGAGAGTGTCTTTCCTGGTTCTAAAGGACATGTGTGCACATAATCACTGATAATTCATATAAAACCCTTGAAGCAAATATTATGATCACTCATTTTATAGCCCAGGCCATGAAGAATAGATTTCAAATAACTGCTAAAGAATCATCCATAAAACAGGCAGGAAAGAAATGGTTGCAGTCCACATTTCCTGGATTCGTATTCAAGATCGTTCTATAACTCCACATTTCCTCCAGGTTATGTGCTCTTGTTTCTGAGAATGCTCTCATCTTCTGTTTGAAGCTATCATGAACATAGGATAAACTGCTCCTATTGGAGAAAGAGGCTATCCCAAACTTAGTATTTCAAAATCTGTATGTACATGAGATCATCCTGAGGCTCAATAGAAGACTGGTGACAATGGGGAAAAAATGACATTTATTTTTTTAAAATATTTTATTTACTTATTTAATGGTTAGACACAGAGAGAAAGAGCCAGAGAAAGAGAGAGAGAGAACAAGTGAGTATGCCAGGATCTCTAGTCACCACAAATGAACTCCAAACACATGTGTCACTTTGGGCATCTGTCTTATGTGGGGGTACTAGGGAATTGAACCTGGGTCCTTAGGCTTCACAGGCTCGTGCCTTAACTGCTAAGCCATCTATCTAGCCCCCAAATCATGTTTCTTGAACAGATTTCAGTAGCAGGAACTGTGAAGTTTTTTGAATGGATTATCTCTTAATTCTCACAGGGATGTTATAAAAATTATTATTTTTCCTATTCTACCAACATGGGTACTGTGACAGTGATAATGTAACCTGCTCAAGTTCACCCAGTTAAAAAGTGAAAATAAGCCTGACTCCAGAACTTGTGTAGTTAACCTCTCTCCAATAAATTACTTGGAATGCACTTGGTCTACCAAGAAATCTTTTCCTCCCAAGTAGTAATATAGGAAGTGTTACAGAGATGTGCTGAGAAGTAAGAAAGAAAAGGGAGGGAAATAAAGTTTTCAGAGGGAGTAAGCCTTTCCACTCTAGAGGAATTGACTGATACACCCCTCGTGGTTCTGAAGAGCATCACCTCTTGGCATATTTCTGCCTCCAGCAGTCCCCTTGCCTGCCTTGGCAAGATCAGGAAATAGCTGTATCGAGTCACCTGCTCCCATGCTATGCAGTTCTCATCATTTGCTCCAATGAGCTAAGTGCTTCAGCTTGATTCTTATTAAATGGTTAGATTTCTTTCGTGTTTTGATAAATGGGGTAGGGTGATTAGTCTGTATAAATTGCTATCACTCAATGTAATTTTTCCTGAACATATATACTTGGATATTATCATATTTAGGCATCATCAACTTTCTTCATTCATTCATTCAGTAGATTCCCATTATGCTTAGAATAAAATCCAACTCCTGTATGACTATGAGCTCTATATGATTTAAATATATATATTTTATTTATTTATTTGTAAGCCGAGAGAAACAGAATGGGCATGCCAGGTCCTCTAGTCTCTGCAAATGAATGCCAGATGCATGCAATACTTTGTACATCTGGCTTTATGTGGGTACTGGGAAATCAAATCCAGGTCATTAGGCTTTGCAGGCAAGTGCCTTAACTGCTGAGCAATCCCTCCAGCTCAAGCCCTATAAGGTTCAGCTCCAGTTAATTACTCTATTCTTGTCTCTTTGCAATTTTCACTTGGACCCCCTTGTTTTCTTCATTGCCATTGAATATATTAAATTCAGTCCTGCTTTGGCACATTGAGGTTGCTATTACTTTTGTTAATGACAAACATAATGCTTACTTTCTTCACTTTACAGATAACACCAGGACCACCAGCAGTATGTGACTTTATTGGATCTGCTTATCTTGAGAGTCTAATGTTCTCTGATCACTGTTTATCACTCTTGCATGTAATTATGAACAAGATTGGCAAAGTTCTGACTATAATCTATTGGAAAAGACTAATAAAACACTACAGGCTAACTAATTATCAAAACAGATGGTAATGAATTAATTAATATGTTTAATACCTACAGTAAATACCACTATTAACTTCAAAAACACAAGAAGAATAAATTATTTCTGCCCTGATGAGCTTATAATTATTCTTATCAACACCAATTAATCAAATGGTATGAAATGACCAAAAATACAATAAATAAACAAAAGATCATGAAGGAGAAAGGGTACTGGTCAATCAAAGGAGATTAATTTTGAATTAAGCGCAGGAGAGAGAATGGATCAAAAGAAGGTGCAAAGAGAGGAAAAGCTTCCTGAAAATGAAATTAAACATTTTTTTCAAAGTATTATATGAATGTTTCTTTGATAGAATTGTCTCATTTCTTGTAAGCTTTTATATTGTGTCATCTTTTACCTTGGGTTGACATTATGCCCACATCAACAAAATATCTACACATCTTAGTGTTTGTAATTGGCTTTTAATTTATATTTGCTCCAAATTATTCCCATGGCTCTGTTGTAGAGTCCTCACATTTAGAACACATAAATGGAAATACAAAGTTGTGAATATCAGTGGATATTTACATGGGAGCACCTGTACACTATATTTATTATGCCTTTTCCTTGAGTTAGTATTCTCAGTGGTTGTGCAGTCTGAAATCCCAGAATGAGTCTCACATTTAATCATCACTTTTTTCATTTTATTTGGTAAGAAGATAACTAAAAATTTCCAATAAACTGAAAAATGATAGTCTTAGAATAATGATCATAAAGCATTTTATTTAAAAAATGGGCCAAAATAAAAAAATAGGTTAAAAAGTCATACTGAATGTATATATTATATTACAAAGATATGCTACATTTTAAATATACATATATACCATTTACTACTGAGAATAAAATATAAAACTGAGAATATTAACATAACCAGTTAAAGTTCATTTTAGATTAAAATATACTAGCAGAACTTTTGTACTCTTCTGTACTTGCATGCAGGGCACCAAGTATATATACTGTTATTATTAATACAGTATGAGCCAGTAGACACCCACCCAATACATGCAGATATGGTTGACAGAGCTAAGTAGCATTATTGCTAATACTCAAACACTCAGCAGGATTGTATTATCTCTGTATTGCAAGTGAGTTATTTGAGCTCAGAGAGGTGTAATAACTTGTTTGCAGTAATGACAGTTCAGATCGGTCTGACCCTAAATCCTGTATCTTTTCTGTCATGCAACACTTTCTCTCATTAGATAAGTCAAGGAATCTCCATTTAAAATACACACAAAACATATTAGTCACATTTTATTTGTGCTGTTCTCCCATTATGTAAGTATTGTAGATGGAATTATGGTCTTTTAAAATTCATATAGTAAAGTTCCAAGCTCGAGTATGTTAGAATATACCATATTTAGAGACAAGGTTTTTAAAGAGGCAATTAAATGAAAAGATCTTCAGCTAAGGCTTTATCCAGTATGAACAGGTATCCTTTGAAGGACAGGCACACAGGATATATTTGTCAGGACACCATGAAAAGGTAGCTATTCTGCAAATAAAGTATGATGCCTCAGGAAAAAACAAACCTACCAACACTTTGATCTCGAATGTCTAACCTTTGGAAAAATGAGATTTTTTTTTTTTTCTATTTTAAGTTCCTAGTCTGGTACTTTGTTATGGTAGCCTAACCGAACTGGTAGAGGAAGACTGACTTGCTTGACATTTTATGAAGACTGGTAGAATGGACCTAGTATTACACAGGACTCTCAATACAACTAGCTCCCATAAAATTGGGAAGGCAGATTATTATTATACAAAAGTTATGATTTTAGGCACCTGTTCTTTATATCAATACATACGATACATGGAAATGCCTATTCAGAAGTAATCTGGTACTCTCAAGGAAACATACAATTTTCACATAAATAGTCATCATTCCTTTGAACCAATCACTTCTTGAAATTCAACTTCAAAAGATAAGTGAGACTTTGTAATGTCATTTCACATTATAATAGGAATTTTAAAAACAGAATTAAGATCTTGACAGATGGCTTAGAGGGTAAATGCTTGCCTGTGAAGCTGAAGGACCCAGGTTTGATTCCCCAGTACCCACGTAAGCCAGATTCATAAGGTGGTACATGCATCTGGAGTTCATTTTTGTGGCTATAGGCCTTGGTGCACCCGTTCTTTCTATTTGTCTCTTTTTTATTTTTATTTATTTATTACAGAGAGCAAGTGGGAGGGAGGGGGGGGGAAATAGAGAAAGAATGGGTGTGCCAGGGCCTCTATCTACTGCAAACAAACTCCAGACACATGCACCACCTTATGGATCTTGCTTATGTGGGTCCTGGAAAATCGAACCTGGGTCCTTAGGCTTTGCAGGTAAGTACCTTAACTGCTAAATCATCTCTCCAGCCCTATTTATCTCTTTCTTTCTCTCTTTTTCCCCAGTAAATGATAAGTATTTTTAAATAAAGAGTTAAATTTATATTGATATTTAAAAATTGTAGGCCAGAGAGAGGGACAGGAATGATTAATAGCGTTGTGATTTTGTTTGGTCCCACCTTTTATATAAAAAATCCTTATGTATGGTTTTCTTCAAATACAAAACCAATGATATTTCTCAAAGGATGCAAGGGAATGGGAAGAAGAATAAGAAAACTGGAGATTTAAATTATTTCATATTCTATGAAACACTGCCTTAAATTTGGGAAGTAATATCATATCTGCAATTTGAGATAGTCCCACAAATAAGGCTTGGAGTAGCGCAACGCTTCAAGTGTGATGTTTCCAACAAAGATCTCATGAGAAGAGAGGAGGATTGCCCCTCAATTCCTAGTGTATTCAGGTATGTTTCTTTCTACTTCCACTGCTGTTCGTAAACAATAGCATTGGTATTTATGATGGCTTCAGTTTTCTTCAAATATAAACCCTTCTCTAGCCATTTGTCTACAAAAAAATATTGGTAGCTACCATTACTTGAGTATGCATGTACGTGAGGCACTTTGTATGGAGTAGCACATAAAGCCTTATCATCTCATCTCATCCTGTTACCATGCTTTGCTCTATTGAGGTGAGAGATACTAACAACTGAAAATCAGACAAGTTTATAGTTGGTCTCAAACCCAGGCAGCAAAGTCCCAGAAATTCCACTTTTAAACAATGAGTATAATGAAGTCAAGGAGGTTTGTAACTTATTATTTGAGAGAGAGAAAGAAGTAGTTAGAGAGAGGGAATGAATCCGTATGCAAGTGCCTCCAGCCACTGCAAAAGAACTCCAGACACATGTGCCACATTGTGCATCTGGTTTTACATGGGTTCTGGAGAATCAAACTGGGGTCCTAAGGCTTTTCAGGTAAATGCCTTAACCTGCTGGGCCATCTTTCCAGCCCCCATAGAGGCCTTCTGAGCACTAAAATCCATTCAACAAAATTAAGACGCTATCTGATTTGACCAGCACCACATTTGTAATACAAATGGTGAAGCCACTTCTTGAAGCCAATATGTCTTATTTCCAGGTTCATTTTCATTCAATCACTTTATAGCAACCAAGAACGGAACTCACACTATTCACTTCTTTAAGCTGCCAAACTATGCATTTATCAGGATGGAAGTAGAGAATCACTAAGAAATTCACCAACCTGTAAAACTGGAAGAACCTCTAATCAGATCATCAGCTACACACACACAGGCCTCTTCAGCAGCGGTCTCAGTTGGCCAGCATCCTTGTGATCATACATGTAAGATCTTTGTGGGAAGTGCTATTCTCTCCTATCTGCTCGACAGGTATAGTTAAGCACAACCCTATGCACTCTCAGTCATGGTCTCTTTCAGAATGTTAATATTGTCTAGCTCTTTTATTTTGGATAACATTCTTTCCTATTTCCAGTGCATGACTTACTTTCAAAAAATTAAAGTGAATTCACCTTAATTTCATTTCAGGAGATTGTGACAATCCCAGAAGCTAATGTAGAAAGAGAGAGAAAGAGAGACAGAGAGGGGAAGAGAGAGAGAGAAATCTGAGATAGTTTGTAGAGTCATTTGTATGAAGATTTACAAAGAGAAGTGAGGAAAACAGGAAGCAAATTTTATGAAAATTTACATTTGAATGGAAATGACAGATGAAGGGAAAAGTAGGAGTAAGAGGAAGGGAACACCCACTGCCAAGAAGTAAAATAAATAAGCACTGTATCTCTTTGTGCTGGTTCTATTTTCTTTTGCCTGCCAGACTGAGTTTCTCATGCTTCAAGTCCTGAAATAAAGTTCTGTTCATTCATGTTATCCCTTTCCAGTTATGTATTTTTTCTTGATACAAGGAACCTATAATCTAGCCATCTCATTCCTTCTTATCACACCTACCCAATCTCTCAGAGGAAGACAGGGGCTTGTGGAAGATGGGGTGCTGAGTCGGAAAAAGACATGGCTAAATATGGAGGGTGAAGTTGGCTGCAGGATGGGATAAATGCAGAAGACAGACATAGGTGGGAAAAAAAAAAAGAAAAAAAATCAAGCAATGATATAGTCATCCACATGCAAGTCTTCTGAGGAAACTCGATTTCTGACTTAAAAACAACAAGAAATAGATTACTCACTTTGGTGTTTTGGGACTCAGTATTGAAAAGTAAGGTAATAAATATGCATCAACTTCATGCCTCTTAAATATGTACAGTTCTGAGAAAATACCAACCTTGCCACATCTATTATTCTCCCTAGAATTCACTGTCTTTGGACAAACTATGCAGGCAGCGATGAGAACCACGGTGCCCGCATGGGTGAGAGCTCTGCGTAGGCTGCCCATGTGTTTGTACTGCCTGCTGTTGTGTCTTTCCAACTACTTTTGGGATGATTGTGAATTCATGTTTCTCTACCTAAATCTAGATAGGGCAGTAAACTCTAGGTTGAGCAGTGTAAGAAAAGGACAATCTACTTTTCTTCAGTCCATCATAACACCCAGTGTACTGCATTGCCTTTCTCCCTGTGTCTTCCCCCTCTCTTCACTTATTCTAGTTTTCCTTGTCACAGTCAGCAAACACTGCTCTGTCTTCAGCACACAGCAAGTGCACTGGCACAGAGAAGGCTGTCCAGTGAACTGCAGTGTTTCTCCAGTGTAATTCTCTTCTCAAATTTTAGAATGCTCCATTATATTTATTTTCCATGACTAGCTAAAGGGCTAAAAGGAGCACAAAGTGATTATTTTAGATAATATGTGAAGGCATTTGTGATGCATCCACAATGTGTAACATTGTTAGTGTTACTGAGTATCATATAAAAAGTGATGTATTAGAGTCATTTCCTTATTTTGTTACATCAGAATTGAGTAATTTCATTGTTTAATACTATTCCAACCTCTAAAATCCAATAAAATATCTGTTAATATTTGCCAGGAAAAGATCTATCAGTCTATAATTTCCATTATTTTCATAGATTTCAGATAAAACTATGACTTTCTAGCCATTTTCCTAGAAATAAATTCCTTTAGATTTGGCAAGCTCAAATTATTCAATGTTTGGATTATTGAGATTGATTCAAAGTAGAGGCAACAAGATAGTATGAAGAAAAGTCATTGCAGTAAGAGTTGAGAAGCCATGGGTTTCATTCTCAGGTTCACCATCTCTCATGGTCTAGTCTCCAATAAACGATATTCATGGTTGATATTTTAAATATTTTACTTATGTACTTGATAGACAGGAAGGGAGGGAGGGAGGGAGAGAGAGAGAGAGAGAGAGAGAGAGAGAATGGGTGGACCAGGGTCTCCAGCCACTGCAAAGGAACTCCAGACTCATGCGCCACCTTGTAAACTCAACAACACCATCCAAATATAAGACAATATTGCAGTTGCATTCTATAAACCCTATTCCTAAAATAAAGTTGCATTATAATTAGTAAATTAGGTTCAACATGCTGCATATATCTGCCAAAGCAAGAAGACTAGAATTTTATTGATGAGCAATCTAAGGTCAAGTGCTGACTCATGTTAGAAGAATTTGGACTAATTGTAATACATGTTGCTATTTATACTTCTTAGAGTCTTTCAGGAGAGGCACAGTGAAATAGACAGAATGATTGCCAGAGAAAATGCTCTACAGAAATGAACGTTAATTTTAATATGTGTCGACTTTGATTACAATCACATTGATAATTCCATAGCATGCCAACATACCAGTATCAATAGACATCAACTTCTTTTCTTGAACTGTATCAATAATGCATGCTGAAATCTCTCATTACTGATAAAAATTCTTTAGTATTCTTAAACAGTGCCATCAAGGACAAACAGTAATAGGAATTCTCTGCATAGAGAGTAGTGATGTAGATGCAAAAGTTGAGATTCAATGCTAATTCTTAGGTGACTAGTTCCCAAAGCAACTGGCTCAAAAGAACCCAAACAAATTCCAATGAACCATTCAAATCTTTTGTTTCTCCCACAGAAAAGATGTTCTTGCTAATATATTTCCTTCAATGGTTTCTGACATTCATGTGCTAATCTCCAAATTGTGAAACTGGAGTTTGCTTCCATTTCAAAATGTTTTGAAAACACGCAGTGCTCCAGAATAAATTCAAAGGGTAACATGTCACAAAGTGATTCTCTGGAGGAAGAACATGGAAATACATCCTTTTCAGTTAAATTTAAATTTAATTTCTATCTTTTACTGTAAAATATCAGAGAACATTTGTGACATTTTTATTTGCTCTTACTGTAGATATACAATAAAAGTTAAGTTTACTATGTATGATGGGACATATAGAATGAAATTTTATTTATTTGGGGAGTTTAATACAGATAACATAGAAACAGATACTTTCTCCAGAAATACATATTTCAAACAAACTTGAAGTTATATTTCAAAGAATTTAAAATATATTAAGTCAATTCATATACATATTTGCAAATGAATTGTATGGCTCTATCTTACTCTTAAAGCTTTGCACACGTAGTGGTACAAAACAATGTGTCTATTGTATACTTCTGGGACATAACCCAGTAACAAGAAATTGTAGGAGGGATGAAGTGAAGATAACCTTAAAATATTTCTTGATAGCAATTCCAGAGCAAAGAAACCATTCTTTTTCCATCAGTTACACTGCAGATAAAAATGTATAAATAAACACTAAATAGAATTTAGTGTAACTGGAATGATTATTTCATGAATTTAAAACTCGGTTCTCCAGTTTATCTAATGCGTGGCAATATTAATCATAAAACAGCTATCTAAGAACAGAAATTTAAAAAGTATCTTTTGGGCTGGGGCATCTTTTGATGCTTGCCTACAAAGCCAAAGGATCCAGGTTCGATTCCGTAAAACCCACCTAAGCCAGATGTACAAGGTGGTGAATGTGTCTGGAGTTTATTTGCAGTGGCTGAAGTTCCTGACACACCCATCGTCTCTCTATCTGCCTCTTCCTCTCTCTCAAATAAATAAAATAAAAAATATTTTATTTTATTTATTTGAGAGAGAGGAAGAGGTGGAAGAGGCAGACAGAAAGAGAGAGAATGGGCATGCCAGGGCCTCCAGCCACTGCAAGTGAACTCCAGATGCATGCGCCCCTTGTGCATCTGGCTTACGTGGGTCCTGGAGAATTGAACCGAGGTCCTTTGGCTTTGCAGACAAATGCCTTAACTAAGCCATTTCCCAAACCCAAATAAAATATTTAAAAAAAATTAAATTATCTTAAAAAAATCACATCCTCATGACATGTCAATAAAGTACCAGCATCTTTAGTCTACCAATAGTATATTCAACTCTCGACAACCCACAGAATAACTTATGCTTTGAATGAGCCCAAAGCAAAGAAAGGGGTTCAAGAGTAGCCAGGCATTTCTTCATGACAGATGGTTTCAGGACTATGTGGGTAAGCAGAACTGGGTGACCAGCCAATGGATGGCTTCCATGGCACTTGTAGCTGCTTTCCTTCCTCACACCCTTTTCAGCAGTTTTCTCCATCAGAAGCTGGGGAAACAGCATACACAGAAGAGCTCTTGACATTTCGATATGGAGAACATCTGTCTAGAAAGCATGCTTGTCTGATTTGTGTTGAGATAGGTGTGACTGATCCTCATTTTGCTTTAAATTGGTGGAGTTTCAAGAAAGAAGACCCACTGGGTAACCTCCCCAAAAGGGATGATAAGATGATAAGATCTGACATGAACGGTGGTCCATGAAAGTATTATAGATGGTACATTACTGCATGTATTTCAATATTCCACGAATCATGTCATTCATTTTAAACATAAAAACATCATTTAATAAAGACCTGATCTCAACCAGGTGTGGCGGTGCACACCTTTAATCCCAGCACTTGGGAGGCAGAGGTAGGAGGATTACCATGAGTTAAAGGCCACCCTGAGACTACATAGTGAATTCCAGGTCAGCCTGGGCTACAGTAAGACCCTACCTCAAAACAAAAAAAAAAAAAAAAAAAAAAAAAAAAAGGGCTGGAGAGATAGCTGAGCAGTTAAGGCGCCTGCCTCCTAAGCCTAAGAACGCTGGTTCCAGGCTCCAGTGGTTCCAATCTTCAGGTCCCACGTTTAGCCAGATGCAAAGTGATGCAAGGGTGCAATGCCACACTTGACCACAAGGGGGCACATGTATCTGGATTTTGTTCACAGCTGCTGAGAGGCTGTTGGCACGCCCATCTCTTATCAGTCTTTCTCTCCCACTCTCTCTGTCTCTCTGTGTCTCTGTCTCCCCCCCCCCCAAAAAAAAAGGTCAAACTTGGAACTGATCATTCTTAGCAAACTCACACAATCACAGAAAGATAAGCGTCACATGGTCTCACTCATCTGTGGCTCCTAATTTGTATTTTCCTGAGATGCTGATACACCTACTAAACATCTCAACGACTGGACAATAACGATGTTTGGGTGGGAGGGCAGGGAAAGGGGGGGGGGAGGGCAAAAAACTGGACCCAAATGGAACTGGTACCTGCATCAGGTGCTTGGAGAGAACACCTGAATCACTGGGGCCTGGAAAGGGTATGATGAAGACTAACTTTAATCTTCTCGTGTTTCTCTCTGTTTCACTCCCTCTTCTATCTTTCTCTTTCATATTACCTATATTTTTTCTTCCTTTTTTTCCCTTGGCACTGACCTGTAACTCCCAATATATGTGGATGACATCCACAATGAGCTGTTGATCAGTGAGACCTACAAGGTTTCCCAAAAGAAGACAGATTTCTGTCAGAGTACTTAATGACTCACCAAAGGTTATTGGTAAGACCCTACTGCTGAAGACACCACATGCTGTTTGAATAGAACATGGAGAGACCTGGATGGAATCTGGGAGAGAGTCAGTCCCTAGACAGTTAGCTTGTCTAGTGCCAGAAGGTGCTAAATAAGTGACTGGGGGAAAACGACCAACATCTGTCTAAGCAAATCATGGTCTAAGCTATTCAGCAGCAATCAACCTGACATGATGCTCACACAAGTGCAATAGTGGCACACAGCCATGGTGGGTTACCAATTGCTCTAGATTTGGCTAACAGATCAGCTCAGTGGAATGGAACTGATACTTGGAAATGGGAAACAGGTCAGAACCATATCCCAAAAATGAACCCACTCTCCAATATCAAGCTCCCACCAATAGTGGGATACAAGAGGGCCTACACCTATTAAATTCTCTCTACAATAACAATGGTTATCCATGTATCTTGCACTGACTTCATTCTCTGTTGGAGAATCTGCTTCTCTCTCTGTTGGAGAATCTGTGTCTCTCTTTAAGATGGACGCATATCCTGAGTAGAGAATCAGCCCATTGCACCTCAATAGGGCACCAGATGAAGTCATAGAGTTATAGGGGAAATGAGCAACAGTGATGTTTTGTTGGTGAACCTGGTACCAGCATAAGGGCGAAGGAGATAGACACAAAGAATTCTCAACCCCTACCAACTCAGATATTCAGAGACACAGAGACTCACAAAACCTTGTCACTGAAATAGACGAAAAATGAACCCAACATGGCTCAGGGAAATTTGCAGAAGAGGGGGCAGAAAGATTGTTAGAGCCATGAGTTGGGTCATTATACAGAGTCATTGCCTCTCTCACATAACTGATCGCTACCTACATAAGGCAAGATCCACATTACCTATGGGGGGATGACAGGGAGAAGGCTAGCGATGGTACCATCATGGCTGTCAGATACTATAGTCACATAGATGGTCTGTTGTAAGTTTAGTGATCAAGATACCAATCTCATGAAAACAAGTTACTGATCTAATTCTTATATCTGGAAAAATTCTTATCTCTAGCCCTTAAGGCTTCTAATATCATATTATGAATGATCGCTTTAATTTTAAAATGATAATTACTTATGTAGAAAAGTTTTAAGAGCAAAACTGATTACATTTCTCCCCAATACCACTCCCTTACCATATATATATCATATATATAGAGATGCATAGATGCATACCACACACACACACACACACACACACACACATATAGCAAAATATAAGTATTAATACAAATACTATATTGTCCTTGAGATCCTTAAAATTTAGAATAGAATGAGGGAAATCAACAAGAAGTAATCACATTTCAAATATAGCATTTACCATCCTAATTACCATTGTGTTGTGGCTAACATAGCAATTGATGAGTCAGCTCAGCTGCATACTGAGTATATATGGGATTACAGTTCCAAGTAATTGATCCAACCTGATTTAAAAAATGTATGTGCATGCACAGACATACACAAACATAGTTTGGACACTCTGGCTTTTCATAGTCTTGCAGAATGGAATTCATTTTGCTTCTGGTATAGCCCAAAAAGTTAAATTAACATTTTGGATCAAGGTCAATACAATAATTTGGAGATTCTATTTTATTCTGTTTAAAGCATTTATGTGTTCATGCTTGTATTTAAAAACAGTGATTGAGTTTCTCACATGTGCCAGGTACATGCTATCTCTTACCCTACCCCATTCTGTCCCTGTTTCTAGGTGCTTAGGATGGATATAAAGGACAGAAGACAGTGTGTTACTTCTGTGTTTCTTGTATTCTTGTTCTGCTCTTGAAAGGGAGTAAGTGAGGTAGGTGATGATGGGGACAGGGAAGTTTAATTGATGTAAGCTCATCTCATGCCCTGTATTTATGGCATGCTACAAATTTCCAAGCGGCAGCAAGGTCAGTGCTACTTCTTAGCAGTGCTTCTATAAAAATAATGAAAACTGTGCTTGATTTGTTGCTCTTAATATAAAAAGTAGAGTGTCTTTTTGTAAAGTGTGGTCAACAACAAAGAAAATTTTAAGTTTCATTGGTTCAGTAAAAAGTGCGGATTGCTTTTTGCTCTTTCATTTGGCGGCTTACTTGCAGAGTTATATGAATGCTGCTGGAGGGGTTTGGGCCTTTTTTACCCTCTGAATGAGCTTTACCAGATTCTCTATGTCAGCATCAATCTTCAACAGCCAGATTGGTTATCCATTTCTGCCCGTTCACTATTCATGTCTGAAGCTGCATGTGGTTTAAAACCCAGAGATCTACTTATCTTTTGTTGTTGTTGTTGTTTATTCAGTTGGGTCACTTTGGTCCTTTTGGCCCATCCTGACATATGTTTGCAGAAACCTAACCCAAATATATTTTATGAAAAATATAAATTCAAAATGCATCTTATGTAAGATTCTTCTATAAAGCTGTCATTGAACGTTTGGGAATTCACAATATGCTAATTGTTTCTCAGCAGGCCCAGAAGTCATCTTGTATTCTTTTCAATTTAAAAGTCAATGATAAGAAAGTCCTGCCTTTGAAAGATAAGGTGCATACACATATTCTATTTCCTTCAATTACACGAATTGAGACTTAAATAGAGTATCCTGAAATAAGATCAACGTATGTTCCTTGTAAAAGAAGTGATAAGAATGAATGTGGTCCTTTAAGAGTTCAGAAAGCATTTCACTATTCAGAGAGCAGAAAGTGAATGGCAGCAGATAAAATGAAAGCGGCAATTCTAAGAAAAAAGTATGCTTGTACTTGTACCAATACGCTATGTTATGGTCTATGTGAAAATGTTCCTGGATCAGTCTAATCAGACACTTCAGTTACACAGAAGTTTTCCTTTCCTGAAAGACGAGGGAGGACTTCAATATTCTCCTAGTAGCCCTGTGTGCACAAAGATCTATAATTCATTTTTTTAAAACATAATGTTAGTAAATCAACATGTAAACGTACAAGATCAGTTTTCACACTCTATTGCTATCTGTTCTAGCTAAGCTGTCTTTATTTTATAAATACTAGGGTTAGATGGAGGTTATAAGACAGTGAATCTATTAGAATCCAAAGTTTCATTAAACTTATTTCCTAAAATGTCCTTACACATGAATATATATTTATTTCACTTGTTTTTTCAAAGTGTTAATCATTTTCTTATAAGCAAGCCACTTGGAAACTAATCTCAGTTCAGAAAATCTAAAATGAAAACTTATATCCTCTTGTTTTTTAAAGGCTGGAGAGATGACTAAGTAGGTAAAGTGTTTGCTACTGAAGCCTGAGGACCTGATTTCAAATCCCCAGAACTAATTTAAAGTGGGATGAGGTAGCTAGTCATCAGCACTCTCAGTGTTCTTATGTGAGCACAGTAGGGTGAGTTAAGACACTTCCCAGAAGTTAGTGGGCCACTTAGCCTTTTGTACACAACAGTGAGCAAAAGACTTTGCCTCATATAAGGAACAGCTACCCATGGTTGACCTCTGTCCTTCACACATGCACCGTGGCACCTGCACACCTATACTTACATGAATACACAAAAACACACACCAAGACAAACAAAAAGATTTTTTAAAATAAGGGATGTAAAGCATTGTGTGTGTATCTCTGTGCGTGCGCACCCAGGTCAAGCCATGGTGTGTGTTTGGAGGTCAGAGGATAGACTTGGGTGTTATTCCTTGTTTTCTAACTTGTTTGAGGGTCTCTTATCCACCACTCCATGTACCAGGCTGGCTGGCCCAACTTCAGGGTTCTCTTGTATCCAACTGCATTCTCACTATAGGCATGGTGGAACAACAGATGAACTCTTGAGTTATGTGTCTGGCTTTATGTGGTTCTGAGGATCTGAACTGGGTTGTAAGGCTTGAGTAGTAAGTGCTTTATGCACTGAGTCCTCGCCCCAGCCCCAGGATGTGAATTCTTTGACCAGTGCAATTCTCTTTGTGTATATCTCTCTCCAAAAGCATATGATTAAAAAAAAATCCTACAGAGAGCACTTCTTCTATTATATTTGAATAACTGAAAATCAGACATTTAAAAATAAATTGTTAAATAATTTATAAATAAAATCTAAGACTGTTTTATATACTTCAACAAACATGCCCCCTTAAGAATTCTAAATTCTGATTAACAAAGATATGCAGCAGAGCATTTTCATTTATGTGAGTTTTCCAGCCATAAAGAAATTTCCATTTGGGTTTATACGAAAGTATATTTTAGTTTTTTACATGGCTAATTTGCCCTTACACACACACACACACACACACACACACACACACACACACACACACACACACACAAACACACGCACACATAATATGCTAGTCAATGTAAGTTGTCAATTTAACAGGATTTAGAATCAACATGGACACAAACCCCTGGGCATTTCTATAAGGGATTTTATAGAGTAACTTAATTCACATAGAAAGACTCAGATGGACAACAAATCTGAAGGGAGGATCAGCCAATCACACTCACCTGGGCCCAGCTGAAACCATAGAGTAATGAGGGGGAAGGGCAAGAGTACAGCGTTCTTGGGGACACAGAAAAAGGCTGAAGGAGATAAACACAGAGAACATCCAACTCTTACTAAGCCAGATATTCAGAGACACAGGGGCGCCCAAAACCTCATAACTAAAGTAGAACTAAAATGACTCCAATGTGGCTCAGGGAAATTTGCAGAAGAGGGGGCAGAAAAAATGTTAGAGCCACAAGTTGGGGCATTATGCACAGAGACTTGGCCTATCCCCCATAACTCTTGACTACCCCCCTCAATGCGTGAACCACATTGCCCATTGATGAGGGTCCCTTTGGAAGAGGGCGGGCAGGGAGGAGGATAATGGAGTCACCATTATGAATGTAAAATTAGAATAATATAATTAAAATGTAAATTATATATATATATATAAAAAACTGTGGGTGCACTCCAGTTAAGGGTCTTGAACTGTATCAAAAGGAGAAGCTAACTGAGCACCAGAATTTATTGATCCTGATTGTTGGATGCAATGTGACCATCTGCTTTGTGCTCCTGCCACCTTGCCTTCCCTGCCATGATGGGAGGTGCTCACCTCCTTCCTTCAGTTTTTTTCTCAGGTATTTGTCATCTCAATGAGAAAAGTGCTACAGTAAGGCAACAAAGCCAAGACAGTTTACAATTTTAAACATAAAACAATGCTTCTTTGGATGACATACATGTTTTGGGTTGGCAAAGATCATGTGACAGAGAATTAATTATTCATGTATAAATAATGCACATGAACAAATTAAGTATATATCTTCTAGGTATTTAAAATTATTTTTAGCTTGTTTCTTTTGGGATGTTGGTATTGGTAATGATGGGGGTGGTGTAGTTTCTATGTGGATGAAGTAAAAAGGTAGGTGTCGTTTTTTTTCCCCCTTAAGTCATCTAAGAAAGGCAAACTGTCACACTCATAGGTCTGAATCTTATAGCATGTTTGTGCCAAATGATGGAAATGGTACCAGAAGCCAGCAGATGGGGACCTATTTCTTTGTAATGAGTGGATCTTCAAAGAACCACTGATTTGAGTCATGACACACCATAGCTAGAAATGGCAGGGTCATTAAATTGAGGAACTTGTTTCTTTGCTTTAGAGATAGACATAAAAAAAATCACAAGCCTCAATTCTTATTTCAGTTATGAAGATTGAAAAAAGTTTGCTTTCCCTTTTGCCTACATATCAAAACATGTTCTGGGCTTGTTACACATGAGCCATTGTGAACTTATTCTTATTCAACTGGTATGAAGGAATTGAGGTAATTTTTCATAATAACTTACAATGCAAGGAAGGTTAAAGTAGCAATTTGTTTACATTGTCATATCTATGAAGCACAAGGTATCACATTAGGGTCTTCCATAACAATGGGTTTATTCATATCTAAGCAGTATATTTGGGTTCATATCCTTTTAAGTAGAAATGTTTCAGAACATCTGAGAAAAAATGTGCATATCCTAAAAATTTAAATTTAAATATGTAATTTAATATTGATGATTAAAATATGGGTCTTATTTTATTCTTCACCAGTATCACTTATATTCATCCTTAACTATAGAAAAATAAAAATATGAAATCAGTAATTTTCCTATGTCCTCTGAGAATTAGAAAGATTTTTTAATGCTTTATAAGTGCTTTGGTAAGGAGCTCTATACCAGAATCTTGGGTCTATAGAATTCAGCAATTTGAAGTTATTGGAGCACTTCACAAATTGGGATTCCAATTTGAAAGAATGAAGGTCTCCTAAAAACCTGAAGTACTCCAATAATTTCAAATTATTTTCTACTTTGTAGGTTCAGAGTCCTCACTACGTATAAAGAGAGGCACTTATAACCAAAAAAAAAGAGTAAAGTACCACAATAATTTCAAATCACTGTGTGGAGTGTAGGGTGAGTTTAAGGCACTAATGTGCTCACAGATTTTCCCGCTTAATTTGAAGGCTTTCAATTTGAAAGCTAGTCAAGCAGCTTTGTAATATAGAGCTTTAAAGCACACTCTATAATCTAAAATTTAACCAAACATATGGCAAAAATAAAAGGAAGGTACTTAGTGGAATATACAAAAGCATAAGGTAATATGTATCCTCCAAGATGTAAAAGGAAGTTGTCCAACAAACTGATTGGTTGGCATGAAAGAGTGAAATGTGTTAAAGGGTAACATCCATATGACAGAAACATTAGATTTTAACATAATATCTTGTGAAGTATTTGAAAGCTTTGCATCTAGTGATATGTTGAGTAAATTTATACAGGCTCATAAGAGTCAAGTGTGCACATCTCTCTGATGTCATATAATCCTGTAACCTGAAGTTAGTAGCCTGAAATTAGCCATGCCAAGGCTATAGAAACTGAGAAAAGTGACAAATTGGAGCCCTTTCCTATGAAGAGTCAGTTGTTAAATATACACCACTATAGTGCTGATTATATCCAATTGTCAACTATAGACAGTAGCTCACATAGGTCACTTCTAGTGATCTGGAGATGATGCTAGTGATGAGAATAATGAGGAGGGGACAAAAAAAAAAAAAAAGATTCACAGACAAAGGAAGAGTGCTAGGTCCAGAAGGAGGAGCAGAACCAAAAAGTGAAGAACGAGGAGTTACACTGAGACGATAACCAAGATCGGTGGCTCACAATCTTGGGCAAATGCAGCTTCCTCCATAGTAGAATCCCAGCTTCGGCTGACTTCACTAGGTTTTTATGTCAGTATTTAACCTTCCCACTAGTAAGACATTGCTGTGTCCTCTAATCTTCAATTACTCTGTTTCATTCATGTCTTATTGGGTCCTCCACTGCGTTGTGGATATCAGACTTCATCTTCAGTTACTGTTGCCACATAGAGTCTTTCTATATTTTTAAGTCAAAAGTACTATGCTGGGAAATGTGGTGACCCAATTTCTGTGAGCAACATATGTCATGACAGTTCTCTTATTGGCAATACTGCATTTTATACAATTTATTTACTTATTGAGTAATTTTTTTTCTAGGAATTACTAGAAACTGTGTTAAATAAGATTATTCCTACACAAATGAAATTACCATTCTAGTTGGCTATAAACAGTCTAGCTGACTAAATGATTATCAAAAACCAAATAATGTAAATAAAATGGAAAGTATGTGAAGAGAGTGTTATGTGCCTGCAAACAAAGAATGCATTTTTTTTTTTTTTTTAGCTACGAAAAAAAGAAACAGTTTTTAGTAAAATAGTCTTCATGGATTGATTACTATGGATAAAACCAAAGCATGTGACGGTGGTATTTGGGACTGGGGAGATACTCAGCGGATAAAGTGCTTGCCATGCAAGCATAAGGAACTGCATTTGTATCCTGAACACGTACCTAGAAGTACTGGGTGGGGTGGCACACGTGTAATCACATTGCTAGGGAGTAGCAGACCAGTGATTCTCCAGAGTTTGTTAGCCAGCTTACCTACCTGAGTCAGTGCACACTCAGTGTGATGAGACACTGTCTCAAAAAATAAGGTGGAAGCTGGGCGTGGTGGCACATGCCTTTAATCCCAGAACTTGGGAGGCAGAGGTAGGAGGATCACCATGAGTTTGAGGCCACCCTGAGACTACAAAGTGAATTCCAGGTCAGCCTGGGCTAGAATGAGACCCTATCTTGAAAAACCAAAAAAGTGGAAGCAATAGAGGAAGACACCTGATTTCAACTTCTCTCCATGCACACCCACACATATGAGCACACAAACACTTGCATGTGCACACACACACACAGACACACACACATACAAAAAGATGGTATAATTCTAAGTAGAAAGATGAATCTAGAAGTTATTGGGACATAATTCATAATGAGCAAGGCAATGACTGCCCTATTCACAGGACCATTCTTCTGAGGTACAGATAATGTCTCCACTGGATGAAAGAATAGGAAATAGCCTAGGCCATTATCAAAGCTTCAGATTTCCTTTCTTATAACCTAGCCCACTTTGAGCACAGATGTCATCTGGTCCTCTTCATGCCAGCCTATGTGAAGTAGAGTTTGAAGAGCTGACTAAAATAATGCTAGTACTGTACTTATAAACTTCCCTTGGTTTCTGATCTGGTCTCGTTCAGTAGTTTCAGTATTCATGGAACAGTAGCAGACCAACTTAACAGGCTGCAAGTAAGTAGGGGAGAAATCTCACAGTCCTATAAGTGTTGACAGAAGTGAAACATAACAGGCAGGTTCTTTATACAGGCTCAAATACAGTGGACATATACACATATGATGTCCTGGAAAAGCTACTAGGAAACAATGGTTTTTTGGGGAATTCATGAGTTGTGTTTTCTAGCTGAAGAGTCAGCAATGAGCTGCTTTTATTTAGCTGAGCCGTTAGTGATAAAAAAGATGTCAGAGCAGAGAAATGCCATTAAAGATATACTTGAGACAAATAAATCTCATGGCAGTATAGACATAAGGGTGACTTGGATGGGAAGGGAAGGAATTAGGGAGTTCAAAACAGAGGTTATACCAGGAATTGTATTGCACATGTAATTTAGATCTTGACTAGAGTAGTGTGAGTGAGTAGGGGAAATAGGCTTCATCAAGGACAGAGGGATGGGGAGATGGCTTAACTGTCAAAGCACTTGCCTGTGAAGCCTAAGGACCCAGGTTTGATTCCCCAGAACCCATATAAGCCAGATGCAGAATGTGGCTCCTGTGTCTGGAGTTCATTGGCAGTGTCTAGATACCCTGGTGGCATGAATAATTCTCTCTCTCTCTCTCTCTAATGAATAAGCAAACAAAAATAAAATATGAAAAAAAAAGAACAGGACAGAAATGGGATTTTCAGGGCTTTATTAGATAAACTTTAGAAGTAAGCAAACATGGAAAGATGACTCAAAAAGGGTTTGAAAGAGCCTACATGTTTGACATAATAATTCTGCTTTTGGAAGTCAAGCCTAGGGAAATAATCTTGAAATGAAGACATATCTATACAAATATTTATATAAATTGGCTACTTCAACATCATTTATTAGAGTGGAATATTCAAAAGCACTGAAGTAATTAAATTTGGGAAGTGATAAAGAAAATAATTCAATGGACATCTAATCAAAATATTTACTAAATACCATTAAGGTGCCCCCAAACCTACAGGCTACTACCAAGTCTTTTGGTTGTTGGCAAGAACTGAATAGTAAGATCTTATTGCTGAAGACACCACATGAGTTGGCTGCAGGACACTGAGAAATCAAAGTAGACCTAGCTGTAAACCTCCTTCCTTCTAACTAGCAGCCTTAGTGCTGGAAAGTGCTATGCAACCTGCTGGAGGAGAAAAAACACCAGCCCTATCCAACAGTGAACCTTGTAAGCTGCATAAATGACCAGCCAGTCAAGACCTCCATAGGAGAAAATAATGACACATCTCTTATGGGGGAAACCAACTGCTCTCTGATTGTATTTGAGGCCTGAAGGGATTCATACTTGATCCTGAAAACATGAGCAAAAGCCTATGGCTGGGAAAGTCATGTCTGAGGGGAGAAGCTACAACTGTTGTTTGGATAAATGTATAGGCAGTGCCCATAAAAGTGTATTTTAAATATATAAGGTTATACTTATATATTAAAGATACTCTTACTTTTTGCTAGAGAGGCTTTTCTTTTCAGATGGCAGTGACATGAAAATACTCAAACTTCATCACCATGCTGAGAAGACATGACAGGATAGTAGAGTGTTCAGCACTGAGTCATCTCAGTGTGCAGATTTGGAAATAATTTAAGAACCAAAGGATGGGGAAAAGGACTTTGGGATGCCATATTACTGACACAAAGTGGTGCTTGTAGTCATGATTTCCCAGTTGCTGACATTACCTGCACCAGACATACATACTAGTGATGTCATCAACATGTCATAGAGGATGGAAGAAGGCGGAGAAAACACAAGTATCAAAGTATAAGAGGGACTAGTTTTTAAAAAGAAGGTGTTCAGTGGAGGGGTATAGGGAAGGGGGCAAAAGAGGTGGTGGGAGTCGATTATGATCAGGGTATACTGTGTATGTGTATGGAGGTTTGCATAGTTGAGAGGAAGTGTTAAATCTCAGATGAGATGTGGGACTATGGAACTATGTTTAAGGCAGTAAAGACTATGGGACCTTTGAAGTTGGACTGGATACAGTTAACAGTGTGAAATGGTTAGGAACCTATTAAGAGCCAGAGGAGGAATGTGGTAGTATGAATGGATGCCCCCAGTAGGATCTCCAGTCCTCTGGGTGGAGGGGGTGTCACTGTGGGCGGATCCTGGAGTCCAGCCCTGACTTGTTCGTGGGGGCAGATCTGAATTCCAGCCTAATGAAGATAGCTTGAGCTCTGCCTGGGTCCCCTGCTGCTTGGCTTCTAGTATTTGCTCTTGCTTTTGGTGGTGGGTTTTGTCTTTTTCGCCATTATGGAACTTCCCCTAGATCTATAAGCGTCAATAAATCCCTGCCTCCTATAAACTGTGGCTGGTTTGGAAGTCCATCCTAGCATTGTGAAGTTGTCTATGTCTGGTAATACATACAAAATGAAGCAAAAGTCAAATTTTAAAAATGATGAAATGGTATGATCTAAATTATATAAAATATTTAAATACATTAAAGAAAATTAGATAATGGAATTAGATTTTATAGATCTTTGCTAAATTTCATGAATTTTAGCATCTTACATATTTTCATAATGCAGCTATATTACCTTAAAAGATTTTAAAAATAAATATTTAAATAAAATAAGCTCAATCTGTATAACTAGATTATCATATCCTCTTAAAAGATGACATGAATACTTTGAGGAAAAGTAAATGTGAAGGATAAGTGTTGCAGTCAGGTTCACATTGCTGGTAGAAATCATCCAACCAAGAGGAGCTTGTGGGAAAAAGAGGTTTATTTTGGTTTACAGACTCGAGGGGAAGCTCCATCATGGAAGGGGAAAATGATGGCATGAGCAGAGAATGGACATCACTTCCAACATTAGGTGGACAACAGGAACAGGAGAGTGTACCAAACACTGGCAAGGGGAAATTAGCTATAATACCCATAAGTCCACCCCTAACAATACACTGCTTCCGGGAGTTGTTAATTCCCAAATCTCCATCAGCTGGGAACCTAGCATTCAGAACACCTAAGTTTATGGGGGACACCTGAATCAAACCACCACAATAAGTACCATGGATTAAAAGTAAATTAATGATCTCTTTTGAAATCATGAAGTATATTACTTGCCAGTAAATGATGACAGATCTCTTTCCCCACCTCTTTAAAACCATCCTCCTCTACATTTTCTATAAGAAGTGTTCATTTGAAAGTCTGAAGTGTACCAGTCCCATTTGTCTATTGCCTCTCTTGAAACCCTCTCTTCAAGCTCCCCTCATTGTTTCATTTGCATATTGTCCTCAGGCTATTTCTTAGGAGCCCTGAATGTTCTCACACACTGTCCTGTTCTCTGAACCTCTGGAACCCACCTGACATTATTAATCCATTCTTCCTCCTACTCCCTACAGGTCATACTGTCTGCTGGGAAAGGAGAAAAAGTGGTGATGACTTACAATCAGATATAAACAATCAATGTCACAAGCTAATTAACTATTGTAATATCCCTTCCATTTAGTCAATATTTAATTGCCTAAAAAGACATGTGTACATCATTTCCTTTGCTCCCATCTGGGTCTAAGCCCACATCCTTTCTCATGTTGAAGATGGCAAACAGTTTTCTTCTGCCTGGCTTATTCACTAAGTGATGTGTAAACTAGTGTAAATAAATAGTTCAAAGAAAAAAAATGAATAAACAAACAAGACAATTTATTTTCCTGATTTAAGTAATTATTCACTGGCTCCCATGTCTATAGAAAAGAATTCAGACATATCTCCTAATCCA
Organism: Orientallactaga sibirica; assembly: GCA_036365145.1. Classification (NCBI taxonomy): domain Eukaryota; kingdom Metazoa; phylum Chordata; class Mammalia; order Rodentia; family Dipodidae; genus Orientallactaga; species Orientallactaga sibirica. Next base: position 25,032,522 of record JAEOAD010000006.1, read on the forward strand.
GATAACCCTATCTGATCAAGACCCTGCTTATAATGCCTCTTTTTTTTCCTATTGTCATTCACTACAATCAAGAAACATTGGTTCTCTCTCTCTCTTTATCTATGACCCTTTATCTGTCTGTTCTTACAGTACTAATGTTTTCAGGCTCGATCCTCATCTGGTAGCCTCCTTGATGTCCTGGATGTCACAGCAGGAGTCAGGCAACCTTCCCTGACTACACAAAGCAGCACATTCACTACTCCTTCATCCCTGCTGCTTACTGATCATCTTTCCCTCCATGAGGAAAGCCTTGAGGTGTTGTCTGTCTGTATTTTTACTATTCTATTACCAGAGGTATTGCTAGATTTAGCTGTTCATAACTTAAAGACTCATGGTTGCAGGAAAATAACTGTTTTATCCACTCTTTAATGTAAAAGGAATGTGGAGATGGGTAGTGGAAAATACTATGGAGATCACAAAATCCTACTAAGAACAAAGGCTGGCGTCTTCTGATTCCTTTATTTTCAGTACATGACACTCAACCTCAAGGCAGCAACCTGAACAGGGATCCTACTGTAGCACTAGATTTGATGTATAAGAGGACTTCCATGCAGGCATAAGCAATGTTTAGCTAACCTCTCACTGGCAAGAATTAGTCATATGGCCATATGTTATTGCCGAGAGTGTTGGGAGATGCAACTTTCATCCTGTATGGAAATGCCAGAATCAAACTTCAAGACACATTGCTGAGAAAGGAGAAAATGCAACCTCTTCCACAAGCTATAGATTAGATTCTGCAGGCCATTTTGGAGAATAAAAATTTTATAACTCAAATCACATAGAATGTGCACAGTAATTAAAAATGTTAGCTCTTAAATTATTTTGTATCTATCTATCATGTATTCACTCATCAGTTTATTTATGTATTTATTATCCTTTTTGCTAAAATCAATGCATGTTCAAGAACTGCCCTGTCTTGATGGAAGTCAAGTTACATATGGCCCCTGAGCATTTGAAAGGTACTTAGGCTGAGTTAAGATGCATTGTAAGTATAAAATACATGAACATTCAGAGAGTTAGTATGACAAAGATGATATAAATATCTCCTTCATAAATTTTGTATTGACTACATGTTATGGTGCTAATATATTGGACTAAGTGAAATATAGTTTCAGAATTAAATTTAATGTTTTTACTTTTTAATGTGGCTATTAGAAGTTTACAAATTATTCAGGTGGCTTACATTATAATTAAACTAGACAGTCTGATCAGGAAGGTCAGTCTTTGCCTTCTCTTACACTCCCTTATATGAACCCTATACCTCTAATTATAAAGGAACTGCTAGGAACCGTCATGCTGTAACTTCATACCTGAATCCCTCATCCCTTCTCACTTTTCAAGCTTCATGATTTCTCCCCAAAAAGAAGTCACAGCTTGTACCTCCCTAGCACTCCACAACTGTACCTATACAGTTTTATAGCAGGGAACACCCTTGACTTTATATTACTGAGTTGTTATTACATTTGAACACCTCTATAGACTTCATTCTTTCTTTTCTTGGCAGAGGTTAAACTTCTGAATCTTTGTATCTACCATTAATCTTTAGCTTTGATGGAAGTATCTTTGGATAAGAGAATATGCAGTGCTGCTATGGGAGACAAAAGAGACAGATAAGCCTGTTCAGACAGAATTCCAACAGAAAGTGGAGAAATTAGACAGAGTGCTTGAGAAAGAACAGGGTCTCAGGGACATTTGAAAGTGATGTAATAGCAGTTGTGTAGCATAAAGAAAGAGAACATTCCCATGAATGCCAAAAGTATGCTGTAAAGAATCCACATCATGAGGAGTGCAGATCTAGGGTCCTTTTAGTAAATACTTTATTTTCAACATTAACTTGAACTGAAATGGTGCAAGGGGGTAGTCCCCTACCTGGCCTTATTATAAGAATTTGGAAAATGACTTCTGAGTGTCTCAAAGCAATTCAGTCTAAAATACTAGTAAAATGCCTCTGGCATTTCAGCCTTCTGGTGTCCCTCTAGAGCAGGAGTAAGGGGTATTCATCAAAAGCTTCTCCTTAGGGTCAGTATACCCTCATTAATGGAGATTAGAACTAGCAGGGCTTCCTAAAGCCTGGTGGCCTTTCTGAGCTGAGTTCTAGGTAGAGTTGTTATTAGGACCCAAGAGTGTAACAGAGGGCCTTCTCACCAGTTCTAAGCTTTCCTGCACTTAACTGGCCAAGTACCTCAGGGCTTTTAGAGCTGAATACAGACTGTGAGTCTAATTCAAGGTCAAGCTATCAATGCCCATCTACTAATCCATCCTTGCCAAGAAAGTTCATGAGCTGAAATATTTTGTACAGCTTTGAATTTTTTCCGATCATTTAAGCTGAAAACCAACAATTATAGAATATTTTCCTTTTTTCAGTAATTTTTCATCAGGTTATGTCTACTATTATGGTCAAAACCTATTATCTTCAAGAGATTCCACTGTATTTTTTTCAAGACTCATAATATTTAATTATACCTCAGATTCTTATAAAAATATTTGAGAGTATTTAGAGCATTGAGATATAAAATTAATATAAATAAGTAAGAGAGCTAGACAAAAGAGATAAGAATGAGTAAGTAAATTATATATAATATGAACTGCTTTGGGCCTATGATGTACACACTTCAAAATAACTTATATTTGGGCTGGAGAGATGGCTCAATGGTTAAAGGTGCTTGCTTGCAATATCTGATGGCCTGTACCCACATAAAGCCATAGGTACAGAGTAGCACATGTATGTGTCTGGAGGGAGGCACGGGCATGCCTCCCTCTATCTTGCCTTGCAAATAAATAACTAAAACATATATTTAAAATAAGCTATATTTGTAGCAGAGATGGGATTGTACAGTATGGATTTATTTGTCTTCTTCTTCTCCTCCTCCTCCTCATCCTCCTCCTTGTCCTCCTCCTCCTCCTCCTCCTCCTCGTCGTCGTCGTCCTCCTCCTCCTCCTTCCTCCTTCTTCTTTGAAGTATGGTCTCCTCCAATCAAGGCTGACCTTAAATTCATGTAGTCTCAGACTGGCCTTGAACTCACAGCGATCCTTCTACCTCAGCCTCCCCAGGGCTAGGATAGGATTAAAGGTGCGCCACCATGCCTAACTTCAGTGTGGATTTATAATAAGCAGATTCCCGCTTCCCAAACCTCCATCACTCTACTCTACTGTCCTTTCATCGTCATTCACTTCCTTTCAGGGTATGTTTGTCCTTTGACTGGGATAGCAATAGAGGCTCTGCATTTAGATGCTCAACCTTTGGAAAATGTTAGTGAAAATGAGACAGAATCACTTGAAAACATAAGTTACCTTAGTACATATTAAACAACAACAAAACCAAATTAAATGGCATGATATCAAATAAAAAATAAATATATTTCAAATATGTGCTAATTCTTAGAATAACTATAGATAGACTGAAAGCAGATACTGGTATTTTCCATCCATTAATTTTTTTTTCTTTTTTTTTTTTTTTTTTTTTTTTTTTTTTTTGAGGCAGGGTCTCACTCTATCCCAGAATGACCTTTAAGTCACTATTCAGTCTTAGGCCAGCTTCAAATTCACAATGGTCTTCCTACCTCAGCCTCTTGAGTGCTAGGATTTAAGGTGTGTGCCACCATATCCAGCTTTTAAAATTATTTTCTATTCATTTATTTGTAGAGAGAGAAATAGAGAGAGAGAAAAATGAGTATATCAGGGCATCTTGCAAATGAACTCCAGATGTATGTACCATTTTGTGCATCTGGGTTTACATGAGTTCTAGGGACTTGAACCCAGGCCAGCAGGCTTTGGAAGCAAACACCTTTAACAGTTGAACCATTTCCCCAAACCTCCATCAAAATTAAGACAGGAAAAAAGTGACATCCTGCCAATAGGTTAGTATAATGTGTGTGATTATCATACATTACTTATAGAAACTTCATGGAAAGAGATAGTGCCAAATTTGAAGTTTCAGTTTGCAATTGATTTACATTGAAATTAAATTTTAAATGAACTGTGGCATATGAGCTATAATCAGCAAGAGACTGGCTGATAAAAAGCTTTGATTGAACTGTTGGAAATAAATGTTTTTATGAATTATTTGGGTTGTTTTAATGAGGATTTGTTTTCTGAAACATTAGTTTGTCACAAAATATTTTCCTATTTTTTTTCTTTTAGATCATTCAGAAAGTCTTTTTTATTTTCAATTTATTTATTTATTTATTTATTTATTTATTTATTTATTTATTTAATAGAGTGAGAGAGAAAGAGGCAGACAGAGAGAGAAAAAGAGAGAGTGAGAGAATGGGCATGCCAGGGTCTCCAGCCACTGCAAACAAACTCCAGACGCATGCACCACCTTGTGCATCTGGCTTACGTGGGTTCTGGGGATTCAAACTGAGGTCCTTTGGTTTTGCAGGCAAGTGCCTTAACAGCTAAGACATCTCTCCAGCCCCAGAAAATGTCTATGCAGTCCTTTCTAGAGTTCCATTTACTGTATAGTTCTTTCAGGCCTTAAACTTGCTATCCTCCTGCCTCTATTTCTAAGTGTGGGGATTCCAGGCTTATGCTAGTATTCCCAGATAGCTTCCTTTTAAAGTAACCTTTGGCTCTTCATCATCCTCATGGAGGGATTATTCAGACGATGACTATGTGGGAAATAAGCATATCTCTCCATTAACATGTCATTTATGTTCTTCCAAGATTTGTTTTTCCCATTGTAGAATTCTGCTTTTAATTCCACATCCAATTATCAGGTAACTATAGCCATATTAGCCTGAAACTTCTTTTTAACTACCGAAATTGAAACTATTTCCCTCTGCTCTTGTCAACTTCATGACATGCTGTAACTTTCTATTGATTAAACAACCTTCTTTTATGGACACTCACTTGTACTTTGTTTAATTCTAAACCATGAAGCAGGTCAGATGTTTGGCCATGTTATTCACTACAGATGGTGTATAAGTTTTCTTAATGTTCCACTATACAACTTCTAATTCACAAGCCTCAATTGTGCATCTGAGTCCTAGGGACTCATAATTTCCTAGTATGAGTGACTGGTGCACAGCCCTTCACCCTGAACGGTACAGCTCCTCCAACACCAACACCAACTCTTTCTCCAGATCTGTCCTCATTCTTAGGCACGTGGGAAATATTGCATGGCTGTACAAAAACCATTGAGGTTGTCTGAGAATAGTAAATATTGCAGTGCAGTTCTCTGCTCCCAGAATGACCAAGACTTCTGTAAACACAGCTTAGGTCCTAAACCGCGTAATCTGGCCAGACTTTGTTTTCTTTTTCTTCTCCCCTTCCTTCCTTCCTTCCTCCCTCCCTCCCTCCCTCCCTCCCTCCCTTCCTTCCTTCCTTCCTCTCTCTCTCTTTCTTTTTTTTTTTTTTGTGGTGTTTTGAGGTAGGGTCTCACTCTAGCCCAGGTTGATTTGGAGTTCACTCTATAGTCTCAGCTGGCCTCAAACTTTCATTAATCCTCCCACCTCTGCATCCTGAGTGATGGGATTGAAGACATGTGCCACCATGTCCAGCTCTTCCTTCCTTCCTTCCTTCCTTCCTTCCTTCCTTCCTTCCTTCCTTCCTTCCTTCCTTTCTTTCTTTCTTTCTTTCTTTCTTTCTTTCTTCTTTCTTTCCCCTCCCTCCCTCCCTCCCTCCCTCCCTCCCTCCCCCTCCTCCTCTTTCTTTCTTTCTTTCTTTCTTTCTTTCTTTCTTTTTCTTTCTTATGTTTTGTGGTGGGGGAGGTTCAAGGCAGGGTCTCACTTTAGCACAGGATGACCTGGAATTCACTACATAGTATGAGGCTGGCCTCAGACTCACAGCGAGCCTCCTACCGAGGCCTCCTTAGTGCTGGGATTAAAGGTATGTGCCACCACACCTGGCCTGGCCAGTGATTTCTGTGGTGCCATGTGGTTCCAGCTAGAGGGTAACTCCAGGATTGTGCGCCCCGGGCTTTCTACTAGTACGTGGCACAGGTTTCTTCTATTCTTATGCTCCTAAATATATCTGTGGAAGTATTATTGTTATCCCATTCAGGAAGGTATTATTGAAAATTGATTTGAGGGAAGAAATGAAAAACAGCAACATGTAATGTAGATTAAAGGAAAAAAAAAAAACACCTGATAGAGCACTGATAGAATGAAGAAAGATAGGGAACACTTGCTTTCTGTGAACCCACTGTGTATTCCAAAGACAGAGTCCTGCAGTGACTGTTAGCACAGTAATTGGGTGGCTTCCATGATGCACATGGGAGACGAGGTCCAGTGGGGGAAATGATGAAACCTAGCACTCTGTCTTTTTTTTTTTTTAATATTTTATTATTTATTTATTTGAGAGAGAGAGATACAGAAATAGGCAGGTAGAGAGAGAGAGAGAACAGGAATGCCAGGGCCTCCAGCCACTGCAAACGAACTCCAGATGTGTGCGCCACCTTGTGCATCTGGCTTACGTGGGTCCTGGAGAATTGAGCCTTGAACTGGGGTCCTTAGGCTTCACAGGCAAGCGCTTAACCACTAAGCCATCTCTCCAGCCCACACTCTGTCTTTTGATAGCATGATCTGTGCTTCTTGTCTTCCTTTGTTGTGTCCATTGCTGCTGAGATAAGTGAATGGTGGAGCTGGCCATGGTGGCACTCTACTTTAATCCTAGCACTCGGGAAGCTGAGGTAGGAGGATTGACATGAATTTGAGGCCAATCTGGAGTTGAGAGTTTCAGGTCAACCTTGGTTAGAGTGAGACTGTACCTTGAAACAAACAAAAATCGAATGTGGGTGGGGGGAGGTGGGAGGAGGGAGGTGTGGAGAGATGGTTCAGTGGTTAAGACACTTGTCTGCAAATCCTAACAACTCAGGTTTGATTGCCCAGTACCCAGGTAAAGCAAAGTGGTATATGTATCTGAAGTTCATTTGCAGTGGCTAGAGACCCTGGGGCACCCATTCTTTCTGTCTCCTCTCTCTCTCTTTCTCTCTCCTTGCAAATAAATAAGTGAAATTATTTTTAAAAGGAAATGATACATAACACCACTCAATGTTCACTGAAAAATTAAGTTTCTACTCCCAAAGCTTCGATTCTGTGTACTTCTGGCAATCTTAATTATGACATAACTTTTTATACAGATTTGACAACATCTAGTGAATATACTTAGTAAATCAATGATGAGTTAATAATGCATCATTATAGTTTTTATACAATGCTTTCTTAGGAAGTTACTCAATTTCAATCTTTCTAAAACTGATGACCCCTAGAAGCACCAATACTTGGATTTATAAGTTCAGAGTGAGACTATATAACCTTACTAAGAGTATTTTATCATAGGCAGTGACTATATTGAAATATCTTGAGGATCCCATATCTAGGTCTTCCCTAGGTAATCACTACCAGCATGTATGCTCTAAACTACCGGTCTGCCGAAACTCTTACTTCCATCATCTTCTCTTATAGACCAGCCAGCCCCTCTAAGAAGAGTTTCTCATCTGTGTTTTGATTGCATAGTGAGGTTTCATGGTGTGAAGGGATTAAATAAATGGTTGTAGCAATTATCCTCTCACTGCTGGGACAAATCATCAGAGCAGAAAGCAGCTTATGGGAGGAAAGGGTTTATTCAGGCTTACAGTTTCTAGGGGAAGCATCTTCATGGTGGAAGAAGCTGGCTCACTTCATCACACATCTGTGGCAGAGAAAGAAGCAAAAGCAAGCCAGCTAGACTATCAACCACAAGCTCCATCTCCAGCAACACACTTCCTCCAGCAGGGATCCAACTCCCAAGTGCTCCACCTGCTGGGGACTAAGTAGGAAACTTCAACTCAAACACTGGTGTCTTTGGGGGACATTTACATTCGAACCACTACAATTGTCTACTTCCTTCTTTGTTTATAGTGAAAGTACTGTCTGCCTTCCTGAAGTGTGGTGTGCACTAGTGATGGTGTAGTGACACATTCCATGTGCACATTAAGAGGCACCTATGTTCAGAAATATCACTCTCATAAGAGCTGCTTCATCATTTTAATTTATCATCAATTTAATTTAACAAGTATGTTTTCAGATCATGTTCTTAACTGTCAGTAATAAAAAAATATAAATTTATCTTCTATGTGTGTATGTGTGTAATATAATTTAAGTGTGTAAATGATGTGTGGGTGTGTGTGTGTGTGTGTGTGTGTGTGTGTGTGTGTGTATGTATTTGCCCAACTGCAAGCATTCAAGTGCTTGGCACATGCATGGAGATCAGGGGACAACCTTGGTGTCAACCTTACTTTCCACTTTTTTCAAGACAGGGTATTTTGTGTTTTCTAGTCTGCATGCCAGGTTACCCAGACTGTGAGCTTCTGGGGTGATTCTCCTATCTCTGTTTTCCCTCTTCCAGTAGGAGGGCTGGGATTATAGATGCTCACCATTGCATCTATCTTTATGTGGGTCCTATATGAGAGCAAGTTCAAGTCTTTATGCTTACATAACAAGTATTTTTACCCATTGATCCATCTTTCCAGCCTTGGGAATGAAAAATAACCATCTTGTGTTTCAGTTTCTTAGTCTGTAAAATAAGTATAATGATATCTACCCCATAGAATGTCTGTAACATTTCATTCAGTTTACATACATAAAATAAAAACACAGTAATATGAACTATTGCTATAGATAAAAATCACAAGGGTTAGCAGGAAGGAGTAAATAAAGGTAATTATAATATTATATAAATGTAACCTCAAGGGGATGTTGGAGATCCATAATCAATCCAAAGGGAAGGTGATTACTTTCACTAGGCCTGTTGCAGAAGGCTTCCTGAAGAGACAGAATGTGAGCTTCACTTTGAAGGGTAATTAAGTCCCAGTCAGCAAAGACTTGGGATTTCCAGATGAGAAAATCAACTCTGGAAAGGTTCATGAAGACCAACAGAACTCAAATTTTTTGTGTTATTTTAGGAAAATATTAAAGGTTTTAAACACAGTCACATTGGACTTAGAAAGACCCTGTAGTGGAAAAGTGAAAGAAATCCGGCTGAGTGAGGAGCTGATTGCAATGAGTTAAAGCAGAAAAGGGGCAGAGGGAGAAGGGACAGGAGAACCATGGTACACTTGGTAGTAGAATGCTTGACTCATTTATTCTCCAAGAATCTGCAGAATGCTTTCATTAGCCAGCCACTGCGATATTAGCCAGAAATAGAAAATCCATCCTAGCTCTTTCAGAGCTGTGAAACTAACAGAGGAAAAAGATCATGGAATATTTTAAATTTAGTTAACATCATGTAAGTGGATTCCTTTCCCTTAAATCAGTGTGTCCAGAGTTCAGGGACTCTGTTTTATTTATCTCTCTCTATTCACCTGCCCAGAGGAAGTATTCAATTAATTCGTAGCTAATGGAATCTATCTCCTAATTGTTCCTTGCCCTTTGTGGCTTCTGAATACTTATTTTCCTTGATGGTAAACACATCTACACAAGGTCTTTCTTATTCAAAGAAAAATCTTAAGCTAATGGAAAGATAGCATGTTCTGTGTTGACTCACCTCAGTGTGGAAGTATAATGTTATTTCCTGGGCTCTTATTCTACATGTTTTTACTCATCAAACCACTCCCTCTGTAAAGCCATTCTTTCCCTTATCAAGAAATAATGCTCATGTTTTGGTTGATTTGTCCTGTCTTTCCCCTGCTTCCTCTTACTATTCATTCAGCAAATGGACTCAGTGCTGCCAGCTGCCCTTCCCTCTGTTAGGCTCAGCAGGTGGGTGTAAGTCAGATCCTTCCTACAATCAGGCCTCTGCTTAGGGATGCAAACACACAGGTAGAAAAGTCATTGAAGGAGCTATGACAACAGGGTGATCTCTTTCTACCCTAGGACAAATGCTAAGGAGATAAAACACTGTGGACAAAACCTGCCTCTTAAGACCTCACCAGAAGGATGATTTCCCTTTAGGAGAGTTACAGGGCACACTATGGGAGGAGCAACCTCAGACCTGAAAGATGTTTCATTGAAGTCATAACCTGGAGTGTATGAAGAAGTCATGGTTGACACTAGAAACAGTACAATTAAAGCAATACCTGAATATTATTATGAATCTAATGTGTGGAATTTAAAAAGGCAATCCATTTTCTCAAATGATCAGTGAACTTTTTCATAGAATTACAAATAATTCCACATGAAATATTGGTGGCTTAATTATCTTAAATTTAGCACTGTAGAAAATAGGATTTCTCTTTTTTTCAATAAGGTAGGTGCACAATATTTATAATTTAGCCAGTTCCTTAATCTATCCTCTGTCCATTTTACTGATACTAGCCTGCCTGACCTATTTTTTTCCTGGGTTTGGGTCATTTCAAAGGCATTCCTTATACCTTTGATTCTCTAGCTAAATTAGCATCTTGGAAGACCAGATAGAACAATAGTGTTTTTCTCTGAATTAATGTTTTTTTTTTTTTTTTTTTTTCTTCCATAGGGTTTGCATGGCCTTCCTTGCTGGTCTTGTAAGTAGTATTTAGCCTTTTCATAATCATATGCATTTGTACTTTTCTAAGCCTTAATCATTTATCCCATGGTAATATGAGGAGGGCAAGGTGCCTGGTTTCAGTAGAGATAGAGAAAAGCTGTTTGATTAAAGAGAAGACTCTGGCATTTGCTCTGCTTCTGGATGCATGAGCTGGCGTCTTCACTGCCATGGCTGTGGCTAAAGCAGTGGTAAAGAAAACAGTTATTTCCACTTGTGCTGCTGTCTGGGGACAGATGACCTGAACTGTCTTGGGTTGATGTGATGGGTAATAGTTAGGGCATCTCTGCTCCCTTCTCTCTCCTTGAAATGATTCACAGGATTGATAACATGTTGAACTAAATGTCAGCCAAAATCAATACCCGGGAGGGAAGCACAGGCTGAGGGAAGAGAATTGACTGCAGACAAGCAGGCAGGCCAAGGGAACAGAATCCTTACTTGGCAGAACGAAACTGCCTCCTGGTGTGGCTGGAAAGAGGGATGAAGCTTGCCATTGGAACTGGATGTTACCAACTACTAGAAACTGGGTGGAAAGGGTGATGGATTAAAAAGACACTCTGTCCTTCTTGGTGAAGAGGACATCTTAGTACAGTCTCAGCGCAAGTGACAAGCTCTTGAAAAGCATAGAGAGCCATGTGTCCTCATGTCAGTCACACACACACACAATAATAATAAGAGTACATGTCCCCCATCCCCATGGGAAAACAATTGCTTAAAATGGTAACCACATTCGTTCATTAATACCAATTTTGAAAACTTTTTAAACAAATATTTATTTATTTTAGAGAGAGAGAGAGAGAGAGAGAGAATGCGTGCACTAGGGCCTCTTGCAATTGAATGCCAGACACATTCACCACTTTGTGCATGTGGTTCTATGTGGAAATGGGGTATTCAATGCAAACCATCAGGCTTTGCAAGCAAGTACCTGTACATGCTAAGTTATCTTTCCAGCACAATTTTCTAAAAGTAAATCACTTCAGCCATTTTTGGTTTTTTTATTTTTATTTTATTTTTGGTCTCTTGAGACAAGATCTTACTTTGTAGCCCAGGCTGGCCTGGAACTTATGACTTAGCTGTGACAGTTTATACCTGCAACATGATGGGACTTCGAATCACCTGTGAGGGATTATATCTACTAGGTTAGCCTCTATACAAGTTTGTGAAGGATTATTTTGATTATTCTTGAGACGGGAAGACCCACCTTAATTGTCAGTGGTACCATTCCATGGACTGGAGTCCTGAACAGTATAAAAGGGAGAGAGCTGGCTGAACACAAAAGTTCATCCCTCTCTGCCTCCTCATTTGTGGACACGTGACACGGCTGCCTCAAACTCCAGTTGCCATGCCTTCCCCACCATGATGGATTATAACCTGGTAATGTAAGATGAAATAGACTCTTTGTTCCTTAAATTGACTTTTGTCAACTATTTTGTTCCAAAAATGAGAAGCAGATGAATATAGTAGCCCAGACTGATCTCCAACTCATAACACCTCTCCTACTGTATTTTACAGGCATGAACCTTGACACCTGTCTTCTAGTTTTAAATTAAAATCATCTTCCCCTTATTTTATCAAATGTGGTTTATATTTTATGTTAATTCTGGTAAATTTAACAGCTCTTGTTTCCTTCCTTGTTCTTCTTATTAATTAACTGAGTGGTCCAAGATTTCAAGCATAGGAGGAAGAAGGTAAGGAGGGAGGGAGAACGAGAGAGAAGAGGACACAGAGAGAGACAGAGAGAGAAGAGAGATGTCTTTGAATGCTTGAGCTTACATATTTATAGTCATCAGTTGCCTACAGCCTGGAATGTAGTTAGTGCCAAGCTTAAAATATCTTGCTGATACTCCAGGCTGCAGGCTCTTTCTATTTAAATGTGTGCTTAATGATAAATAAAAGGACATAAGTATACTGAAACCCTTAATGAAATTTAGCTCAACACAGGCTCCCCATAACTTTATTTTCAAATATCTCATTTAAAAAATTATTTGAGAAAGAGAACAAGACAGATAGAGATAGACAGAGAATGGGTGCACCAGAGCCTCAAAGGCACTGCAAATGACCTCCAGATACATGTGCCATCTAGTGCATGTGGCATACATGGGTACTATGGAGTCAAACCTGGTCCTTAATCTTTGCAGGCAAGTGCCTTGACCACTAAGCCATCTTTCCTGTCCCAAATATCTCATTTTTTTAGAGTGGGCTTATAAAATTTTTGAGATTAATTGTTAAGATGTTATTTCCTAAAGTATTAATTTTACAAATATAAATGAATATTAACTGTCTAAACATAAAGATTATGATTTAGACTGCAATACTTTCCAACCAGGTCTTCCCCACATTTTCAATACTTTTATATGCTACATGCATCTATGCCTCTCAGTTCATTGCCCCCAAACCAGCCTCATACCAATATCTTGGCAATAAGTGATGATATATGCCTCCCAGTATTCATAACCACATTAAATCCCCTTCACATCCATTAGGTGTGGAGTAGAATTAATGACTCCTGACAAACAGAATGGAGCAGTGATGTCACTGGTAAAAGTTGGTGACAAAACTTCTGTGGGAACCACCTCGTGTTCTCTTGCTTATTTATCAATCCTGAAGGGGACCAGCTGCTATGCTGTGGGCTGCCTGGTGAGGGCTTTCGGGATGTCTTCAGCTACCCAAAAGTAAGGAGCAGAGACTTTTGGAGAGAAGCTCAGCACTATCAGGAATCCTATGTGTGACCTTGGAGTGGTTCTCCAACCACTCAGCCTTCAAGGAGACCACACACAGCCCAAGGTGACCCTTGGGTGATATCCTCAGCTACATTTTGACACAAACACTGTGAGATAGGAAACTGTTGATTTCTTAAGTCAGTAAGTTCTGAGCTTTAAGTCAGTAAGTTACAGAGCTACAGATAAGCAGACCTGGAACATTTTATACAAATTCCAAAGTTCTATTTCTCATTTCCAAAATCAGAAACTCTGTGAGTAGTGAACAGTAGTTTGTGTTTTCACAAGCCATCCTGGAAATTCTGGTACATCTCACCTCAGACAACTTTACAATATGAACTCTAGAAACCCTAGCTGAGCTTACAAGGCTTTTCCTGTTGTAACTACAAAAACAATACAACAGTACATGATATACTTAGAATAAATTTTCATTATGATCCCATCACTGTATACAATTAATATAATCAAATTGAAATCATACTTGTACCAAAAAAAGAAAGAAAGAAAGAAAGAAAGAAAGAAAGAAAGAAAGGAAGGAAGGAAGAAAGAAAGAAAGAAAGAAAGAAAGAAAGAAAGAAAGAAAAAGAAAGAAAATCATATGGCTACCTCCAAGGAACAATACCAAGATCAACAAACTCTTTATACTTCCCATTTTTAAATCTTGGGTTATTTACCCTAAAGACTTTTTACATCAAAACAAATTTTAGCAGCTATATCTACATCCCATGAAGCTTTAATAGCCACTGACTGACTCAGTAGCTCCCAAAACTTTGGTAGGTATTTCAGAAATATTACTTAATATATTAATAATTGTTTTGAAAGCAATGATGTACATAGCTTGTTTTATCACAATACATCTCTGGTTTCATTATAGCCACTCTATTAGGAATATGAGAATTTTTTAACCAAACCTTGTAAGATGATGCCATTATGAACTGCACTTACATCTGAGGGAAACACATTTCAGTGAAAGGAAGAAGTCTGCCTGAAGCCACGTTGCCTAATACCTGGTAATGTCAAGATTTGACAAGAGCCCGACACAGACTTAGCATTTATGGCTAATGGGACATTGTGCCTCCCAGACCACACAGTTCCTTGAATTCTTTCTGCTCCTCCCAATCTCTTCCACCCAACTAAGTTCAAAGATAACATCCCAGATGGTACATATCCATTTCTCGATGCATTAAGAACATTCTATATTCCCATAAATTTCCAAAATCTGAAAAATTAGGACTATAAGAAAGAGCAGATATATGGGTGTGGTGGTGCTTACCTTTAATTCTAGCACTTGAGAGGCAGAGATAGGAAAATTACTGTGAGTGAATTCTAGGTCAGCCTGGGCTAAAGTGAGGACAAAAGAAGAAGAAGAAGAAGAAGAAGAAGAAGAAGAAGAAGAAGAAGAAGAAGAAGAAGAAGAAGAAGAAGTAGTAGTAGTAGTAGTAGTAGTAGTAGTAGTAAGAAGTAGAAGGTTCTTTTAGGGCTGGAGAGATGGTTCACTGGTTAGGTATTTGTCTGCAAATCGTAAGGACCCGGGTTCTATTCCCCAGTACTCATGTAAAGCCAGATTCACAAGGTGGTACAAGAATCTGGAGTTCATTTGCCATGGCTAAAGGCCCCATATGCCCATTTTCTCTCTGTCTCTCTCCCAAATAAATAAGTAAATAAATAAATAAACATATTTTAAAAAGAACAAACAAATCAACAGACAAAAAACATTTCTGTGGAGTTTACAATCAATTGGTAAAACACACCATGATACAGTTTGAATATCTTCCCAAAGGTCACATATTAGAAATAGTCCCTAGTACAACACTGTTGAGAAGCAAAACCTTTAAAGCTGGCCAGGGTGGTGCATGCCTTTAATCCCAGCACACTGAGTTTGAGGTCAGCCCGAGACTGCATAGTGTATTCCAGATCAGCCTGGGCTACAGCAAGACCCTACCTCCCCCCCCCAAAAAAAAAAAAAAGAAAGAAAAAAACAACAACGGAACCTTTCAGAAGTGCTTAGGTCTTGAGATTTTTGATTCATGCCATTGTTTTGGGAGTGGTTTCATTAATATGAAGATGGATTTTTTTTTATAGGTATGAGTGGATGAGTTTGACCCTCTTCTCTGGGGCATGCTCTTCCCTTTCTATATCAATCATGAGATGACCAGAAAGAAGGCTGAGATCAGCTTTCTCTTACACCTTTCCATTAGACCTTGGATTCCCCAGCTTTCAGACTACAAGGAATAAGTCTGTGTTCATCATCAAGTATCCTGTCTTGGGAACTTTGTTATAGCAATAGAAAGTTAACTAAAACTATAAAGAAGCAGTTATTTGAGAAGATAAGAAAAGAACATAAAGTAAAACAGAGAAAGATTAGAGAGAATGTGATGGTGATGGAAAGAGGGTACTTATATTAAACACAATGTGTAGGGAGGCCCATGTGATAATATTTGAGCAAAGGCAGTCAGTATCTTGGATAGAACACAGAGAGTGGATGCCAGAAAGTGCTAAGATCATGAGGTGGGACAGTGCTTGCAACTAGAAAGGAACAACAACAAGAAGATAGACGTGCCTTGAGTAGAGTGAGTTAAGGGGGCAGGAGCAGAAGAGGTCAGAGAGGGAACGTGGAAGGATCAATTTTAAGAAGGTCCTTCTAACCAGGATATAAGACTATGAATAATTGTGTATATTCAGGTGTATGTATTTCTCACTTCACTTCCTTTCTTAAACTTCCATTATAAATATCTATTGAAAGCCTAGCAACTAACTTGCCCTGATGTGTTTGCTTGGTAATTTCTCTCTCTCTGACTAGAACCAGTGAGCTCCAACTAACTTATACTATGTTTTACATTTCACATAATTTCCGTACATATATAAGGATTTTAATACATGTTTTTCAGTGATCTATTAACTATAATCTACTAAAACTTCAGGTAAGAAAATGAGATACAAAATGTTAATTATAGTCCATATAATAATAGGATAACCAGAGATAAAATTATGATGAAATGTAAAGGCTATGCATTTCCAAATTTTCTAAATTTTACTTAATCTTGAAATAATTCTTTGAGGATAAAGATTAAAAGTAGGTCCAGAAATGTATGGAAATAATTTCAGGAACAATGAGAGGAAATACATTAAAGGAGTTACTTATGAGTTCTGCATTTCAGATTCTATCAAGGAATACAGAAGACATTTGGAGATTTCACACACTAGACTAAAGCCATACTTTCTCAGTGTTCAGCACCTGAGGAAGCCTGAGAATAATGTCCAAAGACATGTCAGAGATGGAGGAGGAGCTTTGGACCCTGGGGGAAATAAAAGATGATGAATAATACTATAAGAAAACTATAGAATTAGGAATTCAATTCTGCCTTATTCAGATCTTCAAAAAGATAGAAAATTGTTATAATCAAATGATATTATAGTATGCATTACTGTATTTTTCACTTTGGAGTTGGGAGAAGGCAGGCTCACTCTGGAAGTGCTCTTACATTCACTTTGAAGTCTATGAGAAAGAGCTGAGTAGAAGCAAAAGGAAAAATCCTCTTCAAGGAGTTTGTAGAGAATGTACTCACAGTACTTAACGATGCTGAAAGATTGATAGGCTAGAAATCCCTTTCCCCAGATCTTCTAAGGAGTCACAGTAATAAAGAAAGTTTATCAATAATGTATATTCAAAATAAGTTTTATTTTTCTTTTCTTATTTTTATGAGACCATATTTAATTCCAGGCAAACATAATTCTTAGCCAGAATGTCTTTCAATTAGAGCAATACATCTATTCACATTGATTCTGACACTGCCCAAGCCACATTCTGTATTGCCTTTTTTTGACTGAACATTAGTGGAGGGTGAGAAAATTAATACTTAATGTAATATGTGTTTTTCAATCTCAGTTTAATCATGTTATATTCTATGGAGTCACAGCTATAAGAGACAGGGGAAGTGAGATGCAATTACCCAAAGCTATTCAATATACAATTCAATAAGCATTAATCATGTTCATTTGGTTCTCAAGGAACTTCAGCAGGTGTTGCGTAGGTGTGTACAGGGAAACAAATAAAATATACCTGTCTCTAAGTTATTTACAATATGGTAGGGAGGAGCTATACTAGTAAGCAGTGAATAAAAAAAAGCACCACAAATCTACCAGGATTTATACCTTATTTCAGGGAGAACTCTGCATTAAAAATCAAATTAACATTTGGAGAGGTTGTGGGGATTATACCAGTCAGGATGATTCTACTAAAAGTGACAAAATATCAGTCTAAAGAAATGCAAGCAAGGAACATTTGATTTTGAAACTATTCATAATGTTTGAATATAGTTGTATAATTCAGTTATTGATGGCTGTAAGAGTCTATCACTCCAAAATGTCCTTTGGCTTCTCTTCATGGTCACACATTGGTTATTACCACTTTAACTATCCACCCCTTATCCATAAATGTCCAAAATGATGAGGGGATTGGAAATACCAGAACTAGCCCCATTTTATAAAACAGAGACATATTTATCAAAAGTTTGTTCCTCGTCTCTCTTTGGCCACACAAACATTCCCCATGACCTTTTATGAGAAAAAGAATGAAAATGTGACATTATGACATTGGAGTTTGTATATGAGATAAGGCTGTACCAAAAGGAAAGAAGAAGGAAACAAAAGAAGAAGGAAGGAAGGAAGGAAGGAAGGAAGGAAAAAAGGAAGGGAAGGAAGGAGGGAGGGAGGGAGGGACGGAGGGAAAAAAAGCCAAGGAAAAATAAGGGAATTGGGTGTTACCAGAGATATCATTGATATAGTTTATCTCAGTTGTCAACCTGACCAACATTTACCATCATCATAGAAATAAATCTTTACCATGTCTGTGAGTGATTTTCTAGTTAAGTTAATTGCAGTGGGAGACCCATTCTACATGTGGGCAATTCCAATCCATGCGTGGGGGTCCTCAACTAAACAAAAAGGAGAAAGTAAACTCAACATTCATCACTCCCTGCTTCCTGACTATGGAAACCACAGACCAGCTGCTTCAAACTCACCCTGTCATGACTTCTCTGCCATGATGGACAATACCCTTGAACTGTGGTCCAAAATAAGCCCTTTCTCCCTTAAGTTGCTTTAAAAATATTTTATTATGAGAGAGAGAAAGAGGCAGAGAGAGAGAGAGAGTATAGGTATGTGAGGGCCTCTAGCCACTGCAAGTGTCTCTAGACACATGTGCTGCCTTGTGCATCTGGCTTAAGTGGGTACTGGATAATTGAACTTTGGTCCTTAGACTTCATAGGCAAGTTTGTTAACCACTAAGCCATCTCTCCAGCCCTTAAGTTGCTCTTGTTAGGGTATTTTATCATAATAATTACTGATTCAATCATCAAGTAATTTCTTTCCACAGTGTATGTCACTCATCTTTCCCACTTCTCTAAATGCCTTCTCAACACTCCACACATGACAAAAGCCTCCTACACATCTATTTTCTCCAGGTCCTTAATGAAGGAGAGTCACACTATTTGCCATATCAGTGCTTTAGCATCTTACTCTTTGATACACACACACACACACACACACACACACACACACACACACACTTTTATTTGATTATTTTCAAGAAAAGAGAGAGAGAGAGAAGAGAGAAGAGAGGCAGACAGAGAGAGAAGGGGCATGCCAGGGCCTCTAGTCAAAACAAACTCCAGATGCATGTGCACCTTGTGCATCTGGCTTATGTGGATCCTGGAGAATTGAACTGGGATCCTTGGCTTTGCAGGTAAATGCCTTAACTGCTAAGTCATTTCTCCAGCTCCACTCTTTGATTTTTTTTTTTTTTTTTTTTTGGAGAGAGACACAGAGAGAGACAGAGAACAGAGAGAGAGGGAGAGAGAGACAGATAGAGATGGGCTTGCCAGCAGCCTCTCAGCTGCTGCGAACGAAATCCAGATGAGTGTGCTCCCTTGTGGTCAAGTGCAGCATTGCACCCTTGCATCACTAAATCTGGCTAAATGTGGGACCTGGAGATTGGAACTGATGTTCTTAGGCTTAGGAGGCAGGTGCTGCTAAGCCATCTCTCCAGCCCTTTGATGTTTTTAATATGTATATTATAGGACTGAGTAGAAGCAGCTTAGTATCTTGTGAATATTAATTAGCCTCTCTTATCTACTTAGTCAGAAATTAGTTTCATTATCAACTCAGCTTATAGATGAGGAAACTAAGACTCTCGGAGAGCACATAAGTTGTCCATAGCCAAACACCAGTGAAGCAGACAGATCTGAACAGTAGGTCATTTGCAACCAGAGGGAGTACTGGTCCCATTCTGCTGGGCCAGTTTTTCAGTAGCTGAAGGAAGCTCTGATTGGCAAGAGCAGGTCACCTGGAGGGCTTCCCACTCTGGAGTAGAGTAGTCATAGGCATCTCAAAGACACAGATTAATCTAGTAGTAAGCCTTTTTTTTTTTTTTTTTTTTAAAAACCACAACTCCATGGACGTTAGTTTATTCATTCTCAAAATGAACGAAAGGCCAGGGAGGTGGCTTGCAGTATGAGGACCTGCATCCAATGCCTAGCACCCACATAACATACTGGGAGTGACGGTGCATGTCTGTAATCTCAGCACTGGGGCGGTAGAGCAGATGCAGGAGGATTGCTGTGACTCCTTGCTCAGCCAGTCAAGCTGCAAAGGGGGTGGTCCAGGTCCAGTGAGAGACTCTATCTCAAGGAAATCAGCTGGAAGAGCTACATGGAAGGAGACCTGATGTTCCCTCCAACCTCCTTATGTGTGTGCACACCACGCCAGTACATCTAAACACACATGTACATGCAGTCCTCACTACACATACTACAAGCATAAAAAAAATCAAAATGTAAAAACTATGACTTTGAAGATCATTTTCATCCTTTAAAAAATTGATTTTAGTTTTGAGAAAGCGAGACAGAGATGGAGAGGGAGAGAATGAGCATGATAGGGCCTCTAGCCACTGCAAATGAATTGCAGATGCATGTGCCACCATGTGCATCTGGCTTATGTGGGTTCAGAGGAATCAAAACTGAGTCTTTGGGATTTGCAGGTAAGCATCTTAACCTCTAAGCCATCTCTCCAGCCTCATTTTCATCTTTTTAGCTCAATGACAGAATTGATGATTAATTGGAGCAGAACTTAAAGAAGTTGAAATTGAGCCTCCCGTTTTCTTGGCAACACTGGTCTTCTCATTTATATTGGTCATATTATAATCCACTGTTTATATATAAATCTGTAGAATCTTTAAAAAAAAACAAAACAAAACAAAACAATAAGCCATCCTACTCTGCTAGCTTAAAGCCTCATGTGACTTCTCATCTACTGCCTTTAAAATCTACCCAAATATCATACCGTGGCCTAAAGATCCCACATGGTATTAACAAGCTCCAGACACCCGTATCCTCCCATCCTTGGCTACATGAAGCCCATTTCTGCCTGAGGGTTTCAGTGTGTGCCATGATGCACAGTAACCCACCCCCACCAACAGCTCATCATGGTTCTTGTCATTCAGATCTCAACTTGAATTTCCCAACCACTGTAGCTTTCCGTGGCCATGCTGTCTAATGTCTGTCCCTTTGCTAACAAAATCCTTCTTTATTGTGTTCTCCTTCTCTGCTTCCTTTGGATATATTTTTTTGCATTTGCTGAAATTACCTTGTTAATTGGATGAGGGACCATGTACACAATGTAGTGTTGCTGCATTGAAAAGCTGTTTCCTTTGTCTGTGAAAGACAATTGCTAAAGTTTGCAATGAAGTAAGTGAAGGTTAATTAACTAAGAATAGGTTCTTCAATCATCACCACCACCATCATCATCATCATCATAATTATTATCCAGGGTCTCATGCATATTATGCAAGCAGTCTATCACTGAGCTACATTCATAGCTCATTAATGAAATATTAAACAAATTAGCATATATAAAGCAAAGTTAGTGTTGTGATTATAATTATGTTTTGTATTTATTTTATGGCATTCATTAAATATCTCCACAAAACAGAAGAGCATCTACAGAAATTAGTTCAATGACAAGATCTAATTTTTGCCAGATTTTATTGAAAAAATATTACTGAAGCAGTTACTATCAATGGACTTCTCCCATTTGTAGTTTCCAAATGAAGGAGAAAAATAAAGCAATTCTCCAATTTATGGAATGATAAACCTCCTTTTCTAAAGTCAGTGGATATTTATGTATATGTAGACCCAGTTTGGCCTCTGATAATGTCCTAATGACAGAGATTACAGCAAGCATCTGCATTAGCTCCAGTGTTAGAGGAAATAGAAATAACTTATGGGAATTGATGGTGGGAGGTGGCTGCTCTAAGGATGATTCAGTGAAATCTTGCATTTAATAATCCTTTCTAAATGCTATCAGCTTAAATTTGTTATAGTCTACACTTGGTAGTGTGTCTTGATAAAGAACAAAAGGTATTCACTGCAACATGTGAAGGCTTAACACGATTTTTTTTCTTGGAATTTCTTTTCTTTGTTTATCCTGGAAGCAAACAAAATATTATGGGTTATTATTTCTACTTTGGTAGATGAAAACAAACAAAACCTGCCTAGCAGGCAATCCCAGAATATAGATGTTTATATTGTCTTACAGTTAATACAGGTAGTATTGTGGGAAATGTGATTGAGAAGGCTAGCATCATCAGGTGGGAAGCATTCGATTTATTCCTTTTTTCTCTTCTTAGATATGTGGAGCATCTCCTTCCATATGAGGTGATTTGTCACATTACACTATTAGCTGTATGAGAGTTAGCTCTCAAATCCAACTTAATAAATCAGGGTTTGAATTTCAGAACACTTGTAAAGCTCATTCGGCATTTCACTGCTACTTAAATAACCAGATGTGGGCAAAATGCATTTTCAATATTCCTTGTTCAATTTATCACTTTTAAACTGTCAAAGCTACTGAAGTTTTAAGCCAATAATCCTCTCCTTATATGTTTCTGATATCTTAGCCTATAGAAAGGAAGGTATTAATTAAACCTTGGGAAATTCAGTACTTGTTTGAATGGATGGCTGGATGGATGGAACACTTGAGGACAGCTCAGGTTTGGACTGTTTACTCTGAGCTAGACATGATGCTAGGCACTCGAGAAGCAAATGGAAGGGCCAAGTCTCTGACCTTTAGACCTGAACTCAAGAGAGACTGCCAGTAACACTGATGTTCATTACCATGTGCTGTGTGTGGCAGATAAAGAGTGCTTAGTGAAAACAAGGTAAGAACTGGAGCTGTCAATTGATTTGGCCAGTCTGGGAGAGAATATATGTATGAAGAAAGCTAATCTTAGCAAGATGAGCACAATGAAGAGTGGTACCAATCAGTGTCTTGTGCTAGGGGAACTAGAAATGGCCAGCTGCCGGAATGACAAAAGAGAGGTGTGGAAGGTGAAAAGCCAACAAGAGAGAGACGAGTGATCATGGAAGGCCCATATATCATGCAAAAGGACCTAATTTCATTGAATGAGATAGTAAGGAACTATCAAAAAATAAAACGTTTTAGTGGAAAAAAAAATGAAAGATGGGCATGAGAGCTGAAGATAGTAGTCAAATCATGCCTCCCGCTTTAATTACTGATGGTCAGTTAGTGAGGATTTTCCACCATCAACATGAAACACTGAGGCCATTCTAAGCCTTGACGTAGATCCATTATGGAGACGAGTACACAAGAACCATGAACAAAGGAAGTGAAGATGTACAGCCTGAGTATAACTTGAGAGACGGCTTTGATGTGCGACTCCAGGAATCAGGTTCATTGCTGCATGATCACTGCTCATTTGTTTAATTTAAATTAAAATGATATCTCTGAAGTAATTTGTTACTCTTTCCAAATTACAATATATATATATTTGGAGTGGGGAGAGGGGTTCCAGAGATAATTCAAATGACCTATGTCTGATGGATCTCATTCAAAATTTCTCACATTTTTATATGGTCATGACATTGAATGTGACTAGTTCTTTTTTAGGATAAAGATGTGGCTGCATATTTTGAAAGGGAGCTTCCCATTTCTTTTTACAACACTTTAGAAATCAAAATGCAATCCAATGTGATCTCCATTTACTTTCAATTCACCATAGTCTATGCTGTCACTGACCAAACTCCTTTTCCCTATTACTCTATTTGTTTGTGAATCTTTCAAAGTCCTTGGAGTTATTAAGCTGAAAGAAGATTGCAACAAACCTCCTTGGCTGATAAAGGTGTATTAGAAACAGGAGGAAGGGTCAAGGGACTTAGTTATAAAGAAAACTGTTGCCTTGTTTTTTGCTGTGGATCAGTCTCTGACCCCACACTTTGCTTTCTCTGTGTCTTTTATAAACTCGTTTAACATGGTACTGATTTGAAAACCCATCTTCATGCTGTTTCCTGTATTTTAAGTCCAATACTATTAATATCTGGATGGATACATTGTTGTACTTATCCTCTCCTTTCTGGGATGAAACACCCCACTAAAGCAGCTGATGAGAGGGAAATAATTATTTTAGATTACATTCTCAAGGGAAAGCTCAATGATGGCAGGGACAAGATGGCATGAGAAGAAGCTGGTCATCACCGCTGCCACAGCAGGTGGCAAACAGCAGCAGGAGAACAAGCTGAACTCTATCTAGTAAAGAGAGATGGTTTTAACACCCCTAAACCCACTCCCAACAACACACTGCCTCCAGGCAAGACTCCACATCCCAAATTGCCATCAGCTGAGTATCAAGCATTCAAAACAGATGAGTTTATAGGGGACACCTAATTCAGACCACCACATACATCATGCAAAATTCACTTCTATTGGCCCATGTTATTGTCCCCAACTCCAAGCTCAAGCTCTTCATTGTTTTATTATCTTTTCCTTAACACTATGACTTGAATAGTTATCAGAAAACAAGTGAGATTCTATCTTAGTATCTTTTTGAAGCACTAGGACTCTCACTTTAGCCACAAAAATATGATTCTTTTAAACCAAAAGGTCACTTGATATCTCTATGTAATACCATTTGCAATTTAGGTTAATTTGTAATATTCTTGTCATTTATATGTCTGTGTTATACTACTATAATATAGTATTTAAAAATGAAGAGAAACAGTTTCTCATTCTTCTTTCTCTTAGACATTGAACCTTTGAACTTGCTGCTTTGGCATAGTGTATGAAATCAAACCTGGGTGTGGTGGTCCAAGCATGTAAGGATGCTGAGGCAGGAATTGCCTTGAGTTTAAAATTAGCGTGTGCTAAATATTGAGATTTAGGCCAGCCTGGGCCACAGAGCAAGGCATTGTTTCAAAGACCACCCATCTTTACACCCTCCTGAAATCAATACAAATGTAACTCATGCAGACAGACACACAAACACCCAAGGCTGAAATGTTTATAACTTGTGCAGGGTCAACTTTGGAACTGAGAAAACAATAGTGCACAAACATACACACACATACACACATGATATGCATCTCATTTGTGCACGTTCAAGTTTGAAGCTTAGAAAACAATATAACACACACACACACACACACACACACAGACACACACAGACACACCTGTAATATGCATCAGTTGTGCAGGGTCAACTTTGAAACTAAGAAAGAAATAACACATGCACACACACACACACACACACACACAGAGAGAGAGAGAGAGAGAGAGAGAGAGAGAGCTTGGTGATTTATTCAGACATTTAACATGCTTGTGGATTTATAACTTGTGTAGCCAACACAACTGCCCCTATGGCTGGCTCAGGATGCATAGAATTAGCTATTTGTGTTCCTGTGATGCAGAGCAAGCCACCAACAGCACCTGTGATTAACCACCTGCTCTCTTAATTACAGAGTTGCAGATTAGATATTCTGCAAAGCAATTCGCTTTCCACATTTCAGATTAAAGATACAGATTTACATAATAGGAGAACATTTATCCCACTAATGGTTTCTAATAAATTCTTACTTGATTTGCATTAGGAAGAGTTACATTTGGGGCCTGATTTTGTACACTATCTTCTCAAGATTTCTCTATCCATGCCGTAGAAGCTATAAGAAGCAATGCATCTATAAGAGCAGAGCAATCTATTTTGAGGAAATCATTACAGAATATTCATGAATTTTAGAAGCATAAAAATCAGATTTAGAGTTGAAAGAAATACAATTATCCTTTCTTAATCCCAAAATATTGTTGGTTTTTTTTTAAAAAGTAAAATAAATAAAAAGCACCAATGAGCTGCTGTCAGGCATTTTTTGAATAATATTAACAAAATAGTCATACCATTTGTAGTATCAAAAATCCAGTAAGAAGAATGCCTGAGTCAGGATCATTAAGAAACATTAATTTCCCGTATTCACTCAAGAAACATTTAATAAGCAGGGACTTTGCAGCAGGCAGTGATTTAGATGAAGCAGTGAACAGGGAAATGAGGTGAGGCACCATGGAAAACCTTGAAGGTCATAAGAAGGTTTTTACTTTCAGTAGTTTGGGAAGAACTTCGTACAAATAATCCCCACTCCTGTGCACAGAGCCTGAAGAGTGGAAGAGCAAAAGAATGAACAGGATGAATAAGTCAAACACTGTGGACAGAACATGCTAAGGAAAACAGAGCAAGAGAAGGAAGACAGTCTGTATGGGGCAAGGGTTACTTCATCACGGTGGGCAGAGAACACCTGGCTGAGAATGTACACATGAGTCAACAGCTTACAGGAATGAGAAAGCAACCACAGTTATCAAGACAGAGGCATTCTAGTAGGGACACACACTCTTTCCCATGGTGCCTGGTGTGTATGAAGAAAGCTACAATGTCAAAATTGTATGGTCAGCAGGGAGGGGACAGCAGGAAGCCAAATTGAGGGGTGGAATTAAGGGAGGGCAGCCTTGAAGATCGTGATGATGTAGATGACGTAGGACTGAACCTAAGGCCTCAAGCACACTAAGCAAATGCTCTACCTCTGAGCCCAGGCCCACTAGACACAGGTTTTTTTTTTTTTTGTTTGTTTGTTTGTTTTTTTTATTAGAGACAGAGAGAGAGAGAGAAAGAGAGAGGGAGAGAGAAAGGGCACGTCAGGGCCTCTAGCCACTACAAACAAACGCCAGACACATGCATCACCATGTGTATCTGGCTTACATGTGACCTGGAGAATCGAACCTGGGTCCTCAGTTTTACGAGCAGGTGTCTTAACCACTAAGCCATCTCTCCAGCCCTAGGCACAGGTTTTGATTTTGGCTCCTCTAGGATGGATTTTGTATGCTGATGATAGGGGGAAAAAAGGGGAAAAGATACAAAACTATAGAAAGTAAGATATTCAGAAACTTGGGTATGGCCATGGCTAAAACTGAATACTCCCTTCAGAGTCAAGAATACCACAGTTCAAAGTACTTGGGATTTGCCCGTGAGCAAGTAGAATGAAGCAGGATGCACCTGAGATCATATCCTCATTCGATCATATAAGCTGTTTTAATGGTTTATAGACACTCCAGGAATGAAAATTTTAGCTTCAAGGAGACAACAAACTGGTATTGATGAGTTTAGAGTCACTGACCCCAAGGTGGGCAATCATTAACAAAACTTTGGAGGAAAGTGAAATTTTCTAACATACTTTGATTTTGACTTTGGCAAGCATTTCATTAATTGAATGGCATTAATTAGTGTGTTCTGAGAGGAAGTCTTCTAGAGGCTAAATCAATCTGTCCTTGCATATTTTTTTTTCTGTTTGTGAGTTAATTCCGAGTGGTTTCAAAAATTGGCTGGGGCCTATGATGGCCCTCTGTGATTTGTGTAATTTAAGGGCATCTGTCTTTGCTTTATTGCTGTATGTGAGTGTTCACGTGCATGCAGGGCTTCATGGGAAAGGACTCTATGATTATTTAGCTTAGATAAGGTTAGAAGCTAATTAAGTGAGAGCGCGAGTTCTTCCCTGTGTGGGCATGTACTTTGCCCCTACACAGCTGGAGAATATATCCCAAGGCCTGACCAACTGTCTCAACATTGCATGCCCTTGGCCAGAGGAAGGACAAAGCCACACAAGGCAATCCTTGCTACCATGGAAAAAAAATAAATCAAAATAAATGCGCACATCACATTTCATCACCCTCACAGTGAATCAACACATCTTCAACAACCCTCACACAGGGCGGGATGGTTTGTCTTGAGTTGGAGTAGAATTTTCTACTTCAGTAGCTCATGCCTACCGATGTAGATGCACAGTAATTTTCTTGGTGTGAATGTCTCCACAGGTCTGTGGGGCCTCAGTAGAGAGGTGATCTCTTGGTGGGTCCCTGTGTGTGTGTGTGTATGTGGGGGTGGGGGGGCATTCTGAATGTAGGATGTGATCAAATAAGATCACTTTTTTCTGTTTCTTTGTTTTTCCTGTACTTTTTCAGAAAGAGTCCAGCTTCATTTCTCACTAATGGTCCTATTTGTATACCACACACCCACTAGAAACTTTAGGATTTGAATATAAACTTATGGATAGGGTATTGTCCATTAGCATGTTGTTATTAAGATTCTTTGCATATTGTCTAAGCTGTGTGCTTATAGCTAAGGTTCTGAAGATGCTGAAAGGACAAGTTCTGATCTTTTCATCTGTGCAGCATTTAAGCTTCTTCTGGAGGTCATCTGCTCTGGTGTGGTGGTAAGGCCGGCGACCACAGCCATGACAGACACTGATGAAATCCAAAGGCCTGTCCCCTCACAGATGCCCATCTCACACACACACAAAAAAAGGACTGGACCTTGTTCAGCAATCGTGTAACTACAAGCAGCTTCAGAAAGGAGCCAATGAAGCCACCAAAACACTGAGCAGGGGCATCTCTGAGTTCATGGTGAAGGCAGTGCCCTTGGAGATCATCCTGCACCTCCCTCTGCTGTGTGAAGACAGGAATGTCTCCTTCATGTCTCTGTGTTCTAAGCAGGTCCTGGGCTGGGCCTGTGGGGTCTCCAGGACTATTACTGCCTGTTCTGTCACCATCAAAGAAGGCTCCCAGCTCAAGCAGCAGGATCCAGTCCATTTAGCAGTCTACTTAAAAGTTCTTGGTCTAAGCCTCCTCCTCCTTATGTCTGTGTTAGCATGTAGTATTTTCAGCAGCTATCATTATAAAATCATGTACTAGAAATGTTTTTTTTTTTCTTCTTATACCTTTGTACCCTTCACACTCTCAGAAATCTACCATCCTTGGGCTGGAGAGATGGTTTAGTGGTTAAGGTGCCTGCCTGCTAAACCTAAGAATCCGGTTCCAATCTCCAGGTTCCACATTTAGCCAGATGCAAAGTGATGCAAGGGTGCAATGCCGCACTTGCCCACAAGGGGGCACATGCATCTGGATTTCGTTCACAGCAGCTGAGAGACTGTTGGTGCACCCATTCTCTATCTGTCTCCCTCTCCATCTCTCTCTGTCTGTCTCCCTCTCAAAAAAAAAAAAATAAAAATAAAATTTAAAAAAGAAATCTACCATCCTTTAATCTCCCTTTTGAAATATGAACAAATGTCCCAAACAGGCAGAATGTCATCAGGAGAAGCCTGACTGAGCCAGAAATGTCGACATACTTTTCATCTGCTAACTCTTCTATGTGCAAAGCAAGATGGGGCTAAACATTGATACTATTGGAATCTCTCTCTCTCATTTTAGAAGGAAGCACATGTTTGATGAAGTTGTGAGGTTCATGTCAAAGTGTCATGTCATTCACTGTTGTACCTTTCATGTGCTTTTATGTGATATTTCACCCCAATCACAAAGGGTTGCTCTTCTGTAGGACTCTTAACAACAACCTGGGAGGGTTTGGGGATGTTAGCCTGGGTATTGAAGAGCTAAGTGTCAGGGCAAAAGGATTAGTTGGTGTTGGCATGAAGGGTTCTGGAAAGACTATGACATACTGGACAGTACAGCCAAGACATGGAATCTTGGGAACACCCTCTCTGTGGAATGGGGATTTGTTCTGAAAATCATTTGCTGCCACCACATGGGTCAAATGTATTCTCACATGAGGGCACCCTAATCAGAAACATATATGTGTGTGTGTACACACACACACACACACACACACACACACACACACACACATACAGGTTTTTCAAGGTAGAGTCTCACTCTAGTCCAGGCTGTCCTGGAAGTCACTATGTGGTCTCAGGGTGGCCTTGAACTCACACTGATCCTCCTACCTATGCCTCCCTAGTGCTGGGATTAAAGTTATGCGCCACTATGCTGGGCCATATTCTATTTTTTTTCTTTTTGGAGAGAGTCAGAAAGAGAGAGAGAGGGAGAGAGGGGACAGATAGAGAATGGGCACACCCAGCAGACTCTCAGCCACTGTGAACACACTCCAGATGCATGCACCCCTTGTAGGCAATTGCAGCATTGCACTCTTGCATCACTTAGTGTCTGGCTGAACATGGGACCTGGAGAATCAAGCAAGTGTTCTTAGGCTTAGGAGGCAGGCACCTTAACCATTAAGCCATCTTTACAGCCCCATATTCTATTTCTTTAAAGAACAAGTTCTGAAAGGGTCACTTTGTGAAGTGGCATATTTGATGGACTTTTAGTTCATTACAAGGGGCAGCAGATAGTACAAAAAAGAATGCTTCTTCTATTCTGTGCTGTGTTGTTAACTAATGAAGTTACGTTAAAGTAGGGACATTTCATTTCTACATATCTAATAACTGCTTTGTATAAGGTAATCTCACATTTTCTTCAAAACATAAAATAAATCTATTTTCTTCACTTAATATTGAACATAAATATTAGTAGTTAGGATAAACTGTTATTAAGAAAACAAGTTTTGGCTTCAGATAGATCTGTGTTCTAAGTTTATCTCCTACATAGGTAAGTTGATGCAATTTATATTATTTTAAAAAGCTTATCTCCTCACTTGTAAAACAAGGGCAAAAATCTATAATGTTTTTTAAAAGTCTTAATATTATTTTTATTTCTTATCATAGAAAGAGAGAGATAGCGAGAGAGGGAGAATTGATGTGCCAGGGCCTCTAGCCACTGAAATCAAACTCCAGATGCATGCATCATCTATTTGTGTCCCCTTGGGCATTTGGGACACAAATGGGACCTGGAAGGGTGAACATGAGTCCTTAGCCTTCACAGACAAGTGCTTTAACTGCTAAGCCATCTCTCTAGCCTGAGAGTATTAATTTAATAACATAATATACTTAGAGATGAAGGTCACATGAGAGTCAAAATAAGAAGCTATCATTTAATTTTCTACCCATTTCTACATACATCATATGTATGTGTATATGTATGCATATATGTGAATGAGTCCCTTTTGTTAATAATGGAAACATAAAACCAGTTCATCACATTAAAATGCAACATTATCCAGGTGATTCATGATGCTAATTTGTTGGGCACAATGAGGTTCTATCTGTCCACTATAATCTGAGTGCATACCTTCATTGGCTGTTACTTTTTGTACTGATAGAGTGCTGAACAACCAGTGCTACTGTCAGTTAATCCAGCATGTAGGTATTGATTGGCATTGAGCATATGCAGACTGAAGTCCCCAAACTGATTTAATGTTGGCAGCATCAGTGGTGAATGGTGAGTAACAGTCATCAGCCCAGGGCCCGGCTGGAAGGGAGGATTCTGGGCCATTCAACCCTGGGGAAGCTCTACATTGTCAGGAGTAAACAGGTGTCTGATGCAGAGAAAGGGTAAGGAGAGGAGCCATGAAAAGAGACTTGGCTAATGCCAAAAGTACCAGTCTTATTGTATAGTGAGTGGCAGAAGTTGAAAAGAGAGCCATTTTGTAACCATACATAGACACCCGTAGCAGGTTTCTCATGTTGAATAACTTTTCCAACAGAAATTACTAGGCTTTGACCTTGGAAATCAAGATCTGCTTACTCTCAATACAGCTACTCACTGATTAATTCTGAAGTCAAATAATATCTTCCTCTGGTAGTTTTCTGATAGGTAAAAGCAATTTTTCTCACATTAATATTTTTCCACTTATAACCTTTGCTTTCTAAGTCATTTGAATTATGATGTGAGTTTCTTCATGTAGCTCTCCCTTTCAGTATTGATGGCAGCTTTACAAAGAAATATTATCATTCCTCATTATAATTCATTAATAGCATTTTATAAACTTCATATTATCAATCTCATTAATTTGAAATTCAGGAAATTAAAAAATAGCACCTGCAATAAAAAACACTCATTGTATCTGATAATTTAATCACCAAAACTTGCATTTGAGCCAGCTTCCACCTCTATGAAAAGAATTTAGAGAAAAAAATTAAATAACTTGTCACCATGTAAGGCTTATTAAAGTTAGTTTTAAAACTCACTCTAATTTTGGGTAAACACTTGAACACTAGCTGCCACTGAATAAGTTTACCAGTAACCTGTGAAGAATAAAAGTGGCACCACATTAGGGCTATGACACAGCTGTTAGAGCCCAAGAGTTCTTGAATAATCCCTAATTCTCTCCCTTATCTGGCCAGGCTGTCTTCTGGTATGGTCACTGAGAATACCTCTGGGGCAAACAGGGGGAGGCTATCTGTGCCCCAAGCGCACACCTCTGCACCCCACTCAAGACCCCTACTTCTCAGGGCAGTTTCTCTTCTCTCCCCATAAACCCCTCTCCCTAGTCCTGACTTGCTCTCTTTTAGGCTCTCCTATTCCAGTTGTGTCCATATATCATCTCCCAACCCCTTCTTTCTTCTCTCTCTCTCTCTCTCTCTCTGTCTTTTTTCTTTCTCCCTCTTTCTCTGTCTCTTCTTCTCTCTCCTTGTCCTCTTTTCCCTCTCCTCCATTGCAGTAAATTCTTTTTTAAAAATATATTTTACTTATTTATTCATTTGAGAGAGAAAGAGAAAATGGGCACGCCAGGGCCTCTAGCCACTGCAAATGAACTCCAGATGCATGCTCCCCCTTGTGCATCTGGCTTACATGGGTCCTGGAGAGTGGAACCAGGATCCTTTGGCTTTGCAGGCAAACGCCTTAACCTCTAAGCCATCTCTCCAGCCTTGCAATAAATTCTTAAATCTGTCTTGGTCCTCCGTTGTGAACCTTCAGCCTAATAACAGCTATTTTTGAGCTACCAAAACAATTATGAAAACTGGCAGCTAAATATACTTTGTGTGTACTGAAGACACTGACATTAGTAAACATAGGTAACTACAGACTGCATTGAAGCCAGAATTTTCACACCATACTTTTCCTGATCCTGGGACAAAACTGCTGTATAAAACAAATGTGACAGATTGCCAGTTATCCTTCATTTGTTTTCTTCTTCTTCAGAAAATATAATTCATGTTTTCCCAGCGTTCCTCCTTGAAGTTAAACATCAGTGTGTGGTACAGGTTTAGACAACAGGATGCACATGGAAGTGACGGTGCTTCATGTGGCCTGTGTCAGTTCAACCTCTCTTACAGGTTCTGGCAACGTTGGTCTCTATTTTCTGTCATCTGGAATGGATCTGACCACAAATCAAACTGTGAAAACATGTTAATTGCGTGACTGTGTTTATCAGCTGGGCACAGGGTCTTGATTAAGAACTGGGCTAGAGGCAGTTCATGTTATATGCTATCAAATGAACTGGATGTATTCTGCCCATGTCCTGAAAACTTGAATAACATTGAAAAACTTATGGACTAACTTGTTTGGAAGAGGAAGTCTCAGGACAGGATAGCATTCTGGTTTTGTACCGAGAAGACAGCAGTAATTGTTAAAGAGATCATATGCACCAAGTAAGAGAAATTTCCTGTGCTGGTCTGGAAGAACAGGAAAAGTATTCTGAGGGTAAAAGTCTACCTAACAGCAGTTCCATCTTGTGAAAATCCAAATTTACTGGAAAGGAAGAAATCCTACACTGAGTTGGTTTCCCATTCAAACACCTAGGGAATTGATTTGCCAAGGTCAGCCTGAAAGGCATACAGATGCCTAAACAGCTGTGGTCCAAGTGGGCAAGACTTTATCTCAAGCTGGCAGGAGAAGCTGGCAGCATCATCCATGTGGTAATGGTTTTGGAGGCATGAAAGTTGCAGGATTGAGAGGCTCCTGGCGTATTTTTACACCAGAGTTGCCAATGACAAACAATGTGTGACAATGTCTGATTCCTTGTAAAGTGTCCCTGAGAGCCACCCTGTGAAGTGGCAAAGATGAATTTGCAATGGAGACCACAGGGTGTTTGAGATGCCAGGACCATGGGGCATTTGCCAAGGAAAGCTACAGGTTCAGAGTGGAGCCAACCCAAGAGAGAAGCTATGTGTATTCAGGAAGGTGGGATGGGGCTTCCTGAGCCTTTTGGAATCCACATGGTTTCATCAAGAGTCTCAGCTACTGAAAATGGAGCTACAGATCCGGTGTTAGCACTGCTGTGTTTCATTATTGCTTTGGCCAGATCTTTTCTTGCTATTCCCCTGTTTATCCTTTTTGGAATAGCAGTGTTTACTCTGTGCCACTTTATGTTGGAGGTATATAATTTGATGTCTGATTTTACAGGAGGACCTAGTTATGAAACTTTATTGAGTTTCAGAAGAGACTTTGGACTTTTCAACAACGTTGAGATTGTTAAAGACTATTGGGACTTTTTATTAAGAACAAACTTTGTATGGATACATGATGTGTTAGTGCCATCTTTCCCCTCCTCTCTGTCCCCATTCTGAAGGAGGCCCTCCTCAGTGGATTTTCTCTTATCACCACATAGTTGTGGGTTATGCATTATGGGAGCAGCAGTCAGTTATTGGGGGGAGGCAATGCCTCTGGGCATGACATCCCAACCTGTGGCTCTTATAACCTTTCTACTCCCTCTTCTGTAAACTTCTATAGGGACTTTTGAAGGAGAACTGAATGCATTTTGCAATATGCAATGGCCAGGGAGTGTCTTGGTGCTAAGGACTGAACATTGTGGTTTGGATGTGAAATGTCTCTGTACATTTGGTCCCCAGCTGGAGGCAGTGCTTGGGAAGGTTGTAGAACCTTTAGGTGTTGGAGACTTGAGGGAGGAAATGGTAACTGTGAGCTTGGAAGTTTTATAGCTTGGACCCATTTCTTATTTATACACTAATCCTGACTCTTTATGCAATGTGACCATGAGGCCTCCAGCTGCCCACCCTCCCTACCCATGTAAAATATATCTAACTCCTTGACATTATAAGCCAGAATAAACTTTCCTTCCTTAAGCCGTTTGCTGTCAGGCATTTGGTCACAGCAATGACTAAAGTAACTAACACGATAGTCAATAGTACTGTTTTAGAACTAGCTTGAAGCCACTGAGATTTATTTGTATGTGTGTTTGCTCTTAATTTAACACAATGTAAGTCACCTTAACTATCCAGCTAACCAAAAGAAATGCAACTCAGCAGGTTCACATTATCATTTGTTGAAATGATGGCATAGTAAATGGAGCAAAAGAGTTACTAAAAACATATTTGAGTATGATCTCCTAGACAGAAAGGTAACAACGTGATGAAAACAGACAATGACATGGTACAGCTTAGCCACTAAGAACACTGCCTGGATTAAGCAGTAAAACAGTCTTCTACACAATGCATGCTGTAACCTGTTGGGAACCTGGGTCCCCTACTTTTACAAAGCTGTACCTACACCCCACTCCAAATAAACTAGTGACCCTCATTGGTGTAATTAGTACCTCTTCAAAGATGTGCTTAGTTAGATGTGGGATTGTAAAAGCAGGAGGCCATCCAGCCACCAGCCACGACTGGCTTGGGGAGCAAACTGCTGTGAACTCTTAGGGAGAAACTCCTATTTACAATCTTATGCCTATGTGTAACTTTGCATACATATGATTAAATCAGATGAATCATGGGAAGAAACAAATGCTACAGAGAAATCATAAAAGCCAAATCTGATAACTGAACCAGAGAACTACCCAAACCATGCCCCGAGCAACCAATCCCTCCTCTCTTAAAAGTGCTATAAAGGCGCTTGCCTGCAAAGCCTAAAGACCCAGGTTCCATTCCCCAGGACACACATAAGCCAGATTCACAAGGTGGCACATGTGTCTGGAGTTTGTTTACAGTGGCCAGAGGCACTGGTGTGTTCATTCTGTCTATCTGCTTCTCTCTTTCTCTCTCTCTCTCTCTCCCCCTCTCCCTCTCAAATAAATAAATAAACAATTAAAAAGAATAAAAAGGTAAAAAATACTATAAAGAGAAGCCTCAGACTACTTCCTCAGGCTCTTGGATACTGAGTGGCCCACTACGCCTTGGGCAATGTATTTAAGCCATTATTGTCACTTTTCTCTTAATAAGGTTTCTTATTGCTTAATTGCTTGTGTGCACCTTTCTTTAATACTTCAAGTTAGGCACAAAGAACCTGGAAACACCCAGAGAGAGAAAGACTGCCAGTAACTACTGTTTTGCAAGAAAAATCTGGCTACCGAAAGAGGGACATGGTTAAAATACCACACCAAACACAGAAGGAAGCATTGCAATGGACTGTATTGGCCACTGATTTTAATTTCACACATGCAGCATAGGAAAGGCCCTAAAAGAGAAGAAAAAAAAGGAAAGAAAAAAAAATAAGCATATTTCACATCAGATGGGAGCATAGAAATATTTTATTACAGAAAGGTTTTATTTAAAATAATACTGAAGAACTGTTTTGAAGTCAATGAAATAATAACCAAACAAGACTCACTGAAGAAGAAGAAAGAATTTCACTAGCCAACCCACAAGCACACACATTTATACATGTATATATGTTTATAAATATATGCATATTCACATTGAGTATACTTATGAAACTCTTATTAAAGAGTGTGTAGCAAAAGAGACATCACACATTATTATTCAATTTCAGTCACTCAATTTCTGCCTTCCTCAGTGAAGACTAAATTCGAGTTTCATCTTGACACATTTCCTTGCATTTCATTTTGCCACACAGGGACTGTTTTGTACAGAGAACATTTTCTGTTTTACTTTCTGTTTATGGCTATAGACTAACCTCTTAGGGTTTTTGCAAGTTTAACATTTGTTCTTATTCTCTTAATTATCCCTAACGTCCATTTCCTGGGTATTATGGACTATTTATTCTCTGCCAGTCTTTTGCTATCTATAAGTCAGAATATATAAGTTGCTAAATTTTCCAAGTTAGAGTTGAAATTGGTCCTCTGACATCATTTAGGCATAAGAAATTTCAAATTCCTAGTAATCATTATGCTTTCATTTACCAGACATGTTTGAGTTGAAATGGAATTCTTTTTACAGACAAGAAGTATAAATATCATGTTATTTGCACTTACAATATCTAAATGTAGAAATAAATTAGTGTGCAAACATATATATTGCTTAACATGATAGTACTTTTGTTTGATTGAATTGAGAGAATATTTCTTAAAACCTGATTACAGTTTTCTCATTATTAAAATAGCTTATAGAATATTTATTAAAATAGATTATTTTTAATGAGTCTTCCAATAATCAATGTAGCCAGTTGAGAATCTAAAAACACTTTAAAGAGCTTGATGTAATACATTAAAATTCTTAAAAAATAAAATATAATTATGTTTTTCACTAAGTGGCACTTTCATCTGTTAAGCTCCTTCCAGAAGATACCAGAAGGTAGCAAGCATATAATGGACAACAAAGGTTGCTACTAAATATAATGAGAGATTTTGCTTATTTGGAATTTTAAGACTTTTATTATGATTACTATTTTTTAAATTTGAGAGAGACAGAGAAAGAGACAGAGAGAGAGAGAGACAGAGAGAGAATGAGCACGCAACAGCTTCTCAGCCACTGTGAACAAACTCCAGATGCATGTGCCCCCTTGTGCACATGTGCAACATTTGTGTGCTTGTGTTACTTTTGTGTCTGGCTAAATGTGGGACCTGGAGATTTGAATGGGCATTCTTAGGCTTCACAGGCAGGCGCCTTAACCTCTAAGCCATCTCTCCAGCCCAACTTTTTTATATATATATATATGGGGAGGTGGTCTTCATATCTCTATGGAATATGTTGGGCTATGGCTTAAATTCTCAATATATTCAAACTTATACTGCAAGAAAAAGATTACTGTGATGGAGGCTGGGGAGATGGCTCAGGCATTAAAGATGCTTACTTGCAAAACTTGTTGGTGGCCTATGTTTAATTCCCTAGCATCCCATGTTAGGTTGAATGCAAAAAGTGGTAGAAGCATCTGGCTTCTGTTTGCAGAAAGAAGAGACCCTGGCACACACATATGCACACACACACACACACACACACACACACACACACACACACCATATGCAAATAAATAAATTAATTAAAAAAGAAATAAAAGAAAAATATTGTGAAATGATACAATCTTTCTGGAAGATGATAACAAAATGACAGTATAAGTATTGTTTTCAAAAGACACTTCCACTTAAAAAATGAACACACTGAAACCTATACCATCAACCTTTTCTGGCTTTACTATATTTTATATAGATGCTGCTCTTCAATTCGTTTGAAGAATGGCTAATTAGCTTATATTCCTTTTGCCCACACACTCATGTATGATTTTAGGATTGATCTTCTATTGTTAAAGAGCTGTATGTGTGCCCCTTGCTAAGTCAATAAGTACAGAAACTATTCTTTCTGTACCTTGGATCTTTTTATCCTGTTTCTAAACTACCTAGTTCACATTAGTAGAAGAAGAAACATAGTGAGAGACATCTGTGCAAAGTGGAATATGATGTACCTGAGAGTTACAAGAAATGAAATATATGGTCCCCAATGTCAAGTGTGTGCTGGCAGGACTTTCAATTCTACTTCTTTAATTGAGAAGCACAACCTGTCTTTTCTTGGAAGAATAATTCTGTCAAGAATGTGGCTAGGCTTGGTGGTATGTACCTTTAATCTCAGCAGTTGGGAGGCACAGGTAGGAGGATGGCTGTGAGTTTGTGGTCAGTCTGAGACTACATAGTGAATTCCATGTCAACCTGGGCTAGAGTGAGAAAAAGAAAAAAGAAAAAGAGAGAGAGTGTGGGCACCCAGACAAATTCATATTCTGAAATCCTAAAATATAATGGGATTGTTGTAGGACTTGAGGAAAAGTCAGGTATACATACATACATATACAGTATAAAAGAAAACATTGCTGTGTAGCCATCTATAGAATATGTAGGAAAAAAAACTATGTATGTCAAATGAGAGGACAAGCATTTAATCCACTTCAAATTTAAATAAAAATAGGAAATTCATACCAGAATAGAGTGAGATAATAACAAACCACTTCAGATATTTTCCTAAGCCAGAGTATTATAAAGAACAAAATCAAAACTGGTATTTTAATTATTTATATATGTTGAACACATCATATTTAAGTAGGCATACTTATGTTCTTTAGGAACATTTCAAATTATCAGTATAGGTATTTTTTCATGGGTAAACAGTGTATCATTTTCTTAGAAAGAAAACAATGTTTCCTCAGTGTTTTTAATTTGCACTTTGATTGTTGTTCATATGTATCTTAAATTCATTTCACATCTTCATTCATTAATTTTATTTACACAAATTTAATAGTCCCATAGTTTACATTAAAAAACATTGTTTTTAAATACACTAGACATTTTCTACGGCCATACCACCCTGAATCTGTCCTATTTTACCCTAAATACACAGGAAGTTATACTTATAAGAAAGTGCTTCAGGGGAAAGTGAGACAACCTAAGGGTAAGACTTGAATTGATAATCGAAAGTAGATAGCACATATAATATAATAGAAAGGATAAAAAAAATTGGAGTAGATCATCTTAGAGAGAATGCTTAATACATATTCATGACAATTT
This sequence comes from Orientallactaga sibirica, assembly GCA_036365145.1. Lineage (NCBI taxonomy): Eukaryota > Metazoa > Chordata > Mammalia > Rodentia > Dipodidae > Orientallactaga > Orientallactaga sibirica. The sequence goes on from JAEOAD010000006.1 coordinate 25,071,411, forward strand.
TCAAATAGTTTCATTTAAATCCTTGTGCTAAAATTGTGAATATATGCATAGATACTGTGCTCCCTGGGATTGTATATCATGGATGTCACTGTAGTTAGCAAATAGTGTGAATTTGTCCATCAAAGCCTTATGTGCTAAAAGCTTAGTCCTTAGTGAGGTAGTGGCTAAGGGTGGTAGAACCTTTAAGAGGCAGAAGCCTAGTGGCAAGTGGTTGGTTCTTGGGGCATACTACCCTCAAAATGATTAATATAACTATGAAGATATGCTAGTTAGTTCCATTGAGAGTGGGCTACTATAAAAACAAATAGGTTTGGCTAATGAATACTTCTGGTTTCCTGTCTCATCATGGGATTCTTCTATAGTCACCTACTTTTGTGGTGCAAACTACCACCAAGTACTTACCAGAGGCTAAATTCGATGGGGGTATTCAGTTCTGGACTTTTATAATTGACCTTAGTCAAAAGTGATTCCAGTCTTGGGCTTCACAGCTGAAAAACTATGTGTGTCTCTTTTCAATGAAAGTAACTTCATGTATCTCACTATAGAAAACAGACTAAGATAAAAGTATTTCATTTTAAAACTACATTCTTCAATGCTGCTTGGTTCTACACATGATGAGCATTTTCATTGCCTTCTGTTCATCCCATTTTAATTAAAGATAATTTTTAATATTAAGTTTCAGTACTCTAATATTTGACCTCCACAATAATTCTGCAACTCATAACTTTAAAAAGTAATCAGTGAACACTCTTTGTTTCTTAATTTCAAGTGAATTTATAGTAGATTTTAATTTTGAAATAATGAATGACTATCTTCTAACACTTGAGATTCATGGCTTCTTTTTAAAACATCATTCTGTTTTAATGGTTCTTCATTTTCATCTGGAGATTTTTTTAATACCATTAATATTAAAATAAATTAGCACAAATTATCCTATATTCTACCTCATTAATATGAATATTGAATAAAAATATATTCAGACAAAGATGACAAGAAGCCTTCAGTTGGATTTCATAGGTAAAACAACTATTGAGGGATATATCACACAATAAAAAATTCATATATAAGAAGGAATGAAATATGTAAAAAAATGAAGAGCAGAGACTATATTAACAATGTACATATAAACAGGTTTAAAACCAAACATAACAACAAATAAATTTGATTAGTATTTATACAGAGTAGACATACAAATTAGGAAAATAACAGTGGGTAAGTAATGCTGGTATGATGATAGATGCTTAAGAGTGCCATATTATTGTACTGTGCATGGAAAAGATGGGAATATTAATCCACATTAAGGTTACAATTTGAAATTAAGTGGGTAACTATGAAAAAAAATTAAAAATAGCACATACATGCAGGACAGATAGCTTAATGGTTAAGGCACTTGCCTGTGAAGCCTAAGGACTCAGGTGTGATTCCTCACTACCCACATAAACCAGATGCACAAAATGGTACATGCTTCTGGAGTTCGTTTGCAGTGGCTGGATGATTTGGCATGCCCATTCTCTCTCTCTTTATATCTCCCCCCCGTGTCAAATAAATAAAATATTTAAAAATAATAGCACGCATGGCTGCTAAAATCAGAGAAGTAAAATAGGAAATGAGACTTAAAAAGCACACACACACACTTTAGGAATCAGGTGTATCTCAGTAGTAGAGTACTTGTCTAGCAGTCATGCACAAGGCTCTAAGTTCAATCAGAAACAAAACAGTATAATACAAACCAAATGATGTGAAAGAAACATCCTAGTCAGAGTGGGACAGGGTGGAAGTTGGGGGGCAGGACTTTGAATTATACTTTCTGAATTCAGAAGAGCAGCCTGTTTTTTTTTTTTTTTTTTTTTGGAAGAATAATAATGTCAAGAATGTAGGTACCCAGACAGGATTTGGATGAAAATAACTTCTAAATTGGGCACAGTAAGATAACTAGGACTAGAATTAAATAACAATTCTATAGTCTGAATAATTTTTTTAATTTTTATTTTATATTTATTTATTTATTTATTTATTTATTTATTTATTTATTTTGTTTTTCAAGGTAGGGTCTCACTCTGGTCCAGGCTGACCTGGAATTAACTATGTAGTCTCAGGGTGGCCTTGAACTCTCGGTGATCCTCCTACCTCTGCCTCCCGAGTGCTGGGATTAAAGGCGTGCGCCACCACGCCCGGCTAGTCTGAATAATTTTGTCCCCTCAAATTCATATGTTGAAATGCTAAAATAGAGATTGTTTACTGAAAGGAAAAACTGATAATGAGACTTCTAAGAAATGATGTTGCATTCTGTACCAAAGGGCATCCTTAGTGTTCATTTCTCTGTTTTGCACAATGGAAAGATTCATTAATGGTAAAAGTTCACTAGCACCAGAGGTCCAGTGAAAGAACTTCCTGACCAAAGATCTGACCTGAACTGGTATTTTGATGTCAGCTTTCCTGGGACCAAAATTAACTGGGAGATTGAGAGATTAGTTAGTCTAATCTAGGAAGCAAACAACTAACCAAAATAATATGGTAATTTTAAGAATGACCTTTTAATTTATATTTTCAATTTGTGATACTCTTCACAGCCCAGTAATATTTCTTATTTAATCTCATCTTCATCCAGTGCTTCTTTATCATCGTCTCCTCCTCCTTCTCCTCCTTCTCCTCCTTCTCCTCCTCCTCCTCCTTCTTCTTCTTCTTTTCTCCCAAGCTCCTTTTCACTCTTTATTTACTACTAACTCTTTCATGGGGGCCGATTCATTCTTCCTCATTTGTTAACCCTTAATACTTCTTTGATGTTACCTGCAACTTTATTTATTGCTTTCTTGTTTCTGTTTCAATCTCATGTACATTATGCACAATTTTAAAGATTCATATTAGTATCCACAGGAATTTACTTAATTCCACAGGCACAGTCTGCATTCCTCTAGTGAGAAGGAAGCAGGAGATCAGGTTTAAGAGTGAACCTGTACTCAGACTTTTGCTATTTCCTGAACTCACCTTGTGGTTTGGCTCAAGCTATCTGCCTTCTGTATTTTAGATTAAGTTGCCTGTGAAATGAGGACCCCAGCATACCCACTTCATATAGCTGTGAAGGTTATCACAGAGGGCAAAAATATGGCTCTCTCTGCATCAGAACTTTGTGACCTAGTGATGTTTTAGTACATGGATTACCCATGCTAAGAAGGGGCTGGCTGAATTAAGCAGCCAAGAGAAAAAGAAAGATTCATGACTTAAGAATTAGTTTATCAATTGGAATAAGACTTCCGATGAGATCAAGTGACAGAGTGCTGATTCAGCAGCCTGCAGTAGCACATACATCAAGTTGATCCTTAGATTTTAATCAAAGCCAGGTATTGTAAAGCTGAAAGGAACGTGAGTATTAAAATTAATGTGAAACTGGGCTGTAAAGACCCCTTCTTTGAAGATGTTCTGAAAATAAGTTTAATCAATGCCAAATTTATCAGTGCAAAAAATGATCTGAGAAGGTAACCCTATTTCATTTACATTTTTATTAGATGATTTGCTGATGAAGTATTAAAAATAGACTGCTTGGCATCAAGCCTAGATCAGTGATTCTTGATTTTTACCCCCTTTATAGGTGGGGCTGGTGTACCACTAACCAACTCCTCCCCCACCAAAAAAACCAACCAACCAACCAACCAACCAACCAACCAACCAACCAAACATACACACACACACACACACACACACACACACACACACACAAACAAAACCTTCAAATTAAAGAATGTTTATGACTACTATATTTTAAAGTCAGATGAATAAACTTTTAAATTATCGGTGTTATTATTGAACAATAATAATCTTAAAAATATTAATTATCTTAAACCATAGACTACCAGGTCTCCTAACAGCGCTCTTCTTTTTTCTTTTTCTTTTTCTTTTTTTTTTTCTTTTGTTTTTAGAAGTAGGGTTTCACTCTAGTCCAGGCTGACCTTGAACTCATTATGTAGTCTCAGTGTGGCCTTGAACTCACGGTGATCCTCCTTACCTCTGCCTCCCTAGTGCTGGGATTAAAGGTGTGTGCCACCATGCCCGGCTTCCTAACAGCCCTCTTCTTAGATGCTACAGCCTTAAATGTTAATAAATGACTTAGCTATGGATTTTTTTTTTTCATTTTGGCTTTGGGCAACAATTTTTTTCTCAGTATAATTCATGTGCAAAAATTATAGAAACACATTTTCTTGCAAATAAAAGGAGGGCTCATAGATGATCTTTTTTTTGAATGGATAGGTGAGCATAAAACATGTCTTGTTCAGAAGGATAGGACGGTCCTATAATCTTACATTTAGGAAGTTAATACATGAAAATCAGAAATTCAAGGTCAGCCTGGGCTACACAGTAAATTGGAAGGTAACCTGAGTTATTGATTGAGACTTCACAAATAGTGTCTTAAATAAGCGCAGACAGTTTGCAGTCATTTTAAAATGAGTGTACCTACCTAAAACTGCTCCCTGGAAGAAAAATAATGAAGTTTCTGTAAAGTATCAAACCTGTTTCTATGTGAACCTGATGCTGACTCTTAATGTTTTATTCTGTTTCTCTCTTGCTTTGGCATCTCTTTGGGGCATAATGAAGGAGGTGTTCAAGGTATCTCTGTCCAAAGGCCATGCGAGGGGGATCAACTGGGCTGCAGTTTTGCATGAGTGATGCTTCATGCAAACTCGCAGGCCACTGAAAGCCTCACGTTTTGACAAAGTATAACATCTATAGTTGTGAAAAAACCAATTCCTGTCTTTTTCCCAAATGTTCTCAATAACTAAAGCTTTGAGAAACATACAAAATTAGATGTAAATAAAAGATTAGTCTATTGTAAAATAAAAGCATATTTCTATAGTGACAACAAAGGAGGGAAAGATGATTCAGTTTTAGTGAAAATAACTATGATCCAGTTGTGGTATTTTAAAACAAATTAAAAAAAATATATACTATTTATTTGAGAAAGAGGGAGGCAGATATATATATATATATATATATATATATATATATATCGAGAATAAGAGAGGAAGGGAGAGAATGGACACTCCAGGGCCTTCAAGCACTACAAATGAACTCCAAATGCATGTGCCACATTGTTCATTTGGATTATTTGGGACCTGTGGAATCAAACCTGGGTGCTTTGGTTTTGCAGGCAAGTGCCTTAACCACTAAGCAATCTCTCCATCCCAGTTCTGTGTGTGTGTGTGTGTGTGTGTGTGTGTGTGTGTGTGTTGGTAAATTTAATTTAGTATACATTTTGTGGCTGATATATTTTTTTAAGTCAAAAATAAGCACACAAAGGTTAAATGGCATCTTCAAATCTCTTAGTCATTAAATAGAAACCGGTTTAGAAACCAAGTTTGTAGTTTCAAATCTAGGGAATTAACCATACCCTGATACCCTCACTTGAGTTAACAGGTCAGTTGAGCTGACTGAATGTATTTTCAGACACCGAGGAATGTTCTAGTGTGGCATATTGTACTGTTCAAGAATGTAAATGGAACAATCCCCACATGAATCAGAATTTCAACTGCAGTCATTTTCTTTAGGATGAAGTAAATCTTTTGGAAGAAAAACTCCATTTACTGGGTATCAGTATATCATTTCTAAAAAGAAAAGCAACATCCTGTTACTTTTTTTTAAAAGAGGTTTTTTTTTTTTTTTCTCTCATGGTGTTTTAAAATCAGCATATCATCAAGCTTGAATATTGTTATAAAGGAGGTAATTGATGTCTGAGGAACAGAAAGCACGAGGCACAATTTTATGGCAGATTTAGACATTATCTGATATTAACGCTTCACATGTCCCAAACCATTTAATATCGTTTATGGGTCAGACTGACCTGCACCAGATCAATTTTAACAGAAGTCAGAGTTCAAAAATAGACATAAAAAGACAGGACATAGCTCGGGTGCTGTCATGATGACAGACAAATGTGTAATTTTGAACCCAAAGGAGATTTACATAGAGAGATATGCACTTCCTGTTTCATACAACAGATGGCGAGAAATACAGTTTGGGAATTACAATTTAGGAACACTGTCTTAGATGACAGATACTCAAATACAAAGGCAAGACATTTAAAGTTTGATTTGTTTCAAGTGAATTTATGTGCAAACACTAATTAATGTGAGGATGTCCAGTAGGAAATGATTCTGTAAGTATTGGGCTATCCTTTTCCCCGAAATGATTTAGTATTTATCTATTGACTAAACTACACAAGCCAAATCCTGACTTGGAAGTTTAAATAAGAGTGATGATGAATAGCATGTGTTTCAGTGGGATTATAATGAATGCTTTTAAATGGTTTTCTCTTTTCCCACAGACTTGTGTATGTTAAGTGTGTGTTCTAAAACTGAGCCATGCCTCTCTTTTCAGTCTTTAAAGGTGTAAGATTGATGTGTCGAGTCATACTGTGAGTGAGTTTTATTGGTGTGTGTATGTGTTGAGTGAATCTGAGTTTTGGAAGTTACTGGATTATTTATGAACTGCCCTGTCATTTCCTATACTTAAACCTAGAGAGAGACACATTTGGTACTTTATCTCTTACAACTATAAAACAGTTACAATTCAATCAATGAAAAATGTGATATTTTTACTGGAAAGCATTTGTAAAGCATCATGCCATAAGGCACATTGATCTAGGTATTAGGAGCTCATAAGTATACACTGGACATTCACTCTGTTTGAATATGAAGCTCCTGCATGTATTTATTTTGGAAATGCTCTTCCTTTTATTTAATGTGCTCTCAATCCTAGTGAGTGGCAATTTTCAGTAAGAACACCCAATTCAGTTGAACCTTGTGAATCTGCCTGCGACCTAGAGTTCCACTCCTAGATTACAAACATCCTGTCACCACCATCTGTGAATAGATGCTTATCTGATCAAAGTGAGAGTTATATTACTATGTGATCACAAACAAAAATATTTACAGTGCCACTGCATGTGCACGACACATCAATTTAGCAAAACCATAATGGTAGCTTCCCCTCTGGTGCTCATGACTTTCCACGCCATAGACTTTTGGCTAGGCTTCTTTTCCTTTCTTCTTGACTAAAACTTCTGTCAAAGGCCAAAACAATTCACATAAAGGGAATCTAGGTACATGACTTGGTGAACACATGAAGACTTTGAGGTGAGTGTTATCTACTTCTCTATTAGATAGTCCTTACCTTTCCTGGCCAAAGAGCAGACCCAGTTTCTGGTGTTGCTAGTTGTCCTGTGTTATGCATTAGGGCACATAGGCAGGTATAATTCTACGATCTCTTTACTTAATACGCCCTTCTGGCGAATGACCACTCTCCTAAAGTCTCTCCTTCTGTTCCATCCCCTCTGTCTCACTGGGTGTCAATCACATTGGTGCCCAAGTCACCTTGCATGGCCATCTCTTAAGTCAAAGAAAAATTCAGAATTCACATCATGCTTACTTGGTTGTAAAAAACCTCTTAGGTGAAATTTTACCATTTTCAATTTATTTTTTCACTTATCTCTATAGTCCTTTCATGAGGTGGTAGGGATAGACGAAGACATGGTACAGTCAGGTAAATTCTAGACAGTTAATTGGATACTAAATTTTGTTCTTAGTTGAAATACTGAAATGTGACAGAAGAATATATCGAATACATTAATTACCCCACAAATAGGAATAGGAAGGTAATTGTTCTAACTTTTTAAAGAATTTTTTGTTTCATTTATTGTTTATTCATTTGCAAGCAGAGAGAGAAAGATAGAGAGAAGATAGACAGAGAGAGAATGGGCATGCCAGAGTCTCTAGCCACTGCAAATGAACTCCAAATGCATGTGCTCCTATGTGCATATGGCTTACGTGGGTACTGGGGAATTGAACCTGTGCCTTTGGCTTTGCATGCAAGTGCCTTAACCACTAAGCAATCTGTCCAGCCCTGTAATTATTCTAACTTTTGACCACAACATATCATTCTAAAAAGTGTCCTCTTTTCTCTCAAGCTTCCAACTTGTGACACTGCTTTCTGCTTTTATTTCTATCTGGCAGCAAATGCTTATGTTTAGCTTTAGTCATATCTATCCCATATTTAGAAAGAGTTCAAATTTAGAGCCATGGAGTTGATCCTGGCCTACATGGTGGGCAGATACAAGCTTTACTGTTCTTTTGCTGCATTAATGATTCACTGAAATTGCATACAATCTCTTCTGAAAATCAGGATCCAAGGGCTAAGTGGTAGTTTTGAGAACTGGATACAGTTAGAAATAGATGACAAGAGAAACCAGAGCAGAACAAACTACCTTGAAAGAAGGAGGAAGCAGGACTGGTTTTGAAGAAGCACTAGAAATCTTTTTCAGTCGTTGAAGACATCAAATAAAAGATTAACTCTTCATGTCTCTCTTCCTTTTTAGCTATTGTCTTAGTCATCTCTGGTTGTTATAACAAAACAGACTAGCCTCATGGCTTACTGAAATAACATCAAAATACATTTTATATATGTATGAAAGAGTCAAAATTAAAAATAGAAAAAAATCCAGCACTGTCACTTAGAGGTTAAGATTGTGACATAGGAATTGAGGGGGCACAGACATTCACAAAATTAATTATATGTAATCTGTATATATATATATATATATATATGTGTGTGTAAGTGGTTGAGTTAAATCCTGTTAAAGAAGCCCACAAAGAAAGTGCTTGAGTGCCTGATCTGTTTGGAAGAACATTATGCAAGTGTTCACATACGAATCAGAATGGAGCCTAAAGAAAAATCTGGGTTTCCACAAACAATGTGGAAGAATGACACAAATAGATAAGAGTAACTCTGTCAAAGAGGTATGTTCAGCTGGCAGTAGTATAGCCTGACTGCCTAGGAGAAGGCTTGCCTATCAACACCTCTGCCAGGTGAGGCAGACCCTGCAGAGATCCTGGACCCAAGGTGAGGATGTGGAAGAGAACAAGATTTGCACAGTACATGGTGCCCATTATGTATATGCTAGGAACCACATTGTACACAGAAACCACAAGGTATGCTGGAAGGCACAGTGTAAGCTAAAACCACAGTGTACGGTAGAAACCTGTGTATGGTCGGAACTACAGTGTACACTAGGAACCACACTGCAAGCTAGGAAGCACTGTGAATGCCAGCAACCACACTATGCTAGGAACTGCAGTGTATGCTAGCAATCACATTGTATTCTAGGAACCACATCCTTTAACCATTGGTACACCAAGCGTCTCAAGGCACTTGAAAAGAAATCCATTGCAGAAATAAAAGTAAATGCCAGGAAAAGGAAATGAAATGACATATCCTAGAGGAACTACAAATAATTAATTTGGTCATAAAAAGAAAATTTATTTGATTTTCTCGGGGGATATGAAAAAATTACATATTGCCTCCATGAAAAATAAACTGACTGCAATATAACAAGAATAAACTTAAAATTCAGAAAACATCCTTGACAAGTGAATTTAAAATTTTCTTAAGAATAACAATTCTCAAAGATAAACAGCAAACATTAGTGATCTTTAAAACTTTTAACAGTCCTATTGTGGAGGCACTATTATGACAGGCTTCATGGGATAGATGATAATGTTAACAGGCACACAGGGGTTAGAATTAGACCAAGACCAGAGAAAAAAATTCTAACTCTGGGGCTGGAGAGATGGCTTAGTGGTTAAGGCGCCTGCCTAAGAATGCTGGTTCCAATCTCCAGCAGTTCTAATCTTCAGGTCCCACGTTTAACCAGATGCAAAGTGACGCAAGGCCGCAATGCCAAACTTGACCACAAGGGAGTGCACACATCTGGATTTCGTTCACAGCAGCTGAGAGGCAGCACCCATCTCTGTCTTCCCTCTCTCTCTCTCTCTCTCTCTGTCTCTCTCTGTGTCTCTCCTTGACCCCCAAAAAATTCTAACTCTGGATGTTTAGAGTATGGACAAAGCCAGATATGTAGAAATCACAAAAGGAAAAATTAAGAGACAAGCGATTTATACATAAATTCCTCATTTCATTTTATAGGACCATTTTATTTCATTTTATAGGAATGTGTGAGATGATATTAAGAAGAGGTTTTGTAAAAGGAAATGTATCATAGAAGGAAGTGTCATTTAAAGACAGGTCATGTTTTTTTCTAGGTGACAACAATTTTTAGATAAAAACGAAAATGACATTCACCTAACAAATACCCCTAGCAAAATTTTAAAATAATGAGAAATGTTAAACTTCATAGAACATTGAAAATGCTAGCTATGGAAGAACAAAGCTCTGTGGAAGTGATGCTGTGCGGCTGCTGTCAGCAATGTCTGTGGAGCTGACAGAGAAGATGACTGAACCCTAGGACCTTCTTTCAAAGCACTCTGTCCAGTGAGCATGTCCACTGGCTCCTGTTTCAGTCTAATAACTCAGTCCTGCAATGCTCTCTCTGTTTTTTTTTTTTTTTTTAAATCTTACTGGTCTCATCTTTTACACCTTCTCTTTCTGTCCTGTGGTCCCAATGGCCGCCTTGCACCAGGCCTTTATAGTCCTTCATAGGCCTCTCCTCCTCCCCTAGATTCTTCTGGTCATTACCTCATTGCATGACGCTCATGTTTATGGCCACTTTCTCAGGGATCCCTTCCTTAGGCTTTCTCTAAGAAAAGTGTCTTCTTGTTTCCACCCCCTCCTCAATCATTAATATCCCTCTCTGCATCTTATCTCTTTACATAGCAACTCCAGATGTGGTAGATTATACAATCTACTAATCTCATTCATTTTCTGCCTGAACCCACTGGACTCTAACATACAGGAGTACTAGTGCTGTGTCTTACTCTTTGTTGATGTAATAATGCTACCGTCTGAATGGTGTCAGTCACATAGTATGCACTCAGAATATCTTTCCTGATGGATGCAGTTGTATCTTTGTGAAATTTCACAGGTAGGAAGCAAAATATTGGATTCTAATGTAGATTTTGTACTCATATATAGTGAATTCTATTCTTTTAATTTTATTTTTTATTTTCTATGTAGATATGATTAAATAATAAAAAATTCCTTACAAAAGAAGAATATATGTATATATAATCTTCACTAGCTCTCTACTAATAGCATAGAGATACAAAACAACAATTAATTTGTAATTTTTAGCCCACTTATGTTAATTCATATTCTGCTAATGTATTAATATCTATGCATTGTTAGGCTTCTCTGTCAAGAGCCTAAAATAATGAATGTCAACATGAATAACTGTTAGCTGACACATTTATCTGAAAATCAGTATGTCAGATCCTGGCTAGTTTCAAACATGCACATACACACACAGAGAAGATAACCTTTATTAACAACTTTATCCTATAAAACATATGCCAAACAAGTCTTTTAAACCTTAAAACATTCCTTTCCCACTACATTGACTTAACTAGCCTGAATGCCTTCTCTTGTATCACAATGAAAGGATAATGAGCATTACTGGGGAATGGTTCCAAAACCACATCTCACATTATTTTTAACTTATCTGAAGACATCTGTAAAACGCATAGACATCATACTGAACTTTTGAAGAAAAACATGTTTTTCTATGTTTATTCAATTTAAGCACATCTATAAACATAACTGTTTAAACTTAGAGAATATTATATTAAAACAGATTATTAAGCCAGGCATGGTGGCGCGCACATTTAATCCTAGCACTTGGGAGGCAGATGTAGGAGGATCACCATGAGTTCAAGGCCACCCTGAGACTACATAATAAATTCCAGGTCAGCCTGAGCTAGAGTGAGACCCTACCTCAAAAAAAAACAAAACAAAAAAAAAAAAGATTATTTCTATTTAATGATAAACATACACATTATTTGTTCTGTAGTCTAGAAAGAGAAGATTAACCTGAAGAAAAATTCTATTTTTCCATGTAATTGTTACTATTTCTTCTAGAAATCAGGAGGAAATCAAACAAACAAACAAACAACAACAACAACAACAACAAAAAAAAAAGAGAGAATTTATGTTGCTATGTCCCCACTCTTGCCTCCTGTTTTCTATCCCCAGTGCTTATGAGGTATTTAATTTGGTAGTGTTGTTATGGTGTTTGATCTCATGTCAGCCTTGATCTTCCTTTTAATGATTTACTCTTTAAAGACTTGAATTATAAGTCTCCTCTCTACTGGCTGTCTCTCATAGTACCAGAAGGTATTAAGCAAGCTATTGAGAAAGAAAAATCACCAACATCCTCTCTCAGTTGTGGGCCCGTAAGCTACAATTACTGACCTCCCAGGCAAGAGGTGCCCACTTGTGCAATAGTGACATGACTGCTATGGTGGTAATCAACTCCTGTTAGATTGAAATCTATTCCACAAGAGCAAATTCATGCCTGATACCATAAGCCAGGTCAAAAGGCCCTAGCCCAATCCTGGGAAGTTCATAGCTTGAGAAACAGATGTAATGTTAAACTTTCTTCTAAATATGTTTGTTTGTATTCACAGATAAGTGCTGCTCTTGGCATCCAGCAAACACACACTTGCTGTTTGCAGTTTTCTGTTATTAATGTAGAGTCACATGACTTCCCAAAATGCTGAAAATAAGTGACTATTGGCTCCTCAGGTCTGTATGAGACATCTCTATCATCCTCCCCCAAGTCTCTGGGAACATTGTGGAAATGGTAGTAGAGAGAATGTAAGCACTGGAGGGTAAGGAGGTAGTTCTGCAGAACTTTCTTGCTTAGACATGGCACAGCTATTGCTTCATAAATTTACAGCAGCCGTGTAAGACCTCCACCAAACAGGCCAGTCACTATTCCCTCACGGATAGTGAGGCACTTTTGAGTCCCCACCCCTCCCTCAGGAAATACTGGTAGTCAGTGGCTATTGGGGAAAATGGAGTCATTCTCTTCAATGATGTATCCACTAATATGTGGAGAGAAGGAGTTTGTTGGGAGGAAACAGGGAAGGAATACTATAATGTACTTACAATATAAAGATGTACACACAGATGAATGAAATTTTAAGGAAATTTTTAAATTAAAAAAGTTATAGAAATTGATTCAGGTAGAAGGACCATCTTGCCCAATTCACTTAGGATCTAAAACTAGGTCTTTTTGTGTTTGTTTGTTTTTTTGAGGTAGGGTCTCACTCTGTCCCAGGCTATCCTAGAATTAACTATGTAGTCTCAGGGTCAGCCAATCCTCCTACCTCTGCCTCCCCAGTGCTAGGATTAGAGGCGTGTGCCACCAAGCCGGGTTTAAAACTAGGTCTCTTACCTGCAAAGCTCATTAGGAAACAGTAGGCCCTGTTTCTTTGCTCTTGAAGATGATGTACAGTGTTTTTCAAACTTGAATATGTTCCTAAATCATGCTTGCTGGTTAGAGAGCAGATTGTTGGGCCATGTGATCAGGTTGTGCTCTAGGATGCATTTTACAAATCCATCATTATGCTAAGGCCACTGGTCCAAGGACCAAATTTTGAAAAATGCAGTTATTTATAAACGAGTATCTTCCAGGTTTTAGTAAAGAATGGAGATTTTCCATTCCTGCTCCTCAAAACTGATCTGCTTTGCCTTTTTCTTTTTCTTTTAGATATCACTTAATGGCAATTCCATTTTCCTTGCATCTAAGCCCCAAATTTTTCTATTTATTATTAAATTCCTTATCCATCCCACATTGTAAATATAATCTTCTTCACCACATCTGGATTTTCACTACATGTGGAATGTGACCACGTCTTATGCCTGTGTTATCCAGAGGAAGGTGCTATATCTCTTATCAGGTTTACTACATGGCCCAGATAGTGTTTCTGTGTCTGATCTTACCCACCTGTTTAACATTTAACATTTAAGTTCAAGTCACCCTTCAGTTCAAAGCCCTCAAGTGACTCTTCACCCATTCAGATCCAGAAGGTAGCATCTGTTGTGGCCTTGTGAGCCCTTCAAGCTCAGGTTTAGCTCCTGTTAGATTTTCTTCATGCACAGGGCATTGGCCAAAATAGCTTCCTGCTCTTCCAGTCTAATGCTTTGTACCTTTTACCTCTAAGTGTTCAGCAACATTAACTTCCTCATTTCACTAAGTAAGGTTTGTGTTTACCCTATATTACCCCAATTCTCACCTTGTTCTGGTTACTTTTTAAAAAAAAATAGTTATTTTTTTATCACCTCCTCCATAATTCAACTTGATCACTGAATATATTTCCTGTTTATTGTCTGTTCACTGAGATTGAAATAAATGCCCCAAGAGGACAAGAATCATCAACTGTTTTTCTCATTAAAATATTCCAAGCCCCTATTATGCATCTCATATATACTAAGCATAAATAAATATTTGCTAAATATAAGAATGATTTTTAATATTAGTATAGCATTTCATTATATGCTAAGAAATTCCTTGTTAGTGATCACCATTAGAATCAACCACTCAATATGTACTCATATAAATTTTTAGCTTGTCTAGATTCATAAAACACAAATATCAATATTTTTTTACTTCTACGTAAATCAGAACTTTTCTATGATAGCTATTAGCTAGAAGAGAGATATTTATGCATTGTAATGTGGGCTCAAAATCTTATTAATAATAAGTCTCCTCTCTGAGAAATCTATAATGTAAAACACCAGCATTTGTCCATTACAATAGCAGCTCTAATTCTTTCTGAGTGAAATAAGATATGAATAGAATTACAGCTTAGCTCATTTCAGATTCTTTTAGGACACATTTATCACATACTCCTCATTTCATGGGAAATAGCTGCAATGTTCTTATCTGAAAGCAACTTACTATAAGTAGAGCAAATATAAATTCACTTTGCAAGTATTAAGTAATTAATTTCAAAACATTATTCAGAAATATATCCATATTTAAATTAATACTATGTACTTATTAAAAGTATGTGGACAGACTATTTGATTATGAAATGGCTTCTCTATGTGTTTGTAGAACCAATTTTATATAAAAAACAGGCTGTGATCTGACTCCTTTAACATTTAATTCAATCTTCTGCCCATTGTGACAGCCTCTACCTCAGATGCTAGGATTGTAAGAGGTGATATACTATAGCATGTGACTTACATATGTGTCCCTGGAAGTTCAGAACTGAACTGAAGTACATGAGAAGAGAAACGGGCTGCCATCTTTGCCATATATATATACACCTATATATATGATTATACCTAAGCCTTTCTTCTGATAGCCTCAGACTTCATACTTGGTAGGCAGTGAGGTTTCTGGCTGAGTTCCATGAGAGTGTCTTCTAAGTCCAGCCCTCTTTGATCCAATAAATCATTTAATATTATGCATTCAATATGCTAGAGTGTAAATTTTTTTGGCATGTTGACTCTGATCACTAAAAAATCCCAGAACTTGAACTCAATCATTAATGCATGAGTTAGATGGAGATGCTCTGGTCTTCAAGAAGGAATACTAACTTCATCAACACATACACATACACACGCAATAGGCAGGTACATATTTCAACCACTTCATTTTTCAGATAATTGACAATGGGGTTTGCTACTTTCTCAATTTCATAGATAATTCTTCCATGAGCCCGTATCTTATTGTTATATCATAGAAACTGGGAACTAAAAATGTTAATTATGAATTTATCTCTGGCACTTTGGAAAATGAATACTTTGGTATAGGAAATTAGAAAAACAAGGAAGGGAAACTTGTTTGTTACAATTAGATCATACTGTTATCTTCACGTGTTTCAATAGTCATTTTAGAAATGAATTATGAAGCTTTACAGTGTGGATCTTAGTGATCCACTAGTGGGTAAAAGTGTGTTCTTTAGAGACCATGGCATAAATAGCTTCCAAACTTAACTTTAATCAAGTTCACTAAAATAGGCCAGGCTCAGACACAAGATGACAAGACAATAGTTAGAGGGCACTGGAAGATTTGGCTTTGAAGCCTGCTGCCTTAAAACTCAAGATAATGAAAAATTTAACAATGAATTGTCCCTGATTCATCACCTTTATTTCTGAACTTGCTGGGATAATAAATTTTTAAACTAATGTTTACTCCTGAAGTATTACCTATTGTCTCTAAGAATTGTATGTGCAGTAAATATAGCTCTTAGGTAAGGACAATAACTGAGGATATGCTAATGTCTCTTTTTATATTCTTCCTGGTTAAAGTCAACTATATGGAGAACTACAAAATTTCAGGAACATGAATGTTCATGCAATAACATAATAATACTTTACATTTTATCAGTAGATTACACCTTTTACTTCCATGACTATTTCATGCAGCTATAAAAATGCCTATAGAAACTTGTCTTGATGGGAAACTACATGAATCATACAATAGCCCAAAATGCAAAGCATACAGGCCTGTATAAGTCCTAAACCCATATGATTAGCTACATTCTACCTCTATGTATGACCAAATTCACTTCATCATCTACACCATATACAGCTCTTATAAAATATGAACCAATGTATATGGTAAGATTGCAGATATGTTTCAGCTATATTTTTTCTAATTTTTTTAAAAAATAATTATTTTATTTATTTTTGGAGAGAGACACAGAGAGAGACAGAGGGAGAGGGAGACAGATAGAGATGGGTGCACCAGCAGTCTCTCAGCTGCTGTGAATGAAATCCAGATGTGTGCGCCCCCTTGTGATCAAGTGCGGCTTTGCACCCTTGCACTACTTTTCATCTGGCTAAACGTGGGACCTGGAGATTGGAACCGGGTTCTTGGCTTAGCAGGTGGGTGCCTTAACCGCTAAGCCATCTCTCCAGCCCTATTTTTTCTAATTTTTATTCCATCTCTCTCTCTCTCTCTCTCTCTCTATGTATATACGTATGTATGTATGTATGTATGTATGTATGTATGTATGTATGTATATGGCTTTTGTCATATGAAATAAAACAAGTTAGAATTAGAAAAAAAAATTTCCCTAGAACTTTAACTTCTAAACTCAGCATAGTCAATTGGAGGGAAGGAAGGAGCAGCCTAGGCACCAGAATGCAATAGGCTCACAGGCCAAGGGCCAGACTTGTGGTACTAGTCCCCACTGGCAGGCACTAAGGAAGCATGCACACCCATGGCATATTAGTAAGCCCAGCATGCCTATTGTGTTAATGTGCTTTTTCAAAGCTCTGCTGCAGGCAATCAGCCATCTGCTCAAGGACAATCATTTAGTTAGTGAAAGGTCCCTTCTGAAAACCATATACCTTCATGTCACCCTAACAGTGTTAAGCTTAAAGTAGGCATAGCTGTGGTTGAAAACTATATCATTCTGAAACTTCTGAATACCCCTTGGAGCAAGAAATAGTTCTTCCATTTTTAATGGTACAACATTCAGTGGACAGAAGCTCCTACAATGCCTTATTTTCTCTGATTCTTGCTACTATTTACATGCGTATCATTAAAGAAAAGCTTAATTTTCACAACTATAAAATCCATCTCGGTCTTGAAAAATAACTTTCAGGCTAGAGAGATGGCTCAGCAGTTAAGGTACTTGCCTACAAAGCCTAATTCCCCAAGTTTGATTACCCAGTACCCACGTAGAGCCAGATGCGCAAAGTGGTGCATGTATCTGGAGTTCATTTGCAGTGGCTTGATGCCCTGAAATGCCTATTCTCTCTCTTTCTCTCTCTCGCTCTGTGCCAGGAATACCACATCCTTATTCCCAGCACTCAGGAAGCCGATGTAGGAGGATTGCTACCTCAAAAAACCAAAAGCAAAATAAAATAAAACTTCATATTTAGTCTCATATACCATCCATGCTGCAGGAAGATTAAAGATTTTGTTTTTCCTAAGATCTGTGAAGTTCTGTATCATGGAATAAAAGTATAGTGTGAAACCAGATGTGTGAGAAGTGTTATATGGAAACTTCTGATGGTTAACCTTAATATTTTTATTTATTTATTAATTTGAGAGAGAAAGAGAGAGAGAGAGAGAAAGAAATAAGCAGAATAGGAGGGGGCAGATAGAGAGAGAATGGGCGTGCCAGAGCCTCCAGCTTCTGAAAATGAACTCTAGACACATGTGCCACCTTGTGCATCTGACTTACATTGGTCATGGAGAATTGAACCTAGGTCCTTTGACTTTGAAGGCAAACAAGCACCTTAACCGCCAGGCCATTTTTTCTAGCCCCCTCTGATGGTTAACTTTACATGTCAGCTTGGCTAGACTACAAAGTTCAGACTTTGAGTCAGAGTCTAAATGCTGACCCAACTGGGATTCACATTTATATCCAGTGGCCTTCCATGCGGCAGGCAGTCCTGCATATGCTGAATGGGCCTCATCTGAGCAATTTAAGATCTTAAGAAAGAAAACAGGAATTTTATCCCAAGACTGTACATGAAAAAGCCTGATTTACCATGTGCTAGTCAGCTTATATATTTCAATTCAGGTCTGCAACATGTACGGTTAGAAGAATTCCCAGGCTGGGGGCCTACTGTTGAGATCATGTTGTACCTGGCCCTGTTTTCTTCACATTGTGTAAAACAGTGACATTTTCACATTGTGCCTTTCTCTAAGGGACTCAATTTGAAGGCAGAGACTGGCTGCACTTTGGTGGATAGGTACTTCCATCCGTCTGGCACCATCCACAAAGCACAGGTTGATAATGTCTTATTCTTGGAAGTACAGGGTGCCGTCCTCTCCATGGGGGTGAACTGGAACCGTAGGAACACCAGGGTATATTGAAGTCCTATCAGGAGAACCAAGTCTGAGAACTTATCAGGAAGAAGAAAGGATATAGAACTCCGTGCAAAGGTAGTGGTGAATGCCATGGTGAAAACCCCAGAAGTCTGGCAACTGACAACCTGGTGTGTCTATAAAGGAACAAAAAAGCAGAGGACTCCCATTTGCCTCAGGGCTTCAGCTCAGCTTTGAAATTATTGTTACCAAAGCCTGCTTGAATTGCTCTCTGCTCCTCCACCTGTTTGCCCATCTAGACCCATCATGACGCTGTCTTGACTTTCACTGCTACAGCCTCCACCACACCTCAGTCCTGCAGCTCAACTCTGACCCTGATACTTCACATCTTAGCAAGACAGAAACTTTACTGATTCCCTACCTCAGGCCTCTTTGCTCTTTAACTTTTGGAGTCATGCAAAGCAATTCCTTAAAAGAAAAGAAAAGAAAAGAAACTTTGATTGTTTTTTCCTTGAACAATTCCATCACTTTTCCAGGACCCAGAATTCCTATCTTCCAGATATTGACAGTAGTGCTTGCCTAAGAGCCTACAAACGTTAAGCATGGAGCTGGGGAGATGGCTCAGTGAATAAAACATTAACTGCTTATGCCTGAGGACCCAAGTTAGATTCCCCAGACAACAAAAGGCAGAAGATAGGCTTGGCAGGCTTCTGTAAACACAGCATGATGACAATAAGATGGGAGGCAGAGATAGAAATTTCCTGGAAGGTCAGAAGCTTGTGGTGAGTACAGCAGTGGTAACAGTGAGAAGGAGAGAGACCTTGCCTGGAAAATGCAGTAGAAGGTGAGGATCAAGACCTAGAAGTTGTCCTCTGACCTGAGTGCACAAGCTCCTGTGTGTGTACAGGCATGTGCACACCCAGAGTGAAGTGTATAGGATAGTGTCTGGGACAGGCAAGGCATTAGAGGAACTGTTGTTTGGAAAAAAAAAAAAAAGTCATTGAAACTGTCAATATGCTATTGGGATTTTTTTTTCCCAACTGCCATAATTTTCTTAGTTGGAAACTTCACTGCCTTGAAACCCAGAAACCCTCCAGGGCTTCCAAGCTAATAATACTCCAAGAACCTAAGGAATTAGATAATATAATGCTCTCTCAATATACTTATAAGAGTACTTCTCTGCTGTCTAAATTCAGCCACCTAGTCCATCATTAGTGAATGCTTAGATCAGATCTAAAGTAATAGTCATTCATCGATTTGATACTATAAAATGTTTTAGGAAAAGTCATAAAGATAAAAATTAAGCCCACTGATGCTCATTAAAACACTTTGAATAAATAATTTCCCAGAGGCAAAATAATTAACTAATAATTTCCATCACAGAAGTTCAACCTCATCACATTTTCATGCAGGTTATGTAACAAATAAATAAATTTGTAAAATTAAGTAATATGTTAATATATCTACTCATTTTGTATAAATACAATCCATTTAAACACTTTTCTTTTCCTTTTATTGAGAATTATAAAGGAACTAAAATCTATGCATCATGTACTATAGTTATAAATTATTATTTATTTTAATTTTTTTCAAAAAAATTGAATTCAGGGGCTAGAGAGATGGCTTAGTGCTTAAGCACTTGCCTGTGAAACCTAAACACCCCAGTTCAAGACATGATTCCCCAGGACCCACATAAGACAAATGCACAAGGTGGCGCATGCATCTGGAGTTCGTTTGCAGTGGCTAGAGACCCTGGTGTGCCCATTCTCTTTCGCTCTAATCTGCCTTTTTCTCTCTCTGTCTGTCACTCTCAAATAAATAAATAAATAAAAATTTGAATTCATATTAATTATGGTGAGAATTAAAATAATAATTCCTATAGGAGATATCTAAGGAAGATACATGTGTGTATTGACACACAGATCTATGTTAAATTGACAGGCAGATTGATAAGATGATAAGATACATGTATGCATGATAGACATATACAGAAGTAGATATATGTCTATGTAAGGATGCTTTCTTATATTAATAATTTGGAAACATGGAGAAACATGCTTGTGATTCACACTTAAATTGTCCTCAATGTCTTAATTTTATGGTATCAAGAACCTAGAGAATTTTAAGCAGGTTTATATCCTCAGCCTTTAGTGCAACAGGTTGGTCATATGGTTTTGTCTACATTTTGGCTAATAGGTCATTAGTAAAAACAACTACCAAATCATATTTTGTAAATGAATCTAGTTACTTTCTGCTTTTTTATTTTTATTTTTTTCTGTATGCTGGTAAATGGACTGACTAGGGAAAGAAGTCAAGTAAAACACAAATAAGGCCTGCCAGCTTGAGTGAGGAGAATCCCATAGGGACCAGAGCTGCTCACTGTTTCTGCCCTGCCTGACCATGGATGGTTAAGAATGAAAACCAGAACTACTTCCACATGTAAGATCTTGCGTTTTTTACATCTGTTAACCAGCACAACTCCACTTGTCCCTAAAAACTGCAGAGTCTATCTACCATCAGAAGATTCTAGCCTCCAATTAATTTGGCCCTTGACAGGGTTCCAAATCAGTACAAATATAAATAATTATTCTTCACTCACTAAGAAATCATCCATATTGCAACACACACCAAGCATGCCACCCAAATGGAAAGTGAGTTTTTATGTGTGTGTGCTTTATCATGGGAAGGATTTTTAAACCTGATGGTTCATGCATGCTCCATTGTTTACTCCTTCTACTTCTCATTAGTCTGAGGTGAAACATAATTTTCACCAAAAATAGTTCATTGCATCAATTAAATTACTGTGCTTTCATGTCCCAGAAACTTGGACTTAAAGTGATTAAAGTAGTCAGACACACTAGGTTACTCAACTGCGTTACACCTAAGTTCAGGTGGACTTGAGACAGATCCTTCACAATGTCACCAAGGAGATGCCTTTGCTTGGTTTCCTCATGTGCCTTAAAAACTAGATACTACTGTCTTAACATTGACTTCCCAAGGTCACAAGATGCTTGTAGGGAGTAATCAGTACTAAACACTGTCATTCATGGTCTCAAGAACAGAAAATCAGGATAGTTGTTTCCAAAAAAGCCATGAGGTACTGTTTGATTGACTTAAGTCAGATACCTACCTCAAAGAATATTAGGTGACTATGAATTAGTTTAGTAAACATATGCAGTGTGTGTGTGTGTGTGTGTGTGTGTGTGTGTGTGTTAATCAGTCACAAGGTCAGGTCATGCAAACAAATGGCTTTGGAAAAGGCTTCTTTTACTGACAGTTGTGCTGTTCTTCCCAGAAAAAAAAACAGAATTGACCATATATTGTAAAATACTATTTAATATAATGCAATACTTGTTCATTTGGAAGGTCTCTAAGTGATTTTAGTGTGATTAAATCAGATATGATTCTAGTGTTTCCGCATGAAGGACATCTCATTTGTTGATTAGACAAAAATATTTTACCACAACATTATCTCATTAATTTAAAATAAACAGAATGAAAACAAGTCTACTCAATATTCTGAATACTAATGAAAAGACAATTTGAAATTAGTTGCATATTAGAGAAGATGGTAGATGATGTGAAATCATGATTTGTTAGAAACTTCAGGGAATGACCTGGGAAATGTTGGTTAACAGCTATCAGAAGAAAGCAATGTGAAACAGAACACTTTACAGAACGGATCATGGAAGCAATACAGAGCCTATTCTGGAGAATGGTAGGTCTGGAAGCTTCCTCATCCAATGAGAGGAACTGGCCAGAGGGACACTTAAGACAGAACACTTCAGAAAATAAGATCTAGGAAAACAGAGAAAAATACATGGCAATGATAGAAGAAAGAAAAACCTTTCCTTTTGGAACTCAGTCAAAAGACATCATTTTAAAAGACCACTTCTCAATTGGTTTGGAGGCACCAGGTCAGGAAAAGCACTTCCAGGAAACAAGAGCAAATGTCATAAGACTTATATACTGAAAGCTGGGCAGAAGAATAGCTCTCAACTTTGGGGAACAAACTTTGAATCAGAACTGTGCAGTATTCAATGAGGCATAAACATGGTTTGAGCCCAAATGTGAAGTTTACATAAACACAGGTTCTAGGCAGTGTGCCTGACAGTAGGAAGCACTGCTTTGGGCTGGGGTCAACATTTGCAAATAGACTCCTCAAGCGGTGTGATCAGCACTCAAACATACAGGACTACTATTGTAGACAGCTCCACAACGCTGGGACTAACTTCCAAACAGACACAGTTTGTGGGAAGAAGGAACTGGTTACAAGCTTGCAGGTCTTACATATCCAGGGGAAGTTCCATTAATGTGTAAAAAAAACTGGCTCCCCTTCACAGATACAAGCAGAGAAAACCAACCAAACAGCCAGAAAACACCAAAAAGCAGAAAGCAGGGACCCACAGATGCACAGACTGCTTTCCACATTACTTTGGGCTAGAATTCCATCCCCAGTGACATGCCCTCTCTAGCAGGTTGCTGCAGACTTAAGCAGGAAGTTTTAACCTTAATACAAAGTACCTAAGGCTATGGGGAACATACATTCCAACTACTGCAACTACCCACTGATGGGATTATCTGTGTTATCTGTGACCCTACTTAACAAAGGACCCCCCAAAAGTGAAAATGATACTTTCAACCTGATCTCTGAAGAATCAACCAGAGGTGTCACTAGGATCTTTAAACTGACCTGGGAACATACACCCTTCAACAGGACCTCGTAAAGGCAGGTCCAGTGGTATGGCAGGTATTTGGGAGCCTGGGACTTGAACTCCAACAGGGATTTGGGACTGGAATAAGGAAACATCCACTCTATTCATCATCCCTTCACATTTATTTCCTCCTTTATTTAATTTGAAATGTCAGTTTTGCAGACCATCTCTGACTTAATATGTTTTCATCCCCCTTGTCTTCCTCTATTTTCTATTTTCTTCTTTATTCTCTTTTCTTTTTGCTTTTTTTTTTCTCAAAGAACAAAGACTAGCTTTATTTGTAGTGTCGCTATGTCTCAGTCTCCTGTTTTAGATTATATGATTGAATTAATTTCTTTCTGTTTTCATTCCCCCTTTTGGCCAAAGCTATCTCAATCTTTCCTTGTTTTTCCTCCATATTGTACAAATTTGCTCTATTGAGCCAATATTTAATCACTAGTCTTTATTTTTCCTTACGTACCCACAATGCCAATTATAATAGTACACACAGAATAATTAGTGCTTCTTTACTTCTGAAAATGACAGCAAATATATTTTTTACTATTACTGTATTTGCATAGCGGGACTACACTTTGATACTGAATGATTCTGTAGATAGTATTTTACTCTCAGTGGAAGAATGAGTATTGAGCCTGTTGTCCTGAAGAATAGTCCAACATAGGAAGCTGACACCTCAACCGTAAGACAAGCCAGTCCCACTTGGACATTACAAATTGTTCAAAAACAGCAATCTAATCCAGATGTACAAAGAATAAGAAACATGGAACACAAAGGTCACATGACCCCTCTAAAAATTACTAAGCCCACAGCAATGTTCTTTAATGGAACTGTATTCAATGAAATTCCAAACAGAATTCAAAAGAATAATTACAATCATGTTTACATAAATTACTTAGGATGCAAAATAAATGCCCAAATGAAACTCAGGACAAGACAAAAAAATAAAGAAAGTGAATACAAAATATGAAAGTGGAATTCAATAAAAAAATACTAAAAACAATTCTGAAATATTAGACATGAAAAATTCAATAAGTCCAATAAGAAGCTCCATGGAAAGTGTCACATATAGAATCAATCAAGAGAGAAAAATATAAAGGCTTGAAGATAGATAAAGAAATAGGCATATTCAGAAAATATTCAGAGAGATACAGATTAAATAATAAGAAAGTATAAAAAGAACATTTAAGATCAATGGGATATGTGATAATATCAAATCTATGAATTATGGGCATACAAGAAAGAAGAATTTCATGCTAAAGACATAGAAAATATTTTCAATAAAATAATAGCATAAAATCCCCCAATGTTAGAGAGAGATTTCTGTCCAGGTCCAGAAGACATTTAGAACATTGACAAAACAAGAACAGAAAAGAAAGTATATTGGATGTTTCAAGTGAGAAATACTAAGTCAGATAGAATGAAAATATGTTCAGAATATAACAATAGAAACTTTAAAACCTAGGAGGACCTGGAATGATGCTTATAAATCTCTGAAAGTCAATTACAACCAACCCAGGCAATTATAATCAGAAAAATAATCTTTCATAACTGAAGAGAAAATGTAAAAAAAATTTCCACGATAAAAACAGGTTAAAGGAATTCATGTCCACTAAATTAGTTCTTTACACAATATATTTTCAGGAATACTTCAGATTGAAGAGAAAGATAAATGCATCCATGAGGCTATCGCCAAGAATAAACCACACTAGAATAGCAGCTAAGCACATGAGGTAAAGAAACACACTGAACACTACAAGATGACAGGAATTAATACACAACTTTCAAAAATTTCTGCATATTAATGGTCTAGATTTCCCAGTCAAAGATTAAAGATAGCATAATAGGATAAAAAATAGGATCCATCTTTTTTTTTTTTTTCCCAAGAAACACACTTTCGTCAAAGATAAACACTTCCTGGAGTGAAAGCATGGAAACAGGTACTCCAAGTAAATGGAAACAGGAAATAAGCAGGTGTCACTGTTCCAATATCTGACAAAATAGAACTTTAAGTGAAAATAAGTCAAAAGAGATATGAAAGGCCACTTCAGACTCATTAAGGGAATCTCAATAGGACATTACAACTTTAAACAAACCTAGTAAACATGGGTAAACTGAATTTCATAAAATAAACACTCCTACATATAAAAGTATAGATTGATCTCAACATAATAATTGTGACTTCATATCACACTGCTCTGCAATAGACATGTTGTCTAGACCCCCTGAAAACACAAAGAAGCATCTGAGGTATGTAATAACAGATATGAAATGTACCTAACATATATTTACAGAACATTGCATAGAAACATTGCAGAACACATATGCTTCTCAGCAGCAGCCCATGGAACTCTGTAGTATATCTTTATAGTAGGATTCAACTCAAGTCTTAACAATTACAGGATAAGTAAACTAATTTCTTTTATTCTATCTGACCATAATCAAATAAAAGTAGAAATTGACAGCAAGAGAAGCTAAACGAAAAAGAAAAGGGGTAGAAAGATGGCTCATAGTTAAGATGTTTGCCTGAAAAGCCTAAGGACCAGGGTTTGATTCCCCAGTACCCATGTAAACCCAGATGCACAAGGTAGCACATGCATCTGGTTTTTTTTTTGCTATGGCTAGAGGCCCTGGAGTGCCCATTCTCTCTGTCTCTCTCTGTCTCTGTCTCTCTCTTCCATATATATATCTGCCTTTCTCTCTCAAATCACTCTTTCTCAAATAAACAAATAAAATAAAATATTTTTAAAATGTATAAACCAATGGACATTGTACAGCACGATATTGAATAAGGAATAAAGCATCATACAAAACAATAAGGAAATAAAAAAAATCTACAATCAAATAAAACTGAAAATGCAACATACCAAAATATGTGGGATGCAATGAAAACAGTCTTAAGAGGGAAATCTAATTTTTCCATAGTAAATTCCTAGCTCATTTATAAAATTTTCTCCCTCTTTTAAATAAAAATTTAGAGTGATTAGGCAAGCAAACTGCTCACACTGCTGGGGATATTATTTTTCAAGATACAGCCTTATCCCACCTTTTACTCAGCACATGAAATATTGTCCTTTAATTATATTAAATATAAGAGCTAGTTCAGAATTAATACAATTAGTATGAAAATACAGCCATAATCATTGTGGTGCAAAGAAATAAGCATACATGCAAGGAGACTACCAGTATAATTACATCATTTTCTGTTTTGAAATAAGACAATTAGTTTTAAATAACAATGACAATGACAGTTCAGAATCACAAACATTTCTTCTAACATTATTTCTCAATGAATGCTTATTAGAAATTACACTTTCAAATCATTGGTTCCTGACAAAGTGAATTAAGATCTTTTCAGGTCTTAAATGACAACATACTTTTTAAATATAAAAGGGTACAAATTTCTCATGTTTCAATTTTGGCAATTGTATGTCTATTTATATCACAGCTAGAAATCTAATTTTAGACATTTCCCTATCTTATGAGTAAGCCACCAGTCTAGAAGGTTCAAGATATCTGTAGTGTGTATGTGTCTTATCATTTCATCCCAGGACAGATTCTAAAGCAATTTAAAAGACAATATATTTGTTATTTTTTAAAAATATTTATTTACTTATTTGAGAGAGGGAGAGAGAAAGAGAGAGAGAATGGGTGTTCCAGGGTCTCCAGCCACTGCAAACGAACCCCAGATGCATGTGCCACATTGTGCACCTGGTTTACATGGGTCCTGGAAGATCAAACCGGGATCTTTTGGCTTTGTAGGCAAATGCCATAACTGCTAAGCCATCTCTCCAGACCAATAAAGAAATATTTTGAATGAGCAAGGAAAACTACTGGATTAAAGGAACACATAGACTCTAAAAAATATATTGAACAACTCAATTTGAGTAAAACAGAAAACTCTGGAGAAATATGAATGGGGTCATCTGCAGAAGATAATAAACTCAGCAAAAGTTCTTATACATGGATCAGACATATACCTTTAGACTTTGGTTTTGGCAATATTTCTCCCAGGTGATGATTTAAAATGTACTAGGGAGTTCAGTGTGTTAGTTAGACACTGTTGCTGTGTGACCTGATTAAGAAGAGTCAGGATAAGGCTGACTAGAATAAACTCTACTTCAAAGACACTATCAAATTTTTAAATGCTTTTGGATTTAAACTGTGAATGAATATGAGGATATCTATAAAGTACAGAGAAAAAGAGTGACCATGAATAGAAAACAAGTAACTGAATGGGAGAAGAAAACATAAAAGCCCCTCAGAAGCTCTTTCTCTCTGACTTGACCTCTTTGAGTGGCACTGGGGATTGAGACCTCAAAATTAGACTGATCAAAATGAAGATCTCCACATAAAAGCAGAAAAAGTATCTAAACTAATAGGTATACAGTTTATACCACAAAAACACAAGAAGTATCAAAAGGCATAAGATCATAAGTTTTCAGCAACGAAATTCAAAGATACTGAATGGATAAAATGCTACATGAAGATTTTAAAAGCTAATAAGGGGGAAAAAAATTGATGACCAGAAAAAGAATACAAATGAGCTAATGACTTCAGTCTAAGATGTGGAAAAGCATGTCAGTAACATACAGAACAATGTTAGCAAACTGGAAGAAAAAATCAGTAATAAGGATGAATAAGTCAGTAACGTGGAAGAAAAAGTTATCAAGGAAATTATGATTTTCATAAACAAACAGAAATTTTGGAAATGAAGACTCTATGAATCAAATTAAAATAAAGTTGGAAAGAATAAGCAACAGACTTAACTAAGCATGAGAAAGAATATTAGGGATGAGGACTAGGTTGCAAGAATATTTAGATATTAATAAGGAAGACAAAATAAGTGAGTGTGATCTCACAGAACTCTGTGTTATTATCAAGAAAACAAATCTGCAAACCCATAGGAGAGGGTAAAGAGCCAGGATAAAGACTAAAACAATAAAAAAATTCAATTATAACAGCATATTTATAAAACATAGGGAAAGAAATGGACATTAAAACACAAACAAAAGAGATGAATAGAACTACAAACAGACATGATCATAGAGGATCTTCTCCACAGCTAATATGTCAGAAAATACAAAACAGTATAAAAAAGTAGTGGTAAAACACAAAATTACCAACAAAGGCAGACATATAAGAATAAAAATTCTCATCTCCAACCTAAAATCCAGGAAAGCACATGATGATATATTTTAAACACTGTGAATAAATAATTATAAGCCAAAATTGTGATATACAGCAAAGTCAATTTTTAAAAGTGAAAGAGAAATAATGACATTTTATGATAAGCATGAATGAAATCATTTCATGACCATGAAGCCAATATTGCAGAAGGCACACTAGGTATGGAGGAGGAAGAAAGACAATCTTAATCATGAGAGCACAAGAAAGAGTAAATTTCATGAGAGGAAAGGCAGAACAAAGGAGAGTACATAGAGACCCATCATGAGTAACATAGTAAACCAGCAACACCTTAATACAAATGGGTAAGGAATAAAACAACAAAGAGTAACCCAACCAACCAGGAAAAAAATATATATATATGACTTGGTAAACACTTCTCAAGAATAATAGCCTTAAGTGTAAATGGCATCAACTCACCAATAAGGAGATGCAGACTCAATAATAAAATAAAATTAAAAAAAGAGAAAAAAATCTCTATACAATGATCAGCTGTCTCCAATAAACACACCTCACTAGCAAAGAAAATGAAAGATTGAGAGTCAAATTATGTAAATTAATCTAAAGTACAAAATCAACAATCTGTACAGTTAAATGTCACCATAGGTCAAATGGATATAAAAATATTTATAAAATATTCTATACAAAAGGAGCAGAATATACATTCTTCTCTGAAGTCCATAGGATATTATATAAAATAGACTACATTCTAGGCCACAAAAGCAAGTCTTAAGAAACACAAAATAATGGGGAAAATCTTCTTATATTTTATCAGATCATACTGGAATAATGCTAGAGAATGCAAGAGAAATTACAGAAACTATATAAATAGTTGGTGTGGTGGTTTGATTCAGGTGTCCCCCATAAACTTAGGTGTTCTGGATGTTAGGTTCCCCAGCTGATGGCAAATGGAAATTAAAGCCTCCTGGAGGCAGAGCATTGTTGGGGGCGGCCTTATGGGTATTATAGCCAGCTTCCCCTTTCCAATGTTTGGCACACTCTCCTGCTGCTGTTGTCCACCATATGTTGGCCAGGGGGTGATGTCCACCCTCTGCTCATGCCATCATTTTTCCTGTCATCATGGAGCTTTCCCCTTGAGCCTGTAAGCCAAAATAAACCTCTTTTTTCCCCACAATCGGCTCTTGCATGGGTGATTTTTACCAGCAATGCGAATAACCTGACTACAACAGTTGGAAACTGAAAATTGCACTCTTGAACAAATTAAAGTTCATTAAACAAATTAAAGAAGTGAAGAATTCTAGAATCAAATGTGTAATCCAATATAAATGAATGCAGAACCTATCAGAACCTTTGATTATACCTAATGCAGTTTTGAAAGAAAAAAAAGTTTGTAGTTACAAGTGATTACTTGAAAAATTAGAGAGCTCTAAAAGAAATAATCTCAAGGTCTTAGAAACCCCTCCAAAAAATCAAGGTCAAAAGGAGGTGGTGGTAATAAAAAAGATCAGGGTGGCTGGAGAGATGGCTTAGTGGTTAAGGCATTTGCTTGCAAAGCCTGAGGACCTGGAATCAAATCCCCAGTAACCACATAAAGCCAGATGCATAAGGTAGCACATGTGGCTGGAGTTCGTTTGCAGTGACTGGAGGCCCTGGCATGCCCATTCTCTCTCTCTGTTTAACTGTCTCTCTCTCTCAAATAAATATAGAAGCAGGATGGAAAAATAATTAAAATAAAGATCATGCAGAAATTAATGAAATGGATAAATTGAAAGAATAATACATAGAACAAATCAAAAAAAGTTTTCTATTTAAAGAGAAGCCAAATTGGCAAGCACCTAGCTAATCAGACCAAATTAATCAATTAATAAAATTAGAGGTGAAAAGAGTGGTTTTCAACATATTCCAATGAAATTCAGAAGATCATTAGGTAATACTTTGCAACATCTGTATTCCAAAAATCTGCAAAATCTAGAAGAAACAGATACATAGGGATCTACCTAAATTAAATGGAAAAGGAAAATACATTGTAAACATGTCCATAATGAGCAACACGCTTGAAGCAGTAACAAAAGTCTCCCAGCAAAGAAAGGCCCAACATGATGTAATTCCCTACTGAATCCTACCAATCATTAAACAAGAGCTAATACCAACACTCTTCAATCTGGGTCACAAAATATAAAGGGAAAGCACACTACCAAACTCAGTCTATCAAGCTAGTGTTTATACTACCTAGTATTGATATTCATACTGAAGAAAAATACACAAGAAAACTACATATCAATTCTCTTGATAGGCACATATAACAAAAAATCTCAGTAAAATACTTAGAAATCAAATTCAGGAAGGCAGAAAGAAGAATACTGTAGCAGACAGCTTCAGGTTTGCTGAGATGAACTTCCAGAACAGGCACAGTTATGGAGGAAGGGATATCATTTATTGAAGCTTACAAATCCAGGGGAAGTTCCATAGTAGCAGGAGAAGCAGCCTGCTCTTCACAGGACCAGGCAAGAGAGAAAAAGCCAACCAGCCACCACAGCACACAGAGCAAAACTACTGCTGCCAAAAGGTCACACAGCATACTTCAGGAACTCCTGCTAGGCACTTTTACATATCTTTACAATGGAATCTCAAACCCACACCATTAACACCTTAAGACTGGCCCCCCAGTGACATTGCCTCTAGCAAGGTGATTGCAGATGCAAACTATAACTAATAAAACACTGAATATATTGGGGGACAATATATTCAAACTACCACATTCTGCCCCTGGCCCCCAATATATTTAGCTCCTGGTCCCCAATAGATTTATAACTATCACACATTGTAAATTGTACTCAGTCCAATTTCAAAGGTTCTCACAGTCTTGATCAACTTAAGATAGTGAGTCCTGTAAAATCAAACAAGTTAAATACTTTCAACATGTAAAGGCACAGAGTAAACATTTTAACTGGTATAAGACATAGCAAGGAGAGACTAGAATAATGCAAACTCAACCACCATCAGCAGTCATCAAACTTCTGCAGTTCAAGTTCAATATAACCATAGACTGACAGTCTCCAGGTTTTCCAATCCCGCCCCTCCAGCTGGGCAGAGTTGCCAGGGAAAACTTTCATCCCATGCCAACACTGCACTCCATGGTAGCCCTTTTGCACAGTCCTGGTATATCCAAAACATCTTCAGGTCTCCATGCAAACCACGGTCCATCTTCCAAAAGGCTCTTCCAGCGTATTCCTCAGGGACTTCATGCCCTGCCTCATGCCGCATCTCAGCAGCGGCTCCTGGAACCATGTGCAATTCATGACCACTCCATGCATTTTTCATGCTTCCAAAACTAATACCAGGTGTGCAGGACACAGCCATATTCTTAATCCAGGGATGAAATAAATCATAGCCTTGAAAAGCAGATTCCTTCTCCAGTTAACTCTTTTCAAAAAGTTTGCATTTCTAATAGTCTTTCCTCAGGCATCCTCTCCATTGTTTTAATGTAAAAGCAGTCGGGCCACCTTCCTTCCACCTTCCTTAAGATTGCTAATGTGTTTGACAATAGCAGCTCCAGTAACCTAAAACCAGTCTCAGTGCCTCTACTTTTAACTTGCTTGAGGTTTTCCAACTTAAAATCTTAAATTTCTCAGTCCGATATCTTTAGCCAAGCACATCAGTCCATTACAAATTTAACTTTGATCAAACACTCTGGGCCTGGGCAGCAGAATGTAGCCATCCCTTATGCCAGTAGCCCAGTTCCAACGAAGTCCTCTGCATTCTTTCCTTCCTCTTAGAAAGCTCATAAGCCAAGCCTCGAAGTTCAATACTGTCTGCACTTAGCATTCTCAAACTCTCATCAGAATAGTCCATAAAACTTGGCTTACCATTCCAGAAGGCATCTTCAGTTGCAAGCACCAAGTCCATGCCCATTCCTCCAAAACAAAGGTTCCAAAAGATGAATATCCACATGGTCAGGTTCATCTCACCCCACACTCCTTGGTACCACTTTACTGTAGCAGACAGCTTCAGGTTTGCTGAGATGAACTTCCAGAACAGGCACAGTTATGGAGGAAGGGATATCATTTATTGAAGCTTACAGATCCAGGGGAAGTTAAATAGTAGCAGGAGAAGCAGCCTGCTCTTCACAGGACCAGGCAAGAGAGAAAAAGCCAACCAGCCACCACAGCACACAGAGCAAAACTACTGCTGCCAAAAGGTCACACAGCATACTTCAGGAACTCCTGCTAGGCACTTTTACATATCTTTACAATGGAATCTCAAACCCACACCATTAACACCTTAAGACTGGCCCCCAGTGACATTGCCTCTAGCAAGGTGATTGCAGATGCAAACTATAACTAATAAAACACTGAATATATTGGGGGACAATATATTCAAACTACCACAAATACACATCACAAAACACAAAGTTAGTTCAATATAAACAAATCAGTTGATGTACATAGTATGGCACATAAGAACAGAAATCACATGAACATCTCAATAGATGTAATAAAGGCCTTTGGAAGAGTTTAACAATTCTTCTTGTTAAGAGGACTGGATGGAATGGAATGGAAGAAATATACACCAACATTACAAAGGCTACCCATAATAAATCTATAGTTAAAACTAAGTAAAGTGGAGGAAACCTGAAAGCATTTCCTCTAAAATCAGGACTAAGACAAGGGAGCATATTCAGTCTTACTCATCCTAGATCAGTGGAATAGCATGAATGGTCTAAAAACAATCCCACACAGCTAAAGCCCCACAAAATTTTATTTTTATTTATTCATTTGACAGAGAAAGATGGAGAGAGAGAGGGAGCATGCCAGGGCCTCTAGCCACTGCAAACAAGTCCAGATATGTGCGTCCCCTTGTGCATCTGGCTAAGGTGGGTCCTGGGGAATCAAACCTGGGTCTTTTGGCTTTGCAGGCAAATGCATCAACCACTAAGCATTCCCTCCTGCCCCCCACCGGACACAAAATTTTAAATGTTATGAAAATCCTACACTAAAAAAGAGATAGTGTCTTCGACACATCGTTTTAGGAAAGCTGAAAACAATTTATTGAATTGACTCTTTTTCAATGTATGATATTGATTCCTTTGGTGACCTCCCATTATAGTTAGGAAAAAACATTCCAAGTTTTTTTGATATGGAAATTTAGTAAGATGTTGGTACAATGCTGTGTTCCAAAGGCAATTACATTTCATGTCTTCTGTTCTTACATAATAAAATTGCATGCATGCACACACACATGAGAGAGAGAGAGAGTGTGTTCTCTGTATATTTCCTCATGACTACACTGTGAGCTAGAAGAAAGGTATTCTACATCTATAATTTACACATCCTCCCTATCTACAGTGTGGAAATTTTTATTCATATTGCAGAGAATAGGAAACTTTCCAGTGATAAATAAAAGTGGCATTATAACTTATATGATTAGACTACACATATACATACTACACATTGGCTTGTTGTTCTGACATACAGGTAAATACTAATCAAATATATGAGTGGTTAGTGTTATATTTTGTGACTGTTCACCATTCATCCACTCTTACTGACTTCTCATAACTGGAAAGATGTAATGAAAGAAGAAGAAGCAAACCTCTTCTTCCTACCACCTCGAATATTTCCAACTATTAGACACTGAATACATGTTTATTTATGAGTGCTTTTATGTATCCAAAGGCATATTTAATATCATTTACTAAATAAGCATTCAGGAAACTAGAAAAGAAACCTCAGTTTTAGAAAATATAGGTTTAAAATTTATATATATATATATATATATATACACATATATATATATATGAAATATACTTAAGATTTTTCTATTAAAAAGACTAATTAATAGGAAAATGCTCTTACATACACCATGTAATTTTCTTACAGAAGCTTAACAAAGATTAGTCAGAGTCTATTGTTTTACTATTTAGAAAGGCCATCACAGATTTATTTAGACACATTTTGGGAAGATAATTATTACCATGGACTTACGTGTGACAGTGAAATAATATGAGTTTTAAGAGGCTAGAGATTTGTATCAGTTTTTTATTTTTGCAAATCTACTATGGAGAATGGACCAAAAGTTCTTCTGGTTTGATTTTTTAAAATTATATTTTATTTACTTATTTATTTGAGTGAGATAGAGAAAAAAAGAGGCAGAAAAGGAGAAAGACAGAGGAACACATAGAGAGAACGGGCATGCCAGGGCCTCTAGTTATTGCAAATGAACTCCAAAAACATGTGCCACCTTGTGCATCTGGCTTACATAAGTTTTGGGGAATCTAACCTGTGCCCTTAGGCTTCTCAGGCAAGTGCCTTAACTGCTAAGCCATCTCTCTAGTCTCTGGTTGGATTTTTAAAATAGAAAAAAATCAGGATGTATATGCAATATTAGATTGTTAGTGGAGACATTTAAGTATACTTTAAATCTTGATGTAATTTAACTTCAGCTACCTAGCCATTCTGTTTGTCTTTTACATAGCCAACACCACACTGACCATATTTTCATTACAAGTACTGTAAGTGCAAAGGAAAAATTCATGGTGAATTTTGTCCCAGGAGCACAATCCTTCACAGCAGAAGTTGTGAAGTTTCCCTGAGGGAAGTGCCTTTCTGTTTGCAATTAAAGAACAGGATTACAACCTCAGAAAACTGCTGAGTCTATTGAATTATCCTTGCACATGTGTGTATGCAAAAGGACACACGTTAGTGTTATTCCTGAGGGACATAATATACCAGAACTTTTTTTTTTTTTTTTTTTTTGACATAGGGTCTCTTATTGGCTTGAAACTCACCAATTAGGCCAGGTTGGCTGACCAGCAACCACCAGGAATCCTCCTGTCTGTGTTTTATTAGTGTGGGATTAAAAGCACTTTAAAAGCACTCATAACCATTTCTGGGATTTTTACATGTGATCTGGAGATCCAAGTCAGTTTCCTCATATTAATAAGCTGAGCACTTTATTATCTGAGTCATCTCCTTAGCTCCTAAGTCACATTTAAAATCCAGTCTATAAGCCTAACTGTAGATTTCTTAACAGAAATTAGAGAAGTGGAATGGCATGCCTCAAGACCTGAAAGAAAGCAACTGTCAAACAATATGACTTGATGTAGCCATGCTATCCTGTAGAATTGACCATCCTCACAAAAAATGCTTCAGGATGTCCTACATTCAGAAGTGAAGAAAGATAATTTCCATTATAACAGAATAAGAAAGTATAAATACTACAATAGATTAGATATTAAAAAAAGAAATAGAAAAGACTCAAAGATTATTAAAGTAGTGAACCATCAAACCACAAAGATAAATAGGAGAAGAAGAAATACAGATGTTATATCAAAACAACTAGGAGAAAAACAACAAAATAGGCACAAATCTACAACTTCCATTGATTCTTTTACATGTAAGTAGTAACAACTCTCATGTTAAAACCAAGACCCAGTGCTAGGGCAATAGTTTACCCATTCCCTGCATTCGCATAAATAAATGGGACATGGGAGTAATGGTGGGGTGTCATTGTTATCCCAGCACTGGGGGTGGCAAAGATAGATGAATCCATTAGGCTTATTAGCCACACTAATCCACTTGCTGGGCCAAGGAAAGTCTTTGAAGAACAGCAGCCAAAGCTGTCTTTTGGGCTGCTCATGTCTTCTACTGCACCACATGCACACACACAAACTCACACACACACACACACACACACACACACACACACACGTGCGTGCACGCACAGAGCTGTCACTATATTGCCTAAAAACACATTGCTTTTCAAGGAAAAAAACATTCAGAATGAGCATAAAAGGATGAAACTTTATATTTTAATAAAATGGAGTCTAAAAGTTAACAGGAATACTCATAATATGGCTGACAAAATAGACTTTAAGTCATAAACTATACACAGTATAGGGCATGTTTATGTAAAGAGAATATTACACCTAGGAGGAATGGTTCCATACAATAACAGTAGGTGGTGTTAGTATTCCACTTTCACCAATGTACATGGATCATACAAAGTATTTAAATAAAACACCAGTTTTAAAATATACAATATATCTATAACAGAGCTGTCCAGCTTCAGAATATATATTCTTTTCACTGCAGCATTGAACTTTCTCTAGAGACCATGTATCTGGCTACAAACAAATCCGTAACCAAGTTAGACATTAAAATCATATCCTATATCTTTTCTGATCATAACAGAATGAAACAAGAAGTCAAGAGCAGGAGAAAGTGTATGAATGATGCGATAACATGGAAATGCATTTTTGAACCAGCAACACATTCCTGAAGAAGTTAGAAGAAATGTTAAACAGTTTCTTGAAACAAATGAAAATGGAAATACAATATATGAAAACCTCTTTGATACAGCAAAAGCAGCAAGGGGGAAAATTTATAGCAATAAATGTGTACATTAAAAAAATGAAAGATTTAAAACCAGCAACCTAATGGTGTATTTTTTTTTTTTAATTTTTATTTTAGAGAGAGAGAGAAGGCAGAAAGAAAGAGAGAGAATGGGCTTGTCAGGGCCTTTCAGCTGCTGTGAATGAACTCCAGACATGTGGTCATTGTTGTGTCTCACTATATGTGGGATCTGGCAGATTCAAATAGGAGCCCTTAAACTTTGCAGGCAAGCACCTTAACTGCTAAGCCATCTCTCCAGCCCTAATGATGTATTTTAAGAATTTTGAAAAGCACAAACATATCAAATGTATGTTCAAATTAGTAAAGGAAGGAATGTATAAAAGTCATAGCATAAGTCAATGGCATAGTCTATAGGGACAGTAAGCAAGGAGGAAGAAAACAAAAAATTGATTGTAAAAAAATTAAGGAAAATTGATAAACTTCTAACTTGACTAAACAAAGTGATAAGATCCAAATGAATAAAATCAGAGATAATAGAAGGATATATTACAATGGATATCACAGAAATTCAAGTACTAGCAATTACTATGAATATTTTGTGGTAATAAAATGGAAAATCTTGAAAAACACATACACATTTCTGGACATATATATGACCAACAACTTCAACCAAGAATATACAAAACATATACAGAATAATAACATGTAGTTAAATTTAATCACTAAAAATGTCTCTGAACAAATGAAAGCCCAAGTTTGGTGGGTTTCAATGGGGAATTTTAAAGACATTTAAAGCACTAACACTAATGTTTCCAAAAGTGTCTCAGAGCAGAGAAAGAGAAAAAGAAATCCTCCCAAAATCATTCCATGAGGAAGCATTATCTTATTATCAACACTAATCATATTAAAGAGAAAAAAATAAATACTAATATTCCAGATAAGCATAGAAACTTTTCATTAAATACTAGCAAATAAAGTAAAATGATACAATAAAAATACCCAACATTATAATCAAGTTGTTTTCATCCCAAATATACAAGGAAGTTATTACCATATGTAAATTAGTTAATGTAATATATTGCATTAATGGGAAGTGGCATAAAAGTCATATAATCACAAAGTATCAGGACAAAAGATAAGCATAAAAATATCATTAACTTTTCTATAAACCAACAGGAATTTGCTTTGAAAGCATCCCCATTTATAATAGCAACAAATATATCTATCTATTTATAAGATTATCTAAGGAAGTAAATGATTTTGGCAATAAAAGTAAAATCATGAAGAAAAAATATTTAGGCCATTGAAAGGATAAAAATATCTCTTATATCCATGGATTGGATTAACTATTATAGGAAAATGTCCACTTAAAGCCATATACTGATCCAATTCATTTCTTATTAAAATGCTATTATTTGTGGAGATAGAAGAAAAAATCCTAAAATTCATAAGCAAGCATAAAATACTCCAAACAACTAAAGTTATCTTTAGCAAAACCCAAAAAAGCTGGAGGCATTATCCTACCTGATTTCAAGATATAATAGCAAAGTCAGTATGATATTAGCATAAAAAATGCTCATAGAAAAGTAAAACATATTAGCGAATCCAGAAATAAATGAC
The DNA here is from genome assembly GCA_036365145.1 of Orientallactaga sibirica. Taxonomy (NCBI): domain Eukaryota; kingdom Metazoa; phylum Chordata; class Mammalia; order Rodentia; family Dipodidae; genus Orientallactaga; species Orientallactaga sibirica. The sequence goes on from JAEOAD010000006.1 coordinate 25,109,768, forward strand.
AAATCTACTCCCAATTAATTCTATATAGACTTGTCCAAAACATATACTGAACAAAAATCACCATTAACAAATGCTGCTGAGAAGGATGTCCACATGAAGGAGATTGAAACTTGATCCGCATCTCTCACATTGAACAAAAGTTAACTAAAAACATGGATGGAAAGCCTTAAGATAAGACTGAATGCTCTAAGCTTACTAGGGGAACACTTAGAGGAAACTTTCTGGATGTTGGTACAGACAATTATGTTCTGCATAGGGCACCAAAAGCATAAGAAGCAAAAGCAAAAATTGACAAATAGGATTTACATCAAACTAAGACATTTCAGAGAAAACCATTGACCAAGTTGAGGTAGAGTTTACAGAATGGGAGAAAATATTTACCAGCTATTACTGTGGCACTGAATACATTTAGGACCCAAAACAAAAAACAACAAGGAAAAAAAAAAGTAAAACAATTTAAAAATCATATAATCTGAGCTTAAACGTCTCAAAATCATATAAAATTGGCCATTAAAATATGAAAACATATGGATATCTTTATCATGCAAATAGAAATCAAACCTGTAATTACATTTCATCCCACTCAAGTTGGAATGGCTCTTGTCAATCAGTAAAGGCTGGGTAGTGTGTGGAGAAAAAATGACTCTTAAGCACTGTTGATAGGAATAAAAATTAATACTTTCATTATGAAAATAGCATGGAAATTTCTTAAGAAATAGAAAACAGAACAACCATACTGTACAAGGGTTCAAGTCCAGAATACACAGAGGATCCCAACAGTTTTTTGTTTACTATAGTACAATAGCTACGACATAGAATGAAACTAGTTGTCTTTAATCAATGAATGAATAAAGAAAACATGACATCTAGCACAATGCAATACCATTTAGCCACAAAGAAGAAAGAAATTATGTTATCTGCAGGAAAGACGGATGGAGCTAGATTGTGACTGTGAGCAGGGTTGGGGTAGATGGGTGAATGAATGTGGTTAATGTGTGGGGTCTGTATGCATGGCAACATCACAGTGAATGTCATTAAACATTTAATATGTGCTTATCATAAAAATAAAAGTAACAATGAATGCATTGTTTCTAAACCTTTCCTGAAATGATTGCCAGAAAATGGGATGGTATAATAATGAATGTTAAATTATTGGGCAATAAGCAGATATTTTATTTAAACAAATACTCAGCTTTCTAAGCTGTTCTTTAGTTTCCTTTCAGTTTTACTTTTATGGGGGATGTGGGGTTTCCAGGTTGGGTCTTGTTCTAGCCCAGGCTGACCTGGAATTCACTATGTCATCTCAGGTCTCAGGCTGGCCTTGAACTCACATGATCCTCCCACTTCAGCCTCCCTAGTATAAGTGCTGGGATTAAAGGCATGTGCCATCCCCCTTCCCCCCAGGCATTTTTACTTTTTTGTTGTTGTTCTATTTCATTTGTTACATAGAAAAGAGTGAAATATTTTTCATACAATGATTTCATGAAAAGGCTACAAAAAACCTAATGGATAAAATATTTAAAACTTGCATTTTAATACCAAGGAGAATGTATGCTGTGTTTTTGACTGTTATTTAAGTCCAATCTGCAATCTATGCTAGAAATGAGAATTGTAGGTCAGACATGGTGATAAATGCCTATAATCCCAGCATTGGGGAATCTGAGGCAAGAGGATTGTGAGTTCAAGTCCATCCTGGATAACATAACCATGGCCTCTCTCAAACAAAAGAGCACACACAGTACTCCACTGTCATAGCCTGTGGCTACTCAGTACTTTGTATAATAATGTAACATTTGAATACTAATAACAACACTCAGGGAGGCTCTGAGAGATAGAGCCTCATTGCTAATGAGTTTGTCCAAAAGTTCCCCCTCTGCCACTACTTGATTAATTCCTAAATTCAACTTACTATGCATTACTTTTTAATTATGAATATATTTTGCACAAATGTGGCTTGATCTATCCATGAACGAGAGAGATATTTTGAGAAAGACTCAAATAGATTCAATTACCATTGCACATTACTTTCAAATCTATTAGAAGATGTAACTAAGGATGGAAACACTAGACCATAGGCAAAGACCTTCAAAAATTATACCATGATAGAAGCTTTAAAAAAACAAAAAGTAGGGCTGGAGAGATGGCTTAGTGGTTAAGGAGCCTGCCTCCTAAGCCTAAGAATGCTGGTTCCAATCTCCAGTAATTCCAACCTCTAGATCCCACGTTTAGCCAGATGCAAAGGGGCGCAATGCCTCACGTGACCACAAGAGGGCACATACATCTGGATTTCGTTCTCAGCAGCTGAGAGGCTGCTGGCACACCCATCTGAATCTGTCTTCCTCTCACTCTCTCTGTTTCTCTCTGTGTCTCTCCCCAGCCCCCCCCCCAAAAAAAAAGTAGGTTAAAAACCATGGATTTAATATAATTAACGAATATTCAAAAATTCATTGCCAAATGAAGTTTATTTTCTTAACAAATATATTAAGAGAAATGTGATTATTGAAAAAGTTTGTACACTTTAGTTATGACATGCATAATTGAATCTATAAAAATAACCTGGTTAAGGTAGTCATCTGAGCAAGGCTATATTGAATGTTTTATTGTTTTTTCAACACCCACTTTGCTCAGTGAAAATTAAAAATGAGTTTTTCTTTATATATTAGCCTGATCTAAATTTTATTTAAGCAAAATTCTGCAATAATTGCATTTTTATATGCCACATTTTTTTCCAAGTAGACATTGTAGAAATTGTGGCCTAGAAACACATATTTTATAGTTAAATACAGTGTAATGTCATGTCCATGCTACAACCTGCATTCCACCATTCTCCTTACTGGGTCAGCAGAGTTTTTAAAAATCATTTTTCAGCACAATAACTGAGTACTTTTAAATTTTCAGCAGGAGAATACCATGAAACCGAAACAATTTCAAGCATCTTTTTCTCTCTCAGAATTGTTATCATGAATAGAAATGCACAATAGAACACAAGGTTTTTCTTAAGCAGAAAATTAATGGGAGAAAAAGCAGTAAAATAAATGATTTACATATTTCCTTCTATGGTTGCCTATTGTTATGGAGAAATTTGAATAAATGTAACATAAAATAAAGCTCCAGAAGACAAGGAAAGCGGCATCATGATAACTTATTCATGAATCCACATATGAAGTCTATCAGAAAAGGTTGTGACTTCCTTTGAAAAAGGTCAGTTATATCTGGACTTTCATTACAAGTCCAATCTGTTCCATAAATCAGATGTGGCACCAGGTAGACTCTTTTCTACCAAGTAATCAGTATAAAATTACTGAGGCTCTCCTTTCCATTTGGAATCCTAAGGTACTACTTCTGCAGCCCTGCTGCTCACTGGTCCATGTCTTAACATCACCCTACACTCAAGTGACATGAATGCATTGGCTCTTGAAATGTGGCCTCAATAACACATACCAGGGGTCTTTGATCCTCAAAACATATGTTTAAATAGTCGTTTTTTAACATATAAAATACATTCTATGCAGAGCTAGCTTTGTTTAAAGCAGTTTTATATGTACATTAAAAACACTGAAAATATACAAAGATATTTTTTTTTTTTTTTTGCAGGCTTACTCTGGGATACTCACCATACTGGTTTACTGAGCCCTATTCCTCCGAATTTTAGAAAGTGTGTTTTTTAGATGCTTGGGATCAATACAGGAAATAAGAATGATTCTAATGTGGAAGCTTCAAACTGGCTATGCAAATTTTATTATTTATATGATTCTTAATATATTAGGAGATACCACAGTATTAAGCTGGGGGAGACTATTCAATTTCCACTCTACATTCACTAGATCAGCGATGTTGGGTCAACTTTGAGACTCTCATGTCCTATTAGAGAAAACCATCTGAGGAAAATATTATATAAATAGAAAGTAATATAAATGTGTCTTGCACTGTATGAAAAATCCAATAAAGTTAACATCTATATGAAAGATAAATGACAAGTAAAATTTCAAACAATTGCTTGGGGCTGGAGAGATGGCTTAATGATTAATGTGCTTGGCAGCAAAGCCAAATGACCCAGGTTTGATTCCCCAGTACCCATGTAAAGCCAGATGCACATATTGGCACATGTGTCTGCAGCTCATTTGCAGTGGCTAGAGACCCTGACATGCCCATTCTCTCTCTTTCTACCTGACTTTCTGTCTTTCTCTCAAATAAATAAATAAAATAATTTAAAATGAAAAAGTAATTTCCAGAGTTTCTAAGTCCTGTGCCAATTCAACTCTAACACCTTCTCTGTAGTACATATATATGATATTTTACCTAGTACTTATATTTTGCCCCAACTATATTACAGTTCTGTAAATAATTCCTTAAATAAAAACAAAGAGATAAATTTGCTACTAGAATAGTTTCTAGATAAAATTTCTTTTTATTGTATTACAGACCTTTAAAGGCTAGGACCCAATACTTTCATCCACATTTCCTCTCAACCACAATACTCTTAAGTAGGTTTTTTTTTTTTTTTTAAACCATAGAAGTATTTTAGATTATTGGAGTTGGGAATTGTTAAACATCTTGGAAAGTATAAAAGGTGACATATTAGGAACACTTAATCACAGTGTAGGAAATGAAATCTCATATTCATGCTTAGAAAATTCTTTATCTCTGTCTTCTAGGTTGATAATATTATGTCAGTATACTCCAGGCATCTGGGGATGGTTTTAATAAGCCCTCCTTTCCTTTTATATTTAGTCCTCTCCTTCCTTCTACTGAATCTACACCTTTTCTAAGGACAATGAATTTAAAGGTCTTTAAAGTGTGTGGTGGGGTTAGTATGTAAAGCATGTCCCATAACCTCATCTGTTTGTGATAATGCATCATATTTGTCTCTAGTTGGAGGCAATTTGGGAGGTGGAATTTTGCAGGAGGATGCTTGTTGCTAGAGGTGGGCTTGGGCATGTTACAGCTCAGTTCTCCCTTCACACAACTAACTCACTCTTGTGGCTTCCTGTCAGCTGTTGTGGAAAAATACAATTTCCAGCCTCTATTTCCCACCAAAGGAAGCTTCTCCTTGAGACTATAAGCTAAAATAAACTTTTTTCTCCCAAAGGCTGCTTTTGGTCTGGTGTTTTTCCCAGCTTTAAGAAGGTAACTGCAACAAAACTACTCATTCATTCATTCATTCATTCAGTTAGTTATTCATTTGGAAACAGAATCTCTCTCCCAGGCTGGCCCCATTCTCCCCATGTTACTGAATATGATTTTTATTTCCTGATCCCCTGCCTCCATACCTGAGGGAAGGAATTGAAGACATGCCACCATGCCCATTTTAAAAGATGATAGGGCTCAAACTGAGGCTTTACATATGCTAGGCATCACTCTACTAAGTGAGATATATTCCTTGCCCTGAAGAGTTTGTATATATATAATATATATACAATATATACAATTGTATATATATATACAATATTTCTAAGTTATTATATAATTTTTAAGGTATCTTTGGCAAAATCCTAATGAAGGGAACATTATCTGACCCTGCTGCCTTACAAATAGGACAGTATGTGATTGAGGATGGATGTTGCAGTTACCTTCCTGTTGCTGGGAATAAATGCCCAACCATAAGCAAATGATGGGAGTAAAACATTTACTTTGGCTTTTAGTCTCAAGGGAAGTTTCATGATGGCAGGGAGAAGATGGTAGAGTAGAGGCTGGACATCACTTGTTAACACAGCACTGGCAGATAAAAAGAAAGTGAGCTGAACTCTGTCAAGGAGGAGCTGGCTATAATACATCTAAACCCACCCTTACTAGCACACCTTCTCAAACAAGGCTCCACTTCCAGCTAGGGACCAAGCATTCCAAACCCATAAACCCATGAGTTTTTTTTTTTTTTTTTTTTGGTGGGGGAAGGGGTGGGCATCTGATTCAAAGACCACAGTGCATCTTCTTGTGCTCTAATTGACCATACATCCAAAAAGCATTCACTACAGAAGAAAGTCAGGTTTTTCATAGGAGTAAAATCTTTCAAGTTTCTAGTTATAAAATTAGTGTACAAAATTATAAACTTAATCTTTCTCTGTCTTCTATTTTCTATTATCTCTCTTTTTCTTTCTCTCTTTCTCTCAAAAACACCAATATTTTTTCAGGAGAAAACATCAGAAGAATATTAATCTATAGAAGCATGCATTTTTCATCTTTTATGCTGAATGATGGACCAGTAGCTAAACATGTAAAATCTGATACACACTTCACTAGATTGGATATACTTCTCAGTTGTATGACAGAATCAACAGAAGTACAAAATATATGGTATTTGTTGTAGTTTATGTGCCTCAGGGCACAGAAAAAGTTTTAAGATTTATTTTCATGACACTGTTTTTTCTAGTGCATAATTTATAGATTGAAATAAATGTTTTGTTTTTATTTTTATTTTTTAGTTGTTCAGTATACAGCTACAACCTTCCAGAATAATAATGAATAATGTATTTATTTTACAGAGTATAAAGTGATTTTTAAAAAGGAATGATGATCAAAAAACTTAAAAGTGAGGAAAGTTAGACAGCGTGACACATGCTTGTAATTCCAGCATTTGTGAGGCAAAGACAGTAGAATTGAGAGGTGAAGGCCAAACTGGGCTACATAGCAAGTTCAAGGTCAGCCTGAGCCACACTGCAGAATTCTGTCTCAAAATGAAAAACTAATCAAAATAAGACAGCAAGGGAAGAAGAGGGATTGGCATTATTTTTTAAAATGCACAGTATTTCTTATAAAATATATACTTAAAACATGAGAACTAACAAAATTATTTACAGGGAATCTTTGGTATAAAAGAGAAAAATTGTCATGCACAGTCCTTTGCAAATGGATATCCCTAAAGATTTAAAATAACTCCATTAAGATTTTTCCCATAGAAAAATCTATCACTTAATTTGCATAAATGTCACTAAAGCTATTTGCAACATAAGTAACTATCCCACTTTTCCTGACAGTCTCATTGATGAATATTTATGCAAGAAACACAAATATTCACTAAAAGAAGCAAAGAATGAAATCGTCATATACCACATGTAAATCAATCCCTGTGACTGATGGTTTTAAGCTCGGGTATATCATACTGGAAGGTCCACCATTGTAACCCAATGTGTCATGTTAACTTCAGTGATATGGGCCACATTCTTGCTTGTGGAAATGAAGGGAAATTATTTTCATCTCAGACCCCACCTAAATGTATTTAGAATGCTTATATCTTGGAATAACTAATGAACACTTAGCAGTGTCAAGTATAGCATAGAGAGGGGCAAGGCATGCACTAATTTGTAGAACATTTTGGCTATGAGAAAAACCTCTCTAGAGTACTGCATTGAGATTTTATTGAAGAGGAACTTTGCACTGTTTTGTAAGCAAAAGAGAAGATACTTCTGTAAACAGAAACACAGGAAGAATTTTCAAAACATGTAACCATCATAGATCGAAGGACACTGGCTCAGGTCACTTGTTAGTTTCAGTAGAATATGAACAATGATAAAATAGAGAAACTAAGATTCAATAATTAAAAAAGCACAGTTATTCTCCTTTTTAATTTGAGTATTTGATCTTATCTGTTCCTTAGGTTACCTTATCACTTGAAATTTTGGACCACATGATTCTTCCTTGAGGGAGAATATACTATGCACTGTAGGTTGTGAGACCTCATGGCTGGCCTCTGTCCACTAGGTGCCAGTGGCACATCCCCACTCTAACATAGCAACACCAATTGCCATAGGACATTGGCAAATGTCCCCCCTCACCCCCACAGGAACTGTTATCCGTAACTGTGAATTGATGTTGGCATTCAAATAGCACATGTAATTTTATAGATATAGCTATGTAAGTTAACTAAAGGATTGACCCATAACATTGCTCAGAAAGGCAAATGGCACTGATGCCATTTTCATTGAAAAAGAATGAAATAAGAACATTGAAGACATTGTGACATTTTACCATGAACAAATATAATTTATAATATATATTTTTTCAGTTGAAGTTTTTAAAGTTATCTCATCTTGAACATTATCTCATCTTTTCACTGACGTTTGATGGTGATAATGTATTAATATTTTGGATATTAGGAAGTAAGTTGATATCTATGCATTAGGAAATCATGCCACTCTAAGTTTATATATAGAAAATGCAAAGTTGCATGTTATACTGTGGCTTTGTTCATTCTTAAAAAAATTATATGGCTATGTTTGTAGGTGTGTAAATAATAATACTTGAACTAGGGGCTTGGAGTTTGTTAAAATTATGGTTTGATTTGTATTTAAAGTGGTAAAACTCAGCTAATCTGCATCCCTATTTTAAACAAATGTAAAGAAGAGAGAGAAAGATTACAAAGCAAAATCAAGTATCAGAAAATAACTAATGAAGCAAGTCTGAGCTTATTGAAGTCAGAAACCATTCACAGGGCAATATAGTAAAATGCCCTACTCTTACAGAAACTGCTTAAATCCAGATGTGTAAATGAAGTCATAGAATACCCCATGGGATGCTGGCATATTTCCAGATTTTCTTTTCAAATGGATTACAACTGTCTAATTGAAAATAGCTGATAAACGTTTAAATTAAAGATCTGTATTTAGGGAAGACTATGATTTTTCAGCCATGTTGAATGGGATTTTAGCAGAGTGAAAAGACAGCCTACAGAATGGGGAAAAATGTTGCTGACTACCATTGGACAGGGACTTAATATCTATAATATATAAAATACAGCGAAAAATAAATGCCTAAGCTTTCCAAATCATCCAACCAATAATAGACCAATGAAATGAATAGACAGTTGTTGTCAAATGAAGAAATACATAGTCAATAATGACCTGAGAATATGTAGCCATCAGAGAACTGTAAATTAAAACTGATTAGAAATTCCATCTCATCCTAATGAGAATAGACATCATAAAGAAAACAAATAGCAACAAATGCTGACAAGGATGTGGGGCAAGAAGAACCTTAGACCCTGTTTTGGGATTGTATTTTTGTATAGAAACTATGAAAGGAGGTGCAGACATTCATCAAAAAATTAAAAACAGAACTACTATGTGACCCAGAAAAACTATCATGGTCATACCCTGGAAAGATTTTCACACACCGTAGAAATACTTGCACATAAGTTTACTGCTGCACTATTCACCATCTCTAAGAAATGGTGCCAGCCTCCATGTCCACTCAACAAATGAATGGATCAATAACATGGGATGCACCAGAGGATTTAACCAGCCATAAAGAAAAAGGAAATCAAGACATGTGTAGGAAAATAGATGCAACTGGATGGAGATTTCTATGCTCAATGACATGAACCATACTCAGAAAGACACATGCCACCTGTTTTCTCCCATATGTGGAATCTAGATTTAAATATAGGTATGCATACATGTGGGAGGGGCAGGGAAGTAGGACAGAAACTGTGTGTGAAGGAGAAAGATTTTTAAAAAGAGGAAAGGGGAAAAGACAGAGTAACAGAATATTTGTGACATGAAACCAGAAGGGAGGACTATTTGGAAGGAGGAAGGAGAACAGCAAGAAAGGGCTAGGAAGACACAGAGACACAAAAGAGGAGGATGAATAATAATAAAACATATGTTTCCATTATTTTGCTCAAATTATTCCATTTGCAGCCACATACATAAACACACACACATGCATGCACGCACGCACACACACATGTACACATGGACACACACACACACACACAGAAAGCGAGAGATATATAATTTCATAGAGGAAAAGCTCCAAAATGTGTAAGCTTAAGATAACCTTTGGTGTCATTATTATTGAAGATTATTGTGGAATGTAGGATCATTGATTCTACTGTACATGGAAGAACAGTGTGTGGAATAACGTCTCCAGCACATACAAACGGTGGCATAAATGTGCTCCATTTACATGTAGGAAATACTTCTCTTCACAAAACTGGAAGAGCTAAAAGCATCAAAGATCAACAAAAATACATGGACTATTGAGTAAAATATTAATTGTTTCATGCTTGTTATAGTGAATATCTTGATACAAATGGAAACAGAATGCAGTATTTAGCTGTCCTTCAGCTTTAAATGACTTTAATTTTTAGTGTCCTCTTTTCTAGCCTTTCCAATGCTTTTAATGGTTGTTATAGTTTTATTTAAACAAAACTATTTAAACAAACCATTTAGTTTTAAGCTGTCCATCACACAGTACTGCCATTCAGTGGAAGTGTTTAAATTCAGAGATGCATTTCTACTCACCTTATTATGTTGGCTATTGTGTATAGCTCAGCTCAGTGACAGATACTCTAATCTCATGGCATGGTAAGTAGCAACACTATGACCTAGCTTTAAACATTACTGAATATCTCCTAAGATACAAATGAAACAGAATGCAGTATTTAGCTGTCATTACAAGCTATCACTTTAAAATGACTTTAATTTCTTAGTGTCCTCTTTTACTATTAGAGGACACCAGGGTCAGATTCTAGTATTTATATAAAGCAGGAATTCAAATAGCTAACCCACAGAGAAAATGTGATTTTCATTGTCTTTCAAAGACTCAATGCAAATTCCATTTGGATTCTGGAGAGACCTTGATATTCCTTTCACATTTCACTTGAAATGCAGTGTGTAGTGTGGTTAAAACTCAGGAGAACAAAACATCTCAGTGCCTAACCTGCTCCTTAAGATTGAATGAGACTCTTATGGAGGTAAGGAAGGTATTGCCATATCCTATGGTGAAATTTACATTGGTAAGGGTGGCCTGGTGACTCTTAAAACTTAATCAGCAGCTAGGTTTCCAGGTCATATAGCTAGAAAGCAGGAAGATTTTGATAAGGAAAAATGTTCAGTACAATCTAACGGGAAAATTATTGTGACTTGAGTTCAGGACAATAGCACCTTTAAATTAAGCTCAGAGCTTACAGACTTTAATATAAGATAGTGATAAAGGTAATGCTTACAGAAGCTTTTACTTTGGAGTGTTTCAAGGCATCAAATAGTACAACTTCAAATGGTCTTTATGCTCTGAGGGAAATGCTGGTGTGCATAATAGATAATGTGCTGATTAATGGAAAGCAAGGAAAAGGAAGAAACTTGTGGACCCGGCACCTCACAGGAATAGGGGCGCCAGGGGCTCTGGCTGGGAGCAGGAAGTGGGACGTGTTCTCTCTCTAGGCCTAATAAAACTGCATTCAATTAAGGCATTCTCACTTAGCTTTGAGACTTGGTTGGCTTTTCATTCTGATGCTAGGCATCGTAATAGAAAAATCATAAACAAAGTTTACTGTGACCATTTATAGTGAAAAATTCGAAAATCTAAAATTCTGTCATCTTAGAAAATATCCCTAGTGAAGTATTTTAAAGTTACAGGAAGTAAAAGAAATCTCAACAACAAAAAAAAACAAAAAGCAATGTGAACCACAGAAAAATATGAGATAGAACACTGGATATGTGCTTGTTTTTAATTATCTTTGAAGATATTCTAAGTCTCTGTACTTCTCATTATGCACATTGGCTTCATGATTATATATTATTAGCAAAGAAATAATACATACATATATATGACACATACAATAAGTATTATAAGAATACAAATAAGCAAGGCATGTGTGGATTAAAACATATGTCTTTGTGTGTACTGTACTATACCATGATGCTGAAACAAATTTCAATAGCCATCTCTGTTTGCATAGCTTCAAAAAACACTTCCTGACTACTGTGAGAGGCAAACAAATGCCTTTTGTATTGTCAGAACTCGTGAATTAAAGTATAAAAATGCCTCAAAGCTCTATGCTTTCTTGTTGGCAAAGCTTATTAAAACAGTTCAAACTCAAATATCTTATTGTTAAATCTGATCCTCTTAGTATGAACTTTATTCCTCAACCAGTGTTCCCTACCCCACCACACTGATATTCATTTTTTCTATCAAATATGTTGGTTGTGCCTTTGAACAAATACTCTTTCCCTGCTGATGTACAAGCCATGGGCAGCCACATTCCCAGTTTCATGTGTATGTGTGCACATGCAGAATATTCAACCTCCTTAAAAATCCAGGCCAGAGTTCTTGGGCTGAAAGCCTCCCATGATCTAATTTTCTCATTCTGACTATTGTTTAAAACAATGAGAAATTTCAAAAGCAGTCCAGGAAATTCCAGGGCTCATTCATCTACTCTTGCTATTTACTCCAGTTTCTTCCATATTAGAACCACATGCAGACAGTCTAAGCATTATAGGTTAAAAAAAAATGTCACCTGCAAAAAATGTAGTAAGGCAATTCAAAGGTAGCAGTTTGTTAAAGCTGACCTGGGATAACTAGTAGAAAGGGAGATATACCCAGGAGGGAGTTAATTTTTCTGCACTCAACAACAGGGCCAAATTAATGCCTGTTAATATATATGCCCATAGTGTCTCTTAAAATGGCTAAAGTCAGAATTGCTTTTGGATTTATTTTATTTTAAGCTTTCATTGAAAGTGTGTTGATACTGGCATTTTGAAATACTCTAAATAAGTATTCAGCCTTAGATATGGCATTCTCCACAAATAGAAAGGTATCTACTTACATTGTGTAAACCACATTGTCTGATTAGAGATTTAGGTATTTTTGTATTTTACATAAGTAGTTAGATTAAAATCTCTTAAATGTAGTTGGATGTGATGACACATGCCTGTAATCCCAGAACTTTAGCATCAGAGAAAGGACAATTATAAACATGAGGACAGCCTGAGCTACGCAAGTGAGACCCCCAATTCAGGAAAAAAAAAAAAAAAAAAAAAAAAAAAAAAAAAAACAACAACTTAAAACTAACCTTTGGTCTACAATATGAATCTAATCCTAAAGATTTAAATAATATAAGAAAAGTTACATTAAAAATAATGTAAGGGCTGGAGAAATAGACCAGCTGTTAAGGCACTTGCCTGCAAAACCTAACAACACAAGTTTGATTCCCTAGTGTCCACATAAAGCTAGATACACACAGTGATGCATGCACTAGAGTTTGTTTGCAGTGGCTGGAAGCCATGGTATACCCATTCTCTCTGTCTGTGTTCTATTTCCCTCTGCTTTCAAATAAATAAATAAAAATATTAAGAAAAGTAATGTAAGCAATTTTCTGATAAACATAATGATCAATAGTTTCTGACATCAGCTGATTCCATCTTTAATTTTTTTGTATACCAGTTTAATTTGGATATGGACATCTAATTGGTATTCATAGGCATTTGGGGTTAATCTACCACTTTGTGCCAAAGCAGAAAGTTCTTAGATCTAATAGACATTGCTACCAGCACCTTGGTTAATCAACACAGTGACAACTAATAAGAGAATAGTATTGGAAAGAAGATATACCACATCTTTGTTATCCCTTTGTCTAATGATGGAGATCTAGGTTGATTCCAGTTCTTAGCTATTATGAATTCAGCAGCTATAAACTTGGTTTAACAAATGTCTCTAAACTAAGGCATGGAGCTTTTAGGGTAAATGCCCAGTAAGGGAATAACTGGGTTTGTTAGTAACTCAATAGTTACCCTTTTCAGGAGTCTCATATTGCTTTCCATAGTGGCTGTACCATCCTGCATCCCCACCAACAATGAATGAGAGTTCCTGCTTCTCCACATCCTCGCTAGCATTTGTTTTCATTTAATTTTTTAATGTTTGCTATCCTTACTTGGGTAAGGTAGACTCTCATAGTTGTTTAAATTTGCATTTCCATGATGGTTAGGGACGTTGAACCTTTTCTTAAGTGTGTGTTTACCATTTGTATTTCTTTGGGTCAAGTAACTACCACTACTTGATATTCAACAAAGGCCCTAACAATATAGCCTGGAAAAAAGACAACATCTTCAACAAATGGTGCTGGACAAACTGGATAACCATATGCAGGAAAATGAAACTAGATCCACACATCTCACTATGCTCAAAAATCAAGTCCAAATGGATCAAAGACCTCAATATAAGACTAAAACCTCTGATACTGGAAAAAAAAATAGAGGAACTTTCCAAGATATAGGAGTGGGAAATGACTTCCTGAACCAAATCCCAGTACCTCAGGAAATTAAACAATTATTCAACCACTGGGATCTCATGAAGCTGAAAAGTTTTTTTTTTTTTTTTTTTTTTTTTTTTCCACAGACAAACATGCAATAAGCAGAGACAATAGATTATCTACAGAATGGGAGAAAATTTTTTGCTGGCTGTACAACTGAAAGAGGCCTAATTTCTACAAATAACTCAAAAACCTAAACAATAAAATTCAAACAACTCACTCACAAAATGGGGCAGGAAACTGAACAGGGAGTTTTCAGAGGAATAAATACAAATGGCAAACACACACTTAAGAAAATGTCCAACACCCCTAATCATCAGGGAAATGCAAATTAAAACACCTATGAGATTCCATCTTACCCCAGTAAGGACAGCAAAAAAAAAAAAAAAAAAAAAAAAATCAAATGGAAACAAATGCTGGCGAGGATGTGGAGAAATAGGAACCCTCGTTTACTATTTGTGGGAATGTAAGATGGCATAGACACTATGGAAAGCAATATAGTGACTCCTAAAAAGGTTGACTATAGAGTTACCAACAGACCCAGCTATCCCGTACTGGGCATTTACCCTAACAGCTCCATGCCTCAGTTCAGAGAGGTTTGCTCAACCATGTTTGTAGCTGCAAAATTCATAATAGCTAAGAACTGGAATCAACCCAGATGTCCATCATTAGACAAATGGATAACCAAGATGTGGAATATCTACATGATGGAATTCTACACAGCAGTGAGGGAAAGTGACACAATGAAATTTGAAGAAAAATGGTCGAACTTGGAACAGATCATTCTCAGCGAACTCACACAAACACAGAAAGACAATAGTCACATGGTCTCACTCATCTGTGGCTCCTAATCTGAATCTGCCCAAGATGCTGATGTCCCTAATAAGCACCTTGAGGACCAGACAATGGGGAGGGTGGGGCAGGAGGGGAGGGTAAAGGTGGAGGGGGGAACACAAAACTTGACCCAAATGGAAATGGTTCCATAAAATTCTATATCCTGGAAGACAGACTAAAAGTTTGAACCTTTACCAGGTCCTTAGAGGGAACACCTGAATCAAAGGTCCCTGGAGAGGGTAAGATGGAGACTAACTTAATATTCTCCTATTTCTCCCTCGCTCTCTCTCCTCTCTTTATCTTTTATATAACCTATCTTTTCCTTTGATGCTGGCCTGTAATTCCCAGTACCAGCATACAGTTAACATCCACTATGAGCTGTTGATCACAGAGACCTACAAGGTTTCTCAAAAGAAGACAGATTTCTGTCAGAGTACTTGATGACCCACCAAAGGTTAATGGTAAGACCCTACTGCCAAAGATACTATATGCTGTTGGTATGGAACATGGAATGACCTGGCTGAAATCTGGAAGATAGTCAGTCCCAAGACAGTTAGCTTATTTATTGCCATAAGGTGCTACATAAGTGACTGGGGGAAAATGACCAACATCTGTCTAAGCAACTCGTGGTCTAAGCTACTCAGAAGCTAACAACCTGACATGATGCTCACACAAGTGCAATAGTGGCACACAGCCATGATGGGTAGGCAACTGCTTTTGGTTTGGCCAACAGATCTGTTCAGTGGACTGGAGTCCACAGCTGGAACTGGGAAACAAGCCAGAACCATATCTAAAAAATGAGCCTGCTCTCTAATATCAAGCTCCCACCAATCTTGGACTACAAGAGGGTCTACACCTATTAAATTCTCTCTAAAATAATAATGGTTATCCCATTTACCAGGTACTGATTTCACTCTCCATTGGAGAATTTACTTCTCTTTTACAGGTGGACACAGAATTTGAGCAGAGAATCAGCTCATTGTACCTCACCATGTCCCCAGCTGAAACCATAGAATAATGGGGGAAATGAGCAAGAGTGCTGCTTTTTTGGTGAACCTGGTACCATCACAAAGGTGAAGGAGATAGACACAGAGAACACTCAACTCCTACCAAATCATATATCCAGAGACACAGAGGCTCCCAAGACCTCATCACTGAAGTAGACCTAAAATGATCCCAACGTGGCTCAGGGAAATTTGTGGAAGAAGGGGTAGAAATATTCTTAGAGCCACAATTTTGGGTCACTATTCACAGAGACATTGCCTCTTCCCCAAAATTGATGGCTACTCCCACAATGCATGACCCACATTCCCCAACAAGGAGGGTTCCTTTTGGAGGGAGGAGGACAGGGAGGAGGCAAGGATGGTACCAACATGGCTGTATCGACACTATGTACATAACTAATAAAGAAAAAAAAAAGAGAAGAAACTACAATTCTTGATTCATTCATAAACAATAACATGTCAGAGCATGACCAATCATTAGTTTTGATATCTAAATAAAATATACTGATTGAATTTCCTTCCAAAAGAGGAAAGTCTACACTGACAAGTTATGATAAATCTTCTGTTTGGACTGCACTCAAAATAACCCTCAACTCTTGGTCTAGGTGGTCGCCATATTCTATTGGTCTAGGTTCTGGAAACCCTTTTCTGTGGCCCATGCCTCGTGATCCCACCTTCATTGTCTGCTCCCTTTCCTGAACACTGCGGATTGGTCTATCAGTCTGTGCATCAGTTTGCTACCAATAGTCTTGATCTATCTGTCTGCATTCTGGGTCACTATTTAATACATTTTTAAAAGTATGTATTCTTATACAGTTCTCTGATCTAACAATTTTCATGGTTTTATGTCACTTCTAGGAAAATAGCTCAAACACCGTAGCAAGGCAAATGTACCCTTTTATTTTATTTTTTTTATTTATTTATTTTTTTTTTTTTCTCAAAACTGCTCTGGTCCAGGATACTGAGTTAACTATGTAGTCTCAACTCTCACCCCATCTCCAACATCATAAATTATTCTTGTTCTGCTTGTTCTATTTTGAAAATATGATCCATGCTACCTTTAACTCTCAAAACTGCCCAGGATACTAGTTTTGAGCAGGTTGGTTCAACATTTGGAATTCAGTTGTTCTGCTTGTTCTATTTTGAAAATATTCTCTTCTGCCCTCCTCCCCACCCCACTAATATTTGATAGGTTGGTTCCATTTGGAATCAGTTTAGGCACCTCCTCCTGTGATAAATCTTCTCTTACCTCTAACTATTGTCTGTCTTCACATTTTTCAAACAAAAGTTGCTTGTCTGTCTTCATTAAAAATCTATTTATTTTCTGTATTTTCTGTTCCTGTTGTATCCAGTATCCAGCACAGTAAGTTGTACATAAAACATTCTTCTACAAATAAAATCTTAAGTCATTTTGAATCACTTACTCTATAATAGGTAGCTATGTGCTGGAGATGGAAATAGAGGTACACAAAGTAATAAATAAAATGGAGCTCTGTATCCTAGACATTTATAATCAAGTTGATGAAAGATGTAAACTAAAAATAGTTAGAAATGTTACCTCAAATAAATCACTCAAAAATAATATAGGATATGTTGTGGCCGGGGAGATAGCTTAGCAGTTAAGGTGCTTTGCCTGTAAAACCTTAAGGACTCAGGTTCGATTCCATAGTACTCACATAAGCCAGATGCACAAGTTGATGCATGTTTCTGGAGTTTTCTTGAAATGGCTAGAGGCCCTGGCACACCCATTCTCTCTGTCTGTGCCTCTCTGTCTCTCAAATAAACAAATGAACAAAATGAATATAGGCTATGTTATTTCTTTCTCTCCAGAGAGCCAACGATGGAAGTGCTATGAAGGTGCCAGGCCTTCTTGCATCTTAGTAAGGCAAGCCATTGTTCTTGGATAGGAAAGAGAAACTAGGCAGATGACTCAAGCCTGTGGATGGCTGCAAAATTAACTAGGTATGAAGAAGCTGTTTACTCTTAAGAGCAGAGTAATTTTAGGATCTTTGCTAGTGAAGCATAAAACACATAGAGTACAAAGAAGACTAAAAAAAAAAAAAAAAAAAAAAAAAAAAACTAGAAAGGGATGCTGCAACTGTCAACTGTTACAGATGAATCTGAAAATATAGAAATCCAGGACCCAGAAAATGGGCAATCCTGCATACAACTTCTACAGAAACAGTTCCTAGACAAACATATGGTTTACTGAATGGTTTTTCCAATTGTCTATCAAGTCCTTTTAAAACGATTTTCTAGTCTTATCCAAAACATTTCAACATTTATTGTAGCAATTTTAGTTAAAATTAGTATAAGATATGGAAGGCTACATTCAATATCTTTGGATGCCTAAAATTAAGCTATCGTGTTAATTTAATTAACTTTAAGGGAAGTTTCTTCTCCCTAGCTGTAAAAATATATGAAATGTGTGTACAACATGGTTAATTTCTCCTAGTGTTGTGAACCAGGTGAACATTAGAAGTTAAATTATTTTTTGAGGATATGACACTATATTCTTTGCTGGGAAGGTAAATTGCTAATTAACCATGTATAGCTGCTTGGCTAAGTTATGTTCTCTTGCTAATGAAGACTATTACTTCGCTCATTGGCATGTCTGTAGCATTTCATCACTAGTTTACACATTCTGGGCTTTGTCCACTGTTTACTTGGTACTCAACAGAGTGTCAACACATTGTAGGTATCCAATCAACAGTGATGTGGATAAATGAATATATGAAGGCATGAAGTGATAGATAACTGAGCGAGTGAATGGGTAAATTAATGGTTTTTACAGCCTTGTTGACTATGATTGCTGTTTATTTGATTGATCTAGCAAAGTTTATCACTTGCTCTTCCAAGCAAAGATAGTTTTTTTTTTTTTTTTCCAGTGACATCAGTTTCCACACTGGAAAGTGTAGGGGAACATCATTCTACTCAAATTTCAGCATGGCTAGGTTTTCACTGGCCTAAAAGCAGGAAAGGACCCAGAAATATTGAAGATGATTTTGATATTATAGTCCATGTACTTACTCGGAAAAAGAAAAGTATTGGCCACCCACAGGAATAATAAAGGGATCAGAAATACAATAAGATTGCACACTCAGGGTGGCTGTTTGATATTCCAACTAGTAATAGAATTTTAGTTAATAATAAAAAATCAGTGAGTTCTGCTTGAATAACAATTCTCAAATTTACTGTGTTTTAGATTCATTTGGAAAAATCTAACTTGCTTAAAAAAACAGTGTTTACAAGCCGGGCATGGTGGAACACACCTTTAATACCAACACTCAGGAGGCAGAGGTAGGAGGATTGCCTTGAGTTCAAGGCCACCCTGAGAATACAGATTGAATTCCAGGTCAGACTGGGCTAGAGTGAGACCCTACCTTGAACTGAGCGAGTGAATGGGTAAATTAAAAAAAAAAAAAAAAAAACAGAGAGAGAGAGAGAGAGAGTTTACATATCATCCCCTCCCCCAGAGGTGTTATTCAATAGATTGAATAGAGCAAAAATTTGCAGTTTTAAACAAATTTTTAACAAGTTCCCCTTTTTCAGTTGCTCTCAACCAAATGATATATATATATATTTCTTCTCCACCTACAGGGATACTGGGGTCATTTGTCAGTCTTAATAAGTAAAGGAATAGTGAGTGTGACCAGCATCCTGTGGGTACAATCCAGGTTGCTGCTAAACACCCTATAATAGCGAGGTTGTAAGGTGCTGCTATCTTGTGAATAGATAGAGAACAAGGTAGCAACTGTGTTCTTAATACAGTTAGAAAAGGCAGAATCAAATCTGGAAAGACCAGAATTCAACGTGTAGGACTGTAAAATGGTTCTTAAAGAGATAAGCTCCCTTCAGTAGAATTTCCTTTCCTAAAAGTGCTGTATTCTTCAATGATGCAGGACAATGGGGTATCAGGGAATCATAATATGCTTAACAATAGAAGCTCAGAAGAGAATCTTATATCTCTAAGTATCCTGCAAAGGAGAGAGGAGCTCTAAAAATATGTGGATGCTCATTTCAGGCCATTCCATCAACAAATAATCCCTTTACAGCTGGGATGCAGCTAAGTGGTAGAATGATTATCTAGCATGCATGATATCTGAAGTTTGATCTCACCACCAAATGTATACACACACACACCCATACACTCTCCCTTTCTCTCTCTCTCTTCCATATTCAATTTTGTATACAATAGGGATAGATTAAAAACCTGAAAAACTGAGGGCTGGGAACATGGGTCAGTGGTTAAAGGAAGCTGCTTGGGAAGCCTGGTGGCCTAGGTGCTATTTCCAAGCCACCCATATCAGCTGTACTCAGAAAAGGGGCACATCCCCCTGGTGTTCATTTGTAGCAGCAACAAGCACTGGTGACAAACAGCACACACACATGAAAATAAACAAATGCACAAACAAATAAATCTGAAATAGTATATTTTATAAAGTCAGTGACTATAATTAACGTGATCAAGTCTCAATGATTACCTCAGGCTCTTATTTTTGTGTATGATGTATGCATATGTACAGTCACATGTTGGTTCTCTCTTTAAACTTTGAGATAGGGTCTTTTTGGTTACTTACTAATGGAAGGGCACGATTAGCTAGCTCACAAGGTCTGGGGTTCTCCTGACTTTGCCTACCGTTGCTGTAGGCATTGTGGAATTACAGACACATGCTCTACTTGTAATATGGCTGCATATGTATTCTGAGAATCCAAACTCCAGTCATTGGGCTTACTCAACAAGTGCTTTTAACCACTAAACCATCACCTCAACTCTCATATTAATATTTTTTGACAAATTTAATCATAGTAGAAATTAATTTGCCTGCTAAAATTTTACAACAATATTTGTAAATGTGTGTGTGTGTGTCTGTGTGTGTGTACTATTGACAGTCTGAGAATTTAGGGGCTACAGTTCAGAGGTGAACAATGCATTTAACAATCACAAGGTGTGTGTTTAAATCCCGCCACTTCCAAAAAATTATTTTTGTTACCATGCAATAATAGTAAAAATCTTCAAATGACTTTACGAAGCATTTTCACTATCAGAATTCAATTTAAAACTTCTCTTTAGAGTTTTCAAAGTCCTGTACTAATTAGCCATTTCTTTCCTCAAAATTAAATTATTATTCTCTAGTATTTCAAGACAAAAGCAAGCCTCCCTTTCTAAATTTATAATATCAGTGCATAAAACTATTTCCTTCATAAACTATAGTTGATTTACCATTTAGCAGAACAAATTAAGAACTTATCAGTAATTATGAAAATAATTTCCTCCTTTTATTTAAATACTTTGCAGTGCTTCAGCCCCACACATTATTATTCTGGGTGGCGTAGGTGTTATTGAAAGGCAGTGTGAAAATAAGAGCCTGAAATATGAATTCCTCCACTGAATCATTTCATATTTTCTGTGGCAGAAAGAACTTACTTGTCTCCTGAAAGAAAATAGAAAGCAAGAATATTTTAATTTTCAGGAATGCACAGTGCTGCTATACATTGTACATATTAAATTTGGATGCTCCAGCAACCTTCAAATGTATTTTATTATTAATTAATTTGTGGCTATCCATTTGACCTTCCAATATTTTGTGTAACATTTTTTCCCATGTACATGTGGTACGGTCTGTATGGGGTATGCACATGTATGCATCCATGCAGCCTCCCTTCCCGTAAGCTCAACTGCAGCAGGGATTCTTTCCTGTGTGGGAGGGAAGAAAGGTGTTCCATCCCATCACTCTTCTGTATGTTCTCTTTGTAGCCAGAGTCTCTTACTAATCGCTGAGCTTGTTGTTTTTTCATGAGCTCTGGTAATTTCTGAGTGTCTGCTCCCTCCCCATGGAACTAGAGCTACAGGTTTGTGGTGTGACCATGTCCAGCTGTTTATATTAGTTCTGCAGCTTTGAACTCAGGTTGGTATGAGGCTCCCTCAGGCCTCATGCTTGCACAAGAAGCAAACTTAACCAGTGAGCCAACTCTCCAGCTCAAATTTCTCTTTAAAATTTTATTTATGTGTTTTTGTGTGTGTGTGTGTGTGTGTGTGTGTGTGTGTATATGAGCCACAGCATACATGTGGAGGTTAGAGGACAATAGGAAGTGTGGGTGCTCTACATTTTTTTAAGCCAAGGTTTCTACTACAAAATAATGCCAATCTAGCTGCCTGCAAGCTTTGGGTTTTACTGCGTCTGCCTTCCACCATTTTACACACAGATACAAGCACCATTTTAAATCTTGCTATTGGGTACTAGAGAATCAAATCTGGGTGCAGGCTTTGCAAGCAAGCATCTTTAACCATTTACCATCTCACCAACTCTTGGTGTAACATTTCTAACAGAATAGACAAGGAAATAGTTATCTAAATTGTTATAAAAGTAAATACTTTATTTCATTTCAATCTAGTAAATATTTAATAAATATGTTCTCTATTATAGGTGTCTCCCCTAGCAGTAGGTGCTGGATAAACTGAAATGGAGTGATATAGCCAGGGATCCAAATAAACCCATGGCTGGGGAAGGTCTCTCAGAAAGTTGATGTCATTTAACACAGTTTTAGGTTTTGTGTGCCTGAAACTGTATAAAATAGATTTTCTTTTCCTTATTATTTGAAAGAATTAAAATATCTCAACAATTCTCAAGTCAAGCTGAAATATCTATCCACACAAGAATTGTAATGAACTGTGGCATAGACTGTCTCTTACTTACAGTGATTATTAAAGATTGCTGTTCATCTGTAACACAGATCTATGAACACACTGAGATTTCCCAATGAATGGCATTGTATATCTTTTAGTGATAGGCTAGCTGTCTATAGATTATTTTCCTCTTTTAGGTCTGTAGATTCTGTATATAGTAGATGAAACTTCATTTTAAATGATTATGTCTACAGTCTAGAGGTGACAGCAAAGAGTGCAATCCTCTTTGAGGTAGTCTACTGAGTAATGCATCTTAGCATAATGCTGGCTTAGGAGGCTTGTAGAGAGTCAGAGGAATGAAACTTGCCCAGTTCTTCCCAAAGCAAAGTTCTATGAATAGTATCAAACAGAAGTTGTACAACACTAGTTCACTGTTTCTATTTCAGACTTTTATCTGCTACACACCACAGTATCAATATTTTTAACAGATTTCCACATTACTATTTGTACACTATGTATGTATATATTGTAAATAGACTTCTCTTGATTTCAGATAATGCAAAATCTTAACTCCATAAAGAATTTGCAAAATAGTGTGGTTAGAATAATAAAACTCAAGTATAATTACTTCATGTCCATGAGGAAAAGAAATAAAACTGATTAAACAGAATCTTTAAATTTCAACCAACGTCATTACCACTGTAGGCACTATGTCATAATATTTCCTCAATGGCTTCCAAAGTTGAGTATACAACCCATTTTTTTTTTTTTTTTTTGCCAATGTCAAAATAATTTACTAATTGGAAATATTGCCTCAAAACATTTCTCTCTCTGTTGCTAATAAATAAATAAAAATAAAAAAAAAAAATAAAAAAATCAAAACAAAAGACAACTAAAGCTTCTAACTTTATACTTTTACATTTTTTGAATGCAGTTTCAATTAAAAAAAAAAAATCCAGTATACTTGGAGTCACCCAGTTCCCAGCTAAGTGATTAAAGATGAAGAAGTTAACTCATAGCACCCTGACTTCTTGTCTTGTTTGAATGTATTAAAATGATACCAGGCTGAAGAGATGGCTTAGGGGTTAAGGTGTCTGCCTCCTAAGCCTAAGAACGCTGGTTCCAATCTCCAGGTCCCAGTTTAGCCAGATGCAAAGTGACACAAGGGCACAATGTCGCACTTGACCACAAGGGGGCGAACGCATCTGGATTTCTTTCACAGCAGCTGAGAGATTGCTGGCGCGCCCATTTCTATCTGTCTTCCTCTCTCTCTCTCTCTCTCTCTCTGTCTCTCTCTGTGTCTCTCTCCAAAAATAAAATAAAAAATAAAAAAATAAAAATAAAATGATACCAGCATTGTACACCACTTGTTCTCCTGGCTGGAGAAGGACTTCTTCCTTCCTTCCCTCCCTCCCTCCCCTCCCTCCCCCCCCTCCCTCCCTCCCTCCCCTCCTCCTCCCTCCCTCCCTCCTTCCTTCCTTCCTTTCCTTCCTTCCTTCCTTCCCTTCCTCCCTTCCCTTCCCTTTCCCTTCCTTCCTTCCTTCCTTCCTTCCTTCCTTCCTTCCTTCCTTCCTTCCTTCCTTCCTTCCTTCCTTCCTTCCTTCCTTCCTTCCTTCCTTCCTTCCCTCCCTCCCTCCCTTCCTCCCTTCCTTTCTTTCATTAGTTATGCACATAATGTGAATACATTCATGTTAATGCCTTCGGTAGCCACCTCCCTGTCCTCCCCCTCCACCAGGAGTTCATGTTTTGGAAGTTACTCTGTAGTGTAGTGATGTGAAGAGGAGGTGTGACTTTGTGGGAGGGTGGTGGGAGTTATTAGCTCACAGGAAGGCAGGAAGGCTTATCAAGAAGGGGAGAAAGCAGTTATTTTCATGAAACACTAGTCTCTCTTTGTATTCCTTTTTCATCGTGGGACTCTCCCTCTCCCATATGCATTTGAAACTATAAAGGCACCTTCCACAAGGTCTTTGCAAGAGTCAATTCCATGTTCAGATATTCAGACATCAGAATTGTGAGCTAAATAAACTTCCTTTCTTTGTAAGTTGTCCTGCCTCAATTTCAATATGGCATTTCAATTTAAATTTTAGTATTTCAATATGGTAAACAAAGTAAACTAATTACATATAGTTAATAACTTTAATAGATAATCATTAGCTAATTTTAATTATTGAGAATTTATAATACCAAATTTTTAATATAGTTACTAACTGTAGTACAAGTAGGCAATTCTAAAGCTTAAAATAAGAAAGGTAACAAGTAATTAAAAAGTAAAAATGTAAGATATAGAATTAGGAAAAAAAATTAAGCCTGAGTCATTCAAATGACTAAAACGATATACTATAAAAATTACTTAACATGAATTTTCAGCAATTTAAAGCCAGTATGCTTTAATAATGGAGTCAAGGACATTACCAAATTAGGAGGCTCATCAGGGACTTATTAGTCAACACTAGATTGTTCCTATATCCATTAATATTTTAACAATATAATTTTAATAATCTTGTCAGAGCAATGTCTTAGATTCATCTCAGGGACTCTAAAGAACAGTATCAGCTGCTAAGAAACACTGGACAAACCCTAAGTTTTGTTAGTGTTGATTTTAAATAACATTTAGTTCAAGTAAATATTTTGAAAACTAACTCCAGTGACTTTATGAAGAGAGGAGGAAGCAGGAGGGTGCCTAGGTCAATATGCCCAAGGAGTTTCACCAGTGTGGACATTGATCACAGACTCTGTAGTGCCTGGGAGTCTACTGGCTGGCATTAATGGTTATTACTATCCTTAGGTTACTTCCCCACCATAGCTGAAATCCTTTGCAATGTATGTGACACCATAAAAAACCAAAAACCAAAAAACAAACAATTTTTTTGTAGTCATGAACCCATTGTAGAAATAAATGTATTTTATAAGGAATCACTCTTGGTTACTTTCTCCTGCTATGTAACCAATGGACCAGTGAGTATGCATTCCACAAACTTTTATTAAGTATGTGTTGTGTTTTAGTCATAGGACCAATATTGCTAGAGAAACTTTTCTGGTGAGTCTCACTACCACTCCATGAAGTAAGCAGTGTTATAACTACTTTAACTTTTCAAGTGTTTTGGAGCTTAAAGGAATTAAAGTATTTGTAGCTATCTTCATTGTACTTTTCATCATACTGATTTTAGTTGCGTAACTTCCAGTAGATGAATAACTGATACTACAAAATAGAGAGACCTTACCTTATAATACTTGCACTAAGTGATGAAAAATGAACTGAAAAGTATTCCTCCTTTCAGGCAGTGTGAGCTTCTCACTTCAATATTCACTTAGTGAATGACTAACTATACCTATTGTCTAGTTATATTTTTCTATATTTTTAGATTTAGCAATATTAATGAAAAAAAAGCCACCTATGTATTTTAATCCCGATCAAGAAAATTAAAGGATAGACTCCCCTTTGAATATTTTGTTTGCTTTACTTTAATATACCAGGCTGATTAACACTGTTTCTTTGTTTATGTATAAGGCTTTCTTTTGGTAAGGGTTCTTTGTTGTTTTACTATCGTGAAATATTTAGTTTTCATTTGAAAACTTATTTTTACCACGTTATAGGTCTTATCCAATTTATTTGAAGAGCTAGAATAAAGATCATTGTAGGGCTGCTTGGGGCAGAAAGGAGGCATTGAGATAGCAGGCAGAAGACAGGTGAGGCAAGGAAAGTGGAATGAAAGAACTCTACAACCAGGTTAAGTAGCTACGGAAAGCCAGAGAAGAATATTTGCTAATGGCATGTGGGCATAAGCGTCTATAAGAACATGAAAAACTTTATTGAGTTAAATCATTTTTATTTATTCTCCTCTCATGGTCTATTTACACATAACACTTTCATATTTAACATGACTGTATGACTTATTTATCTCTAATGTTTATGTTCTCAATACCTTCTCACAATCCTGCCCCTATCTGAGTCCTATTAGGAAGGTATTTGGGGCTGTTAACAGAAATACATGCCAAGATCTTAAACAGTAGAACATATTATTCTGAAAGGTTTTTTTTTTTTTTTTTTTTTTTTTTTTTTTTTTTAGCAAGCACAGTGGAATATAAGGAAAAAAATACTGGCATATTTGGTCTCTTGTAATACTTCACTGTCTGGGAATATCAGACTGCTGTAATATTAGCAGGAAAACATAAGGGTTATGAAAGATTAATGCATGGAATGCTTTAGAGTAGCATTTTTCTTTTCTTTGGTTTTTCAAAGTACACTCTCACTCTAGCTCAAACTGACCTGGAAAACTCACTCTTTAGTCTCAGGATGGCCTTGAACTCATAGTAATTGTCCAATCTCTGCCTCCAGAATGCTGGGATTAAAGGCATGAGTCACCATACCCAGTTTAAGTAGCATTTTCTGATAGGTATGTTGTGGACACTGGGGAGCTCTCAGGACATATGGGTATGAGGAGGCATTAGTTTAGACTTGTTCTTTACAACAATAAGAGGTGTTTAGAGGTCAATTTTTGCATTTGAACTCTCTTGAAAATTTTGGAATATGTGAAAAATATCATTCCACACTCTGGTGGATGTGAATCTTATGTTTATAAAATTTGAATGCTTCAAATAACCACTTAGGTAATTCAAATTAAACAGTCCTGAATTAAAACAGTATCATAAAACACTAAACAGAAGAATATACAACCATATTTTGAAAAATGTGCCTTCATCTGTTGTTTTCAACATTCTCACCAATAATTTTTTTCAAATATTTTTATTTATTTATTGCAATCAGAGGGAGCTGGAAAGAAAAGAGACAGAGAAAAAAGAAACACCAGGGCCTCTATCCTCTGCAAACGAACTCCAGATGCATGTACTTGTGTATCTTGCTTTATATGTATACTGGAGAATTAAACTCAGGTCATAGGCTTTGCAGGCAAATGCCTTAGCTGCTGCCATCTCTCCAGTACTCACCAATAATTTTAAAAAGTCAATAAACATTACATAACCTAGCATATTAGGAAATGAGTAGTATAAGTAAGAATTTCAAGGTGGGGACAAAACTGGACTGAGAAAAATTTCAAACATAAATTATTACTCATATTTTATGAAACAACTGTGATTACTAGGTTAAAAGAAAAAAGTTACAACAGTTAATATATCTGAATAAAAACATGAAACTTGGCTGGAGGATGGCTTAGTAGTTAAGGTACTTGGCTACAAAGCTAAAGGACCCAGGATTTATTCCCCAGGACCCAAGTAAGCCAGATGCACAAGGTGGCATGTGCTTCTGGAGTTCGTGTGCAGCGGCTGAAGGCCCTGGCACACCCATTCTTTCTCTCATCAGCCTCTTTCTCTCTCTCTCTCTCTCAAATAAATAAAATAAAGAAAGAATTGGAAAAGTAATGGAAAACATTAAAAATAGAATCTCTAGAAAGGAAAAAGTAAAATGATCTCAACTTAAACCTTATGGGTGATGAAATAATAGCTAGACAAAATTAAAGACAGAATTAGTGAACCAAATTACACTAAAAAGTAGATAAGAGGATGCATCATTCCCCTTTTATGTTGCCACAGCAAGATATCTGAGGCTGGGTAATTTGTTAGAAATTTATTCTAACTAGTACTTTTGGAAGTGCAAGGCCAAAGGCATTTATCTGGTGATCACCTCTATCTAGCAAAGTCCTAAGGAGTTATAAAGCACCACTAGGTGAGAAATAGCATGCATAAGGGTCTCCACTGGTTTCCATCTCCTCTCCCTGCCTCTCCTCTCCTCTCCTCTCCTTTCCTCTCCTCATCTCTCCTCTCTCACATAAAACTATCAGCATGCAATCATGAGAGCTCTAACCCATTGATCTTATCTCAAATGAACTATCTATGAACATCATAGTCATATTGTTTTATCTTCTTAATATCATACAATAAACATTAAATATCAATATAGAACACAAACAAAACACCAACAACAGGAGATGAATGAAAAAAGAAACAGAATTAACAGAACTGAGAGGTTTTGAGTAAAGAAGGCTAGGAGAACACATTTTTTGGAATTGTAGATGAAGAGGAGACAGATTGTGAAACAAGTTACATCTGAAAAGATGACAGTCTTCCAAAATTAATGTGAACATTGATTTCTCTATTTGTGAGCACCCTATTGTGACCCTGTTTGTAAACTTTTTCATTCATTTACCCCAATTTGATGTATGTTCAATATTTTCTGTGTGCTGAGATAAGAAAAAATGTTGATAAGTATTGGTTTTGGCAGGGGTTGGCAAATTATATATATGTAGTGATAAAATCACATATATTTTACTATTTATGATCACTGTGATTTCTGTTATGACTCATTTCTGCAACTGTAGCACAAAAACAGTCACAGACAATACACACACAATTGAGCATGACTAGGTCTGAAAAAAAAAACTTTATTAATAAAAGCAGACAATGGGGTCTGGATTTGTGTCATAGGCTCTAGTTTGTCAATGCGTACATTATAGTGTGAAGGCAAGAGTTACAACAACAACAACAAAATACATAGCACCATTTTGCTCCTAATGTTAGCCCTGAAGTTCACTGAAAGAATTATGTAGTGTTTCTTGTACTCAAAGTTCATACTAATCACCTAATTGGTTGTAAATATTAGAAACAATTATGTTAACTTCATCAGTTAAAATACTCTAAAAAATTAAAATATTCTACAATGTAAAACACTCTAATTTTTAAAAATATTTCAAAAGATAAAAGATAAAACTTCTTGAAGAAAGTAATTTTGAATTATGATGACTTTATGAGAAAACATAAAATAATGGATAGCACGAAAACCTCAAAAACTAATACATAGAATAAGTACAAAAAAACAAAATTCATGTTATATGAGGCTGGAGAGATTGCTTAGTGGTTAAGGAGCTTGCCAGCAAAGCCAAAGGACATAGGTTCAATTCTCCCAGTACCCATGTAAAGCCAGATGCACAAGGTGGCACATAAGTCTGGAATTTGTTTGCAGAGGCTGGAGGCCCTGGAACACCCATTCTCTTTCTCTCTCTCATATATATATATATATATATATATATATAAAACAACATATAATCTTATACCATTTGAAGGGAAATTATTGTTTTACATTGCCTTACAAAGCAGTTTTAGTGTTGGAGAAATAGCCCAATGTTTAAGGCACATGCTTGCAAAGCCTGATGGTCTGAGTTTGATTCCCCAGTACCCACATAAAGCCAGTGGCGCATGTGCATGGAATTTGTTGGTGGTGGCAAGAGCTCCTGGAGCACTCGTTCTTTTTCTCTCCCTCCCCCCTTCTCATTTTGAAAATAAATAAAGAAAATATTTTGCAAAAGAAAGTACTTTTAAAAGGGCAATATTATTTTGAAAAATCTAGAATCTAATTACTATTCTAATGTTGGGCATTATTAATTTCAACTGCAATATGTCACACCATCATAAATAATAATCTGTTGGATGTCAGTTAAATTCTACCTTAATGTACTATATTAAGGTAATGAGATAATAAGGTAAAGATCTAATGATTCTATTTTTCTGTTTGAATATAGTCAAGGGACAAAAAAGATAGCCTAGTATTATGTTATTGGAAATCTTATCATTGCACTTTAATGGATAAAAAGAAGATGCTGTAAAATATTGTCATCTTAAATGCAAAACGACTTCTGGAGTTATATAACCAATCTGGTTCTAAGCATGCACAGGAAGTTAGAACAATAATTAAATCTCACTACTCCAAATACAGAAAAGGACATGTGATCTCAGGAAGTATCCAAATCTATTGTACATTTTGACAGAAAGGACATTTATTGAGCAAAGCAGAAATCACACATAACAATGTTAGTTTGAAGCTTAAACATCATATGTTTGTTAAGTAATTATATGACTTATTTTCAAAGTATTGGCTGGCCTTATATTTCCATGTAAACATGCATACATTTTTAATACACAAAGCTATTATTACCAGTAAATGTTATAAAACATTTTAAAGGTAAGCAGTTTAAAAAACCTGTCTCTGGCTAATTTAATCACCAGAAAATTCTAGAGATAATATTCTAATGGAATCCTGGCTATAAATATGTTGATTACTGAATACAGACTGCCTTCATTGCTGCTCAATAAAAGACTTCATTAGGTAATGCCAAATCTGTGAAAGAGTCTCCTGTCTCCCGCCCCTCCCCTTAAAGTCAAATCATCACATTGGTATTTCACAGTTACTTATTTTTCTTAATAATATATTTACATTTTTATTACATATGTGTATTCTTGTATGGGTGCACAAGTGCCATGGCATGTGTGTAGAGGTCAGAGGGCAACCCCAGGGTCCCTCTTATTTGAGACTGAGTCTCTCTGTTGCTATTTTTCAACTGGGAAGGAGATTGGTGGCTTGTGAGCTCTGAGACTCTCCTGACTCTGCTCCCATTCCCATAGGTAAATTACTGGCTTTTCACATGGGCACTAGCAATCCTCAACGTAGTAGGTAAGCTTATGGAACAAGTATCTTTAAACACAGAGACAGTTTCTCAGCCCTGCCATGGAGATTAATAACCATGTAGCCTAGTTTAAGTAGAACCTTATATCATAACTCTCCATAATTTAACTATTCCCTGAAAAAAAAGTTTGATTGTCCAATAATCATAATGCTTTGTGGAATTGATTTAGATTTCAAGAGGTAACAAGTCTTTCTTATGGTGCATATATGTGTGTCCCTCATGTATAACCAGTCCAGTCACTCAAAGAGCCAAGAAAATGAAAAGCCTTTTGCAGTAATGGTATAAGGCTAGGGTGTCATTTTTATAATTGTTAACAGTGGTGTTGTGAAGAAATGAATGGGGACTTTTAAGACAAATGATAGAGCTAGGATATGGCTCAAGTGGTAGAGTGCATGGTGCCCCAGGTTCAATCCTCATTATCTACTCAAACCTGGCAAAGTGGCACCTTCCTATCATCATAGCACTTGGAACATGGAGGCAGGAAGATCAGAAGTTCAAAGTTATATTTATCCTTATAGCAAGTTCTAGACCAGCCTAGGCAACTTGAGACTCTTTAACAAATACATAAGGCAAAATGAATAAAAAACAAAATAATATGTAAAATAAGTGACAAAGAATGGGCACATGATTTGTTTTTGAAGAAATAAGAGAGTAGAAGCATTGCAAGCCTTAAAATTGGCCAGCCAGGCCAAATGTGCCAACTTTGCATGCAATCTGGGCATGTCTGTTATCAGGGAAACCAACTGTTCTCTAATTGGACTGGAGTCCCACTCCATGGGAGGGAAGATATGCCTGGTACTTAAAACCTAGTTAAAAGCCTATGGTGGGGGAGGTCATGAGCTCTAGGGAAGTAGCACCTGATATTATCTGGCTACATGCATATATTATGTCCACCAAACTTCCCTATAAACACTTTTCTTTATATTTAGACCATATATTAATGCTACTCTCACTTCTAGTTAGAGAAGCTTCTCTTTTCAGATGGCAGTGACCACTGGGATGACTCAAAAGCCAACATAGTGCTGAGAAAAAATGACTGTGGAATGTTCTACACTGAAACATTTCTATCACACCTTTCGAGGCTTAAGGTCCTTTTCAGAAGAGGTGGCAGAAAGAATGTTGGAACCAAAGGAAGGGTAGGACTACTTAAAATGAAACCTTTCAGACACAAGATAGCTTGGATATCCATGACCTCACAGTTCATGGCACCACCTGTACAGGACCTACATAATAGGAATAAAAGATGATGGCATGAAAATAAAAAAAAAAGAATATTTGAGAAGATGAAGGGTGGATTTGTGAGAGGTAAAGTGAGGGTAGGGATGGAATTATCATGGTTTGTTGTCTATAATTTATGAAAGCTATCAATAATGAATGTTTGAAAAAAAGAGAATAGAAGCAAAAGAGACAAACCATTTGAGTTCAGTTATGTAACTTTGATGGGAGCCCATTGTCAGTCTTTGTCAAGATAGGAATATTGCTATTCACAATTGCAATAAATCAATCTGAAATGTCACTCTTTC
This sequence comes from Orientallactaga sibirica, assembly GCA_036365145.1. Lineage (NCBI taxonomy): Eukaryota > Metazoa > Chordata > Mammalia > Rodentia > Dipodidae > Orientallactaga > Orientallactaga sibirica. The sequence continues at coordinate 25,142,251 of JAEOAD010000006.1, forward strand.
CATGGGAAAGTTCAATCACTAGTTTTGGTTTTCAACTACAAGGTAAGCAAATTATTAACAGATTGGCCAATTAAACATTTTAGCAACAGTCTAGAAATTATAAAGAAGTTACAATGGATGCTTAGACAGACAGTTAAAATTCTGAAACATATGGCTGGAGAGATGGCTTAGTGGTTAAGGTGTTTGCCTGTGAAGCCAAAGGATCCCGGTTCGACTCTCTAGGACCCATGTAAGCCAGATGAGCAAGGGGCACATGCATCTGGAGTTCGTTTGCAGTGGCTGGAGGCCCTGGCATACCTAATCTCTCTCTGTCTGCCTCTCTTCTATCTCTCTTCCTGCTTGCAAATAAATAAATAAAAATTAAAAATAAAGAAAAACTCTGAAACACATTTCTGAAAACATGTAGAACCCTCCATAAAGCTCAGAATACAAGATGCATTACCTAACACATCTCATGGAGAAAAACTTAAGAATAGCTCAAAACAAGACACAGGGTTTTAGGGAACACAGTCAGTACACATAACTCAATAATCTAATCCCAAATGTAGAGGCTTAAACAATGTGTAATTTTTCAATCAGTCAAATGGTAACTCTGAAAGCTACCCTTAAAAAGAAAAAGCATTAAATCTTCCAAAGTGAAGTACTTGTCCTCCATAAAAGATGCCATATCTGAAGTGAGCAAGGTATCATGGCCTTAATTCATGAGGTATATGTTTTCAAACTGTTTAAAACTGTTGTGTGTAATATAAGTAAAAACCTGTCTTTTTTTTTTTTTTTGTTATTGTTGTAACAGATGACCCTTCTTTACAGGCGACCTTCGGACTGTAATAAGCTGAAGCAGGAGTCCTTCAAGTTTCTAATTTCGGTGTAGGAATTGTTAGAAATATTTCTCAACTGATAAAATAAAACAGAGACAGGACTAATTATTAACTACAGAAGACACCTGGGACACAAGCAAGCCTTCATTGTCATATAGAACTAATGAAACAATATTTGCTGGGTGCGTTATACCATGTATAAGTACAGGAGACATGGGAAAGTGCTGTGATAAAGGTGAAATGTAAAGCTTGCTTCTCATGGGACTTATGTCTTAATGGAGAGATAGACAAAAAATCAAATAGTTCAATATTTGATCAAGCAGGCCAAGAATAGAACAGAGTGACATAAAGAGAATGAGAGAACATCACCAAAGATACAGGGGTCAGGAGTCAGGGTCCATGAGTCAGAGATCAGCTTACTGTATAAAATAATAATTAAAAAGAAGCAACTCAGCTTATCTTCTTTTATTTTATCTTTATTATATTCATTTGTTTTGCAGTGCTAGGGATTGAACCCTGTGCTTCCTGCACACCAGGCAAGTGCTTTCCATCTGAGCTATGCCCCAAACTTTTGTTTCCCTTTTTAGTTTGAGATAGGGTCTTGGTCTCACTAAGTGCACAGGCTGGCTTTGAAATCACTCTGTGCCAGGCAGGACAGGAATGTGCAGTCCTCCTGCCTCAGCCTCCCAAACACCTGGTATTACAAGCCTGTCCAACCAGGTATGATTAATAGGCCTCAATTTAGAGAATATGAGGATAATTATACTATTATGCAGCAGGTATGAGGAATGAAGAGTAAGTAGTAAAATGTAAACATTTCCCAAGACATGCTGGATTTAAAACTGTCACTGTTAGATATTGCATCCAATTTAACATTTATGTTCAAATTGTACTAATATCTACAGCTGCATATACATGTCACTGTGTAAAAGGATACCTAAAATTATTCACAACAAAATGGGCACATGGATGATCTTGGTGATGAGTATATGCGGGGAACAAAGGCAGAATGATTAATGCCACTTTTTTGTCAAAATTGTATTTTAAAGTTGTACAAGTAACATATACTCATTAATTGACTTTTAAATTAAAAAAAATTAAGGAAAACCAATAAAGATCAAAACAATAAACCAAAAGAAACTATAGCTTCTAATTTAATTTGTTTATTTAAAATCTCATTGTGATTCAATTTGTCCCTTCTCTACATAAACAAGTAGCATTATCTCTTCATTATTACTTTTTGTGAAAAATTTAACCTCAAAGTTAAAATTAGTGCATCACTAAAACTACTTGTCTTAACATGAAACATGATTAAGATGAAGCTGATGTAAAAAGAAGACATAAAGATGCCTTGCCCTTCACTGTTGGAAAACTTACCCAGAAAACAATTTTAACATTGAAACAATCAAGTAAAAAATGTAAAGGGACAGATGTTCTGTCAAAGTGGAAAAATTTTTGATCCTTTTTCAGATATATCAAGGAAACACAACTACATTGATCTCTTGAGGTTATCTGCATTTCAAAAATGCAAGGATACATCCCTCCTCTCCCCAACAGTTTTCTTCAAGGACAACTTAAAAGTAAGTTTGTAAAACTCTACATGTTCTTTGTGATGGATAAGAATAAAGATACCAGTGGATGCTGGGAAAATAGAAGGTGATTGAGTCCTGAGGTTAACACTGGCCTCAAACACCAATAGCTTTATAACTAAGGTTAGCACCTACAGTCTCTGCAAGAAAACTAAAGGATATATAAAAAACAGGGGGATGCTTCTCCTTATAGTTTCCCATCAGTAGTCTTAAGGGACTTTGGGTAAAACTATGTTTAGACCAACATAGCAGCATATTCTACCACAAAAATGCTTAGAAACAAACAAACAAAAACTTAATCCAAATTGATTATTACTTACAGAGATATGGAAATAACTATAATGACTTTAGAAAGCATAGACTTTTCTTCACCAGAAAACATTTAATTAGGTTATATACAGCATTTTATCCTTTCTTTGGCTATCTGAGAGAAGCAGAGACTTAGGATATACTATAAAATCTCCCACTCTTGGTTGAGATAGTTTAAGAAATTTTTATTAGCATAAATCCTCTATGAGATGTCTGAAGCAAAACACTAATGACATCAAAAATAACATTCAGCTTATATTATCATCAGAGTAAATATTTTCTTTATAATCTTAAGGTTCCTAGAAGATGATTTCTAAAATATCAAAACCTATACCCCAAATGCTTAATATTACTGATTTATTGTCAACATAAAGAAAATTATAATGTAAAAATTTTACTAGACACTAGGACTGAGTAAAACATCATGAGATTTGCAACTTTCCTACAAATTCTAATAATATTGTTCTAGACTTTTTAGAGAGAGAAGTAAGTAACATCATTACATCTTAGATGTAGCTCATATTTAGTATGAAAATGTCCTAAGAGCACACACATGGTAGTATTAGCTTTGAGAGTCTATTTGATATCCACTGACCCTCCACACAGCAAAACCCTGAACAGAATTTATACCATATATATATTTAAAGTAATGAACCCTAAGATTTAACTGTATATTTTCCTACTTTTTTGATATTAAAAATCTCATAGAGTTATCAATAAACTGAAGTGAGCTTGACCTGATATTCTACAACTAATTATAATAGGAACATTAAATTTCAAAAACTGGAAGAATTAATCATATTTGTTCAATACAATTATGTTCTTTTGTATCGATTAATTCAAAAACTATATGAACAAATATTAACTGTCACTCAATTTTTCATAACATTTCAATTTGGACCGATCATATAAATATTGTTTTACCCTGAAAATAGGTTCAAGGTCATGCAAGTGATTGTTTAGATAAATGACCAGAAAGATTGCTATTTCGTGCTACAGTGCTAACCTGAATTACTAAGGCAAGATGTGGAAATCATACTTGAGCTTCAGTAATTCTAAGTATCAGAGCTTTAAAACTTCCTCATGGAATTCATATTGCAACAGGCCTTCTACATTATTAATGCAATCCTAACTTGAGAAGTAACCTGATGGCACCACCACACATAAGCATATTCATCATGTTGCCCTGCACATTCACAAAAGAAAATGTTCTTTCCCCAAGTATAACTTGCATCACACTGACTTATGCTCCTGTTAACTAGCAGGCAACTGAAATAATTTAATGTGCTTTGAATATTTAGTGCAAACTAATATCATAAAACATCTGTCACTTACGTTTTTGAGTCATCCCATAAAACACAATAAGGATTCAAAGTGCCCTAAAAGCAAACACAGAGATAGACAAGACAATAAATATACCTGAGTTCTACACAAAAAACTAAAGGATTACATGAAATTGAAAAAGAAAAATTGATTTATTTTCTTGTAGCAAGTAAAGTACCTTAAAGATTTGAATAATGCTTTTTTTTCTCATAAGAAATTGCCACTTTTTCTCACCCACAAGTTTGCTTCCTTAATTTTTGAATTGTTATAAAAACAATACATTTATTCCAAATATCATAACTTGTGCTGGTTTTGTTAGAATGAAAACAGAACTTTAACTTATACATGGTAGGAGAGGGTTTGGTGATTTCCTTAGCACATTTACTTCTCTCTGATACTAATCACTGGTTTAATTCATTTAAAATAACCAAACTATTTATTGCATTTGCATCAGAGTAAAACATGCTGCATTATACAAGGGTACAATCACTTTGAGTTGTATTTTCCAAAAGGACACTGTTCATTTACAAATGTAGCTGACTTACAGAACCCTCTTAATCAAGAGACTGTTTGAATGGGATAATGTACTTTGGAACTTTAAGAAAAAAAAATGGCTAGATTTTATTCAACTCAATAACTATGTATTAAACACCTATAATGGACTTAGGTAAGACAGTGAATATTTTCTACACTGTGTTATCCCAAGGAATATGTTGTGAATAGTTATGACCATTGCAAAGTGTTTTCTTCCTGCCTGTTTTCCACATTCTGTAGATATTCTTTTGCACTAAGAAACAAATTCAATTCTATACACAAAAATATTTAGATATCCACAGGTTCTATCATATTCCCAGAGAGTTTTAATTTGTTCATCAAATGTACTCTGTGGTCTCATTACCTCTTATTCTTCATGACATACACTTCATGAAACACATTTTTAAAGTATTATTTTTGCATGCGTGAGTGTGTGTGCATGTGTGTATGCACCAGGGTCTCTTGTCACTGCAATCAATGTCCACCTGGTTTACATGGTGACTGGGGAATTGAACCTAGGTGGGCAAGCTTGGCAAGCAAGAATAGCTAACCCCTGAGCAATGTCCTCATCCAGCCAAATGCATATTTTTAATGTCCATTGGGGGACCTCATCCACTTGTGTCTGATCTGTGCACAGTAAAGCAGTACAATTTCCTCTCCAATTCAGAAGTGACATTTATAATAATGCAAACCAGGATTATATTAGCTGCTTGGTAGTCACTTCCTGAGTTTGGCAGGTATTACTCACATTGTTATTTATACACACAAGTCTACCAGGAGCTTTTTTAAGTCTGAATTTAGCAGCCCACACATTCTCTATTGTTTCCAAGCTTGGCATCATTCCAGGATTAAGAAACAAACATGACTATGCCCCCATCCTACTAAGATAAACAGAGTAAACAGGCCATACAGTTAAAAATCACAGTCCTGAGACTGGCCACTAGTCCCCTTTCCCAAGTGGACTTGTGTCCTTGGTGCCAACAATATATGATTCTGTCTTTGGGTCTATAAGCTTGTCATCTCTGGACTGCAATGGAACTCCTTTAATAATCTAGGAAGGAGTCTTTGTGAGATGTGCCTTTCTAAGTGGAACTTGCTGGGATGAGCCTTGGATTTTGTTATAAAGTATTCTCACTGAAGTTATGATTACAACCTCATGTATCATTCTCTTCAATTGTTATATATGAAGAACTTCAGAATTATAGCATCACACTTAATCTCCAAAGTCCACCCCAAGACGTGTTTTCAAGCTAATTTTACTTCTTACCAAGCGCTCATCACCAACCACTCATTCTAGAGCATAAACTTACTCCTTTTCTGAAAAACACCCACAACACTAGATAAGTAGATCATGATGGTCATCCTTACAGAGACTTCCATTACATCATGAGAGAAACAAGGATACAGTCAGTTTCCTGAATAAGAGTCTGAGCTAGGCAGAGCACGTTGTACAGAAGAATTGGGTCCTTATCTGGTTTTTACATAATGAGTAGATATGGCATTCATGGACTAAGAAGGGAATGGTGTTTCAAAATGACTTCTACTGCTTTATGAGATTTTTATCTGGTTGCAGATGGATTTTTTTCATATAGCATTTATCGGAAATGCTACATTATAGTGTGGTAGTTTGACTGTATGTCCCCCATAGACTTAGGTCTTAGATGTTTTATTAAAGCTTGTAACTTGGGTCTCTAGCCACCTTGCTGGAGGAGGTGTCACTGAGGTCAGATTCTGGGGGCTGGCCCAAAGGTGTGTTTGGAGGCAGATCTGAATTCCAGCCCAAAGAGAAGTGTGCAGAGAGGTCTGAGATCTGGGGTTCTGGTTGCTGCCATTTTTTTTCTCTCTCTCTCCTTTTTCTATTTGCTGGCTGTCTGTGGTTTTTATCTCTGCTTAAACTTATAAGGGGAACCAGTTTCTTCCACCATTGAGGAATTTCCCCTGGATCTGTAAGCCTGAAATAAGTCCTTCCTCCCATAAACTGTGTCTGTTAGGGAGTTCATCCTAACATCGTGGAACTGCTTACAGCATACAATTATGTTATGTTTTCCTAATATTTTATTCAAATGGCTCAGAACATGTTTAGACAACAAATTATCCTGTGATATCACAAGGAAAGATCTGGGAGTACATATCTCCTGTGCATTGTACCCATGGCTAGAGAAACCAACTGTAGGTGAAGTATGTGGAATAACAGATTATCTCATTATTTTTAGGAATCTATGAGTTAGGTTAAGTTAAATATCTATAAAAACACAGGACATTATATTAATATTTTTCATGTGTTCAAAACAGGAAAAAAGAAAATATGAAAAATACAATATAAACACAGTGATTTGGATACCCTTTTCTTTTAACTCTCCTAAAAATAAAACCCTACTTATAATATATGATAAATGTTTCTTGTTCTTTGGTTCCACGTATTTGTCTATATTCAGTTCATTGACTATCTTACTCACACTTTTTCTACTGGAATCTGTTACATGGCTTCTTATGTACTGTCCTTATGAAAACTGGAACATCATATACCTGACTATTGTGCACCAAATGCACTATCAAAGCTGGGATTTATAAAACAGGGAAAAACTTACTCCAAACATCTATTCTAGGTAGTTTACCATGTTGTAGCCTATGAACTTTTGTTGATATTAAAATGTTTGAAGTTTAAATAGGTAGGGAGAGCAAGAAATCAGTCAACTTACTACCTGGATAAACCAGTACTTAAGAAATATGGTGTGTCCTTCTGTGGACAGGGTGTGGGTGGGTGTACCATTCTTGAGTGAGTAGGACAGACCGTTGCTTCTGGGCTCCTGCCTCCTCCTTCCTTCTGGGTTCCCTCTGTGGACAGCGTGTGGGCAGGAACACTGGTTTGGGCTCCCTGTACTGGACTGTGTGTTGGAGGGTACTGCACGAGGTAGGCCAGGTCTGTGTTCCCTTGCTCCTCCCTTGTCCTTGCAGGTCCAGTTGTGATTTGATTAGGAAGGACTGGTCCCTATGTGACCTGTGGAATCGGGCCTTTTGCTATGGTATCCTGACTGTCCACTGTTAGCCTGACACAAAGAGGAATTAATATCTAGTTTATAATTTTAATACTAGTTGAGAAATGACACAACAATGAAAACCTCAAGAATAATGTTGGGGTAGCTAGGTATTAGTAAATGTCAACTTTGCCTTACTGTATTATATCTTTAAACAGATAACCAGCTCCAAAGTTCCTGAACATAAAACGATTGAAAAAACATTAAGAAATGCTACCAAAGAAAATTAGTTTTGCATTCTATTCTCTCCACTTGTTTTCTAGAATATGGTAAATACCATTGTGAATTTCAGAATTTGAAATGGCACTTAGAAAGCAAAATGTAAATCTTACTCTCCCTTTCTGTTGTTAATTTTGTTGAGGGAACAGCCATCATCTAGCTACAGGCTTAAGAGCCTCTTTGAGAGTACAGGACTGTTCTTATGTACAGCATCATGGAGACATATTCAAATCATTTCAGGAAGAGAGCTGATGTTGCCATTGAAGTGAGATTTTTTTTTTTTTTTTGATCAGGACATGTCAAGTCCACATTATAATGCTCTTCTCAAAGAGATGGTGGATAATCAATTAGAATACAAGGAAAAACACATATTTAATTCAGCTTCTGCTCTATGGTCACACAGTAGCACACATGAAGCAGATGACACTATTTTATGGATGTGGTAACAGTTTGCTTCTTTAATTTCTGAGATGTATCACTAACCTGACTTTTCATTATTTCCTGATGAATATAGCCTGTTTGTCATATACACAGCAGTATAGAACCATACTCAGGAATGTTTTACAAGTGTGGTGATTTGATTCAGGTGTCCCCCATAAGCTTAAGGGTTCTGAATGCTATGTTCCCAGCTGGCAGAGATGTGGGAATCAATGCCTCCTGGAGGCAGTGTAACCCACAGACAACACATATGTAACATATCCTTTTTGTTGTGGAATCACACAGAAGATAAAAGCACAGGGACCATGGTTATATACTTCTATATAATACATATGTTCTCAAGCAATTAATTTATCTGCAATAGTAAAGCTATGGCTTATTTGGTTAAAATAATGGTTATTAACCTTATTCAATGTTAAGGGAATTATACTTACATTTGCCAAGTGAGCTAGTTCTATCTCCAGAAATGCATCACTTGCTTTGGGTTCAGGCCTTATTGTGACCACAATGATTTTGGAATTAATGACAGTGTAATTTCTGAAACAATATTAAGATAAAAAGAAGAAAAGGTTAATGATATTTGCAATTCTCACTGCTCAACACCTGTTGGGATAAACGTTAAATAAATATATTCTAAGCAAACATGTGGATATCACAATGCTGTTCACGGATACATACAGTGAATTTACTATTTAAACAAGAGTTATCTGAAAATAGAATACAATTTTTGTAGAAATAGAGACTTTTAACCATTTTTGATGCAGAATAAAGAAAAACAATTCTTCTGATTTGGTTCCTCCAATTCACTTACAAGAGTGAAAGCATGTGTATTTGAGCCTTCTAACAATCTTTGAATGAATAAAATGAATCTCAAGGAGGACCTCAGTATTCCAGTAGACAAAATTCTTGCTAAGTTATGTCTTTGCAACTTTTTGTCTCTCCAAAATTGAATTAAGATAGAAAATCAGAATATAGAATAACATGAGAGCAAGAAGAATTTCAAAATAAATATCATTGCTAATTATCACCAATTACTCTTTTTCACAATACACATCTGTATGTGTTGCTTTATTTCAATGTTTTCACTCTGAGAAACAAATATGTCTTCTGAAATATCTTATCAAGTCCAGCCTACTCACACACATACACACACATACAAAGATTCTCATTTCCCCATAAACTCTGGATGCTAGGTCCCCAGATGGTAGCAGTGTATTGTTGGGGGCTGGCTAATGGGTGTTATAATCAGTTTCCTCTTGCCAGTGTTTAGCACAGTCTATAGTTGATATTGTACTCCTGATGTTGGCCAGGAGGTGATGTCTACCCCCTGCTCATGCCATCATTTTCCCCTACCATCATGGAGCTTCCCCTAGAGTCTATAAGCCAAAATAAACCCTTTACCCCCACAATCTTCTCTTGGTTGGATATTTTCTGCCAGAACCAAAATGCTGACTGCAACAGTATGCATAATTATAAAGTTATTAACAAATATAAACACATAAAACTAAATCATTTTTCTTAACATATAGAAAGTTTCATCTGAAAATTATAAAATGATAAAGATCACATATTGCTTAGATACATGAATGATTTGATATTAAATTTTTGAATTTGAGGAAATAAGTGTCTTCGTGCATCATTGTTGGTTTGTAGTAAATCTTTTTTTTTTTTTCAACAGACACTAATTCATATCAAGTATCTATTGACAGATAATTGGAATCTATCCGTTCAAAATATACAACTTGCCAGCACCACGGCAATCATAGTAGATGGCTGGTCTCTCACCCTAAATCTTGTCCTCGCCCTTATTTGCAGGTGATCCCCACCTCTTTTCATGGTTCCAGACAAGCATGGACATGCTGTCACCACTACAATTTACCTTTTCTTTTTCTTTTTTAATTTTACTTATTTATTTGAGAGAGAGAGGAAGAGGCAGGGAGAAAGAGAAAATGGGGATGCCAGGGCCTCCAGCCACTGCAAATGAACTCCAGACCCATGTGCCCCCTTGGGTATCTGGCTTACATGGGTCCTGGGTAATTGAACCAGGGTTCTTCAGCTTCGCAGGCAAATGACTTAACTGCTAAGCCATTTCCCCAGCCCCAATATACCTTTTCTAAGATCTCATTCAAGTAGTCATACAGTATAGTTTCCTATGTTTGTCTTAATTCACTTAGTATATTTTTGAAGTTCATATATTTTGTTTCTTTACATGTCTTGTATTCTATAGGAAAGGTATATCATAACTTTTTTACTCACCAAGCAAGTAGCCAAACTTTGAGTAACTTTGGGATTTTAGCTTTTATGGATATTCATATGTGGCTACTGGGAATAACTGTGATATAGACTTTTTGTATGAAAGTTTATTTTTTGTTTTTTTCTGGTTTTTTTTCAAGGTAGCATTTTGCTCTAGCCCAGGCTGACCTGGAATTCACTATGTAGTCTCAGGATGGCCTTGAACTCACAGCAATCCTCCTACCTCTGCCTCCCGAGTGCTGGGATTAAAGGCATGCACTACAACACCTGGCATATGAAACATGAAACATACTTTCATGTCTTAGGCAAACACCTGGAAAATGGTTGGTCACATGACACACACACACACACACACACAAACACACACACACACACACACATATATATGTCACATTGTTTTGTAAAGGAGTTGTACTGTTTGAGCCCTATATTTTTGATAGGTAGAACAATGCAGAAACTTCCATACTTTGTGGTAACCTCTTTTCTTTGGAGATTGTATTGGACACATAATTTTACATCAAATGAACTCAGGGCTATTCATTAGCAGAGGAATGGGAAGCATATTTTGATTGTAATGACATTTTAACCCATTTCTCCTACATTTAATAATATCAAATAAAGAATTCTAAGCCTGGCATGAAGGCATACACCTTTAACCACGGCACTTGGGAGGTAGAGGTAAGAGAAGGATCACTGTGACTTTGAGGACAGCATTAGACTACAGGCTGAATTCCAGGTCAGTCTGGGCTAGAGCAAGACCCTATCGCCCAAAGCCACCAAAAAAAAAAAAAAAAAAAAAAAAAAAAAAAAAAAAATCAAAAATCCTATAATGCTCAGAAAGGTATCCAGACTGGCAAATAGAGAAAACAAAAAGCAAAAATAAAAAGTCATGAGTATTTTGTTTTCCTGAGGCAGAAAGTGGTTACAGAGAACTGTTCTTTGTTTCATTTAAAACTAAATGAACTTATGAAAGGTAGGGACATTCAGAAGCACATAAAATGAAGCTCTGAATGTCAAGTTCCCTTTGCCAAATTATTTTTCTCTGTGAGTATGTGACCAATGATCAGGAGGAAAATGGAAAAAATAAATAAAGCTAGAAGATTGAATGAGTGATATTACTGTCAAGCTTCCTGGAGAATGGAAACATGTGTATGGCTTAGAGTTTGGGAGAATGCATGTGTTGTCCTTCCAGAAAAAAAAAAAATATATATATATATATATATATATATATATATGCGGGCTTCTCCCAGAGAACAGTTAATTAGTCTTGAACACAAAAACATCTTCCTCAGCTTAGAATGAGTGTGTGTGAAATCTGGTTTGGTTACTTGGAACTAAAATACAGGTGCATTTTTCAAATCCTACTTCATCTCTTATACTAGTTCTACTTGTACTTCCTCTTCCTACTTTAATAAAACTCAATACTTGATAATTTAACTTAGTGTTAAATAGCATCTATAGTAGAAATGCATTATTATTCAATTTGTGTAAATGGCTAAATTACTGGAAAACACGTACTCTCTATAGGTCTTTGTTAAGAAATTTATGCACTTCTCTTTGTGTTCAGGAATGTAGATAACTAAAAATAAGAGGCGAGGAAAATAAGAAATAAGACAAAAAGCATTCTGTGGGGTACCTCATACTGAGACAGAATCCTTGGTTCCTCAGTTGATCCATTGGAGACATTCCCTAGAAGAGGGTGCTTGTCTTACAGCTCATCTCATTTGGGTGGTATTCCCTTGCTTTGTACACACTACAGTAACACACACCCATTCTGTTACAGCATTCAGCAGTTCTCCACATTTCCTTCCATGAGATTACAGGATCCATGAAGAGAAGATAGCTACTTGCCATTTATATTGCTTCCTTTTCCTTGTGCTTGCCATAGTTTAGTGCTCAAAATATGTTTGAATATTTTGTGAAATAAATTCATTTGAGGCAAAATATAAGACATTTTACCACAGTTTTTGAGATATAATGCCAATGCTATAGTATTAAGATGCTTAATAAAGGAAAAGTAAGTAATTCACATTATGCAAAAGCCCCATTTTACAAAACGTATATACTGTACAAAAATATCTTTAATTTATTCCATCAACTTATTCTAATTTGCATAAGTGACTATCTGGCTCCTGATGTGCCATGTCAGGTTTTGTGATCTCCTAATGCATCCTGGCTGTGGGCACATTGGTATTCACTGCTAAGGAAGCAAGTCTTATAGCCAAATGTATTTCATGACTAAAGCAATAAAGTTGTCCCTTGTCCTTGAGATAGTGCTAGCCGTGTTCTCTCAAAAGAGAATCAACACATTCTTCACAGTTCTGCAGTCTTAAGATGTTTAAGATACATGAGGTAATAGAATGCAAACATTTGATGAAAAGTCAGTGCAGCTATCCACTTAAAAAGGAGTTAGAATGGTGAACCTCACGTTATGTGTTTTAACAGATTAAAAAAGGGGGGGGCTGGAGAGATGGCTTAGAGGTTAAGGCGCCTGCCTGAAAAGCCTAAGAACAGTTGTTTGATTCTCCAGGTCCCATGTTTAGTCAGATGCAAAAAGTGACGAAAGGGCACAGTGCTGCACTTTCCCACAAAGGGGTACACACGTCTGGAGTTCATTCACAGCTGCTTAGAGGCCACTGGGGTGCCCATTCTCTCTCTCTGTCTCTCTCAAATAAAAATTACACACACACACACACACACACATACACAAATACACACACAATGTGGTGTTACAGGAATAAACATCTGTGGAGGGGACAGTAGAACCAATGCCACATGTAAAGTGTTGTCACGTATGGTATATAAAAAATGTATTGTTGGGCTGGAGAGATGGCTTAGCGGTTAAGGCGCCTGCCTGCTAAGCCCAAGAACCTGGTTCCAATCTCCAGGTCCCACATTTAGCCAGATGCAAAGTGACGCAAGGGTGCAATGCTGCACTTGACGACAAGGGGGCGCACACATCTGTATTTCATTCACAGCAGCTGAGAGACTACTGGCGCTCCCATCTCTATCTGTCTCCCTCTCCCTCTCTGTCTGTCTCTCTCTGTGTCTCTCTCCAAAAATAAATTTAAAAAATAATAAAAAGTATTGTTTATTGAAAGTTAATCCAAATTTATGCATTGTTTTCCTAGTTGACTTTATTCATGAAGCTATAAAAGGAGGCTCCACAATTGCTTTAAGTAAGCCCTAAAATTAAAAAAAAAAAAAAAAAGGCAACCATATGTTATCAGAACTGGGAAATTAAGATAAGTATATTTTCTTTTAAAGTGAAAATCAGCAGATAGATGATAAAAAAAAAAAATAGTGTTTGAGAGCCAGGCATGATGGTGCACACCTTTAATCCCAGCACTCAGGAGGCAGAAGTAGGAGGATGTCCATGAGTTCAAGGCCACCCTGAGATGACATAGTGAATTCCAGGTCAGCCAGGGCTAGAGTGAAACCCTACCTCAAAAACAAACAAACACAAAAAACAGCTTTTGGTTTACTTAGAACTTCTAATGATCAGGGATGTAAACTGAATTTTAACTGGTATGGCCCCAAGTTAGGTCAAGAATTTTATAAGTAATGTTTATTCATTTATGTTATAGTACTTGTTTTTATTTCATTATATTTATATTAATAGTTGTGCCAATTTTCTAGGTAAAAATATTTTATTATCTAAAATCTTTATGATGGAACATTCTAAAAAGTTGCAGAATCTGATAAAAATCACAGTGCTCCATTGTGCACCAAGAAAGAGAAAGCTTAGTTCAAAGTTTGTATCCTGGAACTACAGAATGCATGTCCTGGAAGTGGGTGCTGTCCAGTGTGCTGGTTTTCAAGTTCCCAAGTAGAAAAGTGATTGACTTTGCTTTCCTATGATGTCCAATACTATTTAATTATTTTCTCTCCTTATTTGTATTCAATTCCTTTACCATTTGAAAATAAATGTGTTTCCTGTATAAAACATACAGAAATTTCACTATCGTTTATGTTTATTAACCTAAAATGCTTGGTAGAAATCCATGTGATTTTGCTGTAATGAAATTTGTTCCCTTGTTCAAAGATAATTTTCCATGGCTTATGAGAATACTGTAGCTCTTTGTAATTCTGTAGTTTTCCTGACATGTTACTGCTATAGTAGAATTCACACACAATTTTAGTTATATTCCTTATACTATCTCAAATGTTAATTAGATATATTAAACTGAATTAGAAAAACATGATGGCATTTTCCAAATCTTAACAGGAAAATTGCACATTGTTCACATACTAAGAATTATTGCAGTTTCCTCTCAAAAAATGAATTGTTTACAACTAATTTTTGACTTCTTGGCCTGAGTATATACTACATGTATACCATTCTATTATCCCTTGAGAAAATTTCCTGCAGATAAATTCTTAAAAGTAGCAATACAGTGTCAGTAAAAATACATATTTTTAGTTCTATGACATTGCCAAACTGGCCTCCAAAAATGTAATGACCATGATTAAACTTATTGGAAGGTGATGAGTTAGCCAGGTTGTATGTGATTATGATTTCTTGGATCTGAGTGGAGTATGCCTGTTGCTGTATCACTCCACCACCACTACCATACACACACTTCTGACAGGACCTGTGGCCTGTGTTGACAGCTCTACCTGGTAGGCTCTCACGTGGTCAGAGAGGATAAAAATTGTAAAAAAAAATCTTTGCATTGACACCCAGGTTGGTACCACCTTAAGACCTGCCCCCAGTGACATTGCCTCTAGCAAAATGACGGCAGATGCAAACTATAAACTAATAAAACAATGAATACATTGGGGGCCATATATTCAAACTACCACAATGATCTCAATATGAGTCGTTTTCCTGTAGTTATTCACTGAGTTATAAACAGAAAGTATATCTTCATAACATCTTCATAACAACTCATATCATTTAAAACATTGACTTGCCCAGCAATTGTACACATCTATGGGGACAAAGGTGATGTTTCCATCCTACATACATTGTGTTTCAATCATCATAATTGACACATTTAACACACTTAACAGTATCTTTTTTTTTTTTTTTTTTCATGGTAGAGTCTTGCTTTAGCCCAGGCTCACCTTGAAATCACTAGATAGTCTAAGGCTGGCCTTGAACTCACAGCAATTCTCCTACCTTGGCCTCCCAAGTGATGGGATTAAAGGTGTATGTAATCACACCCAGACTAACAGCATTTTTTTTTTTTTGTGGTGAGAAAAATTTTAAATTCTATTTTCTAGATATTTTGAAATATTATTTACTTTTGTCTATAGTCATCTTCCGATAGAAATGTAACTTTATATGTATTGTATATTTCCAATTTTTAGAAAATATTGTAATTTTTCAATCTAAGTACTACAGAGCAACTCTGCAATAAAAATAGACATTTTTGAAGTTGGAAAGAATGTATAAGTTCCAATCCTACATGTCCATTCTTTCTCTGTCTGCCTCTATCTCTTGCTCTCTTCAATAAATAAAGTGAATTTAAAAAAGTAAAAAACTGAAAGCCCATCGTGGTGATCATGCCTTTAATCCCAGCACTTGGGAGGCCTAAGTAGGAGGACTGCTGTGAGTTCAAGGCCACCCTGAGACTACAGAGTGAATTCCAGGTTAGCATGGGCTAGATCAAGACCCTACCTCAAAAAACAAAAAAACAAAAAAAAAAAAAAAAAAAAAAAAAAGAGAGAGAGAGAGAGAGAGAATTACTAATTAAATGCTCTTTCTTCCCCCTCCTCCTTCTCTTCTTCTTTTCTCTTCTTCTTTTTGCTTTTTGTAACAAGGGCTAATATCCTTAGATATGTTTCTAATTTCCTTTAGTGTATGGATGTCTGAAACTTGAAGTAATATGGCTTCCACAGTGTAGGCAAGTGGGTTCAATTGTATTACATGCAACAAGATTCATCGTGCAACTATGTTGGCCACCTCTTGAGGAAAATCCTTTAAAGGACTTTATGTTTACTTTATTTTATTTCCATTTCCTATAGACCTCAGGTGCAAATAGTACAAATGTTGCCAATAAAGTGCCCCCTGTTTTAAAGTTGAATAAAAGGAAGTTGAACTGAATTACTGCGCTATTAGCTCATCTTTTTATGCTTTTGCCAAAATCATTTGGAATTAAATACAAGTCACCTGGTTGCCAGTGTCTAGTCTGGAATTCTTCAAAGATAAGCTTTACGTAAATGAACTCCCTGTGGAAATAGAGTTGATATTTTTTCAGGCACGTTTTACTTTGGCATCTCTCTTTTTCCTCTTGTGCCTTTTCCAGGGAGAGGGGCAACTCAACTATGGATTTCACCTGTAGCTATGCAAGCCAGTGGTAAAGTGGTAAAGTTTTATTTCAAAAACATTATATTAGTGAAATACAACCAAACTCTGTCAACATCTTCAAGCCAAAATTCCATCCGGAGAAAGAAGTTAAAGAAAACCCCTAGCTGTCTTTATGCTGGAAGGAGTCCGTGCTGTGTCTTCACCAGCATGTGGATGACTGGGAACCTACTTTAATAATGTGCTTCCCATAGAGACAATGTCAACAGGGACTACTGACTAGTCACTGCCTTCTTTTGGAGATAGTTTTTTTCTGCTTAACTAAATGACAGTTGCTTTTGTTTATTAGACTGTTTTTTATCTTCCTGATAAAACTGTATATATCATCCATATTTTCTCTTCCATAAAAATTTAAAACTTTATGAGGATGTGAGGGAAGCTCTCGGTGTAGCAGTGGCTGTGCTAACCAAATAAAACTTAATCTCAATTTCCTAAATAAGGTAGTGAGAGGGAACAGGTCACCATGAGTAATAAGATCCTATCCAAATAGATGTGAATACTGTTTCCTGTGAAATTTAACAAAGGAGATAAGCAAATAGAACAAGTGAATTACTGTTAGTGGAATTAATATTTGTAACTTTTTTAAATGTCTGAGAGGACAGCAATCAATGGATTTCATCCAAAATAGTCTCTAATTGAGCAGCATTGTTCTCCTTAATGTAACTGAAAATTTATTTTTAAGCGCAAACTGAGATCTTGTGCAAATGAACAAAACCATGTTTTCCAGCCATTGTGACACTCCTTTAATTTCATGTAATGTTGATGAAAATTATCATAGAGTACAAATAAAAGGAAAAGACACAGTAATTTTCCAATGACCCATTATATTATACAGAAGTGAGTTTTTCTTTTCTTTCTAATCTTTAGGCAAGTCATGATTAATTACAATAGAACAGCAGGGCAGTAATCAGACAGCAAAATGATCTTTTCTAGTTGTTTGAAATATATAATATGCTAATAACTTGTTCATTAAATTAGTATTTTCCATTCCATTTAAGAAGAGCTTTGTATTACTAAAGCTACTTTGACTATACTCACAGAAGAGCTGTAATCACATTTAAAATAATTTACAAAGATTACAACAGCTTATTCCTTTGTAGCTTACCTCAAAGTGGGCAAAATTAGATCTAAATTTTTGTATAGGACGGCTCCAAGAACAAATACAGATGATTCATCTAATTCTAGAATGAATAAGATGAAAAACAAATTAGTAAAAGAACAAGAAACATACTCTTACAAAATTTTAATAATTGCAGGATATTTTGGTATTTGCTAATATAAACCTTCAGGTGCATTCATAAAATCTTAAACTTTAATGATACAGGGGGAAAAAGTTTTCAGTTTTAAGGGCAGAATCACCACAGTGAGAATTAAGACTATCATGTGACTTTTAAAGATATTCATTAATCATAAATGGTACTTAAGAAGCTAATAAAACTTATTTTTTTCTTAATTGTGTTACTATTCACCAAAATAATATCCTCAAATTAAAGCAATTTTAAGGTGAGGCTAAATTAAAAATGACTGTATGAAAATGCAACACATTTCAACATCTAAGTTAGATCCTTAGGCAATGTGCTATATAAAAATGCTAATAGGAGGCGAAAAGATTGCTTAGTGGTTACACCCACTTGCTTGTAAAACCTGATAGCCTGGGTTTGATTCTCCAGTACCCAAGTAAAACCAGATAAGTAAAGTGCCACAGGCATCTAGTGTTCATTTGCAGTGGCAGGAGGCCCTGGTACACCCATACTCTCTCTTCTCTTGCTCTTTTGGTCTATTTTTCTCTGTCTCTATCTTAAATAAATAAATACATAAAATATTTAAAAAATACTAATAGAAAACTTGACCTTATCAAGCTTAAGTCATTAAGTTTCACTGACTATTTCTCATTTTAATAGTCCTTTCTTTGGAGTAAAAACAGTATAAATTGTGTATATTTGAAAAATTAATTACAATCATGATTGCAAACTGTTTCACAATTATTTAACTTTTGGAAATTATACCTAGTGTTCCACTAAGTGAACTTATCAGAAATGTTTGTCTCAAAGCTCAAATTATTCCACATATTTACCTTTTGATGTCACAGGAGTAAAAATGCTTTTTGGAATAACTACTCTATCTTCCGAATTTCTTGCCCAGTCAACCATCCCCTTGCGTCCCTTCATTGGGAAGTTGATGTCTGTTAGGACAGAAGCTGCAGGAAGCTTCTGAATGCTGGCCACTATTGAAAAAGAAAGAATATTGTCAATCAACTTTACTTTTTACTGCAATCAAATTTTTCGATCAAATTAAACATTAAGTATATGTACAACAGAATTCTAAGAACATCAAAGCAGATATATCTTTTAGGTTATATTTTTCTTTAATGTTGCTTATGCTTTCACTTGTCAATCTGGAATCTAAGTTGTTATTTTCTACTTTATTTTTATTATTTATTGATTTATTTTTGCCTTCACCGGGATCCATGCAGTGATGGCAAACAGTGATGTGAGTATCCTGAGGGTACCAATGAATAACAGCACACTGGTTGTTCATGACTTTTCTCTATTCCCAACTATTTGATGTCCATGTTGCACTGTTTGTTAAATAATTTAGCATATTTGACTGATAGATTGAAATTTAATCTGTGTATTTGTGAACAATTTTTTTTTATCTGAACATTTCTATTGGAACGGGTTTGATTTGAATTAGACAGGGTCCCATAAGCACACAAAAAATAAAGGTAAGGGGCTGGAGAGATGGCTTAGTGGTTAAGGTGCCTGCCTCCTAAGCCTAAGAACGCTGGTTCCAATCTCCAGCAGTTCCATTCTCCAAGTCCCACGTTTAGCCAGATGCAAAGTGATGCAAGGGTGCAATGCCACACTTGACCACAAGGGGGTGCATGCAACTGGATTTCGTTCACAGCAGCTGAGAGGCTGCTGGCACGCCCATCTCTATCTGTCTTCCTCTCCCTCTCTCTCTCTCTCTCTCTCTGTGTCTCTCTCCAAAAATAAATAAATAAATAAATAAATAAATAAATAAATAAATAAATAATAAAGGGAAGTTATTCTAGAAGAAAGAACTGTTAGAATCCAAATAATATACCCCCCCAAAGTACTGTAACCACAAAAGGAATTTCATTTACATAAATATCAAGTAGATTAATAATAATATGATAATGTTAAGGTTTTTCTCTAAAATATGTGTACATAGTTCTTAAGATGTAAACTGATAATACTTAAACACAGATATATTTTATACATTTTCAATTAAAACAAAAACACTGTGCGGAGAGATGGTTTAGTGATTAAGGCCCTTGCCTGAGAGCCTGAGGACCCAGGTTCGATTTTCCAGGTCCCTTGTAATCACAAGGTGGCACATGTGTCTGGAGTTTGTTTACAATGGATAAAGACCCTGATGTGCCCATTTCTCTCTCTCTCTCTCTCTCTCCCCCTCCCTCTATCTCTAATAAATAAATAATAAAAATCATTTTAAAACATTAATTTTTGAATATAAAATGTCCTCCATATGGTCATGTGTTTGAACCCTTGGTACCTAGCTGATGGCCCTGTTTGGGAATGTTGTGGAAGTTTAGGAGGTGTAGCCTTATGGGGGTCAGCATGGTAGGGCTTGCTCCCACTTCTTGTTTGAGCTGTGTCCTGACTGCAAAGGCTGTGTGTCCAGCTGACTTCTGCTCTTGCTGTCCTGCTTACCTACACCATGATGGAGAATGTCCCCTGAAATTGTAAGCCAAAACAAACTCTACCTCCTTGAGATGCTTCTTATCAGGTATTTAATCACAGAAAGAAAACAAGAAAAAGAAAGTCGGGGCTGGAGAGATGGCTTAGTGGTTAAGGTGCATGCCTCTGAAGCCTAAAGACTCCGGTTTGATTCTCCAGGTCCCATATAAGCCAGATGCACATGTTGGCACGTGCATCTGGAGTTCTTTTGAATGGCTAGAGGCCCTGGTGTGCCCATTCTCTCTGCCTCTACTAAATAAATAAATAACAATAAAATCATTTTAAAAAAGAAAAGAAAAAGAAAGTAACCAATCCAGAAATGTAATTTGTACAATTTTACATACGTCTATTCTTGTCCTACATCAGTGTTTCCAATGCCCCATGTCGAATGTATGTAGAAAGATGGTAAAACTGGACAAGCTATTACAATGGGAGAGCTAAACAAGAAGCCATTAGACTCTTTAGAAGTGGGTTTTATTCTAAAGGAACTTGTGATTTAAAATGAGAGGACGAAATTAAGGTTTTAACAAAATTAGTTGTGTAAATATATTACTGCACCACTGGCTTAGTTTCAAATTAAATTGGTTATGTATTATTGCATCACACTAGCAAAATTATACTTCATTAAAGCTCTTTGAGCTATTATATACATCCATTATCAGCACAGAATGGAATTTCATTTGGCTTGCAATTTGACATATTAAGCTTAAAAAAGGATTTGAAAAGTCAATGTTGAATTAAAGAAGGCATTGGGTGACCCATAAATTTGCTATGGATGTTAAATGCTATTTTTGAATAACAGCTGTGCTTATTTTAGGTTTGATTATTTTATGATATTTTTGCCAAGATATAGCTAACATAGTGGACAGGTATTTTTTTGAGTTATTTTCTTCTATTTTAAAATACATTCTTAATTTAAAAACCAAAGTTAGCCAGGCATGGTGGCACATACCTTTTATCCCAGCACTCAGGAAGCTGAGGTAGGAGGATCACTATGAGTTCAAGGCCACTCTGGGAGGACAGAGTGAATTCCAGCTCAGTCTGGGCTACAGTGAGACCCTACCTCAAAAACAATTGTACATATTTATCATATGAAACATGTTAATGTATCTATACATTGTGGAAGCTAATTAAACTAATTAGCTGTGTAGTACCTCATAAATATTCATTTTAATGGTGAAAACACTTAAAATCTGCCTTCTGAGCAATATAGTTCTACATTACCATATTCTATTTACTTTTTCTAACTTAAAATAAATGTTTTTAAAATTATTTTCATTTCTATATGTATTTATTTATTTAAGAGAGAAAGAGAGAGAGGCAAATAGAAAATGGGCACACCAGAGCCTCTAGCCACTGCAAATGAACCCCAGATGCATGTACTACCTTGTGCATCTGGATTTACATGGGTACTGGGGAATGGAACCCTGGTCCTTAGGCTTTGCAGACAAGTGCCTTAAACATCTCCAGCCTTAAATACTTTTTTGACATAAAAATATTCAGACTTATTAAAACTCCATAGACAGTGGTTAAGTGCAACAAATAATAGCTCACACTGAGATACTTTTATTGTAATTATGTATATTTCTTTTTATGAGAGAGAGAGAGAGAGAAAGAGAGAGAGAGACAGATTTGGCATACCAGGGCCTCTAGCCACTGCAATCAAACTCCAGACATTTGTGCCACTTTGTGCAAATGTGTGAGCTTGCATGCTTACGTCACCTTGTGTGTCTGGCTTACGTAGGACCTGGAGAGTTGAGCATGGGCTCTTAGGCTGCACAGGCAAGTGTCTTACCTGCTAAACCATCTCTCCAGCCCTATTTTCTCTTTTTAAAGAAAATAAATTTGACTACTATATGCATGGATGTGATGTATTTTGATCATATTCTCTACTCATTATGCTCTTGTTCTCCTTTCACTCCCAGTGAGCCCTTTCCTCTTCCCAACTTGTTTCCTTCCTACTTTATTGTCCAATTTTTTCTACACAATGAGTTTAAATTGGATTGCTTGCATGAGCATGGATGTGTGTCTAAACAATGCATTTCTCAACATAAGATTAGACTTTCAGAAATGTATTTTTAAAAGTATGAAATGTTTAAAAGTATAACATATACATATTTACTATCTACTCAGGAAAATGTTTAGGAAGACATTATTTTTTATTTTTATTGTTTTTTATTATTTTATTTATTTTTGGAGAGAGACACAGAGAGACAGAGAGGGAGACAGATAGAGATGGGCGCCAGCAGTCTCTCAGCTGCTGTGAATGAAATCCAGATGCGTGTGCCCCCTTGTGGGCAGGTGTGGCATTGAACCCTTGTGTCACTTTGCATCTGGCTAAACGTGGGACCTGGAGATTGGAACCAGGCGGGCACCTTAACCACTAAGCCATCTCTCCAGCCCGAGGAGGACATTTTTATTCTACATGGTTAATGAAAAAAATGATTCTTTACAACAAAAATAATAGTCTTTCTTGCAGATTCTAGCACTTAGAGGAAAGCTCAAAGGACACAGTTTCCCTGAAGACATAAACACATCTTCAATGCTCCAAGAATTGCCCAATGTTCACTGTATTTTGTATTCATTACATACTAAATATAATTTCTTATGCAATAAAACAGGTGACTCATCACTGATCAAGGCTGGTGCACTGACATTTTGCTATTTTAGTATTTGGATATGTAGCATATGATTCCCTTAAGACCATCTTGAATAACAATAATAACAATTATTATTATTATCATTATGACAGTCTTGTCTCAACCTCCTGAGTATCTGGGTTGGCAGGCATATGCCACAACAAATGGTGTCAAAGAATTCAGATTCAGTGTAGATTTTTGTTCAGTCAGCACAAGAGAATTTTTGCCAATGGGCCTAAAAGTACATGAGCCATTTTTCTTAGTAATCACTGATGCTGTCTTTGATTCAAAAAATATAATGTTTTCCAACTTTCTTCAGTGAGACCCTAAGGGTTTAATTCAACCCTTTGAATGTATTGAGCTCACAATTGTATTGTGAATGCTCTACATAAAAATTGGAGTTAGTAAATTTAATATATCAGCTGAATTGTGGACAGTGATAGAAGTCATTTAGCAATAAGAGAGTAGAGCAAGAGAGCAAAAATATAAGGATGAAGTTTGCAAAGACACTCAAAATAGAAAAACAAACTCTACCAGAGTGGGCTGTCTTGAACTATGTCTATGAATCAATGTCTTGAACTCTTATCCTGTGATTTTCCCTAATGTCACAGGACAGTTTACTCCTTTTGTGTTGTGTATTAATAGAATCTCCTATTGACCTCAAATACTTCAGTTTGAAATATTTCAGAATATTTTGAATACTTCAAAATATTGACATATTAATCTTACAAATTTCATGACTGAGCAGATCATTCCGCTGTCTTGTACCTTAATACTTCTGTGATATGGGAATGGCACTAGCAACCAGCTCACTAAGGCTCTTGGAGTACTACCTGACTATACATCAAGGGCGGAGAGTACTACACCTAACACTGCTCAGAGCACAGGTGGTCCCGTGAAAGTGTCGGCCATGTTTTCCTACAGCTGAGTTCATGGGAACTATCACATGCTGTATTCTATATGAAAGTATTTATCACTTGCAGCATACAGTATTTTTGATTGTTCTTCCGTGACCATAATCAAGAGATCATTCAGAAATTATGCTGAATATATTCATATAACCAGAGTGAGGAATTGCACTTAAAATAAACCCAGGAGGTTAATATGGGTCCTTTTACTTGTTTCTTTTACTCTTATCTTCATTTTCGTTCTCCTCCTGCCCTCCCCCAACCCTATTGATTTTGCCAGAGAGAGGGAGCTTCTTTCTCCAGTTATTTAGACACATAAGGTCATTCAGGTTAAAAATGCATTTCTTCAGTTGTACCACAAATGACAAATTCAGTATTTCCATTGCAGCCAACATCACAGACCAAGACAAAGCACCACTACTTTAAGAACTGACCTAAGTGCATATTGGGGTGCCTCAACTTCTGTAGCTCTTAGTATCAACAATGAGAGCAAACACCCTGATAGGGGGTGCCTCTTAGCTGTATGCAAATGGATTGGGCAACACAGAAGTTGCTTAAAGGCTGCCTTGAAAACTGTCTTTCCATTCTTTCATCACATTGGTGTTTCAGATATATTTGAAGCTTATATCATTTTTCATATTCATTCAGAGTGAACAGAGAAACTGTGTCCTAATGCATCAGACATTATAAAATTGCCCAGTTATCAAAATGGAATTGCTAGTGGAAAAATTCACTCAAGATTACTAGACAGTTACCCATAAGACTTTGAAATCCTGTAAGAAAAATATGGGGACAGAGTAGAATGATGCATTCTCTGGGTGGGCTGGAAAGTTTTGTTAATACATTTCTAGCAAGCATACAGGGACTGACCTGATGTTACATATGGTGTGAGACCACTGAGAACTTAGCAGTTTATAAGCCCATCACTTTTATTTATATAGCAATATTGAATGCTTAGTGAAATAGTGAGAACGTGTGGGAAGGAAGACAAGAATAGCTGACATTTAGTGAACATTTGCTAGTTTGGTACTTTCAAATCACTCCATTCATTGAACAAGTATTTGTCAAGTACTTCTCTGGGCAAGACATCGTTCTTAGCATAGCACTTAGCCAGCTGCTCTGCACATGATATGTCATTGAACATTCAAATCACCTTATGAGGTATGACTATTACCCTCACTGTTGTTATCAGAACACTCATTTCACAAATGAGGAATCAGATTCTGTTTAACCCAGTTCTCCAGATAATAAGTGGTGCCAGGGTGATTTAGATCCCGGCTTGTCTGTACAAGTCTGTGATTTTTCACTGCACTCTGCAGGTTGATTTTATCTAGCAAATTAATAGCAGATTTACTTTGCTACATTATCAAAGACATCATAATTTAATTGGAGGAAATAAATTCTCATATGTCCATCAACAGAACAAATGAAGATTCTACCACAATGGTGGTGTCAGAGAAAACAAATACTTTCATTGTTCTAACTCAATCTTTTTTTTTTTTTTTTGAGAGAAAGACAGACAGAGAGAGAAAAAAAGAGAGAGAGAGAGAGAGAATGAGCATATGAGCATGCCAGGGCCTCTATCCACTGCAAAGGAACTCCAGATGCATGTACTACCATGTGCATCTGACTTCTGTAGGTTCTGGGGAATCAAAACTAGATCCTTAGGCTTCACAGGCAACATCATTAACCACTAACTCATCTCTCTAGCCTTAGGTCAATTTTTATGCTATAACATCTCCATGAAAAATCTTTTTTCAGGATTCCAAAACAATAATGGTCTATATCCAGATATTTCCACAAGTAGAATTCTACTTGTTCTCTCATCTACCCTGTAGCCTCTTCCTTTAAAACGCTAGTATTGGAAGATTGAGGGCCATAGAGAAAAAGATGGGTGACTGGAGTATGTCACTTCTCCGGGAAAAGCATTGGCAGGACATCCTGCAAGACCAGTGTGCTCTGAAGGAAGGAACACCCCATTATTTCCATCTTCATCGTCACTAAGAAGTTGAAGACAATAAAGGCCTGGGAGCACTGGGCACAGAGATTTTGATGAGAAATATCCTTCCTATCAGAAATTCTCCCTCTCAGCCTTTAGAAAACAGTAGGATCCTCTGATAATCATGGGGGAACAAACAGCATGGACAGTTTAAAAAAGTAACTCTGTGACTTTTAATAGCTCTTTCTCAACTTGTTAATTGTTAATGTCATATCATGGCTTCACACTTAGATAATTAGCTATTTTCCATATTTCTTTCTAGCATCAAAATAGAAAAAAAATAAAACTTTTATATCATTTCTAGGCTGTCAGCTTTAAAATCCATTTTTCATCCATCGCACATTGCATGCCTGAGAATCATTGTTCAAAAGAATGTGTTCTTGCTTTCTGCTAGCTGTGGTCCTCTTCCTCTTAAGTCACTGCATTTCCCCAGCACTGAAAATGCTGATGCAAAGGGTCACCCAAGGCCATGCACACAGCTCTCATTCAAGCAAAATCATCCTGATCAGGGATTAATGAACTTCCATCCACAGCCAGTCCTTTCCCACTGGCTATTTCTGTATGGCTAACACTTTGAAACTAAACATATTTAGATAATTTTAAGCAGTTGAAAAAAATCAAAATAAGAAGTCTTGGCTTGTAAAAATTGCATAAAATTCAAGTTTAGGTGACAACAAATGATGTTTGATTGGCACCACCCACTCAATACCTAGAAACTTACCCTACTGTCACTCACTGCTTTCAGGGTCAATAACAGAATAGAATAATTACAGAAAAAAAAATGTATGAATCATAAATTTAATATTTTTATTGGCCATGAATTGATAGGAACAAAGGTTTCCCTGCCCCCCCCCTTTTTCTATTTTTCTTTTTCTTTATGGTTTTTCGAGGCAGGGTCTCATTCTAGTCCAGGCTGACCTGGAATTCACTCTGTAGTCTCAGGCTGGCCTTGAATTCATGGTGATCCTCCTACCTGTGCCTCCTGAGTGCTGGTATTAAAGGCATGCACTACCACGCATGGCTCCCTGTATTCTTTGAACATATTTTAAAACTTTTTTTATTTTTTTTTTTTTTTTTGAGAGAGAGAAAGAGACACAGAGAGAGAATTGGAATGTCAGGGCTTCAGCCACTGAAATAAAACTCCATAAGCTTCCACCACTTAGTGGGCATGTGAAACCTTGCAATTGCATCACCTTTGTTTGTCTGGCTTATGTGGGATCTGTTCGGTAGAACATGAGTCCTTAGGCAAGCAGTTTAACGACTGAGCCATATCTCCAGCCCAGAGACACTTATTCTTACATGACCTTTTTTCATTAAATAGAAATATGTCCTAAAATTATCACAGTGTCTTCATTTACTGTGCTATTTTAAGTTCTTTCTGACTACTGTACTGCATTCTTCCCATACTACATATAATACACTTGGGAAAATGCCTGCTGACTAATTTTCTTACTGTCTTCAAAAAGGTATGTTTGTGTTCTTTAAAAAAATACATTTTATTTATTTATTTACTTGAGAGAGAGAAAGAGGCATAGAGAGAGGGAGAGAGAGAATGCTAGGGCCTCTGCAAACACACTCCAGATCCATGTGCCCCCTTGTGCATCTGGCTTATGTGGGTCCTGGAGCATTGAACCAGGATTCTTTGGTTTTGCAGGCAAACACCTTAACCACTAAGTCAACTCTACAGCCATGTTTGTGTCCTTTTAGAAACTGATACTAATAGTCATCTCTGCATAGTTCATAATTTTTTTCTATGAATACAAGGTAAGATATGAGATTAAAAAGTCATTTTGCATGTGCGTTCAAATTACAAAAACAAATAAATTTTAAAAATACTTTAGAAATTAAAGTAACCAACCAGTGAAATTATGCATAAGGAACATTAGATGACAACTAACCATGCATAAAACTGTAAGAGCCTGGGTAAATGGCACACTAATTTTCTCTCTACCCCTACCCCCTATCTGTGATATTATTTTGAAGTTAAATAAATCAAGAATGTATGAGGACTAGTGAATACTAACAGGAAGCAATTGAAGGCAGTAATACAGAGCTTCTCCGGATAATGAATCACCCACTCTCTGAAGAGCAGTCACCACGGTCAGTTCTGTATCTTGCCCAACGGGATCACTGCAGACTTAAGAATTAATTTGCATATACATTGATCCAACAAGACTCCATTAAGGCTGAAAGTGTTCCAAGAACCGTTTTACCACAGAGAATCCATCAAATGAATAAGAAGCACAAAGTTAAGCTCAGTAAGGAATATACTCAACTAATTGCTATCATGCAGGAAATGACTGATGATTGGCAGAACAGGAATGAACTGAGGAAGGCCGCTGTGTAGGGTACTGCCTAAACTGTGGTTTTAGATGGGAATGAACTAAGAAGGAAGAACTGGCTAGGAGAACTTACGGTCCAGAAAAGGCCAGCCATGTTCTATAGGTATCAGAACAGTACAAAGAAAGGATATTCTAAATAGGAGAAAAGGTATGAGATGAGAAAAATTTAGATGTCCTAGAGAAATAATGCTGTTAATGTTAGTAGTTGTAGTTACACTAATAGTAACACCAATAGCACTGTTATTATAATAGCATTTGGAGGGCAGGCGGTGTTGAACATAATATTGTAAAGTCAAAGATTTAGAGAATTATCGTATACAAAATATGGAAAAATGGCCGGGCGTGGTGGCGCACGCCTTTAATCCCAGCACTCGGGAGGCAGAGGTAGGAGGATCACCGAGAGTTCGAGGCCACCCTGAGAGTACATAGTTAATTCCAGGTCAGTCTGGACCAGAGTGAGACCCTACCTCGAAAAACCAAAAAAAAAAAATATATATATATATATTGGAAAAATGAATTGCATATCTTCATGTTAGAATTGACAGTGGTTAAAATAAATCTGAGTAAGGTTTCCCAAAGAAAGAATGCAATGTACCAATTCATTAATTCAATGGGATTATTAACTGAATGTCTCCTGCATGTCCAGCACAGAAATGGGCCCTGAAAATGCCTAAGTAAACTAACTACAGTTAAAAGTCATTGTCTTCATGAGGATAGCATGGGATCTGGGGGAGTCAGACAAGGAGGAAATGAACTAAGTGGGAGGTAGTTGCTGATAAGCAAACACAGAGCAGTGGGTTAGAGTTGGTACACCATGATGATAGACAATGCTTCATTGTGCAGACCCCTGAAAGAACCAACGTGGGGAGCTATGGAGACATTGAGGAAGTGGAGGCAAGAGGCTGCAGATGTACGTTCAGGAAGATAACTTCTGAGGTAAGTGATAGGGGATGAAACACAAATAAAATAGTGGTGTTCGGGAGAATCAAGAACAAAGTTATAATGTAGTCATGAAAAGATGGCTCTATAAGTAGCCAAAGACTTTATAATGATTATGCAAAATGATGAACAATCATTTTATTTTTTAAAAGAATATAAAACAAATAATGTAAAATTAGATTTAGGGTATGACAAATAGCAAAGACTGGGAATTGACTTCCATACATATCTAAAAAGTAAACAATTTTAGTTATTTGCATATGGAAAAAAAAAACATGACTTTTAATCATAGTTTTGTGCCAAGTACTGTGGATATTGAGTCTAATATAGAAGAATCTGTGAACAGCTTGATTTAACACCACTGGAGTACTTTTCTCTCCATCAGGATGGCAGGGCACTGCCATCCACACAGTCATGAAAACCCAATCTTGGGTGCATTCTGGATTTTGATTTTCTTTTCCCTTGTACAATCTAGCCATCAACATACACTCTTGGTATTATTTCTGGAACATGCTGTGAATCACTGGGTTTGCCTCTATCTCCATCCTATCACCTCACCTGAATTTATTCAAGACCTGTCACACTAGACTTAACTACTCTGGTCCTCAGAATCCATTCTTTCTGAAAGCAGAATTATCTGTGTAAAATATAAAGTGGATAATGTTTTACTCTTCTTTGAGATAAGCCAATGGCTTCCCAGTGCTCCCAGAATAAAATGTGAATCATGTACCTTGGGTCTAAAGTTCTCTAAGGATGGCTTATGTCTGTTTCAAGATCATATCACACTATGATCCAAAGGAACAGACATTTTCACTGAGCATTCTTAATATCACCAGAACTCCTCTCATTTCTCACATATGGGCCTTTGCTAAGTTACATTATCCTTAGTTTGATGCATTCTAAGCATCCTGTTGAAAGAGAGCAAAAGCCTCACTTCTTTCTGTTTTGTCATCTTATATTTGCACCTTCATTATAAAAAATATTTTCATCTTCAATACTTGTCTATAAACTCCAAAAGTAGGAGCATGTTACCTAACTACTGTATTCTAAGATCTTAGCATATGGTGGGTTAGCTACAACACATAAAGTTTATTCAGGTCTCAGCAGGGGACAGGGAGTTTTAGTATAACCAGTATAACTGAATTTGGCTCTGGTCTCAAACAAGCTAATTTTCCATTTACTTTGAAGCTCTGACAAATCATTTAATAGCACACAGTTGGACCATTTATAAAAATCAATAGCATTTCATGAGGCTTACGCCAGAGACAATTTGCTCACTCCTTATACCCAGTAAGATATATTACTTTCTCCAAATTATGCTTGTGCAAAATACTGTAGGCTAAGCCAAACCTTTGAAATTAAATTCTTACATATGAAGAGAATATACTTTCTGGAGAGAAGAAAGATTTATTCAGTACAGGCAAAATGAGGCAAAAGAAAATTTCCTCAAAACTCCAAATTTAAAAAAACTGTCTGCTTGGGTCATTACATAGAGTGTCTTAAAATATGAACTCATCTTCTATATTAAATGTTTCTCTTCTAAAACATAGTTAAAGCATAGTTTAAAGTTTTCTCCTTATGTCCATTATGTGTTCCCCATTGCTATTTGTGTGCCTTTTGTACTCTTCACACTACAGTCAGAACAGGTTTTAGTTATACTTTGGAATAATGCCCCTCCGAAAGATTTCATATATACAATTCTCTCAATCTTAATCAACCTCTATTTATTGGCTTGTTTATACAATTTAGTCACATATCATTGAATTCTCTGCATTTTTACAACAAAGGTTATTATGTGTCCCTAACCAAATAAGTCTTAATGAAATTAAAAGAATAACTATCAGAAACAGAATGCACTGTTTGCTAAACATTTTAGCGTTGACATGCATGCATCCACTCACCTGATCAGATAACACATTCAAAACCAAATATGATTGATCTCATTTTATAAACTAACTTTGAAGGATTGCAAAGAATCTTCAGATTCAAGTAGTTCTGTAGTATAGATGGGTGAGTTTATGGTTAGATTTACAGAAATCCAAAGAATTATGTTGATGGATATTAACTCTTAAGTTCACCCACATTTGTTTACCACCTTAGGAAATAAAATTATTAAGGCAACTGAAGCCTAAATGAGCATATTTTCAGTCTATGGATCACCAAAGAAAGAAGCAAATGAACAAATACAAAATTCTAAAACAAGATTTTATTCCTTCTTCTCCCCATATAGCAAAGCATAATCTTAAGATCAAATTGAATGCTGCATTTCACTGCAGTAAACTATATGTGGTTAAACTGAGCATCATTACTGCTTATGATTTTGCTTTTTGTTTGTAAACTAAATTATGTTGCAATGTACTTACTTTACTGTTAAACTATTTTTAAATATATTTATTTTTATTTTTAAATTATTTATTTATTTATTTATTTACTTATTTATTTATTTATTTATTTACTAGAGACAGAGAGAGGGAGAGAGAGGAAAAAAAGTGAGAATGGGTGCACCATGGCCTATAGCCACTGCAAATGAACTACAGATGCATGTACCACCATGTGCATCTGGTCTTTGTGGGACCTGGAGAATTGAACTGGGGTCCTTAGGCTTCGCAGACATGCACCTTAATTACTAAGCCATCTCTCTAACCCTTATACTATTTTTTTAAATGTTTGTTTATTTATTTGAGATAGAGAGAGAGAGAGAGAGAGAGAGAGAGAGAGAGAGAGGATAGGTGCACCAGGACCTCTAGCTACTGCAAGCAAACTCCAGACGCTTGCACCACCTGTGCATCTGGTTTTACGTGGGCACTGAGGAATCTAACTGCAGTCTTTTGGCTTTACAGACACATGCCTTAACTGATAAGCCATCTCTCCTGCCCTAAATTATTCTTTTAAAACAAATGTTTCCTATTTTTAAAATTCAATGATTTTTTGGAAATATCACGTATTTTCATAATATGTTTAAAACATTTTAGGGGCTAGTCTTGTGAGGAATAACTAATTTCCATTTCAGGGAAAATAAGAAAAGTATTGAGGAGTTAAAAAAAAAAGTAAAAGAGAAAACAATCAGGCAATAAGTTCAGGGCAATCAAAAGAAGAACGGCAGAGAGGAGAGAGAAGGTTAATATGTTAAGTGATGGATACAGATTCTTCAAAAAGAAGAAAGTTAATATTTCAATGATGGTTTTAAAGACATCTTATAATGATAAAGAAAAATATTTCAGGACATTGGTCTCAATTATGCATTCCTACATGATTTTAAACTGTATTAATAGTTTAAATGGATCAGATTTCTTTGAATTCAGAACAAAAATCTGAAGGTTGACTTATCCTATGTAAATAATTCCCTTATGAACTGTTCAGACTTTAAAACTATATTGCCTTATTTTATAGTTATTGGCTCTCTTGAGTATAATTTCATGTACTATGTAAGAGAATATGCCATTCTGAAGCTTGTTATTATTAGATTCATAATTCAGTTTATTTTTTTCTTAAAAATACTATTATTCTTTAATATGATTTTGAAACATAGTATTTCCTCCTTAAACTCATAGCTTAAATATTAATGACATCAAAAATAATTGCATTGTGACTCAAGCACAATTTTTTTTTTTTTTTTTTTTTTTGGAGAGAGACAGAAAGAGGAAGAGAGAGAGGAAGAGGAAAACAGTTAGAGATGGGCCCACCAGCAGTCTCTCAGCTGCTGCAAATGGAATCTAGATATGTGCACCCCCTTGTGGTTAAGTGCGGCATTGCACCCTTGAGTCACTCTGCATCTGGCTAAACATGGGACCTGGAGATTGGAATCAGCGTTCTTAGGCTTAGGAGGCAGGTGCCTTAACCACTAAGCCATCTCTCCAGCCCTATAAATATATTTTTAAGTGCACACCTTAAGCTGGGCTTGGTGGTGGGAAACACCTTTAATTTCAGCATGCAGGAAGTTGAAGTAGGAGGATTGCTATGAGTTCAAGGCCAGCCTTGGCTAGAACGAAACCCTCCCTTGAAAAAAAAAAAAACAATAAAAAACAAATGAAGTTAAATAAATAAAATGAAACAAAAGTGCCTGCCTCAACCACCTATACCCTTGCTCTCATATTCATATGTCACTGACACAAACAGAAGACCCAATTTTGAATTTTGACTGAGATAGTGTCCCATGTAGCCCAGGCTAGCTTTGAGCTCATTATGTAGCCAAGGTTGTTCTGGAACTCCTGATTCTTCTGTCTCCACCCCCAAGTATATGCATGTACCACCATATCAGCTACAAAAGACCAAATTAAAGAAACATATTAAACTGGCATTAAATTAAACTTATGGTACTAGCACTATAATAATTTTTTTAATTTCTAAAGTTAAAATTCTTTATATAGAAAATGAGAAAAATATGCTTGTGATTATATGAGAAACTTCAATCAAGGACTAGGAGAACTAATTCATTCATATATTCCACAGAATATCATAAAGGTACAGGCTGATTTGATATGTCTATATAATTGATAAAACTGATAAAAACTCATACTTTAGGCTCTCTAAAGTTAAGTTACAGAAGGTTTTTTTTTTAATGTATATCATTCAAGGGACCTAAGGTTTGATTAGTGACAAATAAATATATGTGAGAAAGACGCACCTTCTTAAGGTAGCAAGTTGCCAATTGCCATTGAACTGTCAGTGTGTTTACTGTCATGACACTACAGAAGGCAGCTGTGTCATAGGCTTCTTTTAAAACAGACAGCATAGTTGTTTAGATTGGTCATGTTGCCTTAGTCTTCTTTGAAATGCATGTGGTAAACATAATACGGAGATTTCTTTTTCAATGTACAGGGAACTAAATTTTGGTAAGGATTTAAAAGTGCCCTAGAGGAGAGGAGCTGACTGCGGCCAGAGGGGAAGGAGTGATTCCATTGGAGTTGCAGGTTACATTTCCACTTAGGAGCTGAGCCTGTAACTGGCACTGAATTGCTCCATCACAAATTAGAGGGCCTCTTATGATCCAGGCATGAAATACATGTTACCTTTACACTTGATAGCAACTTCAGAGGAAATTATTTTTACTATGATTAACTATGTCATTTATTTATGTATTTATTTTTGTTTTTTTGAGATAGGGTCTTGATCTAGCCTATTTTATTTATTTATTTTTATTTATTTATTTCCAATAAGGGTCCTCCACAGTGAGGTTTCTGGTATTCCCCATGTGGTTGTGGGTTATGTGTTGTATGGGGGAGGCAATGCCTCTGGGTATGTCCTTCACTCTTACAATGTTTCTGCCCCCTCTTCCACAAACATTCCCTGAGCCCTGGTAGTTATGGTTGTTTACAGGTAGGGTCTCACTCTAGTGAAGGAGGTTAGGAGAAATCTAGCATTTTATTTTATTTTATTTGACAGAGAAAAAGAGGCAGAGTGAGAGACAGAGTGAAAAAGAGAATGGGTGCACTACGGTTTCCATTGGCTGCAAAAAAAACTCCACATGCATGCACCACCCTGTGCATCTGGCTTACATGTGGCCTGGGGAATTGAACCTGGGTCCTT
Organism: Orientallactaga sibirica; assembly: GCA_036365145.1. NCBI lineage: Eukaryota > Metazoa > Chordata > Mammalia > Rodentia > Dipodidae > Orientallactaga > Orientallactaga sibirica. The sequence goes on from JAEOAD010000006.1 coordinate 25,177,157, forward strand.
TTGATTTGCAGGCAAGTACCTTAACCTAGGCCATCCTAGGTAGCATCAGGTAGGGATTGAGTCTAAAAGAGAGAACCAAGAGATGCCACCCTACATGCTATCCTGCCCTAACACAAAAATGGACCTTTGCAGAAATAGAACTTTTGTCTGATCAAGAGGCCCTGGATGGTCTGGCCCAGAGATTTGCCCTCTAAATTCATCAACCAACCAGAATTTCCCCTTGCATTTAAAAGCTTCTGTCTTCTTGTCCCAAATTCCACCGGCTCAGCCCAGCTGATTTGCTTTGCTGCTTGGCTTGCCCATACCTCTCTTCTCTAGGGACACAAGGATACACTTGAGTCTGGCTTCCCCAGGGTGGAGGGGATGGGGTGTGGAGAGCATAAAAGAGTTTCTTGGTTTGGATGGTGTGATGGTTAAGTTTGTGTCAACTTGATTTGTTTAGGAATCCACAGACATTCCTCATAAGTTTGTCTCTGAGGTTGCCTCTAGGAAGGATCCTTCCCCAGGGTGAGCCCTTCCTCCAGAGTGGGCGGCCCCTCTTGGAGGAGGGGGCTGGTTGATAAAAAGAAGCTCTGGGAAGAAAGGCATCCTCTCCTCCCACTTGGCTGCCGGTGCTGCTCGCTGTTCTCTGCTTGGTGCTTGTTGCTTGGTGTTTGCTGCTTTCCAGTGTGGACTGAAGAGCAGTGTCTCTCCAGGATGCCTTCAGGCCTTCAGTGCTGGATTGGGACTGCTGAGGCAACCAGCCTCGTGGACTGAGCAGCTACCGGTTCCTTGACTCTCGGGCCTGCAACCTGCTATTGCTGGACTGTTGTAAGCTAATCCAATAAATTCCCTTTTAATACAATTCATTCTATCCGTTTGGTTCCTCTAGAGAACCCTGACTAATACAGATGGCTTTCCTACTTCTCTCTGCTTTACAGTTTGGGGTAACTTCTCTCTTTGATTTCATGCATGAATTTCCTACTGTGTGCAGTTTTCTCCTAAGTTTTCCTTCACAAGTTCCTACATTCCTACTTCCCACGTGTTTATAACTCTGTTCTAAATTTCCTTCCTCAATCCCAATCTCCCTTAAATAAACCACACAATTTGTGATTTTTTTCCCCTCAATAAACTTAAAAATGCATAATGTATCCTTCTTGAGTCCATCTTTGTCAATTCTTTGTTAAAGGTAGGACAGAAACCAAAACTTGGGCTTCATACATTGGGAGACACTGCATAAACCCACAAATCCTGCATCATTAGCCCAGGATGGCCTGAAATTCTCTATATATTCACAGGCTAACCTCAAACTGATATTGATCCTCCTACTTCAGCCTCCTGAGTGCTGGGATTAAAGGTGTGCACCACCATGCTTGGCAAAACTTGCATTTCAATGAATTAATTATTTCAAGAAGAGGAAGGAAGAGACAGAGAGTCAGAGAGAGAGACAGAGACAGATAGAGAGCGAGCGAGCAGGAGCTCTACAAGCTACAGAATCAGTTATAACTGAGAATCTGGCTCAAAAACCAGACGAAGTGGAAGGAGGATGGATGGATCAGCACACCCAACATGTTCTATTGCACTCTGCACACTGCAGCCCAGCAACCCCTTCATCCATAGGTGAGCTTTTGGATTTTGGGTTGGTCGGTCTTGTGTTTTTTTTTTTTTAAATTAATTTATTTGAACTGTCTATCTGTCTGTCTGCTTGCCTATTTACTAGTTTGCTTGCTTTGTTTCCAGGCAGGGTCTCACTATGGCCCCAGGCTGACTTGGAATTCACCCTGTAGCCCCACGCTGGCCTGGAACTCCATGAGATAAAAATGGAGCTCAGAGCCAGGTGTGGTAGCACATACCTTTAGTCCCAGCTCTCAGGAGGCTGATGGACATGGGAGGATCTCTTTGAGTTCCTGGCCAGCCTGGGCTAGAGAGATACATATTCTGCCTTGAAAAGAACAACAAAAAACAAACCACCACCACCACCAAGAGAGCACAGGCTCTTTATCCATGCACTTGGATGAGTTTGAGTCTAGCCTGAACTAGAGTGAAACTTTACCTTGAGTACCCACAAAAACACAGATGTACAAAGTGTCTCATGCATCTAAAGTTCATTTGTGCTGTACCCATTCCCCATCCGTCTATCTCATTCTCTCTCTGTCTCTCCGCTTGCAAATAATTAAATAAGTGATGCATATAGCTGGCATTCACTACAGAGACAAAAGACCCTACCGAACATGCCCCCCCCAACAAAATAAGTAAATAAAATGAGATGCTTAAAAAAAAAAACCCAAAAGGTCAAACAAAACCAAAGAAACCTCCCTTATTTTTTTTTTTTTTTTTTTTTTTTTTTTTTTTTTTTTTTTGGTTTTGCAAGGTAGGGTCTCACTCTGGTCCAGGCTGACCTGGCTCAGGGTGGCCTCGAACTCTCGGCGATCCTCCTACCTCTGCCTCCCAAGTGCTGGGATTAACGGCATGCACCACCACGCCCGGCACCTCCCTTATTTTTAATTCTTATAATAATTTATAATTATAGCTGAGGAATTTAGAGATAGAGTGATGCATAAAAGGTTAGAAAAGCACAGCACAGCTAAAATAGTTAAGCACATATTTCTACCACTAATTCTAGCAGTTTTCATTTTTTTAGTTTTGTTAACAGGGGATGAATCTGAATGTGAACTCACAATCCTCCTGCCACAGGCTCAGGAGTGCTAAGAGTGTTAAGTATGAATTTCTACCCTCAGCCAGCATATTTGAAAAGATAGAAGACAATATCTCTGTACCTGTTTCTAATCTGAGTTTATTTTTTAGCTCACAAGAGTAGATACTTTAAAAAACAAAATCAGTGAAGGACTGTGATGGAAAGAAAGAACTTAGTGAAGGCTTCTTGTCATATAATAAATAGATCAAGACTTTTGAAAAGGGAGATCATAAAAATAGACAGAAAAAAATACAGAAAAAGAAAAATTATTATGAGGTACTCGGTGCCTTTGCTCTCTTCACTGGCTATTGTTACAGAGTCAGGCCACTATTGCCATAGAGATAAGCAATTATCACCATAGAAACAGATGAAACAGGATTATTTTTTCACGTTCACATAAACTCACAGTGAGATTCTTCTACTTGAAGAACAAAATTGGAAAAAAAATATGTCAATGTTACTAATTCCAATAACAAAAACCAATGGTGACCAGAATATTTTATAAAACTCAAATATTGCCTTTTCAGTGAGCTTCACAGTTTATCTTTACATTTATACTCATAAATGTGACTCTGCCAGATCCTTAAGAAATTTATTTTAAACAGAAGCACGAAGTCACCATGGGAAAAGCTATAATTCAAACACTTCATAGAATGTCAGATTCCAGGGAAATAAAAACCCATTCATTTTTCCAGAGTCCTTTCTTTTGCTCCTTGCATTTTAGAATCTTGCCCTAGTTGATGAATCCCTGCAGGATCTCCTGAACTGGAACAACACAACCACTTGTCTATGCACAGTTCCTTATAGCTTCCTTGGAGCTCACAGAACATCACGGACTTATTTGCAGCTACCCAAGTTTGTTGTTGCTTTGTTGGATTTAAAAAAAAAAAAAAGATTTTATTTATTTAAGAGGGAGAGGAGAAAGAGAGAAAGATAAAAAGAAAAGAAGAGGCACATAGAAAGAGAATGTGTGTGTCAGCCACTGCAAAAGAACTCCAGACACATGTGCCACCTTGTGTATCTGGCTTTCGTGGGTCCTGGGGAATTGAACCTTGGTCCTTAGGTTTCACAGGCAAGTGCCTTAACTGATAAGTCATCTCTCCAGCCCTTTGTTAGATATTTTTTTATTTTTTTATTTTTAGAGAGAGACACAGTGAGAGACAGACAGAGAGAGAGGGAGAGGGAGACAGATAGAGAATGGGTGCGCTGGCAGTCTCTCAGCTGCTGTGAATGAAATCCAGATGTGTGTGTCCCCTTGTGGGCAATTGCGGCATTGCGCCCTTGCATCACTTTGCATTTGGCTAAACATGGGACCTGGAGATTGGAACCGGGTTCTTTGGCTTAGGAGGCAGGCGTCTTAACCGCTAAGCCATCTCTCCAGCCCCCTTTGTTAGATTTTTAATAGATAATGATGTCTGAGGAGAGATCTGTATGTCAATGTTTTGAGAAATTTAAAAAAAAAAAAACCTGGTATTCTATCAGAAAACTTAAGTTTTAAATTTGCAGCTTTCCTAATCACTACCCAGGAAACAATACAACATGTTATACAAGGTGGCACATGCTTCTGGAGTTCATTTGCAGTGGCTGGAGTCCCTGGTGCACACATTCTCTGTATACATATCGACCTCTTTCTCTCTCAAATAAATAAATACAAATAATAAAAATTTTATGTAATTAAAGCAATCTTAAAAACTACCATTAGGCAGGAAAATAATTTTTAATAAAGTGAATATATATGAGTAGTGCTACTACAACATAAAACAAATAATTAGGTGATATTTTATCTTGATGTACAAGATAAAACATGAATAAGTTTCTCTAGAGTCATAGAAAAAAAAAAAAAAAAAAAACTAGGCTGGAGAGATGGCTTAGTAGTTAAGGTGTTTGCCTGTGAACCTTAAGGACCCAGGTTCAATTCCCTAATCCCCATGTATGCCAAATGCACAAGGTGGTGCATGCATCTGGACATCGTTTGCAGTGGCTAGAGGCCCTGACAAGCCCATTCTCTCTGTCTATCTCTCTTCTTTTTCTCTCTCTTTGCTTGAAAATAAATTTAATAAATTTTTTAAAAACTTAAAAAAAAGAAAAACAGCACACTGAAGGTCTTTATCAGAAGTATATTAGACTGTGGTTGACTGAATTGGATGAGACAAATTTTTAACTTTTAGTTATTGAGATGCAAAAGCAAAAGGTTCATCCTTCCTGCATGGGAAGCAATGATGCAGGGCACATCATGTTAGTCTCAGCACCCAGGCAGCAGGAAATGCATCATGAATGCATGCAAAGCATTAATTTAGGATGTACTATAGAATATTATGGGTGCTTATCCTATCATTCTTGAAAAGCTTGAGGGATAAGGCAAAGTTGCAAACTGAAATATTTTCTCTTTATTGTACACAAATTGCACTTTTAAAGAGTTATTTGTAATAATATCCACTATCTGATACTTCATGAATTTTAAGTAAAATGACATATCCTTATGGACTGAAAGAAAGCCATTCTAAATTTTATACTCTTTTTTAGCACCAGACTCATTGAGGATAAAGGAGCAACTTTAGATAGCAACTATTAGATATCTAGAGACTATGTGAAAAAGAACAGAACACTTGTTAAGTATAGAAATTGGACTACCATCAGAATAATATAGGAATACTTACAAGGAGTAACTTATTCAAAAAGTAATTTTCTATTAAAATGCTTACCAGCCACCAGAGACAATAATATTTTTGAACACTTAACAATTGTGTCCTTGTGTATAGCTATAAAAATTAGATGAGGGTTGGAAAGATGGCTTAGCAGTTAAAAGGTGCTTGCTGGCAAAGCCTGCTACCCTTAGTTCAATTCCCCAGTATGCATGTAAGCAAGAGGCACACAATGTTAATGTATCTTAGAGTTATTTTTATTTATTTTTTTTTTCCACTTTTTGCAGTGGCAAGAGGTCCTAACACACACATTTTCTGTTTCTGTCTCGGTCTCTCTCTCTCTCTCTAATTCTCTACTTGCAAATACATTAAATAAATAGATTGAACAAATGTGGAAATATGTGTTTTTGAACTAACTTATACAATAAAATCTTCCTGACAATTTGAAACAGCACAAAATGATTGGACTTTTCTTTTTTTTTTTTCTTTTTAGTTTTTCGAGGTAGGGTCTCACTCTAGCTCAGGCTGACCTGGAATTCACTCTGTAGTCTCAGGGTGGCCTTGAACTCACGGCGATCCTCCTACCTCTGCCTCCCAAGTGCTGGGATTAAAAGCATGCACCACCACACCCGGCTTTTCTAGACTTTTCTTTATTAAAGTCCACAGTTTTAACTGTGATAGTAGTAATGTTAAAAGAAGAGTTTTAAGCTCCAGAGTTAAAGATGTCTGCATCTTAGATAAAACATTTTGGGATATTTTTAATTTTTAAAAATTTTATTTCAGAAAACTGGCTTTCCAAAGGTGGGAAGACTATTTGGCCAGCATGGCACTGACTCATCCTAACAGACAATACCAGTACTGAAGAAGCCATTGTGCTCCTCCCAGGACCCTAAAGTCTCTTTTGGAGAGCCACTAGTGACCTCCAAAATGAATCCTTTATTAAATTTTGGCTAGCTGTTTGGTCTTAAACACTCATAAAGAAATGTATAACCAAAGATGAAGGGATGCCTCAAGTATTATATAAATGACCTATTAAATAACACAACAAAAGTTTTCCAAAAGGGGAAACAAACAAGGCTTTAAGGCATGTTGTCCGCCTCTCTAATAGTCCTAATTCTACAATAAGGAAAAACAACCATAGATGTCAGGATGGTTATATTCAAATCTAAAATATATATGGATGACTCAGAGCAATCAATGCTCACTTAGTTCACAAGACTTCTTTATACTAGGGAACAATGGTGAGTCACTTCTGACTTGTGCCACGACATCATTATACCAACGATAAAGATGGTTGGCTACTAAATAAGTCCTGAGGCCAAAATACACTGGACAGAACTTAATGATACCCATTGGCTCTATGGTACCAACCTTTGGCCCTTGCCACACCCATGATAGATTTACAAAGGTATACTCTGAGACGCTATTATACGGATAATATGGTACATTTTCCATCATCATGGTTAAATGTTGTGTATATGTTCCTGATAATTCTGCTAACATCTCATCTGTATTACACACCATGCATGATCAGATTCAGACCACATCACTGCCATTCAGTGAACAGTGCTAAGAATCAATCTCAGCTCAGATGGTCCTGAGACCATCCAACTCCGTCTACCTGGGTTCCCTCAAGTGCTTCACAAGGCCTAAAAGTCCACAAGAATGGAAACCCTAAAGGTGACCAGTTTGCTGTGTGCCCACTTCCCATTAACTCCTTGCTTTTATTCTTTCTCCCCAACATTTTCTTCCAAGATTATCTATCTGCTCTCTATCAATCTACATGTGGGGTCCATTAAAATAGTTTCCCTCTCTGGGAGAGACTCTCTAACTGCCATATTTCTATGCCTCCATTCAGGCCGAAGCAGTAAAACAATGACCAGTTGTTATTCTCTCTCTTCTAACAGAAGTTAGAGAGTCTTCTGCGGGGCGGGGGTGGGGGTATAAGTGGAAGTCAGGTAGTAAGTTAGCTCTTTAAGTAGTTAGGGTGACCCCTTAAAGTAAAAAGAGCAGGAATGTCTTTGGGCCAGGACCTGACCTGATCTCTTACCTAGATCTGTTTTTCCATAAACAATTTGGACCCCTCCTGGGAGGGAGGTCTCTCTTAGGATTTAAATCTAGCCCTAAAATAAATGGTGGTTGGTCAAAGTTCAGCCCCTAGAATTTGGCTAGCTTCTTTCTGAGACAGCCCCTAGCCAAAAACCAATCAGCTGTCCCTCAGGTGAGCTGAGACACAAGATAGGGCCCACCACCATAAGGTTATAAATGCATTTGTGAGGGGAGAACAAGGTCTCTGTGCTGTCTCACATCTCCTGAACCTCTAGCTGCTGGTGAGTTCATCCTTGGCTTACCCCAGTTGGGCCAAGCTGAGGGAAGAACCCCATAACCATTACTCCCCACATGGCTTTTTTTATCCCCTACAGCTCTCTGCATGGCAGGAACTCTTTCAACTCTCTTTTCTTTCTTTTTTTCCATGGTTTTCCCAGGTCCTCCACATGGACTCTCAAGCTACATGCATATCTTTCCTTGGTCTGTACTTCCCTCAATAAATATAATAATTTAATAACAATAAAAAATAGAAACTGGGTCTGGAGAGATGGCTAACCATTTAAGGTGCTTACCTGCAAACTTAATAACCCTGGTTCTATTCCCCATATGCACACAAAGCCAGATTCACAAAGTGGCACATGCATCTGGAGTTTGTTTGTGGTGGCTGAAGGCCACGTCAGGTAGAAAGGAGTTGACTAGTTTCTTGTTGGCCCTGGTTGATTCTTAGAAGTCTTTCAATTCTCAAGTCTCAGTGACTTCTTAAGTAAAAGAAGAAACACAATGGTAGCAAAAGCACAATTTATTTCATTGAATAACTTCAGTCTGGGTTCCGATTTTAAAAAAATCATTTTAATGACCATTTTCATTCTGGCTCTTATTTAGGGATTCAGACGGTAGAATAATGAAAAGATGCTGATTTCTACTGTGGAAAAAATTGTCCCGCCTTCCAGAGAACAGTAATTGAATTGACATAAATTGCAAGAATAAGAGCTTGGGGATTAGGAAAAAGTGAATACTTGTATTTAAAAAGTAAGCTTGCTCTGAACATCAAAAACAAATGGTTTCAGAAATAATTTCCTATTATGTATCTCCCTGTCCACATAGTTTGGGTTTTAGATATGCCATTGAGACTTTTCGTTAAACTTTTACTTCTTTTTTTTTCTTTATTTCTGAAACAGTCATGAATGCCAGGTCTCATGCAGGCTTCCTATCTCAGCCTCCAGAGCACCTGACACCACCTGTGTGCATCACCACAACAAACTAAAAAGCTCCCCTTCCTTTCACACCCTATTAGGAACCATTAGTAACAGACCAACTGCTAACATTCTTGCTTATTATTTCCAGTGTCACCTGGTCCAGCCCCCTGTGTCTTCAGTGTTCTCATTATATGCATTCATGCTTTCGATACTCTATGATGTTCCACTCTGTTGTTGGAATGATCCTTTAGAATAAAAATAAGATTGTGCCATGTGTATCTAACCTTCCAGTGGTTTTTGTGCTTCTTTGTTAAATCAAATGCCTTCCAAATTTCACTTCCTATGCCATCTTGAACATCATCTCTTCCGTAAACCCTCTTCACCACTCCAGCACCCCTCCAATGTGAAAAAAAAAATGGATGTGCCTTGGTCTTTACATATTTATTGACTGCTCCTACAAACTGAAGTGTTCTGTCCCTAATATTGCTGCATCTCATGCTCTCATGTCATTTCAAATGTTACTGTAGAGTGGCCTTTCTAGACCATCCAGTCAGTATTGATACCTATACTCTTATTCTGGCAGATGGCTTTACTTCTCTTCATTGCAATGGTATCCATTGAACATGTTTGTTGGCTGTTATCTTGTGACATATCTCCCATTACTACAGAATATAGGGTCCTTTAGAGCTAGAGCTTTGTCTCATTTGTGGACTGACAAATCTTATGACTTTTGAATAGAACATGACATGTAGATACTGAATGAAGGATGGAGATTAAAGTAAATCTAATCATTTCTAACCTACTATACTGATACCAGGGAGTGCCTCAAACTGGGGTTCTCAAGTGCCCAAGTGGGAAGGCAGGAGCCAAATCATATATATTCTTTGCACTAACCTGCCCGGTGCATCCACTCCCAGTCATTTGGAACAAGTGAATCAGAGCATAGTGTCACAGTTCGTATTAAGCATGAAATGAAGAACTCACAGTGCTGCATAACATTCTAAGTTTTAATTTAAAATTATATTTGAACCATTTTCCCAAGGGAACCAGTACAATAATATTATGAAGGAATTGGTAATTCTAAAGAAAAATACCCATTTAGTTCAGGTATCTTGCAAGACTGGTAGAGCCAGAAGATGGGGGAACCTCTCACTTTTCCATAAGTCTAGCAAACTGAACTGATGCCAGTGCTACAAATAATCAAAGTAGATGCTAATTTGTGCATTTTTGGGACATGGTGTCAACTGACAACATGTCTTTATTTATTTATTTATTTATTTATTTATTTATTTATTTATTTAGAGAGACACAGAGAGAGACAGAGAAGGAGAGGGAGAGAGAGAGGGAGAGGGAGGGGGAGAGAGAGAGACAGAGAGAGAATGGGCTTTCCAGCAGCCTCTCAGCCACTGTGAACGAACTCTGGATGCATGTGTCCACTTGTGGGCAAGTACGGCATTGCACCCTTGCTAAACATGGGACCTGGAGATTGGAACTGGCATTCTTAGGCTTAGCAGGCAGGCGTCTTAACTGCTAAGCCATCTCTCCATCCCAAATTGTCTTATTATTATTATTATTATTTTTTTTTTTTTTTTTTTTTGGTTTTTCAACGTAGGGTCTCACTCTGGGCCAGGCTGACCTGGAATTAACTATGTAGTCTCAGGGTGGCCTCAAACTCTTGGCGATCCTCCTACCTCTGCCTCCCGAGTGCTGGGATTAAAGGCGTGCACCACCACGCCCGGCAAACTTGTCTTATTTTTGAAGGAAGAAAGTTAAGGAAGTAATGAAGATGTGTGAACAACAAAACCAAGCAGGAAATGAAAGGAAAATCAGCCCCGAAAGAGAAGCCATCTTATAAAGCTGCACTATCAAATGAAGGTGACTATTTGGTTGAAGAATGGGGTTTTATGTCAAAAAAGTTTATCAGTAAATTTAAAAAGTTATACAAAATAGATTTTTTTGTTGACAAAAAGGCATTGTGTTGAGAAAAAGAGATCTTGCAATTATATCATGTTATTTGGACTGAATCTGGCTACAATTTCAGAAAATAACTAGTAGGAGTGTTCATTTTAAAGAGCCCAATATTTTATATTTCTGAAAAAAGAATAAACAAAAATATTTAACCTCACATAAATATCTTAACTCTAATATTTCTAAGACACCAATTTTCCTGGTTAGTTGGAGAAGTGAAACTATACTTTGCAGAATGTATTTCCAGCACATTTGAAGTTCTTTAAAAGTTTTAATTCTTACAGTCTGTTTTTGGAGATTATTAGCTCCCAAATCATCTCCTTTCTTATTTGATATGTCAGCATTGGATACTTCCAAGAACACTCGTGAGACAGCAGTGTGTGGTGTAGCAGCATCCATCTGTGCAAAGGAAGCCCTTGCAGATCACTGTATCAAAATGACAAGGGTGTCACCAGTGAAACCACCCAACACATGAGAACTATAGGTCCTTTTCACCATGTCTGCTTTTTCCTGGAGAATTTTCATGTCAGGCAATCAATCACATAAGTTTTTTTTCTTAATGCTGATAACTGTGAAATTATAACTAATATATATTGAGTATAGTATTCATTTGAAATTATTATTTTGCGTCTGTTAATCATGCAACATTGGCTATAATACTTAAATTTGAAATTTCTTAGCTCTAACCATTCATTTTCTGGTGCCTGCCCTGATTCTGTATTTTCTGTTTTTAATTTTTTTCTCTTTATTTAATTTTGTGGGGAAACTGTGAACACAGTCCCCCACTAGCACAAAATATGCAGTTGAGTTTCCCGCATCTGGAGTACAATGGATAAGCCTCACCCTGGGAACACGACCTTTGTGATCATGGTGTCTCCCTTGCATGGTAAGTATGCGATTCTGCATTTTCAATGTGGGCATCAACTTGTCTTTTCTTTATTATTCCTATCTTGAGCATTGTAAAACTTACATAGTTTCACCATTATTTTTATGCAGTCAAGCACCAAGTGTGTATTTATTGATATGATTTCTGCACTAAAACCCAAGATTTCATTTTAGGTTGTCACTTAGGGATTGTATTTTTCTAAACATCAATATGTTTCAAATGTTTCTGAAATAAATATAATTTTAATTCTTCCTTTCTCTCCCACAGACCCATCAGTTACAACATTCAATCAATTTCTACCTCAGAATCTGGAATTCATGGCAATATTCTCATTTCTCTTTACACTATTGCCAATTCAATCCCTCCTTATGTTTTGCATTGATTGCTGTAGACAGTCTTTTATCTACGTTTATATTAATTGCATTTTTAGAATTCCCTGATATCTGTAACTTCTATGTTCTGCTCTAACCTACTTCCACCCAAAGCACAATTTCATCAAGTCAAGCATCACTGATTTCCCATTATCTTGAAAACTCAGAAACATGTATCAAAATGGCTCTCTAATGTGTTTCTTTTTTCAGTTCTATACATATATGTTATCAAAATAAAAAAGTGCTATTTTAAACACAATCTCAACTCTGACATAATGATTAAAGAATGCTCTGTTTGCTACTTATTCCCCTTTTTTAAAATAGTCGAAAATCCAGCAACCAGGGCTGGAGAGATAGCTTAGCTGTTAAGACTGTGAAGCCTAAGGACCCCAGTACCCACGTAAGCCAAATGAACATGGTGGCACTTGCACCTGGAGTTCGTTTGCAGTGGCCAGAGGCCCTGATGTGCCCATTCTTGCTTTTTTTTTTTTTTTTTTTTCTCTACTGGGCTAGAGAAATGGCTTAGCAGTTAAGACATTAGCCTATGAAGCCAAAAGACCCAGGTTCGATTCCCCAAAACCCACCATGTAAGCCAGATAAACAAGGGACACATGCATCTGGAGTTTGTTTGCAGTGGCTGGAGGCTCTGGTATGCCCATTCTCTGTCTGTCTCTCTTCTATCTCTCTCTGTCTGTTTGCAAATGAATAAATATATTTTTTTTAAAAAAATCAAGCAACCCTTTACAATCTATCACAAAAGACTAGCTACTTCTCTCTCCAGGAATATTTCTTAATCTTTAAACCATACATTTCCTAGAATGAATTTCCAACATTTGACTTTTATATGATGTTCAGTATTTATTAATTAATTAATTTATTTATTTATTTATTTATGAAAATCCTTTAATATCCACATCTTACTAGTTCAGAGAATATGGTTTTTTTTGGGGGGGTAGGGTCTTGCCATAATCTAGGCTGTCCCTGGACTCATAATTCTCATGTCTCCAACTCTCAGTGCTGGGACGACATGTGAATGGCAACATGTCTCAATTACTTCATTTGTTTTAATGAACTGAATCACACTTGCTTAGATAAGAGGAACACCATAGAACATCAATGTATCATTGATCACTGATGGCAATAACTCATCACTGATCTTCCTTGAATTCAATTCAATCAGTAAAATTCTACTTCTAAATCCAAAACTGAAACAATTACTTATAAAATGTAGATTCTTCCTGATAAACCAAGCAAAGGTAGCATGCCACATTAAGTTATTATAAAAACATTGGTTTAACATAATGAAAACTATAAAGCACTCTACTACAGCTCTAGTTAAATCCTTAGAACAAATGAGGCCCATATGTGTGGCCCACCCCTTCGATCACATAAGATCTCACACACTCGTCTTCTGTCTTTGGAACTCCAAAGAGCTGGGTCTCTATAAGTAGTATTTTCATCTGCAGTGTTTCCCCTTTTTCATGTTTATGTGATTGCCTCTAAAAGTTCAAATGATTTCCAACACATGAGTCTAATGTTAATATTCTATCATGTAATACATATAAATATTATGGGAATGGTCAGTTTCAAGAAAGAGTGAATAGTTAGCAAGGCACAGAAGACACGTGAGATGTAAATGGGAGGAAGTTTGATTTGGTTGCTGGAAATTTCCAGAAGGATTTTCCAGTGGCAGTTTCAGAAAAGTGATAAGAAAAATTTAGGACTGAAAGCACTTGGCAGAAAGCATAAAACACAAGTCCAATTTCTCAAAGAATATCTTTTGTAAAAAAAAGATATTTTTGTTAAGGAAAAATAGCATTTTAAATAACTCATTAAATTAAAAGGAAATATTCCTTGTGTGTTAATTGATAATAATAGTTTTAAAATGTATGTACATGTTGTAAAACTCACATTTTCCAAGCAAAACCCACTTGCCTTTGATGTAGAGTTAGAACATGTAGATAATAATTTTACAATGAAATGAGGCATACTAAAAATCGAAAACTCCCTGTAGCATAATTTTTCATGTATTTGTTTATGTGTTCTTTCAATAATTATACCAAACATTGAGAGGAAACTTTAGCCTTTACTAAGTCCTCATGCATTATATTTACCACATGATTTATTAAATGCTTTTATTTCTTTATTTGAATATGTGCCTATATGGCATGCCAGAGACACTTGCTGCTGCAAATGAATGCCAGATGCATATACCACTTGTTTACATCTGTCTTTACATGGGTGTGTAGAATTGAAGCTTGGCTGGCCAGCTTTGCAAGAAAGCACTTTAACCACTTGAGCCATTTCCCTAACCTCAAATATGTGTTTTTAATACATACATGTTCATGTGTGAATAGGAAAACTATTCTGTTGATGCTCAAGTTCTTCATAAGAGCATTGGCTTGGTATACTTGGACATTATCCTTACATGCATGCATGTTTGTCACAGCATTAATAGGTACTTTTGCATAGAAGAATATTTAATTTACCAAAACTTGATAAATATAGGAACATTTTCAGTGAAAAAGAAATTATAGAACCTTTTGCTTGAACTATTTTTGAAGAAAATCTTTCTAGCTACCCAACTGTGATGAATTAAGGCCATTTTTTTTTTTTTTTTTTTTTTGTATTATGTAGAAAACTTGTATGGGCACATCATTTGTTGGCCCCATTTCCCTCCTCCCTGCCCTCATTCTACTGAGAGCTTTCCTCAGTGGGATTGCTAGATTTCACAATGGGGTTTAGTGTTATGAAAGTGAGAGCAGCAGTCAGTCATTTTGTGTGTAGAGGGGGGGCAATGATTCTCGATATTCTCTCCCATCCTGTGGTTCTTACAATGCATATATATTTAACAGAGAGAAAGAGGGAGAGAGAAAAAATGGGCACTTCAGGGCCTCCACTGCAAACAAACTCCAGACGCCTGTGCCACCTTGTGCATCGAACCTGGGTCCTTTGGCTTTGCAGACAAATGACTTAGTTACCAAGCCATCCTTCCCATCCTCTTACAACGTTTTAAACATAAAGCCTTGTCCTCATTGTTGAGAATAAATCCCTCAAGAATGAGGTCTTCAGAGTCATTTTTGTAGGCTCTGTATTCTGCTGTACTATTTCAGAACTTTCAGAAATTCATGAAAATTACTCAATGTGGTTGTAATCAACAAACTTTGAAAAACTCCTAGGTACTACATGGGCATAGGCTTCTGCACCACTCATGATACTACACAAAGTTAGTATGTAACCTGTATTTTGGAGAAATCAATAATAAATAATATCTCTTTTCAGCTGTTACTGTGGTAGTGTTTTTGATTATTGTTCGCAGAACATAAACTTTAATTATAGATAACTGGCATTGCATAATAACCAGAAGGCTGAACAGTCAGTCACACTGTTCTAGGACAAGATGGAAGGCAACTGTATATATATATTGTTTTTGTTTTTCGAGGTAGCGTTTCACTCTGGTCCAGGCTGACCTGGAATTAACTATGTAGTCTCAGGGTGGCCTTGAACTCACAGCAATCCTCCTACCTCTGCCTCTCAAGTGCTGGTATTAAAGGCATGCGCCACCACACCTGGCTGATATATTTTTAAATCTTGCATGGATTACTCTGAAATGGCATGAGTTTATTGTTTTCTTCTTTTATTTGTATTTGTTTATTTGAGAGCAACAGACAGAGAAAGAGGCAGAGAGAGAGAGAGAGAGAGAAAGAGAGAGAATGGGCGCACCAGGGCATGCAGCCACTGCAAATGAACTCCAGTGCATGTGCCACCTTGTGTACCTGGCCTACATGGGTACTGAACTGGGGTCCTTTGGCTTCACAGGCAAGCGCTTAACCAGTAAGCCATCTCTCCAGCCCTATAACTGATTTTTGTGATACTGAAGAGATTAGGCAGACCTAGTGAACATAATAATATTGCAAAAACAAAAACACAGCATTCAAACATACCATCATGGGTGCTGAAGAGACAGGTGAGTAGTTAAGGCTCTTGCTTGCAAAGCATAAGGACACAGGTTTGAATCCCCCACTATCCACATAAGCCAGATGTAGAAATTGACACATCCATCTGGAGTTTGTTTGCAGTGGCTGGAGGCCTTGATATGCCAATTCTACCTCTTTATATGTCTCTTCCATTCTCTCTTTACCTCTCTCTTTCCCCTTCTCTCTCAAATAAATGAATAAAATAAAATTAAAAAGTACCATCATGGTAAATGAAGGCAATGACATTTCTTAGTAAACACTTACTTATCAATATTTATTTTATTAACATTAATAGATATTTTGTAGCAAATAATAATTCCATAGATAATTTGATATTCTATTATTCTGAAATAGCTTACTACTTTAAGGCCAAATTTATGTATATTAGACTGTGGAACTGGCTTTGGTTCTTTTAGTTGTTGTTGTGTTTATTTTGTTTTGGTTTATTGAGGTAAGGTCTCACTCTAGCCTAGGCTGACCTGGAATTCACTCTGTAGTCCCAGTCTGGACAAACTCATGGCAATCCTCCTACTTCTACCTCCCAAGTGCTGGGATTAAAGGTGTGTGCCACAATACCCAGAAGTTTTGGTTCTTTCATAGTATTTTCAAAATACATTCTGAATAAAATTAAGATATTGGTATCATATTACTTTGGCTAAGTAGTACATTTTATAATTGAATATTAACTCTATATCATAATAAAAACACACATAGCTGTTTACTTTTCTTCTTCAGTTTCATTTGAAGATTGCTTTGCCAATTATACAGTCTGGAACCATAGCCCTTCCAATTCCTTTTTATCTCACCAAACAAGTCATGGGAACTCCAAGAAAATGGTTTCAGATTGAAGACTTAGCACTCCTAAAATCTGCATGCTTCTTTCAGATGTCCTAGACTAAAGGACTTCAGAGGAAATCAAGTATAGAATGAGCCAACAAAAGCCTAAATAATAGAATAATTTATATCCTATACTGGTTGGAGCATCCTAGGGGATTAACTAAGGAAAATCTCTTCCTGGTCTAAAAATAGAAACAAAGATCTTTAGTAAGAGTATGAAGTGAATATATTTGTTTACACAATTATCCTTAACTTATTTGTCTTAATGGGAACAGTATTATATTATGGGAAATGAGAGGAAATCTGAATCACAGTAAAATTAAGAGAAGTTTAAAGAAATAATACTGCAAATGTTCATGAAATCAATGTATATAATTAAGAGGACTATTTCTTTGGTCTATCAAACTTCAACTACAGTGATAAATGTGCCATTTGCTTAATACAATTATGGTTAGTTCAATATAATTATGGCAGCATAAAAAGTGTGTGGAGGTTTTGCTCTCTGTGTTATTTCACCCTATAATAAGAAGCAGTTCTAACAACAAATAAAAGAACTATGTTTTACTTCTTGAGATTATCATTGCAGATCCCACTGTAGGGATCTTAGCAATGCATTGTGTCCTGGAAGGTATTTAGGATATCTCGAACATGGGCCATAGTCACTCAGGCACTGAGTAGACTGAGTTAGGAGGGTGGACAACAGCTTGAGGGCAGGCTGAGATACAGAGTAAATTCTATGCCAGCCTGGGTTAGAATGATATCCTGGCTCAGATAACCAAACAGAAAAATAAGCAAACAAACTTTTGTGGTTTGAATGTAAGGGTGCTGTCTCTGCCCGTAGGCTCAGGTGTTTCAACACTTGGTCTTCAGTTAGTAGCACTGTTTGACAAAGTTTTGAAACCTTTTGGAAGTGAAGGCTTATGGGAGGAGGTGTGTCACACAGCCCAGCACCCCTGGCTATAGGAAGTGTGTCACATAGCCCAGCCACACTGGCTGGAGAAGCTATGTCACATGGCCAGCCACACTGGCTATAGGAGGTGTGTCACACAGCCCAGTCACACTTACTGATGTTTCTCTGCTTAATGCCTGACAATGTGAAGCTCACTTCTGCCACCATACTTTTGTTGCCAAAAAACTTCCCCTCAAAACTGTAAGCCAAAAATAAACCCTTCCCTTCCTTAAGTTGCTTCTGGTAAGTTATTTGTTCACAACAACAACCCCCAACCCCAAACCTTCAGTAGTAGCAATAATACTATCCTGCTAACACTTAAAAAATATTCTCAAATATTCCAAAAAAATCCAGCATCTGCTGGGGACATTTAGTGAGGAAGTAATTCAATGTCCCATGAGCAATGCATGGAAAATAATGAAGATTCAGAGTTTTATTTTCTAAAATCATTTTGAGTATACACATTCAAAATTATTTTCAATTGCAAGAAACACTAGGAAAATAGGAAAGTACCTGCTATCCTTTACATAAACATGTAGAGAAATTCAAAGTAGGCCTGGAGGTATTAATATAAATGTATGCAGATGTCAATAAATATATTCAGGTAGATATCCTATCTAATCAGAATAGAAATACTGACTCCTGGAGGAGGAGAGAGGCTTATAAAAGACTCCAAAAAATAATAAAACTTAGTAAGGAATCACCCCAAACTTATAAGACACAGAAAGCTCAGAAAGTTACAGCAATAATTTTTCTACCTAAGATTATATAAACAGTAAAGAATTGCTGGCAGAGGGTTGCCTGCAAGATGGATAAAAAGTTCTAGGCATGCAGCTTTTGTGAGTCATCCCTCATTCTATTTAATCTCTTTAGTGATAAGATGTCTTTCAAATACCCATGGTCCTGTGTGAAATCCTTCACTCATGTTCCTGGACATAAATCCAATACAGTACTCGTTCACCAGACTATACATGGGTGGGATCATTTATTTTTGTCTGTCACCAGTGTCTTCTTTGGGGAGAAAAGACACTTGCTCACATTATAGCAATAAAGATCACATAATACCACTGACACTGTATAGGGGGCAATAGAATAAAAGGAAAAAATAAACAAGCAAGTTGGGGAGGAGCAGTCACATGATCCCTGAAGTAATGACTACATAAAACTGAAGCTGTGTTATCTGAGAGGGAAACAGCTGCGGATAATCCCCACATGGCTTTCTGCCCATTTGTGGCATAGGATAAGGTATCTCTTTGCAACACTGGCAGTTGTGTACTCCCTCTTGTGATAAGTCATGAAAGAAACTTGAGTGTGGAGCATCAGTGGACAGGAGGAATCCGAGCGTGGTAATCTTCTGCTATACAATACAGGGTGGCATGTCACCTTGATGAATGAAGTCTTCCTTGTGAGCACAGAGATACCCTCAAATGGAGTAGAGAATATACTGCAATCCCTGAAAGTAGCACATGTTGTATAGGACTGCAAGCAGGCTGAAGTGGCAGCTGCCCAGTGTTTGTTCCGCTGATAAAACAAACAAGTCTATGCTGTATTTCCGTAAAGAATTTGAGAACACAAAGTAGGAGTGGCAATAGCGGAACAACATGTAGGTGCTATTTACAGCTATTGGTCTGTAAGGGCAAACAACTTTAGATGTATCCTAAAGAGCCCTTCCTGGAATTTCTGGTAAGAGTGAAACATTAAGGCAGCAGAGAGTAAGGTAGAAGTAATATATGATAAGCCTCAGGCCTGAGCTTTAATAGAGGAAGGGATGATCCAGGATTCAATATGCAGATGGAGTCTTATTAATGATATAGTATAGGAAATTATGGTCAAAGGATCATCTTCATGTGAACTGCAGTGAATTGAGAAAAACTTAAGGGTTTCTTACTCTGTCTTATGTGACTGTGAGAGATGGAAGTAGACTGGATCATTCTGAGTGTGGTGGAAGTAGAGAAACTGAATACTAAAGCTATCCATTCCTCTTCGAGGCAGAGTTTGCATAATCTGAGGCAATATGAGGGAAATCAGTCTGGACAGAGTGACTCATATGAACCATTAGAGACAATTGGTTACTGGCAGCTGAGGACACCATGAATATCAGTGACTGGAATGAAATAGGAGAATGACAGGCATTACCGAGGGAACTGAGCACAGAACAGGTTGTGCTTGATGCCCAGTTCTCCTGGCCTGATGAATATGTGCTCACTGGACCATTTGAAGAAGGAAACTGATTCAGCAGGTACCTTGGGACTCGAATGGGGCTTCAGTGACTTTCCTTATTTCCATGGTTTGATGCAAGTTTTACAAAGTAGGAGAGAGGCTTGAGAAAATTTGAGTGACTTAGGCTGGCATATAACTTGTGTTCATAAACTGCTAAAGAATTCAAAAAGTAGAAAAAAAAGGAAAATGAAGCGTGTCTACAGGTTACTCAAAGCAAATGTGGCAAGATTAGTGCACAGGTCAGTTCCTACAGAAGATACTGTCAGGAAGTCACAGGCTGTGCTTTTTGTGAGTTTCTGGACGGATTTAAAGCCTGAGCAACCACTCACCAAAGGTATGAAAGAAGGAATGGGTGGCAGAGCGGTACAAGTGACAAAGCGTACACTTATGGCTTGTCCTATAGTTAAGCCATTATCCTCCATACCCTGCATCCAGGTTATTTTGTGTACATTTCTTTCCTGCAGATATACTGGAAGTAGATTTTTGGGTTTTGCCTAGCTTAGAGCCCTTTTACCAGCTAGGATTGGCTGATGGGAGTGTGCAGCCACTGTATAGGCCCAGGGCCTCTTCCACTCTGGGAACCAGCTCTAGCAGAGGATGCAGCAGGCTATAGCACCACATTTAGCCTTCCTAGCTCTGGGCCAGGTTCAATCAGTGGTAGCTGCCATTACTGAGCCCATTGCAGTTAGAGACATATGTGCCACTCTCACAACAATAAGAAGGCTGTATGGCTCATGGAAAATAACTATGAGCTATGGAGGACTAGATGGATCACTGCACACTCCAATCATAGCACTGAATACAACATTGCTCCTGTGAGAAAACATTTGTTACACATGATGGGGACTTCTCATACTGTATTAGAGTTGGTAGTATTTTATTTCAGTACCATTTTAGCTGCTGAATCAAGACCAATGGCATTTGCTCAGGGTGGCAGGGTTTCTTCTAAAATTCTTCCCACCCTCTGTAAAAATAGTGACTTAGATTTGGAAAAGCTTGGAGGAACAGTAAAAAGAGCAGTGGAGCAGTCTGAACAAAGGCACCTTATGTAGGTTTATAAAGGAAAGTCTAGGAGCCATAGTGTCATTGGGTAAAAATTTCAGTGACAGGGTTAGACTACTCTTCATGAGCTGTTGTCCAGGGAGTTCCCTGAGGCCGCATATGCCACGAGGGCTATCGCCACTGCGGCTTGTTCCATGCCAAAATCCGTGAGCTGTTGCTGAAAACACTGCTCTTTGTTTTCAGAACATGCAAAAAAAATCAATCCACTACTGATATGGAAGCTCTCTCCTGCTGCTGGCTGACCTGCCTGGTGGCAGGTGTTATGCAGGCTGCTGAGAACAGTTGTTGTTAACAGTCCCAATTGATTGATTCTACATGCTACATTACAACATACCAGTGTAATGTGCCCACTGTTAAATAGTAGAACAACAGTCACAGACACAACAACTGCTTTCTGGGTGGATTTAAGGCCTGTTCAACAGGAGGGAATTCACTTTTGATACAGTAAGCCAGGGTAAAGACACTTGGGTGGTGATTTCATAGGTCCTAGTTTGGAAGCCACGGCTACTGTTTTGTTAAATGAATGTGTTATACTTGTGAAACTTCTAAACTATTATGCTAATGCCCATAAATGACCACAGCAGTCAGCTACAATTGTTGAGTTAAACATGTTTTTTTTTTTTTTTTTTCTTTTGCAGTGGGTAGTAGTTACTATAGACACACATAACTGGTCAAGCAGTTGAGAATTAATAACTATTACTGGGGAATAGTGGTCTAATGGTCAGCCATAAAATGAACTTTAGTTATTTTTAATCTTATACCCACATCATAATTAGAACAAAATAAAATAGCCATATATCCATATCACCTCTTCTTTGGTCTACCAGGCTCAGGAAACATCAAGGAAGAGGGGATGGAAAGAATATAAGAGCCACAGGAATAGTGGGAGAAGTTGTATAGCTATTTGCTCCAAATTGAAATGTATCTTTCTGCCATCCCATCAAGACTCCTAAGACTCAGCAAGCTAATAAGACATGCAAAGCTTGGGAAGGTCAAGAAAATAACAAACCACAGGAATCTAAGTAAGTTGTAAGACGCAAACAACCCCTCCTCAAAATTATACATAAGCAATAAATGATCAGTGGGATGCAAGAGACTCTTCATTGGGGTGCCAGCAAGATGGGCAGGGAACTCCATGGATGTAGCTTTTGTGAGTCATTACTCATGCTGAGTGGGTGTTTTGTTGATAAAATTACCTTTGAGTTATCCATGCTTCTGTAACCCCTCACCAATGTACTGGTAAGAAAACCCATAAACTCATTGGTTTACCAAACTACATTTAGATGGAATAATTCCTTTGGCCTGTGTGTTCCATAACTTGAGTGACTAGATAATTGTTCATGCCTACCCATGAATGGCATATAAAATATGCATTTATGCTGGTGTTTATATATAATGTGCATTGGTCCATAATATATTTATTCAGAGAAAGTTAAAATATGAACAAGAATTTTACACTTGAAAATGTGTGGTGTTGACTCTTTTAATTTTTGTTTTATTACAGAAAGACGTTGAGGAAAAAAAAATCCTATTTCTTACCTACATTTCCAGTCATTAGGTATGAATTTTGAAAGTCCATCATCCCCATTCCAACAATGTGTATAAAATCTTCAATCACCTGCATTAACTCTATTGAACCTGGATAAATCTAGAAAAATAAGCAAAATTAGGATATGAAGAAAAATCCATATGTTTAAATATAGAACCAGAATGGAAAGACATTATATAATAAAGTTACAAATAAGTTCTGTTTTATTTGGGGTAATGTCTCAGTAGTTTTTAAATATATTTGAAAATAATACTAGGTGTCACATAGAAAGACCTTTGGATGTGATATGACACACTAATACAAACCCAAAGAAATGCAAAATATCTAGTATAGACTTTATACTGAGAAATAACAGAAATTTATGTTTATGAACTCTTTCTCTCTAATAATGAGGCACAAAAATTAGACTCTTCTATCTTATTATTTACATGAAGCACATGGGAAGAAAAATATATTTGCTATTATTATAAGAATGATTAGACATGAAATCCATTGCATAACAAATATCTTGGAAGAAACATTTGCTTCTAATATTTCTTTCTTTATGTTTTTTAAAATATTTAATTTATTTATTTGAGAGAGTAAGAGATAGAGGAATATAGAGAGAATGAATGCACCAGGGCCTCCAGACACATGTTCCACCTTGTGTATCTGGCTTTATGTACATCTGGATACTGGGGAATTGAACCTGGGTCCTTTGGCTTTGCAGGCATGTGCCTCAACTGCTAATCCATCTCTCCAGCACTGCTTCTAATATTTCTATTAGTTACTGTGTATGTAACAGTAGCAATAATTATAGAAATATAATAGTAGTTATAGTATAGAAAATTTACTTGAATATACATGATTAATTGAACCTATGGGATTGTTATACTTTATGGCTAGAAAAACAGAATGTCAAGAATGCTAAACAATATAGCTGAGGTCATACTGAGACATATCTATTTACTCTATTATCTGTCATTTGTCTATATCTACAGTTTGTGCTATCTACCTAGCTAACAAGCTACCTGTGTATCTACCTGTTGCAAAGTTATTTGTCTAATGTCAAAACTGGGTTGCTGAACACCGTGGTACCTACACAAATAAATGGATATGTTTCCTTCAGGACACAACCATATGCTGGCAATAGCTCACAGTATATGTGACACCAGGACATTTAAAAGGTCACATTGAATTTTGTCATGTGTGACCATAAGGCTTTAATAATAGCCTGCATTCTATAATCATTTTAGAGGAGAAAGCCAGTAACTTTTTGGCTCATTTCTTGTGGCCATCCATCATCTCTGGAGCTTTTAAACATGACAAAGGTAACTGGGTTCAATAGTTATAAAAAGCAGGTGGCATAGATAGCTGCAGTTTTCAGCATCAGGATGAATTGGGAAATGAATCGTGTTCCTTGCCTCCATTTTCAATCATTAAATATGAATTTTGAAAATCCATCATCCCATTCCAGCCATTTGCATTATGTTTTTGTTGGCTAAAACTTCCCGCTACTTGTGGATGCCCATCCCCTTTCATGAGAAGGTACATATGTATATGAGTGCACTGTAGTATTGGGATTAATGCAAACTAAAACTCAGAGGCATAGTTCTCCCTGTTGGGAATAGTATCCTCTTACCTCATTCACTATTCTTTGTATTGGAGCCTTAACAGTAGAAAACTCAGAATTGTTTAATTCCTTCTATGTCTATCAGAAAGATATAACAATTCCTCCTTTTGAAGCACAAACATTAAGGAAGATAGTGCCCCTTTCTTTTAGTGCCTTTAGAAAAGTAGAGTTCTAAATCAGTGGCCAAAGTACTAAATTATCCCCAGTCATGAAGACGTAAGAAGCTCATTCTCCTTTGGAGACTGCCAATTAAATAAGGTAAGATGACAGACACTCCATTTACCAAGGGGCATTATGATGATATAAATGTGACAAAAAAAGGCTTGCAACGGCCTCTCCAGGACTAGTATTTTTGTCTTGAGAACATATATTTGGAGCTATATTTCCTTAGATGTATGACAGACTGAGAGCTCCTATGTCTCAGCAACACAACTGTAATGTTTAATGTTCATTCACTGATAAAATTCTTCTTTCTTTTCCACATTTGTAGATTTTTAGTTTCAGGTTGGCAGAAGATTTTTACTGCATTATAGTCAAATGCTGAAGAGCAGGGGTTGGTACCTTTTACTATAAAGTGTCTAACGGTAAATATTTTATGCATCTCAGATGGTGGGATTTTCCATTGGAACAAGTCAACTCTGTCCTTTGTGCAAAGTAGCAAGGGATATTATGCAAATGGGAAGGTGTGGCTGTTTCCTAAAATGTTGGCCACAGCATTGGCATCAAGCTGGATTTGATTAACAGGTTGGAGTCTATTCCCACCTGAGGTATAGACACATGGGCTTTCAGCATAATGGAAACACAGAACATAGTATATGACGGAAGTGTAGTGTGTGTGATGCTGCTGGTAAGGGCCTTCTTTCTGCATGTCAGAAGGAGGAGAATTTATCTAAACAGAGTTTGAACCTTCATAAATGGGGCTGATGGGTAACTAATGAGCTTTGAGGTGGCCATGTTTATTTTTCTAAAAATGTGCATTTTGTTTGCAAAACCCTCTGACATCAGTATTACTTAGCTGGTTTTCTAAATTCACACACAGCTCTATTTTGGGTATTCCTTTTATTGATAGCATTTTTCAAAAATTAGAAAAAGAAGGTCACAAGGATTATTTTGGGTACATTCTCAAAGTCAGATGTACAAGGTGGCATATTACAGCTGAAGTTGTTTTACAGTGGCTGGAGGCCCTGTAGTGCCCATTTTCTCCTTATGTCTGTCTCACTTTCTCTCCCTCTCTCTGTCTGCTTTTTTCTCTGTCTCATTCTCTCTCAAATAAATGAATAAATAAATAAAATATTTTAAATAACATTAAGGATGATTACCACTAAAAAGAATATTTATTAAAATTTTATTTATTTGCAAGAAGAGAGAGAGAGAATAGAGACAGACAGAGTATGGGCACACCAGGGCTTCTAGACACTGCAAAAAGTCCAGATGCATGTGCCCTGTGAACATCTGGCTCAAGTGGGTACTGGGGAAAGGAACCTGAGTCCTTTGGCTTTGCAGGCAAATGCCTTTACCGCTAAGCCATTTCTCCAGCCCTAAAAATAATATTTTTAAGTAATATTTTTTAAGTGAGCACAGAACTAGCCTCAAATCTCAACAGAATCAGATGGATAAGGGACTCATAACTGTCCGCTGATGAGAAGTCCTGGCACCATTCATTATTTGTTCATGTTGTGACCTCACAGAGAGTGGAAAAAAACACGAGACAAATTGCAGCCTTGTTTTAAATAGAATATCATATATTTGTTTTGAATATACCCATAATTAATAGCCTGAAGTATTCTAGACAGATGTGCTTGGCCATTGCAACTATATTGTGGGGAAAGGAATCACTTTCTTAGAGTGAAGGAATGATGCTCTTCTCAAGATGAAGTCTAAGGGCAAGTGTGTAATTAAAAGGAGGGGGAAAGGATAAATCACGGTCTTAAATGCAAGTGCCATTTTTTTTAACCCCTTGTTTTTGCCAGAAACACAGAAATTGTACGTGATAATGAGGTGGGCACCTGGGGCTATTATTAGAACTCCTATCATAATGGGAATAAAAGGCATGATTTACTTCTGAAGGTCTATATGATGATTATGAAAAGAAAATGATATAGTTGTTCTGAATTCAGTAAATACTCATTCTTTAATTCAAGATGGTCATATTCTTGGAATTTTTAAAAAGAGTCAAGTGGAAATTTTAAAGAATTTTAACATTGATTTCTATTAAATTTCTACAGTAATTATTCAATTATAAAACACTTTTTCTGTTTGAGGAAAAATGGTATTTGCTGTACATAAGTTAGTACAGGACAAATGACACTACAGGGCAATTAAAAAATAGTCAAACTAGTATGGTCATTTGCTAACTGATTAGGGATAACAGGGCAGGGACAATTTCTCATGTATTCCAGACTGACATTGGCTATATATTCATTATCAAACCAAGGATGACCTTGAACTGCTGATACCCCTGCCTTCACCTCCTGAGTACAGGTTTATAGCACCAGGTTTATGAGGTGCTGGGTACTGAACTTAGGGTTTCATGTATGCTACCCAAGCACTCTACCATATATAACTATATTCTTTGAATAATAATGCAAATTGATACATATGATCCAGATTTTATGTAGCCTTTAATTAAATGCTTTAACTTTTAATAAATACCACATCCTTTCATTTCAGGTATGTGCTTTTAATTTTTTTTTTTTTTTACCATTATCTGTAGACAGGAAGGAAATCTATTGATAAACTATGTAGGCTATATAGGTACTATGTATTAGTTTCTTAAAATTAAAAAAAATAACCAAAGTGTTCAATGTTCTTACTAGCTTCCTGTAAAATTAGTGTTTTATTAACTGCATGATTAAAAAATCCTTTCTGTTCTTGGCTCAGCAAACCATTAATTTTTTAATGTATTAAAAAAATTGAAGCTGGGTGTGGGGGCGCATGCTTTTAATCCCAGTACTCAGGAGGCAGAGGTAGGAATATCGCTGTGAGTTCAAGGACACCCTGAGAATACAGAGTCACTTCCAGGTCAGCCTGAGCTAGAGTGAGACTTTACCTCGAAAAACCAAAAAAATAAAAAATAAATAAAAAATCGAGCTGGAGAGATTGCTCAGCAGTTAAGGCACTTGCCTGCTAAGCTTAATGACCTGGTTCCAGTTCTTCAGAACCCACATAAAGCCAGATGCATACATCTGGAGTTTGTTTGCAGCAGTTTGAGACTCGGGCATACTCATTCTTTCTGTATTTCTCTCTTCTCTCTATCTCTGCCTGCTTGCAAATAAAATACATAAATAAATAAATGTAATCAACCTCATTGTAACTTTTAAAGTAATCCCAGC
This sequence comes from Orientallactaga sibirica, assembly GCA_036365145.1. NCBI lineage: Eukaryota > Metazoa > Chordata > Mammalia > Rodentia > Dipodidae > Orientallactaga > Orientallactaga sibirica. Next base: position 25,204,481 of record JAEOAD010000006.1, read on the forward strand.
CTTACCTGCTGTGCATCTTCCCACTTCTCCTTGTTTTCTTCATCTAGAAGGTTGCTAACTATTTGAAAGAAGTTCTGTAAATTAGACAAAGAGTTAAGTATTACATGAGAGAATATATTTTACAACAACACTCACTTGGAATGACAATGTTATAAGGACATGAACATTTTCAAATGACATTTTATGACCCTGACATATTCTCAATGTCTAAGGAGTTTCCAAGCGCCACATTCTACAAATTCTACATAACTTCATATCTTCATCCTCAGAAGCACTCAGAATAGGTAAAATATATTTTGCCCACAACCATTCCATTATAGTCTCTGTATTGTCTTCTTTAATATCACTGCATAATCATTGCGTACAAATGTTTTATTGCCTCTCTAAGGAAAGCTCCTTGTGCTGACCTATTACAAGCTAACCTTTATTTAAAACCATGATTGTTATTTATAATTTTACTTCTAGTATCATTTGGTGAGACCATAGACAGTGGGCCAACCTGAGGCTAGCCAGGTCTGCCCTTCCTGGAAACTATACTTTTATCTTTCAGATGAGACTGGGCACATTCAAGGTGGTATGGCTATAGACACTTACTTTTTAACTAACTATTGAAAACAGTAAATTTTCTATGTTCCAGAAAAGATAACAATAATAAATGCTTAATACATCTTAGAAATTTTTGAATTACTATTTTTCCCCTGACTTTTGTAAAAAGAAATCAAACAAACAAAGAAAAACAACTAACACGGGTGAGTGTGAAGATACAGAACGTCTTCCTATTAAAGATTCAAATCCTTACCATTTTCCTTGGTCCTGATTAACTGTGGAAGACCTATGGGTTTTAGCTTCATGCAGAGTTAAGGACCTGATTTTTCTGGGCAAACAAACTCATTTTGAGTCTCATTTTCCATTCATCTTTCAGCTCAGCTTTATTATTGATCACTTCACATATGCAAGGTGTTTCACAAACACTCCTCTCCCTTTTCACGTGAAGCTATGCTGTCAAGAAGCAAGGGTCCGGAAAGGAAATCCTGGGTGCTGCTTATGAGTGGTGACATAGGGCCAAAGGAGACCCAAAGAGTGCAAGTGTTGGTATGACAACGTAAATGACTGAATACAGCTGCTTGGTCTGCCCTCAGAATCTGACCTAACTGGTCTCTATGTAACTCAGCAGGAACAAGGCCTCACACTGAGTCACCAGCTTAGGACAAGGCTCATTTGAGGTCAGACATAATAATTAGCAAGCCTCATCTGCCTCTTTCTGTCTAGCTTTTCAAAACAAGCATTTGCTCTAATTCCAGATAAATTCACCTGGGTGTTTTTAGATAAATACAAAGCTGTCTCATTTCCTCTCCTCTTGCGTTTTGAAGCAGTTAGTGTCTATATTTAATTGCCCTATTTGTGCTATTTATTTTAATAGTTCCTGGCAATCACATGGTTGGAACATGTTTCAAATTGTAACCTCTATAAAACTTCTAGAACACTTTCTTCAACTCTTGGAACAAAAAAAGTAAGTTGGCTGTAGAAGAGTTTTCAACTCATTTAACCTTTCTGTAGTACCAGCCATTTTTCCCACTTAAAATTTCTTGCTTGGAGTGTTAACATTTTAAGGGCTTAGTCCACTGAGCTGTAACTCTACCTATGGGCAGAAAGAATTGACCTTCAGAGTTCTTGCATTGCCTATGGCTGGTTAACTCAGTGGGGGACATGTGGTAATGAGGCAAATGTTGCAGGTTGCATGCCCTGCAAGGAGGATGCTGTGCTGAGGGCTATGACCTCTGTGCACAACTTAACCCCTGCCAGCTCTCATTGAAAATGCATGCTGCTGCTAACAAGAGGCATGGAGAAAATGGGAAGTAATTTGTGCCAATGCATCTCCACTTCTGGAATAAAAAATACAAAACCATTTCACAGACCATGTTTTACTGACAGTGGGTCAATGACTTCTTGCTATACATGAAGGCCACTGCGTACACACTCAGTTCCTTGATGAAAATAATGCATGCAGTGCTGAGCTCTTTAAATCACTAAAGGGCAAACATAAAAACATGAATTATTAACATAAGTCTCACTAACGAAACAGTACAAGGAACATTCTGTGCTGCTTTCTGACACAGTGAGTGGAGCTTTAGTATCAGAGTGGAAAGGCAGTCTGACTAAAGCTCTCCTGTGATCTCATGGGTGATAGATAGCATTTCCAAATATCAGCGATGCTTTCCTGACTTCCAATCGTGCAGCGGCACAGTGAGCTAAGCCTGAAGGTCTTGGAGGGTGGGGGCAATGCGTGGTGAGGGGGGGTCGGCTACCGAGTCATGTTCATTTCTATGCTTACCACTTTCCTGTCACCAATATCTAATGAATTTCAAAATTAAGGGAAATAAGCTGCAAAGCCAGTATGCCTTGGGTTTTCTAAAACGATTCAGCCAGCATTCTTCCTATGAACTGACAGCTCTAACTTGTCTCAAATATGATGAAAAATATGTATATGAGTTACTACACATGATATGTAGTAATTCAGCTCGACTTTTGACACACAAGCAAACTGATAGAATGAAACAGACCAAACAGGGCAATAATTTTGGTAATATGAAAATATTTCTGTCTGCATGAATTTACTAGCTGGTTAGTTAATTAAGCTTTCATGCTTATGTGTGGTGTGTATGCATGTATGTATGTGTATTTGTTATATGTGAGGCAGCCAGAGGTGAAGATCAGGTATCTACCTCATTGAATCTCCAATTTACTTTTTGAGATAGGGTCTCTCACTGAACCCAGAGTTCACCAATTCAGCTAGACCAGCTTGTAAGCAAGCCCCTGGAATCTTCTAGTCTCCACTTTTCCAGCACTGGGATTATAGGTAGACTCTATTTTGCCTGGCTATTTTAAAAATATTTATTAGAGAAAGAGGTCAAAGTAGAAATACATAGAAAGGATGGGCATACCAGGACCTCCAGTCACTGTAAATGAACTCCAGATGCATGTGCCACCTTGTGTGTCTGACTTATGTGGGTGGGTACTGGAGAATCAAACCTGGATGCTTAGGCTTTGCAGGCAAGTGCCTTAACCACTAAGCCACCTGTCCAGTCCTTACCTGGCTTTTTTACATGGATGCTGGGAATTCTTATCAAGGTTCTTTTGTTTCCAAGGGAAACACTTTACCAACTGACCATCTCATTGGCCCCACTGAATGACCTGTGTGTGTATAGTGTATGTGAAATATGCACATACATGTGTTAATGAACATGCATATTCAGGGGCCAGAGGAGAAGGTTGGGTTCCCTCTCCATCACTCATCTGCATGTTTTCTTGAGATGGAGCCATTCTCTGAACTTGGAGAGGAGCCCTAGTGATTCTCTGGTTTCTCTTTCACACAGGACTGAACTTACAGGAAGGCATGGCCATACCCAGTTATTTATGTGGGTTCTGGGGACCAAACACAGATAGTCTCAGGCCCTTGTGCTAGTGTGGCAAACACTTTTACCCACGGAGCCATCTACTCAGCCCCCTTGAATGGCTGGGAGTCATCTGACAGAAGAGCAACTACTTGACAGTGACCTTGAGAGCTCACCTCATGGTGATCTCATGATAAGATCTCTCTTTTGGCTATTTAGGGATCAGATCTTATTCTTTTTCAATCTGATCGTAGAGAGTTTTCCTCCTCTCTCTCTCTTCCTGAGAGTGTGTGTGTGTGTGTGTGTGTGTGTGTGTGTGTGTGTGTGTGTGTGTTGAGTAGATAAGAAATAATCATTTATCTTCTCATTTTTAACTGTGTGGTCCTGGATAAATGTTGTTTACCAGCATCAATATGTGACTCTTGGAGGCAATTTCTAACACAGTTCATATTCGTGTGAAGGGTTTCATAGATAGAGGCTTTACGATTTGATTCCTACTGTGTTTATTTTTATGACAGGCTGCACTGACTTGTATTTGTAACCAAATCAAGGCAAATATGCATCTGCAATGTTGATCCACATTAATGTCTTTTCATCTCTTGGCAGTGGGGAGAGCACAGAACCGACTCACCACTAACTTCTTGACCTGTAATTTGTTCAATAGAAATTGCTCCATCCTGAGAATGTGTTCTGCTAGGACTTTTCAGTAGAGTGATTATTAGACACCTATTCAGTGAGAGGTGTTGTGCCAAATGGTTGTAGAACAGAAAGGTCAAAGAGGCGTAACTGTATTTTTCTTTGTAGGAAGTATGGAAATCACTGAGGTCAATGCATTCTCTAAAGAGAAGCATAAATGCTTCTGTGACTATTAAAGTGAAGGTCCTAGGACAGGTTGTAGGGGACAAAATGCAGATTGCATTTTATGACAAGCAACCAATAATTCTCTCTTTTCCTTCTGGTTGGTTTCTACTTGGTAGATTTCCTGTGGATTCTATACTATTTTCCATAACTATACTATAGTGGGTCATAGTATTTACCAGCTTATAGAGTATATCTGCATGGGAATTTACCAGTCAATTAGGCTGTTAATTAGTTGATTAGATATCTCATATCACTAGATATGAGATATCTGAGCCACAGGAAATGTTTTCTCCCCATTTTTTTCTCAGTAATGAAATATTCAGACATCAAGAGATGGAGATAATTTATGAAGGGCAATATTGAATATGCATAGATGATTATTTGATCAATATGTTGGTTATGATAAGAGAAGAACAAAGGTGACTCTAAGAAAGGTTTTCAGGGTAGACAAGGACGCAATGGCAAACCATTAGGATAACAGCATAGGGTAGGTGATTGATCCCCATCTAGAGGTCTGGTGATGGCGATAAACTCATGTTGGAACTGGACTCTTGCTATCTCTCCATCTTTCTTTTTTGTTATTCTCTCTATAACCCAAGTTCATTGGACTTCTTTTTGTTGTTGTTGTTTGTTTGTTTTTTAAGAGGATAGGACACATTAAAAAGTCCAATTACTTGGACTTTTTAATGTGTCCTATGCTCTTGATTACCATGTCTATAGAAAAATGTGCATAACATGTCTTCACTGAGACTGCTCTGTATCCTATTCTTTACATGGGTAAGCCTTTCTCTTTCTGTATATGTAGATATAAAAGAAATTGCCTCAAAAAGGTCCATTGTTCTTCCTCATTATATTGAGCCTGTTTATTTTCTTTCTCAAGCTGCTTTAGAATTAAGTCACAGTTATTAGTAAATATCTTTAAAAAACAATTCTGGAGTTTGTTTGCAGCAGCTGGAGGCCCTGGTGCACCCATTCTCCCTGTGTTCCTTACTTCTCTATATCTTTCTGTGCCTACAGACAAATACAAATAAAAAAATAAAAATAAAAAATTCAAGGGCTGGAGAGATGGCTTAAAGGTTAAGGCACCTGCCTCCTAACCCTAAGAACACTGGTTCCAGTCTCCAGTGGTTCGAATCTCCAGGTCCCACGTTTAGCCAGATGCAAAGTGACACAAGGGCTCAATGCTGCACTTGGCCACAAGGGGGCGCACATCTGGATTTCGTTCACAGCAGCTGAGACACTGCTGGCGTGCCCATCTCTGTCTTCCTCCCCCCCCTCTTTCTCTCTCTCTTTGTCTCTCTCTGTGTCTCTCTGTAAAAAAATAAGATAAAATAAAAAAATTCAAGACTGGGCATGGTGGTGCACGCCTTTAATCCCAGCACTTGGGAGACAGAGGTAGGAGGATCACTGCAAATTTGAGGCCACCCTGAGACTACATAGTGAATTTCAGGTCAGCCTGGGCTACTGTGAGACCCTACCTCAAAAAGCAAAGAAACAAAAATTCAGAATAAGGAAAGAAAATTTTTATTTATTTATTTGAAAGCTGAGGGAAATAGAGAGAAAAGAGGCAATTAGGGGGATGGGTGCCTCCAGTGTATTCTCCTCAGGGCCTACAGCAACTGCAAATGGAATCCAGACACATTCGCCACCTTGTGCATCTGGCTTATGTGAGTCCTGCGGAATCGAACCTGGGTCCTTAGGTTTTTTAGACAAGTGAACTAACCACTAAAACAGCTGTCCAGCCCTGATCATTTAAAAAATATATTTATATTTGACAAAGAGAAAGAAGGTCCTATGAACTTTCAAACTCATTCAAGGAGCATCCAGGCAGGAGCCTCTTTAATTATCTTTAAGTTTATTGCTTCAGAGCTATTTTTCCTAAAACTCATGTCAAGACCCTAAAGATAGTCTTGGCAGTCATTGGAACTCTTTTCTTTTTCATCCCTACATGGTCACATTGAATAAATCCCCATTTCCTGCTATTCACTCTTACTTACCTGTTTAATTGGAATATTAAGAATAAATGGCTAAGAAGCTAGAAAGATAACTCAGCAGTTAAGGTGCTTGTTTGCCATGTTCAAGGACCCAGGCTCAACTCCCCAGTATCCACATAAGCCAGATGCACAAGGAGGTGCCTGCATTTCCAGTTTGTTTGCAGTAGTTGGAGGCCCTGGTGTGCCCATTCTCTCTTTCTGTTTCTTTCTCTCTCTCTTTCTCTGTCTCAAATAAATAAAAAATAAAGTGAAAGGAATAGATGGCTGAATCTAGCTTGGTAGGGCAACTCAAGCCCAGGCTCTGATCCCAACAACTCCAGGAACATGGATGCCCAAATATGGTGTTTTGATTTGGTTTGAAAGACAAGCAAGGCATACACCCCTAATTCCACCACCCTGGAGGCTGAGGTAAGAGTATTGTTGTGAGTTCAAATAAGGCCTGTAACAGTAAGTTATAGGTCAGACTGGGTTAGAGGGAGACCCTACTAAAAAAAAAAAAAAAAAAAAAAAAAAAAAAAAAAAAAAAACAGCCAGACATAGTGGTGCACACCTTTAATCTCAGCACTCAGGAGGCCAATCTGGAAGGATCATTGTGAGTCTGAGGCCAGCCTGAGACTACATAGTGAATTATAGGTTAGCCTGGGCTAGAATGAGAACTTACCTCAAAAAAGAAAAAAAGAAAAAGAAAAAGGAAAGAAAAAAAGAAAAACAAACAACAGAAAGGAAGGTGCAATCAAGGAATAGTCCTCCTTTTCCATAAATACAGCCTTTAAACACAGAGAACCTTTGCCTGGTATCAGTATCTGTACCCTTCCTTGCAGAATGCATTTGGAGTATAAGAGCTGCTTTTAGAAAAGGAATAGATAAGACAAGTTGTCAAATGATAACTTGGACTGGAAAGTGCCTGGGTCTTTAGTCAGGATGGGGACTGCAGAGAAGAACATCACTAGAAATGTTTTACTGGGTAGCACAAGACTATGAGGACCCATAGGAGAAGATTCCATCTGGAAATGGAATGGCAAGGACAGATGTAGAAATTACTTTGGAATTAGAAGTGTATTAACTTATAGAGGAAATCTTGACAATGACTTTTCTAGATCAGGCACTGCTTTAAGTGTTAGGAACTGTAACCATGAGCAAGGCATATGGAGGGGGCTGCCCTCAAGAAAATTACACTCTAGTGAGTAAAGATGGTCAGCAAATAAAAAAGTCATTTTTGAGCAGAAAGCACCACTCAGTGGTGGAATATTCACCTTGCATACACAAGGCCCTGGCTTCTATCATCAGCTCTGAAAACAAACTGATTTAAGAAAGTTGTTGCAATGAACAGAATGTGTCCTTTCCAAAATACAGATATTGCTGATGGGGTAATATTATGAGGTGGTGCTTTTGGGAGATGAATGGGGCATGGCTCCTACCTTGTACAAAGGAATAATATCCTTATAAAAGGTATCACAGGCAGTGTTGGACTACCTTTCTCTGTTTGTTCTGCAATGCGAGGGCACGACTTCCCTCCCCTCAGCAGGATGTAATAACAAAGTGCCACTGTGGAAGTGACATTAGTACTCACCCATCCCTACTCTGTTGTAACAGCTGAAATCAGGGATGCAATCCTATAGTAGATGATAAGAACAGAGTGACTGAACCAGGGAAAATAGTGAGGGAGGGAAGAAGGGAAAGAGAAGAAAACTTTAGGTTGATTAGTCAATATAATAGGAAGAAAATTTTTCTTCCTAAAAATAAATGGGAAAAGAAAGTACATATCCCTTGATTAAAAGACAATCTAAACAAGTTTTAGAAAAAGAAAGATAATAGAGCTGGTAGAGTGGTCTTGAGTAGAGGGCTGGATGGGGTAGGAGAGGAGAGTATTCATACATTATGAAAATGGCATACAGGGTTCATGGTAAGGTCTTGATCCAACAATGGTTAGATAAGTTTATTAAAAATAAGCCTAACATTGGATGGTAAAGTTAAAAACATAAAAGTCAGAATATTGTTTTAATTGCTAAAGCCAGAGATGTCAGTAACAGAAACTCTGTGACTAGGTGGAGGGCACAGTAAGAAGCTCAGAATCACAAAGCCATCCTTGGTTTCTGGCTCAGGTTGTTTAGGATGGAATGCAGTTACATATGGTGAATCCTACATAATAAATAGCTGTGTTAGAAAGAAAGTGAGCTGAGTTTTGTGCAATGTGAGTATTAAGACTCTATTGTATATCCAAATGAAGAGGCCTTAGAGACCACTTTCACATAAGTGAAAATGACACAAGACAAAATAAATAAATGAATAAATAAATGGATGCTTACATCTGGGGAAAAATAAACATAACAATCACTGAGTTGACTAGGTGAAGTAAAGGTTAAGCATTGGAGGTGATAAAGAAGAACAAGAAATGACCTTAGGAAGGAGTAAAAGAAGCAGGAGTGATAGGTGAAGGAATGACAGGTGATAGACTAAAATAAATTTTGAAAGAAGATACTCCACAGAGACTGACCATTATGCACACAAAAGACAGCTGAAGATATAATGAAGTTGGGGCTGGAGAAATGGCTTAGCATTTGAGGCATTTGCCTGCAAAGCCAAAGGACCTCGGTTCAATTCCCCAGGACTCACGTAAGCCAGATGCACAAGGTGGCACATGTGTCTGGAGTTTATTTGCAGTGTCTGGAGGCCCTGACACACCGATTCTCTCCCCCCTTCCTTTTTCTCTCTCTCAAATAAATACAAAAATAAATTAAAAGTTGTTTAATAAAGATAAAGTGAAGTAGAACTCACTGAAAAATATCTTTGGTGTAATTGGCTGCCAACATTTCAATGTGCAATGTATAAAACCCATGAACATATCCACAGTATAGATTAAGGCATAGATAACAGACTGCCTGTTATCATCTATACTTCTCAGCTAGTCTCCTGTTCAAGAAAGCATATAGAAAAGAAATAGAGTCCAAAAAATATTACTGTATAAAAAATTGTGAGATTGTTCTGATGTGTTTAGTTTTGAAGTAAACAATCTCTTAAGAGTGGCTTAAACTTGAAGTATATACAAATAGGTAAATTAATTGGGGCAAAGAGTCAAAATATGGATTTGATTTTTTTGTCTAGGATATTTATTAAAGCAGCAAATCCTGTGGTCTTGGAAACTAGAACCACTTCACACTCTGGAAGGGAGGAGATTACCATTGAGGATGTTTTCTAGCAGCTGTCAGGGCTAATGATATATGGTCTATGATTCAAAGAAAGAAACTAAGCCACTAGCAAACCAGGAGATGAAAGCCTTGGGCTCATTTTAAGGAGTGGGGTACACAGCACCCTGGTGGATCTGTAGCAAGCAGTGTGAGAGCTACGGACACAAAACTTAGACAACAAGCCAGGCTGTCTTAGCTCAACCATTACAATCAATCAGTCCTGGAAAACTGATAGAAGAGTGTTGAAACAAATATCCTAATGTGCACTTGTTTAGGGAGAAAGAAGTCATTTTTTTTTTCTTGTTCTTGCGGTAACACCCTCACAGAAGCATTACCTCACATTGAAAGCTGCAAAATGATGTTCTCCAGGAACCACTGGCTTTGTCTCTTCCTAATTTATTTGCTCTGACACCAAGTAAGACAACCTGACCTATGGAGCTTCTGAACAACTCCCACAGGCAATCTGAGACAGTGCCACAAGCCTTTGTAGGCTAAGTTTAGGTCAAAGTCTCTGACGAAAAGTAGCAGAGTGAATCTGCTTTGAGATTCTGTACATGAGGTGAGGCAAACTAAAACAAGAGGCCATCCAATCCATAGTGCTTTGGGGCATAAGCTCGGTGCTGCTTTCTAATCTTCATTAAAAAGTGAAAGGTGAAAGAACTAGTGACACTAATATGGCTATCTGTCTTATATGATTAATCTCTTTGTAGGTAGTGTGGCAGAGAAGTCAATCTGATAAAACATCATAAGTTGCCTAGATGGCACAACTGAAAGCCACCCTGGTGAGAGAAGCAGGAATGCACAGGCTTATCCCTGAGAGATTTCAGGTAGCATGGCCTGGGACACACCCTCAATAAAGAGAAATTCTCACAGGTCTTCAAGATTTCCTGTTGTACCTTAATTACTGTCTACTGACCCCAAACCAAACTATATGTCGAAAAGAAATATGTCCATTAATGAGCAAGTCTTGAGCTGGAGAGATGGCATAGCAGTTAAGGCAGTTGCTTGCAAAGCCAAAAGACTCAGGTTCAATTCCCTAAGACCCACATAAGTCAGATGCACAAAGTGGCGCATGATTTTGGAGTTCATTTGCAGTGCCTGAAGGCCCTGGCCTACCCATTCTCCTTTTCCTTTTCTTTCTCTTTCTCTTAAGTAAATATATATATATATATATATATATATATATATATATATATGCAAATTTTCTGAGTGTGGTGGTGCAGGCCTTTAATCCCAGCACTCAGGAAGCAGAGATAGGTGGATTGCCATGAGTCCAAGGCCACCCTAAGCAAACAGGGAATTCCAGGTCAGCCTGTGCTAGAATAAGTACCTATCTTTTAACCCCAACACACACACACACACACACACACACACACACACACACACACACACAGAGCAAGTACTAGTTTAGTCTGACTAGTGGCATTGTAAAAAGAAATTAGAACACACATAGACACGTGTGCAGAGAGAAAACAAACTACCACGAAAAGATGCTCAAAGAATGTGGCAATCTGAAACTAAAGCAATATGAAAAACCAAATCTGCTAGGAACTTGATATTCTATATTTCTAGCCTCCTAAAGTGAGATATATTTCTGTCATTGAAAGTACTTAGTGGGTAGCAATTGTTATCTCAGCCCCATGAAACCAAAACAACCTTTAATAATATTTTTAGAAGCAAAGAAAACTTTGATAAATGGAATTCAATAGGAAATCATCTGACTATTTCCCTAATGCAAATCATGATATTTCCTTGACTCTGAGGGAAATACAGGGAGATTATGAAAGAGTGAAATTACCTATTGCAAGTTTGATTTTTTTTTAATACAACCCAAAGCCATAAAGTAGAATGAAATCACATAGTTTTCAATAAAATGGATGGAATTGGAGATCATTATGTGTGATGGTTCCTCTCTGGGCCAACTCGACAGGAGTAAGAATCACCATGGAAACAAATCATTGGCAATGTCCCTGAAGGATTTTTTAGATTAGATTAACTGAAGTATGAGGATCCACCCTAACTGTAGATAACACCATTCCATGGAGTGACATCTGGACTAAGCACCAGCATTCCTTGCTTTCTGCTTCCTAATTGCAGATTCACTATGACCAGCTATTTCATGCCCCGTGTTGCCAAGCCTTCCCTGTCTCCATGCACTTGCTGAAATAAACCCTTCAATCCTTAATTTGCTTCTGGTCAGGTATTTCATCACAGTAATGAGATAGTAACTAACATGTATGTTAGGTAAAATGAGTTAGACTTGGAAAGACAAATATCACATGAGCACATGCTTTCTCTCATATGTAGAATCTAGACTAGGAAAACAAAGACATTAAAATGCAATAATAACTACTTACTAAGAGAAACGGGCAAAGGGGAGGGTAAAAGGCAAGACAGGATAATGGACATGGGGTGAGTTCAATCAAAGACTGTTATGTGCATTTATGAAAATGTCACAATGAATACCACTAGTGTGTATGATTAATATCCACCAGTAACATGGTTCATATCAACTGGCATCTACGAGACAGATTGTACTGTACATAGCCTTAATGCTGGTCAGCCTTTTTTTTTTTTTCTTTTTCCCCATAGGTTCTGTGTACATCGTACTTTCCAAGAGAGCTCATCCAGCAGGCATCATTTAAATCTTTTCCAGGCAGGATCAGTCATGTTGATTCGTGAAGCAAATATACTACTTGATATTCCACCCATATAAAGGAGTTATTTAGTACTGAATATCTTATTTTCACTTTAAAAAAGCGGCAAAGTTCAAACACCAATCAGAAAGAGGTATCCCTTATGCAAGACTGTCCACCACAGAGAAATGAGCTGTTTAGTCATGAAAAGAGCAGCTATTTATGATCTGGGGTTATTGTCAGCTAGGTGTTTTGAGCTGGGACACAACATACTTAGCCTTAATCTTACAATTCTGACGATGTTTTTGAGGGGTGTGCATGTGTATATCATGTGGGGAGTGCTGCATGAATGTTTGTGACACAGTTTATGCCTGTGTGTGCAGATGTGAGTGTGGTGTGTTCATGCCCATGCATACAGAAAAAGAGGAGGATATTGGGTGTCCTTCCCTGTCACTCCTCTGCCATCTTTCCCTAAGGCAGCATCTCTCACTGGACCTGGAGGTCACTGTTTTTCAGACAGACTGCCAAACCAATGAGTCCAGTGATTCTCCTGTCTCTGCCTCTCTCAGCAAAGGGGATATAGACATGTGCAGCCATGCCTGGCTCTTTTAATATTTATAATATATTATTTATTGAGAGGAGAAATAGAGTAAGAGGCAGAATGGGTATACGAGGGTCTCTAACCTCTACCAATGAACTCCAGATGCATATGCCATGTGTTCATCTGGCTTTGTGTGGGAACTGCAGAACTGAACCTGGACCTTAGGTTTTGCAGGCAAAGTACCTTTACATGGGGCATGGGGATGGGAGTCAAGTCCTCATGCTTGCACAGCAAGTGTTCTAACCACTTAGCTATCTCCCAGCCTTCTCTTCCCACCCCAGTTAATTGATTTAAGCCATTGTCTTCATCCTCTTGCCTTCTAACTCAAAAATAACCATGTTATATCAACCTGAAAGATTAAATGTTTCTTTTTCTGTTTTGATTAATTCCATTGTGGATTCTTTGCTCTTTTCGATAGTAAGGTATGTGCAGGGGATATGAAGAGGGCACATGGCAGTGCCTATACCTCCTTAGTTGGTGCCGTAAGAAACGTCTGACAACAGAGACTCTAATAATTTCATTGGAAGTAACCATCCATGGCTCAGTGACTATATTCTTATTTCTTCAGAATTCTATCAGGTTGAATGGCAATAGTAGCCATACTACTAGGTGTATTTTGTTAATGTGTCACATAGGTTAGTGGACTCTCATTCCAGCCATATGTGGTTGATACTTGTTCAAATTATGGAAATGGAAATTGACGCACACGGGAGTCAAGTAATTTACCTGTGGTCCCAGAGCTAAACAGTGTCCAAGCCACACAGTGAAGTTCACAATCTCTCAATGCAGCAAGCACATTTAATCATACTCTACTTCCTCTCTACCTTTCCACTGACATTTAAGAAGTTTAAGTATTAAGTGACTTACGGTTTCTGAGCACAGAATCTCATAGGGTCTCATAGATTGTAAGTAGAACTATAACTTCAAACCAGAAAAGCCCCTATCAGATTGTATTTAGTCAAGCAAATTAGCATACCTCTATAGTTTAGTCTTCTCATTATATGACAGAATTATATTATCATGTTACTATTTGTTTCTAGTTATCATCCCACTCATTCATATATGAGAGATAAAAGTGACACAGAAAATAGAGGCAAAATAATATGCCATGGGTCCTCACCAGAAGGCAATCTATTGATTGCCATACTTGCTCATCAGTGTTTTAAGATAATGTAACAAAACAGATTGAAAATGATAGAGAAAATCCAAATGAATTTATTTAAAAGAAGTTATGCCTAACCAGGAGGACAAAACCATGTGTCAGCAGGAAGGAATAGGCTTTCCTTGGCTGGGCATCAATATGCAATGTTACATATACAGTCTTTCCCATATCACTCGGCTGTATCTTACCTAAAGCTACCAGGTTCCTGCACGTGGTCCATGAAGGCTATGAGTACAGACGTACTGAGAATCATAAACTTACTGAAAATATTATGAGATGATGGTGATGATTTTGGCAATAATTGCTTAGTTCTGTATGATGGGGGGAATCACACTTGACTAGGACTGCTTAATTATGTATACCTCCTGCCTTCTATTTCGACCTAAACTTCATGTCAGTGCCTCATCAGACAGACATTGCGGGAGGGGAGTGCTGGGTCTTTTTCTGTGTTCCTTTTCTTGATTTGATGTGAGCCCAGTGAATAAATCTCTTTTCTCTGCTTTTCACTATTAGTTTTTCTCTGAACTAGTATACTGGGGATGGGTTGCCAGAGGCTTTTGTCCTAATGACTCTGGCAATACAAGCTCTTCTCTTTGGTCTCACCCTCTTGTCTTCACAATCTGTCATGTCCACCATACACCCCATGGCTCATAAACCTTGGACTACCTTTTCTATGTCCATGCCACATCTGTGATTTTGATCATTCAGTCTGATTACTGAGTGTTTCTGTGCATTTCTTGTTTATTGAAATGCTTTCTCTAACACCCCCATGGATGCATTAATTACTAATGTAGTTCAGACTTGTATATAATACTAGAATTTCTAGACTTAGAATATAATTCACTTAAATCACTCTCTCAAAACTACAGTCTAGTCTCATCTATGCTATATTTTCAGTAATATTTGATGCAGCTTGTGAGCATGGCCCACTTTTTAATTTTATGCTATGAATTAAAATACTAGAAATCAAACATGGTGTCCCTCCTTTCTGGTAAGCATGGGTGACCATGCATTTAACCTATATTAGTTCTGAGTGTCACAAAAGCCCTGAAAAAAAGATGCAGCCCATCTGAATTATTCAAATTCTAGGTAACTTATACGCCTTCATTTATTTGCTAAAATATTTTTTATTACATAAATCAAAATCTCGGTGTTGTTATAAACAATCAAAGATGTTTTCAGAGTGATGGACAATTTTGTTGGTATATCCATGTTTCCATCTGAAG
Organism: Orientallactaga sibirica; assembly: GCA_036365145.1. NCBI lineage: Eukaryota > Metazoa > Chordata > Mammalia > Rodentia > Dipodidae > Orientallactaga > Orientallactaga sibirica. The sequence continues at coordinate 25,219,538 of JAEOAD010000006.1, forward strand.
CCTAACCTGATCGTTCTCTGTTGACTTTTTGCTTCAGCCCTCATTCTGTAAAAAGTGCAGGAAACAGCATCTTTTAACAGGAAGGTACAGCAAACATTATTCTAATTATTTAATGAAAATGTTGTGGCTAGATTCTCAAAAAAACGGGATATATTGCATGGGAGCAATAATTTAGCATTTCTTTAGTGCATATGATAATTTTATAGAATTTCACTACTAACTAAACATAATAACTATATTATTTCTTTAGTTGTCTTTTTAGAGGCAAAAGTAAATATATTGAGGGCTGGAGAGATGGCTTAGCGGTTAAGGTGCCTGCCTGCTAAGCCTAAGAACCCGGTTCCAATCTCCAGGTCCCAAGTTTAGCCAGATGCAAAGTGACACAAGGGCGCAATGCTGCACTTGACCACAAGGGGGCACACACATCTGAATTTCGTTCACAGCAGCTGAGAGACTGCTGGCGCGCCCATCTCTATCTGTCTCCCTCTCCCTCTCTGTCTGTCTCTCTCTGTGTCTCTCTCCAAAAATAAATAAAATAATAAAAAATTTTTAAAAAAGTAAATGTATTGAGATCTCAAGATGGTCACTGGACAAAACAGGACTTAAATTTACATACATCTGTTTCAACTTTGATGTATCAGATTTCCTCCTGTGATTACCGGATGCTCAGTCCTCTGTTGTTAGAATGAGAAATACTGTAATTTTTTCAAATGAATTAAAAAAGGTAAAGGAGGTGCTGGAGGAATGGCTCAGTTGTTAAGGTACTTGCCTGCAAAGCCTAACAATGTCAGTTTGATTCCCCGGGAACCATGTAAAACCAGATGCTTAAAAAGTGGTACATAAATCTGGAGTCCATTTGCAGCAGATGTCTAGAGGCCCTGACATGCACATTCTCTGTAGCTGGGTGTGGTGGTACACACCTTTATTCCCATCACTTGAGAGGCAGAGGTGGGAGGATCACCCTGAGTTCAAGGCCATGCTGGGACTACATACTGAATTCCAGGTTAGCTTGGGCTAAAGCGAGAATATACCTTGAAACAAACAAAAAACAAACAAGCAAACAAAAAAAAGTAAAGAAACAAGTTTCTGTCTCTCCCTCTGATTCTCTGAATTGTAAATTTAAAGCCATTTATTGTTATTATTCCTTGTGAAACCATGTTAATTCCCCAAACATTATTATATAACATTTATTTATTTGCTATGTCAATATATATCTGAGTGTCTTCTTTTCCTCAAGTTCTAGGCAAAGCCTTACAGACTTGATCATCTCTCAATGCTTACTGTCGAGGGCCTAGCTAAAAATACTAATTGCTATGTTAGTGAGAGCGCTATAGTAAGGATGGTACAATATTTCAAAAGTGGGAGTAGTAAAAATTCCAAATCTTCCTAGAAGTTAGTGAAAAGACTTTTGAAAAAAAAAATAAACTATTTGAAAAAAAAAAAGTTTGAGCTTTAAACTTTGATGGAAAAGAGGAAAATAGTTCATATAAAGAATTTGTATGAATTCTGGTAGTCATGGCAAAGTCCAACAGCTTACGGAAAGATATATCTGAGGAGGACAAAAAAAAAAAAAAAAACTTTTGGAAGACCACTCACCTGTGCTAGATATAAAATTAAGTATGGTTACCATTCTAACATACAACCAGAAGATTTTCCCCAATTTTAATATCTCATAAACTAAAATGGGACTTAAATTGAAAAGGAGTTTAGCATTATGGAACAGTTACAGACAGAAAATAAAGGTGTGTATTATAACTGGGAAAATCTAACCAGGACAAAGCAGAGGTTAAGGAATAAGAATTACAATGCAGCACCTAACCAGGCCAGGGTACACCAGGTGCATGTTGCATTAAATACACCCAACTGGTAGCTGGTAAAGTATAATTCATAACATCGATAATTTCTTAAAATATTTGCATTATTTTGTTTTGCTTTTATTTTTGGTTCTAGTTTAAGGTTTTGTGGTTTTTCTTTTGTAGTCTTTTTCTTTTCTTTGTTTCTGTTTTTTGTTTGTCAAGGTAGGGTCTTTCTTTAGCCCAGGCTGACCTGGAATTCACTATGTAGTCTCAGAGTGGACTTGAACTCACAGTGATCCTCCTACCTCTGCCTACAGAGTGCTGGCTGGGATTAAAGAGGTGTGTCACCAATTTTTTAAAAATACATTTATTCATTTATTTACTTGGAGACAGAGAGAAAGAAAGAGAAAGAGAATGAAAGAATGGATGAATATGGGCACATCGGGGCCTCTTGCCACTTCAAACATACCCCAGACACATGTGCCACTTTGTGCATCTGGCTTATTTGGGTACTGGGGAATCAAACCCAGTCTCAGGCCTTGCAAGCAAGCACCTTAACCGCTGAGCCATCTCTCCAGCCTGTGTTTCAAGGTTTTTGACATTAAAAAAAATTAGATACCACATATGTTTCAAAGATGGAAATCCATATGCAGCAATTTCCAGAGATAAGTGGTTGCAGAGAGAGCAAGGAAAACCATCTTGCTTTGTAGTTAAATGTGCTGCTTATTAAAATAATTATGCTCATTCTAATACCATTAGGCATGGATTTAGCAATGCCTTTTCTATGAAATCAATGATATATATATATTTCTGAGAATTAAACTGTAAGGTTTTTAAAGTCCCAATTATCCTCATTTCATAAGGAAATCTGTGTACTTTTCAGATATAATAAGCATATGAAATCTGTATTTGCTTCTTTTTCCCTTAATTGTCAATGGAATCAAATTATTGCTTGTAAATAAGAAGGGCATTTATTCCAAGAACCTAAACTTTGGTTGCTTCATATGATGTTCATGCTATTTCTCAATAAGATGAATAATCTGAGAAAATTTTGATTTTAAAACTTTATTGATTCCTTAATCTGAAAGCAGTATTTTGTCAGCAATGCACACTAAAGTAAAATACTTCTGTTAAATGAGAAAGGACAGCATTACTACCATTACAAGAAATATTTCCTATGAGTTCACAAGGGAACACAGCAATAATAATTTATGCAAAATTTGTATATTTAATGGGTCTCTGGATTTTTTTCATTGAAAATATTTCTTTTTTTTGAATTATTGTACAGTATGATCATTGAAAAAGTATTGATAGAATAAAAGAGTAAAATAGTTTCATCATCCTTGAGAACTCTACTGAACCAAGTTTTCCATGGGTAACTTTTCACCCAAGAAAAACCTATAACGCACGTGATACCTACTCTGTCTCTTTCATCAACACAGCAAATCAAACATATACTGCGTTCAGTATTTATTTCAAATAAAATATATAACTATATAATACCAACAATCTTACTGAGGATGGCCCTCAGTGAAATAGGAGGGAAATGATAGTACCCACACATAATGTGTCTATACAAAGTTTCCACTTAATAATAAATAAATAAATATTTAAAATGAATGTAACATTTCACTATAGTTTACAGAAAGAGAGAAAGAGAGAAGGAGAGGGAGAGAGAGAATTGGCATGCCAGGGCCTCAGCCACTGCATTCAAATTCCAGAGCTTGGGACACCTAGTGGGCATGTGCTGCCTTACGCTTCCCTTACCTTTGTGTGTCTGGCCTGTGTGGGATCTGGAGAGTCGAACACAGGTACTTAGGCTTCACAGTTAGGCACTTTAACTTTTAAGCCATCTCTCCAGAGAGAGAGAGAGAGAGAGAAAGAGAGAGAACGAGAATTGGCATGCCAGGTTCTCAGCCACTGAAGTCAAACTCTAGATACTTCTGCCACCTAGTGGGCATGTGTGACCTTGTGCTTGCCTCACCTTTGTGCATCTGGCTTACCTGGTATCTGAAGAGTAGAACATGAGTCCTTAGGCATCACAGGCAAACATCTTAATCACTAAGCCATCTCGCCAACCCTCCTCAATATAGTTTTATTTAATCTTCTTTGTTCATCATTTCCCAAATAAGAAGAGGGTAAAGGATGGAAACAGCTTATTCGCAACTATTTCAATATGAGTTTTGATGTTAATGAATTAACCATACATTTATCCTCAGGATTCTATATTAAATCTAAGTCGGGATGGTAGGCAGGATCTTTGCTAGAGTCCAAAAGAGAATGAGTATAATTTCTACTTATTCAATGATCTCTACTGAGTTCCATGGAGATAAAAACTGATGCAAGAAAGAAGGTGCTATGGAGTTCTGAGGCTCACAGACCTGTGATTAACTTGGAGAAAGATGAGACAGACTGAGATAGGCAGAAAGCACAGAGGTGGGAAGCAGGAAGTGGTTAACTTGGCTTCAGTGATCCAAGGAGAAGAACAGTCATCTGTGCAGGCAGTGGAGAGAGAAGATGTACACAACAGATAGCATGCCCACACTCAGATAAAGATGCCGGGCTGTCTGTCAGAGGCTGAAGCAGCACTGAGGTAGAGCTTTCCTAGGACATCAGGAGCACAGTGTGTTCACTGGTAAGTTGTGGGTCAAAGGGGGAGAAAGGGGGAGATGCTGTAGAAATAACTAGAGAGAGGGTTGGAGACATGGATTAGCAGTTAAGGCACTTGCCTATGAAGCTTAAGGACCCAGGTTTGATTCTCTAGGTCCCACACAGTCCAGATGACATGGTGGTGCATGCATCGGGAGTTCATTTTCAGTGGCTAGAGGCCTGGGTGCACCCATTACCTCTCTCTTCCCCTCTCTCTCTGTCTCAAATAAATAATAATAATAATAATAATAATAATAATAATAATAATAATAAAGAATAACTAGAGTGAGATGATTAGAGACTGGCTCAGAAGAACTTTGTGGAAAGACTGAGGAAAGACTGTCTGGAAGAGCCCTGGTGAGGCCGACCCCAAAGGAGAAGCCAAGAAGAGAAAATCAAGATGTCATTGTAAGTCTTGGCTAGGGAACTCTAATCCTATAAAGGAAGTGTGGGAATGTGTGAACACTTGGAACTTAAGATCAATTTGGTATATACTATATTAAGCCTGAAGTGTCATCCACTCAGAAATGGCAAGTTGAAGTTTATGTAAAGAGCAAGAAATACTGCATACAAGGCTGGAGAGATGGTTCAGCAGTTAAGGCACTTGACTGCTAAGTCTGATGACCCTGGTTTGATTCCCTAGTACTCACATAAATCCAGATGCACAAGGTGATGTATGCATCTGAGTCGTGTGCAGGGGCCCTGGTGTTCTCTCTCCCTCTCTCAGTTTCTCTGTGTCTCACTCTCTCTTCTTGAAAACAAATAAATAAAACATTAAAAATACTAATTCATAAACCTGAGTTTATATTCAAGCTAAGACAAAGACAAATATATGCAAATTATTCAAAGTAAATTATGAAGAGTCAAGTACACTTTAAAACACAACTAATTTTTAGATGGAGTTGGAAAGTTTGCTCATCAGGCATTTGAAATGGTTCACTTAGGATTTCTATGGCAAAGACTGAAGGAGAAAGAATTCCTAAAAAGGAGTGTGTTCCAGGTAGCTAAAAATATACCAAGTAAAGGCAATAAAATAGGAAAACACAGCTGTCTTCATAAGGGAATAAGGAGGATACTACTGTGCTTAGGACTATTTGTAGAGGACCTAAGAGAATAGACTATACTAAATTACAAGCCAGTCAGGTAGTCTGGTTTATGTAAGTAACATCAGCTAATGTCCATGACCACCCAGTTGGTAACAATAATTGTGCAGTGACTGAAGGTACTGTACTGAGTGGTTCCAACAAAATGAAATTCTAATACCACCTGTCAATCTTAATATCTTGAATGTTAGCATTGAGACTCTTCAAGCCCTGTGAAAAAATTGGAGATTGTTTTAGTGCCATATTCTAGCTGGCAATTTGGCTGTGAATATAGTCTCATAAAACTTTTGTTTTTTTTTTTTTTTTTTTTTTTGTGTGTGTGTGTGTGTGTGTGTGTGTGTGTGTGTCAAGGACTACAAAGGCTATCTTTTTATGTCAATGGCAATTTAAGTATTTTAGAATTACAAGGAAAAGTTTGTGTAACTTACTTTATTTACTTCTTGCAATTGATAAATTGAACCAGGAGTGGTGGCATACTACTTTAATCCTAGTACTCAGGAAGCTGAGATGGGAGGATTTCTGTGAATTGGAGGCCAGCCTAGGATAGAGTGACACCCTGCCTCATAAAACAAATAAACAAAAAATAACTTTTAAAGTACACTATTTTATAAGGAAACTATTATCTTCAAACTGTTCAGATCATGTTAACTTTCTTCCAAGACTAGTTCAATGTATTTTTATAATTATCTTTAAAAGATGGACATTGGTAATATAGAATGTAGCACAAATAAGTCTCCCAATAGATGCTTTCCTTAGTATATACATATCATGTTACTGATATCCGTAATTCTATAAAAATCAGAGAACTAGTCAGGTGTGGTGGCACACGCCTTTAATCCCAACACTCGGGAGGCAGAGGTAGGAGGATTGCCATGAGTTGGAGGTTACCCTGAGACTACATAGTGAATTCCAGGTCAGCCTGGACCAGAGTGAGACCCTACCTCAAAAAAATCAGACAATCAGTATCGCTAATGAATGATTCCATGATTCTAAAACCCTTCTTTTCTGCTTCCCAACAATAGTTAATTAAAACCAAACCAAACAAACACCAGTGTCAAACTATGTATTTTTATTTATTTTTTTATTACTATTATTTTTTTTTGGTTTTGCAAGGTAGGGTCTCACTCTGGTCCAGGCTGACCTGGAATTCACTATGTAGTATCAGGGTGGCCTTGAACTCAAGGCGATCCTCCTACCTCTGCCTCCCAAGTGCTGGGATTAAAGACATGCGCCCGGCAAACTATGTATTTTTAAATAAATACAAACAAAACGTTCAGATGAGGAGAAAGCTGAAAGAAAACAAGACCTAATGTGGGAGTTTTGCCAGGCGTTTATGTGACTGCATGTTACATAGATGTGAGGGAATGACATCGTTCTGGAAATACAGACATGAATTCATGGCAGCGGTTCACTTTAGTCTACAGCAGGAGGGGAGTCATCGGAAGTGCTTAGTGGAGCTGCATTCAGTGTGCTTGGTGTTGATGGCAAAGACCACGTGGAATTGGGGTGAGCACTTAAACTTCATTGTGGAAATAAATGATGCTCTAAAAATGTCTCCATGACAGGTTAAAACCTACTGTTAAGAGCTTTTTTTTTTTTTTTTTTTTTTTTTTCCTCACCCAGAACAATTCTCTATGTGCCTTATATTGTTAGGCAGTGGTTCCAAACATTAAATATGCTTTCTCAAGTTCTAATAAAAAGTACTCAAACAAATCCTACACTATACTAGAGTTAAAGTGCTTTCATTGTGGCCAATGCACTCTTAACAGTCTCCTATGGCAAGATGGGGATATTAAATGTGAGAATAAAAGAGCCACCAAAATTCAAAGATACCACCTGGAATTTGCTATGATGCTTGTTATCTGAAGGCTCAAACCATATGACATACACTTGAGTCACTCCTGGAGGTGCAGTTTTATGGCTAGGCCACTAAGGCGCAGAATGATGACAGGGACTGAGGTGATTTCCATCTCAAGGGGGAGATTCCCCAAGTAAGCTTCCCCCCTCTCTCTCTGCTCCTGCACAATAGCTGCACCAGCTTCAGGGGCCAAACAAACACTGACTGAAACACACTTGCTTTCCTTTATAGAATTGTCTCCTGTACCTGGACACCATCAGATGCAGGGATATAGCTTGCTCTCTTAAATGTGTCTGTCACATTTCTGAGAATTTCCACGGACATCAGAAGATCTCCCGCATAAAAATTTTTCCTCTGGGTTAAATCCAACAGTGTTTTGGTGACCTGGGACATTCCATCACCAGCCAGCATTCGCTGCCCCTTCGCAAGATGCTCTTTAATCTGTAATGGTCAAAAGAACAGAATAAACATCAGAATCTTCATTACTAATTTTCTATGTATCTTCTTCAAACAACTGTGCTTTACTTTGCTTAGTAAACGTTAAAACAATCTTGTAATACTTGGGAGGATCTTAAAGGAGTAAATTATCTCTATCCCTCATTCTCCTGGATTAACATTTCCACGCAAAAGCAAGTGCCCAAACTGATGTGTACCTCTTGACTGATTTGCCATTTTCAGCAGGAATACATAATTCAATGCAGTGGGATGAGCGGTACATTTAATTAGGCTTTTAGTTGCAGCCAAATTAAAAAAAAAATATTTTTGCATATCGTAACATGGGAAATTATTCAGAAAGGTATGATCGTGAACCACATTATGAACACTTTAAATATTCTCACCATCAATTTTAATAAATTTGCTTTATTTGGCATCAAAGTGCTGGGGGGCTTTGGGAGATGGCTCAGTGGGTAAAATTGCTTTCTGAATACGCATGAGGACCTGAGTTCAATCCTCAGCCCTCACATAGAAAGGCAAGCATGGAGCCATATGTAGAGGTGCACTCCTTTAATCCCAGCACTAGGGAGGGAGAGGTAGGAGTATCACTGTGAGTTAGAGGCAAGCCTGAGACTACATAGTGAATTCCAGGTCAACCTAGAATAGAGAGGGACCCTACTTGCAGAAAAGAAAGAAAGAAAGAAAGAAAGAAAGAAAGAAAGAAAGAAAGAAAGAAAGAAAGAGAGAAAAAGAAAAGAAAAGAAAAGAAAAGAAAGAAAAGAGAAAGAAGAAAGAAAGAAAGAGAGAAAAAGAAAAGAAAAGAAAGAGAAAGAAGAAAGAAAGAAAGAAAGAAAGAAAGAGAGAAAAAGAAAAGAAAAGAAAAGAAAGAGAAAGAAGAAAGAAAGAGAAAGAAAGAAAGAAAGAAAGAAAGAAAGAAAGAAAGAAAGAAAGAAAGAAAGAAAGAAAGCCAGCCAGGTATGGCCACCTTGTAACCCTGGCACTGAGGGAGTGGAGACAGAAGGATCATTGGGGAATGTTGATCATCCAGTCTAGCTAAAAAACAGTGAGCTCCAGGTCCAGTGAGAGACCCTGTCTTTAGGAAATATGGTAAAATATTGATAGAGGAAGATGTCTGACCTCCACCTATGGCTTTCTCATATGTGAAACTGGGCATGCTCAATTGTACACACATGTACAACTCACATGCATTCCTCCCACTGCCACATCACATACAAACAATAAAGATAAAAATAAGTAAATAAATGAAAAGTAAGCATATGAAATATAGGGCTGGGAATGTAGATCACTGGTATAGAGCTATCCGAGTATACACAAGGGCACAGGTTTGATTATACTCAACACTCCTCACTAAAAAAAGAAAAAAAAAATGAAAGAAGGGCAGACATACACTCAAAATCCCAGTATGTATAGGCTGAGAAGGGAGGATTGTGAGTTCAAGGTTAGAGGGCAAGCCTGGCTTAGGTTACACAGAGAGACCAACAAAAAGCAAAACCAAACATCTAAACCTAACAACAAGAAATTGAAAAGACTGTTACAAGGACAATCTGAGATTAGCAAAATATCTATAAATACTAGTTTTACTATAGCAATAGAAAATTAGTTAATCTTAGAAGTTTAATTTTTTTAAATTTTTTGAGATATGGGCTCATCCTAGGCCTAGTGGACCTATAACTTACCCTGTAGTACCAGGCTGGCCTCCAACTCACAGTGATCCTCCTACCTCTGCCTCCCTAGTGCTGGGATTAAAGGTGTGCAGCACCATGCATTTCAAGTTTATCTCAGTTTTAATTTTACAAAATAATAACAGAATAAAACCCAAAAACTGTCAGCTAGGCTATCAGCAGTAGAAAGAACTGTTAAGATGCACAACTTCATTTGGTGACCCGGAGCTGAGAAGGTTGCTCAGTGGTTAAAGTCACTTGCTTAAATTAGTCTGATGGCAGAGATATGGCTGCCAGTTTTCATGTTTGCTTACTTACTCTGCAAAGGAAGGAAAGCATACTTTACCAAGAGAGAATGGAAAGGTGAGATAAGGCAGCAATAACAAGGATCCACTATCCTGGTTAAATACAAGGTTAACTTTCATCACCACAATGCTAAATTCTTAATGAAATTAGCTTAAAACAATAACCAGGAAGACACAAGAAAAATATTGAAATACAAAGTTAGGGCTATGGAAATGGCTCAGTGGTTAAAGGCACTAGCTTGAAAAACCTACTGTCTGTGGTTAAATTCCTCAGTACCCATGTGAAACCAAACATTCAAAGTGGCACATGCACCTGGAGTTCATTTGCAAGAGCAAGAGTCCCTGGCATGCCCATCCTTTCCCTCTCTCTCTCTCTCTCTCTCTGTGTCTTTCTCTCAATCTCTAATAAATATACAAAAGTATTTTTTTAAGACAGAAAGATTAAAGTGCAACAGTTGTGTTTTTCAAGTTCTCTTTGAGAAACATGTCAACAAATCCTCTAGCATATGCCGATCCCTGGGCAGTAACCACAAGCCATGTGTTTTCTAAAAGCTACATTAAAAAAAAAAATCTTTATAAACTTTTTATTTATTCATTTGAGAGAGAAAGAGAGAGAATGGGCATGCCAGGGCCTGCAGCCACTGTAAATGAATTCCAGATGCATGTGCCAACTTGTGCATCTGCCTTTTGTGGGTCCTAGCGAAATGAATCTTAGTCCTTAGGTTTCACAGGAAAGCACCTTAACCACTAAGCCATTTCTCCAGCCATAAAAGCTACATTTTTAGCCGGGCGTGGTGGCGCACGCCTTTAATCCCAGCACTCGGGAGGCAGAGGTAGGAGGATTGCCGAGAGTTCGAGGCCACCCTGAGACTACATAGTTAATTCCAGGTCAGCCTGGACCAGAGTGAGACCCTACCTTGCAAAACCAAAAAAAAAAAAAAAAAAAAGCTACATTTTTAGAAAGTTATTTTGACAAGGGATTTCTTTTTTTTTCTCAGACATACAATAAATGTTTCTGCAAAATAAAAATTTTCAGTGAAATTTTCATTGTTCTATTTTAAAATATTTTATTTATAAATATTTTATTTATGCGGTATATTTTCCCAATTTTCCTTTTTCACTCTCTTATTTTTAATTTTTAATTTTAATTTTTATTTTTTGCCTCCATTCAGTGGCAAACATCAATTGTTGACTAAATCTTACATTACTGATTTGACATCTGGGCTCTCATCCTGGCCTACCTCTTCAATTTCAGTATCAGTTGCCATTAACATAAGCCAGATACAAACATAGCATTTAAATGGGTGCTGTCCCTCCATGTGGTTTTCCACAGTGACATACACCACCGGATGGTACTCCATCTCACCTTCTAATCTACTGGTAATGGTTTGCAATTGTCTGCACAGGTCATTTGTTGCATAACTTCATGTCATTGTGCTAGCTTCTGCCTTCCTCCTTCCCATTATCTCTTGTAAATATTCAAAAGTATTACTTAACATTCTAAATATCTAAGAAGACTTACGAATTCCTCTCCCTGTGCTGTTCCAGATCTTGTACATAAATCACTATGCTTCAGTGAATACTAATTATTTGTTGTCTAACTTGTCTCCACAGTCTTTCTGTAACTCCCTGCCTTATTCCCTGACCTAGCATACAACATAGTAAAGTTTTCCCAGAGTGAATTCAGTAGTCTGTGTCTATGTTCCAGAAGGAAGCACAAACTATAAGCCACCCAGGCTGTGAGACAAAGTACCCTCAATGGACAAGGACAGGGTACGGTCCCATAAGAATTGGGAAGAGGGTAGTTATGACTTAGTGTTACTTTTGCACTGAAAAAAAAAAAAAATGGAATGGGTTTGTATTTTAACTTTACAGCATATAACTTATATAATTGATTGCTTTGAGGACTTGGTTTACTATCTCCCTTCCAAAAATTAAAAATATACCTATGTAATATAAGCATTTGAAAAAATCGTGTTCTACCCCACCCTGAAAAAAAAAAGGATAAAGCTGGTGTGGTGGTGCATACTTTTAATCCCCGAGTCTGGGAGGTTGAGTTGGAAGGATCCCTGCAAATCTGAGGCCAGCTTGAGGCGATATAGTGAATCCCAGGTCAGCTTGGGCTACAGCACCACCTTATCTCAAAAAAACAAACAAACAAAAATCATTGTCTTAATCCAAGTGAACCCACACAAACCTCAGAAAATTATCAGGGTCTCTGTATACAAGAATATTCTTTATTTTTTGCCTCCATTCAGTGGCAAACATCAATTGTTGACTAAATCTTACATTACTGATTTGACATCTGGGCTCTCATCTGGCCTACCTCTTCAATTTCAGTATCAGTTGCCATTAACATAAGCCAGATACAAACATAGCATTTAAATGGGTGCTGTCCCTCCATGTGGTTTTCCACAGTGACATACACCACCGGATGGTACTCCATCTCACCTTCTAATCTACTGGTAATGGTTTGCAATTGTCTGCACAGGTCATTTGTTGCATAACTTCATGTCATTGTGCTAGCTTCTGCCTTCCTCCTTCCCATTATCTCTTGTAAATATTCAAAAGTATTACTTAACATTCTAAATATCTAAGAAGACTTACGAATTCCTCTCCCTGTGCTGTTCCAGATCTTGTACATAAATCACTATGCTTCAGTGAATACTAATTATTTGTTGTCTAACTTGTCTCCACAGTCTTTCTGTAACTCCTGCCTTATTCCCTGACCTAGCATACAACATAGTAAAGTTTTCCCAGAGTGAATTCAGTAGTCTGTGTCTATGTTCCAGAAGGAAGCACAAACTATAAGCCACCCAGGCTGTGAGACAAAGTACCCTCAATGGACAAGGACAGGGTGCGGTCCCATAAGAATTGGGAAGAGGGTAGTTATGACTTAGTGTTACTTTTGCAAAAAAAAAAAAATGGAATGGGTTTGTATTTTAACTTTACAGCATATAACTTATATAATTGATTGCATTGAGGACTTGGTTTACTATCTCCCTTCCAAAAATTAAAAATATACCTATGTAATATAAGCATTTGAAAAAATCGTGTTCTACCCCCACCCTGAAAAAAAAGGATAAAGCTGGGTGTGGTGGTGCATACTTTTAATCCCCGAGTCTGGGAGGTTGAGTTGGAAGGATCCCTGCAAATCTGAGGCCAGCTTGAGGCGATATAGTGAATCCCAGGTCAGCTTGGGCTACAGCACCACCTTATCTCAAAAAAACAAACAAACAAAAATCATTGTCTTAATCCAAGTGAACCCACACAAACCTCAGAAAATTATCAGGGTCTCTGTATACAAGAATATTCTTGCTGGGTATGCTGATGCATGCCTTTAATCCCAGCACTTGGGAGGCAGAGGTAGGAGGATCGCTGTGAGTTCCAGGCTACTCTGAGACTACATAGTTAATTCCAGGTCAGCCTGGGCCAGAGTGAGACCCTACCTCGAAAAAAACAAAACCCAAAACAAACAAACAAAACAAAACAACAAAAAAAGAATTTTTCTTTCTTCACCATGAACAGACAGCTTGGCCTGATGAAATTGGGTACAGGTAACACTTTCCCCTCACTCACTGTGCTTCACTCACTCTTACACTATTGCTTTTCCCAAAGACAAAGAGAACATCCCTGTCCCACAGCCTTTACAGTGCTTCTCCTTTTTTCTAAAATGGTTTTCCAAAAAAAAAAAAAAAAGAAAGAAAGAAAGAAAGAAAAATCATCTGCCTTTTATTTATTTATTTTAATTTTGAGACAGCGTCTCATGTATTCAGGCTACGTCCAATTCACTTTACAGCGTATGACCTTAAGCTTCTGACCTGCCTACCTCTACCACACTGATTGAAGGGATTACAGATGTGCACTACTAGGTTAGGTTCATAACAGATCGAACCCAGTGCTTCTTGTGTGCTAGGTAAGCACTCTACCAATTGTGCTGCATCCCCAGGCCCATGTTTTATATTTTTAATCACCTGCTGAGAGGGCTTTCCTGATTCCTTGTCTCCACTGGCATCCTTGTGTTTCTCTTCTTCCTGCACCCTTCACTGTGCTGTCCTGCCTGCTGTAGTTTTGTCCATCATGTTTACTGCTGTGTTCCCAGCTTTTTATTCATTCATAGATTGAATCAATGAACTAACTGGAGGAATGAATGCTCACATTTCATGGGTTACAGGATTAAGTTGACACATGTGGAAGCTGTCCTATTTTAATTCTGTACATGGTCTATTGCAAACGTTCTCATCAACAGTAAGATAAATAAGTAATCTGACTTAAAGAGCTACTATGGCTTTTATGCTGAAAAGTATGTGGTTCAATAGTGCAATATGAAGAAAGTTCTGGAGAGAAATGAAACTAATGGGGTTTACCCTAAAAAAAAGTCATAAATGGAGTCCTCAATTGTGTGCTGTTGTGCAAATCACAGCTGTGTTGCTCAATACATCAGGGGACTTAAGACTGCTCCTCATTAGGAGGTAAATGCAGCAGCCAGTGACACTAGGGTAAATAAGGTCTGAATACCTGGGTAGGTCTGTATCTAGTAATTTGTCAACTCTTGCCTATGCTGAGGAGCAATAGATAGAGTGTATTTAATGTGTGGTTCTTCTCAAACACGAGGAGCATAGCATTAACTCTACTCTTGAGAAATAAAACATTTAGAGATGTTTTCTGTGTGCAGAATAAACAGTTACAGACAGCACTGGTTGGCTCAACTGATCAGTGCCAGGAAAGCCAATCTTTCTCATCTGGGCTACCATCAAATTCAGCCTGGAGTCAGTAGAAGTGAGCGTCCCTGCCATCTGACAGCTGCTGAGCTGGCGTATGCAGAATGGCTTGTTCTCAGTCCAGCTCCTAGCAAACAGGAGCTCACATCACACCAGTTCTCACAATTGGCAGTAATTAGCATGCTTCCTAGTATCGTTACTGAAAAGCACCACAGACAAATACCTGGCAATTTTATCACATGCTGGTATAGACTATTCATAATTCATTCAGGGTATAAAGAGCGCTTGATCAGACACATTTCCATCTATAACATATTTAGCTGCAAGACATTTTCCAGTGTCTTGACTCACTTTCTTTAAGACAAGTACATGGTGGAAGCATGCCTTTCTTGTCTCATACTTACCCTTTTACTACATATTTCCAGAAGAATAAATCCAAATTTTTCTTTCTAGTTATGAAGATATTGACTACAAATGGGTTTGCTAATCCTGACTTTTCTCATATTTTTCCCCTGTATGCCTGTCTCTGTGGTTTAACTCCCTGGTTATTTCTGTGATTTTTTAATTGGTTTAAAATCAGGAATGCTGGGTTGGAGACATGGCTTAGCAGTTAAGACGTTTGCCTGCAAAGCCAAAGGATCCCGGTTCAACTCCCCAGGACCAACGTAAGCCAGATGCACAAGGGGGCACATGCATCTGGAGTTCATTTGCAGTGGCTGGAGGCCCTGGAGATCCATTTTCTCTCTCTCTCTCTCTCTCTCTCTCTGCCTCTTTCTCTGAATCAATAAAATATATTTCAGAAAAACAGGAATGCTATCATAAATTATTGAAATATTGATTTTTTCATATTAGTACTTCCCTTATCTACTGTCTTCTCATTGGTTCTCTTCAAAATCAAAATCAGGGGCTGGAAAGATGGCTTAGCGGTTAAGGCGCCTACCTCTAAGCCTAAGAACGCTGGTTCCAATATCCAGCGGTTCCAATCTCCAGGTCCCACATTTAGCCAGATGCAAAGTGATGCAAGGGCGCAATGCCAAACTTGACCACAAGTGGGCACACGCATCTGGATTTTGTTCACAGCAGCTGAGAGACTGCTGGCGCGCCCATCTTTATCTGTCTCCCTCTCCCTAGCTCTCTCTGTCTGTCTCTCTCTGTGTCTCTCTCTAAAAAATAAAAAAAAAATAAAAAAATTAAAAATCAAAATCAGATGTATGAAATAAGTTTGGAATAAATTGGAACACCAATTTAAGCAAAAAATTAAGTTTCCTAGTTACGATTAAGAATTGTTTCTGGAAATCTTCTATGCACTAAGTTTAAAGATTAGCTGGAATTATAAAATCTGTACTTAAACTGAGATTCTATCAATTCCTACTTAGGACCATTGGACAGGTTATTTATGTGTTTTCTAAGATCATATGATTGGTCTATTACAAGGCAGAATATACTGTTAGCTGTAATAGTTAGCTAGCATAAGAATAGAAGTTCAAGGTGAACAGTCTTGATTATTCTTCTTTTCCAGTATCTAATTTCCAATTCCTCTACATATAAGCTATGCAATATTGCTCACATCCACACTTTGAACATAAGATAGTTCCTGGTCCAGGTCTTAAACCTAACTTCCAGTTCAGGAACTTTTCCTTCAGCTAGATTTAATTGGCCATTTATTCCAATTATTGACTTTCTGGACAATATTTCCTACTTTCATGGCTTCAATATAAGATGTCCCCCACAGGCTGATGGATTCAAGTTTTGTTTTGAGCTGATGGCGCTATTTTAGTGTTGCTGGAAACCTTAAGAAGTAGGTTGTACTCCTGGAAGGACCTAGTCACCAGAAGGGTGTGTGGGATGCCCCATTCCCATCTTTTACTCTCTGCTCCTTCTCTACCATGAGATGAATGACTTTCTTTTACCACATGTTTCTTCCCTGAGGCTCAACCCCGCCTTAGGCCTACAGCAATGAAACCAAGCAGTCAGCCAAAAGAAGTCTTTCCTTCTTCAAAGTAATGCTTTCTTAGGTATTTGTCACAATGAAACACTCACACATTTACAGATGTTGTACTTAATTTCTAGTCCAGGCTGTCCTGGAATTCACTATGTAGTCTCAGGGTGGCCTCAAGGCAATCCGGGTGCTGGGATTAAAGGTATGTGCCACCATGCCTGGCCCAAGTTTTTGATTAGCAGCAATATATTCAGTGTTTTATTAGTTTGTTGTTTGCATCTGCATCCACCTGGCTGGAGGAAATGTCTCTGGGTGGATCTTAAGGTGTGGTGGTGGGTTTAGGATTTCAACCTAAAGATATGCAAAGTGTGCCTAGTTGGAGTTCCTGAGTGTGCTGTGTTGTGTGGCTTTTGGCTTGTGGCTTTGCTCTGTGTTTGGTCCTGTGAAGAGCAGACCAGGTTCTCCTGCCATTATGGAACTTCCCCTGGATCTGTAAGCTTCAATAAATAAACCCCTTCCTCCATAACTGTGCCTGGTCTGGAAGTTCATCTCAGTGAACCTGAAGCTGTCTGCTACAGCAGACTTGTCTGGAACTTGCTTTGACATCTACGTTGGCCTGGCCTTAGAATCATGATGATCCTCCTACTTTAGCCTCCCAAATGCTGGGATTGAAGGTGTGTGATATCACTCCCCGATTTTTTTCACTCTTCCTTTAGACAGATTTCTTATACTTTCAATTACTTTTTCCCCCTTTTCATTACTAAGTCTTCTGAGTCCTGCATGTGCTGTTTCTCCTTCATGAGATTTGCCTAATACTATTTGTAATTTTGTACAAATGCTAACAGAGGGTTGTACTCATGCTTTGGGAACCCTGAGTCATTGGTTTCTGAAAAAGGATTTGTTTCCTCTTTTCCTTCCCAAATCCTCCATGAACCACAAAGTTCTTAGAAATGTTCTAGGCCTGAGAGTTCATATCATTTTTCTGACCCATTCAGCCAGGGCAGCAATTCTGTGCCAGGTCACTCAGGAGGCTTAATAGAGGTGACCCACTCAGCGTCCCCCAGCAAGGCCCTAGGGCTCCCATATAACCTGACACTCCCACAGTTTCCCCCTCTAACTCTGACTGTGAGTTTTTCTCCTTCCTTTCTGGTATGAAAGGATTTCTCTGTTTCTCTTTTGATCTCAGCTATAATTTTGTATTTGAAAACATACGCCTGTAGTAACGTAGCATGGTCTGTGGTGAGCTTGGTCTCCCCCAGTGATCTCTGCTGCTACCATTGCCCTGATGACAGCTTGTCCTAACTATTCACCCCCTCCCCAAAAATGTCACAGAACTTATCCTTGTTTTCTCACTCCCTCTCTTTTACAATATTTTGTAATATCCACAATTCCTTTTGTCAAATTGCTCTGTTTTCATTTTTTAATGATTTCAATTCAGAGTTCTGTAATCGTAATATGATATCTACTTTTAAGTAAACAAAAAGCAATCTTGCTCTATCCTACATGACTAGATTCCACTAGAATCAAAACTCCATGGAGTTCACATTCATCTTTGGATGCTTCCCCTGTAATCCCTATCATGTTGTCTGTCCCAGAGACAACTGTTCAAAGTGCTTGCTGCACTGAAGTGAAACTAAAGTAAGATGCTTTTTTTTTTCTTAAGGATCCACATGACTTAAGTGTCCAGAAGGTAACTATAGAGGTTCACGAGGATTCAAAACAGAGGAAGATTGCATAACTAGAGAATTTTACATGTCAGAATTACCTTTTTAAATACATTTGACTGATATAACTAGACAACTGAGTTTGGAACTTTAAGCATCTATAGTTCTAGTTATATAATTTCTATTTTTAGAAACTAATAATAAAATATGATTTACTTTTTTACTGACTACATACTTTGTAGGCATCGTGGGATTAAATATATTAATAAGATATTAGATTTAGTATTAAAAAAATCCTTAGCAGTACCATAATTATCTGAATTTCTGGATGAAGAAACAGGGACTTAGTTAGGTTAGATTCCTCTTTTGTGACCATAAAGTTCCCAGGTGGTGGTTGTACAAAGATACGAGTAAAGGCACACTGATTCTAATCTATTAGCTTAACTATTGCATGGTTAATTCAACTTTACATATCATTTTCATGAAAAACTATCAAAATATGTAATTATTTAAATAGCATTTTGACTTTTACTGGTTTTAAATTTTTATATCATGAATAAATTGCATAATAAATAAATAACCTCAAACAATTTACCATATTGTTGAGGTATTGCCAAGTTTTTTTGTTATTGTTTTTGTTTATTTTTTATTTATTTATTTGAGAGTGACAGACAGACAGAGAGAGAGAAAGATGCAGCTAGATAGACAGAGAATGGGCATGCCAGGGCCTCTAGCCACTGCAAATGAACTCCAGATGCATGTGTAACCGTGTGCATTTGGCTTATGTGGGTCCTGAGGAATCAAGGCTTGAACTGGGGTTCTTAGGCTTCACAGGCAAGGTCTTAACTGCTATGCCTTCTCTCCAGGCCCTGTTTTTTGAGGAGGACTCTCACTCTAGTCTAGGCTGTCCTGGAATTCACTATGTAGTCTCAGGGTGGCCTCAAGGCAATCCTCCTACCTCTGCCTCCCGGGTGCTGGGATTAAAGGTATGTGCCACCATGCCTAGCCCAAGTTTTTGATTAGTAGCAATTACTTTGTAATAGGAAGTGCAAATGTTCCTTGAGTTATTTACTAATATCTATGACAACATTTTATTAAACTTTTATTGTTTTTTTTTTAATTTTTTACTATTATTTATAGGTAGTTTTATTCAAGTGAAAAGAGATATCCCAAAGGAGACATCAAAAACTGCATTTTTCTTAAATTAAGTCATCTTAGTAGGTCAAAATATTTTTTATAGTTTCAATATTTCCTTTTAAAATGGTACATATCATTAATCATTCCTGCTTATATTGCAATACAGTGAGATGTTTTGCTCTAACAATTTGTTTTCAAATGGGGAGAGGAGAGAGAGATAGAGAGAGAGGGAGAAAGAGGCTGAGAAGAATCAATATGGACATGTCAGGGACTCTTGCCATTGCAAATGGATTCCAAACACGTGCACCACTTTGTGCATCTGGCTTTATGTAGGTATCTGGAAATCAAATCTAAGTCAACAGACTTTGCAAGAAAGCACTTTTAACCACTGAACCATCTCCCCAGTCTTGCAAAGGACAATTTGTAAGAATTTCTGTGTCATTCATTTAATGCTGTTGATGAGTCCATTAAAAAGGATAAAGTGAAATCTAAAACCAGTAATTTCTCATAATCCTAGATTATGCCTCCTAGCTCTTTATATAGAGAGATATGCTGAGGGTCAGAGATTAAAGAGTGGGTGTGACTGAAATAAAGTTATTCTTCTCATTTTCTACCTCCCACCATCCGCCACACTTGTTTCCACTGTGTCAATGCTCAAAAAAAAGGTTTACCACAGTTTCTCTGTGCAAATGACACACTTTATACATCATATATTTATATATTATTTTTCAGCAGCAACTCCTACAGTCCATCTGTAAGTTATATTAATGGTTCTCACAGTTCTGAGTAGCTTCATTTAAAAGTTCATTATATATGAAACCTTTTCCTAAAATCATATATATGTGTGTGTATTCAGATCATTATTCATTTCTAAGATCATAAAATCAAAGTCATTTACTTGATGATGGTTTTAATTTACTTACATGTCTACCTGGAGTCTCCAGGAAGACAGAGATTATCCTCTATGGAAAATAAATAAGATATAGCCTGGGGAGATTGCTCTGTTGGTAATGTGCTTATCTTGGAAGCATGAGGACCTGAGTTTCATCTCTACAATGCACATAAAAATTCCTGGCAGGATGGTGTGATATAATTCCAGCATGGGAAAGCTAAAGGCAGGAGGACCCCTTAGTGCTCCCTGCCAGCCAGTCAGGCCTAATTGGTGAGCTCCATGGTAATGAGAGAACCTGTCTCCAAAAGCACAGGCAAGAGTTCCTGAGGGATGACACTGAATTTATCCTCTGACTCACACAAGCACGTACAAATGTGTGGACACACACACAAAAATACACATGAACATGCACTCACAGAAGTACTTTTAAAAAGAGAAAAAAGGAAAATAAATAAGATATACCTTTCTTAGTTCTAGTATCTTAGCTTTACTTCTTCTACCCCCTTCCTTTCTCCTTCCTTTCCTCTTCCATTCACTTTGTTGTAAATAGGATTGATCCAGGGCTTTGCGCATGCTAGGCAAGCACTCTAACACTGAACTATACTCAGCTCTTAAAAAATAGGTTGACATCAATAAGAGCATGGAGGGATAATCTGGTAAGAAGGGCCCACAGAGGGTGGGATGAAGTCCAACCCTAAAACATTTGGCTCTGGCTTGTAACTTCCAGTACCAGTAATTGGTTACAACCCATATTGGGCTGTTAATCTGAGAGACCTACAAGGTCCTCAAAGCAAGAACCTCTTCTAGCAAAATACTTGACTACCAGCCTGAGGTAAATGACAAGTCCCTGTTGCTGAAGACACCACATGCAGCCAACACAGAACATCAAGAGATCTGGCTGAATATGGAAGGAACCCAGTTCTCAGATGGTTAGCCCATACAGTACTCAAAAGCACTACATGAGCTGCTGGAGGGAAATGGCCAACAACATTGTGAGTGAACAGGGTTCCTTCCATATGAAAGCAACCAGCCGGACAAGATGTACACACCTGTGCAACAGTAGCACCTAGCATGGGTGGGTAAACAATGCTATCTAATTGGCTAAGAGATCCACTCAGCAGAAAGGAACCCATGGCTGGAACTGAGAACAAGGTCGAAATCTTATGGAGACCAATTTGATGAATTCCAGTGAGAATCTTCCACTAGTCTTTGGCTAAAAGTAAGGCTATACTCATCAAAATCTCTCTAAGTTAGCAATGCTTATCCCTTTCACCTGTCCTGGTCTCATGGTCCATTGATGAATCTGTTTTTTTTTTTTTTTTTTTTTTTTTTTTCTTTTTCAGCAAGCAGTGAGAACTGAGGACAACCACAATCTATCAACAAGACAGGAATAGATAGCTGACTCCCTGGCAGGAGATGAACCACTCCTAACACAGCAACTAGGGCCCAAGTGAAACCACAGAAGAACTGGCAAGATCAGCAAGAGTGCTGTTTCCACGGTGAGCCTGACAACCTGCACCAATGCAGCCAATGCACCAATGATGGAGACAGACACTGAGGTTACTCAAAATGTACCAGAGCAGAAATCCAGAAGCTTCTGATTGCTCAATAACTTAAGGCACACCTACCAACGCTCAGGAATTTTTTGGAAGAGGGAGGTGAAGGAATGAAAGAGCCACAGGGTGGGAGGGAATATCCAGAGACAATGCCCCCTGCCCCCACACCACCACAATGACTGACTGCTGCTCTCACAACTCATAGTCCACAAACCTATGGTGAATACCAGCAATCCGACTGAGGAGGACCCTCAGTGCAGTGGGGGCAGGGAGGAGGAAAATGATAGTACCAACACACATGATGTGTCCATACAACATTTCTACTTAATGAAGAGAGAGGGAGAGAGAGAGAGAGAATATAAGAGGGACTAGTTGGGAAAAAGAAGGATTTCAGTGGAGTGGCAGCAAAGAAGAAGGATACTGATTAAATTACATTACAGAAATTATAAAATTGTCAATAAAAAGAACAAGTCAAAAAAAGAAAAAAGAATAGGTTTAGAATCTTCAAAATGCATAGACTAACCTTAGGCTTATCTTAGGGTTTAATTAAATCTCTGGGGCTATGAGTTAAATTTGAACAGACAATTCTTATATATAAAAAGATACCACTTTCATTCTGTAAGCAGGAAGTCAAGACTTGGATGCAGTCATGGACTCTCCTGAGGATACTTAATTAGGAAATGGTGCACCCTGTACTGTAGCCTAAGATAAAGGATTTGAAATAAAACACTCAGGAAGGAGGTTATGTAGCTTTCAGAAAAGGTATTATTAGACTTTGCAACAATTGTACCTGGGGAGTAATTTTCACTCATCACCTCACTAAAGTGGATAGCTTCCTGAAGATTTTCACTTTTTTTTTTCTGTGTAAGCTAAGTAAGGAATAGCACACTGGAGGTTATTTTGAGAATTGGAGTTTAGTTTGTCAGTGACTGGCAAGTCCCTGGTATTCTATAGGAGCTGAAAAGCCACATGCTTGTGCTCTACAAGATCATGTCCCTGAACTAACTTTGTTCTAACATCCATGAGGACATATGCATAGTCACTGGTTTTAGTTCATTAACTGAGTATTTTTATAGGCTTCACAATCTGAGATTTCATTCCTTTTATTTCACAGAATGTATCTGTCTCCATTATTAGATGTCCTGTACTCAATACCATTATATTCAATATTTCTGTAAAAATAATTTAGAAGGTAAACTCTCTTTGAAAAAGTGAAATACATTCTTAAGTAATTTTAAGAAATAGCTTACTATTCACTGAATTCATGCAACTGTTCTATTCCCTACACAATTAAGAATTGAATGCAGATATAAGGATGGGGGATATAGTTTAGTAGTTAAGTGTTTCTCTAATGTATGTGACTTCCTGGGTTTAATCCTCTATACTGCCAAGTTCTGCACCCTACAGAATAACCAAATAGATTAAAATAGACAGTCTATTGCCTCACATTAGGGAAAAATAAAATCAATTAAAACTTAAACTCATAAAATGATTGTGTTTATAATTCTGAAATTTAATGGTCCGTTCACTAACAGATATTCACAAAAGATGTTTTACATCTTACATTATTATTTTTTTTATTAAAAATTGAGCTGTGGGCTGGAAAGATGGCTTGGTGGTTAAGGTATTTGCCTATAAAGCCTAAGAACCCATGTTTGATCTCTCTCCAGATCCCACATAAACCAGACACACAAAAGTGATATAAGCACAAGGTCACACATGCATACTAGGTAGTGCAAGCATCTGGAGTTCAATTTCAGTGATTCAGGCCCTGGTATGCCAGTTCTCTCTCTTTCACTCTCACTCTCGCTCTCATGCTCTCTAAAAAAAAAAAAAAAAAAAAAAAAAAAAAAAAAGAGCTGTATAATTAGTTGGGTGTGGTCTCACACATCTTTAATACCAGTATGCGGGAGGACAAGGTAGGAGGATCACTGTGAGTTTTAAGCCAGCCTGAGACCACATAGCATGAGATAGCATGAGACCCTACCTTGGAAAATAAAAATAAAACAAAACAACAAAAAACAAAACAAAACAAAAAACCAACAAAGTTGAGCTATATGTTATATTCTATTATTATGTATAAATTCTCTCTCAGACTCAGGCACTTTTTAGTAAGATTGAGCTTGCAACTAGAGTCTCCAGTGGGTGGATGCTTGCTGAGGAAGGAGATTTGAATGAGAGCAAATCTTAAATCCGGTCCTATTACGTGTGTTCAAAGTAGTTGGAACTTTGGCTCTTTGTGCTGGCTGGCTGTTTGGTGGTTCTTCTCTGCTATGCATTTATGGAAGTAAGCCAGCTTCTTCCACCATTGATGGTATTTCCTCTGGATTCTGTAAGCCTAAAATAAACTCTTTCCTCCATTAAGCTGTTTCTGGTTGGGTGTTAATCCAGTAATGCAAAAGTAAGTGTAGTATAACACTACATGATACCAATCATACCAAATCAGCAATTGAACTGAAAACTATATGGCTTTATAGGACATATAAAATATATAAAATGTGTCCTTTCTTTCCTTCTTTTTCTTTCTTTCTTTCTTTCTTTCTTTCTTTCTTTCTTTCTTTCTTTTTTTTTTTTTTAATTTATTTTGGTTTTTGAGGTAGGATGCTCCTGTAGTTCAGGCTGACCTGGAATTCACTTATATACTCTCAGGGTGGCCTGAAATTCATAGCAATCATCTTACCTCTGTCTCCCAAGTTCTGTGATTAAAGGCATGCACCATCATGCCTGGCTTATGAAATGTATTTATAATTCTTATTTATGTAATATATAAGCATACATTTGTGATGGAAATAAGGCTCTAGGTAGCTAAATAATCAATTATATTTATGGGGACATATATACATATGTATCCATACATAATGATAGAATTGTCTATTTACATGAATAATTATTCATTTAATTACTGACTTGGCTTTTCAGATTTTATAAAATGAGATTTGTTTCTGATAAGTACTAATTTTATTAGTTGAGATTATTGTACAAACTATTCTATCCACAAGAAAACATATTCTTCATGATTTTTAAGTACCTGTGTTTTTGATTGACAGTAAGAACATTAAAAGCAAACATAAACACAGCAGAACATTAAAGCTCATCACTCAGCATCATGGCATTTGTCTTGCTTATGTTGCTTTGAGCCCCATAGTGTTCACTGTTTCAATGTAAGGAGGCCCTGTGACTCTCAGGAAGGAATGGCAACAATTTCTGATAATGACAGTGACTAGCACTCGTATAATACCAAGCAAAATGTAGTTGTGCTCAATGTATTCCCACATCACATTGTTTAAATAAGTCAATAGTACATAGGGTAGAGGAATCATGTTTGAAAAATTTGGCTGCAGAGTTTTTTAATTGTTTCTCTGGTATAGTGAACTGTCATTTTGTTCATACTTTAATCCTAAACTGCTGTGAGAAATTTGATACTGAAGTGGCAGAGCTTTGTCATTCTTCATCCACTGAAAAGGAAAAGATGTGTAATTTTAAAAGATAGGGTGTTTTGAAAAATCATATTTAACACAGACTTGAACCAATTAAAATTCAGGTTTTAACTCTAACACATGAAACTAAATAATAGACTTTTCTCTCGACATTCTCTCTTAGACCAGAAATATTTACATTTAACTAACCAGAATCCATAAAACCCCAAGCCCAAGGAAAGAAACAATTTGCTCTGATTTACAGAAACCAGCTTCCTATCACATCTCTCTTTCCTCCGGGCATTGTATTCAGAGGTTTTACTGATTTAATTGTACAATTGAAGGTTAAATTCTCAGAGAGTAATCATTAGTGAAAAATCAACAGAGCAAGTACTAAAGCTGGCTTTGCACCTACTGAATGCTGCAAGTGTCTGTACTCATTTGATATGCATCTTGCAAAACTTGGCTGTTCCCAGAAGGCCACTCCGTGAAGACTGAGAGAGCAGCGTCTGCTAGTGGTGCCTGTGCATCACAAAAAAAAAAAAAAAAAAAAAAAAAAAAAAAAAAAAAAAAAAAAAAAAAGAAAGAAGAAGCTTTAAACAGGAGCTAGAAGTCATTGTGTCATGAGTCAATACTATATACGTTGGGCTTATATAGTATTTGCTTTAAAAATCATGTATGTGAGATAGTTATTTTGAATATTATTTGTAATGCATGAGTCATACTAAGAAGTCAGGGTGTCAATAGGAGTTTCTTCACTGGGTCCATTAAGGAAGCATTGTATTAAATTCTTTTTAGCAGCTGTGTATTGGGCAGACTTATTTGTGGGTTTAGGGCAGAACATGGCTTCCTAAACCAATGCAGCATGCTGCTCTGGGATTCAGTCTTTTATGGGATTCAGTCTTTTATGGGGCTAGAAGGTCCTCATACTGTACCTGTGGCGTTCAGTGGGCATTGATTGAATGCCAGGTCCCCAGCGGGTGTCCTTTTCCACACCATTGACATCAGGTAATCCTCGGGGCATATTTCATAAGGGGCTGAAATGGAAAATGCTGCGCTGTGAATGTCAGCAGTGTTTATCTTTTTTAAATGTTGGTATAAATAGTTAACCAGTGCATCTCAATGCAGAGCACCTGTATTTCTTTAAAGGATATTGTTGATGGAAACGTGCAAGATGGCACATAAACAAAAACCACCAGGTTTCAATTGGCAATCTACAAAATATTCACAAAATTCATAATATTTTGGATGTTAGAAAATGAATATATTGCTAATAAACCAATTTAGTACTGAAATTATTCATGAGAAGAATTTAATGAGCATAAAGATCACATATTAATAAACACACAACTATATATACAGGTAGAACCTAGTCTAGCCCATGTTAGACAAATGAACTATATTCCCACCCAAAGAGATAAGTTTTTATTTCTAACTAGGAACAATCATGCCAGTCATGCAGTTTTGTATTAAAATACACCAATTTGATTTTTATTTTGTCTTAATGATCTTGAAATATATAATTATAGAGCAATAAGCTTGAACAGGATTTTAAGAATAATGGATATATAATAGAAATATTAAAGAAAGGCTCAAGAAACATAAAATAATGTACTCAGTGACCATCATGTTAAACATGTGCATTTGCTCACAGACACGAGAACACCAGCCCCTCCTGCAGACACGCTTGCTATCGTGATTGGTCAGCAGAATTGCTAGGCAGAGGTTTATAACTTTTGTCTTCACTTGCCTGGGATCCTATGGAGGTCACCCTGTCTTTGTATCACTTATTCTTAATGACATGTCTGGTGTTCAAAAGTGTAGCAGAGCTAATGAATGGATAAATGAATGAATGATTCTGCAAACACCTTCATGAGTACATGAAGACCTAAGTAACATTAAGTAGGCATGAGGATTGAGCTCACTAGTAGAACACTTTCCTATCAGGCATGAGGCCTTGAATTTGAGTCCCAGCATCCTAGATAATAATTATAATGATGATTACAACTCTAAATACATTATGAATAAATATGAATGCAACTTCTGGGAGAAATGTCTTATAGATAATATATATAATTTAAACCACTGTTGTTATTTCACTGTGTTATTAGTGGGTGAAAAATGCAACTGTTCATATTGAATCTTGTGTACTTTTTGGTAACAGCCCATGCCAAGGTGAATGATTTCAACCTGTGGGCATTCCAGAGCAGCAGGCATCACAGACACCCTATTCTGTATCCTTTACAGATGACGACATCAAAGTCCTGGGCCGCTCTGCTGTGTTCATCTTCTTCTCCTTGGTTTCCTTCCCTGTATCCTAAGCAGAATCTTCTGTTGTGCTAACCCCACTACTTAGATAACTTCAAAAAGAATTAACAATCATCATCATTTTATCACTCACCGAGCCCTTATTAAGTGTCTAACATACTTGTACTCATTTAATTCCCATCTCCCAACACACAGAGTTAGAGAAGACCATTATTATTATTTACTATGTGGGAAAACAAAGGTTCAGATTTCAAAAATTCTCTTTATTATATGTTAAATCCAGATGAGAAAATAAGTATAGATGGCGGGGGGAGTCACTGAGTGGAATGGAATAAAAGCACATTAGGTCCTACTTTAGATATACATAATACTGTTCCCAACCCTGTCAATAGCAAAGTCATGTCCTTCTGACCCTTTCAATGTACCCAGCTGTCACACAGGGGATGTGTACTGTGTGAAGGCTGGCAAGGCCACTTCCTGAGTCTCATGAGCAGGTTATCTATCACTCAGTCTGTTCCGGGAATGGCCGTGAGACATGGAGTCATTGTAATTTAAAAATATAAAGTAACACAATAAAATTTATCCTACAAAACTTATAACTCAGGGCTGGAGAGACTGCTTAGCAGTTAAGGTGTTTTCCTGCAAAGCCAAAGGATCCCGGTTCAACTCTCCAGGACCCACGTAAGCTAGATGTACAAGGGGGCACATGCATCTGGAGGCCCTGAGTGCCCATTTCTCTCTCTCTCTGCCTCTTTCTCATAAATTAATTAATTAATTAATTAAAAACCATATAACTCAGTTGAGTGTGGGCATCCTCTCTTCATGATTCCTCTTGCCACTCATCTCAAAAAGTAGCAGTGATATAAGTACTTAACTTAAGCAGATGCCACCACACAAGTTTTCACAGGTACCTACTCAATCAAGCAAGCTGGGAGACCGAGCATGTGCTTCTGTTTCTGCTGTCCCCACCAGCTTTGTACCAGGTCTCCGCGGAGGCCCAAACATTGTCTCCCGAGAAGACAGTAAAGTATCAGGAGGGAAACGTAAGGCCAGGACATGAAGTTGTGTTGCAAGAAGTCAAAACTACATGATTTTTTGACGTCCACATCACTACCAGTGAAATATACACGTATGTGTTTCTTCGGTCTAGATGTCCTTTTAGGGTTTTGGACTGGCAAAGCCAACTGCCAAGTATCTTTTTTTTCCCCCAGCTGGTTCTCCTAAAGAAAACAAAGGCAAGGTGCCCACACTCATGACTCATCATTCCCTGACCCAACCCACCCGAAGCTGCTGTTTCCTAACTCCACCAGTGATATCTCAAAATTATCCCCATAATTAAAAACATCAGATGTATGTCTTAAACATCCACTGTTCTCCTAATTACCACAATTCCACCTCTACCACTTACCCACACATCCATCCTCTCTCATTTGAATTAGGGATAAAGCTCACTAGTTCCTTGACACACCTACAGGACCTGTGCTAAGCCCTGTTTTAAAGAGACTCAGTGGTGCGTGACTAGAGCACTGTCTTATGATAGCAAAAGGGACAAAGCAGAGGCAACGATTAGATGCTTAATGGCTTATGTACAACTATGATGACTATGACTTCACACATAGTAGAAAGTGCCATTTCAATCTAAAATCTGAAGGATGAAAGCTTTCTGGAAGAGGTGACATTTGACTGGGACTAGAAATGTGAAGTATATATGTAGTCCAGGCACAGAGAACAGCACATGCAAATGCCAGGAAGCCTGTGTGTAGAAGCCAGTGGAATTGGAGGAAGATTAGGAAAGAGAAATGGGAAAGACAGGCCAGGATTAGAGTATGCAGAGCCACCCAGATCCGGGTGAAGACTGACATAATTCAAGTGTCAACTTTTTGACTGTAATTCAAGGTCAACTTTTATCAACTGCAATGGTCAAGATCGCGTAGGAAGCTAATGTAGTGTCACCCTGATGGCCTTAGGAAAGATGGCTTCATGGAAAATGAAGAACATCGGTTAACACAAAGTAACTTATATATATATAATTTATTTATTTATTTATTTGAGAGAGAGAAAGAGGGAGGAGAGAGAGAGATAGAGAGAGAGAGAGAGAGTGAGAGAGAGTGGGAGTGCCAGGGCCTCCAGCAACTACAAATGAACTCCAGATGCACGCACCCTCTTGTGCATCTGGCTACCATGGGGAATGAAACCAGGATCCTTCGGCTTTGCAGGCAAAAGCCTTAGCTGCTAAGCCATCTTTCCAGCCCCCGCAAAGTAACTTTTAAAGTAAACTAAATGATTGTGGAGAATGAAGATAACAGAGACTTCAAGGATGAGGTTTGCTGTCTGAACTGAATGAAAGACTGATTGTAAAAAGATTATAATTCAGTAGGGCATGGTAGTGCACATCTTTAATCCCAACACTCAGGAGGC
This sequence comes from Orientallactaga sibirica, assembly GCA_036365145.1. Classification (NCBI taxonomy): domain Eukaryota; kingdom Metazoa; phylum Chordata; class Mammalia; order Rodentia; family Dipodidae; genus Orientallactaga; species Orientallactaga sibirica. The sequence goes on from JAEOAD010000006.1 coordinate 25,249,377, forward strand.
AGAGATAGGAAGATCGCCCTGAGTTCAAAACCACCCTGAGAATACAGAATGAATTCCAGGTCAGTCTGGACTAGAGTGAAACCCTACCTTGAAAAACCATAAATAAATAAATAAACAAATAAATAAATAAAAAGACTATAATTCACTGTGTTCACATCTCCTATAGTCCTGTAGCCTTGGCAAAGTTAAGGGTGCTTGGTGTGAAGAAATGTGCTCAAAGCAAACCCTAACCTGTAACAACTCAAATTTACATTCCCTGAATGCATAAGGCACACTGAAGTAATTGTTATGTCAAAATATTCCACACTTATAATTCTGTTTTCATCTCTCCTGCTTAAAATGATCTCTCATGGGTCAGGGCAAAACTCCATTTCCCCTTTTTAAAAACACAACTTAAATGTTTCCTTCTTCAAGACATCTTACTCAACGCCTCAGTCATAAATATAAAATTACAGAATTTCTTGCAATGGCTAAAAGTGTTTTTGCTTGTGTTAAGAAAACTCCCAATTCAAAAATAGTATATTCTTAGGAGAATAAAATTATTTTAGTTTATTTCTTTTAGTCCACTATAATGAATTTACAGAATACAACAGTGGGCCGATAATATGTCTGTTAGATAAGTCATTTTTCACTGAGCAAACATCCTCATTGAACTTTCTCTAACTATGGGAATATACTCTGTTTTCATTATCTAATGTTGTAGCAAGTAGCCAGTATTCACTATGGAGTTCCAAATGTATGTAGTGTGTCTGACACCTGGATTTAACATCTCATTATTTTTTTTTTGTTTTCTTTTCTTTTATCTTTCTTTTCTTTCTTTCTTTCTTTCTTTCTTTTTTGCTTCTTTATGCTGATGTGGTATGCATGTGTTTATGTGTGCAGACACACACACACACATCCCCACACGGGAACCAGAAGTTGATATTAGATATCTTTCTAAATATTTCTCCACTTTATTCTTTGATTCAGGTTCTGTCATTTAACCTAGTGTTTGTTGATTCAGTTCTGCCAACTAGGCATTCAACTGCAGGGATTTTCTGGTTGTGTCTCCTAGGTATTTGGATTATAGACACACACCACATGGTTGGCATTTTACTTGGACATTAGAGATCAAAACTCTGATTCTCATTTTTGACTAGCAAGCACTTTACCTACTAAGCCATGTTCCTAACCCCTCATTTAATGTTAGTTGTTATAGCTGTCATTTAAGGTAATGCTGTAAATAGATGATAATCATATTTCTGGAAACTTAATCTTAAATTATTATAGAATATTTAAAATGGAAAATTAGAAAAAAATGTTAAATCTCACAAAATATATCATGAGTTTACTACACATTGGCACTCTACATAAAATGACTAACCCATGTTTAATAATTGTACTTTAGTATTACTATCATACTCAGTTACAAGTTTGGTTACATCGACATATCCACGTTCTATTCATTATATTTTTCTTTATCATCTTTTATTTTCACATGATTTATTCTGTCTCTTCCATTTTCATTGTTTTCCATCTCAAATTTTCTTGTTTCATTACTGAAATTTGAAAAGCAATTCATAAAACTTATTACTACAGCTTCTAGTTTTTCCTGAATCACTCTTCATACAAGCCAAGGAAAAGGTAATTTTTCACAATGAACGACTTCACATCCCTGTGATGGTTTTAGAAAGCTCCTCTAAGTGTTATTCTGGGAAAAGCATAATGCCTCCTTCTGCCCTCAGGGACCCTGCCGCGGAAGTCTGACCACTGATCATTGCATGTTCTCAACACTAGATGGCAATAGTGTGCTAACAGGGCCCATTGTTTTACTGGGTCTTCAGCTGAAACATGTTCAGAAGTAAGGCAGGCCTGTCTCCTGGGAAATACGTATCATTACTCCATTTTTTAAAAGACATACTACTCTGAGAACTTGGGGAAAAGCAGAAAGTCTTATTCTCTTGTAAGTAAAATATTTAATGTTTAAAGTGGCCTGTTACAAGATCCTTGAATCAAGCCCTCTTACCTCTACCTCCACCCTCTCCACTCTTACTGCATCCAGCTGGCTACAGCGGCCTCCTTGTTTCCACTCCATACCTTGTACACTGTTTTTCCTTCCCAGCATGTCTCTGCCCTCTGTCCTCAAATATCTGCTAAGCTCATATTGTCACCATCTTGAATTCTAACCAAATTCCAGCTTCTCAGTGAAAACACTCCCAGCTCTGTTCTGCTATGCTATTTCTCCAAAGGACTTGTCTATCACCTAGTGTGAGTCATTTTTTTTTTTTTTCTAGCTTGTTCACTTATGTGTCTCCTCTGGCTAAATCTATTTTTAAAGGCTTGTTTTTAAGAGTATAAAATAAAGATGCTTCATCAAAATATTGATGTCAGTATGTGTGTGTTTGTACGTGAAAATGAATTATCCATAATCAATATACTTACAAGCATATGTCCCTCTAGATAAATGCACATTCTTTCAAAGGGTTTCCAAGGCATCAGGCCCTGGCTAAAGTAGACCTGAGAATGTTATATATGATTTAGTTTGAGAAGATGGGCTCCTGTTTAAGATAACTTGATGTGACCTACATGTCCTAAAAATGATAGGGACAGATCTGCTTAAATCATATTTTTCTTGGTGCACCTCCAGTAGTCAGTTACTAATTTGTTAGCTGATTATTTCATTTATCTATAATCAGAGAAAGAAAACAAATAAGCAACAAAAACATTTAAGACCAAAGAAGTTAAAAAAACACATAAAAACACACAAATTCTGTTTTGCTTCACTATAAATTCACGAAACCTTGTATTCATTGTATTTCTTGGAGACAGAATACAAAATACAAAAATATAAAAAAGAAGGAGAAAGCAGGGCCTAGGAGTTTTCAGAATTTTATTAGAAATGTCAATTTTCTCATCAAAGATGATTTCACATTCTTTGATGACTATATTTGAAATATAGTTATGGAAGAAGTCTATCTATGCTTATACCAACATAAAAAAGCCTTAGACAGTCACATGTCAACTTTTTTTATATCTTAAAAAACATTTCTGGGGCTGGGGAGATTCCTTAGCGGTTAAGGCGCCTGCCTCCTAAGCCTAAGAACGCTGGTTCCAATCTCCAGTGGTTTCAATCTCCAGGTCCCACGTTTAGCCAGATGCAGTGACACAAGGGCACAATGCCGCACTTGACCACAAGGGGACACATGCATCTGGATTTCGTTCACAGCAGCTGAGATGCTGCTGGCCAGCCCATCTCTGTCTTCCTCTCTCTCTCTCTCTCTCTCTCTCTCTCTCTGTCTCTCTCAAAAAAAATTCTGGAATTCATTCAGTCAATACAATTTGTTGCACAATCTTAAATTCCAAACACCTTGTTAAATATGGCACATAACAAGGATGAGCGGTAAGAATACTGAGGATCTCACTGAGACAGGGAGAGAGACAACAACCTGAGAAATTACAGTAAAGTCTAAACATGAATAAGATGGTGGCATCCTGGACCCCCTAGAAGTATTTCAGGGAAACTCTTGTTAATGAAGGATTTCTAAAAGTGATGGCCAAAGAGAGGTATAACATAGAGTTCTGGGGGCTGGAGAGATGGCTTAGTGGTTAAGGCGCCTGCCTGCTAAGCCTAAGAACCCGGTTCCAATCTCCAGGTCCCGCGTTTAGCCAGATGCAAAGTGACGCAAGGGCGCAATGCCACACTTGACCACAAGGGGGCACACACATCTGGATTTCGTTCGCAGCAGCTGAGAGACTGCTGGAGCACCCATCTCTATCTGTCTCCCTCTCCCTCTCTGTCTGCCTCTCTCTCTGTGTCTCTCTCCATAAATAAAATAAAATAAAATAAAATTAAGAGTATTTCTGCGTTGAGAAAAAGGAAAGTGTTCCATGAGAACACTCGCATGGAGGGTGCAAAGAGGATATGATATATGATATATCTAAACAACTAAGCAGTTTCAGAATGGGCAGAATGACGAGTCGGGCATGAGTAGAGATGGTGATTGCAGGAGGAAAAGTGTGATAAATGAGATAATCATTAAGTAATGACATAACTGTCTTGATTTTACTCTAAGAACAAGAGGAATAGATCGTGTTTTAAATGTCATACCCAGAGCTGGAGAGATAGCTTAGTGGTTAAGGCACTTGCCTAAGAAGCCTAAGGACTCAGGTTCGATTCCCTAGTGTCCACATAAGCCAGCTGCACAAGGTCACACATGTATCTGGAGTTTTTTTTTTTTTTGTTGTTGTTGTTGTTTTGTTTTGTTTTTGCAGTGGTTAGAGGCCCTGGTGCTCCCATTCTCTCTCTCTCTCTCTCCCTCCCTCCTTTTCTCTCTGTGTAAATAACTAACTAACTAACTAACTAAATAAATAAATGCCTTTGGGAATTGGTTTCAAAATTGACTTGGAAAGCAAAGTGGCTCAGTTCAATGGCTGACTTGACTGAATAGTTGGGGTATCTTGAAAAATCAAATATGGTTTAAAAGATGTCCAGTGCTCTACATTCTAGCAAGAGCACTTGAGGAAAAGAAGCCTTGGGGGAGGAGATGCTGAAACAGTTTCTGTATGAGATATTTAAGCACGCATGGTATGATCCAAAACATAGTTGGCGGCTGGGAAGTTGGCTCAGCCAGTAAAGGTGTTTGCTTGCAAAGCCTGCTGGCTTGGATTCAATTCCCCAGTACCCACATGAAGCCAGATGCATAAAGTGGTGCCTGTGTCTAGAGATCATTTGCAGTGGTAGGCAGTCTTACTTAGCATGCCCATAGTAATCCTCTCTCTCTCCCCACATATAAAATAAAAGTATGTTAAAACCTAGTTGGGATATGGAACCAATGCTCAGAAGAGAAACTTGAGCTCGAGCTATAGATATATGTTGTTATTTTTCTTTTTCTTTTTTCTATTCCCTGCATTTATTATGCTTTCAAAACTGGTATCAGGTAAACTTTGCCATAAAATTTGTGAATATAGGGTGTGGGATAATGCTTGACATTGAGAAACAGTATACTCATTTTGTGTGTTTTTTTTTAATTATTATTATTCTAATTTTACATTCATATTGGTGATTCCGTTATCCTCCTTCTTGTCCTCCCCTCTCTAAAGGGACCCTCATCATTGGGGAATGTGGGTCGTGCATTATGGGGGTAGTCAAGAGTTATGGGGGATAGGCAAAGTCTCTGTGCATAATGACCCAACTTGTGGCTCTAACACTCTTTCGGGCCCCTCCTCTGCAAATTTCCATGTTGAAAACTACCTATGTACACAATATAAATTAGAAAATACCTAAACAAGCTGGGTGTAGAGACACATGCCTTTAATTCCAACACTTGGGAGGCAGAGGTAGGAGGATCTCTGTGAGTTCGAGGGCACCCTGAAATTATATAGTAAATTCCAGGTCAGTCTGGGTTAGAGCAAGACCCTACCTTGGAAAAAACAAAACAAAACAAAACAAAACAAAACAAAACAAAACAAACAAACAAACAAAAATACAACAATAAAAAAGAAAATCCTAAATGGCTCAGGCCATTCATCTGTACCTAAAATAGAAACATACTATTGGGCAGAATAATTAAGGAGTCCTGTATTTTTTAAATATTTTATTTACTTATTTATTTGAGAGACAGAGAGTAATGGAGAGAGAAAGAGAGAGAAGAGAGAAGAGAGAGACAGAGAGAATAAGCTACTGCAAGGAATGAACTCCAGAGGCATGAGCTACCTTGTGTACCTGGCTTTATGTGGGTATGGGGGAAGAATCGAACCTGTGTCCTTAGGCTTTGTAGGCAAGCACCTAAATTGCTGAGCCATCTCTCCAGCCTGAGTCTTGTATTTTTATGACTTAGAAAAACGGAACAGCAACTGCTCATTGGCTAAAAGATCCTACAGTACACAACCAAAGATATAAAGTCTCATTTGTCAGACATAACCGTACTTGAAGTCACAAGTATATACTAAGCATGCTCCCCTAAACAAGGTAGAAATTGCCTAGTGATTAGCTTTTAATCTGTCTATTCAAACTGATTCCTTTTCTCTTAAAAAGAGCAGAAATTATATAGGGTTTACATCAATTTGATATGGAAAATTAGTCTTCACTTTGTATGCTAGAATTTGAGCATTAAAGAGAAATTGATTCTAATCCACAGAGCATGCAGAAACAAAGAAGGAAAAAACTGCACTATTCATGACCCCACATTTCACATTGTACTTGCTGCTAAATCATGAATTAGAATGTTTTGTGGCTTCTTTGTGCTGAAGGCACAGGTAAATGAGCAAGAGTGTTCTGTGCTCACAGGGCTTGCAGCTTAGATTTATTCAAGAGATGGAACCTATGTGTGAAGAATTCATGCTGCAGCTACGGCCTGAGGGAAAATCAAAGTGTTTGTGAAGTATGTTTAATAACACTATTAATTTTGTGTGTTTATGTGAGACAGGATATCAGTGTGTTTGCCAGCTTAACCTGGAATACGCCTCTACCTCCCAACTGCCGGGAGTAAAGGAGTCCACCAGCATGCCCATCTATAATTACATTTTTCATATAGAAAATGGTTTTTGTCAGTCTCAGATTATAACACCATGTAATTATATCAGCTATACGTATCATTATTAGACTCTTCACAGTGCACTGCATATTTAAATTCATCACATTCTCTCTTGTTAATTGAACAAAGTTATTATCATCACTTTAACCAAAACCAAAGTAAGGAGAAAGACATGACTGAGACCATTCAGTTCGACATGATCACCTCAGGCCTAACAGTGAGGCCCTTTCCCAGAGACGTCTACTTTGCCTACAGACATAAAACAGGGGTTATGTCTGTTTGCTTGCTTACTTTGGCTGGTGATAAACAAGTTATATGTTTGTTTTCAAAAGTTGTTTCAAAAGTCTTTGAGTGTGGAAGTCAGCAAACCATGAAACTATTTGTTGTGTATTGCAGATTGGATACTTGGAATTGGGCAATACCTTATGGTTATAAAACATAGTGTTTTATACACACACTCCCAAGCAAAACCTTTGTTATTTACATCTCAACGTCAGGCTCCCATACAAATGGCTCTATTTTCAACTTCTTAACAAAGTTGATTAGAATAGCTAATTTTGTTTTGAAGAGAAACTCTTAACTATTGAGCAAATTTAATATTTAAATATACTCAAGATTTTCTTGGTCATTGTCTTTCTGTCTTTTTCTTTTTTCTTTTTTTCTTTTTCTTTTTCTTTTCTTTTCTTTTCTTTTTTTTTTTTTTTGGTTTTTGTTTTTGTGTTTTTCAAGGGAGGGTCTCACTCTAGCTCAGGCTGACAAGGAATTCACTAAGTAGTCTCAGGGTGGCCTTGAACTCATGAAAATCCTCCTAATCCTGCCTCCTGAGTGCTGGGATTAAAGGCATGTGCCACTACACTGGGCTCTGGTTATTTTCTTTATTGCCCTTTTTTTTGTTGTATTTAAAAAAACAGTTGAGTATAACCATTACTTTTTAAGCCTTCTTTGTTTGTGTGACATGGAGAAGGTGTAACTTGGAGCCACACAGAGTAGGTGGACATAACAACTGCTATGTACAGATCTGGCCAAGTTGCCTTCATGACATATGCACTCAGGGATGAGGGATCATTATTTGGGCCTTTGGAAGATGCCCTGTCATGACAGGAGTCTATGTGGCAGCTGTGAGGCTCTTCCTTTATGGAAAAAGTGGTGCTGTTGTATGGGAAAATGAATGGCCTAGTATAGAAACTTACAAATTGTTCCTACTTAGAATGCTGCAGTTATCTATCCCTAAAGAAAGAAAGATATTGATATGAGTTATATCTATAAAATTAAAGTGTATGCTTACTGAAAAATATACATGTAATAAGGTGGTCTACCAATAAATAATAGAATTTTGAAGGAGTAAGTGATCATAAGATATGAGATAATAATATAGTTATTGTAATGTTTGCTTACATACTTTCAAAAAATGTTTTCGTTAGTCAAGTTACAGCACTCATGATATGGAATATGATCCTAATGACCTATTATATTCAACAACATTTATCACAGAATTGGAATGTGAGGATTAATATTAATTGTTCATCTGGAATGTGTTGAAATGGTAGCTGACAAATATAACAAAAAATACTACTCTTAATATATAATAAGGGGAGAATGGGTCAACTTTACAGTTTCAAAGATAAAAAGGCACTCATGAAAGGGAACAATCAAAGATAGATGGGCTTCTAAGAGGTTCTTATATCGACAGTCAAAGGTGGAGGTCAGGGATGCTAAGGATTCAGATGGATAACAGTGAGACCACCAGCATGTGGAAACAATATGTGTCCATGTCTCCCAGAAACTGAGATAAACTGAGATATATGTATGTATGTATGTATGTATTTATGGATATGTATTTATAATTAAGTAAGAAATAACACTGTGAAGCTAGTAGAGCTGACAGATGGCATACTAGAACTCAGAATTCTATAGTAGCTGTGAATTTGGCAAGTAATGAGACTCTTTCTAAACTATCTGAACGAGAGAGTCACATGATTAAGGCCATGAAAGGAGACAATGATCAGTCAAACCTGCACAGAAGAGACAATGTGATTGTTGTGATAATGAGGGTTTCAGATGGACATATGGGCTGCCACTTAGCCATCATAATTAGTTATATTACTTTGTCACCTTCTTTCTTTCTTTTTCTTTTTTTTTCTTTTGGTTTTTCAAGGTAGGGTTTCACTCTGGTCCAGGCTGACCTGGAATTAACTATGTAGTCTCAGGGTGGCCTCGAACTCTTGGCGATCCTCCTACCTCTGCCTCCCGAATGCTGGGATGAAAGGCCTGTGCCACCACACCCGGCTTGTCACCTTCTTCTTGAAATAATTTCCTATGCCATGTTTGGTCCCATTTCTTTATGTGAGGATGTTGAGGAAAACTACTCTTTCTGGGGATCCATACTCCAGGTTCCTTATGTTCCACTGCTTCTCCCAGAAAGTGACACTCAGGACCATGAAGGAAAGAAACTGATGAGGTGGAATCCTCTAGCAGGAAAGGGAATGCTAGAACCATTAGACAATGGCTATAAGAGACAAAAAGGCCTTGGTGGTCAGAGGAAAAAAAAAAAAAAAAAAAACTCCTTCCTCACTGGGAGTCTGGGTAGGTAACTGTTGGAAAGATACACAAGGCATCAGTGTGAGACTCAGCATCAGGATGGAGATCTTTGAGGGTCTCACAAAGTTCAGCATTGATGGATGAGACAGAGTCATAGAAGAAAAGAATGCTGGGACAGTTAGGGTCAAAAACACATCAGGCAAGACCCTACTGTTGAAGACAGCTTACATGTGTGAGACCAAACACAGAGATATGTTCAGAATCTGGAAGAGGGTCAGTCCCCAGACAGTTAGCTAGTCTAGTACCAGAGGGCGCTACACAAGCAACTGGGGGAAAATGACCGACATCTGTCCAAACAACTTGCAGTCTAAGATACCCAGCAGGAAACAACTTGACGTAATGTTCATACAAGTGCAGTAGTGGCAATCAGCCATGGTGGGTAACCAGCTGCTCTTGATTTGGCTAATAGATCCACTCAGTGGAATGGAACTCATTGCTGGAACTGGGAAATAAGTCAAAACCAGGTACAAAAAATGAGCTCAGTCTCCAAGATCAAGATACCACCGAATGTGGGCTAGAAGAGAGCCAACGCATAGAAAATTTCCCTACAAAACATAGATGGTCATCCCTTCTACCTAGTACTAACTTTTCTCTCCGATGGAGAATATGCTTATCTTTTTTCAGGTGGACAACGAACCTGAAGGGAGGATCAGCTAACCACACCTCACCAGGGCCCCAGCTGAAACCATAGAACAACGCAGGGGAAGGGCAAGAGTTCAGCGTTCATGGTGATCATGACACCAGAAAAAGGCTGAAGGAGATAAACACAGAGAACATCCAACTCCAACTAAGCCAGATATCCAGAGACACAGAGGCTCCCCAAACCACATCACTGAAGCAGAACTAAAATGATCCCAATGTGGCTCAGGGAAACTTGCGGAAGAGGGGGCAGAAAGATTGTTAGAGTCATAGTTGGGGCATTATGCACAGAGACTGGGGCCAACCCCCCAGAACTCTTAACTAACCTCACAATGCTTGACCCACATTCCCCATTGACGAGGGTCCCTTTGAAAGAGGGAGGACAGGGAGGAGGACAATGGAACCTTTACTATGAATGTAAAATCAAAATAATATAAATAAAAATATATATTTAAAAAAAACACATCAGGATATTCAAAAATGAGAAATCAGTGGGAAAAAAGATGTCAAGGTTTAATATTCAGGTTCAGCGTCTTGGTGAGCACTGAACCTAAAAGGAATTATCTTAATTAATTTAAAAAATCATTTTAATTTTCTTAGTTTTAAAACATTCATGAAATGAATACTAGAATAAACATTGACTTTTACTATAATAACATTTGAGATGGAAGGAAACAGGGAGAAAGTAACATGTGCTTCTCTGCCTTTTTTTTTTTTTTCTTTTCAATTTGAGGATGATAGGCACATTGTCAATATTGGCATATTCCAAAATTGGACAGGTCAGATTAAACAAATTGCTTTTCATATTTCTACCATGACAGAACCACTGAGAATCAGCATCTCCTCCGATGAGCAATCTGATGAAACAAATTATAGTAATAGTCACCTCCACACCAACAAGTTGGAATAAGGGGCATGTAGTGCAATCTGACTAAAACCCTAATTTGTTAAAATTTTACTGGTCCCTACTTAATTCTATCCATAAAGTTCAGCTAGTTTGTTTCAGAACTTTGAGTAGGCTAGTAAAAAATAAAAAGCCTTATGTCTTGGGGAGATTGTATACTATTTTAAATATTTTTAAGAAACAAGTAGTATCTCATGCAAAGCCTACTTCAAGCGATCTTCAAGTTCTTATTTGCTTCCCTATTTAAAAAAATACTTTATTTATTCAATTGAGAGAGAGAGAGAGAGAAAGAAAGAGGGAAAGAGAGAGAAAGCGAGAGAGAGGGAGAAAGAATGGGCATTCCATGGCCTCCAGCCACTGCAAACGTACTCCAGATGCATCAGCCCCCTTATGCATCTGGCTTACATGGGTCCTGGAGAGTTGAACCAGGGTCTTTTGGCTTTGTAGGAAAATGCCTTAACTGCTAAGCCATCTCTCCAGCCCTACTTCCCTATTTTAAAAATATGTGTGAGGTACTTGGTAAGAAAAACTAGACAATTTAAGATGAAAGACTACGGGCTGGAGAGATGGCTTATCAGTTAAGGTGCCTGCCTCCTAAGCCTAAGAATGGTGGCTCCAATCTCCAGCAGTTCCAATCTCCAGGTCCCACGTTTAGCCAGATGCAAAGTGACACAAGGGTGCAATGCCGCACTTGACCACAAGGGGGCACACAGATCTGGATTTCGTTTGCAGTAGCTGAGAGGCTGCTGGCGCGCCCATCTCTATCTGTCTTCCTCTCCCTCTCTCTCTGTCTCTCTGTGTCTCCCCCCCCAGCCCCCCCCCCCAAAATAAGATGAAAGACTACAATACCTACTGCCATCTACTGTCTCTGGGAACTCAGTTTTTGACATTAGGTGAACAGTTGGTGTGTACTCTTAAATATGGCGATATGTGCCATTCCCAAAATTATTCAGTGAAAATACTTGCTTCAACCTTTGGAAGAGGCTAATGAAAAACAACATAAATCCTTATAAGATATTCACCTAACACCTGATACCAGAAAATAACAGACATTCCAATGGACTCTGTGAGGAATAAGCCAATTTTAATGGAAAACATAAAACAAGTGTCAACTTGTGTGCAAATAATTCAGTAAAAAGTAGTATGATTTTTCACCCAAAATAAATGAATGATTATTTTAAACTGAAATACTAGCATTTATAATAATATTACATTGAGACTCAAAACGCATGACATAGAAAATTTAGGGCTGGAGAGATGTCTTAACAGTTAAAGCGCCTGCCTGCTAAGCCTAAGAATGCCAGTTCCAATCTCCAGGTCCCACGTTTAACCAGATGCAAAACTAACACAAGGGTGCAATGCCACACTTGCCCACAATGGGGCACACACATCTGGAGTTCGTTCACAGCAGCTGAGAGGTTGCTGGCGCACCCATTCTCTATCTGTCTTCCTCTCCCTCTATTTCTCTCTGTCTCTCTCCAAAAAAAAAAAAAAAAAAAAAAAAAAAAACAGAAAATTTAGAAATATTTGTTAACCATATGTGTATCAAAGATAAGATATGCATACTGTGATTAATAAGACCACCAGGCCACTGCCTTGTACTTGGGGAGAAAACAAGCCACTCTATGTTGAATACTCATCTTCCCCCAGACACCACAGATACCACTTATTGCCCACCAATGCGAGCAGATTATAGCTAATCTCTCTGTAAGATAAGTGACTGAAGACAAGCTCCCACCCAGGAAGAGAGGTATGCAGAGGACTGTGTCAGGCATGCAGAAGATACAACTTGTTCCAATCATATGAAAGCTCTTTTTATGCCTTTTGTGAAAGCAGAAAAATATAAATTAGGGAAGTGAAAGTTGGACAATGATTGAACCATCTTTTTATTCACAAAAACGAATCAATAGCTCAGCCATTTCTTTAAATGACTGCTGTGAAGAGATCTTATTTTAGTTGAAACTTGAGTTGGGTAGAAAGGCTTGTGACAGATTGTCTCTATTTTCACTATCAACAGACCACAGACATGATCTCTCCCCACTTTGGAAGACGTATGGATAAAGCAAAGGTCTGTGATCTTGTCAAGACGATGGAGCTAAGTGAATGACTTCTTTGTCAATGTTATTATCACTATTATTGTACTTTAACAGGTTATGCAATACAAAGACCATCTAGAGACCATTTTCACCAGCATCACCTCAAAGAATATTAGATGTGTAAATTCTCAGACCTGCACAAGACCTACCTAATCAGCATCCCTGAGGTTATGGCTTGGGAATTTTTGTTTCAACAAGCTGGATGAATATTAGGCACACTAAGGTTTTAGAAGCCTTGATCTGGAAAAGGACAGAAGGCCCTCACAAAAAGACAGAAGCACAAAATAAGCAAGCATTACTTGATTCTTTCTTCATACTGAAGCTAACTTCAAATAAAACTCTGCAGAAATGAAATAAAATCTCTTCCTCTAATGCCATTTCTCCTAAATGGGGACTGAATGTATATGTGCGGGTTTTGGACAGAGGTGCTCAAATTCATCGTAGTCAAGGGTCCCAATGTTCAATATAAAAGCATTACAATGTTCAAGATAGGTTTTATATTACCAGTGTGACTGCTCTCTGACTGTATAGGTAGATAGCACAATAATTGCTACATCTGTTGCCTCAGTTGATATCAATGTGTCCATGAATAGCATGGGTATATCTTATTTCACAGAATTTATTTATTTATTTATTTTTTAGCATAATCAACCTACCAGCTTCACTCAGCATATACAGGCAAAGTTTCCAAGGGAGACATTTTATTCCTAAGTGCAATATCTATCAATAAGTGGTAGATTACAACTTAGTAATGAGTGACAAAAGAGTGATGGGTGTCAGCAAGAAAGTCCCCAGGGATCCAAAAATTTTTGAGAAATCTGGTGGTAATATTTGACTCCTGAATAATATTAGCTAAGAACATACTGGAAAATATATTAAAGATACTACGCTCACATTGTAACACGAAACTGCTGAAGTTATTACCATCCTGCTATTTTGACCAAGAGAGCCTGAAGGTGTACGATGAGATTGAGATAAATGAAATCATTACTTGGTGAGCCTGACCAATTTAAAAATTGGAACATTTAATTATCTCCCCAGGAGCTCTTCTATTTCCCAAGTGGTAATATTTTTAAAAACAAAATTTTTATCCTCACAGTTCTTTCTTATGCAAACAACAGAAACATTTTATTTGTGGTAAATGATGTTGTTATAACATCTTCCTAATCTATTTATCATAAAGAAAACCCTTATCTTGATAAGATTTTGTTTTATTTTCTAATTTTAGTAGCTAGCATAACAGCTTTTGATTAAATCCAGATGATTAATCATTATCTTCATTAATTATCCAGACAGAGATGTACGTATATTATATTTCTCCTTCCTGACAACAGAGAAAGTGTCTTGACAAGCTTGACTAATTTGTTCTGAATTCAAATTAAGTGAAGAATAAAGTAAATAGTATTTGCTCCCAGAAACCTGAAGAAAAATTGAGAGTGAAAAAGACTAAAAAGCATACTAGAAAAAAAAAAAAAACATTTAAAATTGTTAATGTTTTGTTACTGACAGAAAGAAAAGTATCTTAGTAAATGTTTAATCATTTGAAAGTTTCCTAATTTACATATTGTCAATACGTGAATCGGAAGCAATATAAATGGCTAAAATTAAGAATATTGCATCGTTACTAAAACAAAAGCAACAACAACAACAATAACAACAACAAAAAAAAAGCCAACATAGGGATAGTAGTGACTACAGACAGAAAATCAAACAGGGTTAGAGGTTAGAACTTGAAGCTGGGCGTAGGTGGTGGTGCATGCCTTTAAACCCAGCACTCAGGAGGCAGAGGTAGGAGGATCGCTGTGAGTTCAAGGCCACCCTGAGATGACATAGCTCAGGTCAGCCTGAGCTAGTGAGACCCTATCTTGAAAAAACAAAAATAAAATAAAGTAAAAATGAACTTGGTGTATAAGTAAGGTCAACTGTGGAAACCTGAGTTGTTTATAAATACTGCTCTTTTGATAAATTAATTTGACTACATAGAAAAAAGAGGAAAAATGTAAACAAAACATTTATGATGAAATCCTCCTTACTCAATAGAGGCAGATACTTCTTTAAAAATTGATAGTCACATTCAGCTTTTGATGGATAACTCAATTTTTGATTACATGAAAGTATCTGATTAGGATATATTAAAATACTTGATATCAAAATAAATGTACATGCACAGTTTTTGATTGCACAGTTATGCCCTTTCATAAGCACTAATTTGTAATACATTTAGCTGATTCAAGAGTTAGGTATAATTATGATATTATTTATACACTTTTAAATAATTTATGGTTCTTTGCACATTACCTTGCTAAAAAGAAAGGTACTAACACCAAAAATATATAGGAACATAAAAAGTGTTTTAGTTCTCTGTGATAATTGTCAACCTGACTTAAATCATGAAAACCAGCAAATAAACTTAGCAAGTGCAGTATATTTATTATCTTTTTTTATAAACAGATTTGTAACATGTTTTCCAAACAGCAGGTGGCAACCTTTGTAAATGTGGTGTGGTAGCTCTCACCTACTGCAAATGAGAGAAGCTTAGACCAGTTAAGAACCTTAGGATGCTAACACGTGTCTAGGTAACTTCATGTATTAAAACAGCCTTGCGTAATGGTGCTTTACTGCTCTGATGACATTTTTCCCTTGGTAAAAACAAATGCTTTTCATTTAATACTTGTTAATTCTTATGCAGCTGAGAGATTTCATAGTGTTAATCTGCCAAGACATCTTTTTCATCGCAGCCCTACATGCTGTTTATTTCTTATCATTCTGATTCACATGGTCTTACAAATTAGCAGAACTAATTTGAGATCTCAAGTTCAAAGACAACTTGCTGACATATTGCTATACTTAAAAGCCCAGCTTCTGTTGTTATTCTTAGTATTGAACTGTGAGAAATTTTAGAATTCTAACTGGAGAAATAAAGGGTTTGGGTCTGGGCTTCGGGTATCTCTAAGGGCATCTTTTATTTTAAAAAGGAACTGGTCATGTTAGAGAGAGCAATTCCTAGTTTCTCACCCTACCCCCGACATCCGGGGAGCCAAAGGGAAAGGGAGCTTGGCTATAGAAGGACCAGCCACAAAAGAGCAGTCAATTCTCATTTCAGCCTTTTTTTTTTTCTGTTATGCTAACTGCAAAATTTTGATATCTCATTGCATCATGTTTGTCATGTATTTTTAATATATTTCACTTAATGGCTCATCATAAAAATCATGAATTTCTTCACTTATTTACTGAGTTCTACGTGTTCAAGCATTATTTTAGGTAAAGAACATAGGATTCGGAAGGATACTTTGTTAGAAATGATTTGAAATAAACGCATGCTCTACAATCTTGACAATTTAAAACTTTATTTTTGTTGCTGTGCTTACAGTTAAAATACTGAAACATAGTATCTCCTCAACTTTTTGTTTGGCCATTAATAGTACATGCCTTCATTTTAAAATGTTCCTTATAAGAATTTGCTTTTGCAGTAGAAATTGGAGAAAGGAAAGTCCATGGAGATTAACTAGTCATAAAAGTAAACTCAGTAGTCATAAAACTTAAAAGTTTCTGAATTCCAACATGAACTTGCAATCTTCTCACTTACCTATCAAACACTTAGTTATTATTATTATTATTATTTGGTATATATCATCATAGGAGAGTTGTTTTATTTTCTCAGTAAACAACTCCATAAAATATTCTTAACTATGATTTATCATGTATTTCAATGTCAGTTTGCAACAAGTCTGTTAAAATGTATGGAATGTATAAATAAAATGTATACCCTATGACATAACCAGAGAGGATGCCTCATGTGGTCTAAACAAGCACATTGCTAGTTATCAGCAGCAGCCTTTAGGCTGAGGAAGTGCTGTCCTCAACCTCTGACAATACTCTTAATCAGTGCTTCCAGCTGAAGTTCCCAGTCATTCTTACCTGGGCATCGCTGTTCACTGCATCTTCTCACTTCTTCACCTGTCCCTTCACATTGCTGGCCTGTGACAGCTGCACCCTGACAAGTCCTCATTCGCCTTTCCCAGCCTCCATCACAGGACTTGGAACATCCACTCCAGTGACCCCAGTGGTTCCACTGACCATTGGCTGAAAGAAATGTGGCAGTAGCTCGACTCTCTGCTCCAGGAACTGGTAAATTTGAGGATATAGTGACCCCTTCCACTTTTAGTCATCTACCATCGTGAACACACTTTGTCCAAGTAGTTGACTTACTTACTACTCAAGCACAGAGTGTGATTAGCAGAAGTTTACAAATGTTCTGACTTTTCAAGTGCACACCAAACTTTGGAAACATTGCAATCTCTGGAAAACTATTAACTTGATCGGTATTTAGCTTCAGAATTTCTGGAATTTTCTTACTATATTATCGTGATTTACAGGTGAATAAGCCCTGGCATTGGTTTTATTAAAAAATACATAATTTCTTCCATTACATGACTGCCTGGCATGGTTCTTAGAGGTTTTGTAACTTGCAGATGTCATTTGGGTTCAGGACTTTGCGTTACCTGTACACTCAGGGTTGTAGCATTCTCTGCTTTCTGCCCAAGGTCCTCTGCATTCGGAGCCCCCATGAGCAGCTGCTGTGCATTGCCGGCTCCTCTGTTGTGTCCCATTGGAACATGTTACTGAGCAGTGGCTCCATGAACTCCACTCTTGCCATTGTCCATCAACTATAGACACAGAAAGAAACAGTGTAAGGAGATAATTAGTAGGGAAGGCTATGCAGAAAGCACATGCTAAATCAACCTTAAAGCTAAATTGACCAAGACTGGTTCAGATTTTATTAATGTTTCCCCAACTCTTATTATCTTACTTTCTTACTTATGATTCATTTTATGTGTCTCCAGAACATACATATTGGGAAGCAGAGAGAGGAGAGAAAGAGACAGTAAGAGAGTGGGTATATTAGGGCCTCCAACCACATCAAACAGACTCCAAATGCATGCATCACTTTGTGCATCTGGCTTATGTGTGTACTGGGAATAGAATTTGGGGCATTAGATCTTGCAGGCAAACACCATAACCACTAAGCTACCCCTCCAGTCCCAGAATACATTTTTATTATTGTGTAGAAAGTGCAAGGCTTAGAGCTGAGCCTCAAAACATAGTACAAGGGCTTGAGAGATGGCTTAGCACTTAAGGCACTTGCCTGTGAAGCCTAAGGACCCATGTTTCATCTCTCTCCAGATCCCACGTAAGCCAGACACATAAACATGAGCAAGAGCAAAGTTGTACATGCCCACTAGGTGACACAAACATCTGGAGTTTTATTGCACCCTGGGTGCCAATTCTCTCTCTCTCTCTCTCTCTCTCTCTCTCATTCTCCCTCCCTCCCAAAAGAAAGAACAACATAGTACAATGGAGAAAATAACCAATGGAAAAGAGAGAGATTGCTCAGTAGTTAAGGTGCTTGCATAAAATGTATAACTACCCAGATTTGGTCCCCCGGTACCCACATAAAACCAGATACAGAAAATGGCCCATGTATCTGTATTTCATTTGCAGTGTCTGGATGCCTTGGAATGCCCATTCTCTCTGTCTCTCATTATCTATCTATCTGTCTTTCTGTCTATCTATGAAAAACTGTCTAGTATACCATAGAGTTCATGTTTCACAGAAGCAACCCCCAGAAATAAACAATGAATAACACATAAAATAATACACTATGCACTGTGCTTCAAAGGATCATGTGAGGACACTCTAAGATAAAGATTCACAGGAAATGGAAATCTAGGCATCCCCTGTAGAAGAACAAGTATCACGCAAAGATCCTTGGCTGAGGAAAGACGAGTACTTTCAGGAACTGGATGAAGGCTGTTGTGAAGAGAATCCTGACATCTAAGTAAAGAGAGGCAGCAGAGGAGATTAGTAAAAAGACAAAGTCTGACTTGGCCGAGCTTTTGAATGTTATATAAATAATTTTAGCCACTACTCTAATTTCACTAAGAAGACTGAAATATTTAAATGAGGGTTCTATGATTATATCTAGTGCAGTTGTGGAGAAAGGTCTAGGGGAGTACTTGGGGAGGGTCTGAAATTAGATGACACATCAATGAAGGGGGTTTTGGAAATATCAGAATGCTACGGAAAAGTAATGAGAAGAGAACTCCTAAAGGGCTGGCATTGGCAGCAGAATCCAAGAGGAAATCTAGAATGCCCAGATTGTTTGTTTCATGTTTGGAATTTAAGATAGCCTATCGCTCCTGACATAGATACTAATAAGAGAGAGAAAGAGAGAGAGACAGACAGAGAGAGAAAGAGAGAGAGATAAGTGAATACCAATGCCACAATCTTAAAATGTATTAAACCATGTATGCAAATGAGTAAAAATTCAAAAGCAAAACATTTTCACATGGCACATGAACTGTGAGGGTTTCAGAGATAGATCACATCTGTTCAGGGATCAATTATTACAATGGTAGGATCTGGATGCCTTAGACAAAGGAGGCAAAACTGTCAAAGGCAAATGCTACACAATAGAAGCAGAGGATTCAACCAAAACACCTTGTGTGTATAAACATAAATACACTCGTGTATGGATGTTTGGTTTTTCCAGTAGCATTTTCTGATACTTAGCAAATTTGATCACAGGTGAAAGGGACTTTATCATTATTGCAAAGTTCCAACATAATCTAATGTTGGCTGAAAATGCTGCCAGAGCGAACCAGAACCTCTGGCAGAAGGTATAAGTACTTCCCACTTAATTTCAAACTTCATACATACTAAATAGGAGGCTATTTCATTAGTATCTAGATGTACTTAATAAATCCTTTGTGAGATTAAAAATAACAAATTGCAAGCTTTGTTACAGCCATGAGTTGGGTCATTATGCACAGTCATTGCCTCACCCGCATAACTGATGGCTACTCCCATAAGGCAAGACCCACATTACCCATGGGGGGAGGACAGGGAGAAGGCTAACAATGGTACCATAATGACTGTATATATACTATATACATAACTACTAAAAAATAACAAATTGTCAATTTGATCATCTCATTCATAGAATTTTAGAATCTCACTTTCTTAAAAGGATCTGAAACAATCTTATTTGGTTATGCAGCACACTTGCCAGATCAGAAAAAAAAAAAATCAAGTGAATCAATATGACATTAAAAATGATCAGTTTATCCTTCTGAATAAGTTTTCACTTTGTAATTTTGCTTTTTCAAGATCATCCTTATTGAGCTTGCACTATGAGACCTCAGTATTTTAAGGCACATAAACCAGGACATGGAGAAGGTAAAACAAGCTGATATGTTTAGTGATGCTAACATAATGAAGAAAATAATGTGTGACATCCCACTTGTAACTTGTAAGTATGTTTCACTATGAACACAATAGTTACATACTCACTGGCAAAGATCCAAGACTATCACAGTGTAGTTAAGAAGATAAGGATCTGGGAATGAGTAAGTCAAATGAAGACAGTAAAGTAATGGCCTGGCAGGAAAGAGGTTTGAAAAAAAGGGAAAAATCTATTTGTTAAATGTTTCACTCGTTACACTTCTTCTGAAAGAAGGCTTTCTTCACCATTAATTAAACAAAAATATGAAGACATTAAATTATATATTTATAATGGTAGCTGTTTACTTCATTTTGAAAATGTGCATATTTTAATTTTTTTGCTGAAGTCTAAGAATCAGTTAATATTAGAAACTTGAGGGACCTTTTGAAATTCATCACTATCATAACATCCATAAAATATGCATTTTACTTATGAACAGCTTTATTTACAAAGTCAGTTACAAAAAAGTAGAATGAAACTGAGGATATTTCAGTTGGATATCATTTTCCTATTTATTTCACAATAAGAAATTGAAGGTCTTATTCTTGAATAGTAAACTGTGCTATTATGAAATAATTGACAAGTATCTGATTACACATAAAGAATAAAAATCTAATATGAAATGTAATGAAAAAGTCTAGTGCAGATTCCTTTCATGACAAGTACAAGTTAATATAAAAGTGGAAAACAGAGTCAGAGAATCCTTACATATACATTATTTATGCATAAAAGAATTTCAGATTTTAGGAAAAATCTAGTTTCACTGTAGCCTAGTATAGAAGGTATATAGAATTCTAAGACACAAAATCTTACCAAGAGTGAATCATCAGGGAACAGAAAATCTGCAATGATCAATCAAAAAGTAATGAGACGAGGGCTGGAGAGATGGCTTAGGGGATAAGGCGCCTGCCTCCTAACCCTAAGAACACTGGTTCCAATCTCCAGCGGTTCCAATCTCCAGGTCCCACGTTTAGCCATATGCAAAGTGACACAAGGGCACAATGCCACACTAGGCCACAAGGGGGCGCACACATCTAGATTTCGTTCGCAGCAGCTGAGACACTGCTCGCGCGCCCATCTCTGTCTTCCTCCCATCTCTGTCTTCCTCCCAACCTCTCTCTCTCTCTCTCTCTCTCTCTCTCTCTCTCTCTCTCTCTGTGTGTCTCTCTCCAAAATAATAATGATAATAAGATAAAATAAAAGTTTTAAAAAAAAACAGTAATGAGATGAAACCAAAACATATCTTGTAAAAGTAAATTAAACAACAGAACACAAAACAAATGAAAATAAGATCAAATGATTTTTCTGCTTGGTTCTACCAAACATTTGAGGACCTACTAAGCCTTCTTAAATTACTATAAAAAATTGAAAAGGAAAGAATTCTTCCAAGCACATCCTATGAGTCTTCCACTAATCTGGAATTAGAATCTGACAAGAACACAACAAAAGGAAGACAACAGATGCAAAGCTCTTCAACAAAATACCAGAAAATCAATTTCATTGGCATATTATAAAAATATTATTCAAACTGTTCAAGCAAGATACATTACCACGAGGCAAGCATAGGTCACCATGAAGAAATCCATAAGTATGATATACCAAATCAATACAACAGAAAACGTAAAACGTATCATCATCTCAATAAACTAAACAAAATTGATAAAAATCAAACATTACTTCATGATGCAGTCATTTAACAAACTAGGCAGGGGAGGATGAAGCATAGTACAAGTCATATATATGAGCCAACAGTCAAAATGAGGGTCAGCTAAAAATTTAGAAGATCTATAACAAAATGTGGGTGCTGACATTCACTATGTTTATTCAACATGGTGCCAAAAGTCTGAGCCAAAGCCACCAAGGAAGAAAAACCTATAAAAGGCATCCACATCACCAAAGAAGAGGTGCACTGGTTACTGTTCACAAATAACGTGGTCTTACATGAGAAAACCCCAAAGATTCAATCAAAAACTCTTACAACTGATACATAAAGGTACCATAGTAGTTGCATGGGAAGTCACCATACAAAAATCAGTAATGTTGCTATATAACAGCAAATTGTTTGCAAAAAGAAATCAACAATGCAAACCCATTTATAACAGATACAAAATATATCTAGAAATAAATTTAACTAAACAAGTTAAATTATAATTCATGAAAGAAATTGGACAGGACACATAAAAAAGGGAAAGACACTTTTTTATTTTTTTGGAGAGAGACACAGAGAGAGACACAGAGAGAGAGAGAAAGACAGAGATGGGTGCAACAGCAGTGTCTCAGCTGCTGAGAACGAAATCCAGATGTGTGTGCCCCCTTGTGATCAAGTGCGGCATTGTGCCCTTGTGTCACTTTGCATCTGGCTAAGTGTGGGACCTGGAGATTGGAACCACTGGAGATTGGAACCAGCATTCTTGGGCTTAGGGGGCGGGTGCCTTAACCCCTAAGCCATCTCTCCAGCCCGGGAAAGACACTTTATGTTCATGAGTTAGGAGTATCAATAGTTCAAATGTCCACATTACCCAAAGTGATTTACCATTTCAATGTAAACGCTATCAAAACACCAGTAACATTTTTCTCTGAACAAGAAGAGGCAATTTTATTATTCAGATGAAACCACCAAAAACTAGAGTAGCCAAAGCAATCTTGAACACAAAGAATGCAGCAGAGGGTGGCATACAACATGATTTCAAAATATTTTACAAGTCTATAGAAACCAGAGCAGCATGGCATTGGGATAACCAGGTGCACAAAAAATGAAATGGATTAAAGAGCCTAAAATCAAATCAAACTTCTGTATCTAAGGAAATGAGTTTTGTTTGTTTTTTGTTTTGTTTTCAAGGTAGGGTCTTGCTCTAGCCCAGGTTGACCTAGAACTCACTCTGTACTATCCATGTGGCATCAAACTCACGGCGATCCTCCTACCTCTGCCACCCGAGGGCTGGGATTACAGGTGTGTGCCACCATGCTTGGCTCAAGAAATGATTTTTTTGTTTGTTTGTTTGTTTTTTTCGAGGTAGGGTTTCATTCTGGTCCAGGCTGACCTGGAATTAACTATGTAGTCTCAGGGTGGCCTTGAACTCACGGCAATCCTCCTACCTCTGCCTCCCGAGTGCTGGGATTAAAGGCGTGCGCCACCACGCCCAGCTAAGAGATGATTTTTGACAAAAGTTTTACAAGTATTTATTAGAAAAAAGTCAGTCTTATCAACAAATAGTGCTACACATTCACGTGTAAAGAATGAAACTAGACCCTTATCTCTCACAAATAACAAAAATCACCTCAAGTTGGATAATAGACTTAAATGTATGACTTGAGACAAATGACAGTATTAGAGAAAAGGAAAGAAGTAGAACATTTATGGGAATTGGAATAAGTGAGAAAAACATGGGAAACAAAATGTATAAAAGCAGATAAATGGGACTACTTGAAAGTAAAGTTTTAATATAGTAAAGAAGCATTCATTAGAGTGAGGAAACAACTATCAGAATTGGCGAAATGTTTACAAACCACACACATAGCAAGAGGTTACTGTGCAGAATACATAGGGAACCTCTTCAAAATCCAAAAGATAAATGACCCAAGTTAAGAATTGAAAATAGCCTTAAAAAGATATGCTCAAAGAAAGATATGGAAGTGTCAAATAGGTAAAGAAAAACCCCTAGGGAAATGCAACTCCTAACAAGGTGAGATATCACCTTAACCTAGTAAGAACAGCTACTTTCAAAAAAGATTATATGTAGCAAATGTTGGTGAGAATGCAAAGAAAGGAGAAGTATTCCTCAGAATTGTAGAAACATAATAGTCATTATGCAAAATGTTATGTAATTTCTTAAAGAAATCAGAGTTGTTATGGAAAGTAGTAGGGAGTTTCCTCAAAAAATTAGACACTGAATTCTCATATGATCCACTTTTGTGTATATGTCAAGAATAGGAAAAGAAATGTATATATTGATGAATAAATTGGACTCCTACATTTTGGTATCAATATTCATAATAGTCAGGAAATGGAAACATTTTGTATCCATTATCAAATGATGAATAACTAAAGAAATTGTGGCACATCTTCTCCCTCTCTCTCTCTCTAACACATACACACATAGAGGCACACACTGGTATATGACTCAGCAATAAAACAAATGAAATTCTGTTACTTATGACAATATGAACCAAAGTGGAGATCATTACAGTAAGTGAAATAAACTAGCCTCCAAAAGACAAGTACCACATGATCTGTTAAATATGCAATCTAATTAAAACCTATCATATATTTGAGGCCAGGAACGGTTGTTTCCAGAGGCTAGGGAACATAGGAGAAATGGAAAAGAAAAATAGAAAAAGATTTCCAAATGGGTATTGGATTATAGTTAGAATGGAATAAGAAATTCTGGTATGGCCATAAGTGGTTATGCATGCTTTTAATTCCAGTACTATGGAAGCAGAGGTAGGAGGATCACTGTGAGGTCAAAGGCAGCTTGGGAATACAGAGTGAGGTCCAGGTTGGCCTAGGCTACAATGTGGCACTACCTGGAAACAAACAACACCAAAAAATTCTAATTTGATATTATACTGTATAGTGACTAAAGATATTATACAACACACACACACACACACACACACACACACACACACACACACACACATTTAAAAGTCCATCTCCAAAATCTAAAATTTAAAGCTTCATCCTGTCACGCCCCCAGTCATAGAACACTATTTAGCAAACAGTGTACTGAGCTTCTGTGATAGATAGCTTAGAATCAATAATTTTTAGTACATTTCAATTCCTTTTTCATTTCCATTGTAAATTGCACTTGCAGTTGGATTCTTTTTTAAGGTTATCATTCAATTTAAAAGCCCCAAATGCCTCTTGCTTTATGAATCATCCTACCATGGTAACTAAGAATAGGGAACAATAACACTGTATTTTGAAGCAGGGAGCAGGCTGAGGGATTCGACTGTCTAACCTTTATATAACATGTTTCCTGATACATCAATGTCATAAAAGACAGCTAGTGCTTCATTTTAGCAATGTAGCAAGTTACCAAATTTTCTGGATCCACAGGAGTAACAGCTGCAAAGAATCAACTGTGAGATTTCTGAGGCCCACATTGCTAAGATGGACTGCCTCCTGCCAGACATATGGAACTGCAATTGTTTTCATGTGACAGAGATGAATGCATACAGGGCCCAAACTACATGCCATACTATGCACTAATAAACACATTAAGAACACATAACAGTTGAGATAATGGCAATAATCACAAAATAGGCATGTACAAATCCATTAGGAAATGTATATTTTTAAATATTAAAACCTTCATTCTTACAATGAATCTAGATGGGCTACTGCTGATTGATTAAGTAAGAAAGAGTGTTTGTCAGAAGAATTCTGACATTTGGTTTTTATGTTATATGATTTAGTAATGAAAACTTAGTGCCCAATTTGCATTGAGTCAGTAGTTACACAGGACTCTGGAATCTTTTCAGGCTGTAAACTCAGGTATATAAAAGTCTGAATTCTTGCTTTGAAAATGTGCTACAGAGCAAAGTTCTATTCTCTACTTTATATTTAAAATAAATTATAAAAAAATGAAAATCAAAGTACAACATTAGTTTTAAAAGTTAGAATATACTATCTAAGCTTATGTAAAATGAGGAAATTAAAACAAGTTGAAATGAAAAAGAAAACAGTAAGGCAAGCCCCAACATAGACAAAAAAGCAATTCAGCAAAAGTCTTATAAGCTAAGAAATGATTGATAAAATAGCACTAATAAACTAAAATGACACAAAACAAATATATTTGTCATAAAATTGACTAGAAAATTTCAAAGACAAAATCCAATTAATTAAAAATAAGGTTAGCGAGGCAGCATTTGAGTGTCAAATTATAACATCTTCATGCACAGACAATTGTAGACCTTTGAACCAAGTGCGGTCAAATGTGTAACATCTTCCCATTCACAATCTGGACCAGAAGGGCTCCCTGCTGAGGGACAAGCAGGTCATCCTCCCATTAATTCTGAACATGAAAATGTTAGGTTAGTAGGAGACTGAATCCTCTTGGACCATTTAACCAAAATATTTTTAGCCTGGAGGTATTCCTGGGGGCACTATCCTTCAGTGGCTTCTTCCCTCCCAGAGCATGCAAATGTGCCTGTAACCATGATCCAGCAGCAGTATCATTCTTAGAGAAACCAGGGTGCAGAGCAATGGATTTTCCAAACAGGGTAACTGCATGATGCTTCACAGCCACACAGACCCATAGAAGCTTGCAGGTGAATGCTTCTCCTTAGAAAAAAATAGGGGGCGTGTATCTCCCTATGAGTTGTTGATCAGAGGGTTCCTTAGTCTCTCAAAACAATATGAAATATGAAATGTTGTCACTTTATTTGCACACCAGAACTAAACCCTATTGCTAAAGATACCACATACTCTGGTTGCAGGGTATGGAGAAATCAAGTTAAAATTGAGCTGGAAGCTTCCTCACTACTGCAAATATGTGCTATTCAGGCTGCTGGAGGAGAAACGTCATATTGAGTCTTACCCATGAATGAACACGTCAGGCTATACTACTGTCCTGCAGGCAAAGATATGCTCATTTGAGCAATTATGGAATAACTGTTACTGTGGTACCTAAACACTTCCTTACTGCATTTGAGACCTGCTCCATATGAGGAAATTTATTCCTGTTATTTTAATCCTGGTTAAAAGCTTTGTGCTGAGGTGGTTATACGCCCTATGTGGGAGGCTAGTACTGTTGTTTTGCTAAGTGGACATGTTATGTCCAACAAACTGCTTTCTAAGTATGTATGTTTATACCCAAAGTTTAATGTTGCTCTCAGCATTAATCAGAGAAGCTTATTTTTTAGTAGGCACCAGTTCCTGAAGTGTCTCATAACAGGTCTGTGTACTGTGAGTATGTGACTGTTCAGTGGTCAGGCTTAAGTGGGTAATCTATATCATCCTCGCCAAGCTTGAGGAAGATGACGGAAAGCATGCACCAGCCAGAACACAATGAGTACTGTGGAACACCATCTTCAATAAAGGCACCTTCTTTTCATTCATGAAGCCACAGCTTCTGTGGCTGGGCATAAAGAAGCAAAACAAGATTGGGTCTATTAACATTCTTTATGAGTGGAATAGGGGCTCATAAGGTCTCACTCTTCCCTAAAGAGCTTGTGGAATTTAATGGTTGCTGGGGTAAGTGGGGGTGCTTTCTTAAATGGTGTAACTGCTAGTAAGTTGCCCATGCTTTGATAAATAATACTGTGCCAATGCCCATGGAAGCAACCCTCACTGAGTAGAAGGATGGGACAAGTTGGGAAGGAGGGTTTCAGTGGGAGAGGGGCAAGAGAAGGCAGTGTGGGACAAATACGATTACATATATAAAGTTGTCAACTATAAATAAATTAAGATAGTATAATATGTTGAGTTTATTTCTTCCGATATTCCTTAACATTAATGAAACAGCTTCATAAAAATCTTGCTAAATACCTTCCAGTGTGTATCAAGTTTTATACTTTTCAAAGTATCTACCTAATTGTAATAGAGAAATCTTATGATATGGTTGGGCAATGAATGTTGAATTTGTTTTACAAAGAAGAAAGATGAGATTTAGAGAAGATAAGGTGCTTAAGTAAATTTGGTTAATTAAGAATTTCAGACCATTTCTTATTAAAATATATAATTAAATTTATAAACAGAATTAAATTAAATTAAATTAAATTTATAAACAGAATCTTATACTGATATCCCATGTATTCTGATTCATAACTATGAATGAACTATTATTTTATCTTGCTCTTTATATTATTTATGCTACATTGCATGAATATATATCAGATTGAGAATGGCCAAAGTTGAACCTTGAAAACAGACTAAATGTGAATCACTGGGTTTCCCTAATTCTCAACAAATGATTAGGAAAAATATATAATATATAAATATAATATATGATATTATATATAATATAAATTATATACAAAAATGTAAAGCTCAGTGTTTTCAACTACAATCTTCAGATTTTATGTTCATAGAACTTTTTTATTTTGTAATAAGTGACTTTATTTTATCATTATATGTCTATGTGATTTTAATGATGAGTGTAATATAAAATGTATGTAAGTCTTTACGACTGGCACTTTCTACATAAATACTATTAAAAACAAAACCACTAAAAATTGTTTCTAAGGTTATCACATCTCCCCATATGAAAATAGAGACCTGTAAAGTGACTTCCATGGATGAATTTGATAAAGCTAGACCTCTCTTATTAGCGCCTTGCCTGTACTTATAGCTTAGCTATGTCATCTGTTCTTTGACCTAACCTTTCCATGAAAACATTACCGTCAGTCACCTTCTCTTCAACATCAAAAACAAGGTCACAGTACAACCCACAAAGTATCAATTATTCTTCTCCCAGCCATCATGAGTGACTGATACTTCCTTACAAATTATAGAAAATCTCTTCATCTACATAAATTATGATATCCAATCCAGAACAGATTTTCTCCTTCACAAACTCTCACCTAAATCACTTAATATTATAAGCTCCAATATCTGAAAAAGTCCTTTCTACTGTTCTCTCAACAGTCTCATTGGCAAGAAAAAACAAGTTAACTTGTGATCAAGAGATCTCTGGGTAGAGGCCATTGATATAATTTAAATAATAATAATATTTTGATAATGTGTGCAATTTACCAAGTTCAGTTGCCTACAGATGCTATAATGACAATATTTTTTGTAAAATTTTATTAATTTATTTATTAAGGAGGCAGAGAGAGAAGCAGACAGAAAAAGAATAAATATGGGCATGCCAGGGATCACCTCCCACTATATCTGGGGTACTGGGGAATCGAACCTGTGCCTTGAGGCTTTCAGGCTTTGTAAGTAGACATGTTTAACTACTGAGCAATCTCTTCAGTCCCAATGACAATTTTTTTTTTTTTTTTTTTTTTTTTGAGTGAGAAAGAGATGCTAGGCCTCTTACCACTACAAATGAACTCCAGATGCATGTGTCATTTTGTGCATCTGGCTTTATGTGGGTACTGAGAATTGAGTCCAGGCTGTCAGCCTTTACAAGCACCTGTAACCACTGAGACATCACTCCAGCACTAATAATATTTTCAGTAGTCCTGTGAAGTACTTAATACTATTTCCCCTATTATACAGATGAAGAAAGTAAGGTTACAAAGAGTGAAAGTTATAATAAACAATAAATCTAAAATTAAACATGTGTACTTTTGTAAAAGTTCAAAGTTCTTCTAGTACATTACTTTAACTAAGTATATGTAGGAAACGTTCTTGAAAAATTAGTAAGCACATTAGAAAATTGTGTGTGTGTGTATGCTAAGAAAATCCATTGGATAGCAATTTATTCAGAGATTGGCAAAAAAAAAAAATTGTATGGGGAGAGAAACAGGAAGTTGCATGCTAAGCATACTCAAATATGTCAGTTAACACAATTAGGTACTTCATGCTCAATTAGGGAGTACAAAGAAAATTCAGAGAAAATGACTACTACAACACAATAGGTTAGGCTAATCTTTGAGTCTCTTTAGGTCAGGAAGGATCATTGGACATATATCCACAAACATTCCCTTCCTTAATAACTTCATTAATTATGAGTATAGATGACAAAAGAAGGAAAAGGTCACTTTCTGTTTGTGAGTAAGCTAATTCTCCCCATGGCTCTGCATCCCTGCTGTCTTCCCATTAGCAGCAGCTCATGTTCTCCTGTCTCCCCTTACATGATCATTAAGGCTAGAGTTTTGGAATACATTTAAAAAATTATTACTTATTTGAATAGAGAAGACGAAAGAGAGAGAGAGAGAGAGAGAGAGAGAGAGAATATATGAGCATGCTAGGGCCTATTGCAACTGTAAACAAACTCTGGATGCATGTGCCACTTTGTGCATCTGGCTTTACATGGGCACTAGGGCTGCAATCTTTTTTTTTTTTTTTTAATATATAGCATACATGTCTAGAGATTAGGATCTACATATTTATTTCAGGAGATCCTTACATTTAATTGATATTGATGATGATTTCATATCCACTGAAGGTGGATGAGTTTAGCTATAAGGCAATTGGTGCTAAGGGGAATTAAAAATGTTTGTACCAACTTATATATATTTTAACATCATGGAAAGCTTTGATAGACTATGAAAATATTTCATGAAAAGTCAGCCATTTTCATTCCCCTTTAGGTAGTAAGTTATAATGCGATGTAATAAGAATTTTACATATTTGTTATACAACTAAATTCAATAATAAAATAATAGGAGTCTGAAATTACACAGGATGCATTTTGGTAGACAAAGATGAAACCAAATATCTTGTGAGATTAAGAACTGGGCTATATTTAGAAATAATATACACATTATGTCCTAAACTGAAAGACTTACATGAAGGATGGAATCCAATCTAATTTTTAAAGTGATTGCAATGATAATTCTATTAAAGAGCAGCTAGTTCACAAGCACATGAGTTTTACTACTGGAGTGATGAAGCCACAACTTAATCATGGGAAAATGAGTAATCACACCTGAGACATAACAATATAGTCTTCTCTCAGAACATCCAAGTATTTTACTACTTAAAAATGTCATGGAAAGCAGACTATCAAAAACCTATTTCACAGCATTTTGACTAGTCAAGGACATTGTATTTAGGGAGACCAAATGGGAAAAAAGAAGTAATACCATCAAAGATACACATTTTGTGTGGATGCACACCCCTGTAATCCCAGATACTGAGGAGGCTGAGGCAAAGAGAATAAGAAATGTGAGAGAAGACTGGGCAACTTAGAAAGACTCTGTGTAGAAAAAAAAATAGGACAAAAAAATTGGAAATGTAGCTTAGTGGCATTATTGCCTAGCATTCATAAGAATTTGGATCTTATCTCCAGTACTGAAATAAGAGGTGGCAATATGCTAATATATATTTTAAATGAAATTTCTTCCCACTGTGAGATGAGAACTGTCATTTTTATTTATTATTTATTTGACAGAGAAAGAGGGAGGGAGAGAGAGACAGAATGGGTATGCCAGGGCCTCCAGCCACTGCAAACAAACTCCAGACACCTGCACCCCCTTGTGCATCTGGCTAACGTGGGTCCTAGGCAATTGAACCTGGGTCCTTTGGCATTGCAGATAAAGGTCTTCAGCGCTAAGCCATCCCTCCAGCCTGCTAATATTTTTTTATTTATCCAAACTATTTGCTTTTCCCAGTCTGTAAATAAATAAATAAGAGTAAATTTTATATCCAAGCTATTCATTAAAAAATTAAAATGTAGCATATACTTTCCCAAATCTTATAAGTGATAGGACACAGATGTATGTTCACTTATGACAAAATGATTTCAAAAATAATTTTTCTGGTAGTGATTTAGAAAGAAGTAATTATGGTTTCGAATCCTCGATAGTCATAATTGCATGATTGTTGACTTGTATACTCATGATCTGTAGAATTCATAAAATACCAATTAATGAAATTATCTTATGTTTAATTATATACCACTACTATAGGAGTTAATTGTTGCTCAGAACTAGTGTAAACAATTAAGTCGATCTCATGGCTAATACTGGGTGTTTTCCTCACACTATTAAGATGTTTGAAATGACCCCATTGTGGCTCAGGGAAACTCGCAGAAGAGGGGGCGGAAAGATTGTTAGAGTCACAAGTTGGGGCATTATGCACAGAGACTGGGGCCTATCCACCAGAACTCTTGAGCAAACTCACAATGCACGATCCACATTCCCCATTGATGGGGGCCCCTTTGAAAGTGGGAGGACGGGGAGGAGGACAATGGAACCAATACTATGAATGTAAAATCAGAATAATATAAATAAAATATATATATTTAAAAAAAGATGTTTTGAAAACTTAGAATTTTCAAAAATGGACGCATTGTCTTATAATGCAGGACATTAACTTGGAGCTGAGTGCAAACAGCCTATGAGCTGGAAATATGTTTAGAGTACATCCCTTGGATCCCCACTATGTTACTTGCATACAGAATATGACATAAACTAGCATATGTGAGGATTTAGTAGAAAACTTCCCGAAGAGCAGAAGAGGGATTTTTTGCTAAAAAGACATTGTCTTTACCATTCCTGTTAGCTTTCTGCAATCCACCTTCACTTCTATAGCTTCCTGGTAAATTGTATCATTTATGCATTAGTATGCCTGTAATTACCCCACATATTCTGACCCTCTTGAAATAAGACAACTATCTTTCTTATTTATTTTGGAAGTGTTTGGCAAATTGAGAGTTTAAATAACCTAAATGACAGCAACATGCATACTTGTCTCTGGGATAATGGATGAAATTTAAAGCTAGATAAAACAAGTTGGAAACATCTAACAAAACAATCATAACACAAATGTACTCCAATAGCAGATTATACAGTCTACGCTCTGCTAGGAAGTTTCTTAACAAATATTTGTCAATTTCACTCATGGCTAGTGGCATATTACCATTCCTTCACTGAGCGTGCGTGAGGGAATAACATCAGGAAAACCATTTCTAAGCCAGACCTCCTTAATTGCAGGATGAAGGTAATAATGAGTATGAAGGCTTTAGGACACCTTGTGATTCTCCCAGCAGGGAATACTAAGTACAAATAAAGTTTCATTGTAAAACATTACTTTTCACACTTAATAGAAATGGATGAATGTACTCATTCAAAAGAGTACCCCATTTTACTCAGGCCACAGAGAATAAGCAGGACCACATTTCCCAGTAGAACTAAATTAAAATTGCATTCTTTATGCATTTTATTTATACTAGGGCAGGTATATCAAGTCCATAAATATAAGCTTCAACAACTTCAGAATATGCTTACCGGGACAAAGAGCAATATTACAAGGTTTGTGATGAGTCTCTGGTCCTTCACAGGGCCTCCCTCCATACTGAGGAGGGGTGCAGGACCTGGTTCTCGTTCTTTGGCCTCGGCCACATGTGAACGAACACAAACTCCATGGTGACCATTCCTCCCAAACTCCATGGACTGTAATAAAGCAAAGAAGCTTCAACAACAAAAGCACAGAGGGAGTTTTTTTTTTTTTTTTCTTTATAATTAAGAATAAAATTTGTCAGAATATATGCAGATATTTGGAAAACTAAGTTATAATAAAATTCCTGTCTAAATTTTAAAACTTAATTTTAAAATTTATTAAATAATAGATAACTATGCATATTTTATGCATTTGAACCATGAACCTTGCTATTTATCTTTTGTTACTTTTAGACAGGACTCCTCCTTTATGTTAAAAATCTTATAAGTTATTTTTAAGTGAGATCAACTAGATTGAGTAAAGAAAATTAAATTTCTCATAACAAAGGTAATCATCTAGAGTTAAATTTACATTTAAGTAGCTAAGGACCAACTTAATTCTTCTAGTATCTGTGAAGTTTCTAAAATAAAGACATTTGTGTTAGAAAAACTAAAAGATAAGCCAACACCTGGTGGCATATATTTTAAATATTTCTCCCTAAAGATAATACTTTAGAAAATAAAAATATTTTGTTATCTTAAAATTAGGGGTATAAAGTCATCTTCTTTTGAACAGGAGAACATTTTAATCACTATCTACTCTCTCTGCTCTCAAGCTGAGGTATAAGCATGGCGACCTCTTCTAATTCCCAGGAAACCTGAGTACTTTTCCTCCTATGATAGATTGATGGAAGTAGAAACTATCCTAATTTTCATTTTTCCAAAAAGAATAAATATATAGCATTATGATTAATATAAGTATGGCTATACAAATACAGCTAATCCCTCACTATACTCAACTCAAACTTTACCACAAGCAGCAATATAATTTATGTTCCTTCATAATGAATGTTGAATGCCATGTGAACCAAGTATTAATAGCTTTTACAAAAGTTTAAATCCCTTTTCTGAATGCTCAAATCACTGATTTCATCTCACTTTTTAAAGGCTTTTGGAACAGTGAGTAATAGCATCTCACAGATAATATAAACAAACAAAACAACAGGTAGAAGAAAAAAATACTTAAAATCTTTCTGTCTTGACTGCTGCTCTCACAATTAAAACCTACAATCCCCTGGGGAATACCATTAATCACTCTGAGTAAGGTCCTCAGTGGAATGGTGGCAGGGAGGAGGGAAATGGTACTAGCACATGATGTGTCCATACAAAGTTCCTAGTTAACATGATTCAATAAATAAATGTGAAGATCAAAGTACAGGAATGATGAATTAAAAAAAAAAAACAAAAAACAAACAAACAAAAAAAAAACCTGTCTTGATGGTGAAGTTCTTAGGACACTAAAAAGTTCCATGTTCATGGGTGAAGTGATACTCTCTCAGAAGTGTAAGGGACAAGAAAGTTATGGGAGAAAATGAAACATTTATATTCCCTTTTCTCTTCTACAATGATATGGATAAGCCCAAATCCATGTAAAATGGAAGTGATTAGTAGCTATGATATATATAGAACTTTCTTGATGCATATGTTGACAAAGTTGTCACTTAACAGCCGAACTCAAATTGGCAAATGCATTACCACATGGTGAGATTATTTAGCATTTTACTCTCAATTTTACTCTCAGTTTTCAAGAAGATGGCATATTGTCATTAACAATAACATTATATTTGATCATTCCACAGTACATGTACTTCAAAACACCATGAAGTACAAGTTAAATATATATAATTTTGCATGTCAATATAAACATGAATGAATTTCACAAATATGACATCTTTAACAGTGAGGCATATGATTTCCTCCCACTTATGTTTTTAGTTACTCCAACTTGTGAAAATATGTTCAAGTATTAAAATTTAGAGTATTGTTCAACAAAAATCGCTGGATGGTTCATGAAAATTGCCGGGAATTCTTTTAAAAAATAATATAGAGCCGGGCGTGGTGGCACACCCTTTTAATCCCAGTACTTGGGAGGCAGATGTAGGAGGATCGCCATGAGTTCGAGGCCACCTTGAGACTACATAGCAAATTCCAGGTCAGTATGGGCTAGAGTAAGACCCTACCTTGAAAAACCAAATAATAATAATGATCATAATAATAATAATAATATAGAGGCAAAGTACAAGAGAATGGGAATTTTTTTTAATTTTTATTTTCCTCATGAAAATCTGTGAAAAGCAAAAGCAATGTGTATTCATTGATATTAAAATAACTAATGTCCTATTTAGCTATTGCACTATATGAACTATATATATAGGTTCACTCAATGTACAATATATATATATATATGCACACACACACACATTTAGGCACATTTCAATTATGGCAGGGTATTTTAAAAGTAATTTTCACTAGTACATTTTGTTATTTTAAATTTATATTTTTATCAATTTTGTGTTTCTTTTCTGTTATTAAATCTCCATTTAATAACAAAATTGTGTGCTCTAAATAGAGTATCAATGGTAATACATCATATTCCTATAACTGGCTTTGTTTATTTTCTATAAAATTATTAGAAAGCTCTGGTACAGTGTTGGAAAAAGAAAGCAGCAAAATGGACATTTATTTTTTTCTTCATGAGCCTAAAAAAATGCTGGTTAGCCCTGGTAACTTAGTTAAATCATGAAATAGAAATCCTCACGAACCAGCATTACTTAGCATTGTGTGACAGTCTTTATTATCATATGGCAAGGTTTCATGACTCAATTACATCATTTTAAAAAGAGGGTTTTTTTATTTGAAAAAGAAAAGAGTAAGACCTTTTTAAAATTTTAGATATGATTCAATTGGCAAGAAATTATGTTATTCTTTATAATATTTATATGTGCTATTCATTAGATTTATGTTAAAGATTAGATTTTACTTAATTAAATTTTAAAATATAACTTCTTTTATTTTATAGTTAAATATGAAAACCTACAAATTATCTAGTCGATTTAAAAATGATACTAATAAAAGCATTCAACTTCAATCAATTTACTTCATTTTTTATAGTTTTCTTTTTATAAAAAATACTTTGTCACCAGTTATATAACCACTTTGTGTTGGCCAGACATGAAATAAAATGTGTACAATACACAGAATATATGATTAACACATTTTGAAATATATTTGAATGCTCTTATGATTTAGATTGGGTTGTATGTAGAATGACATCTTAGGTTGGAGAGATTGCTTAGTGGTTAAGGCACTTGCTGGCAAAGTCAAAGGACTCAGGTTTGATTCCCCAGTATCCATGTAAAACCAGATTTACAGAGTGGCACATGTGTCTGGAGTTCATTTGCAGTAGCTAGGGGGCACTTATGTACCCATTCTCTTTCTTTTCTCTATGTGCCTCAACCTCTCTCTCCCTCTCTCTCTCTCTCTCTCCCCTCTCTCAAATAAATAAATAAATAAATGAAGTATTCTTTTCCTTAGTAATAATGTATATGACAACTGTGACATTTACAAATAAAAGCCCAAATCATTCTCAAACCCAAATAAACTTCATTCAGCAGAGGAAGATTCATAAATTCACATCAGTGGTTCTCAGCCAGAGGTGAGGTTCCCCCTGGGAGACATTCTTGCATGCTACAGTTTGGAAGGTCAGATGTTAATTGGCATCTTCTGGGTTGAGGCCAGGTATGCGGGTAGGTACTCTTAGTGCGCAGAGCACCCCTGCTCTGAAACCAAGATTTATGGGCACAGAATGCTGATATTCAACTGGCAGAGGTTGAGGACCTGAGGTAGACCATGAAACTATAAATCAGCCTTGGTAGTAAATATCTCAATGGATGCAACTGTCTACCTTTCTCAGCTTCCTTGTATGCATTCCATGCTTTTCTACTGTGAGTAATAAAACTGTTAACAAGAATATAATACTGTGGTAGTTTGAACATATGTCCCCCAATATATTTAGTGTTTTATTAGTTCCTTGTTTGCATCTGCAGCCACCTGGCTGGAGGCAGTATCACTGGGCGGATCTTAAGTTGTGGTGGTGGGTTTGAGATTCCATTGTAAAGATATGCAAAGTGTGCTTAGTGGGAATTCCTGAAGTGTGCTGGGCTGTGTGGCTGGTGGCTTTTCTATCTCTTGCCTGGTCCTATAAGAGCAGGCCGCTTCTCCTGCCATTATGGAACTTCCCCTGGATCTGTAAACTTCAATAAATAATATCCCTTCCTCCATAACTGTGCCTGGTCTGGAAGTTCATGTCAGCAAACCTGAAGCTGTCTGCAACAAATACCAAAGCAAAACCTTTACAAAAGATCCAATATGTTAAATATGTATTAAAATAACCATTATGCAAATTAAGTAAAAATAACTAATTTAAACACTATTAATTATTGTTTTGTAATACAAATAATTTAAGCACACATTTTAAAGCAGTTATCTTAACAAATATTCAATCTATCCTTTCCTCATTCCATGCTCATTAATCAAATGCTACAAAGTTACAATCTCTGTAGTATGACAAGTCTCTTATTGATTTCTCAGGAACTATAAGGGGATTTGTTATTTTATAAAAAAAAAAAAACAAAAAAAAACTTTGCCTTGATTAACATACTAAAATATTATTTTTTTAAGATTCACTTTTTAATTTTTATTTCTCTCAGCCTATATTATGTTGAAAATAAAATGCATACTTTATTAATGTGGTAAGCAAAAATTGAACTCCAATATTTCATAATAATTTTTTAAAACACACACAAAATAAACTCAATTAGAAAAGATGGCTACTTATTTGAAATATTTAAATAATAAAGTTGATAAACTATCCTTTAACTCTGAAAAAAATCAAACTATATCAATGACTATTATCTTTCAGTCAACAAACTGATTAATAACAATGTACTTGTATATGAGTATAACTCAACCAAAATTTAGAAAGACAACTAATTTAGATACATGGACTTAAAATGGCTACTTTTAATTGTTGAACATCTTCCATAATTGTAAGGATAAAAGTTTTAAGAATTCATAGGAAGTTTTAAAACCATGGATGATGATTACTCAGTTTTCTTAAGGTGATACAGAAAGAATCAGATGGTGGTACAGAGCTTGACAATTCTGCATGGGAGAGGCATTCCGCTTTTTCCACAGATATTTTCTGTGTCAGTGAAGCATTTGACCAGCATCCTTTGGCAGAAGGGTGAAGACGTCATGTGTCACCATTATAAACGTGATAACTGGTGATTGGAAAGGAAGCTTTGAATGAAGAATTGTAGAAAGCACATTGGGCCCCAATAATATTGCTACTAGGGAATCCATTTGCCATTAGAATCTATCCTTGTTACGTTTAAATCACCTTGACATTAAATTGATACTGATGAGAGAAATTTATATGGCAATTGTAGCTTAATTCTCTATTGACACTTTTCTCAATACAAGAACATGACTCTGCAACGTCTCATGGAAATACTTTAAGTAGGCACAAGCATTAAGTATTGTCCCCCACAACCCTACCCTACTCTTACTCAAATAAAGATCCACAGAATTTATCCGTGTGGCATGAATATTTTATTTCTAATATACAGATCTCCTTATTTCTTCTTGTGGCTGATGTGGCTGGAATGTGTTTGCTCTATAAATCTTGTTTGTCATCAACTTTATTAATGTCTTTTTTCCTCCCGTGATCTTTTTTTTTTTTTTGCTTTTCTTTATTTTACATTTCTTTTTCTTTCTTATCTCAAGTAATTCTGGCGTAATCTTACTTACTATTTTTCCTCTAGCAATTTTTAGTCTTTTCTTGTCAACTGTGTCTTTTTCTTTGTATCCTTGGTTTATTTAACTGCAACTTCATGGGCTGCTTTGTTACTTAATTGTTACAAAAGGACCTCATACCTCATTACATCATTCCTCCAACAGCTTCTGCCCACCACTTCCTTTGTATTTATTTCCTGTGGGCTATTTATTAAACCATGTAACACCAAATTTACCATTAGAAACAATTGTAGTGTACAGTTCAGCAGTTTGGGTAATATGCATATGACTATGAAATATATTCAAGCAATTATTATCTTGCAAATCTGAAACTCTACACTATTAAGCAACAACTGTCCTAGAATTACCCCTGATGTTCTTCCATGGCACATACTCTTGCCTTTAGAAGCAGTTGAATCAGCCATCTCTTGAAATGGAGATCACCAGAAGATGTCTAAGAAGGACTCAGCAAGTTATCTATGTGCTAAGCCTTTCATTCAGTAGCATCGGAAAGAGTGTCTAGCATCAACTGTAGCAGTTAGTGTGATGCACTCGTGCATGAAATGATTAGGCAAAACATAAAACTGTAAATTAATAACTTTTATACTTTGGGCCACTTAAAAGAAAGACTAAATGGATCTGAGCAGGAGAAATAATTATAATAATCTTATATGCATCAATTGAAGAACATGACTTTTAGGTAACATTGCAAATGTGATCCCAATTAATAATGTTCTCCTTTTCTCTCTCTACCTCTCTCTCTCAGTTTATACATCAACAGATGGCTGTGATGAGGACAATTACTTCAAGGTAGTTAATAGAATAAAATAACAGTTTGTTTAAGACTATGGTAAATCACTAACTTTAGCAATAGATACATATTTTATTTATACTATTCAGGAAAAATACTTTTTCTAACATATTCACACAGACATTTTCATAATCTAAAGTATTGTAAGATAACTGAATCATAATTTCCTAGAAGTAGATACACAGATTTGAAGGTTATTTGCAATAGAAATATAGTCATTTATCTTACTTCTTGACTTATCTAAAAGGAAAAAATGACACATATAATAAAATGTCACAGTTAAAAGGAATTATACTTATTGACTCTAATTGAATGTCTACACCTGGTTCACATTAAAATAACATTTTTCCCAATGCGTAGCATGACACAAATCAATAACATCCACAGTTGCAGTTGCTGCTAACACTACCTGGACAGAGGGCAGTGTTATTGCAAACCCTTGATTCTCTTAATGGGCCGCTGCAGTGTGTCCCGTAAGGTGATACGCAAGTTCTGGTTCGCACCTGCGACCCTTGACCACAAGTAACTGAGCATGAGCTCCACTGGGACCACTCTTCCACACCAGATTCACCTGTGTGCGAGACAATAAATAAACATGAAATACTGTCTCAAGTATTCACCCATCCAGTAAGCATAATACCAAAACAACATCATGACATTCATGAATCATTTAAACTTAAAAATATGACAGTACATCAAAAGGTAAAAAAAAAAATCATAGAAAAATAAATTTACAGAGGGAGGTATACATTACTGATACAAAGACTGAATTTATTATAATGTTCTTATAGACACCATGAAATTACTAGTCAATATTTTCCAGTAAGAATCACTGTGGAATAGTTTCCATGAAGCCAATCTAGAGTTTGCACATTGATTCAAAGTGAAGCAGGATGCATTTGTAAGCATCTCCTATGGATGTGGTGAGCAGTATTGTAATGATATGTTGTTGTCTTGTAGTGGATAACACCCTTTCTGCTGCCAGGTAAGATGGGGCTC
The DNA here is from genome assembly GCA_036365145.1 of Orientallactaga sibirica. Taxonomy (NCBI): domain Eukaryota; kingdom Metazoa; phylum Chordata; class Mammalia; order Rodentia; family Dipodidae; genus Orientallactaga; species Orientallactaga sibirica. The sequence goes on from JAEOAD010000006.1 coordinate 25,289,854, forward strand.
TGGGAGACTGAGTGCTGCTAATTCTTACTCAGTTCAGATATACACTTTTATTCCAAGTGGATTTACTACCTTTTCATATTATAACCATTTATTTTATGGTATTTTAATAAAATTGTGTTTATAATTTTCCCCACTGATCTAGAGAGGTGATTGATTTTTCTTACTAGAAATGAAATAAAATTCATTTATAATTTCCATAAATTTAATATAGAACTAAAATTTACTCCAAATTTACTCCAGGGCACTGAGAAGCCAATGAATGTCTGGTTTCATTTGCTTTCTGGTAGTTGGATTAATACTGAAGCTATATAGCTTCTTTTAACATGTACAATCATGTTGCAGAAGCATAAAAAGCAAGAATATTAAGACCATAGCAATGGGCTGTTTTCTAATTCTATCCTGGCACTATGTCAAGTATGAATTTAAAACCTGACTTAAAAATTCGCCATTACTTTGTTCCAAATTCAAACTGAGTCATATATGGACTGTAGGAACTATTTAAGTTAAACATTTATTTATTTGGTGAAAAATATTATAGATAAGATATTTCTGAAAACTTTGTGCCAATGACTAAACTGAAAAAAAGAACAATTTAGCTATATTTTACAGGTTCTATCTAGAATTTTCCTTTCAAATATAATTCAGAGGATAGATATGGCAGGCCATTTATGTGTTTTGTTTTGGAAAATGATTTACAATGCCTTTTCATTGCAACTCAAGGCAGCTGTTGTGTAAGTTGATATTCAAGGACAGACGGAGTTTGGACCTGACCATAATTCAACACACTGATTCCTATAGTGAGAAATATGTTGCAAAATTTTTTTAAAGTCAGCTGATATAAAATGTGTGTTTGATGAGGTAGCTGATTTTATATTCTTGTATAATCTATTTCCTCAAAGGTTTAGAACAAATCAAGTTGTAAGAAAGCACTGGCTAAAGGCACTTTCTTATCATGCTTATGGAAACATTTGTTCTGATACCAACCTAATTTATGCACTAAGAGGCATAGAAAACACCTCACTGATAACCTGGATATATATCATGAAGATACCTGGTGGTAATTGGGATGACAAACTACATTAAATAGGACTTCTTTTAAATCTTGGGATCAGTGTTTAGCTTGAAGTATTGCACAGATCATCTTTGAATATTTCATTATTTTTTACCTTTATAATTAGTATATAACTATTTTCATAAGTATCTCTTAGCATGAATGTTTGAATATTTCATAATTCACTCTTTTATATTGAGTAAAAGGTAAGCAAAACAAAAGTCATCATTTTATAAGCTTAAAAATATGACAGTGGTTAAAAGTATTCACATAAAAATGTATAAATGCACATATATATTTAGTAATGAAAAAATAAGCTTGAAGTTAGAAAAAATATAATGTATTTTTAGTGATATCACAACTTGTTTATGATGAGATTGAGAATAAATATTATGGCTATATGTTATCAATCACAAAGTCAGAAAGTTATAAAAAATGTGAATTCTAAATATGAAAAGATGGTAATGAATAAAATTAGTTCTATTTTTGCCACAAACGCAGTTGTTTTTGTTTTTGTTTTTTTTCAGTGATTTTTTTTAAACATTTTTTTTTTTTTTGAGGCAGGGTCTTTAGCCCAGGCTGACCTGGATCTTAATCTGTAGCCCCATGCTATCTTCAAACTCACAGTGATCCTTCTACTTCAGCCTCCTAAGTGCTGGGACTAAAGACATGCACTACCATACAGTTGGTCTTTCTCTCACATTGGTATAATCACAGAAAAAAAAAAACAAACAAACTTAAATTGAGCAATGAATTGGGATCAAGAGAAACTTTAAAATAGCATTTTGTATTAACTTTGGATATTTGTGTGTCTTCTGAATATATGATGCTACATGTTCATACAAGATGAACAGTACTGTCTGGTTATGCGATGCTGATACTGAGGGCTAGGAAATGATTTCTTCACACTCCCTCAAACTGATAGTTTGTTTTGTGGATCAAAATTAAATAAAAATACATGCATACAAAATGCATGTAAAATGGTTTTGAAAACTGAATGAAATTTTGTAAGTAAAATAAAACTTTACCTACCAATATAATCTTGTCATCATTGAAATATTTTCACACAAGTGATATTTTCACTGAATTATTTTTTTATTCTAACCTGCTATTTAGTTTTCCTACAAGATGTGAAAGCTATTTGCATTGAACACATTGGGACATTGTGAGAAAATTCTAACATACTGGCTAAAATATATTTTTTAAAATATTCAAAGACAGAAATAGTAAAATGTAAAAAAAGTACTGGAATAAATCATGGGGAAAAAAACAGAAAAATACTGCAACTGGAGTGACAAGAATCATATTTGATGGAAAGCTACTCAATATCGGCTGTATGACATTGAAAAAGCCAATTTATTTTTTTCAACTTCTTCATCAATATATCTACCTCAACATTTATTTGTGAAAATCAGGTAATGTAATGTGAAGGAGACTATTTTAAATGGGAAACAAGATGTTAACATAATGTTTTGCTAGTATGTTAAAACAATTGTATTAGAAACACAAATTCAATTTTATATTTTATATTTTGAATAACATGTTATATATACCTAATATAGGCTGTTTAACCCATTTTAATAAGGTTACTTTTCTACACTTGTTAAGAGTTCTGTATATTTTTATGTTGCTACAAAGCATCAGTAAATATAATTGTCCTAGTAGGAGCTTGCTAATATTTAAATTGGATGTTTCCTTAAATTTCTGTATTATATCATTTCATTAACTGTAAACACAGATTCTATCTTAGACTATTAAGGTTTGTTAATTCATGTTCACACTGGGATATCTCAGTTACTAGAATAATAAAACTCAATTTTTTGGTAAAGTAATTCAACTTTATTATTTTATAAATATATACCTAATAATCATCTATTTTCTTTTTTCAGTTTTTCCTCTTGTAACATTCTTCATTCTCTAGTTCCTTGTTACAAATTATATGTGTATATATATATATTTTTTTGTAATCTCAGTACTTTGATTATACAAATAGACAAGTTCTATCAAAAATCTTGACTTTTACAAAATTTCACAATGAAACTTTTACTTCTGTTCAGATATATCTTAATATCCAAAGAAAGCATTCTGAAAATATGTATGTAAATATTTTATTTTTATCTTGATAAATTCCTTGTATCAAAACTAAAATTTTAAAAATTAAGTAATGACATACGTTTTTAGTCTTAGCATTATAATTTAACACTAAAATAAGCTTTGCACTTCAATTATAAAATATTGCCATTTCATTATATTTAATAAATGTTAAAGCAACTATTTGCCTATAGTATTTTTGCTTTTAAAAGTAGTAGTGAATATTATGCCTCCTAAATTCAAGAATCCATCAATATTTTTATAGTTTTAAAGACACTTATGGGTCGATTTAGCCACTGTTTCATCTACTTACCATATCATATGTTAGTACAAATATAGCTCCTAGAAAAACAATGACTAGAAAATAATAAATAAATTTAAAAGATTAAATTGCTAATTCATTTCTAATACAATCAAATGTTCTTGAGATTTGAACTTGTCAAAATGTGTAGTTTTGTTTGTTTGTTTTGCTGAGAATTATGAAGTTATTTGATTTATGTGAGCTGTATTATATAAAGACTGAATTTAAACATAAATATTTAATATTTAATTCACAAACTAGATTGACTACACTACTGGAAATTTAAAACTATTGCTCTCCATTTCACTCCCACATGAATTCCAATTTGTAGGAACGTTAGTGAAGTAATATCTGTTGCCGCTTTGCATAAAGGAAACATCTGTAATTTTACAGCAAGGTATTACAGATGAAGCTGAGGATAATCATCTCAGTGTCTCAGACTTTATGACTCTTTTTGCTGGACAGAATAACATACAGAATTTTGGAATTTTACCTGAACATGGTAATGCACATTTGAACTTGCTCAAAAAGTTTGTAAAAATGTTAATTTTTTTCTTAAATAAGGTGTAATAAAAACAACCCAGACAAGAAATTTTCTTCATTTCATATATAATTAAGGTAAAGATTTAATTATATGTGCATTTGGAGAAAACTTAAAATACATTCTGACACAAATTATACTTCATATCCTGTTCTGAGAATCTGACATTTAAAAAATATTTTTTTTTATTTTTAATAACGTGTCTATTTATTGGAGAGAGAAAAAAAATGGGTGCTTCATGGCCTTCAGCCACTGCAACTGACCTCCCCATGCATGTGTGAACTTGTGCATCTGACTTACATGGATACTGGTGAATCAAACTTTGGTCCTTAGGCTTTGCAGGCAAGCACCTTAACTGCTTAGCCATCTCTCTAGCCATGCAAATAATATTTTAAAATCTATTTCTCATCTACTACCGCAAATTAAATATTTGTATTTTCAGGACATAAACTCAGCTTCAGGGTTCTAAATAGATACTATCACAAGAGCATGTGTTCTGAAGGAAATACACAGTGATTGGGGCAAAGCAGTCTGAGTAACATGTCAGAAGCTGGTCAGGTACTTCAACTTTTCTACTAATGTTAAACACTCAAGATTGTAATGTATACAATGGTATCAAGACACAGAGAAAACTTATCAATTTCAAAAAATAAAGCCAAGAGTCTCACAAGTCTGCCAATGTTTATACTTTTCTTGGAGATGCCCCTTGCATATTCACATATATTGAATTTTAAAATTAATTTAAAAGAATGCAGTTTTCAGTAATAATCTATATTAACATATATATATATATATATATATATATATATATATATATATATGGAGGTTTAAAAGTAATCTGAATAATTTAGCATTAAAATTTTATCAGCAAGAAATTCACATTTGTTATTTAGACTTCAAATTTCTACTATTTAGGTAATATAATAAAACTTCTTTACAAAATCGTATTTTTAACCATAACAATTTCTAACTGAGTCCTATACATTTTAACCATCTAGTAACATGTACAGATAGTATTACATTTGAAAAAATACTCAATATATCAATTATTGTTGCTTTCTTCACTTAAGTCCTATTTAAATTTGAATTATTGAAAATCCTCTATCAAATAATTATTGAAGGAATAATTTGTTGTTTTTCTTTAAATGTTTAATGATACATTTTAGTGATTAATAAACATAAGAAAATAATCCTGAGTAAATACTAAAATGTTCCATACCAAAAACAAAGGAAATCTCACACGTATCTTGTGCACTTGTCATTCACAGCTACTGTATTTATGGACTTTAACTGGTGACAAAAATGGTTCAAAAAAAATCAGCTCCAAAAACTGACAAATGTGCAGCAAAAGATCATGAAAACATGCAGTGGTTTCATTAAATTAACAACAATAAATAGAAAAAATGTAACTAGCGTATTACCAGTTTGTGCCATAAATTTAGCAGCATCAGCTTGCTCCTGAGGGACCCTTTTTTCATGAACAGATCGAGGTCGCTGACTTTTAATTGTATGATCTCCCATCATTCCAAATTCTAAAGACAGAATAAAGGTATATAAAGCTTGTGTGTAGACATTTCTCACAAATTACATTACTGTCTCATGCACTATGTTCCTCTTCATACCTAAAGTTATTAATTAAATCCACAATTCTAACTTCTAAGCTGATCTGCTTGGAATATCTCTAAACTCAAGTTAGAAAACCTATAAACATGAACAGGTTTCAAGAAACAATGACAACATTTAGTAAACGAAACATCAGGTGTCAAGTCAGAGTAATGGATCATCCTATAGCCTTTTCTGAAAATGTTTTTTTTTTTTTTTTTTTAAATGCAAGCTCTATGGTAACTGTTGTTTGTAAGACTGTAAGACAATCCTGACTAGTGGCAGCTTCCTGCTGACTGAATATGATTCACCCACAAATTTTTCAGCTCTTTTTTTATTTTTTATTTATTTATTTATTTTTTTTTTTAGGAACGAGTAATTCTAAGTTTCTTAAGGTAAGTATTCACAAAAAGGTCTATCTTTTCATCTCAAGACAAGAATACTCTTGGTGTCCTGAAAGGCTCACAGAAAATGGTAGGCTAGGTAATCTGGGTTCTCTCTTGCCCTTATGAAACTAATTCCTCACTCTTTCTAACCGCATGTAAAATTGTATTTTCATTTTACATTTTCTTTAAATAATAGAGTGAGTCTAGGTTTTTATTATTTAACAACTTTTAATAGTAAAGCTCCTAATAAAGGTGAAAAGAATCTGTACATAATGGAAAGGCAAAAAAAGGAAGTAAAAATAAGTAGAGGACGAAGGGATAGATGCTCTATAACATATTTCAAAAATTCTATATGCTTAAATAAATCACTGGTTTTGAATTCAGAGTTTTGTGCTTATTGAACTGTTACAGGTAAGCAATTTCAGGAAAACTAAAGCCAAATGTGAAACATTTGCTGCTTCAGAATCATAAGAACGTAGACATTGAATGGAAACTCACAAAGGGAAAGACAACTGTGGCTTTCCCTTGCAGCATGAATATTGTTGAGCTCTTAAGACTAGATCTTTACTATAGAATAAAGATAATTAGTTAAAATTCAAAAGGTGAGAATGAAAATTTTCTCATTAATTTTTTAAAATCTCCTCAGCTAAAAATTTACAACTTGCTTTGCAATATCTTTTTTGTAATCAGAATTAAATTAGCCCTTCTCTTTTATGCAATCAAAAGACTAGGAAGTGTTTCTGTCCTTACAAACTCCCACTATCCTATGTCAACTAACAAATCAACTTATAAGAAATGACTTCTAGATATTCCACTTAAGAGCATATTTCCTGAGAAATGTTTTTAAAAATCTGTGTGTTTGTTTCTTGACAATTTAGGCAATACCAAAAATAAAAAATGGAGCTTTACATGTCAGTTGATTTGATCCTGCAAATCTATCACTTTCTATTGCTGCCAACATGATTTTCTTCATTTATGTGAACAATATGCAATGCCTAAACCATCTTTCCTTCCTTCCTTCCTTCTTTCTTTCTTTCTTTCTTTCTTTTTTTTTTTTTTTTTTTTTTTGGTTTATCAAGGTAGGGTCTCACTCTACCTCAGGCTGACCTGGAATTCACTCTGTAGTCTCAGGGTGGCCTCGAACTCATGGTGATCCTCCTACCTCTGCCTCCCAAGTGCTGGGATTAAAGGCGTGCACCACCACGCCTGGCTAAACCATTTTTCATCATCTTAATAAGAAGAATCTGATTACATATCATTTAAAGACTTTGGAAAATGGCTATTTAGAAAGTATTGTTTATATTCTTATTCAATATTACATATTTAAGTGTTATGCAATTGTAATGTTTCTGGATCTAAAACAGCAAAACAATTACTAATACTAAGATGTTATTAAGATTATGCTTCAATTTCATCACAAAAGCATAATTTATATTGCATATGCTGCATGTGTACTTATCACTTTCAGTATTTACATCATAGTATAAATTTGCATAATTCAGCTTGATGCTCAAATGCTCACACTAACACAGTAAGGAAATTTCAGTACCAAGAATGCATAGGATACAAAAAAAAATGTTTTACCTTGTATCTATAATGTTTAAATTACACAGTAACACTATATAGAATGTATTAGTGCAAATATGGTAAAAGAACATGCAATTTATCCTCTAAGAAAAATAATGCATTGTATAGAGGGTTATGATCCAAAAATTTAGGTACTGTCAGATAACTGTAGAGTAATTTTAACAGTATCACATTAAATTTTCATGATTTGTGAAATATAAACACAAGTCAAGAATTTAGTTTTAACATAGATTTTAAGTACTTTATATAATATTATTAGTCAGAATATGCATTATATAGCTCAAAATCTTAATAATACAAATGAAGTTTCAACACTCCACAGTAATTACTGCTTATAAATAGTCATATGAGCATTAGTGCTGATATCTCACCCTAGGATACAATATTTAATACAAAAATTATTTAGATATTTATGGATATAATTATATATTTCAGATATAATCAAATGTTTAAAATGGAATTATTGATTACTGTAGGCAATATAATTTAACTGACAAATTACTTTTTTAAAAAGTGAGAACTACCTTTTATTTTTTCAGTTCTGGTATTGAACCTATGGCATTAACATATGTTAGTCAAACATGCTACTATTGAGCTACATCCTCAGTTAAAAATGAGAATTTATATGTGGCCCTATTACAGGTAAGTTCTCTATTTTTAGCTGAAAAAAACACTATAAAGGTATTCACAAAAAATTTTCAAAGTCCATTGATACAGGTTTGAAAAAGTCAAATTTAAATGTGAACTATGAAAAATGTTAGCTACCCAAGTCTCTCTTTTTATTTTTGTGTGCTTGTGTGTACGTGTGTGTGTGTGTGTGTGTGTGTGTGTGTGTGTGTATGCATGTGCATAAGTGTAAGCCTGTGTTTGGAGGTCAGAAGACCACATGCAATATCATGCCCAGAAACACCACCCAACTTCCAGCTTTTTGAGTCAGAGTCTCTATTGGCCTGAAGTTCACGGATTACACTAGACTGGATGACCAGCATGCCTCAGGATCCTCTTTTGTCTTTGTTTCCTCAAAACTGGGATTACAAGCATAGGTCACCATGCCCAGAATTTTTATATATGTCCTAGGGCTTAAACTCAGGTCCTCATGCTCCCAAGTGGCAAGCACTTTATCTATTGAGTCATCTCCCCAGCCTCCAAATAAGTTTCTCACTAACATTTGCATCCCAATGTGTTTAAGAATAACAGTCTTGTTTGTCTAATGGCTGTTATCAGTAGTAAGATTTAAGGATGGATGTTGTTTTCATATCTTACCACAGGGCACTTTCAAAACATGTATGTTTATTCTTTATGATGGTGCTTCTTTTTCCTTTCTAATGAACAATGGCCAATTGAATCATTCAAGCCTCTGCACTAGTATTCTCTCATGTGGTGAATATAGCTTACAGTAAATATTTAGCATATTGTGATTTCTGAATAGTATAAATTTTTCATGTATGGTTGAATCATATTCAAACAATTCTGCATTGGCAAAGATCATATACTACATTAGTTACAGAAAGAAAATAACCAAATAAAAATATGGTCTGCTTAGGTGAAAGCAATGACAAGCAAGTTATGAAGTCAAAAAACAACAACCAAAAAAAAAGGATAGCAATATATTGCACATATGCAAATGAACATGGCTTATGAAAATAGTTACTTCCTCTATCTTCATGGTGATGATATCAATGGGGTGGTGGATAAACAATTGTTCGTGTGTAAAACAGAAATGACTCATATGACTTGCAAGTTTTAAGGCTTTTTTCTTTCACTTTGCTTCTTGCCAAAAGTATCAGTTCTGAAAGTACAATGCATGAAAGAAAGATTTTGAAAGCCTTTTGCCTTAAGTCTGTTTTTCCTTTCCTTTTTCTTTTTTATTTTTAGAGTGAGTGAGAGAGACAGAAAGAGAAAGAGAATTAGTGTGCCAGGGCCTCAGCCACTGCAACCAAACTCCAGATGCTTGTGACACCACTAGGCATGTGCAACCTTGCACTTGCCTCACCTTTGTGTGTCTGGCTTCCGTGGGATCTGGAGAGTTGAACATGGGTCCTTAGGCTTAGAAGACTAGTGCCTTAACTGCTAAGCCATCTCTCCAGCCCTTGTTCTTCTTTTTTACTTTTCTTTCCTCATCAGTATTATGTGAATATGAAATCTATACAAATGGGCTTCAGAATCTGGTTAATCAATTATCAGTTATGATGTTTTTGTTTGGAAATCAGACAGTCACGTTTGATTTAATATCTAAACCAAGAGAATTTGTTATATTGCCATGTTTATTAGCTTATAATAAAGCACACCATCTCACCACTATGTAACACTCAGTACTATTCCAAGGTACATATTAGCTTCACATTCTTAGTTGATCTTCATTCCATTTCCACTCAAACCATCCTAGCTTAAGCCATTATTGAGTTTCGCCAAGGTCCCAGAGTCATGCAACATTAAACAAAGCTTTATTTTTAATGAAAATTAATGACTTAATATGCGTTTACCCTTAAAATTAAAAAAAGAAATAAGAACGGAGTTCAGATATTCTAAAGCTCACACCCCAAGGAAACCCACTATACAGGCATGATTGAAATATGTGAAATTAATGAGTTTATTAAAATATTAAGCTACCTTTGAAACATTTTATATAAATTTTCAAAGTTTAAGTATATTTTTAACTACAACTACTTGATAATATTATCTCCAAAAGAAAATATAACATTATTTTTTGTGTGATACTTGCAATTGAATCCAGAGCCTTGAACCCACATAAATGCTCTACTACTGAGTCATATTCCCTTTTACACAAATATAACTTTTAAGTAAGGCAAATAGACAACTGAAATGAGGTTGCACTTATCAAAATATAAAAGTATAGAATTTCAAATATATTTCTTATTGGCAGAAGAAACATTCTATCATTTGGTTGGCATAAGACAGTAGAGACAAAACAACAAAATTGAATTAGAAAGCAACTAGACATTCTGTAAAAGAAGGTGAGTCAATTTAATACTGTTAGCTTAGAGCCTAAGTTATTGATTTGCTCATTTATTTTTACATTAATTGTAAATAGATGACAAATTGTATTTACATATATAGTTTTTTTTTTCTTTCTTTCTGGGTAATTGGTTGAGGAGATACAAACAGTAAAGAGAAACTCACATCACCAGTTTTTAATATGTTTCTGATTCATGAGTTGTTCTTTTTTTTTTTTTTTTTTTTTAAGTTTTGTACCTTTTGGAAATGTAAACAGACTTGAAAATTGCAGTTTCTCATTTTGTAAGCATTTGTTGAGTGCCTATAGAGATAAATTTTTTATGAAAAGAAAGAACTGAAAGGAAGACTGTGGTCTTTGCAAAGTTATTTCTGGAAGTAACATACTCTCTTAATGAGTATAATTTTTTCAATTGTATACCATTAGCCAATATTATGAAGGCTACTTAAAATACATTATTGATTACAAATATACAAATTCTATTTTTTCTAAAGAACTAGAAAAATAAATAAGCAGAAAGTAGACAACTTTCAAAGAATTCCAGAATGCAATAAACTGACATTATTAGAAAATACTTAAATAAAATTTAAACATTTTAAGCAATACTATAAACATGAGTATTTCATTATTAAAATTTATATATGCAATTGATATTCATTCTTGAGAATTATTTATTAGTTTCATTTCCAGAGTTAGTTACCTGTGTGTGTGTGGACCTAACAAAGATGGTATTCTTCAAAACAGTAACATAGAATCTTCTATACAAAATATTCTCTTAGAAATGATTTATTAGATAGCTGGCTATAACCATTACATAGATAGGCTACTTTACAAGACTTCTAAAAATTGATCAGGCATTAAATCTTCAAATAATCACAATATGGGATGTTTGTAGAAAAGTTTAAAATGTTTAGCATTTTAAATGAAGTTGTTAATTACATAATTTCTAAGAGTATATAAAGGAGGTAATCAAATATATTTAGCATATATACTTCTAGCCAATGATACCATTTTTGTTGCTGTCATTGTTGTTGTTGTTGTTGTCGTTTTTCAAGGTAGGGTCTCATTCTAGCTCAGGCTGACCTGAAAATCATCTTATAGTTCCATGCTGGCCTTTAACTCACAACAGTCCTCTTAAGTCAGCCTCCTTAGTGCTGGGATAAAAGATGTGCACCACTACACTGGCAATGGTGCTATCTTTTAATCTTTAGTTCAAAGTAGAAGTACTGAAATAATTTCCATAAAGATGGGCTTTTTATTTTTTAACAGAATTCTTGGAACATGTATTTGAAAATTACATGTCAAAATAATGGCAATAACTTAAGGAGTTTTGGATATAAACTTGTATATCATGAGTTTTATACTTATCCTTTCTGTTTATTGGGAAAGATTAGCAAGCTGGAACTACTCTTTTATTTAAGAAATCATAAATGAACATGTATTTGATTACTTCTTATCTTTGTACATTACCAAATTACTGTTAGCCAGAGGAAATGGTTTGTTAAAAAATATATTATTAATTGGAAACGAAGATGATAAATACACAAGCACATAAGTGATACATTCTATTCTACTTGCTAAACCAGACTCAGAGATTCTCCTTTCTCCATGGCCGCAGCAGTGGGATTACAGGTACCTGTCATCACACTGTGCGTTTTACGTTGGTACTGAGAACAAACTTCATGCTTGCTAGGCAAGTGTTTCATAGACTGAGCTATTGTAGCAGCTTTTTAATACTTGTGCAGCAGAAAAACCTTCTATCTAGCAGATTTATAAAAGATTATTGCTAACATAGCCTGATCAGGTCTCACAGAATATTCACTATAAGTAAACTGAAGTGTCCCTGGCTGAAATATAGAGAAAGGATTGGTTTATTTCCTGTCAGGTTTTCTGACATGTAAAGGGATCTTGTGTACACAGGTTTCCAGAGAGAGAATCTCTAGCTGTGACACTGATAGAGACTTGACTTTCAGGCATCCCAGGGAGAAAAGCAGAAAAGAACAGAATATAGCAGATGAACCAAAATGATGACACTAGAAACAAAACACAAAAACAGACACCAAAGTGAATGAATCAATTAGTTTTGATGTGGAAGCTAATTTCTGTGAAGGGAAAAGAATTGGTCTAAATCGTGAATAAGCATCTTAAATTTGAGGCTAGATAATATGAAGATTAGAACAGCAGGATGTTAAAGAGATGGGAGAAACACAAGGTGATAGTTTTTTATTTGAACATAAAATATGAGAAAGGAGGCAAATTGTGTTCTTGGACATTAAGAGGATGGAGGGAATGGAGTAGGGAGTCACTTGTGCTTTACCAGGAACCTTGGAACTAACCTGTCTGATTTTTTCTTAACGTTTTTTTTAATGTTAAAGATGTTAAGAGATTTCACCAAGAGTTGACTCAAAACGTCAATTAAAAATATGTTACGTTAGTATAAGAATAGAGAGTAGATAGTAATTGTACTGCCTCTAATTTCCCCTTCTAAAAGGTGCCTTAAATTTTCCATATAACTGAGGAGGGGGGGAGACTTGATAGGCAAATTTCTGATAGTTCCTAGCCTGTACACAGCTAGGGATTACCCTGTTAAGTACAGAACACGATTATACATTCACACACTGGCAACTCTCAACAGACTGAAGAAGGGTGATTTTGTCTTTGGATATTTAGGTCCAAACTGTTGTCCACAAAAACAACCGGCCATGCTTGATATAAGAAAATTCATGCTTTAAAACCAATTACTCTTGGGCTGGAGAAATGGCTTGGTAGATAAGGCATTTCTCTGAGAAGCCTAAGGACCAGGGTAGGATCCCACATTACCCATGTAAGCCAAATGCACAATGTGGTATATGCCCCTGGAGATCATTTGCAGTGGCTAGAGGCCCTGATGCACCCATTTTCTCTCTTCCAAACAAATAAATAATGTAAAGGAAAAAAAAAAAAAAAAACTACTCTCTTTACTTTGAGATATATATGGAGAGAGAGAGAGAGAGAGCGCGCAAGAAAGAGACACACAGAGAGAGGGAGAGAGGAGAGATAGAGAATTGGCATTTCAGAGCCTCAGCTACTATAATTGAACTTTGAACTTCAGATGCTTGCACCACCTAGTGTGCATGTGTGACCTCGTGCTTGCCTCACCTTTGTGCATCTGGCTAGCATGGGATCAAGAGAGTTGAACATGAGTCCTTAGGCTTCACAGGCAAGCACCTTAACCACTAAGCCATCTCTCCAGCCCTAATTTGATATTTTGATGGGTTCTACTATCATCCATAAAATGGTACTGTAGATTTGTCAAGAATTTGTAATAAAATAATTCTTTATGATTTTAAGTTAATACTCATGTTCATATAACAATTATACACTTGTCAAACTCTCGCATATTATAACAGTAAACAATTGAATTGTATAACTTAAAGCAACATTACTGCATATATACTAACTGAAATAATTAATAAGATATTCATGAATACAATATTTACTTATTTAATTATTATTATTTTGTTGTTTGGTTTTTTGAGGTAGGGTCTCACTGTAGCCCAGGATGACCTGGCACTATGTAGTCTCAGGGTAATCTCAAACTCATGGCAATCCTCCTACCTCTCCCTCCCAAATGCTGGGTTTAAAGGTATTCACCACCATGTCCAACATGAACACATTATTTAAATAATTTTATAAGTAATTAGATAAATAGATAATCTTTTTTTAAATTTCATTTATTTATTAATTTGGAAGCAGAGATAGAGACATAGATATAAATAAAGAAAGAGAGAGAGAGATGAAGAAAGAATGCGCACACCAGGGCCTCTAGCCACTACAAATGGCCTCCAGATGCATATGCAACTTTGTGCATCTGGCTTTACATGTGTACTGGGGAATCAAACCTGAATATTTAGGCTTTGAAGGCAAGCACCTTAATCACTAAGCCATCTCTCCAGGCCCATTTTTTTTTTTTTTTTAAATAAAGCACTTGTAACTAAATTTTGAGTTGTAAGATCTCAAGGTTTATTTTTGGCACCAAAAGGAGAGAATTGTTTTTTCTTACATTTGTCTTTTATCTGATCCATTATGTTCACACAGAAATTGCCTTTGGAGAATCTATCAAAGTTGGAACCAAGTGTTCTACACATGCCTCATTATATTTCTTTAGCTTATTGCATGATGCCATGACTTAAAGCAGTGTCCTTTATAGTAGACCTGACTTTCTTTTTTTAAAGTTATTTTTATTTTTATTTATATATGTGAGAGTGACAGACAGAGAAAGAGGGGGAGAGAGAGAGAGAATGAATGGGCGCACCAGGGCCCTCAGCTCCTGCAAGCGACATTGTGCATCTGACTTACGAGGGTACTGGGGAATCAAGCCTTGAACCCAGGTCCTTAGGCTTCAAAAGCAAGTGCTTAACTGCTAAACCATCTCTCCAGCCCCCAGACCTGACGTTTTAACTGAAAATGATTCTAAGTCATGGTATTTGTGATTTCTACATTAACTATAAAAACAAGCTATTCTCAACCTCACACCTTAATTTGTAGGGACAAATAAAGATACATGATGAGTGTTTTCAGCATTTTGTTTTTAAAAAAATATTACATTCTTATTTTTTATTTGAGAGATTGAAAGAGGCAGAGAGAGAGAGAGAGAGAGATTTTCAGAATTTTCTGAAATATAAATTATCATCAATAAACATATATTCAAACTTATTTCCACAGATTACCACAACAGTTAAAGCCATTTTAAACATCAAGTTCAATTTTATGGAATAGAGGAAATAGACAAGCAGAAGATGTAGCTCATATATTAGATACCATGCTAGCAGCTTCTTGAATCTGGTCCTTCTTGCAGAGGAAAGCTCTGGGAACATAATCACTAAAGTCTCTTTAAGCTCCAAAATCACATTACTTTCCCAGCTCAGAGATCAGACCATGAACACATGGACTTTCTCAGCAGTGAGGCCTAGACACTTACCTGGACAGATTAATAGGTCTGTAATATATACTTTGGTAAATAAAATAGACAATTTTGTTGCTAGTGTAATAGTTAATGCTTAGAAATATGTTATGAATATGAATTTTAATAGTCCTTCAGAGAAATTAATTATGTTATTATATAGTCAGACTAATATTTTTAATTAATCCTTTCATTTATAGATTGCTTTAATAGAAAATTCATTCAATGTGTAACAACAAAATGGTTCAATAGATCTTAGTTAAGTTAAATTAAATTAAATAAATGTTCCTCTTAAAATTTTAATTAATTAAATTTGAATTGTGGACACCATATGGTCTACACAATGATTAAGACTCTCTAGCTCCAGAAGGGAATATGTATCCCTTTTTCTTATACTTTCTTATTTTTATACCTCATACCCCAAAACAAATGCATATAGTTAGGCATGATTACTAAAATATGCTCAGCTTGGAAGATTGAAGCAAGAGGACTAAGTCTGAGGACATCCTGGGCTATACAGCAACTACAAGGCCATCTTGGAATCCATGGAAAGCACTTGTCACACACACACACACACACACACACACACACACACAAAAAAAAAAAAAAAAACAGCCAGCCTGATGGAACAGGATTATAATCCCAGCTACCACAGAAACTGAGACAAGAAAATTGCAAGTTCAAAGCCAGTATAAGCAACTTAATGAAACCCTGACTCAAAATGAAAAGAAAAAAGAAAGAATGAAAAGAAAAATTATTGGACACATAGGTCAATAATAGAGTTTAGAATAATTTCCTAATAGTACTGGTTTCTATGAAATGAGAGGTCTTCCTGTAGGAGAGAACAAAACCTGTTTTATTTGTTGTTTTTGTGTTGTTATTGTTGTTGGGGATTGAATCCAGGCCCTCTAACAAGCTAACCAAATTACATAATCCTTTACCCACTCCTTTGGATTGTAAATTTTTCCCCAGGAGTTAAGAAATTTGTCAGAGCTGGGTGGGGAGGCAGAGGTAGGAGGATTGCCATGCTTCGAGGCCACCCTGCGACTAACAAGAGAATTCCAGGTCAGCCTGAGCTACAGTGAGACACTGCCTCCAAAAACAACAACAACAACAGAAATTTGTCAGTATATGTTCAGATATTCATCTTCACTTGGCATGCATGGTACTATAAAGGTCCCTTTAATTTAAACAATAGCGCTTTATCACACTCAAAGAATGTGCTATGTTCCACAGCTAACCGCCCCCCCCCTTTTTTTGATCCTTGTATGATGTTGAAGTTCTGAGTTACCTCAACTCCACATTCCGCTTAGCTCCCTACATACTCACTAAGAATGTTGTTTGGATGACCACAGAGCTCCTGGTTTCTGATCTTTAAAAAAGTGACTGTTAAGAAAAAAAAGGACTGGAGAGATGGCTTATTCGTTAAGGTGCCTGCCTGCTAAGCCTAAGAACGCTGGTTCTAATCTCCAGCGTTTCCAATCTCCAGGTCCCACGTTTAGCCAGATGCAAAGTGACGCAAGGGCGCAATGCCGCACTTGACCACAAGGGGGCGCACACATCTGGATTTCGTTCACAGCAGCTGAGAGGCAGCGCCCATCTCTGTCTTCCTCTCTCTGTCTCTCTCTCTGTCTCTCCAAAAAAAAAAAAAAAAAAAAAAAAAAAGACCAAAAAACAAAAACACATTACTTTACATTTCATTTTCTGAAAATTTTTCCTTGTGGCAGAAAAGTTTCAAAAGAGTATCCTCTGGTTCATCACTTCCTACTCACCCTGTAATGTCAAGCAATGGACTTCAGACTTCCTTCCTTGCATAAAACTGCTCTCTTAAAAGCAACATGGCTCAGGGAAATTCATGGAAGAGGGGGCGGAAAGATTGTTAGAGTCATAAATTGGGACATTATGCACAGAGACATTGCTTCTCCCACATAACTGGTGGCTACCCCCATATGGCAAGACCCACATAACCTATGGGGGGAGGACAGGGAGACAGCTAATGATGGTGTCATCATGGCTGTATACACACTATATACATAAATAATTTTTTTCTATTCATTTTTTTATTGACAACTTCTATACTTACATACAAAAACACATGATATTTCCCTCCCCCCCCTACATAATTTTTTAAAAGTCCATTGCCACTTAGAAATTGTTCACCTTGAATTTTTTTCAGTTCTAACAACCTCCCGCCTTCCCTGTCCTACAACTTTTCTTGAAAACTCACCTTGCATGGCTTTCAAAGCTGACAGAATTTTAATTGTCTTCCTCCTCCCATTTTTAACATTTTGTTCTAATTTTTTGTGCCTTTCATTGCCCAAGTCACACTTGTTCCAGTCAATATGAGTTTTTCCACGGGTTCTAACTCAATATTGCCACCTCAGAAAATCCACCCATACCCAAACAGTCAAGTATGGCTTTTACATAAATGACTGACTGTAGGCTCTCACTCTTGCAGGCCGTATTATCTTATAGATGCCTGTATTAAGTACTTGTTATGACCTGCAGGCCAATACTGAACTCATAAACACAAGTTAATGATTTCTCTTAGGAGAACCATCTCTGCTATACGTTTTAAATTTCTTTTTAACAAACTTGCAGAACCCCAAATAAATATTTATTGAATAACTGAATTGTAAAGTTAAACTAAGTTGAACAGAAATGATATAGAAACTGTCTCTGGGTCTCTTGTTTGTCAAAGCATTTTGCCATTAACTTAAGTAAAAAGAGTGCATAAGCCTTGATATAAAAAGCAGCAAAGAGCTGGGCATGGTGGCACACGCCTTTAATCCCAGCACTAGGGAGGCAGAGGTAGGAGGATCCCTGTGAGTTCAAGGCCACCCTGAGAATACATAGTGAATGCTACAGTGAGACCCTACCTTGAAAAAAAAAAAAAAAAAAAGCAGAAGGCAGGGCTGGAGAGATAGCTCAGTAGTTAAGGGGTTTGCTTGCTTGCAAAACTTAAGTACCACAGTTTAATTCCTCAATACCCATGTAAAGCCTGATGCACACGGTGGCCCACACATTTGGAATATGTTAGTTGTAGTGGCTAGAGGCCCTGGTGGGTCCATTCTCTCTCTGTCTCTCTTTCTCTCTCTCTCTCTTTTCCTCCTTCCCTCTCTCCCTCAAATAAAAAAAATTTAAAAATCAGAAGGCTATAAATATATACACTGCTTTACCTAGTAAGAGAGTAATCATATGAAGCCAGTGGGAGAAAGTGCTACTCACTGGGGACAGCTTAAAAAGAGGTAAGGTTACAAAATCTTGAGGAGAAATAAATTCAGAGGTATCTGAAAATGTCTGTAGTGTAGAGAGAGAGATGGAGAGAGAGAGAGAGAGAGAGAGAGAGAGAGAGAGAGGGAAATATAAAGACATTCCATTATGAATTTTAAATGTAAAATTAACAATAGTGACTTGAGTGTAAATATTTTCAGGTTATACCCAGTCTACTTATCCTATGTGAGGGCTGTGTAAAAGTTGGGGATTGAAGAAAGAAAAAGACGAGTTCCATGTGGAGGTTGACATGAGATATAAAGAGAATCGCCCCTGAAGCAAAATGAAAAGCAATAATGAAAAACTGAGCCCTGAAAATAGGATCAAGTTTCCATGTATAGAATACATGCAATCCACCTCCCTCAAAGAATTGTCAAGAATATGAGGTGAAGGTCTAGGGAGATAGCTTATTGCTTAAGGTGCTTCCCTGTGAAGACTAAAGACCCAAGTTCTATTCCTCAGTACTTTCTTAAGCCAAATGCACAATGTAGCACATACGTATGGAGTTTGCACTGGCTAGAGGTTCTGGTGGACCAATTCTGTCTTCCCCTCACTTTATCTATCCACCTCTTTCTCCCACTCTCAAATAAATAAATAAAATATTTTAAAAAAGAATATGAAGTGGATATGAATTTTCTAATTCTAACTCACCAATCAAAGTGTTTCCTTAAAATGTCCTCAGCCTTAAAGACAGTTCTCAGAAGCCTGAAGCATTTTGGAACACCGTAATGACTTCAGTAGGGATATGAAATGACATACGTCTCTTGGTGTGGGGCTCAAATTGGTAATGTCTATTAAACATGATCCTTCAGCTGGTAGTAGAATCGTACTTAATTTTTAGTGTTAAAATTACAAAGGAAGCTGGGTGTGGTGGTGCATGCCTTTAATCCCAGCACTTGGGAGGCAGAGGTAGGAGGATCTCCATGAATTCATGGCCACCCTGAGACTACATAGTGAATTCCAGGTCAGCCTGGGCTAGAGCAAGACGCTACCTCAGAAAAAAAAAAAAAAATTACAAAGGTTCTAGAGTTAAATAGACTACATGCTATTCCAGGAGTTAGGAAAGATTAGCCAAATTCATAAGAAACTTTCTAACAAGGTGAGATGCATAAAAAGTGTGGGGTGGTCACACAAAATCCCTATAAATGTGTAGGCAGTGGATGTGTGGTTAGTGACTATCATAATTCTGCAAGGATTTTTTTTAAGACTCCTGGAGTTGACTACAATCCCTACCTGCTCACCTGTGTTAGCTACTTTCCTGTATTACCACCTGTGTTAGTTACTTTCTTTGCTGCTATGACAAAATCCCTGACAAGAAAAAAAAAAAAAAAAAAAACTGACAAATAATGCATAAGGAAGGAAGGGAGTGTTTTGGCTTCCAGTTTGAGGAAAGACAGTTCATCATGGTGGAGAAGGCATGGGAACAGAAGCATGAAGCAGTTGGTCACATTCTATCTGAGCTACAGTCTAGACACTGGTCCACTTTCTCCTTTACATTCAGCCTAAGACCCCAGCCCAGGGAATGCTGCTGCTCACAGTGTGGATCTTCCTATTCAATTTAAATGAATCTGGAAACTCCCTGTCAGAGACATGTCCAAAGATTTGTCTCCTGGCCTATCCATTTGACAATCAGTACTAGTAACCACAAGCTCTAGTCCAAACCTCACTAGTGTTACCTCGTGGATTGTTTGTTGTGTATGCTACAACCACCAACACCAATTCTGCTGTTTAAACTGCATTGTCCACATGTCAGAGAGGCAGATTGTTTAAAAGATAAAGTCAAACATGTAGGAGGGCTGGAGAGATAGCTTAGTGGTTAAGGCGCCTGCCTTCTAAGCCCAAGAACGCTGGTTCCCATCTCCAGGTCCCACGTTTAGCCAGATGCAGTGATGCAAGGGTGCAATGCTGCACTTGACCACAAGGGGGGCACACACATCTGGATTTCATTGGCAGCAACTGAGAGGCTGCTGGCGTGCCCATCTCTATCTGTCTTCCTCTCCCTCTCTCTGTCTCTCAAAAAAAAAAAAAAATCAAACATGTAAACCCCTTCAAAATCATCTTATGATGTCTCCATGTTTCAAATATATACAGATTATGTGTTTTGTGTTTTTTTTTTTTTTCAGTTTTTTGAGGCAGGGTCTCACTCTGTC
This sequence comes from Orientallactaga sibirica, assembly GCA_036365145.1. Classification (NCBI taxonomy): domain Eukaryota; kingdom Metazoa; phylum Chordata; class Mammalia; order Rodentia; family Dipodidae; genus Orientallactaga; species Orientallactaga sibirica. The sequence goes on from JAEOAD010000006.1 coordinate 25,310,752, forward strand.
CAGGATGACCTGGAATTCACTATGTAGTCTCAGGTTGGCCTTGAACACACTGTGATCTGCCTACCCCTGCCTCCCGAGTGCTGGGATTAAAGGCATGCACCATCACATCCTGCTCAGATTTTTTTTTTTTTTTTTTTTATTATCAGCCCAATCTGTGCCAGCAAGATTATCTCACTTACCTCTACAAATCTTTTCCATACAATAACCAAAGGAGCCTTTTACTTCCTTAAACATGCATGGCTCATGTTATACTTGCTATAATTATTTTATTTAATTGGAAAATTTATAAGCATTACAGAGCTAATTCCTTTACATCATTCTTTTTTGAAATAGGGTCTTGCTCTAGACCAGAATGACCTGGAATTCAGGGTGACTTCTAACTCACAGCAATTCTCCTACTTTTGCCTCCTGAGTGCTGGGATTAAAGGTGTGCACAACCACACCCAACTCCTTTATGTCATTCTTATTTAAGCTATTTCTTCACCTCTTTTCAAAGGCCCTCATGCAATACCAAGTACAAATACTCTATTTTGTCATCCCCCAAGAAACAACTCTATTTCTAGTCAAGGGCTTTACCAATATGTGATTTGCTTTCTTTGCTTACTAAATTATTGTGTACATCAACATACTAAACTGTGAACTTCACAAGAGTAGAAATCTTACTTATCCTGTCCATCACTCTATTCTGTCTTATAGCTGATTAAAAACTGTTCTGATGAAGGTGGAGGGATAGCTCAGTGGAGAAACTGACTCTCATACAAGTCTGAGGATAGGATTCCTCAGCACTCATGTAAATGCCAAGCAGGTGTGGTAGCCTGCTTTCAATTCCAGAGTTCAGGAGACAGAGACAGGGGATCCCTGGGGAAATCTGGCTAGGAAGACTACTTGAATTAGCAATTTCTGACTTCATCTAAGAGGCCCTACTTCAGTCAATAAGTTAGGAAGCAATTAAGGAAGATACCCGAAGACAACCTCTGGCTATCACATGTATGTGCACACACATGCACATGCACCCATACACATGTTTGCCTACAAGAATACACATGCATGCAAGCCATCTATACATATATATGGTAAAATACTGTGGGTAGGAAAGAGAGGAAGCAGAGATAGGGACAACAAATTTATTGAATAATAGAATGATAATAATTGTACTCATTGTATTTCAGGTGATTGTCTCAGCTGTCTCATAGTTGTAAACATTTTCTCTTACTGTGCTCAAATTAGTATTTAATTAATCTAGTGATTTTTTAATACAATGATTACATGCTTAATTTCTAGTACTTCTATTTTTTTTGTACAAATCCTGGTTCTCTATATTCTTTTATAGTTTTTTTTTTCTTCACTATTCTTGGTACTTTATTACATACACTTTTTAAAAGAATTTTAAACAGTCTTTTTATAGTTATATATAATTCTATACAACTTTTTAAAAGTTATAATATGATCTTACATTAGATATTTTGATTTGCATATTTTATTTTAAAGATTAATTAACTTAATTTTGTTTTATTTATTTTTCTTTTAAAGGTTCATTGCACACTCTTTTTTCTCCCTTAGTAGACTTGTAAAAAGACTTCCAGTAAATATGTCTCCCCACAGCAATACATTTCTTTTTTAAAAATATATTTTATTTATTTATTTATTTGAGAAAGAGAAAGAGAAAGAGGCAGAGAGAGAGGGAGGGAGATAATGGGCACGCCAGGGCCTCCAGTCATTGCAAACAAACTCCAGATGCGTGCGCCCCCTTGTGCATTTGGCTTACGTGGGGCCTGGAGAGTTGAACCGGTATCCTTTGGCTTTGCAGGCAAATGCCTTAACTGCTAAGCCATCTCTCCAGACCCATCTTTTAAAAATATTTTATACATTTATTTAATTGAGAGAGAGAGAAACAGGCAGATAGAGAGAGAGAAAGACAGGGAGAATGGGTGCACCAGGTCCTCTAGCCACTGCAAATAAACGCCAGATGCAGGCACCACCTTGTGTATCTGGCTTTACATGGGTACTGGGGAATCAAACGTAGTTCCTTAGGCTTTGCAGGCAAGTGGCAAACTGCTAAGGCATCTCTCCAGCCTGCAATAATATTTCTTGTCCTTGGATTGGTATGCTATAAGACTACATTCACTCTGAACACCATCATGGTAAATTTTGATGTGTGGGTCTTTTTTTTGTTTTGTTTTGTTTTGTTCTGTTCTGTTTTGTTTTGTTCTGTTTTGTTTTGTTTGTTTTTCAAGGCAGTCTCACTCTAGCTCAGGCTGACCTGGAATTCACTAAATATTCTCAGGGTAGCCTCAAACTCAGGAAGATCCTCCGACCTCTGCCTCCTGAGTGCTGGGATTAAAGGCGTGCGCCACCACGCCTAGCTTGATGTGTTTTGGTGTTATGTTTTCTCTTATGGTAGTGACTCAAGGCCAAATCTTCAGACAGAAGATTAGTTCACATCGTACTCTTTTTTTCGGAGTCAGTAAGTGACTATTTATTTATTTATTTATTTATTTTTATTTTTACATCCCTTTTGACAGAAGGACTCTAGACTTGATGTGTCTAGACTAATTTTAGATGTTCAGACCCATACCAAAGCATTTATGAGCCTTTCTGAGTTTTGGACTGTTTAAAACAGTATAAAGCCCCCCTTTTATCTTTGATATTTTCTTTTCTTTGATCTTTTGTTGATATTAAAATAATAATCTATATATTTCCTTTTCTTTGGTGCCTGTCTCATTTTCCTTGCCATTACATTTCATATAGTACGTCATGAAGTTTTAAAAGGTTTGGTTCAATCCACAGTGGTTCATTCTCATATGTGGCTGGAACTTTTCCCAGTGAAGTAGGCTCTATCTGCAGTTCAGTGCTCTCTCCTGCCTGTGTTAGGTCCTACCATTATTTCTGTTTCAAATATGGCCATGATGGAATTTCAAGAGTTCCTCACATAGCAATTATCATCTATGATTCTAAAAACATACAAACAAAATCCTCCATATAATGAGTATCCAAGCTACACTCTCAAGTCCAAGGCCATATAGTTAGTAAAACCACTAAGGTTCTTTTCAACAAAAATTCAAGTTTATATTCATGCATTTTACATAGTTTACATGATTAAACTGGATGCATAGTTTGTTGCATTTATTGTGGTAGAGAGGCCCAGCTATAATTAATGTAGAATCAGGTATCCTTAGGACTCGTTCGTCTGTGCTATAGGTCCCTTCCTACTGTTTTGTACATTTTGTTCTCTACTTCATGGAGAGGAGAATGTACTAAATTAAGAGCCTCACACTGTGAATTGGTATTAAGATGCCCTTACAAAGTGTGTATGTTACAGTGCCATGGAACGAGGTAGGTGTGAAGGAAAAGCTGGAATTGTGAATAATGTACGTGCTGCTTCTTCCCAATGGCATTCACTGCTGGCCACAAGATGCCTTTCCAATTTTGTCTCCTCCAGCATGTTCTTTATTGTACATGAATAAAATGAGTTTACATTTTAAATAAAGCATTCACAAGTGTGAATACTGGGACAGATTAAAGTCATTCTGGAGGAAGCAGAGGAAAAATATATATATTTAATTTCATCAATTACTAAGATGGAAAAGGCACTAATTTTAATGTCCTCTGCAGACCATAAAGGTTTTCTAATTCTGATTTGGATTAAATAATAGAGTTCTCACAACAATACTCAATTATTCTTAGTAAGTGGCTGAGAAAGGACTGAACTCCTTTTCAGACAAATAATCTCTTAATCACTTTAAAAGGTCACAACAGAATCATACAAAAACTTAATTATTCTATGTAACAGTGCTCTATATTTTGCTCAAACCCTAAAGTTTCAAAAAACATGAATTTCCCATTACCCCAAAACACTAGATTGACCTCAAAAAACAGGCCAGGAAACTATTCTTTCAGACATTAAAAAAATGAAACCCAAGCAAACACCACATGATGCTTGACATTTGAGAATGACCTTTGTGTAGATGAAAAGTCATTTTTGAAAAAGCCAACATTCAAACTTTCCCAGAAATAAATTTGCAAATGAATAGACATCACCATCTAAAGAGGTAATTACTAGCCCTATTTTTTGCAAACATTGCTGAAATTAAAATGCCCAGATGAAATACAAAATTTCCATCATTTTGCACATTCCTTTTGCAACACTGAATCTAGTATGATAGCTTTGCAAAATGTACATTTTCTTGTAATTGCTAAACCTGCTTGTTTCACAGCCTTCTCTAAATATCAAGAGCATCATATGCTGGTATCCAGACTGTTCCACTGAATTTAGCAACGTAAGCATTTAAATTAGGATTGTGGCTGACTGTCTTGACCTCAGACTTTGCCCTCTGATTCTGCACTGATTCTACAAATAGCTTCTCTATTCTTCAAGCAGCAAGCAGCAGACGACAGGATGAGCAGAGCCATTGAAATCCTTCCCTGAGACCAGACTAAGTGATAACAATTTATATGCATTGTATTCCACCCTAAATATTTCTCAATACTTTCTCCCATCCGTTTTAAGTGTGGATAGTAGTATTTCGTTATCTCATATGTGTCACTCTCATTTGGTAGAAAGATGAAAGAAAATTTGTGGACTGCAGCAGTTACAGTGTTTGCTGGCAAAGCCAAAAGACCCAGGTTTAATTCCTGGTACCCACATAAAGCCAGATGCATAAGATAGCTCATGCACTGCAGTTCTTTTGCAGTGGCTAGAGGCCCTGGTTCAGATTAAATTTTCCAGCATCAGGGTGTGTGGAAAATTTTGATTGCGCATTGAAGTACATGGTGATACAATGAGAAGATTGGTCTAGTTTGTATCTTCCTTAACTTTATGAAGAGTAGAAAATTGGGGCAATAGCTAGAGGGAAGACTAAAATCGAATATTTGGGGAACTTCTTAACCTAGTTTGCAAACCTAATTTTCAGTTTGCAGACAATGAAAAAACTGCTGTGCAGCAAGGAAACATGGGGACCATCTCCTATGCACACATTCCTGGGGGTGCTGAAGCTGAATATGAAGGTCAGGGACCAGCCTGCAGCAGGCAGGTTTTCAATTAAGACACAGGTAATTGTCTGCTTGACTGACCAAGCAGAGAGGGAAGCTGGCTAGAGTTGTATTGCTGCTTCAATTGAAATAGATTGTAGCAAAATACCTATGTCTGCATATAACTGTATAGTGATTTAGTCAACAACAAAATATTTTTTTCAATCTTGATGGATAAAAGAGATATTTCATACTGAAGTAGGTCCATTACTTATTATTTATTCTTACTATCATTTAGGAAAGGGTTTTGTGCTGTTTACATGAGCTTGAGAAAGAATTAGACCATCACCAACAAAATAAACTTGAGGTGAGGACTGATTAGATGAATATACACACATACATATTCTTTTATTGTTGTGAATAAGCAAAAATTAATAACAACATAGTTTTAGAACTATTTGTAACTCTCAGTGCAAAAAAAAAACTTACAAAATGATTCGTTATATTGGTCAGATACTATAAGATATAGAAAACAATCCCAACAATTTACACACACATTTTCTTAATTAAGTTTTCACCCAACACAAGCCAAAGTTAGTTTGTGTACATGCTTGCCATCTGTAAGAATGTAGTAAACTTCAACTCCCATATGATCCCATCAATTTTATGAACATGTCACACTTGAAATTGAGAGAGAATTGACATTCTTAGTCCTTCTACTACCATGAAGTAATAGATATCAGAACAGACTTTTGTTAGGTGGGATATTTAGAACACAGATGTCATGGGCAGTACTTTCAGTTTTTGAAACAAGAGCATGTCTTAATTGTATATCAGTTAGCAGTAATAAGATACCTTAGAGTATGGATAAATACAGCATATTTTGGCGCATTAAAATGTGAACAATTAGCTGAAGAAATGGCTCAGCTCTTAAAATTACTCGCCATTTCAATGCTGCACTTGCCTACAAGGGGGCACGTGTCTGGAGTTCGTTCACAGTGGCTGAGAGGCTGCTGGCATGCCCATTCTCTATCTGTACCTCTCTCCCTCTCCATGACTTTCTCTCAAAAATGTGCTTGCCATTTAAGTATGATAACTTGAGAACCCCCGGAATCCATGCTTTAAAAAAAAAAAAAAAAAAAAAACTGGTGTAGCCATCCATGCCTATAACCATAGTCTGCGTGAGGCAGAGGCCTGAGAATCACTGAGGCTTGCTTAACACCAAAGAGAAGCTTCAAGTTGAGTTAGAGATCTTATTTTTAAGGAAGTACATGGGAGAATAACAGAGATGGGTACCTGAAGTTCTCCTCTGGCCTCCACCACACATGCAAAAAGCTTATGGGCTGCACACATGTGAGAATACACCCCACAATGAATATTCCACAAAAACATAAGCACACATGCAAAAACAAATATATGAAGCAAGTGTATGTGAATTGATTTGCAAGGGTTCCTTGAGTACATTATAAAGTAAATAGATTACTTTCTCCAGTTCCATTTAGTCATATGTGCACTAACACATGTGTGTGTATGTGTGTGTATGTGCACATGCATGTGTGTGCTTGTAAAAATGTCTAAGAAGAATCACATGAATTGTTAACAGACTAACTTACTGTAGTGAAGTCACACAGAAGTATCAGGTTACTGTTAAAACACTCATATATCATAGGTATAATTCTTTTAGTTTTGACAATTATTAATCGGCATATAATAAATTTTTATCACATTCTCTCCTCATTGCATTCTTTTCATTGTCAGAATCATCTAATAATGTCTGTCTAGGAGCTCCTACAATGTAGTGTTTGCCCATTCTATCTCATTTCATTTTCCTATTTCTGCAATCTATAACATGTACCAGTTCTTCTGAAACTTTACTGTACACAGGAATAACCAGTGAACTTTTCCAAAATGTATGCTAGGCACTCTAAATCTGAACTTGTACTATAGGATCTCAGGGTGTTGTCTATATAAACTACCAAGTAATTCTGAACAGAACCACCTCTCATTGAAGTCTGCATGGACCATCAAAAACTGTTCACTAAAGCATTCAGATTGGCTTTCATCAAGTTTTAACAATTACAAAGTTCCACACAAAATCTACATTTGTTTTGTCTTTAAATATTGGAATATTTGGCAATGCAGACAAGCGTCTTTTTAAAAAATATTTTAATTATTTACTAGAGAGAGAGAGAGAGAGAGAGAGAGAGGGAATATGGGAGTTATGGGAGTGTCAGGGCATGAAGCCATTGACAATGAATTCCATATGCATGTGCCTCCTTGTGCATATGGAGTTCATGAAGCATCAGGAGACCTCGGCATGCCCATCTCTCCCTCCCCCTCTCTCTTTTTCAAATAGATATTTTTTTAAAGAAAATATTGTGTCAAATGCAAAAGATGTGAGCTCAGAGCATCTTTTAATCACCAGGAGTACTATTCACGCTTGAGTCCTGCAGGGTCTGACAGCATCAAGATCCTTACATGGAGCTTCTTCTGTTCTTCATCCAATGGAACAATTGCTATAATCATTTGTGGCTAAGTATAATTTTACTTAACATTCATAACAAGAAATAAAATTAGTCCTACTAATGACTTTCTTAAGATTTTTGGCCTCTTTGATGGTTCTAACAGCACTGTAACTACCAGGTATATTAACCACAACTTTGGAATTGAAACCTGAATAGTCTCTTATCTGTGAAGATACCCTTAATTCTTCTCATTCTACATATCTTTAAGTGCAGTTTGAAATTTTCCATCATAGTGCTGGGGAGGAGAGTAGATAAAACTCTTTGAATAGTAATTCATAATGAAAAAAGCAGTCTCTAGCCTACTGAAGAAATGTCATGTTGTTTCATGCTTAATGAAAGATAAATTAAAATCAGTTGACATTGCCATATGCTAACAATCATTTTCTGAGAAGAAAAGAACATTACTACAGATGGCTTGATTTATTGTCTTAAGTGGGTTAAAGGCAATAAACTTTCCATTCCTATTATAAGTATTTGTGTGACAATAGGCAAAATCATCAGTGAGTAAGATAGTTAACATTTTTGAGTGTGTCTACCATTGCTAACAAGTGCTAAGGAGTATGAACAACATCTAAAATCTATGTAGCTTTCAACATATAGATAAAGGCTCAAAATGGTGGGTGCATCATACCCAAGATGAGAGGACAAAAAACCTAATGGTCATTTATTGATAGTAAATCATTTGCATTCTCATTCCTTGCCATTTTGACATGTTTGTGACATATATTCATATATTTGACACATGATGTTTTTATCAATATTAAATATTGCTGGTAATAATTTCCTTAACATTATTTCCAGAGTTTTCCATTATGTTGTGCAATATAACTTTTAAAGACACTCTCTGCCTTAAATTTATTTCTATATTGATGATATATTTAAAATTAAACAGTACTAATATATATATAATAATTAAAAAGAAATACTTTTATTTTTCTTTCCTTTTCTTAATTAGTTTTCATTAACTGTTAAGTGGTGTCTAAAATGGCTCCCAATGACTTCTAGAGAGTAGTATCTAAAATGGCCCGCAGTCCCACTCCTTAGATTTAATGCCAAGTAGAATTGGCACTAGATTTATTACAAATGGTAGGGAATGAAAATGTCAGATCCATTATTGGGTTAAGAAAACCCTAAGGGCTTCCTTTCTTGAATTTCTCATCCTCATCTTGGTTGGTTGTCCTGGAGAAAGCCAGCTACCATGTTGTAAGACCCTGGAGAAAGGCTTATCTGAAAAGGAAGCAAGTTCTGGAAATAATTAGTATGTGCACCTGAAAGCAGACACCACAAGTCAAGATTACCACAAGTGTAATCCTTGGATAAGACCAGATTTCAGCCAACTGCCTCAGGAGTAACTTGAAACCAGAGGCATCCAGAAAATTAGGATCCATATCCCTGACCAATGGAGCCTATAAGGCAATACTATATTTATATTTATTTATTTATGGTGGTTTTTTAAAACATTGTAGTTGTTATGAAAGTGTCTTTCTTTTTTGTTTAACTTTTATTTATTTATTTATTTATTTATTTATTTATTTATTTATTTATTTATTTATTTGACAGATAAAGAGGGAGGGAGAGAGAGAGAGAGAAAGAGAGACAGAGAAAGAATAGGCACACCAGGGCTGCCAGCCACTGAAAACAAACTTGAGACACATGCACCCCCTTGTGCATCTGTATAACATAGGTCCTAGGGAATCAAACCTGGGTACTTTGGCTTTGCAGGCAATCACCTTTACCACTACGCCCCATGCCCCATCCCTTCAGCCCTTTTCCCTTTTTTTTCTTTTTTTTTGGCCAGGGAAAACTGACTCTGTACTTCAGGATGGTCTTCAACACTGAGATTCTCCTTCCACAGCTTTTCTAGTTGCTGGACTTAAAGGTGTGATCTATCATGCCCAGCAATTTCTTACTTTAAACAACTACATTTGAGGTAGCTTGCTACCCTGAAATAAACCACTAGTGAAGACTTGCCATTAACATGACATAGTTTTTATTCTTTATTTATTGGAAAGTGAATTCCATGGTCAGAAACACACACACACACACACACACACACACACACACACACACACACACACACAGCCACATGGTACATTATGAATTTGGATATTTGGATCCTGGGCTAGTGATAAACTGTATGAGACTCTCAAAGTTTGGCAACAGCAACAAGAAGCAGTTCCAAGACCATAATGCAGTCATGAGAGTAAATGATCAATGCTACACCCTGGACTGTCCTGGTAAGTGTCAATGCCTGGTAGGTTATTATATGACTTACAGTTTTGACTTAGAGTATTTTCAACATATTATGGTTTTGTAAGGACACAAGACAACCGTATGTCCAGAGGTATTTGCGTCTAATTTCATAAGAAGTATCATCCTTTTCACTGCGAAAATAGTTGGACTAGGCTACATCATGGGCCTTCAGAACTGGATGTACTCAAATTATTGTCATTAAGTAAAAGTACATGTTGCTAAGTTATGCATAACTTTTGTTGTTGTTGTTGTTACCATGTCTTCTTCACTGATGAATTTATTTGGCAACGACAGGGGTGGCTGGGAAAACAGACTATTTGAAGTCCACAGAATGGGTCACCCAATTTACTGGCTTATAAAAACTAGAATCAATTTTTGGTAAGCATCTGTATATGATACACATATCTCTAGATAAGCTCCCTATTTGCAGAGATCTATCTACATACCTTTTTACCCAGACCTTCTCCTTGTTACCAATTTTCCAATAAAGTTATTTCTTTTTCAGTTATTTGTATTTTTTTTTCAATTATTTATTTATTTGAGAGAGAGAAATTGAGAGAGAGAGAGAGAGAGAGAGAGAGAGAAAGGGTGTGACAAGGCCTCTAGCTACTTCAAAAAAAAAAAAAACTACAGACACATGTGCTACGTCATGCCTCTGGTTTACATAAGTCCTGGAGAATCAAACCTAGGTCCTTTGGCTTTGCAGGCAAGTGCCTTAAGTGCTCAGGAATCTCTCCAGCCCCCTTTTCAGTTATAAAGAAGAAAGAAAGAAAGAAAGAAAGAAAGAAAGAAAGAAAGAAAGAAAGAAAGAAAGAAAGAAAGAAAGAAAGAGGGAGGGAGGAGGGAGGGAGGGGGGAGGGAGGGAAGGAAGGAAGGAAGGAAGGAAGGAAGGAAGGAAGGAAGGAAGGAAGGAAGGAAGGAAGGAAGGAAGGAAGGAAAGAAAACCTTTTGTGATGCTGAGATGGAGTTCATGGCCTCCTCACTCATACTGGGCAAGTGCATTTCCACTGAGGTATACAACTAACTCCTCAACGATGTTCCTTATACTTCCAGAAAGTCTAGCCAAACATTAGGGAAAACCCATGACACCCCATCGAACTACACTTCTCACTATAAAATGATAAACACATTTCTCAGAAATTTTAGAACATGGTAACAGGATCATCTTTATGGCTTTTTTTGTTATGGTTTACATACTGTCATTCAATTTTTTTATGCTGTTACCAAAAATGTGAGTTTCTGAGAAACTACTTGGTGTAGGGCACTAGGCTTGATTTTTTTAAAGTTCATTTCTCTCCTATCTTCGAGGGAAAACTGCAATTTAAATACACTTTGTTGCTCATCATAATTTATTACTTTCATATAATTTTCTTAGTTATGTATTGAAGTCATCTATTTAAATATAAACACAGGAAATATATATATATATATATATATATATATATATATATATATATATATATAGTATTTTATACACACACACGCACACAAACACTTTATCTAATGGCTATTGTTTTGCATCAGTTTGGAATATTAAATATACTAATGTTTTATAAGTTTACTTACTAATACATTTAATATAATTAAATATTAAAACAGTGTGTTGTAACATGCTTTTAAGAACTATTGTTCCAATATGAATTTTTACACTTTAAAACTTGATGCTTTCATACATGTATACAATATAATTTGACCCCACTATCCCAATTACCCTCTCTCTTCCTTAACCTCACCCCAATTAAACCCTTTTTCCCATTAAACCCCCACCTATAAAGGTCAAGAGATGGCTCAGCAATTTAAGGTAGGTACTTGCAAAGTCTGATAGCCAGGGCTTGAGTCCCCAGTACCCACATAAAGCCAAATGCACAAAGTGGCACATGCATCTGGAGTTCTCTGCAGTGGCAAGAGGCCCTTGTGCACCCAAACTCTCTTGCCTTGTTTCTCAGTGGAGAAGTATGCAGTGTCAAGGCTGGGTAGGGTTGTTGTGATGATGACATTTCTCCTCCAGGAGCTTGCATAGCAACTTCTGGCATGAAGAAAGATAATCTCCAGGGAATGTGCTTTCAGTTTAGGTTTTTTAATTGTTCAATGTATTACTTCATTTAACCTACATTTTGGTATATACATATTATCATAAATATTCAAAAACACATTTAACTACCTTAGGAGCACTTTTATTTCTCATGAATTCATTAAAATATTACATATTAATTTATAGGTATCTGAAATCAAATTGTTTATGTGAATTTTTATCACAAATTAGTCTTAAGTTTAAAGAAAAATTGGAAAGTTCATACAAAAAGAATTCCCACCAACTTTTACATCTTTTCCTCATGCTAACAATGTATAGCACTATGGCTCATATGTCAACATATGTGATATGAAAGCTACATATTCTAAGAACTAAAGAGAACTTTTTTTCAGATTTCCTTAGAATTTTCCCAGTATCTTTTCATGCTTTAAAATCTTAATATGGTTATCAGTTCAACCTAGTCTTCACGCATCCTATAGATCCTTTTCCTCCATCTCCAGTAAATTTAGTCATAGTATTTTAGGCCTTTGATGGAGATATAATATATGTGTATATGTATGGGGTACTTGTGATGATTTTTATTTTGGGGGTTTTGTGTGAATGTGTGTTCATGTGTGTGAGCACAGGTGCATGTGTGACATCTTTCATATGGAGAGGTCAGGGGACAACTTTGGTGCAAATCCTTGCCTTCCCAGTTGATTTGGGGCAGGTTCTCTTTGCTGTTCAATGCTGCATTTTTCTGGGCTATATGGTCCATGAGTGTGCAAGAGATTCTCCTGTCTCCAACTCTCTTCTTGCCTCAGGCATGTTGGGATTACAGATGCCTCCCCACTCCTTTGGCTTCCAGCCTTTAAATGGTTTCTGGAGATTTGAACTCACATACTCACAAATGGGCTTATCCACTGAGCAATCATGTATATAATCAGTAGCAGCCAGCCTGGATTAACAAGTATAACTATCATCTTATACATCTATCATTTCTTGATGGTAAATATATTCAAAATCATCTTGTCTACATTCAGGGGAGTGTTGTTAATTATATTCACCCTGGTATACTACCGAACACCTAAACTTTCCTTCTATGGAACTGTACTTATGTACCATTTTCTGATATCTTGCTCTGCCCCTCTCCCATTTAATCCTCAGTATTTTTTTAAATAATACTGCCACAAATAAGTTTTCTTTCAAAGCAAGTACCTTAGAGTTTTGCTATAATATAGTGATGGTTTCATGTTTATGTCAAATTGACTCATGTAAGGAATGTTCAGTTGAAAAACATTTTTGGATGTCTGTGAAGGAGTTGTCCAAAGAAATTATTATTTAAATAAATGTCAGCCATCATCCAAACCATTGAAGGCTCAATTGGACCAGAAAGAGTAAAAATAAGTTCTGTATTATGGAGCCAGAAATCCACATTATCCTGCCTTGGATATCAGTGTCACAGGTTCTCACACTTTGAACTCTTCAAATATATACCTACACTTGGAACTCAGGAAGTATCAAATATCTTTCTTTTCTGATACTCCGGCTTGGCAGATGTCATACTGTGAGTAGGTCTTCCTTCAAAATCATATAAAACAATTCTCATAATAAACTGCTTCGCTCATTCCCTAACCCTATCCTAGCTTTTGTTAGGGAAAGTATTGACCAGTGCAAGAGTATTTCTAGTATTAAACCAGTTAAATATGTATTGTTTCTTCAATAAAATTATGTTCATTCCCTTTACTTACTACCATTTTCCACAAGTGTCTAACCACCAGTTATATAGACATCACTTTAGCTCAGTAGGTTGGTTTATTGCTAAGCAAGTCTTTGTATGGTTGAAGTAGGACCACAATAAAAGTAACACACTGATTTATTAGCCTCTATATGAGGTACATTGTATATCTATTGGTATGCCATGGGAGCAAGAAGATTTACTTATTATCTGATATGGGATTTTTTTTTTTTTGCTTGATTAGTTGTAGATGTTAATTCTACAAATTATAAATCAGAAATACTTTTTTTTAGCCAGAGTGTTGGTGAGAGGTATCTAGCTTAGCACAGGTACATTGTATCTTTGGCTATTGGAGAAGGTGACAAATAGATCAGTTTCTTTAAAATTTTGCATAAAATATCAGTTGTTCCATACCTACCTTGTTTTTAATTCTCCTCATTCTTATTTTTGCTTTCATAGTTTGAGAGAATGTAATGCATTTATACTGATGAAACATACATATCTTGGAATTTTCACCTTTCCTACTTTGCTTAATTAGAAAGGTTACAATTTCAAGAAGTTATGTTCGATTAAAGAGAACAGCTTCTTGATTAAAGAAAAAAAAATGTTCTCAACATTTTCTGCTTACAAGATGACTTTAAAATATCTGCTTTTGAAGATAATTCAGTGAATTATCATTTTAAAATATATTTGAGAACAGTCTAAACTAGGCAGAGAGAAAAAGAAAATGCATTTGCAACCCATCTTGATAGTTTCTGACTATGACTTCAAAGTCATTTGGATTTTCCCTTTTATATCAGATATATCAGAAGATGAAGTATATTCCAAAATGCTTTAAAATTTTTCCCGTTCCTTTGTTGTTGTTTTTTTTTTTTCAAAATTCTACGTGTATATCAGCTGTCAGAGCAACAAGTTATGAAAGAAGCTCAGCTTGCAGCCATTACTTCTACTTAAACTCCTGTCTTTCTCTGGCTCTTTATTACATAAACGTGATCCTCATAAAGGAAGCTAAAAGTTTTATTATTATTTTTTTCCCAAGGTAGGATCTCACTCTAGCCCAGGCTGACCTGGAATTCACTATGTAATCTCAGGCTGGCCTTAGATCCTCTGACCTTTGCCTTCCAAGTGCTGGGATTAAAGGCCCCTACACCCAGCTGTTATTATTTTTTTAAATCATTTACTTATTTGCATGGTCATGTGTGTGTGTGTGTGTGTTTGTGTGTGTTTACACACATGAATGCACACGCCTACTTGCCAGGGTCTCCTGCAAAGATGTAGCTGTTCAATTCTAGTCTCCTTATCTTTCTCAAGATGTAAAGTGAGATCCTCTGAGGCATTATAAAACTTTCCAAAATCCTGGACACTAAAAATGCATTGATCAAGATGTATACAAACAAAACAAAGGAAAATGCAGGTGTAAAAGACGCTATGTATGAAGTCAGTGTGGCTTCTTTCAATGACTTCAATGGGAAAGGTAGTCTGTATGGCATTCAACTTAGGAGGAAATCAATCTACACAGATTCAGCCTCTTGTGAAAACAATGGAGTATTGAGCTATTGAAAAGGTTATGCAAAAGGACATTTCTCCTGGGAAAGAAAAAGATTATAATATTAAAGAGAGTTGTTTCAGAAGACAGTGACTTCTAGATATGTGATTTTAAATGTGTAAAACAGTATGTCAAGTATCCAGTACCACATATTACTACTTTTTTGTTGTTTTTGTTTTTCTATCTAGCCCCTTTACCTAGGAGATGGTGAATTTGAAAACATTATGGTACTTGGTGCTTTACCATCTTTTCTTTTCTTTTCAATTTTATTTATTTATTTGCAAGCAGAGAGATAGAGAGAAGAGAGAAACAGTGAAACACAGAGAGAATGTATGGGATTCCAGGGCCTCTTGCCAGTGCAAATTAACTCCAGATGCATGTTCCACTTTGTGCATCCCACTTTATGTGGGTACTTGGGAATTGAACCCGTGTTGTTAGGCTTTGCAGGCAAATGCCTTAACTGCTGAGCCATCTCTCCAGCCCCTGTTTTGCCTTCTTTTCAATCATAATACTTTTTGGATAGCTTAAAGCATGCAGCTAGGTAGGGATTACAAAATGAAATGAGATCCTGTCTAATGATATACACTGATAAAAACATATTAATTCACATAGCAAGTGGATTAATAGTTATTTGAAGTAACAATTTAAGCCTGTATCTAAACTCATGTGACTTGATGTGAAATGTTTATACCAAATTACTGGAGCACATCACATGTTCCTTCAACTCATTTAAATTTTTGAGATCAGAATAAGTTCATGTTTTGATGGAGCTCTCTAAATAATTACTTCATCTGCATTTCACAGGTCATTAATGCATTTTTTTCAGACTAACCAATCCATCTGTGTATACAACATGAGTTCATAAGGTAATTATCTCCTCTCTAATATGCCCCTTTGGGCAAAGGAGGCAGATAAAGGAATCACTTGCAGTTTTTTAGGGACTCATTCTTTAATGCTGCCATTTGGGAGTCATCAGTCTTTTATCTTCTTAAGAACCTCAACCTAAGATGGCATCACCTAGAACAAAGTAATGGCAAAACTTTGTAACTCAGTGTTGGCATCTTTCCCCAAATAGACATCCTGAAAACTTAACAATTGTACTATAAAACTTTAAGCAGTTCATACACGTCTCAAATTATTGTAAGTACCTGTGGACATTTTACTGGTATCTAAATCAATATACACTGCCTGCCAAGCAACTGATTAAGCAGTAACTATGCTTAACTCAGGAGCAGATGGAGGAAGTAGAAAAGGGTTTCAAAAGAAACCTTATTCCATGCTGTCACCCACAAGGCTATCTATGACTTGTGAAGAACATCCAGGTCACTTTTTCATACTTAAAACTTAGCTTTATATAATGGCAGCATTTAAAAAAAATGAATCAAGTGCTTTCCTACAACCTGTGTACATTTAAGAATTTTCATAATTTTAGAGTGGATTTGAACTCATCCAATATGAATACAGAGTGAAATATTAGATACAAATTTAGGATTAGAACCTCTTTTTCATAATTCAATTTTTGTTTGTCAGGCTCTTGGAGACTCGACTTTGGTAAAAAGAATTATATGAATAGAGCTTATATTTTAGCTTAGATTGGAACATTATTTAGCATTTATTAAACTCCTACTTTAGGGATAAAACCGGTTTCACTTCATAATACCATAGTCAGCTGTTCTGTGCTGTGTTCCTTTCTTTTCCTTTCTGCCCCTTTTACGTTTTTTTTTGTTTGTTTGTTTTTGTTTTTTTTTTTAATCATCCATACTATGGGACAGGGAGCATCATGCTAAAAAAATGTAAAAAGAGCTGGTTGTCTTGGAAACAGCATTCCTGTTTTTCTTTGTCATCCTATGAGTATCCTCATTTAGCTAAAATGCTACAAATAAATGCTAAAAAATACTGGCTTTAAGATACATTCCTGCAAAACTGACAACCAGGGTTCTATTCTCCAGTGCCCATGAAAAGGCAGATACACAATGTCGCACATGCATCTGAAAATTGTTTGCAGTAGCTAGGGGCCCTGGAGTGCCTATTCTCTCTCTCTCTCTCTCTCTCTCTCTTTCTCTCTCTCTTTGTTCACAAATAAATAAATAAATAAAAATGAAGAAATTACTGGCTTTATGTAACTAATTCTTTTTATATCTACCTTTAAAATATATATCATAGAGGATGTTTTATTTTATCAATCTATAATGTTGAACCGTCAATTTTATTCACAGCAAGATAAAATTTTGTTAAGTATAGTCTCTCTTATTAATTAATGGAATAAGTTCAACAGGCTGCTGTTCTGTTTCACTCCTACAATGAAAGTAAACAACTATTTTTTTTTTTCTGGGTGATAAATTGGTTCTGAATTCTGATGCATTTCCACAGAATAACAGTTCTTTTATCTTCCTCTAATAAATCGTCACTCTGAGTTGTACAGGTTTTGTTTTATCTTGTTTTCGACCTGTTAAACGATAGTGATATTTACCTTCCACTGAGATTGAAGTTCGAGAAAATACTCTGAGTACAAATTTTCCAGTGCTTTAAAGGTTCACAAAAGCTTAAGGAAATTATGAGGTAAGCATTAGCAGAACAGCTATGAACAAAATCTTCCTGTAGCCTATAAAGGAGTCCAAGCAGAAGTAGAAAATCCTTGGGCTGTACACTTGAAATATCAAAATGCAAACATTATGTGACTTTCCTACCATTATTATCCAAATAGTGTCTTTCAACTGATACCTTTTAACTTTATTTGGTTTAATGGACTTTTCCTGGTATGTTTTCCTAATATATCTGCATGAGTCTCCCTGAGTTTTATTTGGCAGAGATATGCTCATTTAGCAACAACAAAATGTATTGATGGAAACCTCTGTTTAACAGCTACAGATCCTTTAATCAGCCCATCTGGTATTTAAGAAATCTTCTACCTATGTTAATTGCATATGTACCATAAAATGAGCACTGACAGGTATGACACATGTCAGATATGAATAATTTATGCTTCTATGGAATAGAGAGTCCAATGATGGAGGCTGAGGGAGACAAGTTGAGAATAACAACAATGACCTGGCTAATTTAGATAAGGACCTCACTGAAGAGCTCTCTTTGCTGAGTGACCCTTTACAAGAGACATGGATGATAAAGATTAGAGAGCACTGTAAATAGCAGGAGGAACTGAAGAGAAACATTGAAGAAAAGAGAACAACCTTGACCAGGAAAACCCAGCTTGCATGAGGATGTAAGGAGCTAGAGCAGCTAGCTGAGAGCGGGATGAAAGAGGACTCCTTGGTGCTAAGCGTCAGGAGTATGGGCATTATGCCCAAAGTTACTGGAGGGTTCTCAGCAGAAGAATATGTTTGAACTCATATTCTAGATAGTTCACTCAGTGAGAGGAAAAGTGGCTGAGATGAGACAAAAGTGCTTCCAAATTCTCTGTAGCTGCAGATATCAAACTGGAAGCCACAAGCTGCAGAAGGGTTTAATCAGTCACACATGGCTTCTGGCCACCATGGGAAACATCACACAAACACAGAAGACAGTCCAGGTTGCAGGGATGGATCTTCAGGTTATATGCTCAGGAACATCACCCATAGCTTCCTGGTTCCCTCCTCAGCTTCACCCCCTTTAAACAACACTGTCTCCCAGCAGGACCCCTGTTATTCCTCCTATCCCTTGTTCCTGACCTGCTTCTGGGACTGTGTTTCTGGTCTTCCTTTCAGTGCCTCCTTTTCTTCCTCCACACAACGGACACCTTTTCAGCAGCCTGCTTTTCAGCTTCCCAAGACTTCATAGTATGAAAGCAATTTGAATTCAAGACAGTAAAAATGTATTCTTTTTCCTATGACTATGCACTTCTCTTGACCTCTATTTTCTTATGAATGGCATTAGCAATCTTCTGGTCACCAGCTGGAAGTTATCAGACTCCTTTCTTCTCATTAGGGCAGGCTTTCAAAGAGCTGTTTAATCATGCATAATCTACCCTCATACACTTTTCAAATTCCAATTTTGGCTAATTAATTCTGTTTTAGGCTATTATAATTTCCTTGACAAAATTAACTCTAAATCAGAGTTTGTAGGATACTATTCTTAGACCAATGTTTCAATCAAAGTCCTCAAAGATACAAGTCTTCCATTGTTGGTACAGAAATAATGTTGGATTTCCAACTTTTTTGTTCCTTATTTTCTAGCTCATCTGTTATTCCAGGAACGCGACACCCTCTTTCCACCTTCAGGTTTGCTTATATTGTCCTTTGATACTTACTAAACTGCCCACCTTAGTTCATGACTGTAGTAGCTACTGCTGCATCACGGTGAACTACATTCCTGACAAAATCAATATAAGGGAGGACAGCTTAATTTTGGCTCCCGGGTTCTGAGAGAATTCAGTCCATCGCAGGAGTGAAGGCATTGCAATGGGAGCAGAAACATGAGGTAAAAGTTCTCTGGCAGCAGAAGCATGAGAGAGAAGTTCCTCACATGGTACAGACCAAGAAGCAGAGCAGTGCCAGAACTAAATGAGCATTCAATCCCTTCACAGGCCTGTCCCTGATAGCCCACTCCCATCATCCACAGATCTTCTCCTAAAGATTTGTTACTTTCACAATAGCACTATGAGCAGGGAGGGGGCATTTCAAAAATGAACCTGTGGGACACATTGCAGTGTCAGTCAATAACAAAGGTTGGTGATTTCAAATCTCAAAAGGCAATCACAATGTTATTTGTTCTATGAGGTCATTCTTTAGTTTTAACACTAAGAGTTTTCTCTCATTTATTCCTCTGTATTTAAAATATTTTTCTCTCTTTTAATTATTTATTTTATTATATCTATGTAGTTCCCACATTACAGACTTTATGAATATCTTATAATGAGTAATGTCTAAGATGAAAAGTACTCCACGTACTACTTTGTTCCTTGAATAATCTAGCATGGTAATTTATTACAATACATGATAGTGCTAAACTTTTTGTAGATTCAACTGAAGCTGTAAAGAAATATGTTGCCTTAATTTACTAAGCACCAAAGTTAGTGTAATGTCCCTCAAATGATTGCCAAGATACAGTTTCAATGCTCCTTTAAGAAAGGCTGGGAGTAAAAACTGAAGCCGTCAGTCACATTGAAGTCACTCCGGTAGAAAGTTTGTACCTGTGAAAATAAGCATAAAATGTTCTGTTTTGACAAGGCAAATTTTTTTTTTCTAAGGATTCATTGAATGTGTGTAAAATTTTTAAGTGATTAAAACTGACCCTTGCAACATTTCATTCTAAAATTCTTTATCCCAAACCAATTCCTGAAAATTTAAAAATCATTATTTTCATGCTAGAATTTTTTTGATAGCTAATGCACAAAATGCAGAATAAACATGGCAAAATTTTGATGAACTAAATACTTTTTTTCCTTAGTGCTTTATTAACAGAAGCAATTTCAGAAAGAAAATGTCTTCATTAGCTAAACTATGATGTGTATAGAAAATCAAAATTTGAAGTTTTAATATTTGGAAAAATCACTTAATTTTTTTTGAAATCCATTATGTGATTATATAAGATGAATAAAGTCAGATTTTTTATTCAGTAAGCATGTAAGTGGTTTATTATTATTTTTTTAAGATTAATCATGCAGACCACCTATGAATGTTTCTATAATATGGTGCCTATACATATTTTGCTAACTCCAACGGTGTGTAGAATATAGCATTTTAGCTACTGGAAAAATATTGTCTTGGTCTGGAGAATTAAAGGTGTTTACTTTGCAAGGCCTAATGGCCTGGGTTCAATTCCAAGTACCCACATAAAGCATGATGTACATAATGACACGTGTATGTGGAGTACATTTGCAATAGCAAGAGGTCCTGGTATGCCCTCCCCCACCTCTCCTTGCAGATAAATAAAATACTAAAAATATATGGTCTTTATACACTTAACTTGCTGCCTTTTGAAAAGTGCTTTTAAAGAATCAAACCTCAAAAAATACCCAAATAAATCACAAAGCATTATTATATTAGCAAATTTCATCACTTTTATTCATTTTGATTGAAACCTGTATTGAATGAATGATTTAACAAAAGGAATATAAAAGTGACAATATTAATGATAAATAATTTGAAACACTTAACATCTTGATTTTTTTTTGCCATGAAACATACAGGGAATTTTTGCAATACTTAACATATATAATAACAATATTTTAACAAAATTGAAATAGTGGTACCAGCCTATAATCAAACATTTTTTTAATTTTTATTTTATATAAAACAGGTTATACTCTTCCATCCCCTTGCTCTGGCCCGTGCTACCCTGGGTGCCCTCCCTTGTGTTGTCATAGTATCTGTTGGGGTGTGAAGGCCTCAGTTAGTCCCTGTGGGATAATAGGAAAATCATGTCTCAGGGTGTTCATACCCTCTCTGTGGTTCTTACAATCTTTCCATCTGCTCTTCTGCAATGTTCCCTGAGCCATGGTACACCTGTTAGTAGTCCGATTTAGAGGTGACTTCTTTGTAGCCTCTGGATTTCTGCTTTGAAAACTTATTTGAATACTTTGGTGTAAATGTGGAAAGAAAGTGGTTACAGAAATAAAAATTAAAAGTAAACAAAAACAATCTTTGTGACTCCCAAGAAAAATTAAAGATATTATCTAATAGGCCGCAAAGACAAGGAACAAATGAAAAACATGGAAAGAGCAAGAGCACAGTTATTTACATAACCTGTCTGAAGGGAACTGATTTCTATAAGACAATTTGAAAATTTCTATGAAATGCCTTAATATAAAACAAGTTGATTATAATATTGCTGCTTTCAGGAATTTAGGCTAAGGAAACATGTATGTATGTAGACACACACACATTATGATACAACAAAACAGGAATGTAATAGTTCTGTAGCCGTGCACCTGTCATCAAGCAAATATCTTTAAACAACAACATTTATGGTAGAATATGTTATGAAACACCAAAACATAAAATCAGAAGGTTATTTAAAAGGTCATGCAGGTGATATGGATGACATTGTTCTATGATGGTCCATTCAAAAGCCATCCAGGAAAAATGAAGTACATCAGTAGGTCATTGAACAGTGAACCATAAAAAACACCACATTGTGTGTGTGGGGGGGTAGAGAGATGGTTTATCAGTTAATGTGCTTGCATACAAAGTCAAAGGACCCAGGTTCTATTCCCCAGTACTAACATAAAGCCAGATGCACAAGATGGCACATGCATGTGGAGTTCATTTGTAATGACTGGAAGCACTGGCGTGTTCATTCTCTCTTTCTGTCTTTGTCTCTCTTAAATAATTAAATAAATAAATAATTTTAAAAATCCCACATTTTTTAGTATATAAAAGACTACATTTCTGTAACCAATGTTAGATTTTATGTACATCATTATGAAATAAGACAAAATTATGCTGAAACAATTCTTACCTAGGTATGATATGGTTATGGATGAATATAAAGGTATTTATCTTTATTTTCTATTTTCCTTAATATGGATTTTTGTTAAAATAGTTATTTTACCACTTTAAACAATTGTGCTGGATAGAGCAGTGGTTCAGCAGTTAAAGGTGCTTGCTTGCAATGCCTGATGGCCCATGTTCAATTTCCCAGTTCCCACACAAAGCCAGATGTACAAAGTTGTACTAGAATTGCACGAGTTCTTATTCTCTCTCTCTCTCTCTCTCTCTCTCTCTCTCTCCCCTCCCCTACTCTCTCTCAAAAAGTAAAATAACAAATGTGCTTCAAAATAACAGGATAATATTTTCTTTGTAGAATATTTACTATACTATAACTCATTGTTTGGAATTGAAGTATGTTGGGGCAGAGAAGATGGCCCAAAGGCTGAAAGTACTTGCTTGCAAAGCATGCAAGTCTGGGTTCAGGGTTCAGTGTCCATGGACATATCCATGCCAAGCTACATGCCAGGTGGCACAGGTGTCTGTGATCTGAGCTAGCTTATAGTAATAGGAGAAGAAACTAGGAGCAACAGAAAGAGATCCTGTCTAAAAGAAGGAAGAGTCTCTACACCTGGTCCTCTGACTTACACATGCTGTGGCACACATGTCCATATCCAATTGAGCACACACCCACACCCCTCATACACACAACACACAGACACACAAACACATACCCTTCCAGCATTATGGTAGCTATCTCACAAGGAGATGGTTTCCATCACAATTCATTTAACTTCTGGATTCCTGTGTCCTGCAGTGGCAGCCCATGGTGTCATTGACAATAACATCTTACTATCTCCTCTGGTGGGTAAGAAATTCTTGGGCAATAGTCTACATTGTTTTGGGAGCCTCATAGGCTCCTCATAGCCTCATAGTTGCTCACTGTAGGGAAGTTATAGAGATAATCTACTCCTCTCTGCTTGCATATGAGGCTTCAGTGGGAGGAAATTCATGCTTGTTACTGAGAACCAAGTTCAAAGCCTATGATTTGGCAGGTCACAGACCCTAGACGAAAGCTTCCACTGTTATTTTGCTTAATAGAGATAACATCTGCATTTCGTGTCTAAGTGTGTATGTTTTAGTCCTTTGATTAATTCTCTTCTCACTTTTGGTTAGAAAACCTTCATATTACAGATGGCAGCATTTACCACGGAGACCTAAGACTCAACAAAGTGACAAGAAGAATAGAAAGCCCAGGGCTTATTAGTGGACAAATCATCTCTGTCACACCAGCCAGGTTCAGCGGACATTGCAGAGATAGAAACAATGTGAGTGCTGCCTTCACTGCTGGCCTGAGAACCTCCTCCAGAGAAATGGCAGTAAAAACTAAGGATATTCAAAACTCATCAAAGTAGAAAATAAGAGGCTGTCCATAACTCAACACTAAAGGAGACTTCTACTACCCCCACCAACCCAGCCAAGGCTGAGGAAGCACTGCTAAAGATGGAGCAGAAAGAATGTAAGAGCTACAGGGAGTATATAAGTACGCTGAGGTGTTGTCCTCCCAACATGAAGTGCCATACATCTGTGTTGTAACACTGTTGTGACTACTGATATCTGCAGAAGACCGGCAGGGTTCTGAGCCCACCAACATTTGACAAAGAGGACAGAGGAGGACAACAGGAATGAGACATCAAAACAGAGGAAGTACTACCTTCAAAGAGATCCTCAGTGGGTGGAGGATGGGGAGAAAGAAGGTACAAAAATGAATAGAGGAATTGAACATGATTAAATTAGTTTTTCACTTAAAAAAAGAAATGTGGATAAGTCTATGATTTGAATAAAATAGTATATATGTTCTACTTTTACTTCCTGGAAACAGAAATGTTAGAGAAAAAATGACTGTAAGTGGTCCTTGGAAGCCATCCAAGTCAAAGAAGCAAAGTAGTGATCATTTTTTAAACTTGTTTTTCAGTTTTGCTCTAGCCCAGGCTGACCTGGAATTCACGATATAGTGTCAGGGTGGCCTTGAACTCACAGTGATCATCTTACTTCTACCTCCCAAGTGCTGGGATTAAAGCTGTGTGCCACCATACCCAGCTGTGATTCATTTTAAGAAGGAGAAAGAATCGTGTCCCACATTCAATGAGGGACAAAACAGGGAAATAAAGCAAACACTTCATTTCTAGTCAAATGCATTTTGAATCTTGCCCCTCTCATTTATAACATGAGACAAATAAATACCCATGGACAGAACAACAATGTAGACTGAGTGCTTCTGCTCTTGTGTGAGTTTGAGCCTCATTAATTTTAATTTTAATAGAACGTACTAGCTGCATCTACTTAAAGTTATATTGTGTCAGTGATTCTATATGAATGACATAATGGTGCTTCAAAAAGCAGATAATATATCACAATAATCAATGTAAAATAATAATTCCTTTTTAAACTTTACTACTTTTAGAATAAAGGACCTAGTATTTTTTAATGTTTCATTCAAAGGAGGCAGCAATGACAAACATTATAACATGGTCAATTAAGAGTCAATGATAATGATGTGTTTAAATTAATTCCTCCCCAGTGTCTTTGTAGACACGCAGTCTCTCAGAGTACCTTAGACAACTGAGTCATCTTAGTCATCACAGGCATGTTCTTCCACTGAGGCTGATTCCTCATGTCTGAGTCACAAGCACCAACAGAAACAGCAGATAGTGATATTATGTGCTAGCCTAGTTGTTCTTCCTAAAAATTAACATTAACAGACTTTTTAATATGATATTATTTCAGAAGGCCTTTTTAGGTGACACATAATCTGTTCAAAATAAAGGAAGGGCTGGGCATGGCTGTATACACCTATACAATCATCAACAATTTGAGAAGCTAAGGAGAGATCACTTAAACTCATGAGTTCATTACTAGCCTGGGCAACATAGCAAGAACTTTTCTAAAAGAACAAAAACAAAGCAAACAGCAACAACAAAAAGAGGAAGCAAGCCATACACAGAAATTTCTCTGAAATACTTTGTAAAAACTATCATAATTGAGTTCTCATATATTACAGGGTGAAAGAGGAGTCCACAGTCCAAAAAAGATAAAAATAATATGTTCCCATTCACAGAGTACACTTTAATTTAGAGAGATAGATATATAGAATAATATTATAGAATATAAGAAGGTATAATGTACAGAAATTGTAGGATTTTTAGACACGAAGGTTAATAATTAAGTATCACACCTATACATTATCATTCCACTGTACTGTTTAATAAAATAAAATGGAAATTCATAGCTATTCAGGTAAGAATTGTTTCACAATTATGTGGAAAACTTCCAAAAAGAAATGAGAATTCCAGTGTCCTGTGGCTTAAATGTTAGACATGAAAATATAATAACTATTATTTGTATGCAAAATGCATACATTACATATCTGGAGTCTACAATCTAAATACCTACTTTCCTTCAGGTAATGGAGCAATTGATGATAATATCCATAATTTTCTATAGAAATAAGTTCCATATTTTCCCTGATTAAGGAAATACATTAGAGAATATTTATGAAATGAAGAGGAAAATAACATTTCTAAATCAATGTCAAATAACCTATAACGAACTATAAAGCTTGTTAATGTATCTAGATTACCATCACCTAGGAGGACACAATAGTATGAATATACGTAAGAGAATTCATAGATTTCAGAAAGGCAATGAGGAATAGATTGTTATAATCACAGACTTGTGCCCACAAAATTCAGGGGTAACTTGCATAAAATCAACAAGTATGGAAATACTTAATGTATTATCAGAAACTTTGTTGACTCATGGAACAGATTACTAATGTAATCATATTACTTTAAACTGAAACATAACCTTAAATACAACATGATTCATAAAAGTGCTTATTAATAGCTAGTTTTGAAGACAGGAATATCTTCCAAAAGATGAATGAAAACAAACACTAATTTCTAAGATGCTCTGAATTCTGATTCTTGAAACTAAGTACCCATCACTATTTGTTTACATTTAAGACATTCCATGATATCATTCAAATGAAATCTCCTTATAACAGAATTTGAATCATTCCTTTTTTGATGCCTGAAATGAGGTAACCTTCACCATTTGTTTATATTACACTCTCTCTGACTCACAGATATTGCCTTATAATAGGTCTTGAATCATGATCAAGATGTGAATATATACCAAACATAATCTAAGTAAAGGAAAGGTCTATCTTCATCATCTTTGGATTGTTTACAACCATGCTTTCCGAACCAATGCTTACTCAGGAGATAGGCTATAAATTCCACTCAGTTAACCAATTCTCCATACAACGATTTTGTGTCCTAACTATGTTAAACCCTTAAAAACTGCAAACTCTTTCCCCTTATGTTGCCAAGAGTTTTATTAGAAGTAGTAATACACTTACAACTCTATGTGCTAGGAGCTCTGCTATATTAAGAAGGGTATGTTATTAAGCAGTTAGAGTAGCTTTCTGAAAGAAAAACCAATAACAGAGATAGCCGTAATGAATAAAAGGACCCAGACATGTAAGGGTGGCATGCTTAATAAAAATGAGAGTATGCTGTATTAGATGGATGAAAAGAAGTTCAAAGTAAGAGGATATGAGACTGAGGAGGAGAAGATCTCAGATGAGGGTACATAAAAGAGACTGGGTAAAATCATCAAGTGCATATTAATAGGTGTCTTCTAAGAATACGGACAGACACTGGATATTGAAGAGTATAGTAGGGGATGAGAACTAGGTAGGTTTTGAGAGAGCTCGGCTGCAGAATCAAGAAGAGATGAGAAAGGGGCAAGGTTTGTACTTTTTCTGTTAGAAGGTTGTAGATTTCACACTATCAACCATATCAAACCACATGAGTTAATATTCCTTTTGTAAAACTATGTAAGACATGGTAGCTTAAAAGCTTGGGCTACAGTAAGATGAGGCTACTTGCCCCAGTTCCTTCAAGATGCCACAGAACTCTATCTTGTCTCCCCACCCTATGTCAAGTTGTACCTCTTGATAACGATCTTTGTTCATTGTTTCCAAACAATACATGACCAACTAAAACACAGGGAATTTTTATCTTCGTTCATGTTTTAACCATTTCTCTCTCTCTCTCTCTCTCTCTCTCTGTGTGTGTGTGTGTGTGTGTGTGTGTGTGTCTGATGGTGGGGAGGGTGGTGTATGCTCATGCCCAGGCCTGAAAAGAACATCAGACACTAGCACTACTTTAAAATTTCTTTTTTTATTTATTACTTTGCAAGAAGAGAGAGATAGAGAGAAGAGAGACAGGCAGAAGGAATTCCCCCCCCCCCCCGCCCCAGGGCCTCTGGAACTGCAAATTAACTCCAGACACATGCACCGCTTTGTGCATCTGGCTTTATGTAGGTACTGGGAAATCAAACTTCGGTTGCTGGGCTTTGTAGGCAAGTCCCTTCACCGAGCCATCTTTCCAACCCTAGCAACAGCATTTTACTTCTGTTTTAGATGAGTGAGTTGAGAATTGAACCCCAGCTGTCATGCTTTGCAAGCAAGTGCCTTTTATCTGTTTGAGCTATTCTCCTACCCCCATTCATTTTTAAATATCTCATAAAATAAAAATATAAATTTTTGAGCTTTTTATAAGCTTCATATTTCTTACTCTTCCTTTTCAAAGGGAAAAAATGCATTTCTCCAAAAAATGGTAAAAGAACAAAATTATTGCCTGAATTATGATGGCAAACTTATATTGACAAAATGGATTCATGAATTGATTATTTGGTTTTCAGACATATGGCTCCCTTGATTATTATTATTTTTATTTTTCCTGGAGACAGTCTGTGGTTAAAGGTCCCACAGGCCATTTGAACTGCTTACCTTTGTTAGTTTATGTTAATATCTTCCTTTTGAAAAAAGAAGCCCTGAGGAATATTGGCTCACAAGTTATTTGCAGGGCAGTAAGAACAAGGAGACCTCTGTGGTCCTCTCCTGATTCACAGAAGACCAAGTTTAATTTACATGAAGTGGGAAGGGAGCTTTCAGTGGAATAGTAAAGAGCAAAACATAAACTCAATCAAAAGACATTTTAGCAGTCTAAGAATTTTGATAAAATTGAAAGCCATGCTATCTCATTGTTAAAATATAATGACATGCAATTATTTAGAGGATGAGAAGCTGTTTGGGTAAGTAAGATGAAACAATCCATGTTCAACACAACAGCTTGCTGTCAGCCTAACTCTAGCTACAGGAATCATTAGATGGGGGCAGCCTATAGTTCAGATTCAACATAGCCTTATCAATTGTGAGCCTTCAGCTCTGTAATATAGAGCCTTTATCCCTAGGTCTTGATTATGTTTATCTGCATCAAAAGTCAGAGCCTTTGTCACAAACCTTAGCATAATATAGCAATGTCTCCTGGTTGAGCTATCACTGCATCCTAGACAATTTTCAAGCAACCTGATCTGACCACATCTATCTACCATTATAAAGACTGCAGCAAATACAATTCCAATTCATTGAAATTGGCTTGTATTTCACAGTTAAACTGTCATAAAACAAACTTTGAGTACAAATGACCTGCATAGAACTGCTTGAAGAACAGTGACAAGTTTTAACGCCTGCTTTCCATTGTCCCAACTTCATTGAACATAATGATGACCTGACGATTCATGAGGTAAAATTTATGCTGGGCCTGTTTGTGGGTCACAGTTTACTCAGACTACATTGAAATGTTAAAATGTTTGTGTTTGGGGCCCTCCCCGAACAAAGAAAAGATAGCTACAAGCCAGTGTGCCCAGTAACTTGGAATGTGCACATAGCAACCTGGTTGTATGTTACTATATGAGAGACTAAAAGAATGAAAATGTGCAAGGGAGGGGAGAAGATGACAGTTGCCATCGAATCCTAACAGTTCTGTAAATAAGAATTTAGAAATCTAAGGAGCATTTTTAAAATAGAGTAAAAATATCTTGATTTATTTACATTTTTAACAATATACTAAATGTTAATTTAAAATTGTTCACATATATATATAACATGTATTTTTTCTATGACTGTGCATTTCTATGAACTACACATTTTTATAAAAGCAAGTGAATTATTTCTCAATTTTATTTAAAAATAAATGAGGTTAGGGCTGGAGAGATGGCTTAGCAGTTAAGTGCTTGCCTGTGAAGCCTAAGGACCCCGGTTTGAGGCTTAATTCCCCAGTACCCACATAACCCAGATGCACAAGGTGGCACATGCATCTGGAGTTCGTTTGCAGTGGCTGGATGCCCTGGTGCGCCCATTCTCTCTCTCTCTGTGTATCCCTGCCTCTTTCTCTTTGTCTGTTGTTCTCAAATAAACAAATAAAAATAAACATTTTTTTAATTGAGGTTAGGGTTTATACCACAAACTGTAGCTCTGTAGCAACTATAGTTAAGTAAATACAGAAAAAATGAATATTCTACTTCTATAGTATGTTATATTATCCTAATTTAAAATACATTCCCACTGCCATAATTTCCTTTCAGAAAATTGTATTTGCAAAGAATTTATACATGACAAATATTTTACAATAATAACTTACAGTGACACCTGCAGTACCTGGTTACACTATAAAGAAGCTGATTAAGGGCTGGAGAGATGGTTAAAGGGGATAAGGCACTTGCCTGCAAAGCATAATGACCAGGGTTCAATTACCCAGTACCCACATAAAGCCAGATGCACAAAGTGACACATGTATTTAGAATTATTTTGCAGTGGCTGGAGGCCTTGAGATGCCCATTCTCTCTCTCACCTTCTCTCTTTCTCTTACCTCTCTCTCTCTCCTCTTGCAAATAAATAACGACATTTAAAAAATGTAAAAAGAAGTGATTGTTGCAAAGAATTGAGCATTAAGCTTTATTAATACACACTATATATACTATGCTTAATTTATTTTATTGTCTTGCTTGTGTAAATGCTTTGAGTCCTCAATATTTGATTTATGGTTTTAGTTATCAATATCTGATTTATGTACTATTTATGTGATCATAATGAGATTTATTATCAGTTAATATATGCATTTTATTTTTATTTCTCTTTAGTACACTTTTATTAGTACTTAATGAATATTTATAATTTTGGTTCTCTGGCATTTATGTATGCTCATTTTTAGAATTAAAACCATCATCTTTCTACTAGGAAATCACACCTACTACTCCTTAGCTCATGTTGTTTAGATGAGGCTATTCCTAATTCTGACTTTCTTTTGACCTTAGATACCATCAGTCCTCTCGAATCACAGATCACAGTCCACTACTCCTGATGGTCAGCTCACAGTCAAGGCCATGACTCAGATGGAGACCATGAAACCCCACTTGGGAAATTTCACTGAGACTCTAGAAAGAAGAAAGCTCCTGCTTTTTATTCCAGAAACACTACTGTTCAGCGCTGGTACAAGCCTTCTTAGTTACCATCAGTTGCAAGAGACTTAATGAGAACCAAGGCAAGAACAAAGGGAAGTACAGATGGCTCCTGTCAGATTTCTGACATTATTTGAGCCCCTGGATCCTGTCAATCAAGGACCTGAAATTTTCAGTCACTGTCAAGTAATCCTTTCTCTTGCTGAAGCCATTTTGAGTAACTCATGTAAATGAGATGATAATGACAAAATCTGAATTTGATACAAACATCTTTGTTGTGCCTTCATGGGAACTACAGATGTACACACATAACAACATTAAACAAATTATTCCTTTCACACATGTGGATTGTCAAGTACTTTCAAAATTGCCTTTATATAAATTGAATAGACACAAATAATCAAAATATGAAACATTTGTATATTTAAATAACATTAAAATAGATCTCAATTTTAAATGATTATGTAATGAAAATTACTTTTATTATTATTTTTTTACCTCTTTCCAACCATCAGTAAAAGGAATTTTAAATAATTTACCCTCAACAAAACTATACCTTGTTTTTCATGGGAAATATGAACATAGTGATTTAATTTTCTGTTCAGCTACATATAAAATGGCTTTAATTAAATTATTTGACCTTTATTGTCTCTCTTTAAAATAAAATAAGCACTTAAAACTCTCTGAACTTAAATGACAATAAAAATAATCAAACATTTTCCAAAAAGGCATCAAGGATCAAAACAGTAAAAGCTGTTATTCAAAAAGTTATTCCAAAAGATTTTCTTCAATGTATTAAAAGAAAAATGGAGGCAAATGGAATAAAGTAATTTTAGATTTAATGTAACAAGTTTTATCATGTCACTAAAAGAATTATAGCTAGGTAGAAGCTAACATGATACTCTAAACCTTAACACTCAAATCCCATTCAATGTAATGCATTCTAGTCATGCTTATCTCTCTCCCCCTCTCTCTGTTCTGTTTTTGTTGTTGTTATTTTGTTTTTCCAGGCAGGGTCTCACTCTAGCCCAGGCTGACCTGGAATTCACTATGTAGTCTCAGAGTGGCCTTGAACTCAGTGAGATCCTCCTACCTCTTCTTGGGGGAGTGCTGGGGATTAAAGGCATGCACCACAATGTCCAGCTATGTTTATATATCTTAACAATACTATTATTAAGACCCTATCTCAAAAAGACCAAAAACCATCTCTTTCTGTCATCTTTCCATGCCGCCATCATGGTGTGCATGAATGTCCTGGCAGATTCTCTCAAGAGCATCAACAATGCTGAATAAAACACCAGGTCATTATTAGGCCGTGCTCCACAGTCCCTGTCACGTCAGGTTTCCAACTATGGTGATGAAGCAAGGTTACACTGGAGAGTTTGAAATCACTGATGATCACAGAGCTGGGAAAATTGTTTGAACCTCACTGGCAGGTTAAACAAGTGTGGGGTAATCAGCACCAGATCTGACGTACAGCTCAAAGACTTAGAAAAATGGCAGCATAATCTGCTCCCATCCCTTTGGTTAGGTTTCATTGTACTGACAACCTCAGCCGGCATCATGGACCGTGAGGAAGTAAGACAAAAACACACAGGAGGGAAAATCCTAGGATTTTTTTTTTTTTTCAAGGGGTATGAAGAAAGCATACATATGAATAAAATGCCTCACTGGAAAAAAAAAAAAAAGATAAAATGAAATTAGTTTCAATTTGTATTTCCCCTTTTGTCTCTCATATATAAATATGAAGTACTTATAAAGCAATGAATCACAAAAAAAGAAGATAATGCCATTTTATCTTCAATACTTAAGATTGAATTTTTAGATATGTGTAATTAGTTCAGAGGTACTACAAGGGGAATGTGGTGTGAACAGAGTTCCTTTACAGACACAGATTCAAAAGTTCTCCTGCTTCTATTAAAAATATAAGAGGTGAGGAATAATAGCTCAAAAGATAATGGGCTTGTTATAGGAACAGAGTAGCCTTATGTGGATAGAAAGACGTTTTACTGTATTCCAAATCATGAGACACTGCTAAGTCTTGATAACAGACTGGCTTGACTATAAATAAAAAAAACAACATAATTAAATCTTTTGTTAATGCAGGTACTATTTTTCAACACATTTTCTAAGTAGCGGTGACTTTCTGAACTGTTCTCAAATGCTGCCACCTAAAGGGTAAAGTTGAATACAATCTAAGGATGTCCAGAAAGGGGGCATGGTTGGGGAGGCAGCGGGGGGGGGGGGGATGGCAAAAAAATGTAGTGTATCTCCTTGAAGATTTACAAAAAATACAATCATCTCATTATGCCCAAGTATTAATCTATATGCAAATTCATATCTGAGTGTTTGTTGGTGGGAAATATAGATGTAATGCAAATATCAATTATCTTAAATGTAAACCAAATAACATTAGGAATAAAAATATGCTTAAGAAAAACACTTAAAATAGACACTGGAGGGACTTTCTCATTTCCAGAGGACTCCCTCCTGCCTGGTAAGAGAAGCCCTGCTTTCCTTCCTTTTTTTAAGGCCTAAAATAACTCTTTCTAAACTTCAAAATATAAACAGGTTGGGTATGGTGGTGCACGCCTTTAATCCCAGCATTCTGTAGGCAGAGGTAGGAGAATCACTGTGAGTTCAAAAGTGAGTGAAACCCTACCTCTTAAAATAAAATAAAATAAAATAAAATAAAATAAAATAAAATAAAATAAATAAAAAACATAAACATTCTATTCTTTTTTTTTTTTTTTTTTCGAGGTAGGTAGGGTCTCACTTTAGTTCAGGCTGACCTGGAATTCACTAGTCTCAGGTTGGTCTCAAACTCAAACTACCTCTGCCTCCCGAGTGCTGGGATTAAAGGCGTGCACCACCACCTCCGACTAACATCTGAAATTTTTTTACCTGTGGACTAAATACTTCAGATTAAGATAGGGCTACTTGAGTCTCATTTGTCAATGGACTCTGTTGTATACAAATTTACATTTCTAATTTTGAGACAAGGTGGGTGAAAGCTATGCATGCAAAATAAAACTAGACCAATAAATATATAGTTAAGTCTGCCAACATTTTGTGAAACTCAGATGCTGAGGCCTAACTAAGATGATCAGGCTACATGCAGTGAAAGAAATGTGAAATGTAATGCCTGGGCTACTTAATATTTTTACTTGTTCTTTGGCACTAACACAAAAAGAATGTATGGCCAGGTGTGGTTGTACACGTGTGTGACCATAGCATCTGGGGAGACAAGGCATGAGGATTAGAAATTCAAGATCAGCTTGGACACATAAGACATTTTCTTCAAAAAATATAAATAAATAAACAAACAAAATACACTATAGAAACCTGCAATGTTTATTAATCGCTGCCTATAAACACTAACAATATCTTAGAACAGAAAAATCCATTTTGGCCAATAAAATTTTTCTAGTAATTAGACTCAGCTAAATCCTTTGAAAAAAGTTAGCTATCAGTTGACACTCTCCCAAATCTCTTTGCTTTAACTATAGTATTATCAAAACCTTTTGAGTAATAATCTCAATTCATAGGTACTTTTCTAAAGAGTTTATTTTATTTATTAATTGGAAGAAAGGAGGGAGGGATGGAGAGAGGGAGAGAGAAATGGACATACTAGGGTTTCCTGCCACTGCATAGGAAATTCAGACATGTGTTTCAGTTTGTAAGTCTGGTTTACATGGGTACTGATCAGGAAATTGAACCTGGGCTTGCAGGCTTTGAAAGAAAGCAACTTTTACCACTGAGCCATCCCACATTCCCCAGACACTTTTTATAAAAGGACTGCCTATTGTCTGTCAGCTTCCAGAAAGCAGCAGATTAATGATTTCCATTAATTAATATTAATCATCGTTTTGTAGTTTGATGTGGTTTGGTTTCAGGACTCACAAAGAAGACTGTGTATACCCCAGCAGGATTCAATAGGTACGGAACTCTTTCACAAAGCATAGGCTTACCTTTCTGATGATGTCACCTTGTACTTGTGCAGAAATTACCAGACAGAAATGTCCTCAGGAGCAGGGATAGAGCTTTTTTCTTTCAATTGGCCTGCAAGCTCAATGTGTGACATCCTTAAGACACAGTTATTGACTAACTAAATGAATAAATGAGTTTACAGTTAAATTTTGATCATATATCTGCTACTAAGAAGATGGCTCAGCAGTTAAAGGAACTTGCTTGCAAAGTTTGCTGGCCCAGGTACAAGTTTCCCAAGACACCTACATAAGCCCATCACATAAAGTGGCGCATGTGTCTGGTGTTCACATGCAATGAATGGCAAGAGGCACTGGGGCATGGGTGCACATACACATGTGGATACACACAGGTGCAAATAAAAAAGTAACATAATATAGATGCTTATTAAGCTATATGGAAATGATAATAAAATATAAAAATAAATTCTTTTATGAAAATAAATTCCATTAAGGTTCATTCCAGTTTATGCTTTAACAAATACATTTCTCACATAAAGTGGACAATAAAGCACATGTTCATATGGTACACATTAGTATCACTGCATCCTTTCAGTTACAGTCTTTGAATCATTTAAACTAATAAAAAAGTATCTGGATTTTTTTCACTTTTTAACACCAAAATCATTTACTCGAACATTTCATTTTCTAAGGTTTTAAATAGTCTCTACAGTTAATATATTAAAAACTGCAACACACTGAAACATGGAAAGTCTATGTTTAAAACCCATTTTTTCTGCAGAGTAAGACATTCACCTCTTTATCTTTAAGCTGGCAATAATAGTATTGATGTCCTTGTAGTAATAGTGTTTTGCAAAAGGAGATAAAATAAAAGAGCAGTTTATGATAACCAAAGCCAGCAGATTACCTACAGAATGGGAGAAAATTTTCACCAGCTATACATCTGACAGAGGCCTAATTTCTAGAATCTACAAAGAACTCCAAAACCTAAACAATAAATCACCAAACAACCCACTCACAAAGTGGGGCAGAGAACTGCACAGGGAGTTCTCAGAGGAAGAAATACAAATAGCAAACACACATTTAAGAAAATGTTCATCATCCCCAATCATCAGGGAAATGCAAATTAAAACAACTATGAGATTCCACCTTATCCAGTAAGGATGGCTAACATTAAAAAAAAAAAAAAATGAAAGCAAATGCTGGCGAGGCTGTGGAGAAATAGGAACAAGTTTTCACTGCTGGTGGGAATGTAAAATGGCTCAACCACTATGGACAGCTATATGGAGACTCCTGAAAAAGATGACCATAGACCTACCAATGGATCCAGTTATTCCCTTATTGGGCATTTACCATAAAGGCTCCAAGACTCAGATCAGAGACATTTGCTCAACCATGTTTATAGCTGCTCAATTCATAATAGCAAAGAGCTGGAATCAACCCAGGTGTCCACCACTAGATGAAGGATAACAAAGATGTGGTATATCTATACTATGGAATTCTACGTAGCAGTAAGGAAAGATGAAATAAGGAAATTTGAAAAAAAAAAAAAATGGTCAAACATGGAACAGATCATCCTCAATGAGCTCACCCAAGCACAAAAAGATAATCATCATATGGTCTCGTTTATCTGTCGCTCCTAACCGGAATCCACGTGACATGTGGCCAAACCTAATAAACACTCTGAGGCCCAGACAAGAGGGAGGGTGGGATGGAGGGAGGGTAAGGGTGGGAGGGAACAAGAGGGTGGGAGGGAGGACAAGGGGGGGATACAAATTGGGACCCAAAAGGAAAAGATACTATAAAACTCTGAACAACAGGCTAAAACATTGATCCTTCAGCAGGCCCGCAGAAGGAACACCCGAACCACAGGAACCTGGAGAGAACATCATGAAGGACAACTTTAATCTTGTCCTGATTCTCTTTCTCTTCTCTCTCTCTCTCCCTCTCTTCTCTATATTCACTTTCTCATTTACATTATCTATCTTTTTCCTCCCTCACCTTCCTA
The DNA here is from genome assembly GCA_036365145.1 of Orientallactaga sibirica. Lineage (NCBI taxonomy): Eukaryota > Metazoa > Chordata > Mammalia > Rodentia > Dipodidae > Orientallactaga > Orientallactaga sibirica. The sequence continues at coordinate 25,347,482 of JAEOAD010000006.1, forward strand.
GGTGCAGACTTATAACACCCAGTGCCAGCACGGGGTTAACTTCCACAATGAGCTGTTGATCTGAAACACCTACAAGGTTTCCCAAAAAAGAGAGACTTCTGTCAGAGTTCTTGGTGACCCACCCAAAGGTTAATCGTAAGACCCTACTGTGGAAGATAGCATAATTGTGTGAGACCAAACACAGAGAGACCTGGCCAGAATCTGGAAGAAGGTCAGTCCCCAGACAGTTAGCTAGTCTAGTACCAGAGGGTGCTTCACGAGCAATTGGGGGAAAATGTCCGACATTGATCCAAACAACTTGCAGTCTAAGATACCCAGCAGGAAACAACTTGACATAATGCTCATACAAGTGCAGTAGTGGCACACAGCCATGGTGGGTAACCAACTGCTCTTGATTTGGCTAATAGATCCACTCAGTGGAATGGAATTCATTGCTGGAACTGAGGAATAAGTCAAAACCATGTATCAAAAAATGAGCTCAGTCGCCAAGATCAAGATACCACCAAATGTGGGCTACAAGAGAGCCAACACATATAAAATTCCCTCCAAAACATATATGGTCATCCCTTCTATCTAGTACTAACTTCTCTCTCCGTTGGAGAATTTGCTTATCTTTTTTCAGGTGGTCAACGAACCTGAAGGGAGGATCAGCTAACCACACCCCACCAGGGCCCCAGCTGAAACCATAGAACAACGCAGGGGAAGGGCAAGAATACAGTGTTCATGGTGATCACGACACCAGAAAAAGGCTGAAGGAGATAAACACAGAGAACATCCAACTCCAACTAAGCCAGATATCCAGAGACACAGAGGCTCCCAAAACCTCACCACTGAAGCAGAACTAAAATGACCCCAATGTGGCTCAGGGAAACTCGCGGAAGAGGGGGCGGAAAGATTGTTAGAGTCACAAGTTGGGGCTTTATGCACAGAACTGGGGCATACCCCCCAGAACTTTTGACTAACCTCACAATGCATGACCCACATTCCCCATTGATGAGGGTCCCTTTGAAAGTGGGAGGACAGGGAGGAGGACAATGGAACCAATACTATGAATGTAAAATCAGAATAATATAAATAAAAAATATATAAAAATAAAATAAATGTATGATAATTCAATGACATACCATTTTTCTGGCATATGCACAGCCTTGAGTTCAGTCCTCATACAAAAAAAAAAAAACCTTTTAAGCTTCCTTAATTGTTGTACACATACATACACACACACACACACACACACACACACACACACACATACAGAGAGAGAGAGAGAGAGTTCTCACTGGTTGGTGGATTAGTAACTACATGTAATCTTGGCCTCACATCATTAGCTAGGATAGGCTAAATCCATGTTTCCATGTGTAATGGGTCATTTCAAGATTCCTTCTCAACCATATCAAATACACTAGTTAATTTAGGCCAGTACTCATGCAAATTAGAATTAAGATTCAATGGTTAGGTAAAATAGGGAAGAGGTAGAAGCTGGCTGTGAAGGAACAGGATGCACCTCCTGTCAGCACAGAAAGCAATTAATTCCTTAAGGGACAGGCTGCACCCAGTGTTGGAGGCTGGCTGACTCTTTGAGCTCGTACTTTTGTTCCGCACAGTGTAACGTTTGCATAGCATCATGCACAGCATGGCTCTCTTTAAATTCGGAGTTGATGAGCAATCAAATATAATACATAATGATTGGAAATTTATGAGAACACATTCCTGCATTGCTTAACTGGACAATCTCATTGCAAATCCCACCAAGAGTATAAATATTTTTAATTTTGTATTTATTTATTGGAGATAGAGAAAAGGAGAGAGAAAAAGAGAGAGAGAATGGGCATGCCAGGGCCTCTGGCTTACAAGGGTACTGGGGAGTTGGACCTGGGTCCTTAGGTTTCTCAGTCAAGTGCTTTAACAGTTACACCATCTCTCCAGCCCAATCCAGCAGTCATTTTTTTTAGTGCTTCAAAATTTCATGGGTATAAGTTGGATAAGATGAAGTTCTATTCATTTGAACTATATAATATTAGTATGTCCAAAGCATTCCCCAAAATATGGTTTTGCCCAAACTATATAAAAAGCATTTTCTTGCCTGACAAAATATGAGGCTTATCAATTCATTTAAAACTAATTCAGGATACACTGACATTTTTATGTATTGTTAATGAAGAGGTGAGGGTTTTACCCAGACTACATGGTCTTGAAGAAATATTTAAGTATATTTAAAAATGAGTCCATAATTCATAACCCATAATTCATAGTTATGAAGAATTTATAGCCATAAAAGTCAGCAGAGAAACTTCAAGTGGCACCTGGAAACATGAGATAAGTAATAACTCATAACAGCATAATGTGTTATTTCCCAGAAGTACCTGTTTTAAGTAAATAGTTACAGCAGTAATATTTATGTGAAATCATACCTTTTTATGTGCATCAAAAGCACATTTGTAAATGGTAGCATTTATGATAGGTGATGCTTCCCCATGGATATCAGAAAATGCTTCCACTCTGAACAGTGCTGTGAGGAGAAGCGTGCATGGCTGGTACTGCTTAAAGTCCAGTGTCTACAGTCACGGCACCAGTCATGTGGGTGATTACTGCACCAAAGTCAGCTGTGCTGGATCATTACAATTACACTATTTAACAACCAATATAATTTGAGAGTTTTCATTCGGTATTTAGTGTATTTTGAATTATGTTAACTAATTTGGAATGAAAAGAGAATAAATGCTAATTTTTATAAAACAAAATATCAATTCAAATATACTGAATTACCTTGGGGGAAATGTAATGAGAGCTTGTAGAATATTTAATATAAAATTTGAATATAATGAAGTTAAAACAATTTTACTTTCCCTCTCATCCCTTAATGGGTCAATGGTTTATATTATTTCTGTTATAAATAATTTTAGGGGTGGCAAATTCTATGTTTTTCACTACTGGACGCCACAGTTAAAAATTTAAGGTTGGTCCTATGTATTATTACTTCAAGATTATTGAAAATAATAAAACGAGGCACTGGCTATTCATTCAATTTCCTTCACAATAAACAGAAGCTTGATCTGCAATTTTTCAGTTTTCCTTACTTTAATCCTTGCTCCTGATGCACGGATTCCTCCTTTATCACAGGCACATATATAAATCACATCTGTTACACTAAATGTTGCCCCAGTTCTTTCTCTCCAGGAATTAATGGCATTTCATCCAACTGATTTTCATTAGCTTCCAGAGAAAAAAAAAAAAAAAAAAAAAAAAAAAAAAAAAAAAAAAAAAAAAAAAAACATGAAATATGGCTGTAATCTGCACGACAATCTGACAAAATGTAACCAACCTCAAAATCAGAATATGTTCACCTGCTGTTTAGAAATTATTTTCAACCAGGACTGGGAAAATATGCTAATAGGAAAGAGAGCTTGCCATAGAAGCAAGAGGCCTTGAGAGGGCTCGATTTGCTCTTTGGTTCCTGAGCACCCCTGAAAACAGTTGGCTATGGTTACACATACCTGTCTGTAACCCTAGTTTTGTGGGGAGAAAAGACTGGAGAATCACTGGGGCTTACTTGTAAGCCAATCTGACCAAAATAGGCAGTTCTATTTCAATAAGCGACTCCACCTCAAGTAAAAAATGTAATGATATAGGAAGACATCCAACATTCTCCTGGCACCTCTGTATGTGTGCATGGGATAAACACATCTGCACATGCACATACCTCTCCTATACACACAGCACACCACATGCATACCTATACACCATATATACTATATACACAAATACAATGAAATTAAGAGTTCATTTTCATTCAGTTTCTTTGCCAAGAATGGTTCAGAATGGATCAAACTTGGTGCATTTATCCTATCACTAACCAACAGAAGCTAATTTAATATATCTAGAAGGATTTGTCACTACAAACTTTTAAATCGTTATTTGCTATCTCGGTTCATTTGCTTTTCAGTAATACTGGTTTAGGGTCAGGAATCTGAAGAAAGATTAGTCTACAATAACTTAGTAAGTTGCATTTTAGGTATCTAAACACCCCAGAATTAATATGTATTTCTCTCTTATATTCTTTCCCTGGAATTTTTTCTTGGAATTCAATATATTTTAAGAAACAAAAATCTATTGTGTTTGTCATAATAATTCTATCATTATCTTTTTTTTTTTTTGGAGACACACACACACAGAGACAGAGAGAGAGAGAGAGAGGGAGGGAGAGAAGGGAGAGAGAGAGGAAAACAGATAGAGGTGGGCACGCAAGCACCCTCTCAGCTGCTGCAAACGAAATACAGATGTGTGCGCCCCCTTGTGGTCAAGTCCAGCATTGCGCCCTTGCATCACTTTGCATCTGGCTAAACGTGGGACCTGGAGATTGGAACCAGTGTTCTTAGGCTTAGGAGGCAGGCGCCTTAACCGCTAAGCCATCTCTCCAGCATCTATCATTATCTTTTAAAGCATCGTTTTCACTATTATTTCACTTTACTCAAAAGATATCCAATCCAGACACACTTTGTCTAATATGGTAGCTGCTAGGTACATGTGGTGGTTTAATCCCTGGAAGTTTTCTTAAAGTGATTCTATAGTGTATGTGTTTGATGGCACAATAAATGTATCAAAATTGCTAAATGAGACCCTAGAATATGCTCAAAGTGGCTATTATAGTGAACCAATGTGTCTGTAATAATGAGTAACTAAAACTAGAAGCCCACTTGAAGTATTATTCAAAGACAAATATAAATGTATACACCAGAAAATGAGCTGGAACTAGAGTTTAGATATGTTATTTTAAGAATTAATTACTTAATTCAAATCAAATGACAAGGTAGAATAAATAAAGTGCTTATTTTCAAAGGCTGTTGTTTTAGTACATTCGATATACCAAACAGAGAAAGAAATAATTCTGTTATGTAAAGGCAGTGAAGAAAGATGAAGGTTTTCAAATAGAACAAAACAAACAAAAAATACTATCACATCTTTAATGCAGCAAACTATTCACTCTCTTATTTCTTCCCTTCTTTCTTGTCTCATATTTTTCTTAGCTTTTTTCTTTTCAAAGAATAATACCTTCTTGAAACCTTTTATTGCCACACTGTCTTTATTCTGTTTTACTCCCAGTAGCAGCTTTGCTTTTGCACTGTAGTAAACAAAAGCAAGTGGATATATCAAGACATAGTATTTCTACTGAATGTCAAAGGCTATCTAATGCTAGCACTGATCATCCTAAAGATAAGTTCTCATTCCAGATAGCCTTATAGGAGTAACTGACAGCAAATATTCTCATTGATACTTGCAACCATGCAAGGATTACAGATGTACCAGCTTTTACACTGGTGGGAGGATTCCAGATTCAGGTACCCATGCTTGAACAACAAGCACTTTATCCATTAAACTAATTCCCCAGCCCCTTATGTATTACAGACAGGTCTCTCACTTAAATCTGGAGCTCAGGGATTGAGCTAGACATGCTAGAAAACTAGCACTGACCCTCCTCCTGTCTCCAACTCCCCTGTACTGGGATTGTAGGCTCATTAAATAATATCCTATATTTTATGTTGGTGCTTGGGATCAGAACTCAGGTTCTCATATAAGCACTGAGCAATCTCCGTAACCCAAAAGGTATACTTTTTTATCTTCTCTCCATGTGTCAAAGACATGAACATTTGGAAATTTACATGCATTATGGATATGAAAGCCACAGTAAAAGTAAAATTATATATAATTTAATCGCAAAATAAGTCACCACAGGGGTAATAAAAGTAATTTACCATGGTATACAAAACTACAAATGTGACGGGCGTGGTGGCGCACGCCTTTAATCCCAGCACTCGGGAGGCAGAGGTAGGAGGATCGCCAAGAGTTCAAGGCCACCTAAGACTACATAGTTAATTCCAGGTCAGCCTGGACCAGAGTGAGACCTTACCTCGAAAAACCAAAAAAAAAAAAAAAAAAAAAAAAAAAAAAAAAAAAAAAAAAAAACTACAAATGTTTAAGGACAAGATATAAAGATATAATCTTATGATATTATGATAGTATTTAGTATTCTAAGGAAAGTATAAAACTAATTCCATTCTAATTCCATTCTAGTTTTTTTTTTTTTTTTTCTTCACTACAGCTTTCCTTTTTGCCTCTAGTTAGATGTTAGGAAGATAAAACAAATTAAATTTGGAGGTAAAGGAAGTTCCATGTATTGATGACTATGATACATGTCCAATTTGTATCTGTTGAATACATACTCCACTTTATATGAAGAACTTCCAAGTTCCTTTGGACAGACATTAGACTTATATATGTAAACAACCCCTTAGGTATTAAGGAAAACATTGTTTTAGAGGAAGAATGCATTTTTGTCAGTGTGTATGGAGTCATTTTCACCTCAGATATAAAAGGTAAGCAAGAAGTATGTGGGACTGCACATGAGAAACCAGTGTATTAAAAAGTCTTCCAAAAGAACATTTTTTTAATTTTGATCAAAGCACTTTGAAAGAGACCATTACATGCACATCAGCAAGGTACAGCAAATTTTGAAATAGTCTGAAAATATCTACTTTTGTGCCTTTTCCTTCAGTGAGTGATCTGTTTCTGGTTTTTCAACTTGTTAATATTAATTATGATTTTTAAAATAGAAATTAAATAACAAGATTCTCATTTTAATTAAGAAATAAGTTTTAAGTCAGACCTGACTTTAAAAAAAAACTTTGTTCATTGACAACTTCTATAAGTTTAAGCAATATACCATGATCATAATCCCCTCACAAATCCCCTCTCTAACGATTCCCTTCTTTTCACCTAGATTTGTTTCTATTTTTGATTTCATCATTTTTCCTGTCTGTCATGCAGGTCTTGTGTAGGTAGCATCAACTACTGTAAGGTCATGAATATCAAGGGCATGCTGAATCTGTATGGCAATATTATAAACACTCTTCCCCTTCCTTGGGCTCTTGAATTCTTTCTACTACCTCTTTGACAATGGTCCCTGAACCTTGCAGGATGTGATAGAGATGTCTCACTTCAAGCTGAAACAACTGACTTTTCTATCTCAAAAATTTATTAAAGGAGTAAATTTATTTGTAACTACAACATTGTTCTTTTTGATCACTTTGGTCATTTATAATTTGTCATTGACTTTCCCCACAGTGTTAATATTTTTCTCATATCCCTATTATCCAAGAGTTAGGAAATTTCACAACACAATTTTTGTATGGGCTTTCTTTTACTCAGACTCAGTATTAACTAAGAGGTAAAAATAAATGGACATAACACATTAACAGTACCTGAAAAGGATACCTGGCCACATGTATCTTTTCAGCAGGCAATCTGAACCTCTAAATAGTCTTGTCTGGCACATGTTGAATTTGTCAGGTATCATTCTAAACACTTCATATATATTTAATGATCTAGCCAAATATAAGCATCATATTTCTGACTAGAAAACTCAGGGGAACAATGAGTCCTTACAAGATAGATGAAAGCAAGGATCTAAAACTCAGATGTTACTGGAAGGGACAAAGATATTTAAGTGAAGCATCCTGCTAGAAGTTAGTCTGGATGGAAGGATCATGGTGACCTGGAAGAGGCAGTCTTCTTGCAAAATATTTGTTAATTCAGCACTGATTAATGACTAGGCAGGCCAGTGTTCAAGCTCATCATGATTTCTATATGAAATTTTGAAATTTTTAGAATACTAAATAAGATAACAACAATGGTATTTGAATGCTGACAATGAGATATTAGGTGACAGTGACTCTGCCAACAGACAGTTTCTAAGGCTTCTGCCAGGGCCAAAGCCCTAACACCATAATGTCCAAGGGGGTAGTGCGATAAACTCTCATTCTTCATGCGAACATGAAGGACATGCTACCACTGGCTTATGACATAGGACATAAAGTGGAAATCATATGATGATGGGCGTAAATGAAGATGAGTTTTCCTCCCCCAGGACAACTATTTTCCTTTGATTTGAAGATGTATATGACATCTTTATATAAAAATATAATTAAAAATAGGTTTATATTTTTCTTATACAAGAATATTCTAGAACTCTAAGTAACTGTACTAGTGCATATTATTTCCTATTAATAATATTGCTTTTTTGTTCTCACATTAGGTTTATGAATCAAAGGATAAAATTGATTTAGATATACAATTACTTTTACTAGGCTTTACTGTCAGCTTTCATTATTGGCATCATAAATGCTTAACCAGTTTTCAATATTCTTGCCTGTTTTTTTTTTTTTTTTTTTTTTTAATCCTGGATTTTTCAGGCCAAAGAATTTAAGTTCTTATAGACACAATTATCACTCGGTATTTGAATCATGTATTTGGCAAGCTTAAAATAATTATATATATATTCCTTAAATTTTCCATTTCAGGAAAATCTGTAAACAAAGACATAGTTTCTTGGAGAAGTATGTTAATGTGAAGTTAAAAACAAGGTGCACATGTAAATGCAAACACACACAACATTATCTGTAATTCCTATCTTCAGAGTTATATTAAGAACAGAAAATATTTCTTGGTTACAGTCCTTCCCAGGAGTTCACATTGCAGTATTTACAAGGCTGCTTGTAATCACACCTCTGGCATATGCCTACACAGAATACTGCACAAATGTGTTTCATAATATTTATTCAAAACATCTCAGAGAAAGATAATAATAATCAAGGTTATGACAACACCCCAAACTAGATTTTCCCAAATAAAAACTATAAATAGCAGTATTTTATACTTGCTGGAAAAAATACTCATTTCAGAAGCAAGGGATAATAAATATGTATGCTTTAAATATGTGCTTTGAAACCACTATATAATTGCTTATTCCAATTTTATGAGTTTGATTTAAGAAGTATATTATGCATAAACTAGTAAGTGTTCCTGAATATGAACATCTTCCCAAGGTATCACAATGTGCACTGGGACCAGTGCAAAACTGACAGAGAATGTTCATGTAATTTACCTCTGAAGTGCAGTGCCTACAGTTGTGTCTGACACATCCCTCATAGCTTTCTAGGAGTCAGGAGATGACAGAATTCATCTTGTTCCTACCTTATACATATATAGATGGAGACAGAGATAGATAAATATCTTATAAAATGTTGTTGGTTAGACAATTATCTTTTGTTCCTATGGTGGAAAGCAGAAGGAAGTTTTCTAGTAGGATGTCTGTTTAGGTAATACATCTGCTGATTCCACTTATGCATTTTAAATACCAAAAAGCAGGGATGGAGAGGGACAGCAGTGAGAGGAGACAGAGGAGGGAAGAACTAACCTGTCACATCCCCTGTCTTGGGTCTGGGATGATGTGTTTTCCTCCACAAAGAGCAGACTTTGAAGAGGATGGAGAATCAAAATGGTTCTGCTATTAATTCACCCCCAAAATGTGTAGGCAGGGCATATAAATGTGTTCTGACATTAGAGGGTGAAATTATTCCTTCAATGGTAATGACTGAACATGTTTGTGGGGTCGTGGTCCAGAATGATCATGTACTTCCACCTAGGAGAATGAGTCAAAAGAATGGTCCTGCAGGCCCCTTGAAAGTAGACAACAGTTATCTCATTAGATAACCATCACTTCTTTGTATAGAAAAGATGAATGCTAAAGGAAGAAAAGGAAGATAGTTCATTCTATATAGCTCCCTCTGTTGGGTTTTGTGCTCAGGAAAGGTCAGACAATGACATTTTAATCAAATTTTAGACTAACAATTTACCTACAATTAACTTTCATTGACTAAGGCCATAGAAACCTTGTGAACTATGTTCAAAATAGGGAGAAAATTACTAAACATTTAAAGAGGGCTGGGAGTTGGATCAGTGGGTAAAAGATACTTGTTGCTAAAGCATGAGGGCCTCAGACTGCCTGAACTTGATGGCCCCAGCACTCACATTTAAAACAAATCTAGGGTGGACTTCTGGGTAAGATGGCGGTATAAGAGTCACGCCAAACACCCTAGGGAGGTATTTAAGCAAAACCACAGCAAAATACACTCCTTCCAAAAAGCGAAGGTGTATAAGTTTTTATCAGCCATAGTGGAGATGACAAGGTGGGAGATCTAGTACAGTCCAACAAAGAGAAAGACAAACCAATAGAAAAATATGAATGGGAATTTCAAGATATTAGGGACACTATGAAAAGATCAAACATAAGAATTCAGGGTATAGTAGAAGGAGAAGAATTTCACCCTAAAGGCATAGTATTCATTTTCAACAAAATCACAGAAGAAAATTGTCCCCAAATTGGGAAATAAATGCTAATGCAGATACAGGAAGCTTTTAGAACACCAAACAGACAAAACCTGAAAAGAACCTCTCCTCACCATGTTATAATTAAACTACTAAACATGCAAAGCAAAGAATATATATTGAAAGCAGTTAGAGAGAAAAAGCAATTTACCTATAAAGGCAAGACCATAAGGATAACAACAGATTTCTCAACACAAACTTAAAAGCCAGAAGGGCTTGGAATGATGTATTCCAATTTCTGAAAGATAACAACTATCAATCAAGATTACTATACCTGAAAAGCTATCTATCCAACTTGATGGATAAATAAGGAAATTCCACAACAAAAACATGCTAAAGGAATTTATGACAACTAAGCCAGCTCTACAGAAAATACTTGAAGGAATCCTTCACACTGAAGAGAAAGCAAAACACACACCTGAGGAAACAGGGAAAAAAAAAAAAAAAAAAACATATTCAAATTACAGTTAAAACAAGAGAATACAGGGAAAACAGGAAGCACTACAAAACAAGAAGAATGGCAAGAATAAAAACATACCTTTCAATAATAACTCTTAATATCAATACTCTCAATGCCCCAACCAAAAGATACAGGCTTGCAGACTGGATTAAAAGGCAGGATCCTGCTGTTTGTTGCCTCCAGGAAATTCATCTCTCAATAAAACATGATGGAAAATAGTATGTCAAGCAAATGGGCCTAGGAAACAAGCAGGTGTTGCTACCCTAATATCTGCAGGATAGACTTCAAACCAACATTAGTGAGAAAAGATAAAGAAGATAATGATTAAAGGAACACTCCAACAGGAGAACATTACAATCCCAAATGTATATGTACCTAAAATGGGGGCTCCAAATTTCATCAAACATTATTAGACTTAAGGTCACAGATAATTCCAAACACAATTGTAGTGGGTGACTTCAATACCTCACTCTCATCAATTGACAGGTCATCCCAGCAAAAAATAAACAGAGAGGGCTGGAGAGATGGCTTAGCAGTTAAGGCACCTGCCTGTTAAGCATAAGAATGCCCATTTGATTCTCCAGGTCCCACGTTTAGCCAGACACAATGAAGCAAGGGTGCAATGCCACACTTACCCACAAGGGGGCACACACATTTGAAGTTAATTCACAGTGGCTGAGAGGCTGCTGGTGCTCCCATTCTCTATCTGTCTCTCTCTCTCTCTCTCTTTGACTCTCTCCAATAAATAAATAAATAAATAAATAAATAAATAAATAAATAAGCAAACAGAGAGACATCTGGATTAAATGATGTCATAGAACAAATGGACCTAATAGATATCTACAGAACATTCCATCTACATGCTGTAGAATATACATATTTCTCAGCAGCACATGGAACATTCTCTAAAATAGACCAAATATTAGAGCACAAAGCAAATCTTAACAAATACAGGAAAACTGAAATAATCTATTGTATTCCATCTGACCACAAAGGGATTATACTACAAATCAGCAATGAGAAAAATTACAGAGCATACACAAGTTCATGGAGACTAAATAGTACACTACTGAGTGATTAATGTGTCATTGAAGAAATGAAAGAAAAAAAATCAATAGACTCAGAGAATCAAATAATGATGAGAATACAACATACTAAAACCTTTGGGACATAATGAAGACCTCTAACAAGAATGGAAATCCAGACAGTTATAAAAACTCTCCCAAATTTAAAAAAAAAAAAATTCCAGGCCAGTTAAATTCACTGGTGAATTTTACCAGACCTTCATGGAAGAACTTACACCACTGCTTCTCAAAGTTTTCCATAAAATAGAAAAGGAAGGCATTCTACTGACCTCATTCTCTTAAGCCAGCATCACTCTGATACCAAAACCAGAAAAAGACAGAACAAAAAAAAATAAATAAAAAAAAAAAAAAAATAAAATAAAATAAAATTACAGACTAATCTCCCTCATAAACATGCATGCAAAAATTCTCAACAAAATATTGAAAAACAGAATACAAGAATATATCAAAACATCATTCACCCCGACCAAGTAGGTTTCATCACAAAGATGCAGGGATGGTTCAATATACACAAACTGATAAATGTAATACATTATATAAATGGGCTGAAGAACGCAAATCACATGATCATCTCAATAGATGCAGAAAAGGCATTTGAAAAAATGTGAATGGAAGGAACATATCTCAACATAATAAAGGCTATTTATGACAAACTTACAGCCACCACAATACTAAATGAGGAAAAACTTGAAACTCTTCCACCAAAATTAGGGTGTCCACTTTCACCACTCCTATTTAATATAGTATTAGAAGTCTTAGCTATAGCAATAAGACAAGAAATACTCATAAAAGAGATACAAATTGGAAAGGAAGAGATCAAATCATCATTATTTGCAGATGATAAGATTTCATACACAAAGGACCCTAAAGAATCTACCAGCGAACTGTTGGAGCTGATAAACAATTTTAGCAAAGTAGCAGGATACAAAATAAATACATAGAAATCAGTAGTTTTTCTATATCCTAACAACAAACATGAGGAGGACGAAATCTGGGAATCACTTCCATTCACAATTGTCTCAGAAACAATAAAGTACCTTGGAATAAATCTAACCAAGGAAGTGAAGGATCTCTACAATGGAAACTTTAAAACACTCAACTGAGAAATTTCAGAATACACTAGGAAATGGAAAGACACCCTATGCTCTTGGATTAGAAGAATCAATATTGTGAAAATGTCAATCTTACCAAAAGCACCCTACACATTTAATGGAATCCCCATTAAAGTGCCAATAGCATTCTTCATGGAAATAGAAAAAAAATCCTAAAATTCATTTGGAAGCACAAAAAACCTCGAATAGCCAAAACAATTTTGAGCAACAAAAATAAGGCTGAAGGTATCATCATACTTGATTTTAAGCTATATTATAAAGAATAGCAACAAAAACTGCATGGTACTGGCATTAAGACAGACATGTAGATCAATAGAACAGAAGAGAGGACCCAGATGCTAATCCAGGCAGCTACAGCCATCTGATTTTTGACAAAAGCACCAAAAAATTCATTAAAGAAAAGACAGCTTCTTCAACAAGTGGTGCTGGGAAAACTAGGTATCTATATGTAGAAGGATGAAAATAGGTTTTTGTCTCTCTCCATGCACAAGGATGAAGTCCAAATGGATCAGGGACCTTAATATCAGACCTAAAACTCTGAAATGGCTAGAGGGAAATCCTTCAACATATTGGCATAGGCAATGACTTTTTGAATATAATCCCAGTTGCTCAGGAAATAAAACCACTAATCAATCACTGGGACCTCATGAAATTACAAAGCTTTTGTACAGCAAAGGACAATGTGAATAGAGGCAAGAGACAACCTACAGAATGCCAGCTATACATCTGACAGAGGGTTAATATCTAGAATACATAAAGAATTCAATAAACTAAACAATAAGAAATCAAACAACCCCATTAAAAATGGGCTATGGAACTAATTAGAGAGTTCTCAAAAGAAGAAACACACATAGCATATAAACATCTAAAAAACGTGTTCTACATCCTTATAATAAGAGGAGAAGATGATAACATCAAAATAAAAGAGGAACTATTGGAGAGAGGGAGGGGATATGATGGAGTGTAGATTTGTGAAGGGAAAAAATGGGGGAGGGGAGGGAATTATCATGGTTTACTATCTCTAAGTATGGAAGCTGTCAATAAAAAGAAGAAAAAAGAAAATAAATCTAGGTGTCACCACACACATATCTGTAACCAATACTTTTGGGTGGTGAAGGAGGAGATAACCAGAGAATCATTGGGCTGACATGAAATGGCAAGTTCTGGGTTGAAGGAAGGTCTCCTTTGGAGGAAGGCACCCAACTTTCTCTTCTGGACGCTGCAAGGTAGCATATGAGGCTTCTGACACATACATACATATTTCACCCACCCCCACCCACACATGCCAAAAATAAACGTTTATAAAAAGTGGTACTCATATTTAAACCTTTAAGTGCCATTATACTCCTAAATAAACTGAGTTTACACATATGTCAGTAAGTTGGTCTTTTGATGACATTTAATTTTATGTTTGAGTGTACACTTGGAGAAGGGAAAGAAGAAGGAAAATGCTTCTGCAGACCAAGAAACACCATGCTGACAACAAGGGCAAGCAGAGCTGCCAACTCTCCAGGTCCTTAAACAGGCTGGAAGTACTTGGCATTTTTAGATGGTGCCTGAACACAAGAGGCCTTGCTATAATTAACAGCCTATTTTGGCACTACTTGATTTATTTATAACATCTTATAAATTAGTAACCTAATGACAAAACGCTATCTTCACAAAATGCTGCTACAAATTTCAGGGTCTGAGTCATTGGAAATCAGAGGAAATCTACTGGGGTTTAATTAAACATAGGGCTCCAAGGACAATGAACTGGACAGAGATGGTGATGTTTTCACACAACTAACTATTCACTTATATTACCTAGGATTAATGAGCAGAAGCATACCATGGACTCAAGTAACAGTGAATAAAATAAAAGGGAAAAAATGTTCTTATTTCAATTGTCATCCTTGGCTCCATTATCCCTAAAATCCCCTCTGTGTCCATCAGAGTACTACTTTGAGTTCTGAGCCACAGGCTAAAATATAGGACGAGTACAGCCACACTGCTTTCTTTCAGGTTGTGTCCTAAAAATGGCCTACTTTGCTCCATACCATTGCCCCAAACTTAGTTCCATGGTGGACCCTTCCTGGTCACCAGGACCTCATCAGAAAATGCAAGTTCTAATATTGTAGACAGGCATATATAAAGGAGGGCATTACATAAGGTGCATTTGCTAGCACATCACTTATATGATAGAACTAATTATGCATAGAAAGAGAAAACAATGCATAAAGAAATTAAGTAAGAAAATATGTTTGGGAGAATCAATGAACTTATTTCAAATCCATGAACTAAGCTTCATATGCCTATATTATTAATTTTTATTCTGGCCAAATAAATTACTTATTAATAACATGAGTATAAGGCTGGAGTGATGACTTAGCTGTTATGGTGCTTGCTTGCAAAGCCTGATGCCCAGGTTCAATTCCCCAGTATCCACATAAAACTAGATGCATAATCTGATATATACTTCTGAAGTCTGTTTGCAATGGCTAGAGGCCCTTGCACACCCATTCTCCCTGTCTCTCTCTATCTCTCTCTTTCTCTCTCTGTCTTTCTCCTAGCAAATAAATAAATATAAATATTTTAAGAAGAACATGGGTACTCTGAGTAAGGTATTATAGTTGGGGAAAGACATAGTTACAAAAGTAGAGTGTAAATATACACAGTGCAAGAAATAAGTTTTTCACTTACATTATCCTACAAATGCCTCTGGGAGACTAAGTGATGTGAGTCTGACCAAAAAGTCCTGCCCATGTTCCAACACAGAATCTGTCTCAAAAGAACAAAGCAAAGTAGTGACTGAAGAGTATATCCAATGTTCTCCTCTAAAGCTCATGCTGAGAATACAGGAAGTGTTTTGTTGTTGTTTTGGTTGTTTTTCTTTTATGTTAAAGTGAACTTTGGGCATTTTCTTTGCTGCAGAAACTGTCAGAGCTGGGTTTAGGTCCTTGGGCAGGGGCCAGTAGAGCTGAGAGGCTACATTTAAAATTATAGGAAGTAGCTAGCCGTGGTGGCGTACCTTTAATCCCAGCACTTGGGAGGCAGAGGTAGGAGGATTGCTGTGAGTTCGAGGCTACCCTGAAACTACATAGCCTGGGCTAAAGTGAAACTCTACCTAAGTAAGTAAGTAAATAAATAAATAAATAAATAAATAAATAAATAAATAAATAAATAAAATAAAAGAAAAAAAGTATAGGAACTAAGCTCCCAGGTGAGGCCATGCATGAACAGTTATACCCAGATGAGGGAAAACCCCATTGAGGAGAAAAGAAGACAAAGCTGGAAGACACCAAGAGGTCTGCATCACTAGAAAGAGGAGTCAGACACCGAAGTACAAAAGGTGAGAAAAACCACAGAGGGAAAGGTGCACCCTTGGAAAGAATGGAATTTGAGGAGAGAGTATAAAGCACATAAAACCATGAAAGTTCAATATAACTCTGGCATGTATGAACAAAGCAATATATTTTTCAAATAGCCAGTATTTTTTTTTTCCTAAGGTAAGAGTAGGTCATATAAGCTCACCATTTGGTCCAGATGTTCTACTCTTGAACCTGCAAAAATGCAAAATAAACACAGAAGATAATTCTGGAAAACTATTAGCCCTCACCGCATACAACACAAAGAAACAAATCTGTGCACAGCGTTTGAGCAACCAAAGACAGAAAAGCTTTATAATGGGTGCTAATGGATAGAAGATGCCATGCTTTTCAGACAGCATAACTGACACATAAAGAAAGCAAATGATCAGTGAGAACAGCAGAAAACAAAGTCAAAAACTAAAACTGCCTTTGTACACATATGGTAAGGAGTTCAGAGCATCCTTGGAAACAGAAATTGTGAATAAACATCATTAACTTCATACTTAGAAGCTCAGATATCATTATTTAAAGTTGAGTGAAATTTCTAATAGCCTGAAAGATTTTTTTACCCTTGAGATTTCAATTGTTCTGTCACATTATTATTTTTAAAGATTTTATTACTACTATTATTATTATTATTTATTAGAGACAGAAAGAGGGTGAGATAGAGAGAGAAAGAGACAGTGAGAATGGGTATGCCAGGGCCTCTAGCCACTGCAAGTGAACTCTAAATGCATGCGCCACTAGGTGCATCTTGCTTACATGGAACCTGGAGAATCGAACTGTGGTCCTTATGCTTCACAGGCAAATGCTTTAACCGCTAAGCCATCTCTCCAACCCTGTTACCTTATTTTTGAATGTCCTTGCAGGACTTCAGCTTAACTTTTTTTTTTTTTTTCAGGTATTGTTAAACATATCTGACATAGACACCAAATTCACAAATGCCAAGAGTATCCCAACACTGGACAGATATATCACTCATAGAAACATATATGACTAAAAATGGACTTTTTGTCACTACCTTTTAATTAACGATATTAAAGGTATGTAAATTTTCTGTGGTTTTTCCTATTGCTCACACACCTTCATTATAATGAAAGTTGTTTTGTTTCTTTTCTTAAGAACATAAAAATCAGTACAGAATGAAAAACATTTGAAATGCTTTCCAAAAAAATGAAATTATTAATTTATTTTAGAGTTATGGTTATTAAATATCAGGTTTTAAAATCTTGTGAAAACAATCCAAGCCATGAAATTTATACTCAATTATGGTATAACGTAGTTGCTTTTGGACACCCCCCTATATACTTTTCTTTATTTATACTCTGGAAAGTATCTTTTCAAAACATATTTTGTTATTTATATGCAAACAAACTCCAGATGTATGGAACACTTTGTATGTCTCGCTTGAAGTGGCTACTGGGAAATCTAACGTGGGTCATCAGACTTTGCAAGCAAGTCTCTTTAACCAAGGCATCTCTCCAGCCCAACTCTAGGAAATTTTTGTCAGATAATATATATCATAATTTGTTCTACTTTGGCATATCATGATTGAAAAGATTAATGTTTTTCCAAAGATATATAATAGTTTATACAAGAGTTCCTTGGGGAAATACATACAATTTATTGTTGATTGAGGACATTATTTCAGATATAAGAACAAATGACAGAATTGGTCAAACTGCTCAGCTCTTCAGAGAGTACTTTTGCAGCTTTGCCTTACACAAGGCTCACTCATTAATATTCCTGGCACAGGGGTAACAGGGTTCCAGTGCTGGAGAGTCACCCTTTTGAGTCTAAAGAAGTAATGCTGTATTCAATACTAAGACCAACATTTTCTACTTGGGACAAAATTCTAGCAATGTGATACAGTGATACCATTAATTCATTTCCCATTTTTTATTTCTTCCTTGGCAGCCTGATGGTTATAGCTTTTGCTTAAATGAAAAAAAAATGTTAATAATTTTAGAAACAGTAAAATATACTTATATAAGCATTCCCCCCTTTGAAGGATATTATTAATTGATATCATTGGACTGAAGAGATGGCTTATTGCTAATAGCACGTCAGAAAAATACCCTTAGTATCTATGCATGTAAAATGGTTTTTAAGTTTTATTAAACTAGATAGGAATGATCACAAAGAAAATGGCTACCTTTTAAGATGAGATAAATCTTAACAAAAGAAATAAGAATTGTAGCAGACAGCTTCAGGTTCACTGAGATGAACTTCCAGACCAGGCACAGTTATGGAGGAAGGGATATTATTTATTGAAACTTACAGATCCAGGGGAAGTTCCATAAAGGCAGGAAAAGCAGCCTGCTCTACACAGGGCCAAACACAGAGAGAGAAAGCCAACCAGCCACCACAGCACACAGAGCAAAACTACAGCCAAAAGGTCACACAGCACACTTCAGGAACTCCTGCTAGGCACATTTGCATATCTTTACAATGGACTCTCAAACCATCACCACACCTTAAGACCAGCCCCCCAGTGACCTTGTCTCTAGCAAGGTAATTGTAGATGCAAACTATAACTAATAAAACATTGAATATATTGGGGGCCATATATTCAAACTACCACATTCCGCCCCTGGCCCCCAATATATTTAGCTCCTGGCCCCCAATAGATTTATAACTATCACACTTTGTAAATTGTACTCAGTCCAATTTCAAAGGTTCTCACAGACTTGATCAATTTAAGATAGTGAGTCCTGTAAAATCAAACAAGTTAAATACTTTCAACATGTAAAGGCACGGAGTAAAACATTTTTAACTGGTATAAGGCATAGCAAGGAGAGACTAGAATAATGCAAACTCAGCCATCATCAGTAATCATCAAACTTCTGCAGTTCAAGTTCAATATAACCAGAGACTGACAGTCTCCAGGTTTCCCAATTCCGCCCCTCCAGCTGGGCAGAGTAGCCAGGGAAAACTTTCATCCCATGCCAACACTGCACTCCACGGTAGCCCTTTTGCACAGTCCTGGTATATCAAAACATCTTCAGGTCTCCATGCAAACCACGGCCCATCTTCCAAAAGGCTCTTCCAGCCTATTCCTCAGGAACTTCATGCCCTGCCTTCATGCTGCATCTCAGCAGCAGCTCCCAGAACCGTGTGCAACTCATGACCACTCCATGCATTTTTCATGCTTCCAAAACTAATACCAGGTGTGCAGGACACAGCCATATTCTTAATCCAGGGATGAAATAAACCACAGCCTTGAACAGCAGGTTCCTTCTCCACTCAGCTCTTTCCAAGAATTTGCATTTTTAACAGTCTTTCCTCAGGCATCCTCTCCATTGTTTTAATGTAAATCAAGTCAGGCCACCTTCCTTCAACCTTCCTTAAGATTGCTAATGTGGTTGACAATAGCAGCTAAACCAATCTTAGTGCCTCTTTTTTTTTTTTTTTTTTTTTTTTTTTTTTTTTTTTTTTTTTTGAGGTAGAGTCTCACTCTAGCCCAGGCTGACCTGGAATTAACTATGTAGTCTCAGGGTGGCCTTGAACTCACGGCAATCCTCCTACCTCTGCCTCCCGAGTGCTAGGATTAAAGGCATGCGCCACCACGCCCGGCTAGTGCCTCTGCTTTTAACTTGCTTGAGGTTTTCCAACTTAAAATCTTAAAATCTCAGTCTGATATCTTCAGCCAAGCATATCAGTCCATTACAAATTTAAGTTTGATCAAACACTCTGGGCCTGGATAGCGGAACGTAGCCATCCCTTATGCCAGTAGCCCAGTTCCAACAAAGTCCTCTGCATTCTTTCCTTCCCCTTAGAAAGCTCATAAGCCAAGCCTCAAAGTTCAATACTGTCTGCACTTAGCATTCTCAAACTCTCATCAGGATAGTCCATAAAACTTGGCTTACCACTCCAGAAGGTATCTTCAGTTGCAAGCACCAAGTCCATGTCCATTCCTCCAAAACAAAGGTTCCAAAAGACGACTATCCACAGGGTCAGGTTCATCTCAACCCACACTCCTCGGTACCACTTTAATGTAGCAGACAGCTTCAGATTCGCTGAGATGAACTTCCAGACCAGGCACAGTTGTGGAGGAAGGGTTATTATTTATTGAAACTTACAGATCCAGGGGAAGTTCCATAAAGGCAGGAAAAGCAGCCTGCTCTTCACAGGGCCAAACACAGAGAGAGAAAGCCAACCAGCCACCACAGCACACAGAGCAAAACTACAGCCAAAAGGTCACACAGCACACTTCAGGAACTCCTGCTGGGCACATTTGCATATCTTTACAATGGAATCTCAAACCATCACCACACCTTAAGACCAGCCCCCAGTGACCTTGCCTCTAGCAAGGTAATTGTAGATGCAAACTATAACTAATAAAACATTGAATATATTGGGGGCCATATATTCAAACTACCACAAGAATGATTATGGAATTGTTACAATATTCAGAATGCTTCTATGTTCTATTGATTTAGAAATTATGACAATAAAATTATGACATAGAAAGGTCTGTACACATTTTAGTGGGAAACTGCAGTGAATCTGCAGAAAATTCCTGAAGAACACAAATGCAGGGGCTAGGGAGATGGTTCAGCAGTTAAAGATACAAGTTTACAAAGCCTTCCAGCCTAAGTTTAGGTCTCCACCATCCACAGTAAAGCCACATGAAAAGAGGCACAAGCATCTATATTCCCAATGGACATAGAAAAAGGGGAGGGGGAGCTCTCTGGCCAGATACTCTGACATTATTAGCACTCTGACCATTCATTTGCAGAGGCAGCAAACTCTATCTTACAGAATATGAGACACAAATTCCTCAAAGCTGTCCTCTGATGTCCATATGTACTTCATAGCACACATGTATACATGCACACACACACATACATACATAAATAAAAATTTTTGAAAATCAAGTACAACATTGTCAGCTATCTCTTGCATCAATATAAAATCTCTCATCTTAGCTGGGCGTGGTGGTGCATGCTTTTAATCCCAGCACTCGGGAGGCAGAGGTAGGAGAATCACTGAGAGTTCGAGGCCACCCTGAGACTACATAGTTAATCCCAGGTCAGCCTGGACCAGAGTGAGACCCTACCTCAAAATAAATAAATAAATAAATAAATAAATAAATAAATAAATAAATAAATAAATAAAAAATAAAAATAAAATAAAATCTCTCATCTTGTTGGTATGCTTTTTGTCCCACAGCAATACACTCTCTTTAAAATTTGTATTTTTCTATCCTTTCACTTAAATGTGATTAACATTTTTATTTTAATTTTAAGACACACTGTTGTTACTTGTGCTAATAACAGGAATCATAAAGTGTCTCTTGTATATATTGTGAACTGAAGTTCCTAAAATGAACTGAACCAATCCTGTAACACTACACAATTTATTAGATTTTTTTTTTTTGGGGGGTGGGGCATCAGGGTGTCACTGTGGCCCAGGCTGACCTGGAAATCACTCTGTAGCCCCAGGTTAGCTTTGAACTGTGGTGATCTTTCTACCTCAGCCTCCTGAGTGCTTATTAAAGGCTGAAGGAGATAAACACAGAGATCAACCAACTCCAACTAAGCCAGATATCCAGAGACACAGAGGCTCCCAAAACCGCATCACTGAAGCAGAACTAAAATGACCCCAATGTGGCTCAGGGAAACTTGCGGAAGAGAGGGCGGAAAGATTGTTAGAGTCATAGTTGGGGCATTATGCACAGAGACTGGGGCCAACCCCCCAGAACTCTTAACTAACCTCAGAATGCTTGACCCACATTCCCCATTGACAAGGGTCCCTTTGAAAGATGGAGGACAGGGAGGAGGACAATGGAACCTTTACTATGAATGTAAAATCAAAATAATATAAATAAAAATATATATATATAACAAAAAAAAAAAAAAAAAAGGAGAGGTCAACTATGTGTCTGGCTGATTTTAATGTGGAAACTGGAATGTTGCAAGTCCAGAGCCAAACTACCTTGTAATAGCCATTTATTTCCCACCTCTGTGTCTGACCTAACATCCCTGTGACTATCAGGTGATCACTGAAACCTTTTAGGAATGTATTAAAAGTCCACCAGCTTCCACTAATCCAAAGGATAAGATAACAGATAACAACTGAAATTTATAACAGAGATTTCTCCAGCTTCTCTATAAACCATGTACCTGATATTTTCACCGATGTATTTTTGTAGTGTTTTGGTTTATACCTTTTTATTGTCCTTTAGCTATAAAATCCTCATGAAATTTTTAATATGTTGAACGTAGAATTTAGAGTAACTTGCTCCCAGACCATGGTCATTCATATTTGTCTTTTGCATAAACTATCTCTTATTCTTTTGAGGAGAAAACCTGGTGAAGTTTGCATTGACATTCACTGCTAAGTTAGATGATCAAGTGAACAGAGCCTTGGAGGGAAAATATGGTAAAAATTGATTTTCTTTTACTATTATATCTTATTGCATTCTCTTAATGTTATTTTAAAAAATGTTTCCTATTTACTATATTTTATGTTTAAAACTTTATGTAATAGTCATTTTTATTTAGTGACTAGTTAAATTTTATAATTTGAATGATCAATATTAGCTTGTCTTTAAGTTCTTTAAATTTATTTAAAATATTTTATTTAATCATTTATTAGAGAGAGAGAAAGAATAAGAGGCAGATAGAGAGTGAGACACAGAGAGAGAATGGGTGTGCTAGGTCCTCTAGCCACTGCACACAAACTTCAGATGCATGTTCTACCTTGAGTATCTGGCTTATGTGGGTCCTGGGAAATCAAACCTGTGTCTTTAGCTTCGCAGGCAAGTGCCTTAACTGCTAAGCCATCTGTCCAGCCCAAGTTCCTTAGATTTTTAGAAATTTGTGTGTGTGTGTGTGTGTGTGTGTGTGTGTGTGTGTGTGTGTGTGAGAGAGAGAGAGAGAGAGAGACTATTAGTTTGTGTCCAGTTTCTCAGTTGCATGACTAAGGTTCTGAAATTGTTTATGTTTTTAATGATGATGATGATGACCAACATATTTCATATAAATACACCATTTGTTTATGTTTTTAATATAATTTTCTTCTGCATTTTTACTTTCCCTTCCACTTTTCCTCTTCCTTCTACATTCTCATTTCTTCTTTCTCTTCCTCATTCTTTCCAAATGTTATTCTCTATTCCATATACTACTTTTGATTTCATTTGTTTTTATAGTGACCAGTGATGAGGAAGAACGAGAGGCATGCAGGGAGTGCATACTAACAAGTGGAGGCTAGAACCTTCCCCCGAGAAGTAGCACCATCATAGTGGTTTGTTGATCAAAAAGTTGAATCCCATATAATTGGAAGAATATCAGAGCTACCTTCTTTGAGTACAAGAAAAATTGCAAACATGACTGTTTAGAATGTTGCTGCATTATACGCAGTATAAAAAAGCAATCATAAAAGAACTGTGATTGTCTATTGCTAGCTAGAGAAAAGCCTTAGCTACAGTCTGATGAAACCCTGAAGCAGGACAAAAGAGGAATGAAACTTGGCCCAATCTAAGGAGAAACTGGAAGATGCTGAAGTTCCTAAGAGCAAATGACAAATTAAAAAAAAAAAAAGTGCCTGCATTTATATAGCAGCAAAGAATATAGACATATTTATAATTTGGACCACTCCTCCGATGATTTTTCATAGATATTGAGGGATGGAAGCAGGAAGGCAGGGAGGGGGAAGAGGTAGAGGAAAGTTGACAGAGGGCAGAGAGAGAGAATGTGAATGTCTGTCATATCCTGTAAACAGCTCAGTTGACTTTACTGTGTTGGAGTTTACTAAGTAAAAGCCAATTTGTTCTCATTTTGTTGTTTTTTGTTCCTGTAGCAGATGGTCTTGCTCCATAGCTATGGCTTGCCTGGAAGTCACTATGTAGACCAGGCTGAGTTCACACTTGCAGAGATTCCCTGTGCCAGCTCACTGGTGCTCATACTTCACACTTATGGTTCCACTTTTAGTTTGTTCCTTGCCTTGACTTAATTTTATCTAATATTTTATGAAGACTGAAATGTAAAAGACAGAAAAAAATAACTACATCAGCCTCATGAAATTGTCCTTCAGTTCATCTCAGTGAGTGAAACAGCATATTTACTTCTCATGGTGACATATCATGGAGGGGTAAAACAATATTTATACCCAGAAACAGCTCATATGTCACAGATATAGGATTTCCAACTAAAGGTACCGACTCCTGCTTGAAATGTTCATTCTGCTAAATCATTTGGTTGGGCTTAAGTAATTTAATTTTTTACTAAAAAAATATTTGATGAAATAAAATATACCATTACTAGCTATGATATCTAATCTTGAGTTGTTAGCTTTGGAAAATGATGTTATTTCAGAATAAGAAAAAAAGTAAGAAAATGCATTTTTTTTCAGCCAAGCTCAAGATATATATGTATATATATTTTAATTTTCTCATCTCATTTATACTGTGTTACAAATAAGAGAAAATGAAGTAAATTACTGCATATGCCTTTCAGTAGCTATAGTCTTCCAACTTTTACTGTAAACAGTTGAGTTATCCACTTAAGGATGTAGGGAAGAAGTTGATAAGTTTATCTAGTCAGCGTATAGAGTGCCTCTCATCTGTTAACATCCCTCCATTCTGAAGTGATATTTAGTCACAGGAGAGGTCCTGCATTGGCACTTATCCATGCTAGCTGGCATCCCACAGCAGTATGCAGACTTTCTGGCAGCCCTTCCCCTGCCATTGTCTAGGCTAACATTTTTTCATATGGATTTTTTCTATTTGAATACTACTTTCATCTCACATAGAGTGGATACTTTACTATTAAAAATTCACCATCCAAAGTCAGGGCAAAGAGTATCAAGATGGCCTTGGAAATCCACTTTGATGGCTCACAGTTCATCTTGAGATAAGGTTTGGCAGTTGTTACAGGAGAAAAGATTTTTAAGTCTGTTTAAATTATTAGACTGCAGCATTCTGTTTGAAGAGAGATTGGGAGCCAAAGTACCTTGGTGATTCTGGAAGATAAATCCAGTCAGAGGGCAGCTTGGCCTTCAGAAGGCCTGTAATAAGCCCTCAGGTCATCAGACCAGGTTTTCAAATGAGAAATACTATAATCCCAGCCTGGAAAGGCCATCTTCAAACCCATATCTATTTCTTCATGTGGGCCATAAACTATCCCTGAATGATACAACTCTGTTTCCACCCTCCTTCAGGCCTTCAAAAGGACCAAATGAAAGTTTTATCGATAGCCCCTTTTATTTCTTTTTCTTTGAAGGGCATGCAATTTGCAGAAAGTTTTCCATTCATCTACTTTACTTTATAAAACCTATAGGTCAGAGCTAGAAAGATAGCTCAGCAGTTAAGAAACTTTCCTGCAAAGCCTCACTACCTGGGGTTGATCCCCCCCATACCCATTTAAAACCAGATGCACAAAGTGGTGTCTGCATCTGGAGTTCATTTGTAGTGACTAGAGGTCATGGTGCACCAAGTTTTCTCTCTTCTACTTCTGTCTGCTTGCATATGAGTTAATAAATAAACTAAATAAAAATTTTAAACTACAGGTCAATTTTACCATGTATTTGATAAACAGTTGAATAGTTGCACAAGTGAATTACATTCACGACTATGATAACATAAGATAAATTCACTGATACCAAAGTTAATTGTAAGCCTGAGGCAGAATTAGTCAGGTAGCTTTATTTTCACCTAGCCAGTTAGGAGAGGGCCCAAATGAAGGACCTTAAAGTGATATCAACCTGTCTTTAGTAGGACTGGAGTTCAGCATCTGATCAGTCTGTATAATCAGCTCTTTCTCTCTTGCCAACTACAGAGGTATATTGACTTCTTTTTGAACCAGCCTCCCAGATCCAGACCAATCAGCTCTCTCAAGCTCACCTGAGCCTGAGTGTAAGGCCCATCATAATAAAATTATAAATCAACCCTGAACAGGAAAGCATGGACTCTTTATGGCTATTAATCTCTCCTGAATATCCAGGTTCCTGTATGGTAAGCCCATGTGGGCTCCCTAAACCCTCCTGCCTTCCATATGGCAGGAGCTTTCTGCACTTTCTTTTCTTGTCTTCTCTTAATCTAATAAAGTCTAAGTATTACCTTCTCATCTATTGAGGTAGGGTCTCACTCTAGCTCAGGCTGACCTGGAATTCACAATGTATTCTCAGGATGGCCTCGAACTCATGGTTATCCCCCTTCCTCTGCCTCCTGAGTGCTGGCATGCCTGGCCTCATCTATGGATTTTAATTCTTCAAATTCACAAGACAATGATCTGGGGATACCCTAAATTTATTGGTGTGTTGGTAAACTGGTAAGGAGCCACATTCCCCTCATTATAAGTCAATATTAGCTCTTGCTACATTTCTATACTTTCTCCTAATAGTCACAGTTCCATTGATTAGCATCTTATTTTTGCACTCTCCACATGGAGTGTCATCAACTGAGCAGACTTATAAACTGAGGGTGATGATTAATTACTGTCTGTGGCAAGAGTCTAAACCAGAAAGGCAATTATAGACAAAAGTTAGTTAATTGTTTTGTTTTGTATACAAATCTGTTATTATTATTATTACTATTATTAATTTCCATGATAGTATAAATTAATATATTTAATCAAAGAGACTGAGTAAGACAGTCCCCAAGAGAGGACCACTGGTTAGACTGATGAGTAAAAGTTATGGAATGGGAATTGTTGTAGTCAGCTCCATGTTGCCTGGATAAACTTCCAAAAAGACACAGTTTATGGGAGGAAGAGTTTATTTCAGCTAACAGACTCAGGGCAAGTTCCATAACAGCAGAAGAGACTGGACTGGCCCCCTTCAACAGATCCAAACAGAGAGAAACCCCCATCAGCACCGCAAGTAAGCACATGGAAATAAACAGCATGGAACCAGCCACAGCTCAGACTTCTCTGCAAACCTTTAGGCTGGAAATCAGAACTGTCTCCAAATACATCCCTTCCAGTCAGGTGGCTGGAATCCAAGTTTAAATAAAGCACCTGAATCTACTGGAGGGACAATCATTCAAACTACCACTAAATAGTTTTTCAATTCTTCTAAAGAGGATCATCCAAAGGGAATTTACATTATTGATTGATTGATTGATTGATTGATTTAAGAGAAAGAGAAAGAGAATGAACACAACAGGGCCTCTAGCTACTCCAAACAAATCCAAATGCATGTTTGTGTATCTGGCTTTATGTGGGTACTAGGGAATTGAACCTGGGTCCTTTGGCTTTGCTGGCAAGCACCCTAGATGCTAAGCCATCTCTTCAACACTGGAAGTTACATTCTGATGACATTTGGATTTTAATATCCTCATAATTAAGTGCAATATAATTTTCTTTCACATATTCTGTAATTTCATGTATAACTTCATTCCACCTTCCTCTTCATAGACATTTCATTCTAAAGGCATATGGAATTAAGAAAAAAGAGTTCTCATTTGAGAAATGGTTAAGAGTACTTTGCTATTCAAGCATGAGGGCCAGAGGAGGCCCAAGACAGATACTCAAAATCCACATAAATAACTGTGCATGGCCATAAGCATCTATAAACCCTACCCAACAGAACAGGGCCCAGAAAATACTGGAGCTTGCAAAACAAGTATGACAAGCTCTTGGATCAATAAGAGACTGTAGCTCAAGTAAGAATGGGTGGAAGAGCAATGGAGATGGGCACCTGAAGGTCCCATCTGGCCACTGCAGGCGAGTACATGGTAAATCATACTGGAACATGTGCATAACGCACACCACACTATCAAGACACTCCTTAAAATCTAACTAATTACAAAAGTTGTAACTCCCTTAAAAAAGAAAACTAAAATATCATACAAAGGTTCAATGAGAAAAACATAGTAGATAAAATTTGAACTATAAGAGCATGTGTGACAATGAAGAGGGCTGGAGAGATGGCTCAGCAGTTAACAGTGCTTGTTTGCAAAGCTTAACAGTGCAGGTTTTAGTAGACAGGTAAAGGCAGATACACAGTGTGATGCATTAATCTGGTTTTTGTTTTCAATGGCAGGAGGCCTTGGAGTGCCTATACTCATTCTTTGCCTTCCTGTTTGTTTTTCTCTCTCCCTTTCTCTAAATAAATAAAATATTAAAAAATGAAAAGAAAAAAATAATATTAGGATCATATCTCTTTGGTTCTTTAATAACTCATCAACAATCTTTTTCATTTAGAATAATTTTCTAAGATAACTGAAAATATTACACTGAAATATCACATGTGATTCCTTCTTATCCTAGGAAAGCATATGTTTCATTCTCACATATTTTGTCTAACTATGAGCTCCACAGAAAGATACAGACTAAAGACTTCAAATGTTCCAATGTTATAAATCCAAACTGAGTAAGAAGACAGTAGAAGGATAGAGACCAGTGAACTTACCCATCCTCTCTGGGAATTTAGGCAAGCCTGCCTCCTCCCCATGGAAAGAAGCATGCACATGGAAGGCACTTTATATAATGTCTCATTTTAGCACATCTAAGGCCAAACATTTTAACTTGAAATGTCACTGTAAAAGATGAGTGTTTAAAGTGTTCTGAGGTGGTCAAGATGTTTTGAACTTTCTCCTAAAATGACCTTAAAGGCTAAAATTCTTCATATTAATAAGTCTTGTGGTTGTTGATTGAAATTTTGTTTGTTGTTTTTATTGCTGAAGAACAAAGCACAGGCCTGGCCACAGCCACATGTGTCTATATCCAGACAGTATTCATATACCTTTCTATATCCAGGCTTGGCCTGAGTTCTTTCCGGCTTTATATAGTCATCAGATTTGTTAGTGGCCACCATGCTGTAAGCGCGCGCGGCACACACACACACACACACACACACACACACACACACACACACACACATATGTATAATTCAGGATGAACTTACATCATAACTTCTTAGTTCTTATGTGTGAGGACATGCTTTGGTTTTCAATTGCATACATATATTCCCTAGTGTTACATTTTCTATAAAGAACAGAGATTGCTATTTTGGTAAAAATATAAACTTCTGAAATAAGCATGTCCTTACAAAACACTTTCCTGAGGCAGTCTTGTCTTAGGTATATAAATGGGTCATGTCTCTGACCATTCCTTTGGTATAACAGCAAGAGGAGGACTCAGAGTGGTCAGATGTCACCAAACCAGAAACGGGGGTCCTCGCTATTAGGAGAGTTCCAAATCTCCAGTATGGGAAAGGAAACATGGTTTGTTCCATCAAAGCAAACAAGCTACTGATCCAAACAGAGCACACGATGTTCTCTGAACTAATTTTCTAAGACAAGAAAATGAACAGTGTTGATCTTTTCATCTTGAAATTATCCATGTCCTTAGTTTCCTAATATTGTTATGAATTAAGTTTTTTGGGGTGTTGAGGATTTAGTTCAGGGCCTTGTTTATGCCAGGAGGCATTCTACCAATGAGCTTCACCTCTAATCCTTGCCTATTTGAGACAGGGTCTTGATATAGTCCCTCAGGCTGGTGTACAACAAGCGGTTCTCTTGCTTCTGTATTGAAGAGCTGGGATTATGAGTGTGTGTACCACCATTCTCAGACATCTTATCTTTAACCAGTTATATATGCAAATAAAAACAAGAAAAAGAGTGAATTTGGAGTCATGTGACAGATAGCATAGTCCTATTTGAAATGTAAACCATTATTTGATAATATTATTATTATTATGCACTAGTCTATCTAATGATGTAATGATAAAGTCTGATTAAACAAAATTTTCTGAAAATCTGAAGCCACTTCAATTTGGGCTATTGTTGAGGCAGACAAGTATCTTATCAAATAGGATATATGTTATATTATTTTTCCTAATATTTGAGAAAATATTTACTATGTCTCCATTTTTTAATTTAGCACTAGAAGCAAAGTAATGTGGGAAACCCAGGAATGTGTCAGTCATTCATGAATCTGCTTACAAGGAAAGTAATTCTAGGAGGTAAAATGACTAGCCAAAAACTATCAAGTGAAATAGGAAAGTGGCAAGCACCATTACCAAGACCATAATGATGACTGTATTATTCACAGTTATTGTAAAAGTAGTTATTATTGAGCTGAAGAGATGGCTTAGTGGCTAAGGTGCTTGCCTGTGAAGCATAAGGACCCATGTTTGACTCTCCAGATCCCACATAAGCCAGACACAAAGGTGAGGCTAGTACAAGATCACACATGCCCACTAGGTAGTACAAGCATCTGGAGTTCAATTGCAGTGGCTGAGGCCCTGGTGTACCAATTCTCTCTCTCTCTCTCTCTATCTCTCTCTTTCATCTTGCTCTCTCTAAAAAATAAAAATAAAAAAGAAGTAGTTATTAAAATGAGGTATATTTAAATGAACAAATCTTATAAAATAATTAACAAAGTTTTAGAAATGCTTATGTTATTTAGTAATTTCTATATTAACAGTCTACAATCTCATTCAATTCTGGATACTTTGAATACAAAATATCAATTTAGAATATTTGCTTGATAATCTGCTAGGGAAGGAGACTCAGAACAGTAGATCTTTTTTTTTTTTTTTTTGAGAGAGACAGAGAGAGGGAGATGGAGAGGGAGAGAGAGACAGAGAGAGAATGGACGTGCCAACAGCCTCTCAGCCGCTATGAACAAACTCCAGATACATGCACCCTCTTGTGGGCAAGAGCAGCATTGCACCCTTGCATCACTTTGCATCTGGAGATTGGAACCGGGTTCTTAGGCTTAGCAGGCAGGCGCCTTAACCACTAAGCTATCTCTCCAGCCCACAGTAGATTTTAATATGTGTCAGTTTCATAATAGATAGGAGTAATTAAAGTGATATAACTCAATTTAAATTGCTTACTGTTATATCTTAACCTAAAGTAGCTGTTAAATTAATAAATAGTCATTAATATTGTATTAACAATGTTATTATTGGATCAGTATGTCAATCAATATTTCCGTTTCGCCTTAACCCACAGTCTACCCATTTTGGGGAACTCTGTAGTATGCCATAGTGAGTTGATGGGTTGTTGACTGGAAAATGAGCTCAGTGGTTAAAGTCACCTTCTTGCAAAGCCTAATGGCCTGGGCCAGATACCATGTGAAGCCAGATTCACAAAGTGGCACATGCATCTGGAATTCATTTGTAGTAGTAGGGAACCTGGCATACTAGCGCTCTCTCTCTCTCTCTCTCTTTCTCTCTGCAAATAAATAAATAAAAGATTTAAAAAATTAAAAAAATAAAATATTAAAGAGTTGTTGGGGGAAGTGAAATCATCATAGTGATATGAAGGAGAGCTTGACACTGACTGTGGATAGATGGAAATACCATTGAAGGTGGCAAATGTAATTTGGGAAAAATTTAGGATAAAAATATTCTCTCTCTTCATTAGTGCACAACTTGCTATCTTTTTTATCTGACCTCCTCAAAATTCTGAATTTGGACTACCTCCCTCTTAGGATTATTTCTTGTTTGATTTTTCAAGTCACCCACTGTACCAAGGTTGTCCCTGCCCCCCACCTGAATATGACTTCTTTACTAATAGTTTTCCTAAGCTTTAATGATTGATTGCATTTTAATTTAAACTGGAAAATCTTTGTTGTTCCATTTCCTACAAAAAGTACCATACTGAGAAGATAACAAGGGCGGAAGCTGCAGGTTCTATATGTTGGCTTCAGACGATGAATTTATTGGACTACGGAGGTCTAAGTTATAGAAAAGTAGGTTCACATAACTTCTATGTTTTTTTTTTACTTTTGTTATTTTTTAAATTTATTTTGTATTAGTTATGGACATACTTCAGGAAACAACACATGTTGGTACCACCCTTTCCCTCATTCCTGCCCCTTTTCTTAAGAGGGCCTCCTTGTTAGAGATGATTGTGGATTGTGCATTATGGGAGCAGCAGTCAGTTACTGGGGAGAGGAAATGCCTCTAATCTTGGGCTAAAAGAGGGACTACACCTACTAAACTCCCAGTTTTTAATAGGCACCATTACTTGTTTTGAATTTTGTTCCTTTTTTCTCTATAAATATCATTTTACTGTCCACATGACAGTAAAGGTCAAAGCATTTCCAATTCCGATACCATCATAGATCTGAAAATGTCAAAAATAATACTTGTTAATGGTGACTGCTAACTGACTCTGATTATGGAAATGCAATTCATAAGACACAATGACTTAGAATCAAGCTCCTCATCATTATTCTTTCTGAAAGTGAAAATTATTACATATGCCTTGTTTGGAAGATGTTAGCTACTTATTGGTTCTCTTCAACAACATATAATGTTAGAAGCTGATAATTTTTTTTTCAACTCAGTTTGCCTGAACAATACCTGTAGCTATCTGTTCTGAATGATCCATTCTTATTGTTAGGTTCTAGCTTTTGAGTTTATTTTATTTTATTTTCCTAATTCCATTTGGAACACTATTTTCCATATTAACCAAGTGAAAAGTGAATTTTGGTTCAGGGTAGTCATTTAAAAGTGATTGTGGAAAAATTGATGTCAATGTACAAGAATCATTTTTTAAAATTATTTATTCACTTATTTGCAAGTAGACAGAGAGAGAAAGAAAGGAAGAGCGAGAGACACAGAGAATGGGCAAGCCAGGACCTTTAGCTGCTACAAACAAACTCCAGATACATGTGCCACTTTGTGCAACTGGCCTTATGTAGTTATGGAGGTAATGAATCACAGTCATTACACTTTTCAAGCAAGCACTTTAACTTCTGAGTCATCTCTCTAGTCCCAAGAATCATTTAACATTTAGTGGATTCACTTAGTTATATTTCAATAAAGGGCAGTTCCCAAAATAGTTATATTTTGAAATTATGAAGTGCTTATGTTTATAATACTTTTATTGTTTTCTATTAATTAAAATAGGACTTTGAATATGATGAACTTTTATTTAAATAATTAATTAATATTTTATCTACTTATTAGTCATGATATTTGTAGGAGTTTGAAATTCTTCTCT
The DNA here is from genome assembly GCA_036365145.1 of Orientallactaga sibirica. NCBI lineage: Eukaryota > Metazoa > Chordata > Mammalia > Rodentia > Dipodidae > Orientallactaga > Orientallactaga sibirica. The sequence goes on from JAEOAD010000006.1 coordinate 25,380,619, forward strand.
ATTATTTAACATGGGTCAAAGAATTAAACTCAGCCCATGACCCAACATAATATTTAATTTTGTAAAAATAGATAGTTCTTCCAAACTGATGAATTCTTTTAAAATCATAAGGTAAATCTGTATTACTATAAGTAGAAAAATAGTAAAAATGTTCTTCCCTCTGTTGATTAATGTCAACAAAATGTAGAAGGTTGAGTTACAGATCTATGTGATTATATAATACACCATCTAATCATAGTTCCTTTATACCTATGATATTATATCAGAGAATTCTAGTGTTTTTGGTGTGTATTTTGTGTGTATTGTCTATTTGTCTTCATGTGAATAGTGCACATGTGGTGAGTCATAGGATAACGCTTTCAGCAATGCTTTTGCCAAGGTAGCTGGCCTCTTATTTATAGCAGATTCTCCTGCCTCTTCCTCCCTTCTCACCTGTAAGTGTGGCTGGGGTAATAAATGGCTGTCATAGCATCCAGCTGTTTGCATGAGTGCTGGGGTTCTTAATTTTGGTGCTCATGATTGCATAGCCATCCACTAAACCATCTCTCCAATCCCCAAAGTCTCTACTTTTGGAAAAATATGTTAGAATTATGTTTGTGTTACACTATGGTAATGACACTTTCACAACAGTATGATAGAACACTTTATTAAAATAGACCTGTTCTAATTGACATAGGTGATGTTTGAGCATCAAAAATGACACTAGTCTCAAAGTTGTGCATTCATAATAAATCACAGCAGTAATGATAATAATCTACTACTTGCTTTGAAGCACAGCCTCTATGTTTCTGTATCATAAACTCATTCTAGCCATATTATGGGCACCTTAGACTTGTCTTACTGATTGTCCCAGCTATGATACTAAGTCTGTATTTTATGAAGCCCTCTTGATTATAATGCAAGTATCAATAAAGAGAACAAACATGTTCATTTTATTTGAATCTAATGTTCCTGAGTTTTAATTAATGCTTTAAACCTTATGAATTTTAACCCTTTGGAAAATGTTAGAAATGCCATTTAATTCTTGGGGTTTTTTGTTTATATATACACATGTGAATCTGTAAGTAGTTGCCAATTCAAATTTATTTTGCTTAAAAATTGATTTCCAACCCTCTGTTCTCACAGTCCTAACCAACCTTCAGCTTCAACATACTTCACTAAACACTCATTTTGAGAAACCAGTGAACATAGTTTTATATTGATTAAATATAAATAGTTGAGGCAGTTCTGACTCAAAGATATAGAAGCATAGCCAAAGATTGGTTTCAAATGTTTAAATATTTTATGTGTGGTTTCAAATGTTTAAATAATATTTTCTGTGTGAATACTTGATTTTGTGTGTGTATGTGTGTGTGTGTGTGTGTGTGTGTGTGTGTGTGTGAAATAAAAGTACTAGAACATCTTCTAATTCCAACACCATGTTACTTCCTGTCTTGCTGAGACTACAGTCTGGTCACTTACCTGATACCGCCATACAATCACAGCAGTCCTCTTGATCTATAGTTATTTAGGCAGCTGAACCGAAGATCTACATTGCTTATTTTGTATAGTGTCACTGTAAGTTAAGTGTATTAAAATATATGCAATGATATGCTTGCTGATCCAAAACAGTCAGTGAAATTTACTGGTATCCCATGTATACAGGTGTTTTTTTTTGTTTGTTTGTTTGTTTGTTTTAAATACATGTAAGGGGCTGGAGAGATTGCTTAGTGGTTAAGGTTCTTGCCTGAAAAGCCCAAAGACCCATGTTTGACACTCTCCAGATGCCATGTAAACCAGATGCACAAAAGTAAGGCAAGGCAAGCTTGCACAATCTCACTAGGTGGCACAAGTTTCCGGAGTTCGATTGCAGTGGCTTAGGTCCTAGCATGCCAATGCTCTCTTTCTCTAAAATAAAGAAATAATAACAATAAAGAAAAATACGTTTAAGATATTTACTTTCATACAAATGAGTTTGGATCCTAATGATAAAGACAACTGTAATTCAAATGAGTAATAAATTAAATCACATCTGTGGGTTATGTTAGGAAAAACTGAGGAGCAAAACTGTGGAGTAGGTATTGCAGCAGACCAATGAGATGAGGAGGAGCAAGAAGTTTTCAGTAATTAAAAAGCTCTGCAATTGGTCTTTACAGAAAGGGACAAGGACAAGCAGGCCTTTTATGCTACATAAAAATAAAAATAAAAGGAGATGTTACCTTTATTAAACTTGGTCCATTTGGACAGCTTTGTAGATTACATCATCAAAACCTCCAACTATAGCTGCAAAATAGCCTTTTAAAGATATCTTAAAACAAATATACTTTTAGTCCAATGCTTGCTAGAATGTTAGTAAATGTCAGCTCTCCCATTTGTACATTGCAATTCATTCTTTTTGGTCTATTCCAGAACAAAATTATACCAGTTCTCTATTTTCTCTTATATCATCCTTTTTTTCCCTCTGTTCCATTTCCGCTACAAACATGCCATTGTATTGAAAATTTAAGACATATCCTTTTAAAAATATTATTTATTTATTTATTTATTTATTTATTTATTTATTTATTTGGAAGGAAAGAGATATAGACAGAAAGAGACAGAGAGTGCGAGAGAGTGAGAGAGCGAGAGAGAGAGAAGGAGAGGGAGGAAGAATGAATGGTCACATTAGGATATCTAGCCATTGCAAAATAACTCCAGGCACATGCATCACTTTGTGCTTCTCTCTTTACATAGTCCTGGGGAACTGAGCCTGGGTTCTTTGGCTTTGCAGGCAAGTGCCTTAACTTCTGAGGCATCTCTACAGCCCAAAAGACATATCCTTTTCTATATGAATGCCTCTCTCTCTCTCTCTAGCTATGTCCCACTTTCATACTTTTTTAAAAGGAGACAATTCCCTCTTTTCCCATTTTCTCTTGAACACAGTCCAATTAATTTTTTTTTTTCTGCATCTAAATTTCTATTGTCTTCAGGGTCAAATTACAATGCCCTGTCATTATTGTTTACCACTGGGTACATCTGACCACTCTATCAATATCATAACTTCTGAGACGTATTTCCACTCTACTTAATGGGGTGCTTAATTTCAATCTGTTTTTCTACTTACCTGACATCAGTAGGCCTCACTACACAGGGTTTCTCAGAACTCATTTATTAGAATACATCTCCTTTCTATTCAAAGGCTGTTTGGGGAGCTCATTTAGTGTACAGACATAAAGGAAAATCCATACATTGATAACAGACAAATTCTTATCTCTTCTCTTGCCCATACCTGTTGGTCTATTTGAAATCTGTACCAGAAATTGTCCCTTTGGTCTCCCAAACTGTTTAACAAACTGACCTTGACAAATCCTGCTGATCCCAGCCTCATTCCTATCTCAGTTGCTGGTCCATTCCTTGCAGGTCTATAAACCAAAGTCAGTAGGATCCTTTTTCTGCCTTTCCCTTCTATTTTTGATTATTCATTTATTTATTAATTTGTAATTCTTCTCTTTGAGACAAATATCACTATGTAGCCCTCATTGCCCTCAGAATTTATGATTCTCCTGTCTCAGCCTCCTAAGGGCCAGTGTTACAGACTTGTGTCACCATGACTAGCTCAATGTCATCAGACTTCACTCTTCTCCTTGATCGTGCATTCTCAAGGCATCAAACAAATCCCATATGCTCAATCATAAATAAAACTCTAGAATCTATCCACTTCTCATCACCACCAGTGTTCCACCCCTGATGAAAGCCACCAATATTTGTCATCTATATTATTACTAGTGGTGGGTTTCCTGGTTTACCATTAGCTAATTCCTGTATGTTGTAACTTAGCAACCAGGTAGATGCCTTTAAATGGAAACTATACGACACCATTTTTCTCTTCAAAACCTTCCAAGGCTGAAAGATCCTGAAGACTAACAGCCTAATATTTATTGCTTCCATTTAGATTTATAGAAGTGGAATGGAATATCTGCTGCTTTCTTTTTTAATATTTTATTTATTTATTTGATAGGAAAAAAGACAAGATGACAGATGATAGAGAGAGAGAAAGAGAGATGATTGGCATGCCAAATCCTCTAGCCACTGCAAAGAACTCCAAACACATGTACCTCTCTCTGCATCTGGCTTTATATGGGTACTGGGAAATCAAACCCCAGATGTTATACTTTACAGGCCACTGGTTTCTTGTTGGACACAAAAGCAAAAGATGCATTCAATAACTCTTACTGGCATATGGCCTCTGTAAATTATCATTAACTTTAATGACCAGAGTCATGTGATCCATATCCTAAAATGAAGTGCTCAATAAATGCTTGGATGACAATTCCTATTTCCCAAATCACTTTGAGTTTCATAAGATATTCTCCAAGTCTCTGAATCTAAAATGTTTACATAACGAACTGTTTTTGTTCAATCTATGTGATGAGTTCTTCCTTCAGTATGAGATCTTGTGGTTCAAGCTGATATCAGATGAACCTGGAAAGACAGCTCTTGATTTTTTGTTTTGTTTTGTTTTTATATTTTATTTTATTTTTATTTCTTTACTTGAGAGAGAGAGAGAGAGAGAGAGAGAGAGAGAGAGAATGGGCACATTAGGGCCTCCAACTACTGCAAATGAACTCCAGACATATGTGCCACCCTGTGAATCTGGCTTATGTGGGTCCTGGGGAATTGATCGAGAATCCTTTGGCTTCGCAGGCAACAGTCTGAACTAATAAGCCATCTCTTCAGCCTGAGTTCTTGAATTTTAATAAGAAAAACTACTAAGCAATAGGAATATCGGCCTTTAGAATATACAGCTCTAGTTGAAATAATCTTTGCTCTTACAATCTCAGTTCATCCATTGCAGTATACAAATATATTAAAAAGAGGTAGAACATGTGGAAATAATATGAGAAAGGGAGGAAGGAGACAAAAGAAATCACACTCTGCTATCAGTTACTATCATCTGATGGCTTTTGATTAGTGTGTATTGATAAAATTTTTAATTGTATGCCTCCTATTATAGCCATGAATGTGCTAATATAGATATTGATTTTATAATTATTTCACTTTCCCTCATTTCTGCTTTTTGTACACTCTCATTTGATTTTATTATTCATCTGTTCTGGTATGCTGTCACTGGCTACAGAAGCTGCCTATTAAATTGTTTAATATTTTTAGGAACATACTTAAGATTACTCTGTCTCCTCTTATGTGGAAAATGTCAACAGCATTCTTTGACTTTTCTCATAGGCACACATGTATCCAAGAGAGGCAAAAGAGCAACATTTTTTAAGGTTTAGATTCTGGATCCAGACTTACTGGATGCGATCACAACAACTTTTGCCTATTAGCCATGTGATGCAGGATAATTCACACACATTCAAGTGCCTCAAATTTTACAACTGTAAACAAAAATAACAATAATAATAATAGCACCAACTTTCATGGTTGCTAGAAAATTCAAATATTAAGATTAATATTGGTCTTAAAATAGTTTATAAACAGTATAATTTAACTTTGTATATGTAGTAGGACATAATGTGAGCAGGTGTATGTACATGTTCATGTGTGTATATGTATGTTCATGTTTGTGAATGAGGATGCCACAGCATACAAATGGTCAGAGGATAACCTCAGTTACCCATCCTTGCTTCTACTTTGGGGCAGGGTCTCTCATTGTTGAACTTTATATTTTCCAAGGTGACTACCCAGCAAGATTTCCAACATTCTCTTGCGTCCCATCCTATCTCAACATAGGCAGCCTGGGATTATAGATTGCACTATCACATCTAATATCACATGGGTTCTGGGAGCCACTGGCATAGCAAACATAGCAAATGCATTATCCACTGAGCCATATCCCCAGGTCCTCGCTGCCAAAAGTTTTTGAAAGAGGTTCTCATGCGGTCCAAGCTGGCTTTGAAATAGCTACATAACTGACACTGGCCTTAAACTCCTGATTCTCCTACCTCCACCTCTCAATTGTTGGGATTGTAAGCATAGAGTTCTAAGTCTGGCTCATAATAAATATTTTTAAAAAGCAAAAGCTTTATATGATTTGAAGAGAAAGAAGAATTAAATATTTAGGTAGGATTATATTTAACTTTTCAAGTGTCTAATTGTATCAGAAAGTTAAATAGTTTCATTTTGTTCATAAAACACATGTAGCAAATTTATAAATTGGCTGCAACATTTAAAATAACAATGCAGCTTTGCTATAAATTGATTTTTATTGATATTAGCAATTTTAAACCATTCAATTTATAATACCATGCTAGGTTTTGTAAACAGTAAAACAAGATAAAAAGAGATAATTATTTATATTTACAATTTCAATCAAAACTTATTATTTTCAGAAACAGAAAGCTGATGAAGCAATTGCATAATGTTATTGAAAAATACATTATCCAGTGGCAAATGATATCATTGTCAACCCATGACAGTACTATTGAGTAATGCTAGTATGTGAGCATAGTAAGTGAGGAAGCTTTAAATGAATAATGCCAATTAAATTCAATAAATACATGAGAATATCATACTAAGCTAAGTGCCATGAGAACAGAAAATTGAGTAAAATGCAGTATTTTTGGTTCATATACTGAAGGCAGGATAAAAATAAGGTAGAAATAGATATAGAATATTATAGCCCCAAAATGAGGTAAACTCTTTAAGTAGGAACTTCAATAAATAATTTAATTAGTTATTTACAGAGATCTCACAACTGGAGACCTAGCTCTGTGGTAGTGCATTGTCTGACATTATTTTTTCTGTTCAATCTCTAATACCACAATGAATTCATTATGACTGATTTATAAAATATATGGTCTTCATGAACTTTGTTTTCTTGTTGGGATTCAGTATTTATGGATGGTCAAGTGATGTCAAAGATATTTACAAAGAAGGTAGTATTTTAGCTGGCTTTTATTGGACAATGCCACAGTTTTCTGTCTTGTACAGTAAGTACTGCAGTGTGTGTGTGTGGTTGAGAGTCACTTTGTTTAGAGGATAAGAGGCAACAGGCATGGTTTATTTATGTATTTACTTTTGGGGGTTTTCTTTTTTTTGCCTGACATTTTATTTTAATTTATTCTATTCTGTTTTCAACAAACAGACATGTGCCAGCCACACAAAAGATGTCTGTGCTCTTTTTAAATAAGTGGACAAACAGTAAATATAAAAAGAATGAATTTAAAAAATAGAAGAGAGGGGTGGAGGTAGGAAAATCAGAAATTAAGATTATTACTATTTTCATAAATCATAATAATGGAGAGTTCTACAATGAGGGGAAAGATGATAAGGATAGAGTAATATGTATAGTTGCACCAGAAATGATGAGGCTAATACTAATTAATACCACATGGAGATGAGAAGTCCTCTAAGGTGGGTCAGAGCATTTCTATGCAGGGCCTTGCAAACCAGGTTAATGCTTCCATTATCAGAGATAATTTGAAACCATATATAAAGCAAGTGAAATACTCAGGCTAAAGGCAATTAAACCTTCCTGGAACTAGTGGGGAAAAGGAGGTGTTGACTTTGAAAAACTCATGGGGGAAAATTCAATAACGCTACACAAATAAAAGTGAAATGGAATGAGATCATGAAGGTTTGCTTTGCACTTTCAAACTCAAATCTATTCACCAAGTAAGAAAATGAGGAAGAAATAAAACTACATTGAGGAAGCATGGGGTTTTGCCACAGCTATAGGCATTGAGTTATCAAGTGGTTCCCCCAGGCAGAAGTACCCAGAAACAGCATTAGATGGGCAGATTTGAGTCATGTGCCCTAGAAGTACAAAAGAGAAAATAAATAAACAAAAACAAAACAAAAAAAAAAACCCTGGATCTATGACAGTGAGTGAATGTAACCAAGAAAGAGAGTTTGACAGATGGGAGTCATGGAGAATGGGGGTACAGATGGGAGCAGAGAGCTAGGCCAAGAAAGGAAACAGAGAGCAGAGGGTATAAGACTAGGAATGCAAGGGAAAAACTGGAAGGGTACAATAATAATAATAATAATAATAATAATAATAATAATAATAATAAAAGGTTTTGAAATTTTTTCTTTGCACATTTCTATTTCTTCACATGATTTGGCAACTTGAGTTTCATTATTTAGTCCAATTTTATATATTTTTATTCATTGACAATTCTACTTGTATATAAAGTATGATGATCATAATTCCTTCCCATCAACTTCTCATATGCATATAAAATGGTATTGATAGATAAGATGTATGTTATGAGATCATTCAGCTTAACATGGTACAAATGCAGTTGTGGTAGTTTGAATATGTGGCCCCCAATATATTCAGTGTTTTATTAGTTTATAATTTGCATCTGCAGCCACCTTGCTAGTGTCAATGTCATTGGTGGGTTTGAGATTCCATTGTAAAGATATGCAAAGTGTGCCCAATTGGAGTTTCTCTGAAGTGTGCTGTGGCTTTTGGCTATAGCTTTGCTCTGTGTGCTGTGTGGCTGGTGGCTTGTTTTTTTTTTTTTTTTTTTTTTTTCTCTTGCCAGGTCCTGTGAGAGCAAGCCACTTCTACTGCCATTATGGAACTTCCCCTGGATCTGTAAGCTTCAATAAATAATATTCCTTCCTCCATAACTGCCTGGTCTGGAAGTTCATCTCAGCAAACTTGAAGCTGTCTGCTACAGTAAAGTGGTACCGAGGAGTGTGGGGTGAGATGAACCAGACTATGTGGATGTTCATCTTTTGCAATCTTTGTTTTGGAGGAATGGGCATGGACTTGGTGCTTGCAACTGAAGATGCCTTCTGGAGTGGTAAGCCAAGTATTATGGACTATTCTGGTGAAAGTTTGAGAATGCTAAGTGCAGACAGTATTGAACCTCGAGGCTTGGCTTATGAGCTTTATACGGGGAAGGGAAGACTGCAGAGGACTTTGTTGGAACTGGGCTACTTGCATAAGGGATGGCTACGTTCCGCTATCCAGGCCCAGAAAGTTTGATCAAGTTTAAATTTGTAATGGACTGATGTGCTTGGCTAAAGATACTGGACTGAGAGACTTAAGATTTTAAGTTGGAAAACCTCAAGCAAGTTAAAATTAGAGGCACTGAGACTGGTTTTAGGTTACTGGAGCTGCTATTGTCAACACATTAGCAATCTTAAGGAAGGTGGAAGGAAGGTGGCCTGACTGCTATACATTAAAACAATAGAGAGGATGCCTGATGAAAGACTGTTAGAAATGCAAACTCTTTTGGAAAGAGTTGACTGGAGAAGGAACCTGCTTTTCAAGTCTATGATTTATTTCATCCCTGGATTAAGAATATGGCTGTGTCCTGCACACCTGGTATTAGTTTTGGAAGCATGAAAAATGCATGGAGTGGTCATGAATTGCACATGGTTCCAGGAGCCGCTGCTGAGATGAGGCATGAGGCAGGGCAGGAAAACCCTCAGAAATAGGCTGGAAGAGCCTTCTGGAAGATGGACCGTGGTTTGCATGGAGAACTGAAGATGTTTTGGATATACCAGGACTATGCAAGGGTTCCCATATAGTGCAGTGTTGGCCTGGGACCGAAGTTTTCCCTGGCTACTATGCCCAGCTGGAGGGTCGGGATTGGAAAACCTGGAGACTGTCAGTCTCTGGTTATATTGAACTTGAACTGCAGAAGTTTGATGATTGCTGATGGTGGTTGAGTTTGCATTGTTCTAGTCTCTCCTTGCTATGCCTTATACAGTTAAAAATGTTTACTCTGTGCCTTTACATGTTGAAAATATTTAATTTCTTTGATTTTATAGGACTCACTATCTTAAATTGGCCAAGACTGTGAGAACCTTTGAAATTGGACTGAGTACAATTTACAATGTGTGATAATTACAAATCTATTGGGGGCCAGGGGTGGAATGTGGTAGTTTGAATATATGGCCCCCAATATATCCAGTGTTTTATTAGTTTATTGTTTGCATCTGCAGCCACCTTGATAGAGGCATTGTCATTGGTGGGTTTGAGATTCCATTGTAAAGATATGCAAAGTGTGCCCAATTGGAGTTCCTGAAGTGTGCTGTGGCTTTTGGCTATAGCTCTGCTCTGTGTGCTGTGTGGCTGGTGGCTTGGTTTTTTTCTCTCTTGCCTGGTCCTGTGAGAGCAAGCCGCTTCTCCTACCATTATGGAACTTCCCCTGGATCTGTAAGCTTCAATAAATAATATCCCTTCCTCCATAACTGTGCCTGGTCTGGAAGTTCATCTCTGCGAACTTGAAGCTGTCTGCTACAGCAGTTTAGCATTAACCTTCTTATATCTATGTCATAATGATGGACTAGAAATAAACTTACAATATGGACTTACTTTCATCAGAAAAAATAAAAGAGAAAGCCCCAAACAATACAAAGAGATTGAAGAAGGAGAGATGAAAGAAGGCCGAACATTTCTAGCATTAAACAGGCATTACAAAGGCATAAGAAGCTCAATGGGGTGAAAGGCAAGTCATTAAATGGGTGGGTGGGTGTGACAGATGCATATCTCTGAGCAACCAATTCCCTGGGAACACAGGTGTGTGCCACTGCTTTCAGGTAGCCAGGTAAAATGTATGAGGCCTATCTATACCCTAAAGCTAAATAAGGTTCTGAGCAGAAGGAACAATATTCCACTCATTTATCTATCATTCCTGAAGTAGATGACAGCTGTGCAGTTCAAGGTAAAGAAACATCTACTATGGGTATTGTTCCTTTCAATTCAGAAACTTTACATGTACTTATCATCGTGTAGAGAGATACAACAATTTCTTTGAACTTTATCATTCCTCAGAGAGTTAGTTTTCTTTATGGGTTTGACAAAGAGAATGTCTGAAGGATTACATAAAGAATCAAGAGGCTTTCTTATCCTTGAAGTCTCCATTTCTCAAATTTCTGTATTGTCCAAATAAAATAACATTTCTTCTGGTCTGTTTTCCTGAGGAAAGGAACATTTAGAAGATGTGTATTGTAGCAGTAGGTGGGGCTGCAACTCTTACAGAATAAAACCTACATGTTTATAAGAGAAAAAATCAGTTTAAAATGCTCTTTTGGACCCAAGACTACATAGTTAGTAGAAAAAAGCCAGAATGTAACATTTCTTCCTTCTAATAAAGATTTGGCACTAGAAAAACCTTGGATTAAATCAAAATTCCCTCTTCTTTATAGTTTTCACCATACCAATCTGCTTCCCCCTTTAAAAACATTTTGATTTATTTATATACAAGAAGATAGGAAAAGAGAGAGAGGACACACAAGGTTCTCTAGCCACTGCAAATTAACTCTAGATGCCTGTGCCACTTTGTGCATCTAGCTTTACATGGGTACTGGCAAATCAAACCCAGGTCATTAGACTTTGTAAGCAAGCATTTAAATGCTGAGGCATTTCTCCAGCCCCTGATTCCCCGGTTTAATAGAGTGTCCACACTCACTGACAGACAGGAGAGTGACAGAGGAAAGGGAAGGAAAGAAGGCCTGGAGGAGCTCTGCACTACTTGCTTTCAGCCTTGAGCTTCTGTCTTCATTAATGTAAAAGGCTGATGTCAATATTATCTAACATGCAATTGAAATATGGCACAAAAAGTAGAAATAAGTCCAATCTAAACCATAAGTTGCCAAAAGTTGGAGTAAACTCTATCTAAATCTTTGCTGAATTGCAGTTAAACTGTATGGAGAGTGTTCAGGTGGAGAAGCTAAGTGTATGTGCAGGGAGTATATCTTTTTTCTCCCCTAATAGCTGCAGGTTTAGCTTCACAGGCAACATAGAAGAATGAGAACAGGTAATGAGTAACAAGAACAGAAAGTAACTCCATTCCTTAAACTATGATGCCCAAGGATTGACTGCAGTGAGGATCCTCACTGTTTTTTGGCTAAGAAGAGTGGGTTTACATATCAACACGTCTCCCTCATGACGATGCTAATCCTCTTTTATCCAAGCTGCTCTCAATCTTGTTTGCAGAATCTATCTGTTTTATCTTACAGATGGTCAAGAATACTAGATCCAGGACACATCAATGCATCAAGAATAGATAGCCGAGAGACTGCTACAAGATGGGTCACCTCAACTACACCTGCCTGGGCCAGGAGTCATTGCTTGTCTGAAAACCAGTTCCAGTGAGGTGGCAACAGACACTATGGTCACTCAAACCATAAATCGGTTGCTACCCACAATGAGCTGTTGATTGGAAAGACCTATGAGATTTCTGTCAAGTTTATGTCAAAGCACTTGATTACCTGCTTGAGGCAAAAGGTAAGACTCTATTGCTGAAGACACCACATACTGCTGACAAAGAACATGGAGAGACCTGGCTAGAATCCAAAAGAGAGCCAGTACCCAGACAGCCTTCTAGTGCTAGAAAGTGCTACATGAGCTACTGTGGGAAAGTAGCTAACAACAGTCTGAGCAACCAGAGGTCTAAGGTACTCAGAAGCAAACACACTGGCAGGATATACACAACAGTGCAATAATGGCACACAGCCTTGGTGAGTAATCAATAGCATTCTGATTGGCTAAGATAGCTGCTTAATGTAACCCATATCTGGATCTGGAAACCAGACCAGAATCCTATGGAGATAAAGATTATGCTCTCCAGTGTCAAGCTCTCACTAATCTTTGGTTAAAAGAGAGGCTACATACAATAAATTCTCTCTAGATTAATAATGCTTTTCCCATTTAAACTATGCTGACTTCTCTCTCCATTGCAGAATCTGTTCTTAATTATCAGAAGGTAGCTAGACTTGAGGAGATTAACCTCCCCTTGCACTTCATCCAAGCCACAGCTGAAACCACAGAGGGACTGGGGAGATGAGCAAGAGTGCTGTTTTCATGATGAACCTCTTAATCAGTATCAGGGTGGGGGAGACAGACCCTGAAGATACTCATCATTTAACAAATCAGAGAGCCAGAGGCTCCTAAGAGCTCATCACTGAAACAGACTTAAAACTAATCCACCAAGGCTCAAGGAATTTTGCACAAGAGGAGGCTGTAAGATTGCAAGAGCCACCACATCACATAACCCACAGTCCCATGGAGAATACCTGTAACCCTAATGAGAAGGGTCCCCAACAGCATGGGGGCAGAGACAAGGGAAAAGAGGATACCAACACATAATGTATCTATACAAAATATGTTGTTAAAAATAATAATAATATGGGCTGGAGAGATGGCTTAGTGGTTAAGGCACCTGCCTCCTACACCTAAAGAACGCTGGTTCCATTCTCCAGGTCCCACGTTTAGCCAGATGCAAAGTGACACAAGGGCACAATGCCACACTTGACCAGAAGGGGTGCACACATCTGGATTTCATTCACAGCAACTGAGAGGCTGCTGGCACGCCCATCTCTATCTGTCTTCCTCTCCCTTCTCTGTCTCTCTCTCCAAAAATAATAATGATAAATTAAAAAATGAAAACATAATAAATAAAAACTTTATAAAAAGAGGGGGAGGAAAGGAATGTGAGTCAACCAATCACATTACTTTATGCAGTGGTTTGAATATGCTATGTTCCCCAGAAGCTCCTGAATTTAATCTTGTTTTGTTAGCTTGTGACATCATTTTTGGAAGCTATCAACTTTCAGAGGTAAGGTTTGGCTCAAACAAGTCAGTCCTAAGGGACATGTGCCTGGGGGCTGCAACCTGCCAAGGCCTGGTGCTGTATTCCCTCTTCCTACCATGAGGTGAGTCTCACCTCCTCCACTTGCTTGAACCACTCTGATCACCATCAGACATGGCACATGGGGACAAGTGGCTGTGGACTGACCTCTTTCAAACCACCAGTAAAATAGATCTTATTTCCTTTCACTTTTTATCTAAGATGTTTTCATCACAACAAAGAGAACAATAACATACCTTCTATCGTTTTTCTTCTCCAAAGATGCATTTTTCAATCTTTCAAGTATGTATGTACATACATACATACATACATATATATATTCATATTAAATAAACATTTAAAGCATAAAAACAAAGGTCAGGTAGATGGTAAAAATAGAATAAGAGACAATAATTAAACAATTTTTTCTTCTTTTTATCATTTAACATTCTCTTTTTTATTATTATTTCTCAAAAGTTCCTTTTAATGTTGCAGTAATAATAAAACTATGTCTGATTATTTTTTGGATTTTTTCTCATCTATTTATTATTATTATTATTATTTTTTTAATTTTATTATTTTTTAAATTTATTTATTTGAGAGCGAGAGATACAGAAATAGGCAGGTAGAGAGAGAGAGAGAGAGAGAGAGAGAGAATGGGTGCGCCAGGGCCTTCAGCCACTGCAAACGAACTCCAGATGCATGCACCTCCTTGTGCATCTGGCTTACGTGGGTCCTGGAGAATCGAGCCTCGAACCAGTGTCCTTAGGCTTCATAGGCAAGCGTTTAGCCGCTAAGCCATCTCTCCAGCCCAACTATTTATTATTATTATTATTATTATTATTAACATATTTTGTATGGATACATCATGTGTTGGTGCCCTCTTTTCCCTTGTTGCTTCCCCCATTCTATTGAAGACCCTCCTCAGTGAGGTTGCAGGTATTCCCCATGGGGTTGTGGGTTTTGCATTGTGGGAGCAGCAGTCAGTTTTTCTTTAGTGGGGAGAGGGAATGCCTCTGGGCATGATGTCTCAGTCTGTGGTTCTTACAACCTTTCTGCCCTTCTTCCATAAAATTTTCTGCACCATGGTGGGTGAATTTTAAGACTACTTCAGTCATTAGTTCTTAGGAGCCTCTGGATCTGTGCTTTGGTAAGTGTTGAGTATCCTCAGGGTCTGTCAGCATGGAAGCAGCCCTCTTGCTAATCTCCCCGATTCTTTTGTGGTTTCAGCTGTGGCTTGGCTGAAGTGGAAGGGGTACTTAATCTCCTCAGGTATAGCTACCTTCTGATAATTAAGAACAAATTCTGCAATGGAGAGTGAAGTCAGCATAGTTTAAATGGGATAATCATTATTAATTTAGGGAGAATTTAATATATGTAATCTGTCTTTTAGCCAAAGATTAGTGAGAGCTTGATACTGGAGAGCATAATCTTTGTCTCCATAGGATTCTGATATGGTTCCCAGATCCAGATATGGGTTCTTTTTACACTGAGCTGATCTCTTAACCAATCAGAAAGCTATTGCTTAACCACCAAAACTGTGCACCATTATAGCACTCGTGTGTACCTGTCTGTCAGGGTGTTTGCTTCTGAGCACTTTAGATCTCTGGTTGCTCAGACTGTTGGCCACTTTTGCCAGTAGTAGTTCATGTAGCACTTTCTAGCATTAGTTGGTCTTTTTTTTTTTTTTTTTTTTTTTTTTAATATTTTTACTTGCAAACGGGGAAAGGAAGAGAAAGAAAAAATGGTGTGCCAGAGCTTCTTGTCCCTGCAAACAAACTCCATTTGCAAGTGCCACGTTGTACATCTGTCTTTACATGGTAATGAGGAATAAAACATGGGCTGTTAGGTTTTGCAAGCAAGCACCTTTAACCACTGAGCCATCTCTCAGCCCCAGCACTCAAATTATGTACAGGATGTCACTCTTTTTTTTCTTTTTTCTCCTCTTTTTAATTGCTTTTTTTCTGGTTAAAAAAAAATGCATTTGGCAAGCAAATCAACAGGAATTCAACTGTAACTATAATTTCTTAATGACTCACTATGGATGTGTGGCACTTTGCCATACACTTGGCAAACATTTTATCTAAGACATACAGCCATCGTAAGAATTATTAGAACAATCCTTTTGCAGTTTTAGGCACTAGTAAAGTTTCTCCAGGCATGTGCTCAATGAAAGTACTTGCAATGCCTTTATGAATTCCTTTACTTTTCCAATGGCACATTAAATCAAATAAGTTTTTATACTTACAGAGGTACCAACTAGAAATGAGAACTCAAATGTGGAGCACACACGCAGAGGAAATTTCTCTAAATGTTTCTCAAGTAATATCTGGGAGAACTGCCCCTAGAAGATTCCTGTCGGAGTCAGGAGCTGGCAGTGGACCAGACATAATGGGATGGAATTCAGCAGCATAGGTTTTGTTTAGACTATGGGAGCCATGAGCAACCTTGAAGGCCATGGCGGAGGAAGACCTTCTGTGGGGTGGATACAGTGATCACACAGCCTGTACCCCACAAGGATTCTTGTTTTCGGAGGTAGACTGGCACACATGATAAAAAAAAAAAAAAAACTTCATAATTCACATACTGGCATAGAGTTAAGCTTGGGTTTCTGGACTTTTTTTTCCTTTCTTTTTCCTCATTAGGTATAAACTTTATGTGATTATAATATTTGTAAGGTAAGTAAGAAGGCAAGGAAATCTTCCATACAGAAGAATGCGTATTCTGGGAGCTATGGGACTTTAGACCAACATGAATAATATATTTGTTTTATAAAAAAAAAAATTTGTAAACCAAGTTATAGCAAGGAAAAAAAAAATGTCACTTTAATCTGGATGCCACTAATACAGCAGAAATTATTTAAGGACTCCTGTAGAGCTAATAGCATATCAATTTTATGTAATTAGTTATTAATATTCTCTGCTATGTTTTCTAATAACTTCATTTAACAGTGTCATAACTCAATAAAAATTCTTAATCATTTTAATGAAAATAAATAATCATAACTTTTATTGCAATAAGCACTGACTACTGCCCCAAACTAAATATTTATATGTTTATTTCAGATTCAACGTATTTCAATATATTAATGATTACTTTAATTAGTTGTTCAAAGTAAAATTAGCTTGTTTATTTGGTAAAATATTTAACTATTTTTTTTTTATTTGAGAGAGAGACAGAGAATGGGTGCATCAGGGCCTCCAGCCACTCTGATAAACTCCATATGTATTCAGTACCCTGTGCATCTGGCTTATGTGGGCTCTGGGGAATTTAACCTGGGTCCTTATACTTTGTAGGCAAGTACTATAACCACTAAGCCATCTCTACAGCTTTTAACTTATTTTTAAAGTTAAAACCAATGAAGCAAGGGCATGTTCCCTTCATATTATATTAAATAATTTTCGTATTTTCAAACTGAGGTTCTTAACAATTTTATCCAAACTTATTTAATCTTTAAGTTGACCTCATTATTCCACCAGTAATGGTTTTCTACTTGATTTCTTCTTTCAAAGCTGAAAATAAAAATGATGCTATAAGACATTTTCTCCCTATCTTTCTAAGGCACTGAGTTTTAGTAAAGCAAGGTTGAAAACAAAATACATTTATACCTAAAATCAAAAAAGGAGCCATAATACCCTGAAGATCAGACTTAATTTTTTTTCTAAATCCTATCAGATATATAACACTTTCCAAGGTGACTATCTTCTGTTATTTTGCCTAAAATTATGACACACTGGACCAACATTACTTTAGAGAAACTGCAATAGACTAGAGAACTAATCATTC
Source organism: Orientallactaga sibirica (assembly GCA_036365145.1). Classification (NCBI taxonomy): domain Eukaryota; kingdom Metazoa; phylum Chordata; class Mammalia; order Rodentia; family Dipodidae; genus Orientallactaga; species Orientallactaga sibirica. Next base: position 25,397,916 of record JAEOAD010000006.1, read on the forward strand.
TGAGGAAGACTATCTATTTCAACTAAAAGTTTGATATTATGTACCATATAGAATAAATTTTATAGTCCTGTGAATAAACATGCTATGTTGAGTATGCTCAATGTGTGCATGATGATGTTTTAAAATGTGTAAAAGTATATATTAACAAAATTATCAAATTCTTGTAGGAAATACATAGATCAACATGAATGTTAAGGTTTATTTTTGAGGATTTTGAGCTTCACATCCTTAGCATAAGTCCATTTTTATGTAATTTCTATGTGTAAGATATTTAGGAAGTCAGTAACTGTCGGCCAAGTTTCAAAATTCAAGAAGAATTTCTATTAAAAATTTTATCAATAAGATCTACATGTATATACACATGTATGTGGGCATGCACACACACCATCACTTGTGATAATTAAACAACTCCATCTTGAAAGCTCTGTGTTCATCACTAAAGGAAAATCTGGGGGAAAAAAAACTATATTAAGAAAATAAATTTCCTCTTTGGGGGTAGATAATATAATTCTCTTAGAGAAGTGACCACAATATAATTACATATTTGCTGTTGTTGTTTTTCAGAAGTAATAGATAAATTTGACACACACTTAGCCTATTGACTAATGATCCAGTGCTATAATTACCTTATGGAGTGACACAAATGTAAATCATGCCCTCCTAGAGATTCACTATGTGGTTTGTCAGTGCTATACATAATGAAAGAGATTAAGAAGTACAGTTAAACTGGGGAGATTGCTCACTGGGTAAGAAAGCTTGCTACACAAACATAAGGACCTGGGGTTGGATTCCTAAAATTTACAAAATAGTTGAGTGTTGGGGTTTTGGAGATGGGTCAGTGGATAAGAACACTTGTCAAGCAAGCATGAGGGGCTGAAAGGGCCTGATTCATCCTAAATTCAGTCCCAATACCAATGTAAAAAGCTGGTTGTGACCATGCATTCTTGTAACCCTAGTTCTGTGTAGACCAAAGAGTTACTGGAAGTCTTGGTCAGCAAGTCTGACTAAAAGGAAGGTAGTCTGGCATTGTGGCACACACCTTTACTCCTAGTACTGGAGAGGCAGGGGTAGGAGAATGTCTGTGAGTTTGAGGCAACCCTGAGACTACATACTGAATTTCAGGTTAGCCTGTGCTACAGTGAGACCTTACCTATAAAAAAATTTTAAAAAACGACAGCTTCAGCTTCAGGTTCAGTGATAGACTCTGTCTTAAGAAACATAGCAATCAATGTTAGGGGAGGACATCAGGTATCCTCCTGTGACCTCCATACAGGTGTGCACAGGCATCTCCACACACGTACACCACTCCCACTCCACAACACACACACACACACACACACACACACACACACACACACACACACTGTACAACTAAACTTCTACCTTAACTACAGATAGAAAACTCAGAACAGCTGAGACACAGGGTGGTGGAAACAATGCATTCCATGATTAGCTAGTTACATTTTTTTTCACTGTGTGATTCTGGCAAGTTCTAAGCTACTGTGAAAAGGCATCTTTGTTAAAGGCTGTATTAGGTCAGGAGTGTCTCAGTTTTGACTGCTAAATTTACCTGGCACTCCAAGTCCACTTTAGTCCAGGCTACAAAAGTAGTATGCCCTATGGAAGATTCCCAACAGTATTTAAAGTTCCTGGACTCAATTTTTACAAAACCTTTGGCAATAATCTTGTTCTATCATTTTGAGAGTAATATTTACATTTATGAATCTAAGGAGTGGCCCTTTGTATTGACAATCAACTTTCATATCTCTAACAGACCACCTACATTATAACTATTTCCTCAGGTCATGTTAGCAAGGTAGAAACAGCAGTTTTAGAACCTATCAGTAGCAACTGTAAAATATCATTAAAACATATAATTATTATATTACTATTGGAAATTAATATACTTTCTAAAGTAAAAGCTCTCAATTTCACATATTCATAAAGATTTTTTTAAGAAACTGACTCAGAAATTAGACTAAATATGATCGTGTGATCTTTAAGCATATTCAATAGTATACATATTTCCACTGTCATTAGTTCTTTTCTGCCCACAACATAAATTTCAGCTTCCTATGCTAGGTCTTAAGTTCTATATAACAGCATTTATAAATTGATGTCCTTCCAAAAAATAGAAAAGCCACAAGTGTGTTAAAGATGCTATAGAGCCAAAAGACTGAACTTCACAGTATGGAGAGTTAAGATTGCTGCTGCATGCCAGAACAAAATTACCTTGGACTGTTTTTAGTCTCTCTGAAAGCCATCCATTGTCCACCGCTGCATCTAATTTAATATCCTTGGGGTGACTATTAAAAGTTAAAATTGGCCTGGAGAGATGGCTTAGCAGTTAAGGCACTTGCCTGCAAAGCCAAAAGACCCATGTTTGATTCCCCAGGACTCTTGTAAGCTAGATGCACACAGTGGCACATGCATCTAGAGTTCTTTTGCAGTGGCTGGAGGCCATGGCATGCCCATTATCACTATCTGCCTCTCTCTCTCTCGCTCCCTCTCCATTTGTTAAATAAATAAATAAATAAATAAATAAATAAATAAAACTAAAAACTAAAATGTATTCTTAGCCAATCACTAACTTCTACCAATCTAAGACCTAAGAATTCCATTTGATTGGACCTGAAACTTAAAATTTACCCCACCACTCTGCAGTAACCTGCCTACTTGTGGCTACCACCAGTGTATTTGGTAAATGCCATGATTTATGGCATTCTTGGTTCTTAAGTAAATCTCAAGCAACCACTCCCACACTTGAATGGGTTCTTAGGAAAAGCTAAATCCATGTTCCTTGGTCGTGGTCACACATATTAGGCTCAAGAATAAACCAGCTCTTATTCGCTTGGAAGTGAGAGCTATATTTTGACATTGAAAGGTGCTACCTATCAACACGATATCTTTCAGAACGGCTAAGCTACTCAGGATCTCTCTGGAATCCCTTATACATCAAATGTTAGTCTTATATTTCACATTATTTGCTCTGTAATTTTTTAAAACTTTTTCAAGCAATGCTATCCAAATAAGCTTTCAAGTCAAGGAAGTCTAATTTGCCATTATCAATTTTTCTTTAAATACAACTAAAAACAACACCATGCCTTACTAACAAATTTCTAGAATATGAATCAATCACCTACTCACATATATGCAAAGGTTTCAATTGTCCATCTGTATATATTTCTCTCTATTTCAACACAGCTCCCACATCATCTTGAAAAAAATGTACCCTGATCTTTCTGATGCTCTGTATCTGACAAAACAAATTTCTTTGACATGAAAGAAGAACACAACATGAAGAAACTTAATTCCCATGAAATATAAACTATTTCTATAACTATATGGCTTATGTAATCAAAAATACCTGGGTACTTTTTGGTTTACATATAAATATGAAAATCTCTCTAGGTTTATTCATAAAATATCATTGTCCAGAGATTATATTGTAGAAATACAATCATAGGGTTAAATAAGGTAGACCTAGGCATCAGGCCAATATTTTAACAGAACATTGTAGAATGATCATAGAATGTTTAGGCCTTAAATTTAATTAAAATGAAGCATAATTGGGTTGTATGTTTAAAATCAAATCTGGGAGATAATATTTAAAAGAACCTGTATTAAACACCTGTGGTAGAAAAATAATAAATGAATCCATAGTTGTTATTTTTATGAAGCAATTCAGAATCATGCTTAAAATTCAAGAAGCAGAAATATTTAAAGAGCACTTTAAAAAATCATGTGTGCTATTATGTGTGGATGTATGGATGGTGTGTATATGTATGTATGGTTATGTGTGTGCCACCATGCACATGTGGAGGCCTGAGGACAAACTCAGAATGTTTATGTCCTCTTTTACCCTGCCTGAGATAGATTCTACCTTGATTAACCCCTCCCCTGCAAACCGGTCTAATTTCCAGATTCCCCTGCCTTCACTACCCATTGATGTATTCACCATAGGATTAGATATACATCTGCCACTTTGCCTTCCACTTGATATGGTGCTGGGGAGACCATCACGTTCAAAATCAAGTACCTTTAGATGCTGAGCTACGTTACCAGCCCTAAAGGGGACTTTAAAAATACTATTTCATTAATTTACTTTGTATGGACATGACACCTTGCTGTGTCTTTGAAATGGTCCCAGTGGCAATCAGGATCATTAGTTCATACTTTTTATTATTTTTTTTTATTTTACCTCATTGCTTTAGTGTTCTACCTACCTATTTTCTTTCCATGCCAAAATTTCCAAAATTGATATTATTTTGGTAGTTGATATTTCATTGTATTACACTTTTAATCTCATCACAAGCTAATTATTACCTATCTCATCAGTACATATTTTGTGATTTTCTTTCTCAATGCTCATTTCCAAATCCTGGGAACAGAATTTCCTCAAATTATTGACCAGAGCCAAGATGGCTGTTGAGCTATGATTAACTGAGTAACTTTTCATTGAATTCATAAACAATGGTAATAGTAATATACAGCAATAACAGCAAGGGAATGAGATAGGTTTAATGCCAGGAATATCAAATATTAACATCTTTGGGCAGCCATAAGGAAGCTAAATGCTCTGAAACATATGGTATAGCCATAGACTCAAAACATTTTTTTTTCTGCAAAGCTCAGAACACTTAGGAGGAAAAATAAAAATGAACTTTTCACTAAATAATATATGCTAAAATATGTATTTTATGACATTAAATTTTCATGGCTTTGGAAAGAACTATGTTGATTTGCATAATATACTTGTGCTAAAATTCAACCTCAAACATTGGAGGAAAAAAAAGAAAAGAAATCATGTTAATACAGATTAACATGCCCATGTCAAAAGTAGCTTCATGAAAAATCTTTTTTCATTAATTAATAATTTGAGCATTGATATTAGAATTTTTTAAATGAGCAAATAAAACATTGGCAATTAACCTCTTTGAGTTCATCCTTTGCTTTGTAATGCTATTTTTTACTTGGTTAGAAAAAGCACTAAAACTCTATAAAGGCATAGGTTTATAATCTCAGATGTCATAAGAAAAATATGTTCCTAATTAGCACTTCTTAATTTAAGGAAAATTAGTATTTCCAACAGTCAGTATTATTACCTATTATTTAGATTGTATTAAGATTTTTACTTAGGCTAAATATGTTCATTACAGCATCAGTCTATTTATAGTAAATATGTTAGAAGGTAAATAGCAAATGGTCTTCAAATTCTTTTTTATTATTAGTTTTTATGAAGAATATGCTTTGTATGGATATATCATGTGTTGGTACAATATGTTAGCCCATTTGCTTCTGGAAAGTGCTACACGAGCTCCTGAGGGAAAGGGGCCAACACCATTAAGAGCAGGCAGGCTTCACAGCTATTTAAAAGCAACCAGCCTGACAAGATGTATGCACCTGTGCAATGGTGGCCCACAGCCTTGGTGAGTAACCAGTGGCTTTCTGATTGGCTAGGGGATCTACTCAGTGGAAAGGAAACCAATGGCTGGAACTTGGAACCAGGTCAGAATCCCATGGAGACCAAGATTATGGTCTCCAATGCCAACTTATCAATAGTATTTGGCCAAAAGATGGGCTACATCCATCAAATCCATCAAAAACTCTCTAAATTTATAATGCTTATCCCACTTAACTATGCTAACTTCAAATTATTAATATGGTTTGCATAATTCAGTTATTCAGAACTTATATTTATACATCCTAATTACTTTTTTACTTAAACGTTAATCATAATTACCAATTATGTTATGTGTGAAAAGTATGAAGTAAAACATTATTGTATCTGAATATCCTCTTGCTCATGTTTCTACACTGTACCTTCCAATAGTAAGGAACAGTCAAAATGTCCTAACTGGATTATGATCTCCAATGTGTTCTTTCATTAAAATATAATTAATCATTTGTTTACTTAAGAGAGAAAAAGAGGCGGGGGGGGGGGAGAGAGTGGGCACACCAGGGCCTCTAGCCACTGCAAAAGAACTATAGACACATGTGCCATCTTGTGCATCTGGCTTATGTGGGTTCTGGGGAACTGAACTTTGGCTTACAGGCAAATGCCTTAACCGTTAAGCCATCTCTCCAGCCCTCCAATGTGTTCTTACATACCAGCTTATTTAGTGGATTGTTCTTGAAAGATATATTCTTCATAATTCTTGAATGCAAATCATGATGTATGAAAAGATTTGTCGAGCTAATATATATTTTTTAACTCAGGGCAGTTTTTAAAAATCAATTTTTAAAAATATTCATTAAAAATCAATTCCCTATATACTTCAAAGGATCTCAAGCTGTACCAGACACAAGACTCATTTTTGGGATGTAGCTCAGTGGCTATATTATTTACAAACAAACATACACACCACCACCACCAACTAGCACCAATTCATCACGCCACCCAATAGAGAACAATAAGGCTCATCAAAATGTAATCTACTGGGCTGAAGAGATGGCTTAGCAGTTAAGGCATTTACCTAAAAAGCTAAAGGACTTCAGTTAGATTCCCCACAAAAGGAGGAGCATGTGTCTGGAGTTCACTTGCACTGGGTGGAGGCCCTGGTGCACCCATTCTCTCTCTCTCTCTCTCTCTCTCTCTCTCTACCTCTTCTCTCACTCTTTCAAATAAATAAATAAATAATTTTAAAATGTAATCTACTAAGCAAATATACACTAGGAGTCAAGAATCTCGGTTTTATAAAGTGCAGGGCTACCTCTTTGCATGTGGTATTCTGGTCACAATTGGAAAAAAAAAAAAAAAAAAAAAAAACTGTTGTAGCTAATTGTATGTTGACAGCTGTCCTTTATTTGCAATAATACCCAGGCTTACATCAATTTGTTAACCATTCATTATTTCTTCTGTTTGCTTTTAATTCCCCTCCTCCATCCTTTTCTCTTCTTATTTATAGTCTCTATTACTGAATATATACAAAATGTACTTCTTTTATATTATAATAGATTCTTAGAAGTTAAGAGTTTTACAATTATTATGTGTAGCTTAATTTGATGTTTTCATTTTACCCATTCATAATACATAATACTTACATACCAAAAAATCTCATTTGATGGGAAATGATATAATCGGCATAGTATTTAATTATAGTAAACAAGAAAATGAATTTAAAAAATGAATTCTTACAGGTAACAAAAATAAAATGGTCATGAAAAGGGAAGATTTTTTTCTCTTTATGGAGCATAGGTAACAATTCTGATAGTCTGACAGCCATTCTAATAACATTATCTAAGAAAGAAGCAAAATGTCTGTTTTTCTTTCACACTGACAAGGTGATGGATAGTAATGCCAAAGCAAGCACTCCTTTCTTAACATGAACTTTTGAAATTGTTAAATGCAGGGAGGAAACAGCCATTTAGAAATCCAGGAAGTATGATTTAATTTTATGTGGCTTCATGTTTATATTGGTAAAAATAAATTAGATCCTACTGGTCTTAAAATATTCTTATGGACTTACCTTTCAAATTTTTAGTTTTTCTAAAGTCATAAAATTACTACATTTAGACATGCACCTTTGGAAAACAAAATGTGAATTTGACAACTTAATGACAGATTTCATAACAACTAGTTTTTTACATTCTTGGAATTAGTATGGAAAGAAGCCAATTCAACCAACTGACCATCTCCCATTGGTTCTACTTAAGAAGGTGCATGGTGTCTCCTATGTTCAAGATGTCTCGTTCTCATCACTGGCCAGCTAACATTCATATACATTTTATGTAATGGAAGAAATATATTCAATATAATTGTGAGTTGGCTAGTTAGGTATTAGAAGGCTTGGATGACATTAGGACTGGACTTCACTCATTACCAGCAGCTTGTAGATGCAAATATGGGAACGACAGGATGCTAAATATGGCTCAGAAAATTTGGATCTAAGTCCTCTGTCACTGGACCTGGGAGAAGACTTACTTCCTAAACTTTGCAGAAGACCATCATTAGATACACGGTCCCAGGATTCCTAAACTTACAAGATTTCTATCCAACAAGAGGCTCTCTGTTAAGGTAAAAGACATACCAGGTAAAAGACATACCATATGTTGTCTTTGAATTCTAAGAGTTGAATCAAACAGATTTGCCAGTCACTTACCTGGAAATTCCCCTCAGGAAAAGCTTCTGCTTCTAGATCCTTTAAAACATGACTAAAATGTAGATTACCACAATTATCACTTTGTTTATTGTCCATTCTAACCCCTTAAGAGTGCACCCTACTCTAATAATCTGTATCTTCCACAAGATACACTGCGTGTCTAGTCAATTCTTTTGCATTACATTACAGGTTAACAATTCTGTCATGCAACCTGAAGAGTACCTTTTAAATATTTATAAAGCTGTGTCATAACCTTGTTGTCCAGAGCATAAATTTGCATAATCTTTTCTGGATGTGATTTAGTCCATCAGAATCTATGCTTTCAGATATACATACTTTCAGCACAAGCCTAATTTTTTTTCAGAAGCTAATAATACAACTATATAACAATATAAATACTTTCAATAACACTGTTTAAAATACAAGTAAGTTACAAATACTCTCAAAGTATATAAATTGGGCCTACTTTAAAATTATAGCATAAACTAAAAGGGAAATGCTAGATAAATAACTCAAATATAAATATGAAAAAAAAATGTTCACAATATGCTTTGACATAGTTTTTGTTATAAAATGTACATTGTATATTAAATGTTCATGTTTTCAAAATATCTACATAATGTATATTTATATATACATGTTTATGGATAGTTATGAAGATAGCTAAATATTTAAAGTGTTCAATAATTACTTCAATCTGCTTACTGTTACTGTTTTTTAGAAGTCAAATTATAAATACTTATTTGTAAATCTGGTTGCTTGCTGCTTTATATTTGCAAAAATTTAATTCCAGTAATGCTTTTTCAGTAACTAAGTGGGTAATAATGAAATCATCATGTAAATTTTAGAATATCAAATTTGTATTATACAACCATTAAAATAATTTTAAAGATTTCAGCAACATGGACATTTTTCTGGCAATATGTGCATATGCAGAATATTATTACATATTCTTAAATATGCTGAGACTCAAGTTTACTACAACAAAAATCATGTTGAAGAGAACATGGAAAATTAATGCCTGCTAATTACTAAGTTCTCCAATTACAGTGGCGTGTGTGTGTGTGTGTGTGTGTGTGTGTGTGTGTGTATTTTTATATTTTATTTTTTAAAGGGAATTTGTGAATATTTATTTATTTATTTATTTATTTATTTATTTATTTATTTCGAGAGAGAGAGAAAGAGGCAGAGAGAAAGAATGGATGTGCAAGGACTGCGGACAAACTCAGGTGCATGCATCACCTTGTACCATCTGGCTTATGCAGGTACTGGGGAATCAAAACTTGGCCCTTGGGCGTCTTATGGAAGGGTCTTAACCACTGTGCCATTTTTCCAGCCCCATTGTATATTTTTACGTTTAGAGAGATTTTTATAGATATTATAAATGTTAAAAGTGTTATGTATTTTTTTTTAATCTTGAATTTGTATATACATCCAAACTACCCAATTACTCATCTGTAAATCTTAGGAGATTTTCAGAGTTCACATGTTCATCAGTTGCTTACTGCTGGACAATTTAAAAGTAAACAAGTGTGGCCCATATTGACTACAAAAATTGGAAGCTGACTTTGACTATGAAAATCACAGACTGCAGATTAAAAGTTAAAATGGCTGAGTATGGTGGCACATACCTTTAATGCCAACACTCCCAAAGCAGAAGTAGGAGAATCACCATGATTTCAAGGCAAGCCTGAGACTACATACTAAATGCCACATCAGCCTGGGCTAGACAAGACTCTCCCTCAAAAAAAAAAAAAAAAAAAGGGTTAAAGCAGAGTCAGCAATTTTATTTATGTTTACAAACAGTGAAATTATGGCCTTAATTTTTAAGTTTGAATAAGTCTCCAGGACTTACAAAATAAACCATTTCACTTTAGTAAACAGTGTCCCAACAAAGCATAAACATGGACTTGCATGCAGCCTTATAATATTAATTACAGAGAAAGTAGACGGCAGTGATGTTACATGTGGCATAAACTAGCACAGGTCTAATTCTTCACTCATTGCAAATATTCCTACTTTGGCTCTGCCATACATTATCCTATTCCATTACAGGTGATATAGCCTTTGCTATTGAACAGCAGCTTCTGGTTGGTGAAGGCTGGCCCCAATCCCTTTCTGCAGTTCAGTGGCTGCTGATAATCTGGACATTCATTCATCTATGGTATCAGGGCCTTCAGTGAATAACTATTCTAGAATGTTTTTTTGAGGACTTGAGAGATGGCTTAGTGGTTAAGGTGCTTGCCTGCAAAGTCAAAGTACCTCAGTTCAGTTCCCCAGTACCCAAGTAAGCCAGGTACACAAGGTGGGCACATGCATCTGGAGTTCGTTTGTAGTGGCTGGAAGCTCTGGCATACCCTTCCTCTCTCTCACTCTGCCTCTTTTGCTCTCTCAAATAATAATAATAATAAAGAAAATAGAATGTTTTTTGAGAGGCAGAGGGTACTTTTTGGGTTAAGGTAAAATAGGATGAAGTCTGTCTTACAATCGACTTACTGAACCTCTCAAACACATTCACTTGCAAGATGGAATTCAATAAAGTACACAAAAGAAAATTAGTGGGAAGAGGAAAGGACTACTGGAAGAGCAATCAATAGTTCTTGGAAATAAAGAACTTGCAAAAGGTTCACACTCTATTACATGGTGCCTTCAGAGTATAAGCTTGTTCTAATAGTGATTTTTTTTAGAATGGTGCTTGATATACTTTAATATGATAAGGGAAATCAGATAAAAGCAGGAGTCCTTCTATTTTTAAGTCTCTTTTAGTTTTGGGGACACTTTCCTCTAGGCATGACATCAGCAGTGCATGCATGACTTCACAATGAGTGCCATTACCTATCCAAGACCTGCACAATATTGAGTCCATCAACATTTTGATATAGATGATGGAGGAGGGCAGAAAACCATTTCATATAAATTTATTTTATAGATAGATAAAAGTGATAAGGAAATATGAAATTTTCATAACCAAAGAAGAAAAGTAAATAATTTTAGTGGGATAAATAAATCAATTTTTAATGGTTACCTATAGTGGACAAATGATAGTATAAAACCATTGCCAGAACAAAACACTCAACCAAAAGCAACTTATGGGAGAAAAGGGTTTGTTTAGGCTCCATTATGGCAGAGAAAGCATGGCATGATCAAATCATCAGGGCATCACATCTTGTTACAACAACTAGGTAGAAGTAGTCTATCCATTGGTTTGTAACTGTGCTTCATTACTCTGAAGCCCCTTCCCAGCAACATACCTCCTCCAGCAAAGCTCCATGTTCCCAAAACCCCACAACTTTCATACATTGCCACAAGCTGTTGACCAAGTATACAAAACATATGGGCCTATGAGAGACCTTCCTTTAAAACACCACAAATCCCTAAATTTATAAATAAGCACACAGTGTAATGCCAGAGATATGAAAAAAGTCATTTGGTACATGACATGTGGCATCACTAAAATCTCCTAACCCAATGAGCATATATGACTTTCTAAAGTATGAAAGAGAACCCTAGCAGGCAGCAGCATATTCCCAAGTGTTAAGGTATAAATGTGCATGATACATTCAAAACTTTCTGATGTAGCTACTGCAAATGTTGTGCAAAAGACAAATTTGTTAAAATCCTGGAGTGGCCCACAGAGTTTTACATAAAAGCAGCAGAGAGCCACTGATGGTATTTTATGAAGGGAAGAAAGATCACCTGTGTCTTTTAATTAAAAGTGAAGTTCCTAATAGGAAAGAAGTCAAAGCCATAGAAGATGCTTCGGGATCCATTGCCTTAAGGGCAGCAAACAGCATTTCAGGGCAGAACTGATGTGTGTTGATACTGAACACTGGACAAAAGAAAAAAGAATAAGAATTAAGATGAAAAGATCATTGGTTAAAACAAAGGAAAACCAATTGGATATATTTTAGCAGTGCTTTGGTAGTGAGCACTAGTCTCAGAAGTGAAGTATGAACAGAGGTGATCCAAGTTCATACTCATCAACTATTTTCACACATTTATTCTTTTCTTTTCTTTCTTTTTCTTTTTTTTTTTTTTTTTTTTTTTTTTTTTGGTTTGGTTTTTCAAGTTAGGGTCTCACTCTGCCTCAGGCTGATCTGGAATTCACTATGTAGTCTCAGGGTGGCCTCGAACTCTCAGTGATCCTCCTACCTCTGCCTCCCAAGTGCTGGGATTAAAGGTGTGTGCCACCACGCCTGGCTACACACATTTAATCTTATATTTTAAACAAGGCAAAAAGAAACTAGAATGGAGGAAGGAAAACAGATGTTGGAAAACATTATTTACAATGAAACCATGTGCATTATGGATAATGGGAAGGAGACAGTTGGAAAGAAGATTAGGAATGGTATAAAAGTATCCTGGTACTTTTGCATATTGGGGAAGAGAAGTGTAAAAAGTACAAGTAGGCAACTTGGAGAGCAGTGTTTGTTCATGGAAGAGAAGAAAACTAGATGATGCACACATAGGTTTTTACATTTGAAGACATGTGATGTGAATTGTGGAGAAGTCTTATAAACATCAGAAAAAGATTAGACAAACATCCTAGTATAGTTATCAAAATGTGTACTTTATAGAAGAAATAAAAATTGTATTTTTCAGTTAAAAGTATACTGTAGAATACTAGAAGCAAGGTGGAAGAAGAGAATGTGGCCAGACAGAAGAATAAGAAACACGGGCCAGTGAGAGCTTTGGAAAGATAAGTTGAAGTAGATGGCAAGGACTGTAATTGTCCTATAAAGATATTTAAAATCCATTCTATGGGAAATGGGGTTCTTTAATAAGAAAATTGAATTACTCAGAAGGTTTTATAAAGATAATTCTGGCAGCAATGCAGGTCCCAGATTGGAATGGGAGAGACAACATTCATCTTACCAGTTACTTGGAAAATCCAACTCCCATGAGCTTGTGGCCATGTATACCTAAGTAAGTTCTAAAATGCTAACACAATTTATTAAGACAAGGCCAGAATTTCACCCAATTTACTCATTTAATCAAGTGGTTAGTTCAGTTAGATTTGCATTACAACATATCAGGTATTTCATCAAACACATGTGACTTGGAATAATTAGCTATTCTCAACAAAATTAACAAACATTCAGAAATTCAATACTAATATTTTCCATTTATTGTCTACGCTTGAGTCCCTTATACTCTAAGCATGTTTAGTCAAAAGTATTGCTTCTAAGTTATGAGGGAATATATTTGAATCATGGATGACTGAGAAGGGAGCTAGTGTTCGAATTTTTCTATATCCATACAATAGCATCTTCACAGGTCACCAATTTTTCACCTCACCTCAAATCTTGATCTCCAGTGTGGCATAAAAATAAATCTACCATTTTAATGAAGTGAATTACAATACACTCAAAATTGTGCTACTGTGGCAATGGTGTGTGTGTGTGTGTGTGTGTGTGTGTGTGTGTGTGTGTGTGTGTGCTTGTACTTACATGTATGTACTCTATTAGAAAAAGAAAGAGGAAGCTGGGCGTGGTGGCGCACGCCTTTAATTCCAGCACATTCCAGGTAAGAGAATCACCTTCAGTTTGAGGCTGCCTTGAGACAACATAGTGAATTCCAGGTCAGCCTGAGCTAGAGTGAAACCCTACCTCGAAAAACCAAAAGAAAAGGAAATAGAGTCTGGGATACAAGAGTAGAAGAGACTCAAGACTCAAGTCCACATCTACGTTCTATAAAAGCTGAGCTTCTGTCCATAGATATGATAATTTGAAAACTGTCATATTTTCATCTACTTGCTTACAGAACAAAAGAGTATTTCCTTTCCTAAGGTTTTAATCTTTGGCAATGACCAGGGATAGGCCTAATCATATGTGTTACTTTAGTCAGCCAAGCTGGGAAAGGGTATGTTAATGTACTCCAAGAGAATTTTTCTTTCTTTTATTTAAGTAAGGATGACCATGGTAATCTTGGTCCCTTGACTTAGGAGTTAAGAAGTGTTGGCATGGGACAATGTTGCTGTGGTAGTTTGAATAGATGGCCCCCAATATATCAGTGTTTTATTAGTTTATAGTTTGCATCTACAGCCACTTGGCTGGAGGCAGTGTCTCTGGGTGGATCTTAAGATGTGGTGGCAGATTTAGAATTTCAATCTAAAGGTATGCAAAGTGTGCCTAGTTGGAGTTCCTGAGATGTGCTGTGCTGTGTGGCTTTTAGCTTGGGGCTTCTCTCTGTGTGTTTGGTTCTGTGAAAGCAGGCCAGTCTCTTCTGCCATTATGGAACGTCCCCTGGATCTATAAGCTTCAATAAATATCCCTTCCTCCATAACTGTGCTTGGTCTGGAAGTTCATCTCAGCAAACCTGAAGCTGTGCTACAGAAAGTGGTACCAAGGAGTGACAGATTTCCTTATGTTGAACCACCCCTGTGTACCTGGGATGAAGCTTACTTGATCCAGGTGGATAATGTTTTTGATGTGCTATTGAATTTGGTTTGTGAGGATTTTGTTCAGGATCTTTGCATCTAAGTTCATCAGGGAAACAGGCCTGTAGTTTTCTTTTCTTGTGGCATATCTGCCTGGATTTGCTATTAGGATGATACTAGCTTCATAGAAGAGGTTGGAGAGCTTTCCCTGGTCTCTGATTGTGTGGAATAATTTGAGAAAAATTCCTTGCCATTGCAATGCCATTTCCAATATTCCTGAAACTTTTCCTATCACTTCTTAATGCTGGCCTCCATCTCATTTCACTTTTATTCTTTCCACTTCAAGCTAAGAGTCCGCCTTTGCCACTGCTGTCTCTGCTTAGAACATTTCCTTCCAGATCATCACCTGGCCATGTGTAGTTCATTTCTTCAATGAAATACTGACTTCTGCATGGGGATATTTTCTATGTTATCTCTAACAGCATCATCAGCCCATGGACTTACTTGATTTCACTACCTACTTAAGTTTCCCCCATGTTGCTCTATGTTCTTTATGTTTGCATATGATGCAAGGAGAGCTTTCTGTGTCTATTTTCATGTATATTACACTTAAGAGAAATGTAAAGCAGCAATTGGCCAGCAACAGTCTTTGAAGAAGTGAATAATTGTCTCCAAACCTCTGTTTCTTTGACCACTGGGTTGGTGGGTGGTACTTCCCTCATGTGATTTTCTTCTTAAAGGTATAAACTGTGGAATTAATCATTTATTATGTCTTCTTTATTTCCTCAGATGAATACTTTCTAATAACTCTCTAAATATTTTTTTTTTCTTGCTTTCAGCATGGCACTGTTAGAATGCTATGTTGAGAAAGTGTGTATAACTGTGTTTCAAAAATATATTAACTATTTCTGAATTTTGAAGTTGTATCCTAATTTATCTTCTTTTTGTAAATATATACTTCTTGCTCTTGTTTCTATCAAACTCAAAATATTCTTTACATTGAAAAACATTCATTTTTTTTGTTAAATAACTCTGTCCAATATCTTGCTGCACCTAAGTCTTCCATTTTATTACATAGCCTAGAGGAAGCTGTTCATATTAAAGGCCTTTTATCGTGTGGGGGGGGGAGGGGTGACAATGGATACATATGTGTCACATTATGTGTTTGGGGGACAAAAGACAGCAATGTGGTGTTGGTTCTGATCTCCCACCTTGTCTGAGGGAGAAGCTCTTGCCCACTGCTATGTTCACCAGCCCGACTGGCCCACAGGGTTTGGGAAATTCTCCTGTCTCTGCCTCCCTTCTAGCCCTAGGTGGGCTGTTATTACACATACTACAGCTATAGCATCTGGCTTTATGTGGGATCCGGGGATCTGAGCTCAGGTACTTATACTTGTGTGACAAGCACTTTATCTACTGAAACAGGTCTTTAGTCCCTAAAGGCATGTAAACACAACTTTGCCAGGGATCTCAACCTTGCATCTTCCCTTTGTCCTTCCACACCTGAAGATTCCAAAAAGATATTCTTTAGCTTCCCTAAGTATTTTGTGGACTTTTCATACCTCCATGTCACTACACAATATGTTCTTCATACTGAGTAGTTTGTACCCACTGACCTGCTCCTTTTAGGAGACACCTATGCAGAACTATTGTTCAGTGTTGTGGTTGCACCCAGGGATTCAAATATGCAAGACATGCTAGGCATGATGGCATACACTTCTTTTTTAACATAACTTTGAGATTATTTTCCTCAGGAAACTCTTTCTTTTTCTCCACACTGAGTCAGTCTGTCTTTAGTGCCATAATCTATAAGTTTTTTTGTACTGTTACAATGTGGATTCAGCATTGTGATTCAATGGTATAGGTTTCTGTCTTTTGTACTAACTTGAGAAGTCCTTGAACACATAGATCATGGTCAACTAATCACCTCAGTCCTCTGGATGCATACCTCAAACAAACTGAAGAAGTAAACATTATGTAATGTAAATCCATTAACATTTATCAAACAGAATTAAAATGCACTAAATCCACTTCTATAAATTTACACTATATAGATTATGTTTTTAATAAATTATCCATATCCAATTAATTGATTTTGAATTTTAATTAACTTTTCTAACCCTTGACTTGAAAATTATGCATGTTACTGGGAGAGGGTGATAGAAATACCTTATTTTATTTTATTTTATTTTGGTTTTTCAAGGTAGGGTCTCACTGTAGCTCAGGCTGACCTGGAATTCACTCTATAGTCTCAGGGTGGCCATGAACTCACAGCGATCCTCCTACCTCTGTCTCCCCAGTGCTGGGAATAAAGAGGTGTACCACCATGCCCGGCTCTTCTGTAATTTTATTTTTTTTTGTTGTTGTTACAAAAGAGCTTCAAAATAAGAAAATAGAACAATGGAATATCAGAATAGAGGAAGCACCAATATGATGGAGCATAATATGACTAGAACAGGTACATCAATATATCAGTCACAAGTAAAGTAAAATACTTTAAAATTATTTACTAGTACAGCAAAGAAAGTTAGATGTTAAATAGTTTTGGATTTCTTATTTAAAATCTACATGACGACACCATTGAAAAATACACAAGATTCAAGGAAAATATTAGTATGAGTAGTAAAACTTGAAGGCAGGGTGCCTTGCCTCTACATAGCTAAACTACACATGTGCCTTTGGTGAAGGGATTAAACTGCTAGATCAGGAGCTGGCAGTTCAATGCCAGAGATACAGCTAGCTCATTAAATGAAAGGCTCCAGGCCATACTGCTATGAACCTACACTTCACCTCTGTGAGAAGAGAAAAATGAGTCCAGACCTCCTTGTCTTAAAGATATTGTAAGGAGAATGAAATATTCTACCTTCCAGCCTGCCCGCTGACTTACAGGTTTGAGCTTTGCAGGATTTCAGACCCTTGGCACCTGTGCAAGAACAGCATCTCCTGACTAGTCTCCAACCGTGTCCCCACTTTTCATCCATTAAAGTTCAGAGTATTTCTGCAAATATTTCTCTTTCATACGGCTCTAGACAGAATTGGGTATTTGTGCACATCGTGCCACCTCTGATTAGACAGTGAGCTACAACAGGACTCGTATTATTCTCCTCTCTGTCTTATGAATGTCTACCATGTGCTGACCTATACTAAATACTTAATACTTGGTTGGGGAGGGAAGGCATGAATGGAGACTTGACAATAGTCAGTCATCTGTTGGCTCTCTCTCCATCTGAGTCCTGGCTCACTCCTGGCTGCTTAAGATTTTCCTTAAGACAAGGGAAACATACATTATAGCCATAAAGAATTTCTCTCTTAAAAACTATGGAATTGGATAAATATCTTATCTTTCATGTAATTTTCAAGTAGTTTTATCATTACCTAAGAGACAATTTTTCATGAATTTTGCAAAGAATAGATTTTTTTTTCCCTACTGTTTTTTCCTCCTCCTATAAATGGGAGCCTTCACCCATGGCCTGACAAACCTATTTTATTTTATATTTTTCTGTGTGAAATACAGAAATAATTGTCCCTCAGCAGTTAAGAATAGAAAAGATTATCAGGACTGACTCTATCAAAAGACATAGAAACAAACACATTTCATTTCACAGGTTTCTGCATTAGATCACAGTATTGGCATTGTCACCAAAACAACAGAGACCTGTTCAGTGAACTGAAAAGATGGAGAATATATATTCCCCAAAAGATCATCCAGAGAACACTTAGCTGAAGCTTTCAGGCAGAATAGGAAATTCTGAGAAATTACTTGGAATGATTGTTACCAGAATGACTATAGACACTCAAGCATAAAAATATGAATGTTTCAAAGAAATGATAAAAATAATGAGGACACTTGTGACCCTCAAATATGAGCAAATAGTGGAAGGTTTAGACTCAATAGATAAGTGGAACATTTCAAAATAGAACTCTTGGAAAAAAAGAGAAACTTACCTAAGCAGATTGTAGGCAATAGAACACAGAGATAATTCTACTAAAGTTGGAAAACACAAAAATACAAAACATGTTTATACTAAGATGGCGCTCTACACAGATTCCAAGTAGTAACTACTCATACATATATGCTTATACATTTCAATATGTAAATATCCATAGAGTTCACTATAATTCTTTGGTAAAACTCAAAAACCTTATGAAACCTGACCAAGATGTAGAGGAAAAACTGAAATCAAATCTACTTGAGTTCAAAGCTTTGGTTTTTGATATTTTCCTTCTTTTACACCAGTGGTCCATAAATATGGGGGTTTTCATATTCTTTGGGGTAATATAAATAGAAGACACTTAAAAGATGGAAAAAATTCTATAAACCTTTATTACTTTAAATAAAGGCAACAAGTCACAGTATTTACAAAGTCTGGGAGCTAATCAACCCTCCTAACAGATTTTTATAAAAGGGAAAACATAAAATTAAATTAGTCTGTAGAAATAACTATTGATGCCAAGCATGGTGACATACACCTTGAATCCCAGCACTCAGCATGCAGAGCTAAGAGTATTGTTGTGAATTTGAGGCCAGCCTAAGACTACATAGTTAATTCCAGGTCAGTCTGAGCTAGAGTGAGACCCTATCTCAAAAAACCCCAAAACAACAACAACAAAAAAGAAATAATTGAAATATTGAGAATTTTAGGCTCTATTGAAAAGTTAATAAAATGAACAAGCTTTCTCTCTCCCTCCCTCTCTCTCTCTCTCTCCATATATATATATTCTTTTGAGATACTTTCAATTACTCGTATTTTAGAAAGATGAATTTCACTTTCTGTCTTTACTTGCTTTCTTTTGAAATGGTAAAAACTACTCAGAAGCCAGGAGATTTATGATTGTTATGATGATGAGCTTCACAATGGGCTAATGCATGAAAACCAGCTAATTAGGCCGGCCTGGTCGTTCATGTCTTTAATCCCAGCACTTGGGAGGCAGAGGTAGGTGGATCACCATGAGTTGGAGGCCACCCTGAGACTATATAGTGAATTTCAGGTCAGCCTGGGCTAGAGTGAGACCCTACCTTGCAAAACCAAAAAAATAAAAATAAAAATAAAAATAAAAAAATTTAAAAAAAGCTAATTATTAAAATTACCAAACACACCTTATAGCTCAGGGCAAACATTTTTAATTGCACAATGTGTTTACTTTCACTGCAGTGGGAGCTGTACTCAATGCCTCATTGCTTGCTCCCATCTATATATCAGTGGCTATATTCAGTGTTTTAGATGATTTCAAAAGCACCAGAAAGAAATTATGGTTAAAATACTTGTGTTCACGATTTTTTTTATTACAGAATTTCCCTAGAATATCAATCAAGAAAATATTGGTTCATCTGTGTGAACAGAGGGAAAGAAATTCAGTATTTGGCCATCTTAGAACTAAGTGGACCAGGCCTGGGATTCTAAGTTTTAAGTTGTCTGACAACAGTTAACACTTGCATACAGAAAAAGATCAAACTTGATTTCAGTGATTTGACTCCAATACATTTCTACATACTGACCTTTCAGAACAGATTAATTTCTAATCCCTGACTGATGCAGCCTCTTACTAAATGGTATTCTGACTTGGCTTAGAGTTTATAGCTCTGGCCTTAATTTCCTTCTGTACTACATACAGTGGGAATAAGTCCACTAAAACAGACTACCAGATTTAAGGTGTGCTACTTGTCCATTTTCAATAAACTACTTAATTTCTTTTTTACTTCACCTTACGAGTGAAGTGGGAATAATAGCCATGCTGGCTTTATAAGGTTGTTATGAATATTAAATATATAAGCATATAAAATGGTATGTGCTATGGGTGCAATATGCCACAACTATTTCTGCAACATAAATCCATCACCAGCTTTCAGCTCATTTTGAAGAAAAGCAAACTTATTGGCTTGCACTTCAGTCTGGTTCTAGATCATTAATAATTTTCACAATTCATTAATCTGACTTTAGATATTAGTATATTATATTACTGTAAATTGTGTAACTATGTATTGTGTATAAAGATGCATTCAAAATATTAAGGGACTAAACAGTATAACTCTTTCTGAATGTATTACATGCTGATTTACATATTTATTTTGGCCACTTTCAACCATCCCCAAACTAAAAGATCCATCTAAAAGAGCTATAATGGTTTGGCCATATAATAGCAACTATAAAGAGGATATTTGAGCTGAATTATTGATTCTCACATGTAATTTCCAATCTAAACAAGACATTTTTAACACTTAGAGTCCTAAGACAGCTTTATGTGAATCTTGGGGAAGCAAGAGAGTAAAAACAGTGTCACAAATATAAGGATAATAAGTAACATACTAAATGCATGAAGTTACCAAACTTAAAACAGGAGTTTCCTCAGTAATGAACAAAATCTAAGTAATATAAACTAATATATAAATAGAATGCTGATCTGACTCTACTTAAAATTTGAAGTAGGAACTAGAGACTCAAAGAATATTGAGAATACTGAAAGTGAATCATTGTATAGATATGACAATAATTCATCCTAAATGTGGGACACAAAAGGATATGCTATGAGTTAAGGGAAAAATACAGTAACATGAAGGAGATGGCTCAGTGAGTAAAGTCCTGCTGCACATGTGTGATGACCTGAGTTCAGATCCCCAAACCCACGAAAATCCAGATGTGGTAGTGAGTCTGAAATCCCAGGCCACCAATGGCAAAATGAAAGGTGCAGACAGGAGACTCCCAGGAGCTCTACGATCACCTAGCCTTGTGTTCACAGTGCTGAACAACAAGAGCAATTATTTCAAATGAGATGGACAGCAAGAACTAGCACACAGGGTTGTCCTCTTACCTCCACTCCACACATGCAGTATGGGGGGTGTGCACACACACACACACACACACGCACACAACAACAACAACAAAAAGATCTTTAAAAAAATGAAAAAGGGCTAGAGAGATGAATTAAGATTTAAAGGTTTAAGGCACTTCCTTGCAAAGCCCAGTGGCCCAGGTTTGATTCCCTAGTTCCCAATAAAACCAGATGCACAAAGTGATGCATGCATCAGGAGACCATTTCCAGCAACAAGAGGCCCTGGTGCAACCTCCCTATTTCTTTTTCTTTCTCTCTATCTCCTTCCCTCTCTGCCTGCACATAAAACACTTAAGATATACAACAAAATAAATATTTTTTATTAAAAAATAATGTATGTAGTATACATATTCATGTACATACACATAAAGAAAAAATTGAGACTGAGGGACAGGTCCATGGTATGGTGCCGGCCTGGCATGTATACACAAGGACATACACATAATATGAAGAATATATGCAGTGTACACATGTGTGAGCATACATACATAAGGAAGATAACTAATAAAAATTGTGGATACAAATCAGTGGTACAGTGCTGGAATAATATGCACAAGGCTCCCATTTAAATCTCCTGTTCAGGAAAAAAGCAAAACAAGCTACAAAATGAACATGTAAATATAAAGGTATATTTATGTGGTAAAACAGTCATCACATGAGATGCTGAAATTCAGATATGAGCCCACAGGAGTGGGCAGAAAGGAGCAGTGTAACCTTGCCATGTGTCAACTGCCTTGGAGACTGGTTGCATTAACACTTGTGCAATCTCCCTCCACACCACAAGATTATGTGCCCAAAACATCAGGACCCTACAAAAACCAGAAAGCTAAATAGTTTAGCTTTCTGGCATCAAGTAGAAAACAATTCTGAATGCTTGATGATGAGAAATGAAAAAATAAAAAGCAGCCATTATTTAGAAGGGGCAGAAATATGCTTCCTGAAAGTATGCAGGGATGTTTGCCTTAGGGGTCATCTCTGAGTGTATTGGTGGTGTGAACATTATGTGCATTTTGCATGGGTCAAGACTAGGAATTTGCTCAGATATCTAAATGCAAACATATCTGATACTAAGTGTTCTACTTAATGGCCGAGAAATTCCACTTAGTGCTATGTCAAAAGTTTTAATCTGGAAAACAAAGCTGTGAATCTGTTGTTCTAAAAGAATGGGAGAGAAGTCGAAGTTGAGACTGTAAAAGGTACTTTTTCGTTTTCCCCCATTTTGCTTCATCCTTCCTTCTACTAAATATGCAACATTTTGTACATAACATGTGACAATCCAACTTGGTCCTCTTAAATGACAAGTAGGCAAAAATTAAAGCAAAAATCAAGGAACTCGTCAGCTGTAATGCATCTAAGCTATAGAAGAGAGTGTACTCTCACGTGTGGGTTGTTCACTGTTCACACTGAACATTGTCAGAGTATCCATATTGCTGCTGCCCAATATAATTATACTTATAGTTCATACTATAAATATCAAAAAACCTTTTCTTTCTTTGTTTTTGCCAAAGTGGGGAAAAATTGATAGCCTCCATGGCAGGAAGAGAAAATTCTGATGGCACCGAGTAAGTGAAGCTTCCAGAACAGGAGAAACACCAACACAAAGGAATTTAGGTGAGAAACAGTGAGTGCTTCAGCAGCCCAGGGCAGCGAGCATTGGAAGAAAAGCACAAAGGAACTGGAAGCTCATTTACGCAAGGGAATCCAAACCTACAAAACCTCGCCATTAGGGCATGGAAGGTTACGGGACAAGAGCTGGCCAGCCACTGGAAGTCTCATATTTCTTTATATTTATTACTTTTACTTCTTTTGTGACAGGCTCACATGTGGCCCAGGCTGGTCTTGAGTGGAAGGGAGTGGAAGATGTTCTTGCTTTCTTGATCCTCCTGCTTCCACTACCCAAGTGCTGTGCTTACAGGTGTGAGCCACCGTGTTTGCAGGCTGTGAGAATCTGGAATGTTGAACACTCTCCTTGCTCTTCGGCTAATAACACATGAGCTCCTACATGAGGAGGACACAGATCACTCACAGCATTTCACTCCACTCAGGCATGTTAGTAAGTCCACAACAGTCAGTCACTCTCATAAATACAATTAACCTCGATAAGCGCCAGAGTGAAATTGTCTTTAAAGATCTCAGATGAAACAACACAGCATCATTATCACTACAGTGCAGAGTACAGGAACAAATAATATAATAAGGAAAAGAATATTCATACTTATAGCAAATTATTTCTTATTATTATTAGCAATTAATTTTATATTTAATTATTTATTTCTCTAAATAAGCTACAGGTGTACTAACAACACCCTGATAGACTAGTCACTAAACCTTGTATCCAACGTTTCAGATATTTGAACTGGAGTTGATTTTTCTAGGTTTTCCAAAACATAGTGTGCAGTTACCTGCAACCTTTAATGTAATATTTCTGGCTTGGCTAAAAGGTTTTATTTTGCCATAATTAACTTTGAATTTGCCTGATTTAAACAAAAAAAAATAAATATGTGATTTGAATAATACTCTCTGTGGTTATCAAAATCTCTTGTGAGAAATACTTAGAACTTGCTTCAGGAAAACCATATTACTCTGTGAAGATATAGTCACATTTTTACATTTTTGGAGACAGAGATGGAATTTCCTCATTCACTGTCAGCTACTCATTCAATACTGTAGCCAGAGCTCAAGTTCTTTCCACTCAGAATCTACAATGCCAATACACTGCCCAGTAATATGTTGACCCAGTAGGAAAATATATTCTCTTAACCTGTCAATTTCCATCATGCTAACAATAAAAGGATATATAGATATAGATATAGATGATATAGATATAGATATGATACCGACAATTATAATGTTTTTCTTCTGAATAAAGCCCTGCTCAAAGACCATAGGAAGACATTACTAACTTATAAGCCCTAGGTAAAACAAGTTGATTTAAGACCATTAATGCTGAATAATTAGTGTGCTGACTAGGGAATGGCAATAAAACTCCAAGAACATCAGAGGTCTAGTCATCTCTCCCTCACATGGATGTCAGCCAGAATTAAATGCAGTGATAACTCTTCTTCCTTCAACTAACCTGCTTTGATCACAGTATGCTGTAGTGATCTAAGAGAATTTTCAAATCCATGAAAATGAAATAACTACTAGCATACTATTACTAAAAAGAAAACAAGGAAAGGAAGTGGACTATATTATCATCCATAATTATTTCTGTGTTGCTCATATGAAGCTACCTCCATTTTAACACAAATGAGGTGTAACACAAATGAGAGCCTAGAAGAAAGAAAAAAATTTCACCTGTTAGCAAACAGACCAATAATGCATTTCCAATTTTAAAGCACTTTGCAACAAAATGAAAACCACGTGAAGCTAAGTTTAAAGCTCATATCAAATAATAAATGTGTTCTATTTATTAGGAAATTTACATGCCTGACATGTGGCAGTGTCAGATAAATGCTGGTGAAAAGTATTTCAATCAGAGTATCTATTACAGGAAATAATGTATGTATAGATATAAAAGGAAAACATGATATGTAAAAATTTTGAATGGGGATTACATAGATTTTAATTTATTTAAATAAATCCATGACATGATGATAGCAGGGTATTTAGTGGTAAAAATTCCAAGAAAGCAGATGTGAGAGGCACTGGTAGGATAAAGGGTACCCAGTTGCAGTTGGCTTTGCTATAAAGTAGACTTATTGGAATCATTTCCCTTTTCCTGATACACATTCTTATTTTCTAACTGTAGTCAAAATGGCTATACTAGTAAACTCATAACTATTTGAGGATCAATTCTAAAATATGTAACTTTAACAATGGACAGACAAAAAAGTAAACAGTTATATAGTTGCATCAAGTCTTATCTAATTACATTTTTGAACCAAATTATTAAGATTGTAATCAAACATTCTCAGATATTTCTAAACTCTTATTAAAACTTATCAGTTCTTTCAGGATTTGAGAAGATCAAAGAGCAAAAGTCAAAAAGAGCTGGAAGTACTTCCTACTATACTATTGTTAAATTTAAACCCATTTTTTTGATATTCATCTAGTTCCAAAATAATGACCATGGACTCTACAAATGTGACTCCATTGCCACCATATCATGGAGGCGAAGTGTTATTTCTACAAGACTGTGGCTCTTGCCAGCACACAGATGGTAGGGCCCTCTCCATTTTTTAGAATAGAAATTATCTGAAGAGAGTGTCCTTAAACTCTTTTCTTCCCAAATTCCTTCTCCCGTATCAGCCTCTAATGCTCCCGAGTTATCTGTCAAGTTCACAAAACTGAGATGGTTTTCTCTTTTCTTAAGCAATGTTTTAGTCCAATCCAATATGGCCTAAGGCGCACTCTGTTTTCCCCAAGTTGGCCTCACACTCAGGGTGATCATCTTACTTTAGATGTGCGGGAATTACAGGCATGAGAAATCAGACCAGGAGAGCCTCTTGCCTTTGTATTCACCTTAAAAAAATACTCTTATTTCAAGTTCACCTTCATGTACTGTCTCCTCTGATCCTAGGAAAATTGACGGCTATGCCATATATTCGAGGCGTCTAGTCCTAGCTCTTTGAACAGTTTCTTTTACATCGGAACAACAGAGAGGATAAGTCTTAGGAGCGTGGATTTTGACAGATCATCTTCATCTGGACCTTAGTTATATAGCATTGTCACCTTGGCAATATACTCCACCTTTTTAAGTCACAATTTTTGTCATCTGTGAAATGGGCATAATAAGCTTCCTTAGGAGGGTTAAATGGAAATCTATATTTAAATCACAAGAAACAGTAGCGGGCATGTTAGTAGTATACAAAGGAAGTTAGCTTGCAGAAAGCACAGACATCAACAGCATCACGGTGGCAGTGACTGCCTCTTCACAGCAGAGACACTGTCTATTTCATGTGCATCTGGTGCCCTGGAATATGTCATCCTATGGCCTGTATGTGGAAGTGAGTACTTTGGCACAATAAAATTTGGAAATTTGTTCTCTGAGCAATTCCCCATCATCATGCCTGAATCATTTGGAGGGGAAGTGCACTGAAACTATTTTCCTTGCTCCCTTGTCATTAACCTACCAGCCAGGTTTGGCCAGTGGGTAGAACTGGTCTAAGACCAACCTCTGATTCCTGGATTATAGGACCTGCAAATCTTCTCTCCGTAGCTCCACATGGAGAAAGTTTGTTAGCTTTTAACTTGAGGTTTGCCTCAACCTCCGCTCTGTTCTTTTAACTCTTTATTTTATACTAATACCAATATTAAATCCATGTTTAATTCTCTGTATTTATCTAGCCCATATATATCTTTCTGTTTTAATCCAGTTATTTTGGTGAATGAATATAACTTTTATTCCTAAGCACCTACAAAGCTTTAATGGAGACCAAAATATTAGCACTAGCTCTACATTGGACTATTATACAAGATAACAGAAATTTGAAGATTTTGCTGGTATTGTTTTGTGATAAGGTCTCACTCTACCCCAGGCTAACCTACAACATATCATTCTCCTGCTTCAGCATCCAGAGTACCTGGATTGCAGATTAACATCACTGTGCTCAGCCCTATTAAGGCATTTTGAAATTATAAATTATTATACAAATATAATATTTTATCTTTATATTTTAATTGTGAAGAAACAATTTTCCATTACTGACCTATAATAGCAATATTCTATAAAACAGCAATATATTTGAGCAGAATGCTTGAAACTTAATGGTAGATTAAAGAAAAGGGAATAAGCAAGTGCCTTTTACTGCTGAGCCATCTCCCCAGCTCAGAGGAGAACAAGTTACAAGATATAACTGATTTTTGCATAGCAGAAGACACTGAAAGAAACAAAAATGATTTTACTGAATCAAGGAAGCACCAGAAGAAATCCACCTTAAACTTTGCTTCAAGTCTCCATTGTGCAAATGTACAACCAAAAAAAAAAAAAAAAAAAAATGCCACAAGGATGCAAGCAGTTGCAGGTTATATTTCCTACTGATTTCAGAATTTAGGCAAAGCAGAAGAGCAAAGAGCATGGCTTTGCTTAAGAAATTCTAACTTCAAATAAACTTTTGTTTTGAATTAAAAGATTATAATTCAGCTACACAATAAATACAATAAAATAATTCAAGACAGTATGAAAATATGCTAAATAGTATTTTCAAAAAATGTCTACTTGAGCCAGACATGGTGGCTCATGCCTTTAATCAAAGCATATGGGAGGCAGGGGTAGGAGAATTGCTCTGTGTTCAAGTTCACTCTGAGACTACATAGTGAATTCCAGGTCAGCCTAGGCTACATGAGACTCTACACATCAAAAAAGACAAATATATATATACATACACATACAGAGAGAGAGAGAGAGAGAGAAAGACCCCACTAACGCCTGTATTTATTCGTATTGTATCGATGTCAGTATCTCCATTTTGATGAGGTATTTAGGTTAAGATGTTATCATGTAGCAAAGCTAGGCAAAAATATGCAGGTGTGTCTTACTATTCATGTATCTTCTGGTGCATCTCAATTTATTTAATGTATTTTAAAAGAAAAAGTTTAAAGCAAACAATTCTTTTTTTTTTTTTTTTTTTTTTTTTTTTTCTTAATGGGTCTCACTCTGGTCCAGGCTGACCTGGAATTAACTATGTAGTCTCAGAATCCTCCACCTCTTCCCGAGTGCTGGGTAGCAAAGCAAACAATTCTTAATGTATCAGAAAGAACCCATTAAATAGTAGCAATGCAATTTTTTTTTTTCATCTTTAAGTGGATTGTCCACATTAAATTAGAAATAGAATTCTTACTCTCCAACTTGGTCAAGATAATCATGCATTTTCGAACCAGTCCTCAAGCATGTCTGTAAAGCATTAGGCACCAGATATGCTGTAATATTTTCCTCCTGACAAAATTTATTATTCTGGGGATATTCTATTTTTATCTATTTTTGATGGTGAGATGGTTGGAATAAGATTCAGAGTATTGTACATGCTAGGCATGGACTCTAAGTGAGCTACATGTCAAGATATCTGTTTTTCTGTCATTTTTTTCTATGAGTTTCAAGAAGCTTAATTTTTCAACTTTTGGTGTCTCCCATAAACATCCAAAAAAGACCTGTGCTCAAATTCTCTATAACTCAGTTATCAAAATCAACAAATGAACTGCAGATCTACCGATGAGTCAAACCTGTGGTCCTGGTCTCAGCCCCATGATATCTCATTTTGATCTACATGAACGACTGGATTGAGGACTAAAGACAGGAACACATAAATAAACAGCATGGCCCCACTGTTAATTGTGCAGCTATTTGGACGGGGACACCTTGGTATTGTGGGATGATTCACTACAAGTCTGTTCATAATTATAGCTTCAGGATTATGCATCAAACCCATCTCTGACAAGAAATGTGTTTTGTAGTACATCAAAATACCTGTATTCATTCTCCTCTAGATGAAAACAGATACATTCATTTTCCCTGATAACATGGAATCTCAACCTTAATGACAACATTTTGAAAGAAACTAATACAATCTTTGGAACATAAATTCTGTGTGGTTCTAAGAAAGTCCTTATTGCCTCTGTTCTCTCACATTAAAAAATAATAACACATTTGTTTCAAGACTGTGAGTAGCTTAGCTGAATATAGCACAGTGCTTATCACATGGAAACTCCCTTATTTCTCAAAGCTAGTGTGTCAGAGGCAGACATAGTGTTCACAGAGATCTGCTTGCTTCCTTCTCAATGATCATTGATGCTGATTTTAGGTCAAGATCAATCACATCAAATTGCGGCTAAATACACCCTGCAGTCAAAGTTCAGGCTTCCCCATGTTGTCTTTTGCTACAATGACATGGTCTCTGAGCACAAATGAGTCCTCTATATCTTCAAAGACTTAATATTATCCAGGTAGTATACTATGGGCAGAGTTTGTGGTCTTATTAGCGACTCCAGGCTGTTGTACACACAGACAGGACTCTAGGGATTCAAAGGTATTATGTGACTGGCAGATGTAGAAAGAGAAAAAAGGTACCTGCTGTGTCTTTGCTAACCTTTAATGCTTCTTTATTTCCACTGTGAAACCCCTTCATTTCTCTAAAATACATACTGCACACATGATGTCTATAAATGCACACATTCGAATTTTGGCTAACAGAGTAGGTGATCTCTTCCTGTGCTATGCGATGATCCTTTATGTCAGCTCACCACCAGTTATAATCCATGCGTTCCCACAGGCTCTTGGCTGTCACAGTCATTACCACTGTCACCTTTCTTCCTAGTCCATTCATCTTCTTTTGAGGAAAAAAACAGGGCTCCTGTTCCTTTCTCTGCTCCACAGGAAATCTAAGAAATAACATCATACACTTTGGTTCTGTCCAAACCAGAAGTAGCTTCTCAGTTCCACCAGGTGGCAGCGCGGCATCAGGACAGGGGTAAATATGGAGCTGGAGAGGTAGTTATTTTGGATATAGAGGCATGTGCATTAAGTATTTTTTGCAAAGACAAAAAACTGAAAAAAAAAAAAAACATGCAGGTGGGTTTTATAAGAAATAGAGTGTTGGTGTTTTGTAAAAACTCACCAAAAGTGTTACACAAAAATTACATAAAAAAATTGGAACTGAGTGAATTAAAAATATTTTGATGAGTAAGCTATTCTTTTGCCAGGAGACACATTGAAAATTTAAAACAAGTCTACAAAACACAAAATGAGTTTGAGCATGTCGTTTTAGCCTTTCTATGCATATGGTTTTTATTCTAAATATATTTCTGCTTATAGCTAAGAATTGCTTTAATGTTTTAACTTGAAAATTGATGGCATAACGAAGTGTGACTGGTAGAATTAAGGATGAATGTATACCTCTGTGAGACATAAGCACAAGCTCTGTGATAAAGGAATTCAAAGGTTAGCTCTCCTCAGCAACCAGGAGCATGTGAAGGTTTTCCATCTGCCTCTATTTCTATCTTTGTCCCTATTCCTTGAAGAAATCCAGTCCAACATGTCTAACATGTCAGTATCTTTGCTCTGCTCTAAGTCCATGCCATTTCCTGGCAGTAATAGAGGGTAATGAAATTGCATCTACTTCAGAATGTCTAAAAATTCAGTCGCATAGAATAGTCAGAGCCAACATTTCCTGTTTGGTTGGTTGTTTTCTTCTGAACCAGTACTGAACGGCATCTAAGTGCAGGTTATGAGTTCCCTGCTTTAAGAGTGTATAAAGTCATTAGACTTGGGGACTTTTCCCTTTCCAAGATTATCTATAAAGCATTTTGTCAGTATGCTTCACATTTGGCTAGGAGAAAGTTTAATATTAGTTTTCAATTTAGTAATTTTAAAGCCAACTTTGTGTATGTGTATTGCAGGAATTCTCTGGTCTGTCATCTCCTCTCAATTGGGAATAAGCTTTAAGTACCTTTGAGAGAAATCTAGAAATATTTCCACTGATGCATGCTTGTAGAGCAGCTTATTATCAGTGGATTCCTTTTGAACCCATTAGTATTTTCCCAATGTTTAAAAAGAACATCTTTGCCATTTGCCATCATGTGCATGTGTCTAAAGACATTTTCTCTTGGTTCTAGTGTCTTTTATCCTCGTTCACTCCAGTTCACTAGTGGGTAATGTGAGTTTCCATTTTGGCTTTCTAATATAAAGTTATCTTACACTGCAAAGGTATAGAGACAATCTGAACAGGAAAAAAAAAAAAAAAAAAGATTTGGAGAAATGCATTTCTACTGTCTCTCCCAAAAGTTAAGGAAGGCAAGATTTTCTATTTAGTATATAAAACCAACATGTTCCTATATGAAGATACTTGCAAGTTGAATCAAAATGTAGACACACTAGGGTCAATTGATCTATCACAAGCTTGCTGGAAACAGTAAAAATGCTCTATCATGAGGCTTTCAGAGATAAACACACACACGTTATCATGTGTTCAATGTTGCTGGCATGGGGTAAGGCATAAAGATGCAATTTTTCAGGTTTATATCTTAGATCAATTGGATTATAATATAACACAAAAATAGACTTCAAGAATCAACCTTAGCTGGGGTGCTTTATGATATTTTCTATGCTACAGCAGTGAATGAATCACAGTAGAATATTTTCATATTTCTTGAAAACTAAAGGCATGTAGAAATTGACCTAATTAAAGTTGTGTAAAGAGCTTTTTGATTTTCCTCCAACATGAATTTTACTTAGTTGTGAAATGAGTTTTAAGTATTTCTTTGGTTTTATTTAATATAAATATTTTAAGAGTAAATCAGAAAAGATTAATAGCTTTAGACACAAAGGTGAATGTTAGCCTGTAGAATTTCATTCTCTGTACCCACTGTCACCTGCAGTATCATTTTACTTAATTTGTTTACTTTCCATTGTTCATAATTGCTGCTTTTAATTGGGCCAAGCTAGCTTCGTTTAGATTCCCCCTGAGAATGATGTTGGCAGAAATGATTGGCAGTTCCCTCTCCCACGCAGTGTCATCCTGAAAATGCAAATGTCAGTTAACAGGCTTCTCTCACCAGTATTTAAGAGTGGGAGTCTGCTGTTAGCAGAAAAGTAGTCTGGGTACACATATTTCTGAATAAATGCATATGAAATTATGCATTTGAATTATGGAATCAAAGAACTGAAAGGAAGACACAGAGGTCAGACTGCATCTATGCATGGTATTCAGATCCCTTCTCTATACCTCAGCCATCCTGGGCACGTATCACTATAGCCTACTTTTAAAACCACTATGTGTAACTCCTCTTCATTGTCCATAGAGGAGGGTTAAGGAATGTGTTAATAACTTAAGATCATGAGTACTTATTTTTATACGAGGCCTTTTTGCAGTTACCTTCCCACTGGAGTTTTCAAGAGAAGATGACACTCGAAATTTTTGGTCCCCCTTTCTTTTCCTTGTCAGACCTAGTTAAATTTGGGATGATATTAGCAGTGACCCAAGGGACATGCTCAAACCAAAGCAACTGCTAAATAGACAGTTGTCCCAGCCTCTGAATCATGACTGAATATGCACTCTCTAAATAGTAATGGAATGGAAATCCCCAGCAATAGTAATGTATGCTGATGTGATAAAGTTCTGTCTTGGCTTCCCAATTTCTTATCTGTTATAGTAATAATAAAACAATTAGGTATAATATAGTATTTATTTATGTGATGCTACATGAATAAAATGGCTTGAAAATAAAGCAGCCAAATCTTTTTTAAAAAGCAAGAACAAAAGCAAGAGAAAAAGATAACTTCCTAGAGCAGTCAGGTTGCCTATATTCAAAATGAGTTAAGGAAGAGAGGAAATTTCTCATGGCATGATCATAATTTGTTGTGAAGGAAGCCAAGATGTTTGTGATTCCAGAATCTAAAAGAAGATATCAGAAACAAAATGGAGTCATGTTATCTGTTAGCATTTAAATCTCTGAGAAGAAAGATGCCTGGAACCAATTATAGAGTTGGTACTTGATGCCAGTAGCTGAGTGCCTTATAAATATGAGTTTACTGAGTCTTGGACCAAAGATTATGTATGGCATCAAATCCCTTCTAACCAGCTGTCTCCAGGTCATTTGCTTAGAGAAACTGCTTAGCTGACTTAATCTCACTGCTTTGGATTGATAGCTGGTACTGCCCATCTCTCCTTTCCTCTGGCCTTCTGCAGGGGCATACACCATCAGCATGTATACAACCACCTTAGCAGATCCCTGGCAAGCAGGGAGTATCCTGACAGGTGTTCATTTACCTGTATGCCTCCTCCATGTTGATGACTGCTGAGCCACAGGAACATGCTGAAATTCGCTGATGAGTGCAGAAGTTTGGGAAAGACATGCTAGGAGAAATGATTTCATGGACCTTACTCCCTTTACTTTGGATAAGGCCAAGGCTATGGCAGTTCACAAGTCTCATTTTCCCAAATAATCTCCTGTGAATTCCTCCTCTCAAAACCTTACAGAATGGGGGTGTGCTTTACAGTTCAGGGTTCTGCTCAGTGTCTGAGATCTATTTGCTGACTCTGAACTGATGAAGTTTTGTCTTTCCTTCATGGTTTTATGTGTATTAGAGATGTGTTTACTTCTGTTGTAAACATACCAGTTGATACAATGATACTGTTTTAAATTTCATTTGCATAACAATTAATGTTTCCTAATAATGTGTTAATGAGGCCTTAATATTATAGTTATAGCTTATATTTTCATATTTATGGAAATGTTTCTCAAAAAGTGACATATAATTCAAGTGTTACATTTTCTGAAAAGTAAGATATCATTTAATATAAAATGGTCATTTGATGCCACAGGGTCAATGTTTTGGTTTAAAGTATAAAAAATGTGGGTAGCTATAGAAATAAAATGGAGGAGAAAGTAATCAACTTTGCTTAAAAGTGACAGAATAAAGTAATGTAACCAAGAGCAATTCTGAGACCATTACAAAGAAAGTCCAGATGATTTTTTATGACCACAAGAAAATGATTAGTTAAGTGAGAGATTTAACATCATTATTTAAAAAGACATTTGATTAAAGAAAGATTATTTAATCAGTCTTTTCCTGTTCTCTACACAACTTTGGCTTCTGTCTTAGGACCAATGACTTGATAGACATAATGTAATGATTTACAGGACAGCCTCATTTTTGTTCAAGGTTATCTATGTTCACATGAGGTCAATTTTTTCAGAAAGAAAATAAACACTAAGGTTAACAAATTTTTTAAATGTCTTGATAGAAGTTTTTGTTACTGTTGTTTGGGTTTTTTGTTTGGTTTTGTTTTGTTTTGTTTTGTTTTTTTGAGGCAGGGTCTCACTCTAGCATACAGTGACTTGAAATTCACTATGTAGTCTCAGGGTGGAATTTAACTCACAGTGATCCTCCTACCTCTGCCTCCCAAGTGTTGCGATTAAAGGCATGTGCCACCATATCCAGCTTGATAGACGTTTTAAGTATAAACCAGTTATGT
This sequence comes from Orientallactaga sibirica, assembly GCA_036365145.1. Lineage (NCBI taxonomy): Eukaryota > Metazoa > Chordata > Mammalia > Rodentia > Dipodidae > Orientallactaga > Orientallactaga sibirica. The sequence goes on from JAEOAD010000006.1 coordinate 25,432,136, forward strand.
TCATACATACCTCTTAATTTTAGTACTTTTGAGGAGTTAAAAGATTAAGGCCAGCCTTGGCTACATGGAGAGTGTGAGGCTAGTCTGGACTGCATAAGACCCTGTCTCAAAAAGAAGGAAATCTAAAATATATTAGACATTATCTTTCTTAAAGATAGTATATTGAATATAATTTTATATTTTGTATAGAATGTTCTGATAGTTTGAATATATGGCCCCCAATATATTCAATGTTTTATTACTTTATAGTTTGCATCTGCAATCACCTTCCTAGAGGCAATGTCACTGGGGGCTGGTCTTAAGGTGTTAATGGTGATGGTTTGAGATTCCATTGTAAAGATATGCAAAGTGTGCCTAGGGGGAGTTCCTGAAGTGTGCTGGGCTTTTGGCTATAGTTTTTGCTCTGTGTGCTGTGTGGCTGGGGGCTTTGTTCTCTCTTGCCTGGTCCTGCGGAGAGCAGGCCACTTCTTCTGCCATTATGGAATTTCTCCTGGATCTCTAAGTTTCAATAAATAATATCCCTTCCTCCATAACTGTGCCTGGTCTGGAAGTTCATCTCAGCGAACCTGAAGCTATCTGCTACAGTAAAGTGGTACCTACCACAGTAGAAAAGTTTGCATCTGTCACCTTCCTAGAGGCAATGTGGGGCTGGAGGTGATGATGGTTTGACCATGTGGATAGTTTTTGCTCTGTGTGCTGTGGCTGGGGCTTTGTTCTCTCTTGCCTGGTCCTGCGGAGAGCAGGCCACTTCTTTTGGAACCTGGTTTGTTTTGGTACCAAGGAATGGGGTGAGATGAACCTGACCATGTGGATATTCGTCTTTTGGAACCTTTGTTTTGGAGGAATGGGCATGGACTTGCTGCTTGCAACTGAAGATGCCTTCTGGAGTGGTAAGCCAAGTTTTATGGACTATTCTGATGAGAGTTTGAGAATGCTAAGTGCAGATAGTATTGAACTTCGAGGCTTGGCTTATGAGCTCTCTAAGGGGAAGGAAAGACTGCAGAGGACTTTGTTGGAACTGGGCTACTGGCATAAGGGATGGCTACGTTCCGCTATCCAGGCCCAGAAAGTTTGATCAGGGTTAAATTTGTAATGGACTGATGTGCTTGGCTAAAAATATTGGATTGAGATTTTAAGATTTTAAGTTGGAAAACCTCAAGCAAGTTAAAATTAGAGACACTGAGACTGGTTTTAGGTTACTGGAACTGCTATTTTCAAACACATTAGCAATCTTAAGGAAGGTGGAAGGAAGGTGGCCTGATGACTACTTTACATTAAAACAATGGAGAGGATGCCTGAGGAAAGACTGTTAGAAATGCAAACTCTTTTGGAAAGAGTTGACTGGAGAAGGAACCTGCTTTTCAAGGCTATGATTTGTTTCGTTCCTGGATTAAGAATATGGCTGTGTCCTGCACACCTGGTATTAGTTTTGGAAGCATGAAAAATGCATGGAGTGGTCATGAATTGCACACGGTTCCAGGAGCTGCTGCTGAGATATGGCATGAGGCAGGGCATGAAGACCCTCAGGAATAGGGTGGAAGAGCCTTCTGGAAGATGGACTGTGGTTTGCATGGAGACCTGAAGATGTTTTGGATATACCAGGACTGTGCAAAAGGACTACCATGGAGTGCAGTGTTGGCATGGGATGAAAGTTTTCCCTGGCGACTCTTCCCAGCTGGAGGGGTGGAACTGGAAAACCTGGAGACTGTCAGTCTATGGTTATATTGAACTTGAACTGCAGAAGTTTGATGACTGCTGATGGTGGCTGAGTTTGCATTGTTCTAGTCTCTCCTTGCTATGCCTTATACCAGTTAAAATGTTTACTCTGTGCCTTTACATGTTGAAAGTATTTAACTTGTTTGATTTTACAGGACTATCTTAAGTTGGTCAAGACTGTGAGAACTTTTGAAATTGGACTGAATACAATTTACAATGTGTGATAATTACAAATCTATTGGGGGCCAGGGGCGGAATGTGGTAGTTTGAAAATATGGCCCCCATATATTCAATGTTTTATTACTTTATAGTTTGCATCTGCAATCACCTTCCTAGAGGCAATGTCACTGGGGGCTGGTCTTAAGGTGTTAATGGTGATGGTTTGAGATTCCATTGTAAAGATATGCAAAGTGTGCCAAGGGGGAGTTCCTGAAGTGTGCTGGGCTTTTGGCTATAGGTTTTGCTCTGTGTGCTGTGTGGCTGGGGGCTTTGTTCTCTCTTGCCTGGTCCTGTGGAGAGCAGGCCACTTCTTCTGCTGTTATGGAGCTTCCCGTGGATCTGTAAGCTTCAATAAATAATATCCCTTCCTCCATAACTGTGCCTGGTCTGGAAGTTCATCTCAGCGAACCTGAAGCTGTCTGCTACAAATGTGGATATGGAGACCCATCATCTTCCTAGATCAGCTTTTTGTACATACATAGAAACTACTCTTGCCTGCAAAGCTTCCCTCTTTGACCTTTCCAATGAGCCTTCCTTCCTCCCTCATCTGAGATGTCATGCCCTGATATTTCCAGCTTAGTCCCCAATCCTATTCCCAATTTTTACTTAGCCATTACTTCCCAAGCACAGTCATCACCGGCCTTCCAAATCCAGACAGTACATTCTTTCTGATTTCTAGCACCATGGTACCCTTGAAATACAACTTACTATACAGCATTTACAATAGCCAATTTAGTTGTCTGCATCTTTCATCGAATGTCAAGCAAATGGGATAAAAGATTAATTTTGATGTCATCTTTTATTAACGTTGGTCTCTTGGGTTAGTAAAGTGCCCAATGCCAACCAGATGCTGAATTAACATGCACTGAAGAGTGGGTGCATGAAAGAATGTGCCTTGTATCACCATGTGCTAATGTTGGGCTCCCCTGATCTCTGCAATCTGGTATCAGTTTCACTGATGATTCCAGGTTTGAACATATGGATATGTTTGGGGAAGTATCAGTTCTGTGAGCCCAACACAAGTACCACAAAGACTCCAGTATTCATGACAAACAGTAATATTAGTAGCTCAATTTGAGTCCCAGTTTAGACACATACAAATTGGGCAACTTTGGGGAAATTTCTATTTCTTTAAGCCTCAGCATTTTTTCTCTGTTAAAGTTAAAAAAAAAAAAAAAAAAAAAAAAACGAGTCAGGCGGCTGGGGAGGTGGCTCATCCATTAAGAGTACTTAGTACTTATGAGGGCCTCTGGGCCAGAGACCACTGTTGAATTTGACTCCTCAGAATCCACATGAAAAACTGGGCATGGAGTTGCAAATCTGTAACCTCAGTCCACTGAGGGGCAGAGAGTGGAGAATGGCTGAGGCTTCCTGTTGGACAGCAGCACTGGATTGAGGGAGAAACTGCATCACAATGAAATACACAGATGAATGTTCAGAGAATGACATCCAGCATTCTCTTCTGGTCTCTGCCACATGCATGTGCATGCAAACACACACACACACACACACACACACACACACACACACACGTTGTTGTAGTTTGAAAGTATCATCCAATAGACTCAGTTGTTTTAGTAAAATTGAATTTGCAACTCCAGCCCCAAGCAGACAGGTTCCTGCTAGGGGGCATGTCATTGGGGGTGGGCCCTGGTGTCCAGCTCTAACGTTTTTCATTGAATTACAGCCTAAATGTGTGGAGAGAGCAGTGTGAGCTCTGGAGGTTCATGTTTGCTGCTCGTTGGTGCTTCCTTGTTGAAGTTCTTTCTCTGTGCTTGGATGTATGCCACTGATGGAAGGAAACAGCTTCTTTGGCCATTGATGGAGATCTGGCTGGATGTTCATTCCAGCAAAGTGGCACCGACTACAACACACTTGCATGCACATAACAAACACCATGCTACACAACACACATGTATGCACGTGCACGCGTGCACACACACACACACACACACACAGTCAAAGCTTGCAACGGAGTTGTTTGTTTGCTTATACAAGGTATAAGGAGCTGTTTCTGTCAATGTTTGTCATTACTAAGTTGAGTAGGAACCTTTTTTTCCTACACTGCTGAGATACTTACAGTTTCCTTCATGGTCAAAGACACTGATTTTTCCTATTAAAGTGACTGATAGAATAATAAATCTCTCAGAACTGATCACTGGCATGATGGATGATTCATTATTGGTAGATTTTTTTTAATTGATGGGTCAAAAATAGTCCTTTCAAAAGCTGAATAGATACCCCAATCTGCAAATATGTATCCTGAACTGCACAGTTATCTTCCAAAATCTAATCCATAGTGATGAAACTTTTCAACTCCTAAAGAATCTTATCAATACTTAAAAAATACAAACCCACAAGTATTATTTGTCCACATTCTAAAATGACACCGTCTCTTCCTTTCCCAAAGTTTCCTCACCACACCTCCACTTGCCCAGGTCCCTAGTGGTAGAAGTGCCTCTTGCCCTCCCATCCTTCATCTCCACAAACCACTTACCCTTATGTCCTCAGCATGTTCTTCAGCTTTTCTCCTGCAAAGTGTCACATTATCAACTCCACTACAATCTCACTTCTCATTTGCTATTCAATTGCTAGTCTTCTAACTTCTTTCTCTACCTTGGGTCCTCTGCTCCTCCCATTCCTCTTATGCAATGCTGATGCAGCACTATGCCATTCTTTTTTTTTTTTTTTTTAATTATTTTTTATTTATTTTTGGAGAGAGAAACAGAAAGAGATAGACAGAGAGGGAGAGGGAGACAGAGATGGGCGCGCCAGCAGTCTCTCAGCTGCTGAGAACAAAATCCAGATGTGTGTGCCCCCTTGTGGACAAGTGTGGCATTGCGCCCTTGCCTCACCTTGCATCTGGCTAAACGTGGGACCTGGAGATTGTAACCGCTGGACATTGGAACCAGCGTTCTTAGGCTTAGCAGGCAGGCGCCTTAGCCACTAAGCCATCTCTCCAGCCCCACTATGCCATTCTTAAAGCACAATTCTCTCCACAGTAATTCTCTGCCTATAAATAGGAGCAAGCAATAAACAGAGCTGTTAATGTCATCCCATTCCTTCAAAAGGCCACAGTTCTTACTAAGCATGTGGACTGATGACAACAGTATCTGGAAAACTATCTCTTTTCCTTCTAGATCTATATAATTTTCTTCTGTGATACCATAGGAAGATGAGTGAATCCCGTCCCAGCTCACTCTGTGTAACATGGCATATCCAAGACATAGCAGTCAGTATCTCCTTGTACTGTTATAATTTTCTTCATGACATATGAAATGATATGTCACTATGCTATTGAACCTCCTAAGCAGAATGTAAGCCCACTCTGTGCATGAAGGTTGTTTCTTGAATTGCTGCATTCACAGTTCCTACAGCAATATGTAGATATAAAGATAATTCACTGAGATCCACAGAGTGCTGCCCTCTTCACTTGATCAAAGTTAAAGAACATTTACTAAGTATTCACTCACCAAGAGATTCAGCTTAGTGACGGCTTAGCTATACTGACTATCAGTGCTAAGAGCCAGTAGGTGACAGACACTAACATCACGGAGCCTAAAAAGGAGTGCAAGTGATTATCTGCGTCAGGAGCCGCTAAATCCCCAGTGCCAAACAGCAAAGGATCCGGATAGTCTGTTTCTGTCCTGCCCGTAAGGCCACATGCCATTCTAAGGGATCTCAGTGCATGAGTTTTAACACAGTCACACCTCAAACTGCACAATCCTGGAGCTTCTGGTCCCCACAAGTATAACGAATGATACATTTGATAACTATTCTACATAAGATGTGATGGGAATATGATTATTATATTCCTAAATCTGAGAATAGACTTTTATTTTTAGAACCCAATATAGGTATAACTAAGTGACACAAAGAACAGGATACATTTTTTTCAAATAACTACTGGTGTATTCTCCAAATGGTGAGAAATAGATTTCACCTGTATTGCAGGTAGTTTTACCCAGATTGCTATGGTGGTAGTAAGGTGGCCCTCACATGAAAAACAGCTATTCTGGTTTTAGCTTTTCTCATTTTCCCCACTCCCTTCTTTACTCCAAATGCTAAGGAGAGACCAAATGCAAGAGACGATTCAGAAAGTGATGAGAAGAGTTCTTCACAGTGCCAGCCTTGTGTCAGGAGACAGAAACGTGCGTTACAAAATTACAGCATCAGTAATTATGGCCACTTCTTGTCAGGCCGTGCTGCTGTTCCCCTAATGCATCCCATCCAGAGTCTCATCTCTCTGGCCATATAATCAATAAAAGCCCTGGGAAAAAATGAGAATGTAGTCTCAGAATCCAATTACCGAGGTTTGTGCATAAAACACCAGAAAACAAAAGTATGCAGATTACTTTTTCTCATTCTATTAGGATAATAAAAGACAGTGGCTGTCAGCTGAAATGAATACAACTCGAGTAATTCAAGATACTGTATTGAAAGCATAAAGATATGCCATGTCATGTTTTTAATTTTAGTTTCAGTTAATTTCAAAAGGAAATCATTAAAAGTCTGGGACATTCTCTCACTGATGAATCCTCAACTTCTTCCATCTTGTGCAAGAGGAGAAAAAGTTCAGGATTATGTTCTTACCTCATTGTAATCTATAATTTTCTTTAATAATATAATTTAACAAAAGGCAACTAGAAAGTTTTTCTGATAACTTCATGAACCAAATTCAGCTATATCTGTACAAAGAGGAATTTGTGTGAAAGTTGCAAAGGGAATTCTAAAATATAACAAGCAAGATAATTTAAGACAGAGTCACTTGCCTAGTGTTACATAATCACACTATTTTATCTGCTAAGACTGTCAATTTCATTGCTTTCTCTTCAATATATTGAAGTATACAGCACAGGTCCTGGGCAGAGGAGAAGCCATGGTGGTACAGGACTTGCTTCATAAGCATGAGGGTGTGAATTATGTAAAATGCTGGGTGTGCTGTAATACACTTGAAATCCTAGCACTGGGGCTGTGGAGAAAGGACACTCCCTGGAGCACACTGACCAGCCAGTCTAAAATATGTGGTGTACTCCAGTGAGAGAAACTGACTCAAAAAAAAAAAAAAAAAAAAAAAGGTGGACAGCATTCCTTAGAAACCACTCCCAGCAATGTTGTCTGGCCTCCACGTATAACTTCCTCCTGTACATAGACAAACATGTACACACATGCACACATGCACACATGCACACATACATACACATAAAAAAAGTTGGCCTGAGGGCTATAGAGATTGCTTAGTGGTTAAGCACTTGCCTGTGAAGCCTAAGGATCCTGGTTCAAGGCTTGATTCCCCAGGACCCATGTAAGCCAGACGCACAAGGTGGCACATGCGTCTGGAGTTCATTTGCAGTGGCTGGAAGCCCTGGAATGCCCATTCTCTCTCTCTGCCTCTTTTTGTCTGTCTGTTGCTCTCAAATAATTAAATTAAAATTTAAGCTGGGCGTGGTGGCACACGCCTTTAATCCCAGCACTTGGGAGGCAGAGGTAGGAGGCTCGCTGAGAGTTCAAGGCCACCCTGAGACTACATAGTGAATTCCAGGTCAACCTGAACTAGAGTGAGACTCGACCTCAAAAAAAAAAAAAAAAAAAAAAAAAAAAAAAAAAAAGTTGGCCTGTCATTAGCTTACTATATAATTTAATATTATGAATATATATATAAATTAAGTTACACACTCTCTTCTGCTGTGGAAAACAACTATATAATACTACTATTTGGTACATTTTCCCCCAGGAACTCTTACATTGCAAATTCTTGCTTCATAAGTACATTACTTTTGTAATGTTCTTTATTGCATTTTGTAAAACATAAATTACCTTGGCATATTCTAATTATTTCAATACCAGTGGTGGGTGGATAGTAATATAAATTATTTCTGCCTTTAAAAACATGTATTTGGGGCTGGAGAGATGGTTCACTGGTTAAAGGTGCTTGCTTGCAAAGCTTTCTGGCTCAGGTTCATTTCCTCAGTACTCATAAAAGCCAGGCACACAAAGTGGCTCATCCAGTTTGTTTTATCATGTGTATGATACCTCAAAAGAAGAGTATCCTAATACACATTTTCTTGGAAATCATGGGTCTTATCCCAGCATATCACTAAAAGTATAATTATATTAGATTTCATTGTAAATTTATCTCTGCATAATTAGTAAATTTGTGTTCTTGTCATTAAAAATATGACATATTTTCAATATATGTGAGTTATCAATATTTAGAGATGTATTTTCTATGAATACAAATATGCAGATTGTTTAAATATAATAGTGACTTGAAAACATAATAAAGGATGTTATACAAATAAAATAAGTTTTTCAAATAACTATAAATTGGAATCAGTTGGTATAATTGTTAATATTAATCTAAGAAAAATATATATTAAAACAAGAAAATATAAATCAAACATATATAAATCTATTCAAAATATACTTGTTTAAAAAGTTTCAGCAATCTCATAGGTGTAAATATACTATTGCATTTTTGCCTACTAAATGACAAAATGCCTATATCTATAATTCCAAATATATGAATGAAGAGGAAAAAAATCCATATCCTTTCATACATTGATTTATTGTGTATACAGATTGCCATAAACTTCATGAAACAAAAGTATTATACTAGGTTTTAAGAAACCTGTGCAGGACCTCAAGAGAAAAGTTTAGAGAAAACAAGACATAATAGAAATTAAGAATCAGAGACTTCCATGCAATATGCAAAAGATAATAAACAATGACCACCAGAAGTAGAAAGACAGCAAAACAAAAATTAAAGAAAATTTAAACAAAAATTCAATTGAGATGGCTCACAAAAATAATTTCCTTTAACAATAAAAGCCAAAATGGATTAAATGAATTACATAAAACTATAAACTTATGGATAACAAAGGAAACAATAACAGAATAAAGAGAATATATACAGAATGAGAGAAAATATTTGGAAAAAATACACCTGATAAATGGTTAAAATTCAAAATATTTAAATAACTCCATAACTCAATTTCAAGTAAATAAATAATCAATTAAAAGTCAGCTAAGGACATAAATAAATTTACCAAATGAAGATCATATAAATGAACGACAAACAGATGAATGTGTAGAGCAGTCCTAACCACTAGAGAAATGCAAATTAAGACCACAATGAATGATCATCTCACACTTCTTAGAAAAGCTATGATTTTAAAAAAAGAAATAGCTAACAAGTGTTAAGGAAGATTTGGAGAAAAGGGATGCTAGAATGTTGTTGGCAGGAATGTAAATTAATATAACCATTATCAGCAAATAGAGCGTCCTTACAATCCTGAAAGTAGAACCACAATATACTCTAGTAATTCAAATACTTACATGTCCAAAGGAATGAAATAAGATGCAGATGAGATATTTGTACTACGATGTTAATTATAACACTCTTCACAATATCCAAGATATGGACACAAACTAAGTGACCTTCAGAGGGTAAAAGGATTAAAAATATGTTGTATATATGCAAAATGACATCACATTTGGCAAGTGAAAAAGGAAAATTTTCTGTTTGTGAAAAGATGGATGAATCTCAAAACCATCATGTTAAATATAAATCAGGCACACAGAGACAGAAAACTCTGACTTCACTCATATAGATTAATTTAAACAAGCTGTTCTTTTATAATTGTGGAGCATAATGGAGGTGTCCAGTGGCTGAGGTGGTAGAGTCTGGAGACTAAATCAATGGAAATAAAAGTTTAGTTAGACGTCAGAGAAACAGTTAGTTTGATGTGATGTACACAAGATGACTATAGTTCCTAAACAGGGACTGTGTCTTGAAAATGCTGGGAGAGAGGCTAAGTGTTCTTACTACAATGACTGTCATGTGAGATGATTAACATGATAATTACCAATATTTGGTCATTTCCCAATGGATATATACTTCAAATCAATATGCTGTTACATAGATATTGTTGATCTACCAAATACAAATGGCAATAAAAGAAAAAAGAACTTTGATAACATCCAGAGGATGAAAATTAAATATATCATGCATAATATAAAAACACAAGATGAATGCAACTACAAATAAACTTGTGATTATAAAATATATAAGCTTTTTCTAAAAAAAATTATGTAAAAATTTGAAAACCTAAATGAAAAGTTTTCCCAATTATATAAACATGTAAAAAATACATGAATTAAGAACAGAACAGAAAATAAAAATATTGAGTTCAAGAGTTTTTGCAGATTTTTTTTATTTCCTTAAGATTAGGAAAGAAACACTCACATGCCCACTGCTTCATTCTAAAAGACAAAACAAGCCAATTTTATGAAATTAATATTACCATGCTCTTGCATTACATGGAAAGAAAATTATAATACTGTTTAACTCATAAAAAGTGAATTAACTAAAATAAGAACCTTTCAGGGATTAATAATGATAAACTATGGACACTGAGTATAATTAACTTAATCTTTCTAGGATGTGTGTGTGTGTGTGTGTGTGTGTGTGTGTGTGTGTATGTCATAGAACCATAGACAAAAAGAGCAACAAATGAAGGTTCAAATACGAAAAATTTACAAATATGATTTCATTGCTAAAAAGATGGGAAATGTGAAACAATTGTGAAGAATTGATGAACCTTAACTATAATTCTGTCTTAAAAATTACATTAATATCAGAATAGGCAGTCATTTTCTCTGCCTCAGTTAATTTCAGTTATTTCTTAGCCTCAGTTTCTCAGTTAAAATTGATTTCCTTTCTCAACAATAAATTACAATAGAACCAGAGAAATGTAAAGTGTTATCTTCTTGGCATAATTTTACAAGTATCCCATAACAACCTATGTACAGATAGCTGGTATTGTTTCTCCTATTCAGCAAGAGGACATCATAGCGAAAATAGAAGAAAGTACAAAAATCAATAAGCAGAATAAAAATTAGAACTTTTTTCAGAAAATAGACATTAAGAGACATCTGATGAACCAAAAAATCTATAGATAAATGTCCAGAAAGAGTCATTCAAAAATCTGTGTACATGAGATCAAAATATACACTCCATTAAACTAACATTCTATTATACCAGCAGAAATCAAATATTTTTAAAGTGTTAAGGAATAAAATTTTATAAAATAGGGCTGGAGAGATGGCTTAGGGGTTAAGGCGCCTGCCTGCTAAGCCTAAAAACCCGGTTCCAATCTCCAGGTCCCACGTTTAGCTAGATGCAAAGTGATGCAAGGGTGCAATGCCACACTTGACCACAAGGGGGCAGAGACGTCTGGATTTCGTTCCCAGCAGCTGAGAGACTGCTGGCACGCCCATCTCTATGTCTCCCTCTCTGTCTGTCTCTCTCTGTCTCTCTCCAAAAATAAATTAAATATTTAATTTTTTTAATTATAAAACATAACACAATCCACTTTACCAAAATGCAAAACTTTTGTAGAAAAATTATGTATTTTCCATTCTTAATTTAAAAGTTCTAAAATGTCATTAATGATGCAACATACTACACTGCAATATATATAAATGCTAATTGACCTAAGCAATGAATTCAATTCTAAGCCTATCAGTAATAATTTTTTTAAAATGTTGTGTTATTAGAAGGATAAGAATTTTAGCTGGGTGTTGGTGGTGCACACTATTAATCCCGGCACTCAGGAGGCAAAGGTATGAGGATCACCTTGAGTTTGAAGCCACCCTGAGACTATATAGTAAATTCTAGGTCAGCCTGAGCTAGAGTGAGAACCTCCCTTGAAAAAACACAAAAAAATAAAATAAAATAATAACATTATTAAATCAAGAATGAAATATAATTTTAAATAATCCCATCTTATCTTCTTGCCTGTTCACTTTTATTGTTTATTATGAAATTATGCAACATGTTTACTTTTCCCATAGATGTCTTAGTTTCTCTTGATAATCTCCTCATTTCTGGTTCTTCTCCTTCATGGGTACTTACAAGACAGCTTCAATATATACAGCTTTCTACCTACCTTTACAAACACCATCATTCTTACACATTTTGGTCTATACATTGTAAGCTATGCTTATAACCTGTACAGAATTCATTTACATTTTCTCTTTTCATCCATATTTTCAATAATACATGTGGACAATGTGATATCCTGTATTTTTCAATGCAGAGAAATTATTATGTGTGTTTTTCTAAAAGAATCTTGATTTTCTTTAAAAAATGCAGGACTAATCTATCTATACTTGTTCCAGAATCTCATTTAATAGAAGCAAAAAATCTTTGGTAAGAACATAAAATAGTGACTGTCAGAACTTTATGAGTGAGCAAATGTGTAAAACATGGCACAAAGTCCAATACTTAATCAATTCTAAAATAATACACACGAGAAAAATTGTGGGGGGGGGAGTTCCCAGCTGAAGAATATTAGTAACTCTTCCCAAACAAATAAATCTGCAGTGAGCTTATCAGACCTTCTCAGTCTTTACCTGTATTTCCTTCCTAACCAGGAACAAGGCACATAAAACCACTATCCCTTCAGAAACTCAGAGTGCATTTAAAATGTTCTACTTCCATACAGTAATTCCACTAGAAGAGAGAAATCCTTCATTGCAAAAATATAGGTGCATTAAATGCTAATGGCAACTCATTTATAATGGGTAAAACAAATGAGCAGTGCACACATCTACCAATGAAACAATACATAAATTGAATTGGAATGATCTATTCATTTGAATGATTAAGACACAACAGTTAAAAGTATATTATTCTAAGTAAACATGATGTGTTTGGGTATGTTAAAATCTCAAGTGATTATATTAATTAATTAGACAATATAAATACCCACAAATAAGAATATTTTAAATGAAGTTATGGAGTAAGGTTAAAGTTTAAAGCTTAGATTTGACTTTAAATTTTTAAGCTCTATGGCCCTTACCTGAATGTTAAAGAGATCATAAAAAGCAGTTCACAAAGGACCACATGTACTATTATAATTTAATTATCAAGTATGATTCCTGAGTAGGGTTTTATGACAAGTGTTATTATTATTATTACATTGTGATTTATAATGAGTCTAATAATTTAGCAAATTTAATTGTACTCAAGCTTTCAGCTGTTTATACTTGGATATTATTAGACTTTATGTTTTACATGGTATGTGACATTTGTACATATATATTTATGTAATACCATAGCTTTGTATGTTTAGTTGAAGGCAGGAATTCAATATTTCTTATATATTATTACGTTTTAGATCAATTTACCAGTCTCATTTATTTAGTAATTCTGAATTTCAACAATTTCTTTGATGACATTTATTATCCAGTAGTTATCACTTTATTAGCATACATTAATTTTACAGACATGAAGTATCTGTTTCATTCATGACCGCACAGTGGCAAGTACTTACACAACATTGGGCCCATCAATATTTGAAACTGGATACTAATGAGTGCCAAAAAAAATTACATCAAAATACACAAGGGACTACTTACAAAGTAGTAGTTAAGAGGAAGGACAATGTGGGTGAGCAGACAAAGGAAGGTAACGGCTGGGATTATGGCCAAAATACATTATCTAAATATGTGAAAAGGGTAACTTAAAAAGTTGAAAAAAATACCCGGGCATGGTGGCACAAACCTTTCATCCCAGCACTTGGGAGGCAGAGGTAGGAGGATCACCATGAGTTCAGGGCCTTCATAGTGAATTCCAGGTCAGCCTGAGCCAGAGTGAGACCCTACCTCAACCCCCCCAACAAAAAAAATTTGAAAAAATTAAGAAATACAGCCAAATTTAGGTCAGAAGTAACAAGACACATGGAACTAGCCAGGCATGTCCTAAAGTACAAAAAGTAACAAGATGAAAACCAGGATAGGCTCAAAACAAGAATAAATATGAAGAGGATTATGGCATCTATATAAATAGGTAAGCCCAGGCATGCTTGTTGGAAAATACCAAGGGCGCCCCCTAATGTCACTTCTCCCTCTCTCCTGCCTGCCTCCTACCCAGTGTTCACTGCCTGTAACAGGGCATGTGAGATGAGTTGTCTCTGCAGGAATTGTGCTGCTGTTCAGAGCTCTCAGCAGCTGTTTAGCCTGTTAGGTTAACAAGAAGTGGGAACACCCACTGTAGGAGGTAGCAGGAGAGGATGTCAAGTCAAAAGAACTGACTTAAGTTTCCAGCATGGAAAAATAACCCAAGCTATTTAGTTAGAAGGAAAGATTAAAGATGATGCTAACATATTCTAAAAATTCTAAGCTTAGCAAAAAGAAAAATTATAGTATTTTATTCCAGTCCTTTAGTTTCCAGTCTATAATGTATATCTAAATTGCATGTTGAATGCAGCTGACAGATTTATTCAGAGAACTGGACATATTGCTATTATAGTGTCCTGTGTTTGGCTCAGTAATTGGACATTGAATCGAGCTAGAATTCACACCAAGTTATGTTTCGCCGAGGGTAAATTTATCCTGGCAAATGGCAAGAATTTCTCTAACTGGAATATTAAAAGGGAGGCAGCCCACCTGCATGGACAGCTGCTATTTCCTGGGTCCTTTTAATAGAGTTGTGTGGACACTATATTTGTTGCCTTTCTCTGACAAAAAGCAAGATAAGTTGGATCTGAGTTTTTACCATGACTTACTTTCGTGTGTTGTAATTTTTTTAGGAAACAACATTTTGAGGGGTAATTTTCTTTGGCCCGATCCAGAGTAATCTTTTGATACTTTATGAATTACTTATCTCACTCTAATAAAGCTTAACATGGAAAATTAACCTTCTATATATTTCTAATTAAATTTTAATGAATTTTATCTTCTCTGTTAGGAAAAGATATTTCCAACTAACTATTCATAATTTAATCTTCATTATTGAACCATATAACAACCATTCCTAAAGGAGAAATGGCCTTAGGATGTGTGTGGTTTGTCTCTGTGTAAATGTTAAAATAATAAATGACATTTATTATACAATGGTAAGTATAAGAAAAGCTGTACAATGTCCAGCAATGATGAAATGCTAGCTTCCCCTTATCCCAGTCTTGTATGCAAGATATTATAGAAAATTGGTATATATGGAAAATTAGATAATTAAAATGATTTTCAAGTTAAGAAACTAAAGGCATACAATGATATTCAAACTCAGTTAAAATAAATAATTTCAAGCAGGGAAGAAGTTAATTTTCTAAACAAATAGAAATCCAGCTGGTCTGGTATGCATGCCTGTAATCCCAGCAGGACATAGCAAGTTTGAAGTCTGGGTTACATGACCCTGTCTTAACAGACAACACACACACACACACATACACACACACACACTCCAGGCGACGTTCATTTTCTTAGGTAAATTTAACAAAAAATGCAATATTTATGTTTATCATTTTAATTTCTTCAAATATAGACCACAGATATTTCACCATTCAATTGAGATACTGTGCTTTGTTGTTTTTATTGAAAATAGAAACTGCATTTTAATATTAAGAATATTTGTGGGCTAATGATGTGGCTTAGTAGTAAAGCCCTTGCTTACCAAGTGTAAGGCCCTGAGTTAGATCCACAGAACTACACTGAAGAAAATAGTCTTTATTGCTGAGTCTATATTAAATATAGGAAATATTCACAATAAGGACATACTTTTTTAAAATGTCAAGTCCAACATGTTGTTTTTACTGATTTTTAAAACATCTTATTTATTTATTTATTTATTTATTTATTTATTTATTTATTTATTTATTTGAGACAGAGAGAGGGAGGGAGAGATAGAGAGTGATTGAGAATGGGTGTGCCAGGGACTGTAGCCACTGCTAACGAACTCCAGACGCATGCACCTCCACATGCATCTGGCTTTCATGGGACCTGGAGAATTGAACCTGGGTCCTCAGGCTTCACAGGCATGTACCTTAACTGCTAAACCATCTCTCCAGCCCCTTCAGTGAATTTTTAAACTTTATGTTTATTTTTTTTTTCTTTGA
Organism: Orientallactaga sibirica; assembly: GCA_036365145.1. Lineage (NCBI taxonomy): Eukaryota > Metazoa > Chordata > Mammalia > Rodentia > Dipodidae > Orientallactaga > Orientallactaga sibirica. The sequence goes on from JAEOAD010000006.1 coordinate 25,447,972, forward strand.
GAGAGAGATGGAGTGAAAGACAGAGAGAGAAAAAGAGAGTCAAGAGAGATTGAGTAAATGGGTGCACCAGGGCCTCCAAACCACTGAAAACGAACTCCAGATGCATGTGCCACCTTGTTGTCTGGCTTACATGGGTACTGGGGAATCAAACCTGGGTCCTTATGCTTTGCAGGCAAGTGCCTTAACTGCTAAACCATCTCTCCTGCCATGAAGAAATATTTTTGAATAATATTATTCATTTATATATTTGCAAACATACAGCAAGATCAGAGAGACAGAGAACATGGGAATGCCAGGGTCTCCATCCACTGCAAATGAAAATATGAGTCTGTGTGACTTCATGATCACCACTTTTATACCATTAGGTCACATAAGATTAGAAAAGCAGGCTGGGTGTAATAGTGTACACCTTTAATCCCTTTAATCCCTTTAATCAAGAGGCAGAGGTAGGAGGATCGCCGTGATTTCAGGGCCACCCTGAGACTACAGAGTGAATTCCAGGTCACCCTGGGTTACAGCAAGACCCTACCCTGAAAAACAAAACAAACAAACAAAAAAAAAGAATAGAAAAACAATTCTAAAGTAAGGAATGTAATGTCTTCAGACTGTACAAAAATAGTGCTTTTATTTATTTATTTCTTAACAAAATGCCAAGTTTGGAGATAATACAGCAAACTGAAATAAAAACATTGAAAAGTCAGTTACTTAATAGAAGGAAATGTTTTGTTGAGGAACATAAGTTCCTCAGGAATAAAATATTAAAGAAAACAGTTCATAAGAATATATGTAAATATTTTTGAGCTATAAAAATAGCAAACAAATTATTTTTTAAGTTGTTCAACTCAAAATTTGCCTTGGATATATGAATGAATGATTGTAATTGGCTCTGAAGACCTTTGTATGCACTGTATACAATAACTAACCAGCATCAACCCATTATTGAAATAACATAGGTCCTTAGTACTTCAGTACATACTATTTCTTCAGAGGCAAAGAAAACTCTCAAGTTATTGTTTGTTTTATAACACGTTTTCATAGATGGAGTCTTATGAGATAATCCTTGAAGGCTTTTCAAGCCCACAAGAGGTCATGGCCTAGCTTTGACTCCAAACAGCTGCTATACTTAAGTGCCCTTGATTTGTGTTTATTTTTAAATGCATGTATATGAAACTGTCATCCTCTGAAATCGTCTTTGAAATACAAACATGCTTGTCTTTAAAAAATGAATGCAACAATGTATTTACTCTAAAACAGCTTTTAGGATTATGAGTCAAACAGACATATAAGCAATTTACTATATTACTAATTAGAACAGCATTGATGTCTCAATATTATAAAAAGTGCTGAATGAACACAGTGAGAGGAACATGCAATTATTCATTTCCAAATAGAGGCTGTAAAATGACTTCATGAAGTGAATGATTCAGCTGACTATATACAAAGAGGACATTTTTCTGTACAGACCAAAGTGTCTTATGTATGGAATGTACAGTACAGTATATCAGAAGATGCATAGATACCATAAAAGTTATATGAGGAGGATATAGATTACAATTGTCAAAAATAAAGGGACAAAGGATGAAACACTTTTTATTGCTGTGTTTGTTACAGTAGTTGTTTACCATTAAAGTTGATAAAGTGCAGCAAGAAATAATAAAAACTGGACAAGAGAACCTTGATGATACAAAAAGTGAGGCGATACTGATGACAGTAGTGATGCTAATGTCCATGGTGATGATACTGAAAGTGATGGTGATGATGACAGACCAAGGGACAATGGTGACAGTGATGGTGATAGTGTGATTGTTAATAGAAACTTACCCAGCAGCAACTATGTAACTAGCTCATCACTTTTAAAGAATGTAACAATCTTCAATGATGTGCACTGTCTCTAATCTTAACAGAAAATCTATGAGGACAATGTATGTCCTACAGATGAATAAAGAAGCCCAAGAGCTATCAAGTAATTCTCCTCCAGTCACCATACTAGTGCAGGACAGGAGGGAAAGACATAGCTCACTTTCAACCAAGTGCATCTCACTACAAATAGGCATAGGCAAGAAAAACACTCACCAAGGTACAGAAACAGGTAATGAACAGTTGTCAAAAAACAAACAATATGAATAATAACTACTATAAAAAATCATGAAACCAATAACTATAGAAGCCAATGACATAGCCAGAAAATGATCTCAATGAATGTCCAGGGAAGCCACACTACAGGGAACTGAAACATTGGTGGTGAATCTCCAAGGGTTTTCCAAGGAGATAATGAGAAATTTAGTGTTAGTTTGTGGGAAAAAAACATTTAAAAAAAGATTTTTTTCAGTATGCTTATTATGAAAGCAAGTATCTAGTATGATCTTGACTTGTAGAAAATAGCTGCAAAGAGTATGAAGGAAATTTCAGAAAACTATGGAAAAATGTAGAGAGACAGCACTGCAGAAATGACACAGTCTGTGATTAAAAGCATGAGTGGGTAAGTTTGTCAAAGCAACAGATATAAGCTAAAGACATTTTATTTTCCAATCAACGGCCTGGTGCAGAATGAATCCAATGAACAAATTACCACATGGGTGGAGACAGGGAGCCTGCAAGGGTCAGACTCTGCTTTCCATGGTTCTACTTAGCAAAAAAGAAGTGTCTGAAAATAAAATCAATATTTTCCCCAGTGCTGGCAGATATATAATCCCTATAAAGTTGAAGTTGAGCAAAACACAGTAATAGAGAATTCAGGAGAGATGATGTTCAGACTTGTGCCAGTACCCAAAGATTACAATGGGTTCCTGGGTAAAAAAAAAGGGTGAGGGCTGTGCTCAGTAGGGAGCTGGGTAGTTGCTCACAGTAGAGTTAGACAAGAAAGATGGGTGTCACATATCTCTACCCCAACTATAGAAAGCCTGAAGTCATTCTCAACAATTAATCTCTGATTTCTCAAAGCAATGGGAGTCAGAAGGAGGGCAGGAAATAAATGGGCAAAGTGTGAGAAGAACAGAAAGATATTTAAGCACCAATTGGGAAGAAGGAAAAACATCGGCATAGTAAATGGAGCTGGTAAGAACCTTGCAAATTTGGATGAATGCTACATGATATTTCATAAGTGAGTGAAACATGTTATATGATTAAATGTCCATTATCACACTAGGAGGGTGACTATACCCAAACCATTTTAATCACTGCACAGATATAAAAATGTGCTCTTTGAAAAAGCAGTGTACTGCAACAATTAGAATAACAAGAATTTTGGAATTAAATAGCTTCTTTTCCTTGTGGCAGCTTCCTCCAACAAGAGGCCATATGATAAACACAGCAGCCCCAACCTCCCATCTGGTCTCTGTGAAGCTCAGGAAGCCCTTGTATCTTGTGAGTGATTTTGTTTTTCAGTATTGAAATAGCCTGCAGTGTTGTAAGCACCTGCACTACAGGAAAACACTCCATCGCTATTCCATCAAACACATTTTGAAACAAGGAACCTGGGAGTTTATTTGCTACTTTATGTTTGCATTTAGGCAAGCCTAGCTTTCTATATTGCCTATGCACATACAAATCCCCTTAGATTTAAAGTGTTCTGTGTATGGGAAGGAAAGTACTCTATGCCCTTGAAATATTATCTTATTAAACTGCTTTAGTTCTTAAGTCTCATACCCATGGGGTGGATAGGAAGGAAGCAATGTTATTCAATTATAACGTAACTCTCTCCTTAACCAAATGTTTTAAATTAAGCCAAGGCAATTTTTTCCATTGGTGGCATTTAAATGGGAGTTATAGACAGCCGTCTCCTGAGGCACTATACTCTTTTCTCTACTCTTAATTTGACCTGAAGAGATTTCCCAGAGCTATGTTAGCCAGCAGGTGAAAGAAGGGGAAATAGTCCAACATGCCCATTAATCAGAATTCTCAGGTTAGAGAAACACATATATCAGTGTTTGCTAAAAGCTCTTGCCAATAGAGCCTGGGAAAATGCAGAGGGATTTTTTCACTTTGCTTTAGAATTATGTTTTTTGTAGATGCTACATCTTGATCAAAATACTTGAGGGTAAAGCTAGATGAATGAACCATGTCTGCATTAGAGGGTGACACAAAACAACAAAATACCATCTATCAGAAAATATGAAGTCATAAGTGCAGTGTTACAAAGCCCATATCCTGAGTATATGGTTAAGAAGACATCCTCCATGACACTACCATACTCATTGGTAAGCAAGGCATCTAGAATTCCCTACTGCCACACATACTTTAAGTCCCAGTCCTGCCTTCTGGACTCCTTTCCTCCTTCTTTCAAATTCAAATACTGAATATTTTTTTTTTCTCTGCATTGATTTCTGGCTCCTTTCATAGTCCTGTCGTCTTCATTATTTATTGATCACCTTCCACAGAAGAGGGTGTTCTGACCGGATCTTTCAGGTCTTCATCAACCTCATTCTTGGCAGGTCATCTTGTCTCATAATTCTCCGAGAAAAATACAGACTGATCATATAATGTATTGTGAATTCACTTCTATTGCTGCCTCCACTTCAACCAGTGTTTAAATATTACTCTGAAGAATATTCTGCTCAGTTGGGTATATACTGGACAGGCACTGGACCCCATAGTACCTTGTGCTCTTCACTTAATATCCTTACTCATGGCACCATGTCTTCTGTTAAAAGTCGGACTCCTTCATTTATAGATTCACAGTATCAGCAAAAACCCCCAAGAGAAAGACACTCCTTTACTCCCAAAATGTATTTACCACTATTCACCGATTCCTGTAATGATTTCTTGACTCTCAGTTCAACAGTACAGAGAGAGATCACTGTCTTTGAAATAGTATCTTCTAACCATTTGTCTAAAGAAAGCTGTGCTTATCTGTCCAAACATGGACACATGAAGACACACACACACACACACACACACACATTCCATATTCTCAAAATTCTCATTCTTTGAGATTGTGTTAAGTCCTATTGTCTAGTTTTCCTCACACATCTTCTATTCTGGTCTATTTGACCATTTATCTGACTAAAGTTCATGTCATTTGCAAAGGTTGGTCCCTCTCTGCTGTCTCCGGGAGGCCACATTTGTGTTCATATCTTCAACATCACAAAAGGTATTTATATTTTTCTTCAAAATCACTCCTCTTATTTTCCACACACAAGTTCCTCATGAAACAGACACAAAGTCTCATGCAAACAAAGCGTTTATGTCACCATACTTTGCAATTGACATACTTCTTAGTCTCCAGTTTCCCAGAGTGAGACTTTGTAGTGGGTGAGTATTCAGTAAACATTACTGACGACCTATGAGGTGGTGTTAGATGGGAAGAGAAGACAAGTGCAAGGGCAGGGTGTGATTTCTGAGCTCCCACTGAGGAGAAAACACAGCTCACGATGTCTCTGGTGCTGCAGAAACCTGCACAGAATGCCATAGCATGGGGCAAGGAGGGAGAAGGCATCTCCTCTGCCTTCTTCATTTCCAGTTTTACTTGGTCGTCACATTCTTATAAACTCCCAGTCTGATTTTTTGGTGTGTGTGTGTGTGTGTTCATATTCACCCTCATTATCCCCTTATCTCCTTCCCATCCAGACCCTTCTTTCTTTCCAACTATTCCTCTTTCTTCTTTCATGTCTGGAGATTTTCTGTATTTAAATTTCCCAAGACTTACTCCAAGTCTCCAGGAGTGTAACTTTTCTAATCTTACATGGAGATGACATTGTCCTATCAAACCAGTGATAGTCTTGAGAACACATATGCATTGCATTGGAAAGCATTTTTATATTTCCCATTTAGTTATATCTCTGATTTCAGAGAAAAGTTGATTTTACTTGCCAGCTACAAGAGACTTAGATTACAGCACACCATGAAGCTCTTTTCTCAGCATTTTTTAAAACAGAAGTCAAACTCTCTCTAGATTATATTTTCTTCTACCTGATACTGCAGATGCATCAGATAGCTGGCCTGGATTGCAAAGCTCTTCATTTTAAAGGGCTTTAATATATTTATAAAATTTCATTTAAAAATTATCTTGTGTTTTCTAACATTGTATCTCCAATAGTCTTATAAACAGTTCCAAGTAGATATTCTTGTAAGACCTAAAACTAAGCTTGCTGTATCAACTTCAGGACACATCAGCTACTCCAGCCAGCATAAGAAGTCCTTATTTGTTCCAAAAACACTTGGCTCACACACACACACACACACACACACACACACTTTAACTGACTCTTGTAATTATGCAGCAAATGCTTCACTGCTTCTAGGTTCTACCTCTCGTCAAATAATGCAAACTTAATAGTGACTACCCAAAATGACTTTTTATATCAGCCCATGTATTTAAACCTTCTATGGGCATTTTTTCCAGAAGGATGAGTCTCAGATTGCTTTTTCTACCTTGACATTCTGCTGTTCTCACACTGTGCAGCATAATTGTGTTCTCCAACTCAGACACTCAAAGATTTTGATATGTCCTGTATCAAATGACATCATCAACATTTTATTTAAGCTTATGATCCAAAGTTTCCTTGACTCTTTCAACTTTGTTTTTAATTTCTCTCCTAACTCTAGTGTTCACACATATACACCAGATTTATCAAGAAAAACAATATTTTCATCAATCAAGCAATTAATCAAACATATGTCTGTACTCTTTTGAGCTCAAATTTCCCATATTTCCTCTTGAATTTAATTAACGCAAATCAGCTTCACAGTCAAGTGTCCTTCAACAGGATATATTCCCTCCTTTCAAACATTTCATCTTATTTAAATCATTTCAAAATCTTACTAACATATATCTTCATATTTCAGAAAGAATCTACCAAAACTGAAATCCATTAACTCTTCTATTCAAGCCAATTCCTATATTATCATAAAAATCTAATTCCATACTCTAATTTTTAATTCATATAATACTTATAATGTGCTGTCTTTGCAGTGTCTTGAATAAATAGTTTACAAATTATATCAAAATTATATGCACTATTTTACAATCAAATCATATGTTACTAAACACCTAAAAATGTAAGTTATATGAGGCAAATAATCCAGAAATAATGATAATTGCATTGAACTCACACAGAATTATAAGAAATATATAACTCTCAGTTACATCATTAACATAAGGTACATTATATCTTAAAGATTTATAGCTGTGTCACTCACAAAGTTTGTACTCAATATACAAGTACATGATAAATAAAGCAAATGAAATATTTCCTGTTCCATTCATGTCTCTCTCCACATGGAAAAAGATTTACTAGCAATGATAAATGACTCTTTAAGTTTGGTAATGGGATCTCTACAAATGAATGAGGAATTGAGGAGGATAGGATTTAAAAAAATATTTAATTAATTTATTTATTTAAGAGAGAGAGATTAAAAAAAAAAAAAAAAAGGCAGGCAAAGAGAAAGAAAGAATGAGCACACCAGGACCTCCTGACACTGCAGACAAACTTCAGACACATGTACCATCTTGTGCATCTGGTTTTATGTGGGTACTGAGGGAATGGGGAACCTGTGTCCTTACTTAAGCTTTGTAGGCAAGCAGTTTAACCACTGAACCATCACTCCAGCCCCTGTATATTTTTTTTTAAAGATAATTTTTATTTATTTACTTAGAGAGAGAGAGAGAGAGAGAGAGAATGGGCACGCCAGGGCCTCTAGCCACCGAAACAAACTCCAGACACATGCACCACCATGTGCATCTGGCTTATGTGAGACTTGGAGAATCAAACCTGGGTCCTTAGGTTTCACAGGCATGCACCTTTACCACTAAGCCATCTCTCCAGACACCCCCAGGATATTTTTAAACCGTCATATTTTTCTTTTTTTCTACAGGTTATAATTTTTAATAATTGAGCATAAGGGGCTCATTGGTATGGAGATGATTTTAAAGAATTTTACGTAGGTGTACCTATTACCATGGCTAGGTCACAACTACTCTGAGCAACAATGTATTTTTAAGTAGGTTTTCTGCTTTCTCTCTGAAGCTGTATTTTATTTCATTTGAATACTGTGACAAGACTGGGCAAGAAAGAGAAGAGGAAGGAACCTGGTCTGAGTATACTAAGAATCATGGGACTGGAGAAATGAGTAGGTGTGTGTACATTTTGGACATTGTAACTTGATTAAGGATATAATTATTAAAAACTTAACGTTGCCAATGAAACATAGTAGAAGTCTAAGCAATGGATGAAAACTCAGAAGGAGACCAATTTGGGGCCTTGTTTTGTGGAATTTGAGAGCAGTTGTCTAGAGAATAGAGTTGTAGTCATTCCAGTTTGTGTCTGGCATTTCAAGCAGCACTGTTAGGTAGCAAAATGTGGATTTAGCTGTTCTCCAAGGTCAACAAGAAGTCTATACCCACATTGTACCCGAATGCAACTGGCTGAAAGAACTCAACTCAAAGTACTTAATGAATTATGCTAGTGTGTATGAAAACGGGATGTCTGACTTTGAGTCAATTTCAGTAGGTTCTTTGTGGGCTTCAGAAGACAAAGGAACAAAACAAATGAAAAAGCAGGCCATTTCATTGGTGACAGCCCCAATAGTTAGTAGTTGATCCATTAGCATATTCTCCTACATATGTGAATGCTGAATTGATGCCTGACACTGAGTGGTTTAACTTCCTTTGCTTCCCCATGATACACGAACAGGTGATTCACTGCTCTTTGAGGATGAGCAGTGACACATAGGCACAAGTTTAGTGTTCTGGCACATAGACAGACTTCATTTAAGTGGGTTACAATCCTGAAAGAAAAGTTCTCAATTCTTCCTCTTCTTCCACTTTTTCCTCCTCCTCCTCTTCTTTTGTTTTGTAGAAACAGAATCTTGCTATTTAGAACTGGCTGGCTTGGTACTCACTATGTAGCACAGACTGGACTTATGGCAATCCCCCTGCCTCAAGCTCGAAGAATTAGAATTATAGGGCTGGAGAGATGGCTCAATGGTTAAGGCGCCTGCCTGCTAAGCCAAAGAACGCTGGTTCTAATCTCCAGCGGTTCCAATCTCCAGGTCCCACATTTAGCCAGATGCAAAGTGACACAAGGGCGCAATGCCGCACTTGCCCAAGAGGGGGCGCACGCATCTGGAGTTCGTTCACAGCAGCTGGTGCGCCTATCTCTGTCTCCCCCTCTGTCTGTCTCTCTCTGTGTCTCTTTCCAAAAATAAATAAATAAATAAAAAGAATTAGGATTATAAACAGGGGCCACCATGCTCAGGAGTGGCTCTCCTTTTCTTCCCACTCTTCTATATATATATATTCTTATATATAAACAACATTCTTATTTATTTCTCTCTCCTTTTTTCTCTCCCTCCCTTCCTTTCTCCAACCTGCATTGATTACATGTAAGGAAATTTTATTTCTGATTTCCTAAGGGCTCATGTATTTGATGTCACCCATTGTGGGCACTGCCTAAATGAGAGAGTGACTTACAGAAACTATAAGATTACTCTAAGCCTAGTGTGCTTACGATGATGTGGTCTGTATAGAAGATGCAGTAACCCAATAATTCAGTGTATTCAACAATTCACAAGGGATAGCAAATGGACAACAGGCATAAGAAGATAGCTGAAATATTAGAGGATGTGGAAATCAAATTATCTTCAAATAATATTAACTAAAATAAATATGCCACTTTATAAGGATTAAGGAGTAAAACAATACTAAAGAAATCAAGGGAATGCTTATGAAGAGTGGAAAAAAAACTATAGAGGTAAATCTGCAATACAGCCATATAAATAATAAAATTCTCTACTAGAAAAAAAAGGAAGGTGAGAAAGGAAAATTCTGCTTCCAGAGATCAAAAGCAAAAAGGTCACTGAATGAACACAACTGTCAGAAGACACATTGGGGTGAACTATTTTAAGACATAGGAAATAAGATTCCAATTACAACTCAATCCCATATGTACTTCAAACAAAGTCTAGTTTATTTAATTACCTAAACATTATGAGCATTTGTATAGTGAGATTGTTTTTAAACAAAGTTACAAAAAGGATGCCTCTTAGAAATCAAGAAGAAATAATAATAATCTACATAGAAAGCTAAATAGAAAAAGGATAAGTGAGTTAAGGATATGAAAAATAGGTACTCAGCAAAAAAGTCTACGCAGGTAACAAACCACTATCTGACTGAATCTGAGGACAGCTCCAATGAAGGGAGTTCCTGCTTGGGGGGTACTGTAAACATGGTCACAGGACAATGGCTGCTGAAGTCATAGGCCCCAGAGAGCAAATTACTCTAGTTTTGCTTAATAGACATGCTGTCACCATAAACTGAACTATTTATTTCTATCCATAGGTTAGTGGTTCTCTCAGCCCTATTCAGAGAAGCTTCTTTTGGTAGAGGCTCATAACTGGTCAAAGTGCTGGAAAAACATGATTGTTGAGCATTTAGGCCTAAACAGGACATCTATATCATGACCTCTAAGGTTTGGGGAACATTACAGAACATGTGGCAGAAAGAATATATGAGGCAGAGGATGGAAAAAAATGTTGTGAAACACTGTCTTCTGAAAATGACACAGCTTTTATAACACATTAACTCATAATAGCTGTGCTTACTGCATAACACTTGTCCTGCACAAGACTGGGCGTGTCAACATTCCTTCATGGATGTAGAGGTGCACATGAACTCCACCCTACCTGTTGGGCCCTGCCCGGTGTGAAGCCGAGTGGTTAGCCCAGCCAGTCTTGGCCTACTCCCGGTGAGGCCTAGTCGAGCTTCCAGAGCCTGAGTAGAGTTTGGTGACCTGTCCTTGAAGTGACTCAGCACCTAAGCTGAAACTGCCTCCACCCAGCTGCTGCTGATGTGGTGAAATACTATTGGCCCTTATACCTTTCTCTCATCCCCTCTTCCCGCCCCCTTCCTCAAAGTATATAAATACCTCCCCATGACAATAAACGGAGAGATTTTCCCACCTTAGACGGTCTCCGCGACTCAATGTGGTTTTTCTCCCCTGTGTTTTGGGGGGGAGGGGTTTGAGTTGCCGACACCCGCCTTCTCGCTCAGCCTGGAGAGAAGCGGCTGGCCCGGTTCTCTCTCTCTTCTGCTCTACCTGCCGGTGGTGGAGGGAAAAAACCCCGACACCTACCTGCCAACTAACAGGTCCTTAGAAACCGGATATCATTTCCTTCAGGGAGATAGCCATCTAAAACTTACCCATGCTCCAGTAAATAACCACCAACTATGCTTTTGCAAGCAACTCTAATTAAATTCAGTGGGCCACAAAAAACACACATGAAAGCAGTAAAGGGATTAGTTGGGAAGAATATGTTCCACAGGAGTACAAAGGAAATAAGGGCAGGTAGTGGGGGCTGATCAAAAAACATTAAACACATGCATAAACATATCAAAATATATAAATACATATAAAAATATGTCATTGGTAAAGATTGGAAAAGACTCTCATCCCACTATGATTAAAATGATAATATGATAAAATTATAACAAAATTTTCTAAATTTAAGAGTAAGTTACAGGAAGTTCACAGAAGAGGGGACAGAAAGATTGTTAGAACCACAAGAGCACAGGGACATTGCTTCTTCCCCATAACTGATGGCTACCCCCACAATGCATGACCCACATTCCCCAATGAGGAGAGTCCCTTCAGAGGGGGGGAGGACAGAGGGGAGGCTCCTGAAGGCACCAACATGAATGTAAAATTAAAATTAAAAAGTTTAAAAAAATAAAAAATAAAAAAATATATTAAAAAGAGTAAGTTACTTAACCAGAATACACCAGAAAGAATATTTCAAGTTCTGCAGGGGTTGATGGGCCAGTATTCATATTTTTTTAGTGAAAATATGCAAATGTCCATCTCTGTGATCCAGAATTCCACCCACATGAATGAATCCATAAGGAAAAGCACAGATGCTTATGGTCGCAGTTTGTGCAATGTGCATGCCTAGTAATAGAAGTGGGACCATCCACTTGGTAAATACTAGGGATTCAAAGCTTTAAGGCTATAATAATCAGCGTTCCTATTAAACTATTGAACTATTTCACAAATGGAAGGTCTGTGTCAGACTGTGAGGTGGAAAAGCACAGCAACTATACCAAAGGTGTATTATTTCACCAGCACCAAACAGCTCCTCGGTGTGAATACAAATACTGATATTACTGCATGATAAAAATGTACATAGATGTATCTACACGTAATACATAATGTAAAGAGAATACTTAATAAGTAAAAATTAAATGCTATATGTGTAAGCATATGTAATACTCCTAATTAACTTATTTTGTTGAGCATCTTAGCAATACTAAATACATTTACATTGTTTCAGAATGAATGTCCATAATTTTTTACCTCATAAATCTGAAACTTTATCATCATTTAAAGATTCTATTTTCTCCTTTCTCATCATCTGATGAGCATTCCACTTTTGTTGCTGTGAATCTACCACAGAATTCATATAAATGAAATCACATAGTAGTCATCATTTGTGACATTTAATTCACTTAACATAGTAGACTCAAAATTCATCACGAGTGAATTATGTGACATGATTTCCTTCCTAGTAAAGGCTGAATAATACTCCAATGTGTGTATACATAGTGTGTGCATCCTTTCTTCTGTGTGTGGGCTACTTAGAAGCTATGAATAGTGCAGCTATAAGCATGGATTTGCAACTGGGTCTTAGGATCTTCTTTCAATACTTTGGCTATAGACTTACAAGTGAGGATGCTAGACCACACTAGTTTTAAAACCCTATCCACTATATAAAGCATAAGACAGTTTTTCCTAGCCATGTGTTGCAAGTTAGTTGAGTTACAGACCAAACATTAAAAAATACTATATAATTCCAGCAGTGGAAGGAATAGCAATGGCTCTGGCATATAAGTGATACATCTATATTATATCACCTTCACCTTAAATGCCATAAGAAAATTACATGGCTGGCATTCATTATTCTCATTTTTACAAGAGTAAGTGTGCAGGTTGGTAGATAGGGGAGAAGCACGTCCTTGTCTCTAATCTTTCAATTTCAAATCAGTGTGCTTTCAACTACACTAACTCGTTTGTCAAAGATTGAATCTTATTTCTCAGAATGGTTGATATAGACAGTGTTTATATTTTTCTCTGTCCTGTGGTCAGGGTCAAGTACCAGAGAAAATAGAAATCTGTCAAATTTTTTTCAAATGTATATCAGCTGCCATTTGGCAAGCTGGAATCTTTATTCAGAAATTTGTGTTGAAATAACGTACTGTTCTTAACTGGAACTTAAATTTAAGTATCTTACAATTTATAATTGACTTAAAACTATTTATTTATTTTAATTTTTTTTAATTTATTTGCAAGCAGAGAGAGAGAGAGATAGAAGAGAGGCAGACAGAGAGAGAATGGGCATGCCAGGGCCTCTGCACACTGCAAACGCACTCCAGATTCATATGTCCCTTGTGCGTCTGGCTTATGTGGTTCCTGGAGAATCGAACTGGTATCATTTGGCTTCGCAGGCAAACACCTTAACCGCTAAGCCATTTCTCCAGCCCCTTAAAACTATTTATATCATGAAGTAGCTATTCATTAGCAACTGTATTTTAATAATAATAGGGCAAATATGACAAATAATTTATCTTCTAGGATTTCATCTAGTCAGTTGCAAAGCAAAAGAAGTCTGAGAAAGATGTAATTATAAATTGTATCAGAAAAATTGCATTCTTTTTCTTTTTTAGGGGGTGGAAGAGGGTATTCTCCATTCTTCCTCTAGAGGCTCTGTATACATTTAGCCCTTGAATTTGTGACAAAAGATTTTGACTTCAATAATTCTGTGATCTTTCTCATGTTCTCCTTTAAAGTGACAGGTAAAATATTTTTTTAGGAAAATAATATTAAAAAGAGAAGAGAAGAAACGTTTTAAAGAAAATTTATTTTATCTGAAAGAAAATATTTTAGGGGCTAAGGAACTCATATATATCTGAAATTTCAGTTCAATGTCCCAATTTTACTTTGGATTACTTGTCTATGTATGTAAAAGAAAATACAGCCTATTTAGTAAGACATGCAGATAGCTAAGCTCAGATATGAGCTCCATTCTCTGAGAGCTGTGTGACTTTTGGTGGTATCTAAGTAAACTTCTCATTGTTGGAACAAAACACCTGACAAAAATCAATTTAAGGGAGAGTTTATTTCCTCTTACAAGTCCAAGTTGCAGTCCATTGGGGAAGGCATAGCATTGTGAGCTTGAAGCAAGTCCAGTGAGGAAGCAGAGAATGAAGAGTACTATGGTTCAATCATCTCTCTCCTTGGTTATCTAGCTGTGCACTTTTAAGACTGAAGGATATGGAAAATGCGGCATTGACCATGACACATACACATAGATTGTTCCTATGAAACACAGGTTTCATTTTCATAACCTAACTGGACATTTTTTAAAACAGTAATAACTAGTTCAAAATCCACTAATCTGCAATATATTTATCCAAGGTTAATAATATGAGCTGATTATCCATAAGAACATTTCCTTTATTTTTGATATCTCTTTCTTATTTATCCAACTGAATTATTATAAACACAGCCCTTTGAAAGAACTTCACCTAACACATAATATTGTACTAGATTACTAGTGCACTGTCTTCCACTCCCAGAAATGTAACAAGAGATCTATTTTGAAATGAATTCATTTTGAATTAGCAGAAAGCAGAGGAGGCAGAGGAGGCTTGATAAAATGTATAGTAAGTTGCTGGACAAACAAGTTGTAGAAAGTTTGCATATGTCTCCTATTTCTGAGGGAAAGACTATATTGTACAAAGACTCCCTTGTACGTTGTTCACTTCCATATGTCAAATGGGCATCTCCTTGAACCAGCCAAACCTACTGGACCAATAATCCAGAATGTTAAACAAAAGCATAGAAAGTTAATTGAAACCAAATAGGTAAGATAATGAAGCTGAATGCCTAATGATGACTTAACCAGTATAGTGAACTGCATAGATGGTTGAATAACTATTGAATATTAACATAATTTGAATACATAAACATCCTTTGGATTACATTTAAGAAAAAAAAAGAATAGGTCAGACCTATGGAAGACTTCATTTTTCTAATCAAATTATTTCTCAGATTTCTTCTCTACACATTCAAAACTTCCCATCTTCACTCTCAGGTCTTTTTGTGCTCCCAAACAATGAAGACGTAGAAGAATGCCCACTATAACTCTCCATGATAGTCACAATCTCTGTCTAAACCAACGTGCTGAGCTTCTATTTTCTCCCTGCATGATCCTACATGAACTGAACTCCTCCAAATGTGCATGAGCTCAAATTTTCTACTACAAAACAGGTCCTTATTTTCTGGACTTTGTTTGTTTGTTTTTTTCAAGGTAGGGTCTCACTCCAGCCCAGGCTAATGTGGAATTCACTCTGTAGTCTCAGGGTGGCCTTGAACTCACAGCAATCCCCCTACCTCTGCCTCCGGAATGCTGGGATTAAAGGCATGTGCTACCATGCCCGGCTCTATTTTCTTGATTTTTTTTTTTTTTTTTTTTTTTTTTTTTTTTTTTTTTTCAAGGTAGGGTCACATTCTAGCTCAGGCTGACCTGGAATTCACTATGTAGTCTCAAGGTGGCCTCAAACTCATGGCGATCCTCCTACCTCTGCTTCCCAAGTGCTGGGATTAAAGGCATGCGCCACCACACCCAGCTATTTTCTTGATTTTAATGTAACCAATTTTGCCTCTCCAGAAATAATTTCAGTCTGTATATAAAAAAACACAAAAAATTTCATAAAAATGAAAAAAGTCACCATAATTAATATACCTTGTTAATATAGAATTCATGTGTGCCCCACACCTGCTTCTTGACTGCAGATGCAATGAGACCAGCTGCCTCACACTCTGATTGCCATGCTTCCCCACCATAACAGACTGTATCCCCTAAAACCATGAGATGATCCCTGCCTACCTTAAGTTGCTTTTGGTAACAGCACTGAAAAAGATAATTAGTACACAAGAATGCCATCATGTCTCACAAAATCCTCTGATCATTCTATTACATTCATAGAGACAAAGTCCAGGAAGATAAAGTACTGGCCCTCTTCTGTTATACCTCATCTACAACTACTCCTACCACTGTTCCATTCAATCCAGTATTATTTCTATAAATTGTTTTCCATTTTAAAGCTTGCATCTTTATGATACCAACTTCTTCTATGAAGAATTTAACAAAATACTCTTTAGGAGTATCTTGAACCCTAAACCAAACTTTTCACATGGATGGTATTCCATAGAAGGTTTGAAGGTTTGGTCTCCAGATCAATGACATCATTGTCACCAGGTATGACACAAGAAATATAATATCTTGGACATATCCCGGTTTACTGAATCTAAAATTCTAGAGTGGGTGACATGAATATTATTAAGCTATTTACGTGAGACTGCTATTTCCCAAAGTTCAAGAACTATAACTAGTAGTTTTCTATCCTCATTGCAGAGTACCATGGTGCATATAAGTAGCATTAAAGCCTAGGACTCACAAACCACAATCAAACACTATATGTGGATGTCAGTTATGGGTTCCTCTGGGATTCTGTGATGGAAACATCTTGTGATGGTTAAGTACAGTTGTCAACTTAGTAAGAGTCAAAATCACTTAGAAAAAAATTCTGGGCATGTTAGTGAGAGATTTCTACATCAGATTAACTATGTTGGAAAGACCCACTATAAATATGGACATCAATATTCTACTATTCTCTGAGCTTGGGTTCTGGACTATATAAGAAGGGGAAAGTCACCTAAACACTAGCATTCATTGCTCTCTGCTTCATTGTTGAAGACCCAATGTGACCACTACCTCTTTCTCCCACCCCATGTCTTCCCCAATATGATGGACTGTATCCCCCTCAAAGTGTAACATGAAGTAAATCTTTCCTCTTCTAGGTTGTTTGTGACAGGTATTTCATTGCAATAATAGGAACAGTTGCTAAGACCCATGGTATTATATTAGGGACAATGTCACCTCCCAGATAGATTCCAGGATCATTGACATGATTCTTGTCCACACTCCGATGGATAATCAGTAAACTGACATACACCTGCTTTACTTCCAGTTCTTTAGAATTCTCTCCAACCTATTTTTATCATTATTATAATACTGTATCGTGACTTTAACAATACTTAAAAGATGGGAAGACAGGGTATTTTATCTTCCTTATTCATTTCTGAATTTGAAATCCTATGAAATTTATAAACAGATAAAACTTTCTTTTAAAACATTTCAATATTAAAAATTACAAGTAATTAAAATGAACAAGATAAAGAAATTATGTTTGATTTACCCTTTCTGTATGCAAAAGACAAAGAGACAGAAAAAGAAATAACTAACATTGTTCCATTTTCAATTGCAACAAAGAAAATAAAATACCTTGGAATAATATTAACTAAGGAAGTGAAAGACCTATACAATGAAACATAAAAACACTGAAGAAAGAAACTGAGGAGGTCCTACAAAAATGTAAAGACCTCCCATGATCCTGGATTGGTAGAATTAACATTGTGAAAATGGCAATCTTACCAAAAGCATTATATAGATTCTATGCAATACCGATAAAAATCCCAACTTCTTCCTTCATTGAGATAGAAAAAAACTATCTCAAAAAAAAAAATTCATATGGAAAGGCAGAAGGCCTTGGATATCCAAGCATATCCTCAGCAAAAGAAACGTCTCTAGAGGCATCAGCATACCTGATCTAAAGCTATAGTACAAAGCTATTGTAATAAAAACAACATGGTACTGGCATAAAAACAGTAATATAGACCAGTGGAACAGAATAGGATACCCGGACTTTGGGTCAAGTAACTACAGCTACTTGATATTTGACAAAGGCCCTACCAACACAGAATGGAAAAAAGACAGCATCTTCAACAAATGGTGCTGGACAAATTGGACAACAATATGTAGGAAAATAAAACTCAACCCACATATCTCTCCATGCACAAAAATCAAGTCCAGATGGATTAAAGACCTTAATATAAAACCAGAAACTTTGCCACTACTGGAAGAAAAAAATAGGAGGAACCTTCCGCGACATAGGTGTGGGAAAAGACTTCCTGAATAAAACCCCAGCAACCCAGGAAATTAAACAATCACTCAACCATTGGTATCTCATGAAGCTGAAAAGCTTTTTCACTGACAAATATACTATAACCAAAGCCAGCAGATTGCCCAGAGAATGGGAGAAAATTTTCACCAGCTATACAACTGACAGAGGCCTAATTTCTAGAATCTACAAAGAACTCCAAAGCCTAAACAATAAATAATCAAACAACCCACTCACAAAATGGGGTAGAGAACTGCACAGGGAGTTCTCAGAGGAAGAAATACAAATAGCAAACACACATTTAAGAAAATGTTCAACATCCCTAATCATCAGGGAAATGCAAATTAAAACAACAATGAGATTCCACCTTGCCCCAGTAAGGATGGCTAACATTAAAAAAACAATGAAAACAAATGCTGGCAAGGCTGTGGAGAAATAGGAACAAGCTTTCACTGCTGGTGGGAATGTAAAATGGTTCAACCATTATGGAAAGCTATATGGAGACTCCTGAAAAGGATGACCATAGACCTACCAACGGATCCAGTTATTCCCTTACTGGGCATTTACCCTAAAGGCTCCAAGCCTCAGATCAGAGACATTTGCTCAACCATATTCATAGCTGCTCAATTCATAATAGCAAAGAGCTGGAATCAATCCAGGTGTCCATCACTAGATGAATGGATAACAAAGATGTGGTATATCTATACTATGGAATTCTACGTAGCAGTAAGGAAAGATGAAATAAGGAAATTTGAAAAATGGAACAGATCATCCTCAGTGAGGTCACCCAATCACAAAAAAGATAATCATCGCATGGTCTCGTTTATCTGTCGCTCCTAACCTGAATCCACCTGAGATGCGGCCAAACCTAATAAGCACTCTGAGGACCAGACAATAGGGAGGGTGGGATGGAGGGAGATAACGGTGGGAGGTAATGAGAGGGTGGGAGGGAGGACAACAGTGGGGGGATACAAATAGGGACCCAAAAGGAAATGATATTATGCATTCATTTCCCTATTAAAAGAATTAATAACAAAATTAAGCAATTTATTAAGTTCATCATATTCATAAGTAGACAATTTCAGTATATCTGAATAAGCACTACTATATTTTCCCCTTCATGTAATAAAAAAAAAAAACCCTTAAAATTAAAATGATTCCTTGAATATGTGTGTATGTAAGCACATAGGTGTATATATATTTATATTTATGTAGTCATATGTATTATGAATTTATATTTAAACAGAAAACATGTGTTTTACATGCTAATTTATACAACCCATTACTTTTTTAAAGTAGCATATTTTATGCAGAACTACAATGTGATCCAAATGTCTATAAATCATTACTATCCAAATATATCTCCTTTTCACCAGTGAAATTAAATATATTTTTACTTTGCACAAAAGGCTAAATTGTAACATTTAATTTTTTACTATAAATAAAAATAGTTTGAGTTAAGAGGATGCATTTTGTGCTTTAAATTATATCCATGAATAATACTGGGGAAATTTAGTGCTGGAGAGATTGTTCAGCAGTTAAAGACTCTTGTGTGCAAAACATGCAAGCCCATGTTCAATTCCCTAGTACCCACATAAAGCCAGATGCACAAAGTGGCACATGTATCTGGAATTAATTTGCAGCAAAAACAGGCCTTTGTATGTAGAAACTCTCTCTATTTCTCTCTCTAATAAATAAATAAATAAATAAATAAATAAATAAATAAAAAGTATTTTAAATGAAAATATGAGTAATCTAAAAGCCACGTGAACATTATATATAATGTTAATAATATAAATAAAATTAAATATTTCTAATACATAATCAAACATTACTAATACATTCTAAAAAGTAGAAAAACATATGTGTTTGAAATGTATTGTATCTAAAACATTTATAGTCTAAGCTTGTTTCTTTTCAAAGCCTAAGGATTAAACCCAGGGCTTTCTACATGAACTTTATCACTTAGCTACTTCCCAAGGCCATACATTTTTTTAATAAAATCACTTGTGGGTCTTATGAATCACGTTCTAATGTTCCAGATTGAGTTAGTAATCAGTTTGGTTTTTATATAATATCCCATAATATTATTATAATATTATTATTATTATATTATTTTTATATAATATTATTATATAATATAATATTATTATTTTTAATAATTATTATTATTATTAATCTTGCAACTTGGGTCTCTATTAGGCATAGCCCTGCTGGGGAGATGTCACTAGGAGTAAGATCTTCAAGTGATGCACTAAGGTGTGTTTAGGACAGTTTGAGCTCTGGCTACGTGTTTGCTGGCTGTTCTCAGTGGTGGCTGTGGGTGGTGTCTCTCTGCTTGCATCTATCTAAGTGAACCAGTTTCTTCCACTGTTGATGGTATTTCCTCTGGAATTTGTAAGCTTGAAGTAAACACTTGCCTCCCATAAGCTGCTTCTGATTAGATGTTTGTCCTAGCATCATGAATCTGACTGCAACACCTTCCCTCTCTCTCTTTCTCATTTTTGAAACAATGTGTTACTGTAAAGCCCTTTCTGGGGTCTAAGTCTCAATCTTATCGCCTTTGTTCCCTTGGTTCTGGGATTTACAATTTTGTGTCCCCATGTTTGATATCCATTTTTGCTCTTAGAGCAGCTTAAACCTTCTCCAACAATATACTTGACTGACTGGATGATTGGCAATATTCCAAAAGAAAAAAATGAAAAAAAAAATTACTTTAAAAATATTTTCTTCCTAGAGAATGTCTTCTTATCTTTTAAAATAATAAAAGTGTTTTGTTTTTAAGAAATATTTTATTAGTTAATTTATTTATTTGAGAGAGTTTTCTGAAAGAAAGGTAAGAGGCACATAGAGAGAATAGGCACACCAGGTCCTCTAGCCACTGCAAACAAACTCCAGGTGCATGTGCCACCTTCTGCATCCAGTTTTATGTGGGTATTGAAGAACTGAACCTGGGTCCTTTGGCTTTGCAGACAAGCACTTTAACCATTAAGCCACCTCTCCAGCCCCAGTGTTTTGTTTTGTTGTAATTTTCTTTCCTGACTGTAATCTGGACAACCTGCATTTGGTATAAAAGCAAATAGAAATGCTACGGAGCAGGGTACTTTTCACCTTGAGATTACGATCTGGACAAAAGCTCAATACAGACTTATGGCTAATTGAAAATTACTACACTCATGCATGAACAAAGCTACAAATAACTTTTAAAATCTCATTTTAGGGCTGGAGAGATGGCTTAGCGGTTAAGGCGCCTGCCTCCTAAGCCTAAGAATGCCGGTTCCAGTCTCCAGCGGTTCCAATCTCCAGGTCCCATGTTTAGCCAGATGCAAAGTGATGCAAGGGCGCAATGCCGCACCTGACCACAAGGGGGCACACACATCTGGATTTCGTTCACAGCAGCTTGAGAGGCTGCTGGTGTGCCCATCTCTATCTGTCTCCCTCTTTTTCTCCCTCTCTCTGTGTCTCTCTCTGTGTCTCTCTCCAAAAAAAAAAAAAAAAAAAATCTCATTTTAATATTTGAAATGAGTTCTTGAAAACTATCAAACTGACTTGAGTTTGATCTATGACTTCCAGCTTTCTTTCTCAAACTTACAGAATAATGTTCCTGGGTAATGACAAAAAGCAAATGGACATAATTGCAAACAGTTAAAATTAAAGAAGACTGCGGGGCTGGAGAGATGGTGTGGTGGTTTGCTTCAAGTATCCCCCATAAGCTTAAGTGTTCTGAATGCCATGTTCCTAGCACCCTCCTGCATGCAGTGCATTGTTGAGGGCAGGCTCATGGTAATTATAGCCAGCTTCCTCTTGCCAATGTTTGGCACACTCTCCTGTTACTGTTGTCCATCTGATGTTGTCTAGGAGGTGATGTCCATCCTCTGCTCACACCATCAATTTCCCCTGTCATCAGGGAGCTTCCCCTCAAGTCTGTGAGCTAAAATAAATCCCTTTAATCATGAAAGCTGCTCTTCACCGGATGTTTTCTGTCAGCAATGTGAACCTGACTACAACAGATGGCTTAGCAATGAAGGAGCTTGTCTGCAAAGGCTAATGACCCAAATTTGATTCTCCAGTACCCTCATAAAGCCAGATGCACAAAGTGGCAAATGCATCTGGACATTGTTTGCAGTAGCTAGAGGGCTTGGAGTACCCATTCTGTTGGCATGTCTCTATTCTTTTTAATCTCCCTTTATGCTTGCAAATAAATAAAATTAAATTAAATTTTAAAAAAGACTTCATGATTCACAGTTCTTTAATAGTGAAGAGTCAATTGCATGTGAATTTTCTCTACATGGATCACTTCAATATTAATGTGCCCAAAATTTCTCACTCATTCTTCTGACTGTGGATTGCCTGAGTCATAAACTACAATGGAAATTCACAGCATGTGTGTCATAATTCTATCATAAAATGCTAATTTCTAAAGGGAAGAAACATTATGACATTTAGATTGGTTTAGCAATGCAGATATTAATAAATATTACAGATCCATATAATGTTATTCTTCTTAATGGACTGATTTCATTTTCCCTAATGTGATGGTTCATCAGCCTTTTATGATAGATCTCTTTCAGAAACAGAAATAGCTTACATAACACCACATTGTTAATTTTTCAAGGATAAGAATCTATGAAAACTTTAGATTTTAGTAGAATAGATACTTGACTAGATATAGGATTTACTGATTAGATTCAGAATGGGGGAGAGTTCTATGTGACATGGAAATGATCAATAGCACAGTCGTCCCATTTTATAGTATTTCACTAATCATGGCCACAAATGGAATAAATGTAATTTGCTTTGCTTTTCCAGCAGTCTTTGCTATGAAACTGTAAACTTCTCTAAGGCAAAATGCGTTCTTCTTCACCTTTGTAACCCTAGGTCTAAGACGATTACTGTTCCACAGTAGATATTTTGGTGCAATAGAATTTCTGGCATCCAGAAGAGGGATCTATATTCTACGAATATTGAAAAGTGTGTATTTGTAAATGGAGAATCAATAAAGCAAGGAGAAAACCATTATCAGACTATGCTTCCCTCAGCACAGCACTGATGTTAACTCTTCAGCAAAGTGCAACCATAATAGCAATGCTGATTGCAACACCTTGTAGCAATCAAACCTTTGGCCCTAAGTCTCTGTACTGCCAGTGTGGGGGAAGACGCTCAGGCATTGTACTTTGACCCCAGTCTCACTTGGTGCACTTAATGGCCTGTCTTTTCCATAGCACAGAACTACCGTAAAAAATTCTGGGAGTCGGGCATGGCAACACATGCCTTTAATCCCAGCACTTGGAAGGCAGAGGTAGGAGGATTGCAGAGAGTTTGAGGCCACCCTGAGACTACATAGTGAATTCAAGGTCAACCTGGACTAGATTGAGACTGTACATAAATTAATTAATTAATTAATTCAGGAAATGGATTTACAGAAGAGAAATCTCTCCCAAATTTGCTGTGTCCTGGATGCTTGGACACTTTATGCCATGACCTTGTAATTTGTGTCTATCACATACTCTCCAAATGTTTGATTCAAGAGTCTAGATTTCATTTAGCTAGGTGAGTTGTCAGATGGATTATTTCATTATTGCAGACAAGGTACATTCAGAAAGGATTTTAAGTGTAAAACGACACTTTCCAAATGAACACATATTTCTCTAATTCCTTACCCAGATGTTTCTCATGTTCACCTTCAGATTAATCATCAGTGACCCAAGAAGAGATAACATGGAGAAATACTGCTATATCTATACTATCTAAGACGAAGGATCAGGGTAGGGAGACTAGGGAAGGAGAAGGGGAATGTCCATGAGTGTCTTGTGCCATCTGGTTAACTATTCTTTCATTTTAACCTCTGATGACCGTAAACATATTCTCAATTCTATGCTATTTGAATGGTTTATTATTTCATCTTTACTAACTAACTTAACTAAATCAGAAGAAATTATTTATCATGGCTTTTTCAAGTGGAAAGAAAATAGTTACAGAGAAAGAAAAATAAAAACAGTGTACTCTAGTCTTCTGGTTTGAATAAGAATGTCCTATAAATATAATTTGACTCTAAGTACATTCTAGAATCATGGACTGCACATTTAAGTGAAGGATGCATAGTATGATTTGTTGATCACTTTAAGGGACTCTGAATCCAAGATACCTTGCTCAGCCTTAGCTTTGCCTTTTCTTGCTAAGTGAGTCACTTTGGGCAGCTGCCTAATCCCTGTTTTCCTCAATGTCCTTATCTGAAGAATAAAACTAATGATATTCTTTGTCATAAGAATGCTATTCAATGGGACTCTAGAGATGGCTAAGCTGTAAAGGCGCTTGCCTGCAAAGCCTAAGGACCCAAATTCAATTCCCTAGTACCCACATAAGCCAGATGTGCAAGGTGGAGCATGCATCTGGAGTTCATCTGCAGTGGCTAGAGACTCTGATGTGCCCATTCTCTCTCTCTCCCTCTCTCTCTTTCCTCCCTTCTTCCTTCCATCCCTCCAATCAATCAATCAATAAAGCATTTAAAAAGGAATGCTGCCAGGTGTGGTGGCGCATGCCTTTAATCCCAGCACTCAGGAGGCAGAGGTAGGAGGATTGCTGAGAGTTCGAGGCTACCCTGAGACTACATAGTTAATTCCAGGTCAGCCTGGACCAGAGTGAGACCCTACCTCAAAAAAACAAAAAAAAATAAATAAATAAATAAAAATAAAAAAATTAAAAAAATAAAAAGGAATGCTACTCACAATAATAAAGGAAATATAGCTATATTTAGCTATATTTATATTTACATGTTTCTATTACTCTTGTAAACACATTGTATGCATATGGATGTAATGGGTATGCATATGAATTCCTGGTATACATTGCTATGAAAATGTTTATATGCATGCACGTGATACTTTTGTAAAATACTTTGTGAAGCAGATATTCTTTGCAAGGTATGGATGTTTCAGTATCTGTAGAAAAGATTTCCTCATATTACTAGGCTGGGAGTTTCATGTTATTCAGATTGCCAAGGACCCAATTAACACACATAAATCTAGATACATAAAGATATGCTTCAACATTGTCAAATCTCATCTAGACATCCAGTGGAAAGTATGGCTCTGGGAACCACCAAGCATCAGGAAATATGCTGTCATGCTACAATGGAAATCAAATGCTTTTTAAAGTACCCCCTTAGTGTACTTTGTCAATATTTTATTTTTCAAAGAACACAGCATAACTGTCTGGAATTTAATTATTCTCTTAAGCCAACAAAATTTCAATTTGAGTGAAATAACCAAAATGTCATTCCTATAGGAGAGTCAGAAAAATAAAATCAAGTAAAATTCAATAAAAATACCCAGATAAAACAAAACAGAAGAAATTTGTATTAAGCTTCTGACATATAAAGGTGTGATTATTTAATTTTCAAGAACTATTAAATGTTCAGCAATAATTTTTGGTAAGGAGTTCAGTTGGACTCTAAAAGATTGTTTTATGTTGCGTGATTAAGATGGTATTCACTTTATGTCCCAGAAAGCCTTGCTGTCAACTGATGCACTTTAGTGAATTCACACAGATAATTTTCACAATCAGTTTTTTTTGTTTGTCATGTGGCATTTGAATTTCCATGGAAAGCCTATAGAACATAAAGCTTCAATGATCTTTAGACAATAAAATCACAACTAAGCTGGTTGTGGTAGCAAACATCTTTAATCCCAGTACTCAGAGGTAAGTGTTAGGAGGACCACTGTGAGTTAGAGATCAGGATGCAAACACCATGGTCTAGAGTAAGATCCTACCATGGAAAAAAATCACAAGTGCAGAAAGTCTGAATAGAAAAAAATGGACTTGCAGGGTTTCTTCAGAGTATAAATATGTCTCATTCAGTCCAATCAAGTGAATTTTCAGGGATACAAAATGGATTAAACTAAAATGCAACCGAATATATTCACTTGTTTGTATCTTTTTTGTCTACACACTTTGCAAAAAAAAAAAAAAATTATAAATTATTCACAAAGCTGTTTAAAATAACCAACCAAGAAAATCTTATTTATCATCTCTTTGTGCAATTCTTTTGATAATATTTGTACATCCTTAGTTGCATTCAATGACATCTAACTCCTTAACCAAATGGATTCTTAATTTCTAGTCTTGTTAGTTTCCCAGACATTTTCACCTGTGTCAATATGTATAACAAATAATTAATTTAGGAAGTAATTCTTTGTTTACATTCATTCATTTTCAAATTTTATTGTTATACACCATTTAAGGCCTTTTATTTACAGCATAATCAATCAACATTTTGAAAAACTGGCCCCACAAAATGGATGATAGTATTTTTATGTACAGAATCATTTTCTGAAATGCTGAAAGGGAATTTGAAAACAAGGGTAAAAAATCCATACACTTATAATGGCCACTGCACTGATACTTTTATTTATTTATTTATTTATTTATTTATTTATTTATTTATTTATTTATTTATTTAGGAGATCAAGAGTGATAGACAGAAAGAGAATTCTGCTTGCCTCACAATTGTGCAGCTGGCTTATGTGGGACCCGGAGAGTTGAACATGGGTCCTTAGTTTTCAAAGGCAAGTGTTTTAAGTGCTAAGCCATCTCTCTAACCCCATAACATAGATATATGACAAACGGTCATAAAGTAATCTGAAGAAAAGTATTCCTGGTTTAAAGGCACCAAAACTGCAATAGCTGAGTGGGATGAGACAATAATATCTTCAGGGGTCTTCCATAATTTAGTCAATAAGGAAACTGAGATCCTGAGAGTATGAAGTCTCCAAAACCAAACAATACTACAGTTCATGTTACTATGCAACTCACAGAATTCAGGGTACTCTCTGCTTTTATTTCTGCATCTCTAAAAGCAATGTTTACTGTTAGACACTGAGAGCATGGCATCATGTGCAGGGTACCTCATGTGTAAAACATATGGATGCAGAATTTGGGAAAAGAGGATGACAGAGTGAAACTGAGAAATTCCGTATCTCTAGGCTCTTCACTTTGTCATAAACATTTTATAGATCCCCTTATTCTGCACACAGAACTAGACAAATCTTGCAAATAAAAGCTTTTTCCTGCTCTGTACACAAGGTCCATCTAAATGCAGCCTGCAGCCTCCATTGCTGAGAATCTAGATTGAGCTTGAAGACAGATGGCAGCAAACCATGCAGAACATTTCTGCAATGACACAGCTCATTTGCTTTTTGCTGCATAGAAATGACCTCTAACTTACTGTTCATGGCATAATGGATAATGTACCAGACCAAGAATTAGGAAACTGAACCTGTATTTGACTGTACATCAGACTGTGTGCACACATGAGCAGAACCTTTCACCTTTATATTCCATTTTCCTAGGAGGATAGGATCCAAATTGAGTAGGCAGATAAGATCATCTCTACAATCCTTTTTCTATAACTCATTTTCTTTTATAAAATTATGAAGACCTTAAAATTTTTGTAAAAAAAAAAAAATGACTCAGCTGGTAACCACAAAGAAACACCATGGAAGAAAAGACTGACAGCATACAATGTCTACACAAATAATCTTCATCAGAAATAATCCAAAATGAATATTAACCCTTCAACACTTACTGTATCTCCTCATTTCTCAAACTAATGTTTACCCGGAATTTAACAAAATTCATAATACTAGTACAATCATGTCAACAGCTTTCTAGTTGCCAATTCCATAGCTATTTTTCACAGTTCTTCTTAGTTTTAAGCAGTCTGGTACTTCTGTTCAGCTTCTTGCCATCTATTTCAGTCTTGACTACTGTAATAACTCTCTCCTGGATGCACCATTTCTTTCATTATTCAAATTGAATTTGAGGTTCTTGGTTCCTGTCCTAGACCCTCTGTTTAACCTTCAGTCAGCCATCTTCCACTCTTACATTTGGGCCAGCATTGACACATCCCTTTGTCTAGTTGGAACAACACAGCCTGTTGCTGCTAATCATTCATACATGCATGGTCTTCCATTTGATATTTCCCTTGAGATCAGATAAGTCTTGCAACCTAAATACTGGATAAGCAACTAGAAGCCATCTTCACTCTCAGAACCTTTATTTGCTATGCTCTGTTTTCTTTATGACACCATGGTGCAACGTGACATGAAATTGCTCATCAATCATGTTACTTTGTGTGACAATGTCTCCTAAATACATGTTCTTCTGTTTGATTTCATCTTTTTATGATATGATTGCAGCAGTGCTTTCTTAAATAATTTCTGTCAAGTTAGTTTTCTTCCTGTCTATTGCTCAAAATATCTTGCTGAAGCAAAACAAAAAAAAAAATCTTAATGTTAATGATCTAAATTGCATATAGGATAAATCCTAAAATTCTTAATATATCCACTAATTATCATCACATTCTAGATGGAACCTTCACTTATATTTCCATTTCTTCTCCAATCAACCAGATCAGGATCACACATTTACTCTGTATTCAGTATGTGATGTATGTTCACACTATCAAAATGCTCTAGACTATACTAATCCTCTCATAACCTTGAAAGCTCTAAACCTACAAGAGAGATATCCTGTCAGCAGTACAGTCACAAGATATGAAAAATATAAATGCATTTATAGAAACAATATGATGGTTTATTAAACAGTGAGAAACTGAGAAATTAAGGAGTACATGGTGGCTGTATGGGTGCTTTTGCTATGAAGCTTATTAACTCTCCTTCAGCTAAGCACACAGATCATGTCTTCCTTTCACTTATTATTACTATATTTACTAAACTAAGGATTTTTCTCAATAAATGTTTCTTGGGTTCCTTTTCTAAATAATAAATGTTAGCAAAAAAAGAGCGTGGAAAAAGCCCATCATTTAGTAAAGTATGATTTTTTAATGTATTTATTTATGTATTTGAGAGAGAGAAAGAGGCAGAGAGAGAGAGAGAGAGAGAGAGTGCCAACCCCCCAGCCACTGCAAAGGAACTCCAGATGCAGGTGTACTTTGTGCATCTGACTTATGAGGGTCCTGGAGAATAGAACCGGGATCCTTTGGCTTTGCAGGCAAATGCCTTAACCAATAAGCTATCTCTCCAACCCCAAGTATGATATTTTTATTCACAGTTACCTTGCATGTACTTCTGCTTAACTGTTATATGAGCCATCCTGGTTTGCCTGCATCATAACTTCATTAAACAAAGGGATACAGAGGATATGGGAAAAAGTAAGGGGGATGAAAAAGGGACATACTGAGATGCATATGATAAAGTACAGTATAGGCATGCATGGAAGTATCATAGTATATCACTCTACTTCAACAATCAATATATTCTGATCATAAAAATATATTAAAGCAAACAAAATATTCCAAAATGGACACAAGAAATAATTTTATTTTGGTATGTAGAATTTTAAATTAAACTTTTATTAATTTTTCTTACATGAATACAAAATTTTCTAAGGTGTACTTTTTTGTAACAAATTCTAAAAGACCTTAGTATATATAAAGTAGAACAGTTGTTTTCACTATAAGTAAAACCTTATTAAATTAAATCTAATATATGACAATAAATTATTGAAATAAAAACTGTCATATATTTTAATAAGACCCAAAAGTAAGTGTAAGCTCATTTAATTTCTGATTTATTATTTTTATTCTCCATGTAGTTAACTGCAAATTAAGTCATTTCTTTCAATGAATTTGAAATCTGTGATGTAATAGTACAAATTCCCAGTATATATAACCTATACTACTAAATGTGCTTTCATATCATCTACATGACTGCAAAGTGCTTACTCAGACTTCAAGATTTCTTGGATGGTGTCTTAAGTGTACCACTGAAAATAAGCCTTAACTGGATTCAAGCAACTTCCTACTGAGTCTGACTCCATATTACTTTTCTCTGTTTATGTTTAAGACCACACTATGGCATGTCAATTACTTAAGTTTTTCCAAATAAATCAATGTTCCTCAAACATATCCCCTATTGACTGACTATTTCTTTAATGTGAAGGACTTGCTGTGCATTATGCAATATAGTATAGTGTCTTTGAACCTGAGTATATGATATTAGGTGCCAGTTGAACCTCTTAAAAGGGTGGCACTGAAATATGCCTTCAGACATTACTTCTTTCCTAAGGGAAGCAAAATCTTTTACATTCAGAATTAATGCACTGGCTGGTTAATAATATGGCTTTTACGTCTTCAAACAAATAAATGAGCATTTGACACATAGAAGATATTCAATAAATGTTTCCTAAAAATATTAGTAATTGTGAGATTATATATTATATTTTATTTCAAGAATTCTACAAGTTTATGCCCTAGCCCCATGGTATATATAATTTATAAGTCCTGACAGGTGATGAGTGATTTAATAATACTTGGTAACTTTCAAAATCAATAGCATTGGAAAACCTCCTTAAGACACAAAATACAATTTTAATGTCTTATTGAATTAGTACTGACATTCACCTGAGGGACTTACAATCTCAGTACAAATGGGAACTCAGACAGCCCACTGTAAACTAAAATGTTGAATTGTCACATAGAAGATAAGAAAGAAGTCATCAAAAGGCATTTTTAAGAAGGTCACAGGCTTATTAGATTGGCCAAATTAGGCTGTAGTATTATAGGATGTGGCAACCTCACAGGGTAATAATACAAGGGAAAGGAGAACTGCTGGAGCTGAGAGAAGCAAAGAAAAAAGGCTTATCTGGGAAAATGTGTGGTCTAGGCTAACCAAGAATTAACTATAGGACATATTATCATTCTATAATTCACATCTTCCTGTTATCTTTCCATACAGAAACTAAATGAGAATCCAAATTATCAGAGGTTTGCTAGCTGAGCATAAAATCAGAACAGCAGCAGTTGTACAATGGAATATATAAAACTGTCAGATGCTTATGAGAGCACAGCCATGTCCACAATCAAAATTTACCAAAGGAATGTCACCCTATGTAACTCAAGGAATATTCTAGAAGGTGCTACAGAGGGCATAGTGCTAGTGGATACTTTTGGTGGAAAACATTTTATTGCCTTCTTTTTTCTTTTCACTGGTTTTTGTATTCATAATTTTACTAAAAATTAAATCAAAAACCCATAGAAAGGAACTTTTTATTTCCACTTGAATCTTTTGTACAGTGTCTCATTTTATTGACAGACCTCCACATTAATTTCCACTTACTTCATTTTAAAAAGGAAATAAATTATTGAAAGTGCATTTTAAAGTGAAATTCCCAAAGCAATGATTGCTTGAGATACAAAAGTAGAACAATAGGTTCAGTCAAAAACGATGTGAAATATCAATGCAAATTCATTCAATATTCGAAGCAGATAACCTAGTATTTTAAGCAACACTGAAGTTTTGCGGCACCTACAAATATACACCGCAGGAGAAATTTAAATGTCCTCTGTTTAAGCAAATTAATGTGTGGCTTGAATATATTCAAAAAGTGGTAAATTTTAATAATGAAAATGAGTCAGTATGTGATAAATTTCATTGAATAGTTACAACAATGAATTAATATCACAAATCATAAATGCTTAATCTACTTTTTAATAATTTAATCTATTTTAATTAACATACAAAGTTACAAGGTTCCTTATGATTGATCCTTTCCCCTAACTCCCATCTCTCTCCCATCACCCTGTCATGCTCTGAAATGAACTTTACCACACTCAACATTCCTCTGTCAATTTTCATATGACATGTATATTATTACCTTCTCTACCCCTCTTGCTCATGTCAAGGTCCTGTTTTTAGTTACCTGGTCTCTACTTGTATGTACTTTCATATAATTATATATACATAAAAATTATATGCTATGTTATGATCTACATATAACATAGAACATGCAGTATTTGTTTTTCTTAGCACAAATATTACTAAGTCTAAGAAATATATATATATATATATATATATATATATATGTATATATGTATATGTATAAATATTCAGTTGCATCCATTTTTTGCAGATTTCATGATTGTGTTATTGATCATTACAGATTGATATTGTGTATATGTACCACAATTTCATTTCTAATATATCTGATGATGGACATCTATGCTGTTTTCATTACCTTAATATTATAAACCTGATAGTAGTAAAGAGAAATATGTCAGTATCTCTGAGATAAGACATACAAGTACTTTTGGTATATGCTATAGAGTGGTATACCTGGATATTATGGTAGTTCTTTTAGGTTTGTATATTAATGAACTTGTGTGTGTTCATGTTTACAGCTACATGAATCTTTGTGAAGATGCACAAGAATATGTGTTCATAAATGAGAAGACAGAAAACCCTACTCATTTGTTCCTTTCACCATCCTTTAAAACAGTGTCTCTCAATGGTCTGGAACTCATCAAGCTGGTTAAAACGGGGAGCCACTGAGATCAAGGGATTTGCTTTTCTTTGCTTCTCCAGTGTTGGATTCCCAGTGTGCACCACCAAAGTCTGGCATTCATATGTCCATCAAACTCAGGTCCCCAAGCCCTCTTGTCCGTGTGTGTGTGTGTGTGTGTGTGTGTGTGTGTGTGTGTGTGTGTGTGTGTGTATTTATTCTTACTAAACTATATACCATTTTCCATAGTGGCCTCACAAATTTATGCTCCCCAAAACTGTGAATAATGACTCCCCTCTCTGCAACCCTCACCAGCATTTGCAGTTATTTGTTTTCCTGACAACAGCCATTGTTGCTGGAGTGAGGTAGAGTCTCGAGTAGCTTAATTTGGCATTGCCCTGATAACTAAGAGTGTTGGACACATTTTAAAATATCTATTGGTTGCAGCATTTCTTCTTTTAAGAATTCCTTGACCTAATATAGGAAAGGTTATTTTGGTGGTTAATTTTTATAATTCTTTATATGATCTACATATTAACCCTTTGTCTGACATAGAGCTGGCAAAGAATTTCTTTCATTCTACAGGCTGTCTGTTTACTCTGATTACAGTTTCCTTTGCTATATAGAAGTCATTATAATATCATGTAATCTCACTATCCTTGTGGCTATTTTTTACATCAATGGGTTTCTGCACAGAAATTTCTTGCCTATACCTGTATCATAAAGAATTTACCTGTTTTTCTTTGCACTTTTAGTATTTCAAGATTTAAATTAAGTTTTTGATATATTTGTTTGGATTTGTATGTGACATTAGAAATATAGATCTATTTTAATTCTTCTGCAGGTGAATATTCAGGCTTGCAAAACCCATTTATTGCACAGGTTGTCTTTTTCATATGCATGTTTTTGACATACTTTGGAAAAATTAAGTGAATACAGCTATGTGGCTTTATTTCTGTGTTCTAGATCATATTCCTAATCTACTTTGCTAAAAGAACATTCTCTTTCTACTTGAAAATAATCCTGTAGGAAAAGAATAATTCATCTAATATGAGGTGTTGCCACTTCTTTGAGCTTATAAGCACATTCAAAATACAGCTTTAACTCTCCTTTCCCCTGGTAAGGCAATTTTGGGGAAGCCACAGCATTTTATTTTAAATCTATACATGGATTTTATGCTGAACTTGAAGTGATAATTTAAGAGTATGCCTCATCAATTATGAAGAGTAAAAACCTCTCAGCGCACCATACTAAAATGGCTGTATGATAGGGACAAATCTCACTGTCATCTTCCAAACCTGGTGTTTGACTGCTCTCCACATTTTCCACAGAAATATCAAAGCAACCTCATTTTCACTGTGTGTGTGTGTGTCTGTGTGTAGCCAGAAAAGTATGGATTAAGTAAAATTATTACAGAAGCTGAGGGGAGAGAAGGACAGAGACCAGGATTCAAGGATACATATCTATCTTTCTTTTCTTACTTTTTATATTTTAGATATTGGACTAGATTCTATGTAAAAAAAAATGTACCTGGTTTTGGGCTGGAGAAATGGCTTAGCGGTTAAGCGCTTGCCTATGGAGCCTAAGGACCCCGGTTCAAGGCTCGATTCTCCAGGACCCACATAAGCCAGATGCACAAAGGGATGCATGCATCTGGAGTTCGTTCGCAGTGGCTGGAGGCCCTGGCGCACCCATTCTGTCTCTCTCTCTCTACCTGCCTATTTCTGTATCTCTCTCTCTCAAATAAATAATAATAAAATATTTGTTAAAAAATGAAAAAAAAAATGTACCTGGTTTTAAAACAACAATAGATTCAAAATTCTAACACTATTCCCTAGACTTGAAGTGAAAAGTATATTATCATTAGCACAATCAGTTAATCTCACTAGTAACAATGCTAAGTCACACATATAACCCTTCTGGAGGCAAGAGCTTCTGGTTTAAATCTCATTGAGCACCTGCTTCTCGAACATTTTTATTCCACTCTAATGAGGAACTTAAAAAAACTCGAAGGTTATTTTATAAAGGAAACATTAAGAGAGAAAATGAAGTGCATAGACTGAGGAGAGTCATGGGCCATCAGAAGGAGATTGGTTGTGGATTTATACCAAGAATAATGAAATTTTTTCTAAAAGAACCAGTTCTCTCTCACATTTCAGTTTAACAAATAAAAGTGAAGGCTTGGGAGATACCTCAGTCAGTAAAATGCTTGCATCACAAGTATGAGGAAGTGACTTCAATCTTGGTGGTGCATGCTTTTAATCCTAGCACTAGAAAGATGGTGACAGGAGGGTCCTTGGACTTCACTAGCTATCTAGTCTAGACCAATTGGCAGGATTCAGGCCAAAGAGACAGAGACATGACACTTACACACAAAAAGTTGATGAGAAAATGATTGGACTTCTGTGTGAATAGGAATAAAACTCAGTAGCAGAAGCCAGTAAGGTAAAAGGGGTTATAAAGGGAATAGAAAGGGATGGAGGGGGAAACTTATTGGGATGGTATTGTATATATGTAAGTAGAAGAACAGATTAATGGGGATGAAAAGGCCTAAGTGAGGTCAGGGGAAGAGATTGAGTAAAGGATATAAATAAGCCATATGGAAACCTACTTTTCTGGACAATGGAACACTCAGAAGCCATAGACTGTCACTAGAAAATTTTCAGTGCCAGGGATGGGATATCTTCCAGTAACTTGTTGGCCAAGGAGGTCACTGATACTCCCAAAACATAACAGCCATTGATGAGGCCCTTGGCTTCCCAACCAGGAATAGATGGTAATACCCTATTGCTGAAGACTCCACATACTTGGGGTGCAAGATCCTTGAGAAAACTTGCTGGAGTTGAGCTGAAAGCCTCCTCCATGTGGACCAGTTGACAGAAAGCCAGAAAAGCTACACTGCATGCAAGTCAATGGGAGAGAGAGAAATCACCAGTGAAGATACTCAACAGTAGACACTGAAAGCCTTAAATTTGTCTAGCCTGGCCAAATGAGCCAACAGGTGCCATACCAGCATGTCTGTTATGGGAGAAACCAATCACTCTATAATTGGACTGGAGGCCCGCTCCATAGGAGGGGATATATCCCTGATAGTGAAAACCTACAACAGGGGTAGTCATGAGCCCCAGGGGTGTAACATCTGCTGGTGTCTGACTAAATGTATATACTATGCTCACAAACTGCCCAGTAAGCACTTCTCTTAATGTTCACACCCATATATTAATGTACTCTCACTTTTGGTTACAGAAGCTTCCCTTTTCAGATGGCGGTGACATTGGGATGACTCAGAAGGCACCATGATGAAGAAGTGACAGAGGAGTGCAAAGCACTGAAATATCTCCAACACACCTTTGAAGGCTCAGGGCCATTGCAGAAGAAGTGGTAGAAAGAACGTAAGAACCAAAGGAAGGGTAGGACTCCTTACAAACAAAAAATGGCCTGGATATCCATGACCTCACAGTGCCTGACAATACCTACACAAGACCATCATAACAGAAAGTAAAGATGATTATATCAAAATAAACAATAGAATGATTGAGAGGGGTAGTGGAAATGATGGAGAGTGGAGTTTGAAAGGGGAGAGGGAAGAAATTACCATGGGATATTGTCTACAATTATGGAAGTTGTCAATAAAAAAAAAATTTTTTTAAAAGGTGGATGGCATTACCAAGTAACAATACCCAAAAATACCCAAGGTTGTCATTTGACTTCTACATGTGCATGCTTGCATATACACATGCACACACACACACACACACACACACACACACACACACACATATACACGCTCATTCTTACATGTACACATAAACACCTGGGCAACATAAATATTCACATATCAATATTCAGAATGGCTAATCCATTTTTCTATAAGTCATGTAGGTCTCCCATTAGTCATTTTCTGCTTCGCTTGCTTTTAGGATCTGTAGTAGTTTAAATGTAAATACATGTCCTACATAGCCTCAGGAACTTTTGATAAGGTTAAGATTCCTACTTTAGTTTCCAGCCGCCTGCTGAGAAAGTTTACAGAAGTTTAAATAGATGTACCCCAATAGACTCAGTTGTTTATTAAATCTTGTAACTTAGATGTCCAGCTGCCTGGCTGGAGGAGGTGTCACTGTGAGCAGATCCTCATGTCCACCCCAATGTGTGTTTAGGAGTGGATCTGAAATTCCAGCCTAAGGTATGCAGAGAGCAGTCAGAGTTATGCCTGGGTTCCCTGCTGTTTGGCTTCTGGTTTTTGCTCTTCTTTTGGTGTTAGGGTTTCTCTATTTACCATTACTTAAATTCCACTGTATCTGTAACTCTGACATTAATTACATTTCTCCTATAAAATGTCTGGTTTAGAGGCTCAACACAGGAATGGGAAGTTGACTACACCAGAGCTGTCACTGGCAGCAGATCTAAGTAGAAGAATAAATTAATGGAGGTGAAAAGGCCTAAGTGAGGTCAGGGGAAGAAATTGAGTAAAGGAAAGGTGGAGGGAGGGCTAATCAAAATCTAAGAGGATATAAATAATTCATATGGAAACCTACTTTTCTGGACAATGGAACACTCAGAAGCCATAGATTGTTACTAGAAAATTTTCGGTGCCAGGGATGGGACACCTTCCAGTGAGTTGTTGGCCAGGTAGATCACCGATAACCCCAAAACATTACAGTCCATTGCTGAGGCCCTTGGTTTCCCACCAGAAATAGATGGTAAGACCCTATTGCTGAAGACTCCACATACTTGGACTGCAAGGTCACTGAGAAATCCTGCTGGAACTGAGCTGAAAGCCTCCTCTATGTGGACCAGCTCACAGAAAGCTTGAAAAAGCTATGCTGCATGCAGTTCAATGGGAGAGAGTAAACACGAGTGAAGATACTCAACAGTGAACACTGCAATCTTTAAATTTGTCCACCCAGGCCAAATGAGCCAATGGATGACACAGTGGCATGTCTGTTATGGGGGAAAACAACCGCTCTCTAATTGGACTGGAGGCCTGCTCCATGGGAGGGAATACATCCCTGATACTGAAAACCTAGGATGGGGTAGTCATGAGCCCTAGGAAGAATAGGACTCCTTACAATGTGCTCCTCCAGACACAAAATGGCCTGGATATCCATTACCTCACAGTGCCTGACATTACCTACACAAGACCATCATAGTAGGAGGAAAATATCATGACATGAAAAGAGAGACTGATTTAGAGGGGGAAGGGATATGATGGAGAGTGGAGTTTCAAAGGGGAAAATGTGGGGAGGGAGGGAAGTACAATGGGATATTGTCTAAAATTAAGGAAGTTGTCAATAAAAATAAATAATTAAAAGTGTGTGTGTGTGTGTGTGTGTGTGTGTGTAATTAAGTATAGTCCTAATGTGTGTTCCAAGTCTGTTGGGGCTCTGGCTATTCAGTTTGCTCGTTGTTTTGTGGTGTCTCCCTGCTATAGATCTAAGGAAGTAACCCAGCTTCTTCTGCCATTGAGGGTGTTTCTTTTGGATTCTATAAGACTGAAATAAACCCTATCCTCCCATAAGCTGCTTTTGGTCAAGTATTTGTTCTTGAAAGGAGAAATTCACTACAACAGAAAATTGTTACTGAGAAGGGGATCCATTGCTGCGATGAATCTGACTTTGCAGATTTGGGTCTTGTGAAACTTGGTTGTGGAGGAATGTGGAAGGACTTTTGTACTTTGGACTGAAGAAGTCTTGCAGTGTTGCAAGCAGAGCTTGATGGACTATTCTGGCAAGAGTATGAAATTTCTAAATGCAGAGAGAATTGCAGACTATAAAGGCTTGGCTAATGAACTTTCAAAGGTAAAAGAGAGAACGTTGTTGGAACTGGGCTATTGGCATAAAGGATAGCTGTGTTCTTCTGTTGATGCTCAGAGAATTTCATCAAGTGTGAATTTAAAAGTATTGGACAGGTGTGCTTGGTGAATAGGATAGCAGAAAGAAATGGAAGATATATGGTTTATGGCAGGGAAAATTGAAAGAAGTTTGAAATTACCAGCACAGAGAATGGTTTTAAGTTACTGAAGCTGCAATTGTTACGTAGATTCCACAGTTAAGGGTGAGAGAACTGTTTGCATTGAAAACAATGAAAAAGACAGCTGATGGTGAAATCCACTCAAGAAAGGCTCAAATGAATAACATTATAACTACTTTTGCAAGGAGAAGGCTTGAAAGAGCATTTCTAAAGAAATACCTTGCTCATCAAGGTTAGTGTTTATTCCCCCTGGATTTATATATTTGGCTCTGCTGTTGACTTGGTGATGGTTTTGGATAAATGAATAATTATATCAGGAAGTAAGTCATGAAGTGCACAGTTCCAGGAAAATGAAACAAGGTTGAAAAACATGTGTGGAGATCCAGTAAGACCACTATATGAAATTGAGTCATTCAGAAGCCACTGAGATGTGATATGTGAAGCAGGGTTACAAAACCTGTATTGGAGGACTAGTAAGGCAATTATATGGAGCTATGAAGTTAGATTGTGGTCTGCAGTGCAGACCTAAAGATATTCTGGGTATATGAAGACAGTGGAACAGTTGTCATCAAGAGCGGCTGTCATGGGGCAGAAATTTTCCTGGGCTGCTCAGCCTAGCTAGTTATGGATGTTGGCCTTGAACTTCAGATGTTTGATGTTGTCTAATGGTTATTGATTTTGCATCAGTTCAGTCTCTCCTTTTTATGCCATTTTTCAATGGAAATCTTTACTCTCTGCCATTATGTGTTGAAAGTGTTTTGATGATTTTATAGGGCTCACAGTTAGGAGAGCTTCGGTTTCTCAAGGGAAATCAAGGGCCTTGGCAATATCCTTTAATGTTTTGGAGGCTACAGGGACCTCCTTGGCCAACAACTCACTGGAAGGTATCCCATCCCAGGCACTGAAAATTTTCTAGTAACAATGTATAGCTTCTGGATGTGCCATTATTAAAAAAAAAAAAAAGTAAGTTTACATAAGTCTTATTCAGACTATCTTGAATTATGTGCCTGGTACTAAAAAAAAAAAAAAAAAAAAAAAAAACTAATCAAAAGTCTATGGCAGGGGAAGTAATGAGTCTTAGGGGTATAAAGCCTACTCTTGTCTGGCTAAATGTATATATTCTTCCCACCAAACTGCCCTGGAAGCACTACACTTAATGTTCATATTCACATATTAATGCTACTTTCACTTCTGGTTAGAGAAGCTTCTCTTTTCAGATGGCGATGACCACTGGGATGACCCAAAAGGCAACATAGTGCTGAGAAGAAGGGATGGAGGAATGTCCAGTACTGAAACATCTCTGTCACACCCTTCAAGGCTCAGGGTCTGTTGCGGAAGAGGGGTCAGAAAGAATGTATGAGCCAAAGGAAGGGTATGACTCCTTACAATGCAACTGTCCAGACAGAAATTGGTCTTGCTATCCATGACCTTGCAGTGCCTAGCAATACCTTCACAAGACCCTCATAATAGGAGAAAAAGATGATGACATCAAATTAAAAGAGAGACTAATGGAGAAAGGGAGGGGATATGATGGAGAAAGGAGTTCTGAAGGGGATGGGGGAGGGGAGGGAAATATCATGGTTCATTTTCTGTAAGTATAGAAGTTGTCAATAATTTTTAAAAAAAAAAGAAAGAAAGAAAGAAAATCCCAAAGACTCTGGTAAAAGATTATTAGAATTATTAAAATGTACACATTAATTCAGTAAATTAGCTGCATATAAAATAAACATACAAAATTAGTACATTCTCTAAACAGACTAAAGAATTTGCTAAGAATAAAATGTTCATGAATGCAATCCTATTCAGAACACCTCCCAAGTATCTAGGAATAAACTAACCAAGGCAGTGAAAGTCATCCACAATGAAAATTATAAAGCACTGAAGAAAGAGACTGAAGAAGACACTAAAATACAGAACAACCTCCTAGAATGTATATCAATTCATAACTGACTCCTTCAAACTGTACTTCTGCTTAGTGGTGGGAGTCTTACTCACATAAGCAGAATCATGAGAAAGATGACACAAATGTGGAGAAAAAAAAAAAAAAAAAACATGAGACAACCTTTTTTTTTTCTTTATATATGGTAGCGATGCCACCAATGCTTTCAAAAAGTTTCATTTACCCTTCATCTATCCCTTATTCACACTCCTCATTCAGCCTTAGTACATATATTCTCCCAGGTGGTATTTATAGCATGAATCCTTTGGTATTTGCAATTTCATCTTTGCACTTTTATTTTAACACTTTTCCTCCATCCTTACTCTCTAACCTCTGAATTAAAGCCTTGATATGTCCCTTAGGCTAGTCTTAAATTCAAGGCTTAAGAGAGCCTCCTACTTTACACGCTCAGGTAATCAGAACTACAGGTACGTGCAACTATACCATGATTACTTTATTTATGATTTAGAGAAAATTCAACAGTAAAAATATTGAAACACCACAAAAATTGATATTTTTATTACTAGAGACTAAAGAAAAATGAGAAACATAAGCATGAGAAAATATATCTGTAAGAACTTTAGTCTAACTTTACATTTGTTTTCTTTTGTTTGTTTGTTTGTTTTTGTTGTTGTTGTTTTTGTTGTTTTTTGAGGTAGGGTCTGACTTTAGCTCAGGCTGACCTGGAATTCACTATGTAGTCGCAGGGTGGCCTCGAATTCACAGCGATCCTCCTACCTCTGCCTCCCGAATGCTGGGATTAAAGGCGTGTGCCACCACGCCTGGCTGCTACATTTGTTTTCTTAATTTTAAGAGTACTTAGCTAAAAAGCAAATAGGGAACACAATTCCTTCTAAAGAATAACAATTAACAAAATAGAAGCAGCAGACACTGTTTATATCTTTGGTAACATGACAAAGTAAATTACTCTCCTCTCCCTCTCAGTACTATTATATTTGTCTTTAGAATAAAGTACTGATAATTATTTCCCCTGTTTCTACATTTTACTTGAAGGTGACCATTACCAATCTTATTTCAGTTTTCTGTATTAACTAAAAGTAAAATTCAATTATACAACATTTGTCCCATGTCAAAATCTCCACATCCACACATGAGTTTAACAGAAAATGCATTGGACCTGGAGCACATACTTTAATTACAAGGATCTGTTTGAACACTGAATAAATGTCAAGAACAGGGGTTCAAAAGCCAGGTAAGGCAGGATGAAGTTAAAGTATTCTCTGCTATGATCATAAGCATATATTTTTAAATCTTTATTATTTTGGCAATTATTTTATACAAATTATTCAGTAACAAATCTGTATTAAACATTGGAGGATTTGATAATATGTAAGCAGTGCATAATACATCTTATACCCTAATTTAGAATAGACTAACAAGAAAACAGCATGGTAAATATTTTTGGCTCTTTGGGCATTTGTTCCTGTCAGCACTACTTAACTCTGGTGCTAGAGGGCAAAGACAGCCTTAAACAATGTGTAATGGGACAGACATGAATTTGTTCCCATAAGACATCATTTACAAAACAGCAATAGGATGAACTTTGCCTGCAGATGATAATTTTCAACCCCCTACTCTAGTTGACAGATAAGCACTCACATGCAAGATGAAGAATTCCACAGAGGTACACTGTGGTGAATGCTACAATGTGTTCGATCTCTGGGAATGCAAGGTCAAGAGACAGATTTTTTGACTGAGTGAACTAGAGGAAACTTCGCAGAAAAGTTGAGATATCAAATGGATACTGGAAATTGAATATGACCTCAGTAAGAATGAAGAGGAGGGAATTTCAAAAAGAGGGAACAACTTGAAAGAAGACAAAAGGTTTAACGGCATAGGACTTGTTCAATGAGTCAGTAGTAGATCACTGTGAGTGGAATTGACAGAGACACCAGAGTATACATTAGTAGGAGACAGCCATGCTTCCCATGTGTAGACTAGGGATTTCTTTCTTATCATCATCACAAAAACAGTATTTCTCCCTAAGAGATACCTGGTTCAACTGTATCATCCCTGATACTTATGAAGTTAGATTCCAGAACCAGTAGAAATTCTAATTCAGTAAATCTGTGTTAGGACATAGAAATTTCCTTTTGAAAGACTGCTGTGATTCTGAGGTACACTATTATCAGAGAAACACTGATATACATGGTTAGTTAAAACATCTCTAAATGCATTTCCTTAATAATTTAAGGCAGGCTGAATATTTATAAAAATTAAAACATGCTAAGCACTTATGACAGGCTGAGCAGGCTTAGAATTATATTGGGAACATCCTGTGCTCTTTAAGGAAAGAGTCACAGAAACCAGGTATTCCATGTTCAATGTGTTTTAAGTAGCTCCCCCTCATCACGGAATAGGCACATGTTCAGGTATCACCTCAGTGATAGGTGCTTGGATTTCTTTTGTTTACTCTTCCAGGCTTCCTCTCTCTCATACAAAATACGGCCTTTGTGTATTATCACTTCTCTATCTTCATATTTTCTTGATCAAATCAATTTTCCTGAGCTGGGTGTGTGGCACATGCATTTAATCCCAGTACTCAAGAGGCAGAGGTAGGAGGATCTCTGTAAGTTTGAGGCCATGCTGGCACTACAGAATGAGTTCTAGGTTAGTACTCTGGGCTAGATCGAGAACTTACTTCAAAAAAAAAAAAAAAAAAGAAAAACCAATTTTCCAGTAAAACTGCATATTACATATTTCCTTCTTGAGGCATAACAACCAAGTTTACATGGCAGATAGTCTTTATCAATAATAAAGACCAGCCAACTGAAAGCTGGAAAAAGCTGCACTGCATGAAGCCGTATGGGAGACAGAAGTCATCAGCAGTGAAAACAGTGGACACCTAATACTCAAGTTTGGCCATACAGGCCCAACGACTGAACGGGTGCAATAGTGGCATGTCTACTCTTGGGGTAACTAACTGCTCCATAATTGGACTGAAGGCCCTCTCTATGGGAGTGAATGCATACCTGGTACTGAAAAACCTAAGCAAAAGCCTATGGCAGGTGAGGTCATGAGCCTTAGGGGTATAAAGCCTGCTCTTGTCTGACTGAATATATATATTATTCCCACCAAGCTGCCCTGGGGGCACTACACTTAATGTTCATGTTCACATATTAATGCTACTCTCACTTCTGGTTAGAGAAGCTTCTCTTTTCAGATGGCGATGACCACTGGGATCACCAAAAGGCAACATAGTGCTGAGAAGAAGGGATAGAGGAGTGCCCAGCACTGGAACACCTTTGTCACACCCTCCAAGGCTCAGGGACCATTGCGGAAGAGGGGGAGGATAGAATGGAAGAGCCAAAGGAAGGTTATGACTTCTTACAATGTAACTGCCCAGAGAGAAATTGGCCTCGATATCCATGACCTTGCAGTGCCTAGCAATACCTTTGCAAGACCCTCAAAATAGAAGAGAAAGATGATGACATCAAATTAAAAGAAAGACTAATGGAGAGAGGGAGGGGATATGATGGAGATTGGTGTTCTAAAGTGGAATGGGGGGAGGGGAGGGGAAGGAAATATCATATTTTTTGTATGTAAATATAGAAGGTGTCAATAAAATAAGTAAAAAAATAATAAAGTAAGTCTTTATCAATAATAAAAATTCATAAAAAGATTAGGCTAATTATAATTTCTTCATTTAATATGGTTAATTAGGGCTAGAGATATAGGTTGGAGGTTAAGGTGCTTGCCTAAGAAGCCTAAGGATCCAGGTTCGAATCCCCAGTACCCACATAATCCAGATGCACAATATGGAGAATATGTCTGCAGTTCATTGTTATTGGCTAGAAACCCTAGCATGCCTGATCACTATCTTTCATCTGCCTCTCCCCCTCTATCACTTGCCTCTCTCTCAAATAAATAAATAAATAATTATTTTTTTTAAGTATGGCTAATTATTTGAAGACATCTCTACTCAACAAAATTACATCCAATTCTTTAAACCATCAACAACAAAAAAAAAAAAAAAAAAAGAAAAAGAAGAAGAAGAGAAGAAGAAGAAGAAAAAGAATTGTGTGCTTCTAGCCCTCTCCCTGTAAAGGAATTGTCTTGGGGCCAAGTGCTTTCCAAGTTGATTCATTTTTCCTGCAATGCAATTACCTACATTAACAGTTTTATTTTCCCTATTCAGGAAGATATCCTATAAAACAATTTTCATTTTCATCATTTTAAGCATCTAAGATATTCAGTATTTTAAACATCTAAAACATTTGTAGACCACAATTTCTTTGTTGTGATCATTTTAGGGCCAAGGTTTTATGGAACGTGATCTGCATTGGATTTGTCAGCATCTATAACTGTAGTTCTAAATTTGAAAGTCTCCTTAAATGGACTGAACTTTGCATAGATCTATTCATATGAGAACCTTCTCAAAGGCTGTGCATGGAAAATATTCAAAACTGTCAATAGGGCAAAAGTGAAAATGTTCCCTTAAAATTGTATTTGGTCTATAGGATTTTTTTTCAAGCAAATTGAAGCAATTCATTTACAATATAATAGAATGTAAAGCAGATTCAGGAGAACATGAGAGTTGATGAATCGAACATGTGGACAGATAAGCTCCAAAGTGAGAACTGCAGAGTTCTAGTAGCCTAATTGCCATGTCTTTTCAGGGAAATATAGGAGAAAAATACTAAACCCTGT
Source organism: Orientallactaga sibirica (assembly GCA_036365145.1). NCBI lineage: Eukaryota > Metazoa > Chordata > Mammalia > Rodentia > Dipodidae > Orientallactaga > Orientallactaga sibirica. The sequence continues at coordinate 25,492,863 of JAEOAD010000006.1, forward strand.
GGAAAAAGAAATGATACTCAAATTTTTAGAAACTGAATCATTTCCAAAGTCAGAGCTTAGCTCTTGAGAACATGAGTCTTAATTATGTTTGCTTGCATTCAGACACTCCAGAAACCTCCCAAATATGTCAGTGAGCTTCAGAGCAAGAGCCCAAAGGGATGGTGCATATGGAAGTTTTAACAAGCAGCTTTCCTAGGAATTGGCAGGATGGGAGACAAAGAGACAAGAAGGAAGTTCTTTGCACTATTTGTCAATTTCCTTGTTGTAAGCACTGCTAAAAGAGATGCACTTAGACATGCATGTGATGTCACTCAAAGGAAGAGTGGGGAAGAAATGCTAGTTCTTGTACAAACTGCGTCCTATCCATCTTCAGGAATAAATAAATACATCAAGTATAATACATAATTCAGCATGAACAAATAAATATGGAAGATAAAGGTTACAGTGTAGAACCAGCAAAGCACAAGTCTAACTTTACAGGATTTCCACTGTTTTCAGCTTGTATTCATGAACATAGCAGCACATGGGGATTCTACGAAGTATCAGTGAATCAAATAGGATGATAACATTTGAATTTTTTCCTCTAGATTATATATAGATAGATAGATACTATACATAATAGATAGATAAAATGAAATGTATGAGTGAAAATCTACCCTTTAGTTTAATAAATCAGTTTTAGTTTTTCTGAAGTCACTTATATCAAAGAAGAATGGTGTAGTCATGAGAAAAAGTACAAATCATAAATCAGAAAAACATATTTGAGTGCTGAGTTTGTTAACTATGCTTTGTGTAAGCTTTGTATAAAGCTAAATCCAATTCTGTTATGACAAAGTAAATAAAGTGGTTGGCATGCGGAGCTCATATGAAGGAGTGTGGGGATTAGTGGGAGATCAGGCTATGTATGGAAGAAACCTTGGCTCCAGGACAAATACACAGTATGTGAAAGTCATTTCTTTCTCCCATTCTTAGATGACTATTTATTTAAAAAACCTAACAATGCCTACTGAAAATAATACTGTGAAGAACAAAATGAAATCAAACATCAGTCAGCTTAATTCTTTTTGAGTTCTGATCATGGGAGGAGCATAGAACCAGGGTGAAAATACAAAACAGATGTCTGCTACAGAATTGGGAGAACTACCAACGGAAGACTTCCACATACTATGATTACACTCCCAAGGGATCACGCAAGTCTCTGGAACCAATTTCAATGCATAAGACTACAATAGTTATCAATATTAAAGTAAGTTTTAGTTGTTTTCCTATCAAATTATAACTTATCCTTACCATCTACCCTTTGTTGTCAAATGAATAGCCTCAAGATACGGTATGCCTGTGATTAATGAAAGCCAAGTATGTAATAACAATTTTTAATGCTGAGAGAGATAACTGCATGTAGCATGCCTTGACTCATGTGATTGTCCTCACACCTCTAATGTGACTTAGAGTGTATTAATCTTATTTTACACAACAGAATATGCATACTTTGAGAGCTTATTTCCCAAAGCTTACAAAACTGGAAGTTTCAGAAAAGAATTAACTTAGATCTATTTACAGAACATTCTAGACATTTGCTTTATTTTTATAGAAGACACTCTAAGAGTGTGAACGTGTTTTTTTTTTCCCCCATATCCCAAAGTGGTTCAGTCCTAAACAAATTATCAAATTTTATAATCTATCCCCTAACTTTTTGTCATCTTATGAACCCTCTGACCCCATTCCACTTTACCTTCATCACACACACATTTAAACTGAAAGTGTCTTCAAAATAATTTTTCACCATATCATTTTTATTGTGGCACACATACCTTTCTTCCAAGCTGTGATTTTCTATTTGCTCAGTATTTTTAATTATTTGCCAGCTTGGTGATTAAGTAAAATAAATAGATAATCCTAGGAGTGGTGAGCGCACACCTGCACACAAGCATTCCACTACCACCATATGGTGATAAACCTGTCATATATACTGACTCATAATACTGCCTGGGATTTGAGAACACTGAAAAACAGGACTTGTGCAACATATTTTTCTTTTTTTTTCTTGAATAACTGACTCATGATGTGTACATGTTAGTTCTTTTGTGATTTCACCTTTTGGAATTAAAATATTGCCAGTGCTATTAACAGACGATGCTGATAAATGCTCAACAAATTTTGAAAATAATTTATGATTGGTGATTTCTTTTTCAGATCCTAAAGATTACATCAGACACTGGAATCTAAAGTCCAAAATAAAACCAAGAAAATGGACTAGTTTACAGAAAGTCCCAGTTAGTAATTTGTATTATGTAGGTAAGAATTTTGTTACACAGAGTTTAGATTTTATATTGTCAAATACATTCCTTTCAAACAGGTTATTTACTGTTCTGTTAGCAAATGAAAAATATTTCATCGTATTTATGTATAAAACACATGTTTAAATGTATGATATATGTCAATATGTAAATAAATTAATAGTAAAAGTTTTTTTTTTTTTTTTGGAGAGAGACACAGAGAGAGACAGAGAGAGTAAGAGGAAGACAGATAGAGATGGGTGCGCCAGCAGCCTCTCAGCGGCTGCAAACGAATCCAGATGCATATGCCCCCTTGTGGTCAAGTGTGGCATTGCACCCTTGTGTCACTTTGCATCTGGCTAAACATGGGACCTGGAGATTGGAACTGCTGGAGATTGGAACCGGCGTTCTTAGACTTAGAAGGCAGGCGCATTAACCACTAAGCCATCTCTCCAGCCCCAATAGTAAAAGTTTTAATTAAATCATATTTTGATAATAAACCTATTAATATTTATGTCATATAGATTTATTAATAAATATTGTAATCACTTTCAAATTATAATAAGATAAGAGATATTAATTTAAAGTTCATATTTCATTGAGATAAAATGGATTTTCATATATGTGTATGAGGTGTGCATGTATGTGTATGCACTTTCATATGTATAGGCATATATGTGTGTGGGTGTGCACATAGGGTGTGTTCATGTGGAGAAGAAGTCAAACTTGACAACCAGTGTTTTCCTTGATTATTCTACCTTATGTATGAAGAAGGGTCTCTCACTTGAACTCAGATCTCACCAATTTAGCTAATATAGGTAGCAAGCTTTCCCTGGCAATCCAGTCTCCATCTCCAGAGCACTGGGATTATAAGAGGTCTACCGTGCCCACCTGGTATTTCCATGGGTGCTAGGGATTTGAACTCATTTCTTCACATTTGCACAGCAAACACTTTATACACTGAACTAGTATTCAGCTCAAAACAATAGACTTATAACTTGGATTTCAAATAGATTGATGAATAACTGAAAAGACAAAAATTACTTTTTGTTATTCTTGGAGTGTTCACTCTAAAGATAAATGCTAGATGGGGGGAGGGCTATGATATAGGAACAAAGAGAAGGACACCTATTAGAAAAAAGAAAAAAACAGCAATAGAAGAATCAGGATGGTTAGTCAAAGCATAAGTAAAGTTTGCTGGACAAAAGAAAAGTGTTAAGATAGAGTCAAGAACTTTTTTTTTTTTTTTTTTTTTGAGACAGAGAGGGAGGGGGGAGAGAAAGACTGGGAACACCGGGGTCTCTTGCCATTGCAAACAAACTCCAGATGCATGTACCACCTTGTGCATCTGGCTTACATGGGACCTGGAGAATCAAACCTGGATTCTTGGGCTTCACAGGCAAGCCCCTTAACTGCTAAGCCATCTCTCCAGCCCAGGATACAGTCAAGAACTTTTTGTTTGGTTCAGAAAGCAGTGGATAATCTGACAGAAAATGACAAAAGTGAGCACAGACCAAGAACTTGTAGACAAAAGAGAGCCAGTTGTCAGCCTTGTTTCCATCAAAGTGTCACACCTTAGGCCATTCCTAATTAGTCCACAAACCTGAGTTTGATTTGAAAGAAAAGGCTGAGCAGTAAAAAAAAAAAAAAAAAAAAAAAAAAAAAAAAAAAATGCTGATACAAAGTATAACCTCCCACTATTTTGTTACAAGTCATGCTGAGTAATCTTTAAAAAAAAAAAAAAAAAAAAAAAAAAAGTTTTGCTTTCAGTATCTGAATGTCAAAGGGGCATTTAAGCATATACAACAATAAAATGACCAAAATCAGTAAGCTCTCCAAATGCATTATTAAAAAAAAAAAAAAATTCCCCAGTAACAAACCCATCACTATTTCACAAAGTTGATTTTAAAACATTAAACTTAGGACACTTAAAATTAAGAATGGCGAGCTGGGCGTGGTGGCACATGCCTTTAATCCCAGCACTCAGGAGGCAGAGGTAGGAGAATCGCCATGAGTTCGAGGCCACCCTGAGACTACATAGTGAATTCCAGGTCAGTCTGAGCTAAAGTTAGACCCTACCAAAAAAAAAAAAAAATTAAATTAAATTAAAAATGGCAAGCTACTTCCTCAGAAGTTAATGTTCATAATTGCTGTTCCTATATGTAATGGTATGAATGTCAAATATCCCTTTCAGCCTGAGGTATTTTTAATACTTGGACCCTAGCTGGTGATAATTTGGGAGGTGGAGTCTTGCTGGAAGAGATTGATGCTTGAGAAGGGCCTTGAAGTTTTATAATCCACGCCCCCATTTCCAGAGGTAGCTCACTCTCCTGCCCCTTCCTGCCTTGCCTTCCTCCAGCCAAAATGAAGTTTTCCTAGGAGTCTGTTAGCTAACATAAAACCTTTCCTCCCATGAGCTTCTTCTGGTCAGAAGTTTTGACCCAGCAGCAAGAAGACAATTGCTACACTGTATTAGTCTGCTTTCAATCCTATGACAATATATTCAGGAATCTCAGCTTGAGGGAGGAATGATGGCTTACAGACCCAGAGATTTCAGTGCATGTTCATGTAGCTCTATTGTGTCTGAGTCGTGATGAGGCAAAGCATCACAGTTGGAAGCATTTAGTTGGGTGTATTCACTTGACAGAGGCCAAGACCAGAGCAAGTGTAAGATGTAGGGGACAAGGGAAAAGATATATTCTCCAGAGGTGTGTCCAACAACCATCTCCTTTCTACTAGGTTCAACTAAGTCCACATCATCTCTCAATAACCCGTCATTTGTTGAACTCATCAGTAAGTCAAACCACTGATAAATGAAGCGCCTTCATAATTCAACCACTTCCCAGAAAGCCTCACTTATGAAAACACTGAAAGGGGGACCAAGCCTTTAATGCCTGAACTGTAGGTATTTTACAGCCTAACTATACCAGTTGAGATTAACATGGTTAGAAGTTGAAGGCAGTTCTTATCTAAGTCACTAGGAAAGGGCACAATTCATTCAGCTTTTCTAAACAACACAAAGCCATAACTTGGTAAGTTGCCCTTCCATCATTTGCCTTGTTGGTCATTAACTTATCCATTCTAAGTCTCCCATGCTGTGATTTTATCTTTTTGTCTACCTCTGTCCCCTTTATACAAATCTGTTTCATCATACTGGAGGAATAAAAAATGCTAGAGGCAAAATTGACATTTATATTCTAGTGTTAGAAGAAAAGCTATTAAAATTCAAAAAGTGAGTTTAAAATGAATGTGAAATCGTAGATATTGAAATGCCTGTGGTATAGATCAAGAAAAAAAATGCTAATATCACTGTGTCTTTTGCCTTATCACTCACAGTCACCAAAAATTGCTGCCTATTTATGTATGAAAGTCTTTTAATTCTTACTTTTAAGAATATTTACCCTGGAGTTGTCTTTTGTTTCCATAACCCAACATATCAAGCCAACAACAGATAGAATATTTAACACAGAGTCATATTAAAACTTTGGCTTCCTAGAAAAATATTATTCCCTAAAAGAGACCCAATACAAATTCTACCTGATTAGGTTAGCTATCACCTCATTCTCAGAACTTCAGGCTCAAGAAATGTTCATGCATACTAAACTTATTCCTTGAGTAACTGTGCTGATATAGATTAGGTAGATTTTGAAATCCTGAATATGAATGAGTGAGTCAAAATGTCTATAAAAATGAAAAGAGAACTAGACAAGTAATTATTCCTGAAGAGATGGCCTAACAGCAGACCCAGCAGCCAAGTCAAATTCATTTTTCTGTGGCTAAAATTTCATTAGCTGTGTTGTATTGGCTCAATCTCCAGAGAAAAAGCAGACACTGGCAAGGGGACAGTCATGGAGAAATTCAAGGTGGTATACTGTCATAGGTTTTAGAAAATGAACCTGTATCCAATTTCATTTTGAATTAATAGTTGTTATTTTATAATCAATATTTGTTGATTTTATAAAATCTAATTTCTCTACTGTGAACTAGCTGTAAATATTCATACAGAATAGAATTTACTTGTGTTTTAAAATGTACTATAACAGAGGGACTGAAATTAAAGTTTGTAGGCATTCTGGGAGGGAAAAGAAGTGTTATAATTACTGAAAGAGGAAATAGAAAATAAAAAGAATCAGGTCACATTCTTGGTGGAAGGAAAGAAATAAGGTCTTGTGTTCTGAATGCAGGACATAAAAGGATAAAGATAGCACCCACTGCCCTCATTCCCTGAGACTGTGACTCGCAAGAAGATTCTTGGCTTAGGTTGACAACCAAAATATAGGCAGACCCATAATGGAGACTTATTTGGGACACTTTCACAGTAGATTCTATAGAAGAACTGGAAGGAAAAAAAATGAGAATAAGTTCCTCAAAATAAAATTGCTATGATTCATGGCTAGGGCTCATGCATGCATACCTCTGCACATTCAGTTTCCCTGAAGACCATCCACCTGAAACTAAAGAAATGATGGGAAATGCTGGACTAATAGCAATAGTCAAGTCTGAGGCTCTGAAACTAGGTTGGAGCCAAAGTGCTCTTGAACCATCAGTAGTTTCTACAAAGGAGCAACCATGAAGGCCAGTGCGTGGTTGGACCATGCAACTGTAGGGGTGGCACAGTGATATTGTTTCCAGGTCAAGGGCCTACTAGCAGGAGGAAAGAAGGGCTTCCGCAAAAAATATTACAAAATAGTATGGATTATATACAAGAGCTTTCTCTTCTTTTAAATACACAGCAGAAAGAGCTGGAAAGAAGGACCTGGTAAATTCAAATAACAGATGCCACAAGTCAGTACAAAATGCCTAAGTAAACACAAAATGGCAGGAGAAGGAGATGGGTCCTGCCCAGAGCAAGGATTTCATTAGAACAGTTGGTGGGGGGGTGCGCAGTCAGAGTGAGTCAGAGGTACAGGAAATGGTCACCCATAATATTAGCTTAGGAGCTGGAGTACTTAATATTATTCCAAAGGAATTAGAGGAAAGAGTGAAATTTCTATGACTCTTCCAATAATAGCGCAATTGAAGATTATATTCTAATCACCTTATTCAATAAAACCAAACCATAAGAAAACGACGACAAACATGAAACTGAGGAGATGGCTCTACTGTTAAATGTGCCTGCTGGCAAGGTCTGCCAAACTAGGTTTAATTCTCCAGTCATCCACATAAAGCCAGACAGTGCAGCATCAAGAGACCTTGGCACTCTCTCCCCCTGCCCTCTCTCACACACACACATACACACACACACACACTCACACACACCCAAAAATAAACGAAATAAAAAAACATTACTTATATCTCTGTCATACGCTGTTCCTAACTTTTCTTGCAGACACTTGCAATCTCCTGTTGATGGAGCTGTCTGCAGCATGATAAAAGGACCTAGACCACCTAGGTTCGAAAGTGCCCTCTGCTGACTATTACCTATTGGACTTCTGAGTGCTATTCTGCCAATGGTGTTTCTGTAGTTTTATTGTCTAGAAAAAAATGTAGATAACAAGATAATTGTGAGAAGTGTAACATTAAGTAATACTCAGTAATTTTTCAATGTGTACTAACACATAGAAGCTATCATTGAAGTACCACTGTCATTATATAAATGTAAGATTTAGCCAGGTATAGTAACCGGTAATTGTAATTAGTCAAGAGGCTGAAGAAAGATGATCTTAAGTCCCAGGCCAGCATGGGTTACATAACAAATGCAGGCCCAGTTTGGGAAATACACTGAAACCCTGTATCAAAGAAGGAATAAAATGGAGCTGGGAAGATGGCTCAGTGGTTAAAGGCACTTGCTTGAAAAGCCTGCTGGTGTGGGTTCACTTCTCCAGTAGCCACATAAAACCAAATGCACAATGGAGCATGTATCTGGAATTCATTTGCAGTGTCAGGAAATTCTAGCAATGCAATATTCATCCACCCATTCATTCTTTCATTCATTCTCTCTCTCAAATTCTCAAATAAATAAATAAAAATATTTTCAAAAACACTAAAATTAAAGACACACTAAGCATGTTGGTTTCAGCTTCTTAAAAAAAAATCAAAGGAAATTATGATTTACCAAACAGAAATCCATCAATTTAAAACAGAAATACTATATTTGGATCATTTCTATAAGCAAGAACTTCCTTTGTTATACATAACTTGATAAAAATAGTGTACCTCTGTTTAATAATATAAGGGTCTCAGTACTTCATGGAAATTATATTCCTTCCTGGAAAAAAAAAAAGCATCCCCACTCTTTGGAGGAAACAGTGTCTTACTTCTCTCCCCACCACCACCTTCTATCCAACCACACTGAGAACACCACACCTCCAGCTGAATTATACACACATTTTAAACAGTGAAAGTTTGTGAAGCTCAATAAATCTAATGAAAACCCCTCGTTTACACCAACAAATTCATTAGTGGGAGAAACATGCACTTATTATTCAAGCAATCTTATTGTTATGCAAAATTATTTTCTTCAGTATGATGCATTATAAGGGATGAAAGCAACATGTCATATAATTATTATAATTTTTCCAAAGTTAAGTTAATTTAAAATAGTGCAATGGACCTTAATACACAATTTATTCCATGTAAAACACATTAGATTATGATTAGTATGCAGGACTCCATCTCAACTGGAAAAGAAAGAAATCGCTGTGACCAATGGAAATGTTATTTGCTATTAACTAGCTGAAACAGCAGCAGGTCCAGAGTATCTGCATCTCATTTTGGATTTAATTATTGCAATAACATCTCATTTGCTTCAAGGTATTACAATTATCTCCTGTTTTAAATTGAAAGGTATTTTAGAATGAATGTACTTAATGAAGCAAAAGGTTCAAAATGTCTGCAGCATTGATCTTTAAAGTAGAACAACCTACGTTTTAAACAAATCCTCATCTAGAGAGTGCATGTAAAAGACATTTTCTTTCATCCAAATACCAAAATATGTGCCAGTGAATAAGCTACAATGATTTCAATCTGACTGCAATGCTATTAAGTAAAAAAAAAAAAAAGCTGAAAAATATCAGGTACACATTGGAAATAGGCTTTGACATTAATCTGACTCTTAAAGCTCATTTTCAGAATTTCATAAGATATATTTGTTAGTATGAAATATTCACTTAATTTTCCATATGAAATAAGTACTTATGCACAGAGACATTGCCTCTTCCCAATAACTGATGGTTACCCCCACAATGCATGACCCACATTCACCAACGAGGAGAGTCCCTTCAGATGGGGGAGGACAGGGAAGAGGCTAATGATGGTACCAGCATGACTGTATACACACTAGCTACATAACTAATAAAAAAATAATAAAAATGAAATCAAATGAAGTTTCAAATCTTATATGTACCAAAATATGATCTTCCTCCTAATTAATTGGAATAACTCAAAATATTTCTACATATTTAGCACAATTGCCAGATGTTAAAGTATTTGAAAGTACAGCTCTAATTAGATGCACCTTTGATTTTTGGTTTCTAAAAAAGCAACTATCTGACATTCTCCAAACATGTGTCAACTTTACAGGTTTTATATACTGGTGAGCTTAACCCTTTAGATATTGCCCTGGAGAATGCTATTTCCTTAGGTAGGGTCTATTATCTGAGTATAGGAAACAGATGTTCTCAAAGACACACATTAACTCAGATACGAGGCATAGGTAGCACAGGGTATAGAACCTATGATAATGTTAGGAGACCATTACATATTTTATTTTCTCAGGCTGGAGATATGGGTTAGTGGTTATGGCACTTGCCTGCAAAGCCAAAGGACCTAGATTCTATTCCCAGGGATCCATGTAAGAAATAAGCCATATGCACAAAGTGGCACATGTGTATGGACTTCATTTGCAGTGTCTGAAGGCCCTGGGTGCCCATTTTGTCTCTCTTTCTCTCTCCCTTTCTCTCTGTCTCAAATAAATAAATGACAATTTTTAAATATTGTAATTTCTTTAAAAATAAGGTTTAAAATGAATTGGATTTAACATGGGTTAGATTTTTCTTTAAAATAATGTAGTAGTTACCAAACAATGGTATTTTTTTTCAAATTTTAATGCTTATTTTATATTTTCCTTTTTATTTACAAAAGATAGAGATAAAATGTACCTGTCTATATATGGGTACTGGGGAATCGGACCCCTGAACAGCAGGCATTGCAAGCAAGTAACTTTAGCTGCTGAGCCATCTTCCCAGCCAACTAATCTTATTTTTTTTAATGGAAAAAGGAGGTCACATAGTCAAAATTGTTTTTGTCCCATAAAGATGTAATGCTTTCCTCTGCAAAATGAGTTTGTTACATGAAAAGTTTATAGGTCCTAAGTACAGAAGTTACCATCGCACTTCATAGTTACTAGAAACTTGGGCTGGAGAGATGGCTTAGCGGTTAAGGTGCCTACCTGCCAAGCCTAAGAATGCCCATTCAGTTCTCCAGGTCCCACATTTAGCCAGGTGTAAAGTGACACAAGGGTGCAATGCTTCCCTTGACCACAAGGGGGCGCATGTGTCTGGAGTTTGTTCACAGCGGCTTAGAGGCTGCTGGCACACCCATTCTGTCTCTCTCTCTGACTCTCTCAAAAAAAAAAAAAAAAAAGAATGACTACAAACTTCAAGACAGTCTTTTTTTTATTTTTCAATCACAATCTGCAGACACCCATGTACACCCATGGCTGTGCCAGCCCTCTTCACTAGTACTAACTATAGACTACTCACTCAGATGATATTGAACTGACAAATTTTTAAAAACTGTGTGTGTGTGTGTGTGTGTGTGTGTGTGTGTGTGTGTGTGTGTAGGCTTATCAGGAATTCTTGCCTCTACAAGTGAAGGCACATCCAGCTTTGCATGAGTGATTGAAGAATTGAACCCAGATAGGCAGACTTTGCAATCAAAGGTTCTTAACTGCTGGGCCATCTCCCCAGCCCCTGAGTTGACAGATTTGATTTGAATATAAGCAAAGATTATTTCTTAACAATTTACAAGTGTAATAATTTGTCTACCCTCAAATATACAGGAGTCTATATTTTAATATTATGTAATTTAATTGTATTATATTAATTGAGCTTGTTAAATGAAACAACTGTACATGGGTAAAGATAAACTTCATTTTTCACTGAGCATATTTTATACCCTAATACAATGTATGTATTTCAAATAATTTACCATTTGGATACACACACATGAATGTGTGTTTATGATTGTATGATACTGTGTAGAGGATACTTACCTAAAATAATTTCTTAAACCACTGAGATAAATCATGCTGTGTTGATGGGAAGTAACATCTACACAATACAGTCAAGACCAAAGCGTGTGATTTAAATTCTATTTCATTTTAAACCCTGCTTTAATACAAACATTCTAATCTGAGGAAATAGTGACTAACCTGGTACATGAGATAAACAGATTAGTTTGACAGGTAAGAGAAGCAAGAGCAAGCCAGAGAACGCATACAATCAATAGATCAATGACATGATTCAAACATAACAGTTCAAAACGATTGCATACTTATGCCTTCCAATTCCTAAATGCATGTGTAACCTTTAAATACTTTCAGTATTTCCATAAGATCTTTGATTAAAACAAATATATACTACTAACACAATTATAGAAGAATTATATTAAATAAGTTCCCACAGAATTAATTATGTTTGTAATAAACCTAAATTGATGAGCAACTTTCTTATGGTTTGAGGGCTATTTTTATTTAAATTTAAGACAAAATTATACCTTCTAGGATAGGATTTTATCTTCAAAGGGAAATTCAAACATTCCTTTTTAAAGGGAGAATTTTGGCTATAAAGTTAGATTATATGACAAGAATATTGAGTACTGGGCTGGATATAGGACTTATCAGTTAAGGCTATTGCCTGCAAAGCCTGAGGAACCATGTTGAACTCTCCAGATCCCACATAAGCACAAAGATGAGACAAGCACAAGGTCACACATGCCCAATAGGTGGCAAAATCATCTGGATGCACAAGCATCAATTTCAGTGGCTGAGGCCTTAGCATGCCAATTGTGTATCTGTCTCACTCTCACTCTCTCTAAAAAACAAGAATATTGAGTACTAATTTATCAAACTAAAGCATGAAAGCATAGTTGTCAAATAAATTTCTAAATTATATATATATATATATATATATATATATATAACATACAATTTACAAGCACAGAGAAAAAGACGGAGATGAAGAAAGAGAATGGGTGTGCCAGGACCTCTTGCCTCTGCCTACGAACTCCAGGTACATGTGCCAGTTTGTGCATCTGGCTTTACGTGGGTACTAGGGAATCAAACCCAGGCCATCAGGCTTTGCAAGCAAGCACCACAGCTGCTGAACCATCTCTCCAGTGCCCTGTTTATTCAACTTTAACTGTGCATTTTTGGGATTTGTTTGTTGGCTTGCTTGATTTGGGAGGAACCTACCTACTATCCTGTTTGTATTTTTTTCTTCTATATGTATTTATTCTTCTTTTGAAGTGAAACAATTTTGTTCTCATGAGTGCAATCAGAAGTTAAAATGTCAGGTTACTGTAACATGACACTGTGAACTCTGGCCTCAATAGATTTATACTATAAAAGTTATTGATAGAAAGATTAAGAAAGATTAAAAAAATAAAAAAACAGTGAAAAGCTTTAAAGTAGGTGGATCCAGATTTTATGCTGTTAAAAATAGCTACTTCCTAGAGCATGCTGTTCCCTTCTCAACTTTAATGAACTCTTAAAAGCTCACTTGAGGATGATAATCAGTTTGGCATTATTCTCTAAGTGCCCTATGTCCAAAAAAAAAAAAAAAAAAAAAAAAAAAAAAAAACCCTGAGTAAAACTTTTAAACAACAGAAAAATAATATGTGAGGTTAGCAACTTCTTCCTTCATTTTACTATTGACATTTTACGATACATGTATATTAATATCTAAGTGTCATTAATTGTCCAACCACCTATTAACTCATCTTATTTTTATGGATTTTATATAAATTAGCAAGACTGAATTTCTAATATTCTAAATTTAAAATATTTCCCAAAGTTCCTAGATTTCACTTGTACTCTGAAATTATGAAGTGACTGAAAAGAAAGTAAATTATAACTACACATACATGAATTTGAGAAATAATGTCAAACCCTACATTTTGTATATTTCAGTTAAGTTTACTAGCAGAGGCTTATCAGGGAAACAAACTACTAACAGTGATTTCAAGAAAACAGTTACCACCATAAGAGAGTAATATTTTCCCCAATGGTTGATTGGACATTTTCTCACTTTTATATCTACTCTCATTGATGAGACGGAACTTTAACAGGGCCTTAACTTTTGGAAGTGATTGGTGTGAGAATCTCTCTGCTATCATGGGCCTTGACCCCCAATAATGCCCTCTGGTGCATTACTCAGCAGAAAGACTGAGCCCAGAAGCAGGGACTTGCTGGCACTCAGGTTATTAGTCCAGAAGTGATTTGATAATGTGAATGAAGGCAGTCAAAGACTATTTAAACTTCAATTATGCAGGCAAAGAAACAATTTACCAATCCTGCCAAATAAAACTATGACTGTCATTATATATATTTGTTCCTCCTAGTTGAAGTCAACTGTCCAAAACAAAAATCAATAAATACTCTTTCCGCCCCTCTTCTGCAAAACATTGCCTCTCCCCCACATAATGCATGAACCACAATACCCATGGGGTTGACGTGCATTGCCAATAAGGAAGTCTTCTTCAGAAAAGAGGCAGGGAGGAGGGAAACATGTGTTGTTTACTTACTAAATATGTCCATATCTACTAAAAAAACAGATGTCAAAAAAACACTGCTGGAAAAATTACACTTAGGTAACATGTTTAAAAAGAATATATTAGCAATTATATTACTCCCATATATCAATATTAAAAATAAAATTGTTTTAGGTAAAAAAAATCAATAAACATTAATCAAACCACACATCGTGGACTGGAGATATGGCACAGCAATTAAGGTGCTTGCTGGTCAAACCTGAGGACTGGGTTCTATTCCCCAGTACCCATGTAAAGCCAGATGTACAAGGTGGCACATGCCTCTGGAGTTCATTTACAGTGTGTGGAGACCCTGGTATTCTCATTCTGTCTCTCTCTTTCTCTCTATCCATCTACCTATATATCTGCCTCTTTCCTCTTTCTCTCATTCTCCCATGAATAAATAAATAAATAAATAAATAAATAAATAAATAAATAAATAAAGTATCAAATATACCTCACACCATGAATACAATTTTGATTTTTAAGAGTGATTGGATGACAGACAATTGTGAACAATGAGTCTCCTGGTACCATGTAGCTGCAAAGTTTGAGCTGTGAATTTTCTGATTTCATTTTTTTGAGAGAGAATAGAAATAAGAAAGAATTAAGAACAGTTATCAAAGCAAGGAGAAAAATTAACCTTCTTTGTTCCTGCTGTTCTCTAAGCCAACACTTAAAATGAATTCTGAATGAAGATGTGATAAAAAATGGACAATTAAACTAAAAATGCTTTAATGAAGATGTTCCACTAGTACAACATGAGAATTGTAGTTACAAATAGCTTGAAAATATTTGCTTATTTTCCTTTCTAATTGAACTATATTGATATATATCTAGTTTAGAGGGTGAATGAAAACCTTTGGCCTTACTGACAGCTCAAATCAATTGGCATGACTAGAGCAAGAAGCCTTAGAATATGGATCTCCACTTGGGCCAGGTGGGGAGACAGCCTGGATTAACAACCCCTCGGTGTTATTAGGAAGTATGGAAGGAATTATCAGAGCCATGTTTACTCTATCTGAAATTCTGTTTGTCACTGGCTGAGAAAACTTTAGGCAATGTAATTTATTCCTTGGTTTCAATACTATTTTCATCATTGTAAGATATAGTCAAGAGTTATTTGCTTGCTAAAAAAAATAAATGTCAGATTAATAGAGATAGCTTTCATTTGGTATCAAAAAGTCTTTGAAATGTGCTTCATAATTGAAAATACATGTATTCTCACTTCAGCACAATATCAAAAATTTCCATTTGAATAGTTATATTTTTCTATCCTTCCCATGTTCTCTAGAATTGCTAGACTAAATCTTATAAGTGTTTCAAATTTTCTTATTTACAAAGAAAGAGGATATCCAAACATTCCTCAATTTTATGATAATCAATGATTAATTTGTAATGTGGTTTGCATTTATTTGTATATTGAATTTTTTTAGCTGAAGTGGCTAGGAGAAAAGAGTCATTGAAATATAAAAATAATTCTGAGCATAGTCTTTTATCTGCTTATTTTTTATTTTCATTTATTTGCAAAAAAGAAAAAAAAAAAGCAGAGAGAGAGAGAGAGAAATGGGCATGCCAAGGCCTCCAGCCACTGCAAAGGGACTCCAGATGCATGCACTACAGTGTGCATATGGCTTGTGTGAGTCCTGGGGAATCAAACCTGGGTTCTTTGGCTTTGCAAGCAAGTTTCTTAACCACTAAGCCATCTATCCAGCCCTCTTTTATCTGTTTTAATGACAAAAGTTGGGAGTGGATAATTGTTACCAGGTCTTATTTATGCTTTCCAGATCTCTTTGTCCTGATTGTAAAGTGCTTAAAAGATTCCAGCTCTGCATCAACTTCCCTTCTGTGCCTTCTGATACTATCTCCATAATAAGAACAACAAGAACGAATATATAGGGTTTTTTTTTTTTGTTGTTGTTGTTGTTGTTGTTTTTTTTTTCAAGGTAGGGTCTCACTCTAGCCCAGGCTAACCTGGAATTCACTATGTAGTTTCAGCATGCCCTCAAACTCATGGTGATCTACCTACCTGTGCCTTTCAAATGCTGGGATTAAAGGCATGTGCTACCACGCCTAGCTCTGTTAAGGTTTTTTTGTTTTGTTTTGGTTTTTTGGTTTTCAGAAGTAGGGTCTTACTCTAGCTCAGGCTGACCTGGAATTCACTATGTAATCGCAGAATGGCCTCCAACTCACTCCTCCTACCTCTGCCTCCCGAGTGCTGGGATGAGAGGCATGTGCCACCACACACCACGCCTGGCTTCAGTTAAGTTTTTTAATGAAATAGTTGCATGAAAATTTTGTGTGACACAAGTACTTTGACTTAAAAGATCTGCCTGTCTCCTTATTAAATTATTAAATTAATGCTCAGCACCACCTTCTTCTCTCCCTCTCTTTGACCACCAACCTGGATGTACTATGATTATCTAACTCTGCATAAGAAGGACACTGTATCTTATACACTATCTTTTTTTTTTTTATTTTACCCTATTGCATCCTTGAGTTCCTTCTTTCTCTGTGGATGTGTGCATTTGTGTATAACTTCCTAATGGTCAATAGACACCCTTATTAATCTACAGTAAAGGAACAATTTGACTCATACAGTTAAAATGACTTTGAGAGCAGGAGGTATAACGTATAGGCTGGTGCTAAAACATGCTATCTTCTGGAATCACCTTCCATACTGGCCTTGAGATAGGAGTTCTCTGCTATCCTATTTGCCCAGGCTACCACCCTTGGGAAGGCTGCTTAAACCTGGATGAAGGGAGAGCTGCCGTTCTTATGAACATCCTCCAGACTGGGAAGCGGTTCTATGTGAATGTGTGCCATCATCTTTCATGTCACCCTCTTCACATTTCACCCAGACTCACAGCTTTGGGGGCTCTGCGTTTTCCTTGTGGCTGTGTTTAGGTCTGATTTGAGTCTTCAAGGAATATTTAGGGTGTTAAAGGAAGTGGTTATCCAAGGAGAAATGAATATGGCTCAACAGTTCTACCAGCACCACCAACTACTTCAGACAATTCTTTCATTTTCTCATAAGTATACCCCCAAATAAAGGCCCTTGTTAGATAAACCACAAATTCCTCTCTTTTGCGAATTTTAAAACTAAATCACTAATTCCAAGAATTTATCTTGTCTTATAAAAATTCTTTGAAATATGAATCCCTGAAATATTCTAGGAAGTAATCTGTCAGATGTTCTTTTCATAATTAGCTCATTCACAAGGCTGGTTTTTGCTTAGTAACAATAAATTACACAAACAGATTGTCCAGAGTCTTTTCAGATGTTTTGGCCTGAAGTAGCTCAGAAAATAAAGTATTTACAGAGAGAACAAGTTTTCCTGATTGCTTTTATGAGGAAAGAGTTTAAGCCAATTAATATTTTGAGGTCAGACATTTCATAATTTCTGATGTAAAAATATAGGACATGATAAAATGCTTATACAGGCATTACATTATAGCTACTAATCTAGAACTTTGACACTAGATTTCATATATGAGAGAGAACATGTAGCATGTTTCTGAACTTGTATTATTCACTTAGTATGAGCATTTTTCCAATTCTATTAATTTTCCTAATATCATAATTTCATTCAGATGAAGAAAATTCCATTGGAGACAAGTAGTACAACTTCCTAATTTGGTAGGCATATAGCTCAATTCCATTTCCTAGCTACTATGAATACAATAGCAATAAACATGGCTGAGCAAGTATCTCCAAAGAAGGGTCGATACACTTTAATGTATATAGCAAAGAGTGGTATATCTGAGTCATAAGGCAGTTCTATTTTTCAGCTTCTTGAGAAACTTCTACACTGATTTCCATATTGGCTGCACCTGCTTACACTCCCATCAACAGTGACTAAAGGGGTACTTGTTTCCTGACACCCTCCAAAGCATTTGTTCATATTTGTTTATTTGAAAACAGCCATTCTGACTAGAATGAGATGGAATCTCAAAGTAGTTTTAATCTGCATGTCCATGATGGCTAAGGATGCTGAACATTCTAAATTTCTTCCTTCCAAATTCTCTGTTCAGTTCCATCATCCATTTGGGGATTTTTGTTTTGTTTTGTTTTGATTTCTTTTTTTCTATTTTATTCTTCTTGATATTTAGTTTTTTTTTTTTTCAGTTCTTTAAAATGGAGTGTCTGTTTAGGCAAAAAAGATAGAAAGTGGACATGGAAGAAGATTTTATTGGAGGACACTAGAACACATGGGTCATAAAAGTAGAGAGGGGTAATAATGCGGAGGAAAAGATTTAAGCAAGGGTGGGATGGGGGGTGTGAGACAGAAGAGGGCATTGGGAGTAAGAATCAAAACTAAAGGTATGTGAATAAGCAACATGGAAACCTGTTACTTGAAAAAAAAAATATATATATATATATATATGGTGTTTTAATGAATGTGTGTAGATACAGCTGTTTCTGGAAGCCATGGGTTATTACTCATAAATTTCAGATTTCAGTATCAAGGGTCTGGCAAGCTACAGAGGCCCCATAGGCTATAGTTAGTGCTCTTGGTTGCCCATCAGAACTAGATGGTAAGTCCCTATTGCTTAGACACAACACATTCCAGTTGTAGGACATACAGCAACTAAGGCAGAACTGAGCTAGAAACTTCCTCCTTGTCAGCTAGTTTCTTCATACCAGAAAGTGCTGTTATCTGCTGGGGAGAAAAACCATTAACAGTCCTACCTGGTTTTAGATACAGTATATTCCACAACCACCTCCCAGGCATGATGAGGACACTGGTATAGTGATTTGGATGTCAATTGTGTAACCAACTGCTTTCTGATTGGCTTTGAGGCCCACTCCAAAGGACAGAATCCATGCTTGGTACCATAAACCTGACCTAAAGCCTATAGCGAGGCATATATGTTTTAGAGGACAACCAATACTATTATGCTAAATGGAAAATATGTCAAGCTGTCTTGTAAATATCTGCATATGTTCCCACAGATGAGTACTGCTTGAAGCCTCAATCACAGAAGTTCCTTGCTACAATGGGGTGTGGTTAATACAGAGATGTATAGCTGGACATTCTGGAGAAAAAGTGACTGTTGTGTGCTGAGCTAGCTTCAAACAAAACATCTAAAGCATCCCTCCAAAGCTGAGAAAGCCTGGAAGAAAATGGAGGAAATTATATAAGAGCAGCAAGATGGGGAAGAGGGCTGCATAACACTGTCACCCGGATTCAATATGGACAGTAAAGTCATGAGCTCACAGCAGTATGGTTTTTAGTACAAGACTGGACCTGTCAGTATTTTACCACTGACAGGGAAAGGATACGTGAGACTGAGACCTAAGACCTCCAAGAGAAGTTAGTGGAAGCTAATTCTTGCTGGGAGAAGGTAGTAAGGTTCCTCAGTGATGGAGCTATTGGTAGGATGTCTATTCCATGAAAAATAACTTTTCACCTATGGCCATGCAAGCAACCCTAACTTATCTCAGTGGGCTAAATCTTAAAAATGACATGAAAGTAAAATTGGAATTAGTGGAGTAGAAGAAGGGTGCTAATGGGAGGGAAGGGGATAAGGGAGGTTAATTACAATGAATAAAATTAAAATATGCTACATTCCTGCATAAAAATATAAAAAATGGAGCTGGAGAAATGGCTTAGCGGTTAAGGCATTTGCCTGCCAAGCCACAGGATCCTGGTCCAATTCTCCAGAACCCACGTAAGCCAGATGCACAAGGGGCACATGCATCTGGAGTTCGTTTGCAGTGGCTAAAGGCCCTGGTGTTTCCATTCTCTCTGTGTCTGCCTCTCTTCTATCTCTCTCTCTTTCTCTTTCTCTCTCTGCTTGCAAATAAATAATAAAATATATTTAAAATATATATATATATATATATATATATATATATATATATATATATGGAAAAATATGTTAAAATACTTGTGTTATAAATAAATCCTTCCTTTTAAAATAACATTTTAATGTTCATTTAATTTCTCTGTGGAACAATTACAGAAAAGTTAAAATATATTTTATGGACAAGAAAAGAATGCTAGATATAAATGAGAAAGATATGACAAAGATCCTACAACTCACAACAATGCCGGGATTTACCTGTTAGAAATTGTGAGTGAACGGATTTGAGGTAGCATCTTTGGTTTTTCTATTACCTATAACTATTATCAGTGTTTTTGCTTTGCTTTCTCTGGAAGCAACAAAGGCTAATCACATCATGATTTGCTTAGATGGCCTTCCTCAAACTAATAGTCTGAAAAATGGCCTCTTCTACCTGCTTTCCTAGAACTGTTTCTCTCTCAAGCCTATTTTCATTCCATTATCAATAACCATGTTTTCTCTAAATTACAAAATTGTCTTATTTAATACCTCTGTGCCCATCACTAACTCTCAGGATATGCTTCAGTGTCAATCATATGGTAAATATTCATTGATGTCAGATAAAGTAGATACAAAGTTTGAAAAAAATAAAACAAAGTAAATGATCTGAAATAAATAAAATAACAAAATGGAGAAACAGAAAATCCCGCTGATGAATTAAGTACTTGTTTTTACTGTGAAAAACTCATTCCAAATATTTTATTGTGATGTGTACAACATATGACTGGGTCTTTTCTAGATTGGTTTCTATTTTTTGTTAAAAATTTTCAAATTCATAAATGATGGCTGTCTCACACTTTCTCTAAAACTTACATTTCTCTGTTATTTCAACTTTTTCAGCTTTACTTACATAAAACACATCAAATTCAAAGTTGTTTTAAATTATGATATCATTCAGTAAAAACGTAATGTCTGCATTTCATTGCTTAGTAACAAACTCAATTTGTCAATAATTCTACCATATAACTAGGTAATTTAATATATTCTTCTCAGTTATCTGTATGGCTGCCTGTATATCCACCTACCTTTTGTCATGTATCTTGTGTCTGTCATCTAGCTGTCTATCATGTTGATAACTATCATATCTTCCTATCAATTCTCATATATCTATTCATACCTACCAATCTAGTTATCCATTGATCTTTACAAGAAACCAAAATACTAATAATTATTGATCAAAAGTCACAAAGCAACTTTATTGTAAATAAAGTGCATAGTATTATTTGAAGGTTGAATTCACGGTGGTTTTTCTGATTACAAAACCTATGGCATTTAAAGATCCTCAACAACAAAGAACTCATCCCCAGGCACTGGAATCAGGGTAATTTGGAATAAGCTGAAAGGTATCTGTTTTTTCCAGTGGTTAACAATTAAATGGCAGGTTCCTAGCAATTACATCACCCCGTAGAAATAGAAGTACTGCCCAGTATGGTTTGTCCAACAGAAAACAAGGGAGGCTGAGAAAGCTTTGTGGACTGGGATCATCACCTTCCGGAAACAAGTTAATGAAGCAACCCAGCACACTGACAGGAGTTACTAAGGCAAGCAGTATGGGTCAAAACTTCAGAGATCTACCATAAAGGGCTTATCCTACTCAAATGAAGATAACCAAGAGAAAAAGCAACTTGGCACAAAAAGATACATCACATATATTTTTGTTTTGGAGAAGAGATAAATTAAATTAAATATTCACAAGAAAAACCTGTTATCGGTCTACTATTAAGAAGATTAATATAATATGAGTAACTATGGTCAAAACCAGACTTCTACCTTTTTTTTTTTTTTTTTTTTTTTTTTTTTCCGAGTTAAGGTTTCACTCTGGCCCAGGCTGACCTGGAAATTAATCATGTAGCCTCAGGATGGCCATGAACTCATGGCAGTCCTTCTACCTCTGCCTCTTAAGTGCTGGGATAAAAGGCGTGCACCACCACACCCAGCTTTAGATCTTCTATAAAGATATCTAAATGATATCTGAAATGAAAACATGAACAAAGGTTTATTGAAATGAAGCAGCAATTTATAATATCAACATTTACCTTTGTTAGAAAAGTGCAAAAATAATTTCTCACCAAAAAGAGCAGGATAAAACTTCCCTCACATCAAAAATTATGGGAAGTTATGTTTGTAAACATATAATCAGCACTAGACATTTTGATCTCAAAGTTTGACCCATCCCACATAGTTCCTTGCAGATTTGCCTGAGGTTTCCCTGTGCTTCCCTGGGGTCTGTTTACTCTCACTCTGACTCATCAGCACAGGTACAAAGGAGCATACTACTAGAGCTGTACAATGGAATCCATTTACAGGAGAATGAAAGTTCCTTTAATTAATCAATACAACCTGGGATTCCTAGGCTTTATTGAAAGAAAATGCTCACACAAAGCTAAGTACAAGCTAACTTTCTAGTTGTATCTTATATTGACTTCCTGTATAATACAGGTGAAGGGGAATTTTCTTGACTAAAAGACTATACATGTTATATTCTAAAATGAGTGAAAATCCAATTATTTGACACCAGGATAGAAACTGTCTTTGTTTACTTGTAAGTACTAAGACAAAAAAAAAAAAAAATGTGTATTTAGGATTCAGTTTTGAAATGTAAAAATTTATATTATTTTATAAATATAAACTAGATTTAAGAAAAAGATAGATGAAAATATGTTGTTCTTTGTCAGGAAATAATATATTAATTACAGGAGATTCATTATCTCAAAACTTAGTTCAAATATATTATATATTTATTTATCTGATATAGAGAAAGGGAGAGAGAAGGAGGCAGACAGAGAGAACGAGTGCTCCAAGGCATTTAGCCACTGCAAAGGAACTTCAGATGCAGCTTTACCTTGTGCATCTGGCTTTACCTGAGTACTAGGGAATAAAACCCAAATGCTTTGGCTTTACAGTCAAGCACTCTAACTGATGAGCCATTTCTCCAGCCCTCAGATTTATTTTTAAATGAGGCTGTAAGAAATCTCAGATTTTTCTCTTTTGGGTTTTTGGTATATAGAAATAACAAATATCAACTTTCAAAAATTTAAAAAGTAAAACAAATACAAAACTTATAAACTGCATTAGTTAAATATGGTTTTCATATTTTTGTGTGTATGTGATCTATACACATATGTATGTATGTGAATGCACATGTTTGTATGTACTTTGACTGATGTTGAGTGCTTTGTTTGATCACTCTACACATTATTTCTGAAACAGTGTCTCTTGCTGAACCTAGAGGTAACTGATTTGGGTAAACTAGATAGCCAGTGAACCCCAAGGGTTCCCTGTCTCCACTTATACAGCACTAGGATTACTGGTGTGTACCACCACATCCAGTTTTTATATGTGTGCTAGGGATCCAAACCATGTTTGTACGACAAGTACCTTATTGAATCATCTGCTTAGCCCTGGTTTTCATATTTTTAATGCCAGAAAACAAAGGAAAAAAATCATATTATTTCAAATTTCAAAAATGCCATTTACTATGAGTGGCAATAGTTATTAAATCAAGAATTATCTCGGAATGAAAATGAAAAAAAAAGCTTAAAATTCAGTTTAAATATTAAGGTTAATGCTTGGTACATTTGTATTATAAAAACTCCCTGTCAATTATTGGTGGCTATATTTAAGAAAAGTCTTCCCAAGCAGGGAAAGGAACAGGAGACGTTCAGAGTGGTAGAGGGAAGTCAGACAGAGAACCTCAGAAAGACTATTACTTCGGGCTCAGAGAAATAGACAAAAAGGGTAAGAAAATCCACACTCAACCTCTCAGATGTGTAAATGGACCGTATAAGAAAATTTGGGTCAGATCCTCTTACCCACCTCATTGAATTTGACACTGGCAGTTACTTTAGGTCTACACGACTCGAAGCACTGGGAAATCATATCGAGATTGTCATTTGGGTTATCAGAGGTAGCAAAACATTCTTTTTGGCAGAGCCAACAGTTTGGTCCCATCAACCAGCTAGGAGAGGAAACCAGCAAGACAAGCCATTGATACCAGTCCAAAGATTTCACCTGCTCTGGACTACCAGTAGTGAACTATGCAGTCATCAGACATTTATATCTATGAAACTCTCCTGTTGAAGAGCCCAAAGGAGAGGCAGGAATAGTATGCCATCCAGGGGACAGTTTCCCATTACCAGAAAACTATGCATACACTTTCTTTTACATTTTCATACGATGTTGGACTAATACAAAAAGCTTCTCATAAAAAAAAAAAAAAGATGACAGAATAAACTTTTAACTGAAAATTTATGTCTCCCTTCCCTGGAATCCATGTCTGTCCACTCTAGTGAAGCAGGAGAGAAATTCTGTTAAGAAGAAGGGACACTTTTCTAAGACAATGTAAACTACAGAGAAAGTAAAATGGAACCATTACATTTTGTATAGAAGTACATAGATATAACTTCAGTATTTTGCAACTATAACTCTTTTTAATAAATCTTATATTTCTTCTCTTTATTTCTCTACATCTAAGCAGCTATTTGTACTACCTATTATTATAGCCATTACTACAAGTGAAAATTCAACTTTAATTAAATGTGAATAAAGCTTACTTCTCAATCACACTTGCCATGTCCAAAAGCCACAGTCGTTGGCCCTGCAGATATTGAAACTTTCCATCACCACAAATTTTAACAAAAATTTCTGATAGTAGATGGCCTTCTTACAGGGGATATCCAGTAGACCAACACAGAAAAGAAATGAGTGTACTAACTTTCTTTTTTAAACAACTTAACCCATAGGAACATAGATAGGAATTGAATGTATAGCCTCAAACTTTGGGTGAATGGGGTTTAAGGAAAATGAAGCTTTCTTCAATGACAGGAACCTAGGACCATAAGAGCAAGGGGATAATGGTTAAGGGCTAAACTACAGAGATGAGAAAGGACAGCAGTTACTGGACTTTGGGAAGCTTGCATCACCCATTTCCTTTCCCTAATGTGGTCTAATGTCTACTGATCTATCAAGGGAGAGAGTCTACGAGATCTCATGGGGTCAGATTGAGAGGAAGACAGCATGTATCCTAGATAACCTACACAAAAAATAAATGAGGGCCATATGGGATGATGGACATTACAGAAGACATCTGTGTGTACAGGCTAAAGACACAGAAGCAGGATGGATTAGCCTTTCTCACACATTATCCACCCCACTTCACTGCCAATACCTTGATACCACTTACCCCCTGGAACTCATTAAATCTCAGCAAAATTGGGGGCAACTATAAGAAATCCATTGATATTATTTCTGCTTCCCTAAGAAACGGTGACTCTAAATGGATCTTTATGTCTTATTGTCAAGTTGGGAAACAAATTATATTCATTTTCTTTATGGTCTCTTATAAATAAGGTTCAATATATCAATGTACCAAGGCCCTGGCATCATGCCTCTTGAAAAGAGAAACTGCCCATTTTGTCAGGAATCCCAAATTCACAAATGACACTTTTGAGTACCTTCCAAATTTGGGGGTAGATGCCATGTGTTCCTGGTGATTAATATGCATCTAATTTGTCAATTAGTATAGAACATCCAGTCTTGCTGATAAGGTAAGTCTGGATGATATAAAAACTGTTTTAGTAATTCATAGATATAAATATGGATGAAAAACAAGAACCAATCCAATATACATCACAGAAGAGAACTGCCAAGAATATAAGAAATCTTGCATTACTTAGGTTTAAGTAACTCCAAAATTCTTTATAAGCCATTAGTGATATGAAAAAGCAAGTATTATGCTGTGTTCCAATTAACTGATTTATGTTATAAAACTGCTAGATTATAGTAATAGCTTTTCAAAACCCAGAAGAGTTCCACTAAAAATACACAGTGCAATGTTCTCTTCAATAGCTACCTAACACACTTCAGTTGATGATCTTAACCCAGTCCTACAACTCATTTTGTTCATTGACTGTTTTATAGTTAATTTTCCCAAGCTTAAAAAGCTGTAGTCAGGACCTGGAGAGATTGCTTAGTGGTTAAGCGCTTGTGTGTGAAGCCTAAGGACCCCAGCTCAAGGCTCAACTCCCCAGGACCCACGTAAGCCAGATGCACAAAGTGGCACATGCATCTGGAACTCATTTGCAGTGGCTGGAGGCCCTGGTGCACCCATTCTCTATCTATCAGCCTCTCTGACTATTGCTCTCAAATAAATAAATTAAAAAATAAAATAAACAATTATTTTTTTAATCTGCAGTCAAAAATCATAGGAACATAGAGATGAAAATATCATCTACTGAAGTCTTGAGTAAACAAATTAGTAAGAATTTGACTCCAATCATTTCTTTGCTATTCTTTCCTTCTTAAATACAGTTATGTTTATAAGACATAAAAATATTTAGTTTCTAAGTTTTCTTAAATTGTTTCTGCTGGGCTGAGTATTCATGGAAATCCCAGTGACAGCCTTCCTTTGTTTATGCTTTAAAGTGTGTGTTTTTAAGTTCCTTTCTTAAAACATTATTTTATTGTTGACATTTTTTTTTTTTTTTTTTTTAATTTCAGAGAGACAGAGCAAGAGTGAGAGAGCCAAAAAAGAATGGTCACACCAGGGTTTCTCAGCCACTGTGAACGAACTCCACATGTGTGCGCTCCCTTGTGCACATGTGCAACATTTCATGCTTGAGTCACTTTTTTGTCTGGCTAAATGTGGGACCTAGAGATTTGAACAGGCATTCTGAGGATTTGCAGGCAGGTGCCTTAACTGCTCAGCCATCTCTCCAGCCTTATTGTTGACATTTTTAGGTAGGTACCTCTCTATAAACTAGTAGCTACCACTTCAATTTTTTTTTACAACCCTTGTACTGTAGCAAAAAAAATCATTTTTCAGACAACTCCAAATAGAATCAAAAAGCAAACTGTTGCAACAGTGATATAGAATTTTTAAATTCTATACATTTCAAAATTACAGTAACATAATATAGCAGTGAATATTCTCAAGCAAACACATCAAGTATCCCCAGGCCTCCTTTGCTGATTTGATGTTAGCATTAGTTAAAGACCATTGCTGGCATATGTGCATGACATAGGCATATGTGTACCTACAGAACACATTTAAGAAATTCTCAGTATACTTTATTATTTTAACTGATGGTAAATAAAGTAGCATAACTTAGGAACTCTTTAAATGAATAATCTTCATTCTAAACTTACAAAGAAAATACTTAAATGGTAAGAGTTCAAGATCAAATTTAAGTATCTTTTTTCATATATATATATACAATTTATGCTCTTTTATCCCTTCACCCCTGCTCCCATTACCCCGTGGGTCCATCTCAGTGGGGTTATGGTAGCAGAATGGTTTATGCATGTTCAGTTTACCAGGTAGCTATACGGCTGTTCCTTACTTTTTTCCTCTCTAGCAGATTTCATTGCTTTAAACACAAAATTAACTTCCTAAGGGATAATCAAAGTCATTATTCCATATGTAAACAGCACTTTAAATGACATCAAAGTTAATGTCCTATTAAAACTGATTTCAAGAGTTTTTGCACAGTTACTTCAATGTTAAAAAATGTTTATCCTATATTAAGTTTTCTAGTGACCATACCTGGCATTAATTTCAGGAATAAAAATTAAATCATTTCATAATTTTAACAGAATAAAACAACTAATCCATGATATAAGTGTACATATGTGTGTACCTAAACAATAATAAACAGTATGTATATATGGCAAATTTGTTTCAGTTTTATATACTAACATTGTTTTTCAGAGTTAATATTTAGCTTGTAGCCAGGCTAGGTGGCATGTACCTGTAGTTTGAGTTACTTGCGAGGATGAGGTAGGACTGTTTGAGGCAAGGAGTTTGAAGTCAGCTTAGACAAGAAAGCAAGACCCTCACTCCTGAGAAACTGAGTTAGCTTCTTTCATTGAATTGATTAGTACCTCTTTAGGAAAAGATAGTATATTTGGCAATTACAAGCAATCCAGATAGCAACTTTTTAAAGGGGAGCTAAATTTACATATCTCTGTGAATAGATTTTACATAGATCTCTTTACTCACTCTCAGGCAGAGTAGAAATAGTTACTGGCATTTCACCATTTTCACTTAGTGTCACTATCAATACTTATTATGAAGTAAAATAATCTATCATTATATAGATAGATAGACAGACAGACAGATAGGTATTGTTGTTGTTGTTGCTTTTCAAGGTAGGGTCTTGTTCTAGTCCAGGTTAACCTGGAATTCACTCAGGCTGGCCTTGAACTCACGGTGACTCCTCCTACCTCTGCTTCCTGAGTGTTGGGATTAGAGGTATGCACCAACATGCCTGGTTTTCTTCTTTTGAAATATGGTTTAGTACTGTGAAAATGTATTGTTTTTATTTGATAACTTCCTTCATATTAAAATTTGTTAGACAAAAGAATGGTAAAGAATCAATACATTCAAATCTGTTACATTTAAGTGATAGCACAATGAATAATAAATTTAAATATACTGTTAGTGACATGAGGAGTTGGCTAACTGAGATGATGGATATTAAAGAAGCTCAGGCACTGCAGATATGTTGTTGCAAGCCACTGTCATATCAATTTCAAAATTTCCCTGAGAGAGATATAACTCAGACACTGCACATTCACTGATCAATTGATCAAATGCCTGGACCTCGTTTCAAGGCAGCTATGACAGCACTCTCATAAAGTCAGCAGGTATTTTTAGAGAGAAGAAAGAAAACACAATGAGAAACCTACCACAATGCTGACCGCAAGGCAGACAGTTGCTAAAACATCACATATTTTATAAGGCATATTCAGATGGAAAATGTATCTGAATGGCTTTGCCCCAATGTCTGCAGTAATAACAAGTGAAGAAAATTATTAATTGTCATCTTAGAAAACATTTATAAAAAGCTTAATATGTATCAAAGAGTGCATCATTATCCTCAAAAGCATCTTTTCTAGAAAATATACCATTTTATGGACTTATTATTGGTATTAGAAATGTTTTCACTTTGGGCTGTTAAAAGTGCTTGGTACTCAAGATTAACCCCCCCAAATTCATATTCTTAAATCCCATGAAAATCTAGACACAGTGTAATGGGGGTCTGTAATCCCAGCCCTCCTGAAGCTCACATGTCAGCTTGCCTGGCATATACATTACAGAGCAAGAGAGACCCTGTCTCAGACAAAGAAGGCGGCAAGTCAAATATGCTGAGGTTGTCCTCTGACCTACATATTTGTATTATTCCTTCTTTACCTTAATAAAACTGTGTCTGAGTGTGGGTTTTCTATGAAGTAAATAGTAAAATAAACATAAAATAATGAAACACGATGAAAGATGAAATAAGAGAACTGTGATATTTCGGTTGTTCTTCATAAGGTAAATAACAAAAGTTTAACTTTTATAATTTTATTTAATCCTTACAATAGGTATTACCTTCCAGTTTATTTTAAGGTTTAAAAAAGCTCAGCTTAGAGATTATGTTGTATGTCATAAAAGTAATATAGAGAATCAGACTCAAGATATTCTTTTATTTCTTTTTTTATGTTTTTCATTTTTTTTCCTATTTGTGAGTGAGAAAGACGTACATAGAGAAAGAGAGAGAAAGGGTATGCTAGGGCCTCTATTCCAGACACATGCACCACTTTGTGCATCTGGCATATGTGTATACTAGGGAATCAAACCATGGTCCTTAGGCTTCAGAGGCAAGCACCTTAACTGCTAAGCCATCTCTCCAGCCCAGACCAAGATTTTCTATGTAAATATTCTGTTCTTTTCCAAAACTTGAAGAGAATTGATAAACTGTACTTATTTAAGAGTTGGGAATGTATCTAGGATCCACATATGAGAGAGAACGTGTGAAGTTTGGCTTTCCGGGCCTGGGTTACCTCATACTACAAATATATAGACTTGTGTGTGAGCTGGAACCAAATATTAATAGCAAAGGCCAGTAAGCTGGAAAAAGGCTATAAGGGAGGGAGGAGAGGGAAGGACTTAAGGGGATGGTATTGTATATATGTAAGTAGAAGAACAGAGTACAGGGAGGGGAAAGGCCTAAGGGAGGCCAGGGGAAGAGACTATGTAATAAAAGGGTAGGAGGTCAATCAAAATTCAAGATATTCTGAATAAGACAAATGAAAACCTATTTTTTGGAATAATGGCACATCCAGAAACCATAAACTATTACTAGAAAATTTTCAGTGCCAGGGATGGCATACCTTCCAGTGAGTTGTTGGCCAGGGAGGTCCCTGTTGCCTCCAAAACATTACAGGCTATTGCCAAAGCCCTTAGTTTTCCTTGAGAAACAGATGGTAGGACCCTACTGCTGAAGACCTCACTTGCCTGAGCAGTAAGGTCACTGAGAAATCAAGCTGGTACTGAGCAGAAAACCTTCTCCCTATAGACCAGCCAACTGAAAGATGGAAAAAGCTGCACTGCATGCAGCGCTATGGGAGACAGAAGTCATCAGTGGTGAAAACAGTCATCACTGGAAACCTCAAGTTTGGCCAGACAGGCCAAATGACCGAACGAGTGCAACAGTGGCATGTCTGCTCTGGCGGAAACCAACTGGTCTCTGATTGGACTGGAGGCCCACTCTATGGGAGGGAATACATGCCTGGTACTGAAAACCTAATCAAAAGCCTATGGCAGAGTAGGTCATGAGCCTTAGGGGTATAAAGCCTGCTCTTCTCTGGATAAATGTATATATTATTCCCACCAAACTGCCCTGAAAACACTACACTTAATGTTCATATTCATGTATTAATGCTACTCTCACTTCTGGTT
This sequence comes from Orientallactaga sibirica, assembly GCA_036365145.1. Lineage (NCBI taxonomy): Eukaryota > Metazoa > Chordata > Mammalia > Rodentia > Dipodidae > Orientallactaga > Orientallactaga sibirica. The sequence goes on from JAEOAD010000006.1 coordinate 25,523,462, forward strand.
AGAGAAGATTTTCTTTTCAAATGGCGATGACCACTGGAATGACCCAAAAGGCAAAATAGTGCTGAGAAGAAGGGATGCAGGCGTGTCCAGCACTGAAACATTTCTATCACACCCTCCAAAGCTCAGGGTCCATTGTGGAAGAGGTGGCTTGAAGAATGTAAAAGCCAAAGGGTACCTACCACTCCTTACAATGTAACTGTCCAGATAGAAATTGGACTGGATATTCATGACCTCGCAGTGCCTAGCAATACCCTCACAAGACACTCATAATAGTAGAAAAAGATGATGACATCAAATTAAAAGAGAAACTAATGGAGAGAGGGAGAAATATGATAGAGAGTGGAGTTGTGAAGGGGAAAGAGGGAGAAGGGAGAGAAATATGATTATTTATTGCCTGTAAGAATAAGTGTTGTCAATAAAAAATTTTAAAAAAAAAAAAAATGTTGGGAATATAAACTGTTCTTCTTAGCTTTCCTTAAATATAGGATGTACCAGAGCAAGATTATACTTATGATGAATATACAAAGTTGGCAAAAAAAAATCACTATAAGCCGGGCGTGGTGGCGCATGCCTTTAATCCCAGCACTCGGGAGGCAGAGGTAGGAGGATCGCCCAGAGTTTGAGGCCACCCTAAGACTACATAGTTAATTCCAGGTCAGCCTGGACCAGAGTGAGACCCTACCTTGCAAAACCAAAAAAAAAAAAAAAAAAAAAAATCACTATGATAGCAAACCTTGTATCACAAAAAATGAGAGATAATTAGGGGCTGGGGAAATGGCTTAGTGATTAAAAGCAACTGCTCTACAAACTGGATGAACACCACAATATGTGTGCAGCTATACATATCCATACAAATACACACACACAAATAGTAATTCCTTTTTAATTTTTAAGGGAAGATCTTGTATTCCCTAAATATATGGTGGGGAATCCACATAGAAGTTTCAGACCAGGATAGGAAGAAGGGCTTCACATTCATACCATTTCACCAAGAAGTTTCAAGAGATGGTGGTATCGAGGATCATCCTTTCGCAAGAGTTTTAAGTATAATGTTTAGGAATGTCAAGATACAGGCACCAAACTCAAGTCTGGCTTGTAAATGTTGGGGACGGAAAAGCTTCTGATTATCTGAAAAATAATTTATTTGTTGTTCAAATTCATAGCACATACCTTTGACAAAATCTACTCTTCTCAAGCATGTAACAGAGTCCTATGAAATACATGACTAGTAAAATTCATAGCACTTTATGAACTTTTTATAAGTGGTCATTTTCCTTCTTTTAGCTGCATGAAAACAAAGCAAGATAAATAAGTGAAACAGAATAAAGATAAAAATTGACCAAACAGCCAACCACGAAAAGCTGTTTTCATTTTAAGAAGGTTTTTAGTTGCAATAGACATTTCTTGTGGTTTTAGAAATTCATATTGTCACATGCCTTGCTTTCCCAACGGTGTCCTACTTTCATCCTGGCCTTCTTTTACAGCCTTTGGTAGATTGCACTGCCTAAAGCTGCCCCTGAACAAACCCCTTGTCCTTTGCCTCCCATGCTCTTCTCTGTTTGGCGTCCTTCACCACATCTGGAATCCTTTCTCTCCAACTAGTTGTCTCAGCATCTGTTTGGAAGACTCCACCCACAGACAAAAGAGGTGTGGACTGAAGGTCTTTATTCCCTTGCTGCTCAGCCAGCCCTGGTGCTTTGATTCGTATAGCTTCACTCCTTCTCTCCCCCGTCAATTGCCACCCTGAGTTTTCTCCAAGTGCTAATAATTTCCTTTCCTCCACTGATCCTTCAGTCATGGAACAGTGATAGAATTTCTTCTGTTGCTTGACTCTGGACATTTCATCCTTAAGTCTATTTTTAGAACTCTTCTTAAACTAATTCAGGTAAATGCTTCGTGGATGTCATCAACATCTGTCAGAACTCTCATATATACACTCTTTCGAAAACATAAAATGGTAGTGGAGCATATGGAAAAATTATTCAATAATAAATTGTTAATAGAAGAATCCAATCATGCCAGAGAAAGGCTTCAATATATTCCACTTAGATCCCACACTCTGTCTAAAGGTGGGCTCTGCATTTTAATGCTTTTCCTCAGGGCTGGGATGATGTCTCAGTGGATGAAGCACCTGCCACATGAGCCTGAGGACATGAGTTCAGATCCCCAGAACTGATCTAAAGCCAGATGTGGAGTGTATCTGTAAAACCCCTGTTCCTATGGTGAAATGGGAGGTCAACCCAGGAGACTCACCCCAAGCTGTGAGTCATCTAGCCCAGTGTATGCAGCAGAAAGAACAAGAAATGCTGTCTCAAACAAGGTGCAAAGTGAAGACCACCATCCAAGGTTACCTTCTGACCTCCACATAAACACACAGCATGCACCCACACTACACACAAACATGTGCATGTACATATATGTCATACACAAACAAAAGATAAAACTTTTCTCTGTAATATGAAGCTCAAAATTATATATAATGATTCATAATTTATATATATAAATAACAGTTTTAATTTTCATAGACTCTAAATGCAGTATTTATATCACAATTATTTACTAAGTAGCAAATAAACTTTTGATAAGCACACACTGTTTACTTATTCTATTCCAATGTTCATGAATATGTGTGCATTATAGAAAAACTATAGATTGCACTTCCTGCCATTTAAAAAGATTCAATTTTGCCAGGCGTGATGGCACATGCCTTTAATCCCAGCACTCAGGAGGCAAAGATAGGGGGATTGCCATAAGTTCCAGGCCACCTTGAGACTACATAGTGAATTCCAGGTCAGCCTGGACTAGAGTGAGTGAAAATCAAAAAAAAAAAAAAAAAAAGATTCAATTTCAAAATCTAAAACCTCATGAATATATCTCTATACATTAAAAAAAGCTTATTCAAGGCTGGAGAGGTGGCTTAGTGGTTAAGGCACATGCTGCGAAGCTTAAGGATCCCGGTTCGATTCTCCAGTTCCCATGTAAGCCATATGCACATGGTGGCATATGTGTCTGGAGTTTGTTTGCAGTGGCTAGAGGCCCTGGCACGTCTGTTCTCTCTGTCTCTCTCAAATAAATAAATAAAAATTTTAAAATATTTCAAAAGGGGTTGGGGATTTAGCTCAGTGGATGAGCACTTGCCTAGCAAGCACAAGGCCCTGGGTTCGGTCCTCAGCACCAAATAAATAAATAAATAAATAAATAAATAAATAAATAAATAAATAAATAAATAAATATAAATTCAAAAGACTGATTTAAAAAAAAATCCTTCTTACACATAATATGCATTAAATGACTTAAAGTAGTTTGGAGACATATGTTGCCAAGAATAAATACACACACACCATGTATATATGGAAGAATATTGGGAGTCAAATTTTTGCCTTTTTCATGCCATAAAATGTCTACAGTCAACCTTTATGCTAGATTAATTATTTATTTGGGATTAGAGTACTAAACAGGAAATCATTTTACCAAAGTAACTTGAAGCATTTTGTTACATACTTACACTGATGCACAGGAATGACTAAATCTATGGTTCCTACAGTCCAAGTGCTCCTTGCTTACCATGCTCTGAGCTTAGATCACATCTGGTTATGCTGTCCTTCACTTTTGTTTTTGAGGAACAATAAGAATCATATAATATATTTTTTCACTTACTGTAATTTCATGTTTGGGGATGTGTATCAGACATTGGATCTGAATTAAGAACTGTATTAAAATAAAACCACATATTTGGCATGCATTTGCTCACTGGTAAATCTGGCAAGACTCTTTCATTGGTTTCTAAATCACCATCTAGATATCAAATAGCTCCTTATGCTCTATGATGATAATCTGAATACATAGTTGTCTGTCCTTGGGCACAGGACCTTTTATGACTAATTTTTCAAGAACAGAAAACACCACCAGTGATAATCTTGGTATCCTTCCCTACTATTATTGCAATAAACTGCTAGTTTTTAAATCTCCTTTTGTTTCACCCAGACCCTCAGTATCATAATACAAAGGATGAAGTTTTGCACATGTTTCTGCTATATTCCTTCCCCACTGGAGGCTTATCATTCCCCTGAGTCTCTCCTGCAACAAGCAGAAATGAACTTCATCTCTAATCTTTTCTCATCATATATTTTTTTCTACCTTTTGGCTTTCTGTTGTTTTGAATTTTTTTTTTTATTTCAACTTCATGTAATAAACTTTTATTCCTTTCTCTCAAAATTTATTTTTCACAAACTCTGGGTCTCTGGATTTTACAATACCTTTAGTTTCAGAGATTAAACATATACCTTTATTTTAATCAGCATAGTCATTTTTAGCTTTTGTTGAAGTTATCATTTATTCCCTGAATGGATGCATTTCCTGAGTTTTATTTTTATTTTTTTTTGTTTTGTTTTTTTTTATTTTTTATTTTATTTTTTTTATTTTTATTGACTTTTAATCTTACATACCAAAAAAAAACCCCACCTGATATTTCCCTCCCCTCCCCCATTCCACTTTAGAACTCCGGTCTCCATCATATCCCCTCCCTTTCTCCATTAGTCTCTCTCCTAATTTGATGACATCATCTTTCTCTTCTATTTTGAGGGTCTTGCAAAGGTATTGCTAGGCACTGCAAGATCATGGATATCGAGGCCAATTTCTGTCTGGGCAGCTGCAATGTAAGAGGTCGTATCCTTCCTTTGGCTCTTCCATTCTATCCGCCCCCTCTTCCGCAATGGTCCCTGAGCCACTGGAGGATGTGACAGAGGTGTTTCAGTGCTAGGCACTCCTCCATCCCTTCTTCTCAGCACTATGTTGCCTTTTGTGTCATCCCAGTGGTCATCACCATCTGAAAAGAGAAGCTTCTCTAGCCAAAAGTGAGAGTAGCGTTAATATATGAACATGAACATTTAGTGTAGTGTCCCCAGGGCAGCTTGGTGGGAATAATATATACATTTAGTCAGACATGAGCAGGCTTATACCCCCAAGGCTCATGACCTCACCTACCATAGACTTTTACTTAGGTTTTTCAGTACCGGGTATGTATTCCCTCCCGTAGAGAGGGCCTTCAGTCCAATTATGGAGCAGTTGGTTACCCCAAGAGTAGACACACCACTATTGCACCCGTTCAGTCATTGGACCTGTCTGGCCAAGCTTGAATATTCAGCATCCACTATTTTCACTGTTGATGGCTTCTGTCTCCCATACGCTGCGTGCAGTGCAGCTTTTTCCAGCTTTCAGTTGGCTGGTCTACAGGGAGAAGGTTTTCTGCTCAGCACCAGCTTGCTTTCTCTGTGTCCTTGCCTCTCAGGCATGAGATGTCTTCAGCAATAGGGTCTTACTATCTATTTCTCTAGGGAAACCAAGGGCTTTGGCAAAAGCCTTAATGTTTTGGAGGCTACCGGGACCTCCTTGGCCAACAACTCACTGTTGGTGGGAATGTAAGCTGGTCCAGCCACTGTGGAAATCAGTGTGGAGGTTCTTGAGACAGCTAGAAATAGATTTACCATATGATCCAGCTATAGCACTCCTAGGCATATATCCAGAGGACTCTTCTCACTACCTTAGAGATACTTGCAAAACCATGTTTATTGCTGCTCTATTCACAATAGCTAGGAAATGGAAGCAGCCTAGATGTCCCTCCACAGATGAGTGGATAATAAAGATGTGGTACATTTACACAATGGAGTTCTATTCAGCAGTAAAGAAAAATGAAATTATGAAATTTGCGGGGAAATGGATGGATCTGGAAAGGATTATACTTAGTGAGGTAACCCAGGCTCAGAAAGCCAATCGTCACATGTTCTCTCTCATATGTGGATCCTAGCTACCAATGTATAGACTTGTGTATGAACTGGAACCAAAAATAGGTACCAGAAACCAGTAAGCAGGTAAAAGGCTATAAGGGAGGGAAGAAAGGGAAGGACTTAAGTGTATGGTAATACACATATGTAAGTAGAAGAACTGAGTACAGGGAGGGGAATGGCCTAAGCGAGGCCATGGGAAGAGAATGCATACAAAAAGGGCAGGGGGAGGGACAATCTAAACTCAAGATATTATCAATAAGACATATGTAAAATTACTTTTTTGAATAAGGGCACGTCTAGAAGATGTAGACTGTTACTAGAAAATTTTCAGTACCTGAGTTTTATTTTTTCTTTTATTTATACGCATAACAATACAGGTGTTCCTTAACTTATTTTGAAGCAAAACAATCAATTTCCTAGAAAGTTCCTGTCTATATATAGTGTATATACTCAATGGATTTTACAGAAACACAAATACAGCTTTTCCATTAGACACATTCAAGATCAAAATATGTCAAGATCCTGTGCTTGTGCTGGTTCAGTTTCGTTTTGAGTCTTTCTCAAAAGATAAGTAGTGACAATGCTATGGGTCAAGAGGAACAACAGAGTAAACTTCTAATATGTTCATCCAGTAAATTTGGTCTAGCATGTCACACCACCTTGTTGCATGTCCAAGTGAATATACCCATTTCTTCTATATTTTCATATTTTTAAATATACTAAAGTACAAGCATCTATTTAAAAAGCAAATTTTAGAGTGATTTAAATAAGTAGAAATTTGAAATTAAATTAGATCACTATATGGTAGGTCGTTCTAGTTCAATTTTCAAACTGCAGTCACTATGTCATAAACACATCCTCAGAATTTCTCTGGAAAATGTCCTGTATATTAGGATCACTCATAATTGCAATTTACATTGCTCTCAACGTTTTCCCAATGGAAATCCAGTCCCTCTTAATAAAGGATATATTAAAAGACACGGCCTAATTAAAAGTAGGCCAGGCATTTCAATTCTGGGTTCTATGACCCCATTACAAAATGCGGGACTAAATCCAAGACATGGTCATAGTCTGCATTGCATAAATATCAAAGGTCTAAAAAGTAAAAGTTTTAAAAAATCTTGTTTGCCCCTAAGCTAATAAGATTATTGTAAAATACTGATATATATATATATATATATATAATTTTCCTGTTAACTAACATCATAAACTGTAGAAATTTGAGAAATGGAGCCAGGTGTGGTGGCTCCCGCCTTTAATCCCATCACCACTGTGAGTTCAAGGCCACCCTGAGACTGCATAGTGAATTCCAGGTCAGCATGAGCTAGAATGAGGCCCTGCCTTGAAAAACCAAAAATAAGTAAATAAATAAATAAACAGAGCAGTGGAATTAAAATTAAGAGGTCAGGAATGAGCCAGGAAGGCTCCACAGGCTGTGCAACAAAACCAATCAATAAATAAGGAGAACAAGGGAGACAAACCACGAAGGACAGGCATGAGAGATATTAACATTATTCTAGATCATTAACAATGATTTCAGGGCAGTATGTGGGAGAACAAGACAAAGATTGCTAACTGTCATGCAAAAGTAGCTTTATTCCATTTCTCTTGGCTCATAGCTCAAAATTTAGAGTTCGTACAAAAATCCATTTTTGAGGCTTTCTTGAAAATATGTCAGGTCAGGTAGTACTTGACCCCATTTCCAAACACAGGAGGGAACTATATGCCCTCTTCAGTTCACTGATGTCTGATGACCCTACGACTCCTATCACATAGGTTCTCTGAGGCAGTTATCCTGGCACCCTTCCTCATTTACATACTTTCCTGATTCATGCAGCCCACTGCCTCTACCATTCCCAATGTGAGGAGTGTGCACAGAGAAACTAATGCAGATCTCTATGAGTATAACTCAGATAATGTCACTTCTCTTCTTAGAATACCCTATTGGTGCTCTGTCTCAAAACAAATGGAAGCCAAAGACTTAGCTCCACAGAAATCCAACTGCCAGGACATACAGTTCACCTTTTCAGGCCAGTGGTCTGCTGAATATTAGTACAGGTATATCCTTAATACAGATCAGCACACTCACTGCAGAACACTTGCAAAACATAAAATATATTTAGGGCAAAACTACTTGTAATTCTATGGTCTAAAATGTATTTTGCAAATCAATTATATAAAAAACATGATGAGCCTGTTGTGGTGGTGCATGTCTTTAATCCCAGCACTCTGGAGGCAGAAGTAGGAGGATCCCTGTGAGTTCAAGGCCACCCTCAGACTACATAGTGAATTCCAGGTCACCATGGGCTAGAGCAAGAACCTACCTTGAAAACAAACAAAACCAAAACTCATGATAACAGTAATTTTGCCACATGAGAAAAATGCTGAAAGCAACATCTTATGATATCTCATAATTTAATTACAAGCAGATGTCTGTGTATCTGACTTCCACAATAAGATATACTATACTAGCATTATGTAATATTCTATTAAAACTAAAGATTATCTTTGTAAGATAAACAGTAGGGAATGGAATTAGAAATCAACATAGTTTAAAATTAGCAATGAACAAACTTACATTCATCCAGTAGTGTGTAAATTTTCTTCATTAAACCAGTATTGGATATGACTTGAAAATATTTGTTTTTAATTAATTGAAGTGCATTCTGCCATTTGTTATTGGTGCTACTTGAGGTTTTCATTATATGAACTTTTTAAAGTTTGTAGACTCAAGTACATTTATCTACTTCATTATAGATTCTCCCACAGCTTTTTATCATAAAACCTGCCACAGCTGTCAAATACTAGCAGCTTCATAAACTTCTTTGAGCACTATAATTATTATTTTATTCTTTTTGAAGAAAAAAAATCATTTATACTTTTGAAACTCAATTGATATACACATAGATATGAGTTTCAAAACTAACATTTTTCCTGCCGATTAACTTGTGTCATGTGTTACATGATTCAGATGCAAAAAGTAATCAAAGAAAAATTTTAAAGAATTGTAATATTCTGAATTTCTTTTTGGTTTTTAACCTTTGGAATATTCTGATTTTTATCTTACTTTGTATTTCAGTTTTTGTCTTCAAGAAGGATTTACTCTCGTGCTGGGGAAACCAATCAGACATGATAACCTCAAGTGCAAAAGATAACAATAATTACATACTTGATGTATTTCTTTATCAAAGTCATGCAAGTGATTCTTGAGAAAGAGAAATAAAAGCAAGCAGGACACATCTACCCACAACTGGTTGGAAGATGTTCATGTACTCCTGCAGGAGTCTTCCTTGGTCTGAGATCCATGGGCAGGGTTGACATGAACCCTATCAGGGTTGACTGACTAAACCTTCCAATAGCTTCCTAGGGTTTGACTTGCTTGGCTCTATTTGCCCCTTCCTATTGCTACGGTGTGTACTTCCCACTCAGAACCATCACTTTAATCCCACTGTTACACCAAACAGAGTAAATGCAGTTGCTCCTGTGGTAACTTCAATGGGATGGTGCTGGTCTATATATCTAATAGAAGTAATGTATAGTTGTAACATATTTCTTCCACAATACCACCATCTTTTTCTATTCATAATGAATAAATTTATCATGTGACCATTCCGCTGTGACGGTGGGCTAGAGCAGCACCATAGAAAATGCAGACAAATCCTTAGTTCTATACCCAGATCCACCCTGAATTTGGGGAGTCGTTTAACTTCAGGATGGTTCCGGTTTCCCTTTGGACATATGGAGGGGGGATGGACAGGGAGGAGGATAATGGAGTCTCCAATATGAATGTAAAACTAGAATAATATAAACAAAATAATAAATTATTTTTAAAAATGGACTTAAGGAAATCATCATTTGCATACATGTACACAATTTCAAAACATATGGAAGTTGTCATTAAAACACTTAAAAATAATCTTTTTGAATTTTTTTATTATTATACTGTCTCTCTGATGTTTCAGTACTGTTATTAATCTTATTTTAATTTGCAAACTCTAGAATTTATCTCATTGCCACAGCTAATGGAATGTTACAATTTTTAAAATGATGATACTGACAAAAATATATCAAAAATATAATCTCATGATAAAATATACAAAACTATTAGCCCAAATGGGAAGAAATCCTTAAAAATATGATCTGAACCAGGAAATGTTCCTCAATTTTATCTTTCATGTCATCTTATCTCTTATCTGATTATAATCGTGCTAATTGAATTCAACTTTTCCCCCAAGAGTTTTTCAATTTATGTCTTCTGTAAGTCCTGAAGCAAGGATCACAAACTCAGAATTTACAGGGGCTTTGGGAATGACAAATGAGTTATATTTATAGGCAAGGTGGAAGTTGTGATTAAATGCAGGAAGTTATATGCCCCAAAATTGATTTTTAGCTTGTTCTCTAATAAAAATAACATTGACTCGTTACACATGAGAATGACTTTAGTCAGACTGAGGTTTCAAATGAAAGAATTCATTAGTATGGACAGAGATAGCCATATATTGGCAGAAGGCAACAGGGTTTTGTTTTAGTCAGCTCCACATTGCTAGGATGAGGAGCCAAACCCGGCACAGTTTATGGGAGGAAAGGGGTTTATTTCAGGCTTACATATGTTCCATGATAGTGGAAGAGAGTGGACCCCTTTCACATATCCAAGCAGACAGAATCCACCACCTTAAGTTCAGCACCACAAGAAAGCATGTGCAGCAAAGTGTAGGGGACTACAGACAGCAGCAGGGACCCAGGCCAAACTCACACTGCTCTACATACCTTTGTGCTAGAAATCAGATCCACCCCCCAGTGACACCTCTTCCAGCCAGGCAACTGGAGGCAAGCTTTAGTAAGACAACTGAGACAAGTGGGTGACATACATTTGAATCACCATACATATGGGTAACTGCCTTCTCATGGAAATGGCAGCATAATGCTTTTGAATCCTCTTTTTTTTTTTTTCAAAAAATTAAAATCCTGAGTTCAACATATTAATTAAATTTTTTAACCTTGTAAGTCACTCAAAATATGTTATACATATACATAGTTTTGTTCTGAGTTCCAAATATTGAAACCATATATAAAGAACTGAGAATGTAGTTCACATCAGTGAAAAAATGCAAGTATAAAAAGTATCATTTGGGGAAAAAAGACACTTCAACATCTCTTGCTTTATTATGCCTTAAAAAATAGTGAAGCGTTTTCCAGAATGATTTTATTAACTGATAAGACATCAAAATTGTTTTTTATTCCCCAAGGTTCTATCACATTACATCTTAAAACATACGCACGAGTAAGGGAAAAGAAAGAAAATTGCATTCATCTCTTTTATCGAGAGTCCCTTCATAATTATTTGAGTATTCTTTTAAAAATCCAATGATTCCATTTATATTGATAAATTCTAAAAGCTTTCTTGAAACATTCATGTTGGGGGGATGGGATTATTAAGGAATGATATAATGATGTCTTAAGAAAACATTCTGAGCTAGCATCTGTACAAAGGAGAAAAAAAAACCTAAAAACTAGCACAGAAATCCAGTTCTCAGAGGCTGTAATGCAGAGCCAGAAAATGCAGTAAGCCCAACAAACCTTTTACGAGGCAAGAAAAGAAAGAAATGTGCAACAGAAAGCAAATATTTAGCTTAGCTTATATATCTCCCTTATCATTTTTTTTTCTGTTGTGAGTTTTTTTTTTTGTTTTTTTTAAGAGATACAAACATTGCAATAAAGGAAGCAACGGAACAATGCCAATGTAGTAAGTATTCTTGCCCAAAATTCATGGCTGACGTACTTACACTTTATGTAACCTCTGCCAAACAGAAGGAAAATATACACTAAATATGATTTACTTAAGATTTCTAAGATCAAATAGGAAAATGTAATTAGATAATATTCTGAAAAGGTTGGCCCTTGAGTGTCTTTATTCTTTCTTTCAAATTTAATTAGGAATGATCACAATTTAGAAAGCCTTATCATTTTAATAAAGCTAGTATCTTTCATTTAAGTGCAAGTTAAATTGTAAACCTGGTAACCTAGAGATGTCACGTGACTTCAGTTATATGCATGTAAGAACTGTATAATTAACCCAACACACATTCACTGAAAGGCACATTTTCCTCATCACTGTACTAAGAGCTAAGGAGGCCATAAATATAGTAAGATGCAGTGTCTTTCCTTGGAGATTTTACAATCTAGCTGGGGTTGTGAGACTCAAGAAATATTAGAAAACAAAAGCAAGTGCATAAAAATGTATATTGAAAGAGATTCACAATACAGGTAGGTGCTTAAGCAGCACCTCTCTGATTCTGAATTAGCTTTATTATGTTTTTGTCATTGTATTAGCATTCCAGAAAGATAATACCATCTGTAAAAACGCCATACTTTCATTTAGTAAACAAAGAAAGTATGGAAGGATAATCTCATTCTTATTTATTTATTCTCCCTAATTTTTGAAGCAATTCTGCTATCCTCCTGCCTTAGCTTGCTGGGATTTATTTTCTCCTTTAAAGGAAAGTACTACTTGGGTTTAAACACTTTTAATACATGTAAATCATTTATTTTTCATATGAATATAAAATGAAACAAAGAAATGTAAAACACAATGGTAAAATTTCAATAAAGTTATGAAATATCTCATTAAAGATGAAAATAGGACTGATTCTGTAGTGAAATATTTGCCTAGCATATACAAGGCTCTTAGTTCAAGTCATCAAGAGTAACATCATTTACTTTCCTCTTTTTTTTTTTTTTTTTTTTTCAAGGTATGATCTCACTCTAACTCAGGCTGACCTGGAATTCAATATGTAGTCTCATGGTGGCCTTGAACTCACTGCAATCCTCCTACCTCTGCCTCCCCAGTGCTGGGGTTAAAGGGATGCACCACCATGCCTGGCAACATTCACTTTCAAACAGTAACAAAAACAAAAACAGAAACTGAAAAATCTAAGAAGTCTCAGTGGGTAAAATGCTTATTATGCACAAAGTAAGGAACTGAGTTTGAACAGTTAGTACCCACATGAACTGTCAGATGTGGTAGTACTTGCCTTTAATCCCTGGTGGAAACAGGTAGATCCTTAAGATTAAATGGTTCTGTAAGCTCCCTGTCTCAAGTAAGGTGGAGAGTGGAGGAGATGGCTCCGAATAGAAGCATGCTTGTTACTGAAACACCAGGGCCTGAGACTACCAGAGTTCATTTTCCTCCACCCAATTAAAAAGCTGAGTGTGGTTACCCACACTTGCATGAAGGTTGAGGTGAAGACCATAGAACTCACTCCAGGTTGAGAGACTCCATCTCAAGGAAATGTGCGAATAATCAACAGGGAAGACACCTGTCATTCTCCTCTGGCCTCCATTTCCATACACAATGTACAAATACACATGCATACACCACATGACCTTTACATACATGTATGAGATACACATGCATACACCACATGACCTCTACATACATGTATGAGAACATACACAAACACATGTGCCCACACATATGAACAAACATACCTAGACATGCATGGAAAAAAGATAAGTTCAACAACTATTGACTTCTTGGGGTTTAGGTTTTATATGTTAGCCATATCTCCTATATTAAATATATTCCATACCTCTTTGTTTCAGTGTATTTTATTTTAGAAATTGATTTTAACATTGAACAAATTTAGGGATGGTAATTATCAATTTATTATGTTCTCTTTAGCATTTTTTTTCTTGCGCATGTGTGCGTGTGTGCATGCGTGTGTGTGTGTGATGTTCACCAAAAAGATTAAAGTTCAGGAAAGAGGATGCCAATTTATTAGTCTAAGGAGGAAATCAGCTTACTGTCTTCTAATTATTCTTTCCCTTTCTAACCTTGAGATCAAAATATTGTTTCCCCTGACCAGAACAACCGTATGCAGGTAAATTGCATGAAAGTAAGGCTCCTGCATACTATTCAGTCATTGCAAACTGGTTTTGATTAGTGTAGGTATATAAAACAATGGTTTTCATTATGACATTCTTATACATATATGTCATTGTACTTTTGGTCATACTCATCCCCCAGTACCCAATATAGTTCCACTCTCCTTGTCCCCTTAATCTCATCAAATAACCTCCCCCATCTACTTTCATAGAATATGGATACAGATATAGAGATACAGATTTATAGATCTATTTAAAGCTACATTCCATGTATCACCAGAAATGTGATATTTGCCTGAGTTTAGCTTATTTCAAATTATGTAGTGAGCACTAAATGGACTAATATCATTTTTCCTTGTGACTGAATAAAACTTTATATGTACCACCTTTTCTTTATCCACTCATCTTTCAAAAACAAATCAGCAGGCTGTTTCTATCTCTCCAGTATTCTGCATAACCAAGATATGGGTGGCAATAAACAGGGATGTCTAAATAGCATGCCAACTAAGATTCCATAAGGTGTGTATGTAGCATAGTTTAATTATAGATGCTAGTTTTACTTTTAGTTTTTTAAAGACCTTTCATAAGTAATTTTCATAATGGCTGTAGTAATTTACATTCTCACCAGATCTGTGTAAGAGTCCTCGTCAGATCTACTACTTCCATGTTAGACTCAAATGAATGGCCTTTTCTTCTCCCTCCTGGCACTGTTTCTCTATCCTCAGGAGAGTGTTGCCTGAATTCAATAAAACGCCACATCTCCTATAACATCTAGCTCATGGATCACCTACCTTTAAAGTCACTTTTCCTTTTGCTCAAAAAAACCAAACTAGTATAATTTCACAGAATCTTTATAAGCTATGTTTAAATTATAGTTCTCACAAATATTTCTTTGCAATTGTGTGCACTAGTATATGGCATCTCAAAATTAGGAAAAGACTATTTTCATGTGAACTTCCAATGAAGCACATTATGTTTCACTAACATGTTTCCCTCTAAAATATTTTTACAGAATTGAAAATTTTAAAAATTACAGAATGAAATTGAAAAAGCAATCAAAGAAAGTTCATCATTATTACCAGAAAACCTTTCTTATCTCTGTCTAAACAAGACATTTTCAGATACCCTGTAGGAAATCCTCTCTAAAACGTTATCTAAAAATCATAATATGATAACACCCTAAAAATATAATTAAGACACATTCCAAGGAATTTCTCAATACTACAGATATTTAGAAATACTTTGGCTTGGTTGGAGGAGATGGCTCAGCAGCTGAAGGCACTTGCTTGCAAAGCCTAACATTCAGGGTTCAATTCCCCAGCACCCACATTAAAAAGCCAGATGCACAAAGTGATAGATGTGTCTGGAGTTTCTGTGCAGAGGCAAGAGGCCCTGGCTCTCCCATTCATATTCATTCATTCATCTTCTCTCCCTCCCTTCTCCCCTCCCTCCATTCTTCTCTCTTTCCCTCTCTCTCTCTTGCTCGCTCTTGCTCGTTCTCACTCGTTTCCTCCCTCTCACTTCTTGCAAAAAGAAAAATGTTTTAAAATAAATACTTTCACTTGAAGTGTTAAAGGCTGTCCCTTATTTTATAACATAAGTAATCTAATTACTATAAATGTCCTTTTCTTGGCAGTTTAGGCAATTATTCTAGTTTTTCTTAATTATTCACAGGTATGTGTGTACAGAACAATGCAAATCTTTTGCCTTGTTCTAGCTCCAAGTACATCTCTTATTTTGAGACTACACTGTACCCCTGTGTAAATGAAGGGCCCAACCACTGCCTCTTCAGATAGCAGGCAATAGGATACTCTAGGAATAGAGGAAGGCACAATACATGAAAAGTGATATGACTGGGTTCTCACCATGTTTTCTCAGTATACACAACTGCACATTGTATTTTTTCTGGCACTATTTTTTTTTCCTCTGGTTCAGTGATAACCTAATAATTAAACTCATTTGTAAATTAAAATTGCAATAAGTAGAAACCCTTTATTTGGTAAGTAAGCTGTATCTGTATTTGTCAGCGTTTATCAGAAAAAGAGAATGAGTAAGTTGCATGCATATGTGTCTGCAAGTCTCAAACCAATAAGGCATTCCTGAAGTCTGGAGACATAGGGAATGGCTGATGTAGTTTCAGTCCAAAGGGGGTATGGAGACAAATGTATTCTTTCTTGGGACATCTGTTTTGTTGTTGTTGTCGTTGTTGTTCCTTTTGTTTGTTTCTCTTATAGCCTTCATCTGACTGAATAACATTCTACAACACCCATTCTCATTCTCCCTCTGTTTCTTTCTCTGTCTTTGTCTCTCTCTCTGCCCCCCCTCTCTGTCTTTTTCTCAAACAAATAAGTAAAAATAAAAATATTTTAAAAAATCAATACCAAGAACTATTTTCATTGTGAGCTTTGTACTGATCTTTGACCAAAAGTTGGATCTCATGTCCAAATCAGGTAGACACATAGAATTAAGGACAATATCTCCATTAAATGGGCACTAATCACATTTCTAGGCATGATGGCCTTATCTCTGGGTCTGTAGCTGATAAAGCTAGGATCATTGGGTATAACTGGTATAACTAGGACTGGAGAGTCTGTCTTCTGCGATGTTTTATTTCCAAAAAGGTACCCCAAATTATATGTTTTTATCATTGCCAAGCTGGCTTAAGCAAAAATTTCACCAAAACATGGCAATAATATTTTACATATCATTCCATCAAGAGTATGGTTCTCTCACTCTTACATCTCAGTTGGCCTCATTATTTATTTTGACAAATAGAACATGGCAACATAACAGGCATCTGGGACACTAGCAATAAAAAGGCTTTGTAGTTTCTACAAATGATCTTGTACTCATGAGATGCCATGCTATGATAAAATTTTACCTATGAAATTCTGCTAGTTACTGTTATATGAAAATATTGGGCTATTTCAAATATTTATCTGGAACACATGCTTAATTCTAAGTATAGTTTGTTTATATCTAAGGATATAAATTCAGTTTGACATTCATATTTTCAAAAATTATTCTAGGGAAAAATGAAATTAGCCAATGACAAAAGTAAGCAAATAAGGGCTGGAGAGATGGCTTAGGGGTTAAGGCGCCTGCCTCCTAAGCCTAAGAACACTGGTTCCAATCTCCAGCGATTCCAATCTCCAGGTCCCATCTTTAGCCAGATGCAAAGTGACACAAGGGCACAAAGCCGCACTTGACCACAAGGGGGCGCACACATCTGGATTTCGTTCGCAGCAGCTGAGACACTGCTGGCACGCCCATCTCTGCCTTCCTCTCCCTCCCCCCCCCCCGTCTCTCTCTGTGTCTCTCTCCAAAAAAATAATTAAAAAAATTAAAAGTAAGCACATAAGACAGAATTTCAATCTACTATATTGTTTATTGTGAATGAAAATATCTTTATTGACTACAAAACAATAGCTAATGTAGAATTAAAAAAAAAAACATATTATTCCTTGGCTCAATTAAAGTCAGCAAAGAAAGAGAAACAGCCATAACTCCCAGTTTCAATCAATGGTATCCACCAAAAAGAGCAACAGCCACAATGAATAGTTGCAAATAAAGACTTAGCTGTTCATGTTCTTGTGGATATTCACAACTTTAAAAGTGGAAGCAATATTAGAGACAGATGCAAAATAAAAATCTCAGATTCCTTCAGTGCTTGCACACCTAATATAAGTGAATCAAGTACCACACACAAATTAATTCTGGTAGAGAAGTGAGAGGATTGAGGATCTTGTACCCTGAGTAAAGTATTTAAACTTGAAAATGTTCTCAATATTATGTTAATACATGAAAGTTTTTCTTCAGGCAGATTCAGGTCTGCTGATTTCTTATTCCAGAACTTATCTCTAAGACACTTTAATAAAAAGAACATAACGTTCCAACAAAAAGACTGAGGAGCTGGCTCAGCGATTAAAAGTGCTTGCTTAAAAAGCCTGCCTCCTGGATTCAAGTCCCCAGAACCCAAGCAGAATAAGATGCACAGAGATCACAGATCCCAGGACTTAAAAGACTCTAATCCAGGCTGGAGAGATGGCTTAGTGGTTAAGAGCTTGCCTGTGAAGCTTAAGGAACCAGTTCGAGGCTTGATTCCCCACGATCCACCTAAGCCAAATGCACAAAATGACACATGCATCTGGAGTTCATTTGTAGTGGCTGGAGGGCCTAGGGCACCCATTCTCTCTCTATCTGCTTCTTTCTCTGTCTGTTGCTCTCAAATAAATAAACCAAAAAAAAAAATAATAATAATAAAGGCATAAGGTACCACACCCGGCTCACTTTATTTTTTTCCTTTTTCTTTTTTTTCTTTTTTTTTTTTTTTTTTTTTTTGTCAACTTCTATACTTACAGACAATAAACCATGATATTTCTCTCCCCTCCTCAACTCCCCTTCAGAACTCTGGCCTACGTACATACACATGCACCCCTCCAACACACACATCCACACTCAACAACATCATTAACAAATAAATAAAAGTAACTAAATAAAAAAAAATAAATAAGACTGTAATCCTACTTACCCACTCAGCTCATGAGGACCAAACACTGAGAAACTCACAAAGAAAAAAAAAAAAAATATATATATATATATATATATATATATATATATATATATATATATGGAGAGAGAGAGAGAGAGAGAGAGAGAACTCATTCATATATATGTGTTGCCCATTCATATATATATATGGGCAAAAGCCTGTAAGCTCTAATAGACACTATTCTGGCCAATTCATCTGCAACAACAGTCTTGCCGCATGCCTTGCTGCTCCTCAGAAACCTCGTTAGGTTCCCCTTCCTATAAAGCAAGGCAGAGAAGGAGCCTGCTTTAGAGCCATACACCTGGATCACCTCACTACCTTGGCATTGTGAAGCCTAGGGCACAAGTAGTCCCTCCTCTCCACTTTCTCATTTGAGCAAGAACAACATGAAAACTCAGGAATGATTGTAGACATGTTTTGTAGTCACTTCGATTGGCTTCAACAGAAAAACACAAAGTGGATGGCTCATAAAGAGGAGAAATTTCCTTATCACTGTTCTAGTGGATGCGAGTCTGGGATCAAGGTACCAGAAGTGTTGGGTATGGTGAGACTCCATTTCCACTTAGCTTCTCATTGAATTCTCTAGTATAAAGAGGTGAATAGTTCCCTGGCCTCTTCCACTAAGATTGATAATCACTAATCCCATTCCCATGGGCTCAGTTCAAGGACTTCCCAAGGGCTTTCCATCAAATATGAGTAATGTAGGGATTAGGGTCTGAATGTGAATTTTGAGTGTGATGCAGACATTCATACCATATAGTATTTTATCCCAAATTTTGAATACAACTCAAACATTTTCATTTGCTCATTGTAAAAAAAAAAAAGTTTTTAAGGATGGCACTTCATCATGTTTAGATTGTGGTGATACTACAAAAAATGCATTTAAAATTGCTGTTGACTTTCTACAGATTTAGAACATAATAGAAAAGCAAAGTAAGTTGAGACAAAGGAGACTGGAGACCACTTATCATTATGGGGGGGGGACAAATGCCATTTGTCATATTCTGTTCAATTTAAAAGTAATCCTTTTATCCTATGAATGGAATTTTCTTATTCAGGTTTTGCTGACAAGGCAGTTTTCCTATTGACTCTTATGCTTTTAGTGAAAATTAAATTGCGCAGAAATCAAGACTCTGCAGATGTTTTAGTCAGATCTTTATCTGCAAAGTACAAGTAGCCTAACTATTGTCAGCCTAAGATCACAATCTCTACTGTATTAAAATATTTGAATCACCTTGGGCTTTCACATCTTTCATAAAAGTTTCTAGACAAAGATGAAACAATGTAAGGACATGTAGTCTGCCCAGTTTTTTGTACTTAACTCATGTTGAAATCATAACAACTTGTTCATTGATAGCTGTAGAATTTTATTTCTGCTCTTTTTTAAATTGTTTCTACCCAAAACTATTCATGTCTGCAAAACAAAGTAATTGTTAATTTTATCTTCCTTAATGGCAGTCTCTTACTTTTACAAGTCTTAATTTCTATGGTGCATTTTGCTCTATGGGCAGAACACACAGATATTAATGGCAGATTTTAGCAAAGATGGGATATTTTAGGAAGCACAAAATTAGTTATAAAATTTGGATGGATGTTTTTGTAATGCACTGGTAATTTAATCCCTGAAATACCGTCCCTCCAGTTATTTCACATTTCCCTTAAAACAATTACATGAAAGGAACTATTCTTCTTATATACTTTGTTATGTGAGTAAATACATACTAATAAGTGACAAAGGCAGAAAATAAAACTTGGTTCAGTTTTCCACAAGATATTGTCACATGCACGTATCAGCCTAAATCTCAGGCTCAATATGTCTATATCAAACTTACCTGCCCCCCTTTGCCAAGTCCTATGTCCATTCCCTGGCACTTCATTTGAGAAATTTATTATCCCTTGATGTTTTAAATGCCTCAAATGTCCCAAACCAATTATGGTGCTTTCCGTCATTGCTTTTCTTTTATGGCTGTTTTACTCTTAGTGCCATCACGGATCAGATATATGAATCCCTACTTCCTTTTCCAGATAGTTTGAGGCAGCATGCTTAAACTTCATTCAACCTCTACATTTAACTTTTGCCCATACCCCCCACTTTGATCACAAATTTCTTCTAAAGTTCCCTACTTCAGTAAATTAAAATCCAAATTGTTTGCCTTAATGAAGAACTCTCCAATCTATCCCTTGTAAATCTATATGCATTAATATTTCTTACTATACCATTTGTATATCACCCAAGAATAACCCATAAATATTCACTTATATCACCTTGTTAAAGCTATTTGAGTCCTCAAAATTATGCTCTTGATATACTCTTTGACCACATATTAAATATATTTCCTACTCATATTCCATTTAAGATGTCAAATGCATGAAGATAATATATGAGCAAAGATTAACTTTCCATAACTAGCTCATGTAGTATTACAACTAATACTCCTTGGAAAATGAAGCTGTGAAACAAATATTATGTACATAATCATTAAATTTACTCTGTACTACATCATGTTGAAATGTCACATGCTTTGGAATAATACCTACCCCACTTTGCCAGAATGCCCACATGTATGTATCTGAAGACTGAGGCTGAAAGATGCATGGTTGCAGAGTATAGTTTATTGCTGTTTATTGACAGTAACATGATCCAGGATTAAAAAAAAATGGAAACAATGGTTACCTGTGATTTGGGTCAGAAGAGGGAAGTTTATTTAGTAGTCAGGACTAAGGTGACTTCATTCAGGACAGAAAGTAACTGATTTATCTCAAGCTAAAATGAAACATGCCTATACATTCCTGGCACAGGCAGCTGGCTCTAAGGTCTAGTCACAAAGTTCCACGGGCCACATGAATTATTTCACTTATAGTATGTTGGCAATCTCTGCTAGGAAAACCAGCCCATGGTGATGCTGGAAGTTATAACTCAAGGATATAATTCATGGTTAGGTCAAGGTGAATCCATACATATTAGAAATTACATTTGTGAGATGTTATTTGCAGACATAATGTACATTTTTCTTTATCAAATAATCTTAGACTTGGAAGAAATAAAATACCAAGAATAATAATCTTTCCACTATTTCTCCCATTTATCTCATATAAACTACACACACACACACACACACATATAGATAGATAGATAGATAGATAGATAGATAGATAGATAGATAGATAGATAGATAGATAGATATAGATATATAATGGCACAAATCAACAAATCAATCCTGTCCCCTTACAAAAGTTTAAAATTCAGAATTAGTGTATCTAAGGTCATTTTTTAAATCCCTTGTTACTAGATGTATCTAGAGCATTTGGTAAGGGATGATATATTCTAAAAGAAAAACATCTACCATGATTTATTTTACAATATTTTGAGCTTATCTGTTATTCTGTAAAATATATTCTACAAACTGTCTTGAAATTCTTATTGTCAAGTAAATTTTAATTGGAAGGGATATCAATTTAGTGACTCTGGGTGATTTATAATTTAAAAAACTTAGTCACATCAGCAACTCCTGCTGATTCATACACAGGGTAAATTAAACTAGAAAACTGTTTTTTGCTGAAAACTGAGCATACAGGCTCTTATACATTTTCAACTGAAAGCATCCCAAATGTACTAATATGGTAAATAAAAATAACTGGTAATAAGATATATATTCTTTTGTAAAAAATATTAAGTTGTAGATTATTTTATATATTGTACATAAAGTTTATCATCTATTAAATGTAGCAAACATCTTAAATGTAGGAACTCAGCCTTTACTAACTAGTAAATTTAATACTTAGATTCAGCTGAATATGCCCTTGACTATTACTATAGTATCATTTAATGCCTAAGGTGTTATGATTGTCACCTGTTGAGATAGTATTCTCTTGGGGATTTATATTATGTTGAACTCTGTTATCAATCACTGCTATTTATATTTTACATGTAAACTTTAGTTCGGAATTCTCAAGACTTTCTTTCTAAGGGAAATCCCTGTGGTAAAAGAAAGCCAAGATTAATAGCAGAATCCTTCCTGGTGTTGCTATGCCATGGGGATCTGCAAATAAGATGGTTACTGCTATGCTGACGTTCATTACTCCAGCCATTAACAGGATGTCCAAAACAAGTAAATCACCCTGGAAGAGTTTTCTAAGCTCTTCTTAATCAGTTAAGTTTTGCAAATGTTAGAATATTTTTAATTATTCATGAAAAAATATTCTACATAGCTGGTATGAAATAAGAATTCTAGAGTAATGAAAATATTTTTAAAAATGCAATGATGACATACACAAGTAACTAGCATTGCTATAATATAAATAATAAAAATGTAATACAAAGAACATTAATCATGAATTACAGTAAGAATAAAATTCATTGCTAGTAGAATGAAATTTCCCTAGTATATATAAATATGAAAGATAATCAAGAAAATATAAAATAATTGAAGAGAACGCTGAAGGAGGCTTTAAAATTATTAGTGCACTTTTCAGATAATCATTTTTAATTTATCCTGTTATATTTTCTTTCTCTATTTTTTGTCAGCCATAGGCCTATATAGTCTATGAATTCTTCTTGAAATAAATAAGGAAGCTTCTGTTTCTATGAAGAAGAGACAATATTATATTTTTTACTCCTCCTCAAGAAACTCTTATAACCTTAATACTGAATAACTATCATTTAATAAAAATAATGTTTGCATTAACTTAACTTCAGTAATTGAGTGCTATTACAATGAAGAATATCTTTCAAATAAATATTTTATTAATAATATATTAGAATCTTTTGTTCTTCCTAATAGGAAATAACCAGGCAAGCAAAAATTTAAAATTTATGAAAGAACTTTCCAAATTCTTTTAGTGATAAAAATTTAAAAGTCTAACCTTTCAACTAAGGAATTAACTTTTAACCTCCTTTTCTTTTATACAGATCCTATATCTTCTGGTATCAGAGATGCTTAAAATAGATATATTTTTGTCTAGTATAAATGACATCCTACCAACTTAAAATCACTACCTTATGCAAGAAAAGATAATTATAATTCTAGTTTTATTTTGATCTATAATCATAATTACAGAACAAATTAAATACCTAGTTGTGTTAATGTGGTGCTAAGTGAAGTTCAAAGCAATTAAACTGTAAAGGCTTTGCCATCTATTCTCCTATAACATAAGATATTCATATTTTTCTAGAAGATAATATTAAAATAGAATAAATTTTTAATAAGTGAACATATATATCTATGGGAAGCATAAATGTCTTAATTTTTTTATTAATGGCTAAAAGCTATTTCATGAGATTGACATGCAATAGCAAGTCAAAATTCAATTTTGCAATTTTAACTATTGGGAGATAAGAAATGGATGATTTTTTTTTAATTGATTTTTTTATTTTTCTTTTTTTTTGGAGAGAGAGAGGGAAAGGCAGAGAGAGAGAGAGAGAGAGAGAGAGAGAGAATGGGCATGCCAGCAACCTCTCAGCCACTGTGAATGAACTCCAGATGTGTGTGCCCCCTTGTGGGCAAGTGTGGCATTGCACCCTTGCATCACTTTGCATCTGGCTAAACGTGGGACCTGGAATTTGGAACCAGCATTCTAAGGCTTAGTGGGCAGGTGACTTAATCGCTAAGCCATCTCTCCAGCCCTGATTTTTTTTTCTTTTAAAATCAACTTGGAAAGCATCTTCATTACTGAGGATGCATACAGCCTACAGCTTAGGAAAATCAAAAAGTTGGAATAAGTATTAACAGTTTGAGGTTACTTTGGATGTATGAGTAAATATACATTTTAACATGCATGTATGGGGCAGGAGAAAAGGTTCAGCATTTAAGGCACTTGGATGCACAGCCTAACCACAAAGTTTAAATTCCCAATACTCATATAAAGCCAGATGCACAAGGTGGCGTATGCACCTGGAGTTCATTTACAGTGGCCAGTGTCCCTACTGTGTCTATTCACTCTCTCTCCCTCTTTCTCTCTCAAATAAGTAAAGTAAAATCTTTTTAAAAGATGTATCTATGGTTGATGTTAGAGTGGAAGCTTTTATGAAGTGGTTCATTAAATTTCTGATCTTCATCTACAAGCATGAAAGCTGAATAAAATGGAAGCCATTATACTTTATTTACTGGGGGAAGTGTAACACTTAATTTTAACATTGCTTGCAAAAAATAAATCAAGGGCTGGAAAGATGGCTTAGTAGTTTAGGGGTTTGCCTGTGAAGCTTAAGGACTCTGGTTCAATTCACCAGTTCCCTTGTAAGCCAAATTCACAAGTTGATGCATACATCTGGAATTCATTTGTAGTGGCTGGAGGCCCTGGAAGACCCATTCTCTTACTCTATCTAACTCTCTCTCTCCAATAAAAAAATAAATAAAATATTTTAAATTTTATTTTTATTTATTTATTTGAAAGGAGATAAATAGTCAGGTAGAGAGAGAAGAGAGAGAGAGAGAGAAAGAGAGAGAGAGAATGGGGGCACCAGGGCCTCCAGCCACTGCAAACAAACTGCAGATGTATGCGCCCCTTCTGCATCTGGCTTATGTGGGTCGAGGGGAATCAAACCTGGGTCTTTTGGCTTTGCAGGCAAGCACCTTAACCACTAAGCCATCTCTCTGGCCCCTAAAATATTTTTTAAACATTAAGAGAACTGGCTATTCCTCCATTATCTGAGTATTACATTTGGTCTTTCTTATACAGACTAAAGAAGAGATATTACATATATATATATGCACTCAATTTTGTACATGCAGAAGTTATTCGCAAACATGGAGAAAATGGCCAATATTCACAAAGTTATAGTGGCAGTATGCCTTGAAATCAAAGCTGACATGTTTTGATATGAAGTCACAGTTCTTATATCATTCCCTTCAATCAATATCTAAAATAAAAAGAAATATCAGAAAAATGTTTCCTCAACGACTTATCAGAGCCTTCCCTAAAAATGTCAAGGAGAATAAACAATGCTATAATTTACAATGGGACCTCCATCATTCCCCACGCATGCTGGCACACGCTTTTAATCCCAGCACTCGGGAGGCAGAGGTAGGAGGATTGCCATGAGTTCAAGTCCACCCTGAGACTACATAGTGAATTCCAGGTTAGCCTGGGCTAGAGTGAGACCCTACCTAGAAAAAAAAAAAAAAAAAAAAGAAAAAGAAAATTCCAAGTTTATATTGGTAAAGAGAAAAAGTAATAATAGTTTCAGTTTTTACATTACTTTTCTAAATACCTTTCCCATACATCACAGTTTTCTTGGCACATAGCTTTCTTTATAGCTATGCAAACTGAAACTGACCAAGATATGTGACTTATTGAAAGTTGGTCAGACCATAAGGATAAGAAAGTAGTTGCCCAGTTTTCTAATCCAAGCCCTCTTAACACACAGGACTACAAAGAATTAAAAATATAAAATTGTACTTCTAGCTTTCTTGTTTGTGACATCCAAAAGTAAAGTTAAAAAAAAAAAAAACTGAAAATAGGGAGAAGACAGGTTAGTGGTTAAGGCATTTGCCTGCAAAGCCAAAGGACCCCAGTTCGATTCCCCAGAATCCACGTAAGCCAGATGCACAAGATGGCACATTCATCTGGAGTTTGTTTGCAGTGGCTGGAGGCCCTGGTGCACCCACTCTCTCTCTCATTCTCTCTCTACCTCTTTCTCTCTCTCTCAAATAAATAAATAAAATACATTTTTTAAAAAGTTTTTAAAAATTGACAATATCAGAGAATAATCTTCTAGAAAATAGAATATGGATTTATATTTCATTGTTATTTTCCTAGACTAAGCCTAGGCCTAAGGGAAAAAAAAAATGTTAGAAAGAAACAGAAACAAGATTATTTTTTCAAGAGAAACTGCTCAGAATGAAGGAAGAGATTCACGAACACCAGGACATAAATGATAGCTTACTTCCCTTGAACATGTGTGCCAATCCTTAGGAAAAAAAAAAAAGCACATAGATTTTAACTAGATATAGATAATAAAATTTTAATCCATTTAAATTTTAACATTATCAAGAAAGGACAAGACTAAAGGACATGCAAATTGATTGTAACATATCCAGAAGATAAAGTTGTTTTGGTGGCCAAATACAATTAAGTATCACTGACTAGTTCATTTTTAATGGAAAGAACAATGTTGATGCTGTGGACAGAATGGTTCATTTTTCAAATAGAAGTAACCAAGCAAAGATATGTCAACTCAATTCAGACTGTTTTTCTCAGGGACTTGAACATTCAGAGGAAATGGAGAATACAAACAACATTTTTTTTTTCTCAGACTGAACAACACAGGAGGTCTTTTAATTTCTCTGAGGTTTATGAAATCAACAGATTACTTTTATTATGAATCAATATTCTATTTAATATACCAAAGAAATGTAACAAAGTGTTTCAAGATCATCCAATTAATAGTATTTAAATTTTATGAAGTCTGTACTACATAGTCCATGAAAGGATGTATTTTGTATGTATGTGGTCAAATATTTCACATATATTATCTCACTTAATCTCTCAATTTCCACATTAAATCATCCCTCTTCACAAAAAGAAAAAAAGACTGAACTTTAGAGAGGTGGATAACATTCTGAAGTCCACAGAGCTAGAGGTGGAAAACTGTGATTTGAATGCAGGCAGTCTGACTCTCTACACCATGACATGTTTCATGAAGCAATTTTAGCTTAACAGTAAAACTAATTTCCATAAGGAAATAGTGACAAAGCCTAAAACTATGGAAGATGTGAGATCTAGAACACAAAATATTTCTTAAGAGCAATTTCAAGGGAGTATTTGAGTTTCTTCATTTGTTACACATGGTATAGATGATGGAGGAAGTGGCAGATTAAACAGGAGTGCTGCTCTCACTTCTACCATGAGAATCTCCTTCAGGGAGATGAGAGTAAACACTGAGGAGACTCAAAACTCATCAAAGCAAAAAACAAATGCTGCAGACAGCACTAAAGGAGATTTATAATATACCCTCCAAGGTTCAGGAAACTTTGTGAAAGAGGAAGCAGAAAGAATATATGAGCCACAGGGTAGGAAGGTGTATTCTGAAACATTGTTCCCCACAAACCCAAGACACACAGAGTGACTGATGCAACCATGACCACACGGTGAACAACAATTACTCCACTGAGGAACCCCTTCACACAGAAGAACAGAGAGGGTGAGGAAATAGTAAAGACCTGGAGACCAGAGATCATACATGTATCAAAGCAAGAAAATAGCAAAGGCCTGACTGGAAATTCAGATGCCTGGAAAATGAGCTGTCAAGAGAGTTATTAAACATGTGGCAGACCCAGAGTTTAGAGGAAAATCATACATATGACAAAGTGAATGAAGCTTGTGGAAACAGAATACACTTGAGGAATGAACAACAACAAACAAACAAACAAAAATACCCAGAGAGGTGACAAGAGCCCTCCCTGCCACAGCCAGTCTGGGAGAAGAGAGACATTCACATACTATTTTGAGAGATCAAAGAACCACGGGTCAGTCAGGCCACCAAAATGGAAGACAGAGAGGGGGACATCTGATTGGTTGGTGGACTCAGGGGCTAGCCCACCTAGGTATGCTAGATTGGGGAAGTAGTAGGGGGTGTTGTAGCCATTCTGGATGAGACTGGATCAGAAGAGAGCTATAGTTCTGCCAATGCAGGTTCTCTCTTTGGGCCTCTGTTCCTAACTAAATGGTATTTTTAAAAAGCTATTTTGTTCCAGTGTTTTCTTCAAGATCAGTTCTCTTATGTTCCTGTTTGTTTGGTTTTGTTTGTTTGTTTGTTTGTTTGTTTGTTTGTTTGTTTGTTTTTCAAGGTAGGGTTTCACTCCAGTCCAGGCTGACCTAGAATTCACTATGTAGTCTCAGGGTGGCCTCAAACTCACAGCAATCCTCCTACCTCTGCCTCCCAAGTGCTGGGATTAAAGGTTTTCACCACCATGCCTGGCTTTAGTTGTCTTATATTCTTAAATAGACTCAAAGTGAATGTTCAAAGTAGTTAACTGGAAGTTTAATACTTTACTGCAAATGGTATTTTTATTTTTGTCACTTCTGTGATCCTCTCACTAGTCCATACAATAGACTATATGTTAGTAGTTACTACATGCAATTTATCAGAGAATATTCTCAAAAGTTTGTCTTTTCATATTATACATGCATGAAACACCTATAAGAGCCTAATGCCACAGTTATGCAAATGTGTGCATGTGGATGTGTATGAGTTACTAAACAGATACACACATACCTGTGGAAACTTAGGGAGCAATTAGCTCCATCCTTGAATTTTCATCAGAATATATAAGGGAGAAGCAAGAAGGATTTGCTTTCTGTTTTAAATTCTCAGTTACTCAAAGGATTATAGACTTTGACTCCTGGAGTGTGTCTCTTATAATTAATGAGCAGATCATAATCCAAACGTCTTGAGAGTAAGAAAGCTGGGAAAATAAATGCAAGAAATAGCCCTTTGAAACAAGCTTGCTAGCAATCGAATAACATTGGGAAGAACTATTTCCTCCTCAGTAAGCTTGTTTAAAGTTCACACCAGCCTACTTTTTCCCTCCCGCCTCTCAGGGGAAGTAAGAACACTTCAGTGACAAAAGCCCACCTACTCAAAGGGGAGGTTAATTATTGCTACATAATTAACCTCACAAGAAAATTGTTAAGATTAATGAAGCAGTGCTTACTAAGCGATTAAAAGCTCCCCAGGAACTACTACAGAGATGTTTGTTTACAAAACCACCTACATGTATATTAATAACAGATTCTGTATAAGTTATTACAATGGCTAATCAATGAACCAACATTTATGAATCACAGCCAATTTCTTTTTGCAATAAATAAAGGAACAAAAAGGGGGAAGGGAGGTGAAGGAAAGGAGGGAGAGAGGAGGAGGTGGTGAAAGGGAAGGAAGAATAAAGTAAAGTAGAAAAGAAAATGAAAGTTAAGCAGGAAGGAAGATAAGAGAGTTGAACAAGATTTTACCTTTCAACAAGGACCAGGCAAGTATGAAGGTTTTCCCCTTAGTTTTGTAAAAATTATGGCTTAACCTCAATATCCTCTCTTTAATTTCGTTTTATAAGACAGAAAATCTCATATATACATATTTTATAAGACAGAAAATCTCATATAATTTTTTTTTTTTTTTTTTTTTTTTTTTTTTTTTTTGAGGTAGGGTCTCACTCTTGCTCAGGCTGACCTGGAATTAACTATGTAGTCTCAGGGTGGCCTCGAACTCACAGCAATCCTTCTACCTCTGCCTCCCAAGTGCTGGGATTAAAGGCATGCACCACCACGCCCGGCTCATATAATTTTTTAAAATAAAATTCACTGTAGTAATCCATATGGAGGATTCTCAAAAGAAAAAAAAAAAAAAAACTGAAAGTATACAACATAGCAGTACCATTCCTGGGTATTTACCCAAAGGACTCTCAGTCAAAATATACAAAGATATGTGCACATTGATATTTACTGTAGTAGTATACAACCTAAATGTTCTTCAGTAGAGGAATGGATGAACAAATGTTTACACATACACACACACACACATATATATATACTGAAAATAGAAGTTAGCCTGTCTGAGGGTATGAAGGAGACTAGAGTATGATGTTGGGAATATGATCAAAGTATATTACATATGTTTATAAGAGATAACCTTATGAGACCTACTACCCTGTACAATGAACATACCGTTTTTTTAATTGCTTTTTATAATTGTTTAGGATTAATTTTAACTAAGCTAGAGAAAGAACATTTTCAAAAACGTCTAAAATAATTTGAGTCATTTTCATACAAATTGCCAATACAGCTATTACCAGAGTAAAATGTTACATTTGTGGGTGTATTTTTCTCTCAAAACCATAATACACTAACATGTCATCAAATCACTACCTTGAAAATCCAAAGTGTCTCCAATATGACTAAGAACCTCTGGGCACAATCACCATGACTGTTCCTCACCATGCTCAGCTGGACATTGTCTGAGTCAAAAGTGGTAGTAATGTTAAACTGAAATATCAAAACAATTCTCAGTGTATTAAGACAGAAAAAATCACACTTTGCTCATGCTTCATGGCCATCATGAACCAGGAGTTCCTTTCAGACATCAACAATTCGGGCTCACATGGGAGCCACTTCCTGTCTTCAGGGCAGACATAAAAAGAAATTCATGTTCTTATTCCAGCAATGAGATGAACAATAGTACCTTTGCTCAAAACTCACAGGACAGAGACATTCACATGAACACATGTGAATATTTGTAGTGTGTTTGGAGGACAAAATTAATGACACCACAGTTATCCACTTACGTCAATGGTACATCAGAACGGATAAGCTTTTTGTTGTTGTTTTAGTAAGATGTTTCAGTTTTTGATTCTTCAGTTGTAGATGTGCAGGTATATAATTAGATGAATAAAATATAACTTAGATGGCCTTAATAACTTTAGGACAAGAACCTTGGCAGTTTGCAATTGAACTGAAGAGTTAACAAAAGAGTCACAATGGATATATCTCAATATAATCAATTTATAAAGATTTAAAAGTTGAGTGTTTTGAATAATAAGAATCTGAAAAGGTAAAAGAGTTTAGGAGGAGAATTCATGTTTATCAAAGTCAACTAGTGCATGAACCAAAGCTATTCTTGACATAATTTAATTTACAGAAGGGTTTTGGGTTTTTGTCTGGGAGCCATGAGTGGAAGCGGTCTATTTTCAAGTGATTAGAAAATATTGGAGAAATAAGGCATCTTCCCTCATGACCCCAGAGTCTAAAGAAAAGCTGGCTCCAGACATACTCTGAAGAATGCCTTCACATGACAAGAACAATGGTCAGTCATAAGAAAGTATTTTATTTCACAAGTGTGACATATAGAGGTCAACTCACTTCTGACATAAACATACTACAGACTCTCCACCATGAGGCTATTCCAAGCAAGACAAGAAACAATTAGATGGACTAAAACCTGCTAGGAGATATCAGAGACTGATCAAACCAGATGGCACATAGTGGGGAAGTGACAGAGAATGTTGATGTAATACACCCAAGAAGTACCATAAGCACTTTAAAAGTACACTAGAAGAGTCTATGGGACTGCATGAGGGCTGGAAGTTACACCCAGACAAACCTGAGTATCATGTTGAGTGGGGAGAAACAGGCCATGGGATCCTAGACACATTAATTCTGATCTGAGTGAACATAAAAATGATAGTGCTTATATGGTCTTGGTGATCATATCACTGAAAAATAATAGTTCTTAAAAGAAGGAAGCTTATAATACTAGTTTTTATATGGCCTGTCACATCCAGAATTGGACATACTGTTCTGCAGTGGTTTTCCAAGCATAATTGCTTCTAGGAGGACACTGGGAAAGAAGGAAGGGATAGCCTAGGCAGGACCCCAGGCCTTTGGAGGATTCTTCAAAACAATTGGTGTTTGTTTGCAGACGGACTTTTACTCAGAGGTAAATAAGTGTTTCCACCACTAGGAGCAAAAGGTTGTATGTGTTCATATCCCACCAGTTACTCATTTCTTTAGGCTAAATCAACTTTGCTATTTAACAAATCAATTTTACTCTGCTTATATCATTCCTCCATTTTTGTGGTTTCTGCGGTCTCATGACACAGAGACGAGAGGCAAGTGCATGCAACATTTATTATGCCTAGAATTCATTTATGTCCTTTATAACCCACTGAACACAAAATATGGTCATCAGAGAAGTCCAAGGAAACCACAAAAAGAATTAAAAGCCATACATTTTCACAAGAGCAGCTTTGTAACACAGTACAGGCTACAGTACTAAAAGCTGCTGCTCTGTGCAAGTGGAGCATTGCTGCTCTTTAGTGCTTCATCATATTTGAAAGTAAAGCTTATTAAGAATAAAAGGGCAGTGGTAACTTATTAATATCTCAGACGTTTTTAATCACTTAAAACACATATGCTGTTTGTCTTTTAAATTGCTAAAACTGAGGGGAGCCAAAAACAGCTGACCACAGTCTTACATTTCTATAAGGAAGCTGACCTCTATGGGAAGCCAAAATAAACTGAAATTTCTCAGTCTACTGTGCACAAGCAGAATTTTGAAAGCTTGCCAGATTTCTGTGAAAAAATTACATAAAGTAAACAGATTTTTGCCTTCTCAAGGTGCCCTCCTTTCCACATTACAATTATTATTAATTTAATGAGCTTAGACCACAAGTCAATAGTTTTTTGAGACATCATTTTTTTTTAATATTTTATATCATTTTACTAAGACAAAGCAGTAACCTAATGAATGAAAGCTTTAAATTGTAAAGAGCATTCTACATTAAAAAGTACAGCACTAGGGTTGGAGAGATGGCTTAGCGTTTAAGGCAACTGCCTCCTAAGCCTAAGAACGCCAGTTCCAAACTCCAGCGGTTCCAATCTCCAGGTCCTCCTAAGCCTAAAAACCAGATTCCAATCTCCAGGTCCCACGTTTAGCCAGATGCAAAGTGACGCAAGGGCGCAATGCCGCACTTGACCATAAGGGGCGAACACATCTGGATTTCGTTCACAGCAGCTGAGAGGCTGCTGGCACGCCCATCTCTATCTGTCTTCCTCTCCCTCTTTCTCTGTCTCTCTCTGTGTCTCTCTCAAAAAAAAAAAAAAAAAAAGTACAGCACTATACTCTGGTTATTATCCTTGCTGGACACGAGGTCATTGTTTTAACTATTTCATTTATCAAACAGTCCTTATATGACTTTGTCTCTCTTATGTTATGTAGATATTACTGAACACAAATATCAAGATTAGTTATGCTCAGGTGAAGTTATGTTATCATTATATGTTTTCAGATTAAGGTTCTACTAGTTATATATCAAATATATGTAAGAGTTTGAAAATTCATGATTTAGATTCAAGTTGCCCAGAAACAGAAATAAAACCTTGCAACTATCAAGTTCTCTGGAAATTCATTGGAACCAGTTTGTGCTTATTACCTTTCACCAAAAGGAAGATGACAGTACCTAGGGTACTGTGCACAATCCACACATACAAATAATATTTGTCTTTCATAGTCATTGCCCACATAAATCAATGCCTACCCTAGATATTACAAACTAGTATTACTTGAATGTGAGGTTTTATTATGTTCTTTTAAGTTATGAAATGTTTAAACTGCTTCACTCTTCTTTGGGTGATAGGAAGATGAAGATTCACTTTTAAAACTTTTAAAATATATATTATTAAAGAATAAATTGTTATTGTTTATATACAAAATGCAGAATTTAGTTTTTCACAGTTTATCATTACTTTTCATGGTATTAAGATGATATCAGGAGAGATGTTCCAAAAGAACTGTGACAATTCTATCATGTACATATACCAATTGTTAAATTGTAATTTCATCTAGGCAACTTTCTCTGATCAATGCTACAATTTCCTTAGTATTTTGTTTTAATAATACCTGTATGCATTTATTCAGAATATGTTGCATTCTTATTTATTTGCTACTCTCCATACTTTATGTGAAAACTATAAATGCATTGATAACTTTTAAAAACTAGATAGCTAGACTGTTTTCTGAAAATGGGTAAAATTGTTACATCACAACTTAAAGATCACTAAATACAAAGCATGTAGCATTTTATGGAAACTCACAGAGATATTTTACAATTTTGCTATAATATGATATCAAAGTCTTCAAATAACTAAAATAACTGAATAACTAAAAATACTTTTTTTTTTCTTATCAATACCTGAATATGTAAGATGCTTGGGGATTGGGTCCAGGGGCAAATTAATACTGATTATAATTAAGTAAAAAAAGTGCCATCAAAGTGATACATTTTTCTAAATGGCTTAATGTAGATTAGCATTTCAAGATAACTCCTTCGCAAAACAAATCTCAAAATATAATTTCACTTTGTATAATATGACAAATATTAAAATACTTCGAAACGATTTAACTTCACTAGTGTTGCTGCTTATCAACAATGATAGCCAAAGTACAGCTTTCTAAGCCTGGGCTGACTCATACACCACTAGCTTGATGTTTTAGTCATGCCTCTGTCAACAAAGAGATACAGAAATGCTGTCTTTTCTTTACCTCATGCAAGATGTATACACAGTGATGAAGCTTAATGATACTTTGTTAAACACCCTAAGTTCATAGGCTACCTCAAATAATTAAATGATAATCTCTTATATTATTTTCAATTATATATGATTTATAGCCAAAAATTAACACTTTGGGATAATTTCAAAAAGTGCAAGGATTTAAAAAGAATCTTTTAAATTAATGTAGAACAATAAAAATTTTAAAACTAAGAAAGGCCAGATACAATTATTATCATGCAATGATTATATATGTTAAAAGAGGTCAGGCTGTGGAGATGGTTCAGTGTTTAAAGGCACTTGTCTGGAAAGCCTATCGGACTGTTTCACTTCCTAAGTACCCATGTAAAGCTAAATACACAAAGCAGAACATGCATCTGGAGTTTGTTTGCAGTAGCAGAAGGTCCTGGAATGCCCACACTCTCACTCTCTGCTCACAAATAATTAAAATTATTGTTTTTATAAAAAAATGAGTATGCAGAAAGATCACAACAGTTGCAACTATAAAGGACACATTTAATTTTGACAGATTTAAAACTTATTAAAAATATTCCCGTGAAAGCTTATTTCATATATAATGCATAATTGATAAAAGAATTCCAAATCCTTTTTAAATGTGCTTACCTACCATTTATAACATAGGAAAACAACCATATTTTCTATACCAATCTATTTCATTATTAACAACACTTATTTGTTGCAATTTTGCTTTGTTTACACAGATTTTTAGCCATACTCATATTGAAGTAAGGGAACCCTTTCTTAAAATTTCCCTCACAATTCCTTGTTTAGGTCCCCAAGTTTACATTCATTGAGTAAAGAATTCCATATGCACCATATCAGAGCTGGGTTCTCAGTAGACTCCTAATCCCTACACAAATGCTTCTGTAGCACTGGACATACCAAGGAAAGAATTTTCTAAACCAATAGCAGTAGCAGTCCTCACCTACAGGCACACTCATGCTTACACACGCTGATGTTTGCACATGTGAAGCAAGGCTATGGATGATTCTTGGAAACACAGGACCAGCTCAGCAATCTTGGAGCATCATCATGTGACTAAAGGTACTATCCTCTCACTCCAGAGCCAAAAGCAAAAGAAAGAAAGAAAGAAAGAAAGAAAGAAAGAAAGAAAGAAAGAAAGAAAGAAAGAAAGAAAGAAAGAAAAAAGAAAGAAAGAAAGAAAGAAAGAAAAGGTAGAAGTAAAATGGAGGTCAGCCTTTCATCCGGAAAATGAGAGGAAAATCGAAATGATCATAATGAAAACATGGAGCACTACGGACATTTCACTTAATATCTTGATGTTTGTTTTACCCTATACATAAATTATCCTGTCTATATTATTTTACTGTTCAAAAAGTATAAGAAAAAACAACCTGGTGTTAAGTACATTATAAAAGAACTTTATTAGAATCTGTAAATCACTGAAATTTTTTTTTTTTTTTTTTTTTTTTTTTGTTTTTGTTTTTTTTTTCGAGGTAGGGTCTCACTCTGGCCCAGGCTGACCTGGAATTCACTATGTAGTCTCAGGGTGGCCTCGAACTCATGGCAATCATCTACCTCTGCCTCCCAAGTGCTGGGATTAAAGGCGTGCGCCACCACGCCCGGCAAAAAATGTGATTTTTTTTAAAAAAAAGTTTTTGATCCAAAAAACATTGAAGAAAGAAGCTTGAGAGGAAAAATAAACTGCATACTGACATTCGGTAAGTCCAAGTATGTCTTGAGCAATGGGCTAAATATTTAACAGGTACAATTTGATTTAATAAAACACTCCATTATGATACGTGTGATCCCCATTTTATTAATGAGTCAAGCTCATTTACTCATCAAAGGTGGCTCAGTCAGTCTAGGAACTCAAGTCTATCAACACCAAGTTATTCCTTTCATTTGATGGAAATAACACACCTAGAAAATGTTAATGTGTGAGATTATATATATTTTTCCCACCGAAGAAATTACCACCGCTACTGACAGGAACTAAAATATCTTAAGCCATTAATCTTATCACTTATTTTTACACTCAATATAATGTCCTATGTCCCTACAGTTGGTGCAATCAGTATTACCAAGCATTCTAAATCTATGAAGCTAGTCATACAGAATGACAGTTGTTATGTGAAGGTCAAGTTGAAATCCAGTCAAGTTGGCTTCATGGTCAGAAATCCCAGTAATACTACTGGTAGAATGTAAGTACCTTTTTTTTTTTTTTTTAATGAAAACTGATTTGTGATTGAAGTGCCTATTTCAATTTTTGAAGAAATCTCATTTCAGTCTATTATTTCATCTGCAGTTCTCACAAAAAAAAAAAAAAAAAAAAAAAAAAAAAAACCTGCTAATGCACTTACTGCCACATGTGTACATGCATGGCACAGAAGCACAAAACATACTTTACCCACTTCTTATGTCCCCAACATAAAATAGTTTTCTTTCATTAAATACTACCTATGTGAAGTAGTTCCTACAGTGTCTAACAAAATTCTAAAATTGAAAAAAGGAAAACTTGAATCATCTTGGTTGGCCAGGCCTTCTGTTTTAATAATATTTCATCATTACATTTTAAGTACATAATCAAGAGTTAATAACAGCAACAAGATTCATTTCTGGTTCCCTGTAAAATGCTAGTAAATGTTGTTCTTCAAATTGGGAAAGGGAGCTGGGCGTGGTGGTGCACACCTTTAATCCTAGCACTCAGGAGGCAGAGAGAGGAGGATCGCCATGGGTTCAAGGCCACCCTGAAACTACACTGTGAATTCCAGGTCAGCCTTGGCTAGAGCGAGACCCTACCTCAAAAAAACAAAACAAAAAAAAATTGAGAAAGGGAGAACTTGGAGAATATTATTACTATATAAGACATACAAAGGGAAGAGGAAGGAAACAATGAGAGAAGACCAACATAAGTTCACCAGTTTTCTTACCACTGTTTTTTGGGATGGCCATATGTAACTGGCCATATTTACCATTAGTTTTTTTTTAATCTAAATTTGTGAAATAATATTTCAAAATGAGGTTATTGTTCTTGTTTAGAGCATTATTAAAACACACTGTAGAGATCACCCACTGCCATCAGTAACCCAGTAATGGAAGTGGCAATGATATGAATGGTGTTCATCTTCCAGAAAAAGAGAGGATTAAGGCTAACTCCTTGTGCAAGGTTAGTTGTTATTGTTGTTATTTTAATCAATATATTGCCATTGTTCCTTTTTTGATATTTTTTCTTTTGTCCATTTAACCTATATTTACTGAAGTGTTGTTTAGCACTGGTTAGGCCTTCAAAATGCCAGTCTTTTTACTAGACGAACTCCAAGTCTGGTGAGAGAAAGAAAAATAACGCTACAGTGCCCTAAATGCTGGGACAAAACTACAGTATTTGCAAAGAGCTATGAGAACCAGCAAGCATGTAGGGCAAACAGCCAGAGCCTATTTCCTCAAGGAAAGACAGATTCAATATATCTTTCTATCTTTTGATAAAGAGTGTGGGATGATTTGCAAAAGAAGTGAGATCTAAGTAGGATTTAAAAAAAAAAAAAAAAAAAAAAAAACCGTGAAAGGCAAGTCTAAAAGCAAGTAAGGGCAAACAGGACCAAAAGTGAGGAGAATTAAAACGAGAGAGATGAAAATACTTCAAGTTTGTAGATATGTGCCTAAAAATGTGCGTGTGTGTGTGTGTGTGTGTGTGTGTGCACACACACACACACACACACACAGCAGCCAAAGTTTACACAGTCACATAGAGAGGCTTCCCTTGGGCGGTAGACTATACAGGATTAGCATAGGCAGAGAGCAAAGACAAGTGAGAGTGTGTTCCGATTTCCTGGAATCTATACAGGGATCCCAATTTCCTTTCACTAAGTAGAGCCATTGATGTTCATAGCAAACAGAGCTTCCATTAAGGTTTATTTTATGACTTAAATATTCTGGTGTGGAATTCTTCTGCCCAAACTCTTTTATATTTGTTTTATTTAAATGACGTGGTAAGAAATAAAAGGTTATCCTAGAATTATCTTCAGCAAAGAGGCCAATAAAATATAGCAATGCTTTCAGAAAAATTCAAGATAATTTTGCGGATGTCTCAGTCTGTTCCCAGAGTTGCATCTGAAAAGCACATAAATACCAATGCTATTTGAGCTTCCTTAAAAAACATTATATCCATTATATGTACCTCAATCGAGAAAACAAAATATACTGTTTTTAGAAAAGAATTCTTTTGGGGGGAGCTTTGTTGTTTTCACATAAAAACTGGAGGAGTGTCAACTAAATTTATATTTATGCATGCTATCTCCCAAATATGTCATTTTTTTCAAAAAAGAAGATTCTTAAATATCTTCACATGAAATATTTCAATTAAATATTAGGACAGTAATTTACTGTGTTGTATTTTTTTTATGAAGAGTAATGGTATTCTTGCTGTTTTGGGTCTATATGGGTCTATGTTCAGTATACAGGTGCATTGTTAAGAACACTCTAGTAGAAATCCTGTCTTCAATATACGTCCGAATTTGGAGACTGTCTACCATTTTGTCATTCCAGTGGACAACTCGCAACATTAAACATCTGGCATATTTTATCATCTGCCCAGTAGGTCATGAAGCAATCTGGAGTTGTGTCTTCCAACTGTGGAAACCTCTCTTGTCAACTCTGAACCACTTCCATGATGTAGTCCAGGTGGAACTACCCAAGGTGTGCTTTCTTAGCTAAGACTTGCATAGTAAAATGCCAGGTTAAAAAAATGGGGAAGACAATCTTGTATTTATTCTCTTAATGATTCGGGATAGTTAAGTATATTTTCATACAACATAGAAATCATCAAGGAATCTAAAATGTAGGTTAAATTTTTAAAGCCTTATTTTAGAAGCCAGAATTATAAGTTTTCATAAAAAAATGAAGAAACTAAATAAAATTAAAAGTGAACAGCATTTTAGAAGACAGAATTCATATAAAATTAAAAAATGAATAAAATTAAACATGAGCAGCACTAGTATATGTAATGTCTAACCTCAATCTCTGAATGTCATTATGTAATTTTCTTAAGATGGTATTAAATAAATGGTTCTCAGTATACTATTTTATATGTCATTCATATAAATATTTCAGATCTAATATGCTTTGCATATATTTGACTGATATAGAAGCCTAAATTTTCACTTTCCTCTTTTATGGTATACATCATAAACAAAAAGACTTTCTTTGAATGAGGTAGGAAAAATTCCAGCACACATTTATTAAAATTATTTTTAAAATTCACTAACTACAATTATGTCACCAGAAACTACTTATCTTCACCTTTCTAACTCAGTTCCTAAACATTAAGGAGCACAAAATTCACACTACAGAGAATATAGGCAGTGCAATTTATACTGACATAGCAATAAGTTTTCACAGTTTAATAAATTTCTAGTTCAGCTATATGAACATTATAAAATTTTAACAAGCATTTACTTATGTATGCAAGGAACCCCTTCTAATTCAAACAGCATACAACAAGAAAAACACATCCCCCTCCCTCATGCTGTATATACCTAATGTCTAAAATTCACCCATTGATTTACAAATCAAATGTGTATCCAGTACAGCTTCTCTAAATTGCAGAACTATCTTAACCTACAGCTCAAAATCATAACAGTCAAAATCTTTGAAAACAATGCACAATGTGCCTTCAACTTTGGTTCTTTCCTTTAAAAAGGGCTGCAAAATTGGATCAACCCTCAGTACCAATTTGGTAGTAGTACATTTCTACATTTCCAATTTCTTTTAAAATGAGAGTAGAGCAAACAAAAACTAGTTTCTGCTGTTAATTGTTTTATTAGCCAGCTTGTGGCATTACATTCTATGTGAACCAGTAGCTTCTTCTATGGGGACCCACTAATGAGTTTTAAATGGTGTTAAATACCATCCCTGCAGATGCAAGTGCTTCTCTGGGATTTTTACTGGAGAAAAGAACTCCTGTAATTTAAAACTACTTTGTTTTCTTCAGTCACAGCTGCTAGTGGAACACTGACCTGTGGAAATCTTAAGGAGGCCCCACCCCTCCCTCACTCAGTGCCATCAGCCTGCAAATATTTTCCTAACAGGTCTTTCCTCCTGAGCCAGTACACTTCAATACTTCCCATCCCCCAAGTTGCAGCCAGCGGAATAGAGGCACGGAGCTAGTGAGCTACTCTCCCCAGCCCTTCCCCCCCTTCTTGCCTCCCTTACAAAGCCTTGGCTACCCTTAAAGAAAATTCTCCAACAACGTGTCAATTTTATATTGACCACAAAGGCAACTTCTGTTGGGGGAGGGGAAGGAAAGAGGGACTGGAGCTTGGCTGTCCCTTTCCACAGACTGGGATCTTTGTGGCAATCAGAAAACATTTCCTGCATAAGAAATCAACACATTCTCTGGTTGCAGGATTGCAGGGCTGGGGCGCAAGGAGGAATATGCATCAGCTCTGTTCTCAAACGAATGGAACACAGCCATTAACCTTCCCAACAGGAAAGTCATTTTCTCAAAATATGTCATGCTTTCTTGCATTATTAAGCATTATCCACAACCTCAAATCCTCACAGCACCCCCACTGGGAATGGGTGAAAGCTACAAGCCATTCCAGGACTTTTGTTCTTGCTCTACATTTCTGTTCTACCGGTTTGTTTTGTTTGGTTTGTTTTCCATCTAGCTCAGCTCTGAAAGTGTTTCCCTCACTATTTATCCACAAAGGAACAAGAAGTTAGCAAACAAACAAAAAGAAAAAAGAACACAATTACACAAGAAAGAACAGGTATAAAAGACATACATGTTTTAGGCCTTCCCCTCTCCTGCCCTTCACAGCCAGACACTCAAAAAGCCCTTCCCCCAATGTCTCTGTTACTAACCAAGGAGTATGTACCACAGAGGATTTCCTGTACAAAGCATCTTTACTGAAAAGTGATAGCTCCTAACTTCCATGTCAAGCAGTCTCTAGGTCCATATAGGCTGGCTGTTGACTGTTCCATGTATGTCACTATACTCCCAGCACAGGGAGGAAATGAGAGGCTTAGGATGCAGAGGAAAGGACATGCAGGGGATCATTTGCTGCACTGAATCAGAAAGAAGTTAGCAAATCCACTTCACAGGTGGGCTGGCCAAGTCTCCCTCCTTACCAACCCCTAACACATCTCTGTATCTTTCTCCTGAATATTCCACCCTCACTTCCCAAGCACATGGTTGTTCACCCCCACCACCGCATCCCCCACCCTCCTTTCTGCCTTATCTCTAAATTCTTGAAAGCTAAAACTAGCTTAAGAGACCTTGAGGAGGGATGATCACCAATCATCTAAGGGCAAACATGATAGAGTAAGGAGCAATGATTAGGCTTGACTAGTGGAGCAAAACATTTCACCTCCATCCCAAGTTTTCCTCTCCCCCCACCCTCTGGTACCCAACCTTCCCCTTTCCATTTGGGCACTCACCTTCCTTAGGTGGTCGTTTGGCCTCCCTGGTCAGATTGCAGACTTGAGTGGTTTGCAGCTCCTGGGTCAGGCAGCCCTCTGTCTGCTCGTTCAAGGGTAATACGACGTTATTTAACAAGACCAGTGACTGGTCATCGATGCCCCACTCTCCCAAATGCTGAGGGCAGGAGCATTTTGTATACATGATCCCACAGGACTCTGTTCTCCCGTTTTCTGATTTTAAGCAGCTCTCCAACCAAGTGCATAAAACATGGCAACCAAACTGGCTTGGGCTCACCTTGTTCAATACCAAAAACTCAAAAAAAGACTTTTGATCTTCTTCCCCTTTTTTCTGTAATCCTGGAAAATCAGTTGGAAACACTCGACGTATTTGAATAAAATTTTTATCATATTGTAGAAAAACGAAAGCATTCTTGGAACCACAGAGTTGCATTATAGAATGATTCTTTCTTAAAAGATCCTTTATTTTTTCATGGGAAAAATGATCAAACTGATAAGCCAGGAGGGAAAAGTTAGAGCAGCTAAGGTCCTTTTTGGAAAATTTCAGGTAAATACTATATTTGGTTGGATCTGGATTTTCCAATGTCCAAGTGCAGTTTGTGAAGTTTTTGGGAAACATTTCACTTACAGAATAAGATCCATAAATGACTCCCTTCACCAAAGTTGAACACCAGAAGTCTTGGGCAGCATTAAATCCAAACATAACCAGGAGATAGGTGGAAAATATATAAATCAGCAGGTTACGAACAGCCTTCATCCTATGTCATTTGGCCTGTAAAAATGGTAAAGAAAGTAAAATGCAAGTAAGAATCTATAGGCATAAAAAACAAAATTCTTCCAATATTACAGCCAGCTGTTTTCAAGATTTTCATTTAAAAAATCCTTTTTTAAAAGAAGGGCAGGATTTTTTTTTAATAACACAAGGAAATTATCTGTTGCTGTGTGAACAGCGCCCTCACGTGGTTATTCGTAATTCTCCACGTTAAATTTATAAAGAACATTTAATAGATTATTAATAAGAATGCTCTAATTCATCCACCAGGATTTCCTCCAAATCATTATCATTTATCAAGTGAATCTAAGGAAAATAAGCTTTGGTGAATATCATAACCTAAATGTCAATGGCCTAAATACTTTCAATCAAGCTATACCACCTCTCCTTTCCCTCAATTCTCTGCCTGCAGTAAACATCATCTCACAAAATCTAATCTGATAATCTGAAAGCAGCTGTCATCACATTATTTCTTTTCTCTTCCATGTAAAACGTAATCATGATAAATTATAGCCACAGCTTTAAAAGCGCAAATGATAATTTGTTCCAGATGGAACATCATCTCCCAAATGCCCCTTCTTCCCTTTGCAGGGGCCACCCTGTGAAACGATGAGAAATTCCTGTGCAAAACACATGTGCATTCACATGGACCCACAGAATTTTAAAACCATATCAGAGAAAGGGCATAAAAGGGCTGGTGCACAGGTAAGTCTTCCTGTTCAGCATTACCACTGAGTATAGGATTTGAGGCAATGTGGCATGCCCTCCTGGGACCCAAAAAGTGGATCACTATATTAGTATCTGTATGTAAAGGCAATGCCAGTGAAAAAGCCCCAAACTGCAGTAATTTAGCTGGATTCAATCTTTATTGCATTTTTTCAAAAAAAAAAAAAAAGAGTTATTTTACCTAGTGTTATCTAATTTAAA
The DNA here is from genome assembly GCA_036365145.1 of Orientallactaga sibirica. Lineage (NCBI taxonomy): Eukaryota > Metazoa > Chordata > Mammalia > Rodentia > Dipodidae > Orientallactaga > Orientallactaga sibirica. Next base: position 25,566,840 of record JAEOAD010000006.1, read on the forward strand.
TGAGAATTCACACAAAATACTAACGTATTTTCCTGGTCATTTAGATTAATGAACTGCTCCCTTTCAAACAGCTCCAACGCTCTTCTTCTTTCTTATAAAATCATTTTCCCCTGGCCTTGCATAACAAAGGTACCCTTGATGATATTTACTCTAGAAGTTGTTACCCAAAAATAACATGATGATTTTTCAGCTTTAACCTTTAAGAAGTTATTTCTTAGAATAAATGACAGTGCTGTTTTATTCAGCATTTGAGCTGCTAAAAGTGATTCCAAGTTAATTTTAAAAGTCTTTATTTAGGCTGCAGTCTCTTCCACTGTTTTGTAAACAGAGACAGACATACAGACATATAGACAGTTAAGAGTGTTTAAGCCTTTTTGCCTGGGTTCTCTTTGAACCAAAGAATAAAACCATCTTTTCCCCCCATTGCATAACAGACACCAACACATGCACTCCGAATCCAGTGACCAAAGTCCCCGAAACCTGAACTGTATTTCATAGTTTATAATTCAAATTCTCTGCCTTGATATAGGCAAATCAGCCCCCAACTCTAAATCTCTATATAGCAGCAGTTTAAAATAACACCAGAAGTGTTGGGACTATGAAAACTGTTTAGTTTCCGATAGACAGCTCTATGAGTAATGCCTTTTCTGGTTGAGAAAACAAAAGTCAATGAGCATGTAAAGGTTAAAAAATGGGGAAAGTTTTGGGGAATTCTGGAACCATTTCATGGTTGTGTGTGTGTGTGTGTGTATGTAAGTGTGTGTGTGCTGTAGCACTTTGCAGGCAATGCAGGTCTGCGCAGTGTTCAGGGGAGAGTGTAGGCGTTGAGAGCCAATGTGACAATAAGTGTCTAAATTAAGAATTCCATCCATGAAAGGGGGCTTCATTTTAGAATCAGGAACTCAAAAAGAGGTTGTATTTCTTTTCCTTATGAAATCGATACTTTTGCTTCCATTTATTTGACAGTGCACGTCTGCAATGCTGTGCTCACCAATGATTAGAAAGAGTAGGAAATAGCTCTGTTTTCACTCTCCATGCCTGTTCAAGACAGCCAGCACCTTTTATATACACTCTTTGTTTTTAATTGGCCTTAGTGTACCAAATCTTGTTTTATTTAGAATAATAATTAAAAAGCATAAATCAACCCCACCACTACACACACACACACACACACACACACACACACACACACTGCAGGGCCTGTTCAAGATTTTTTTTTTCCTGTCTAAAGGAAGGAATGAACAGGGGATTGTCTAAGGGCTGGTCACCGAGGTCTCAAGGGTGCTATATTTATTTATATATTTATCCGGTCTCTTGTTGAGAAGCAACCGGCATTGAGTTTAGCTATTCTCAAAACTGATTTTCTGGGTGACACTTTAGTTTAGTCGAACATAGACGGCGCCATCACTCCACTGATTTCCCCCCATAGAAGACCCGATCCTACTCTATCTTAACTTCCTTTTAACCTGAAATCCCCCCCCCCATCAAATTACCCCAATCATGACTGCCAGATTTTGTGGCTCTCTCTGCCTATTCCTTTCGACCCAACACATCTCTTGCAAACCAGACTTCTCTAACTTTTCAACTGCGGCGTTGAAGTAAATGCAGACAGCGGGATTTGCTAGAGCCTCGCCATCCGCCAAGCAACAGCCTGGCTCGCCTGGCATTGCCCGGGCAAAGAGACAGCAGCCCCGGCCTCAGGGAGGCGACCCTGTGAGACAGAGGTGACCTGGGTGCCCCTTCCTTACCTTCAACTCCGAAAGCTCCGGGAGGCTCTAAGACACCACCAGCACAGGCACGCGTCCCAGCAACAGTGACCGAGAGACTCCCCTTTGGTCCCAGTCACCGTTGCCCATTTTCCCCGGCTCAGCTTCAGTTAAAAATAATAATAAATAAATAAAATTTCAGGAGGGCTTATTTTGTGAGAATGCACGCATATGAGAAGCAAAAATAAGAATAAAAAAAAATACAGAGGGATTTAAAAGAAGAAGAAGCAAAAGAAGCCCCAGCAGCCAAAGCCTTTCTTATGCGCCTTATCCAAGTGGTCGCAGGCTCCCGGGCGCAGGCGGGGTGAGGCCCCGAACACGCACACACACAGGACGCGAGCGTCGCGGGCGAGGATGCTGGCCGGGCGCTGCGGGCGGGCGGCGGGCTGCTGCTGCTGCTGCTGCTGCTGAAGCGAGTGCGGTCGGCTGTCTGGGCTGGGGCTGGAGCGTCCTCTTCTTTCCGCTCTCCTTCCTCCCGCCTCCTCCTCCTCCTCCTCCCCCCACCCTCAGGTCCTAACGGACGGACAGACGGACGGACGGCGTGTGAGCAGCGAGGGAAGAATCCTGGGCTGGCGACGTCGGAGAGCTTGTCGGAGCGCCGGGCGAGGAGGGCGGCGCGCGCGGGGGAGCGCGGCGCTCGTAAAGCTCGACGTCGGGGGCGCGCCGGCGCTCGCGCTCCTCGGACGGACGGGCGCGCGCTCAACGTGGACCGTGGGGGGCGAGAGGAGGGGGTACGCGCGCGCCCGAGCTTCGGCGTGCTCGTGCGGTGCAGGGAGCGCGCGCGCGTTCCCCGGGAAGGAACCCGCGGGCGCTCTCCTGTGGCGCGCGGCGCCGGGGACGCGCCTTCCCCAAGTCGTGCCTCCGTGGGCGGGGGCGAGGGTGAGAGGAGACGAGGAGGGAGGGAGGGAGCGAGAGGAGGGAGGACGCGGGGCACCCGGCCCGGGAGGAGGGCGCGGGGCGCACGAGGGAGGACCCGCGAGGCAGGGCGCTCCCCTGCCAGGCCCCGGCGGCAGCGCCGCTGGCACGTCACGGCTGCTCAACCCTGAGCACGTCCCGAAATGGGTCTTTTCTGCGTCTGGGAGGTTTTGGCATCCTCAGTTCCCATCGCCCGGGGCCGGCGGCGACCGACCGTGAGAGAGACTCCCCGGGGCGCAGGGGGGCGCAGGGACGCCCTGGCGACTGGGACGGGCAGAGAAGTGAAGGCTGGGCTTGATCATCATCCTTCTCTCTTTCTGTCCGTCAGCACCGAGAGCTGTCATTTCAGCACCACGATTTAGAATTGATCCGTCTCAGCTCCCGGGGCTGTGAGTCTCTGGCTGCTCGGCGGGAACAATTGGAACAATAGTAGTCTTTTTTTTTTTTTTTTTCCCCTTCTTCCCCTGAGCCAAGCTGCAATTAACATCTTATTTGTTCTGACTGGGTTACAGGCTTTTTCAGGACTGCGGAGGAGCGACCGAGGTTGGGCATCATGTATTGCTTTTTTTTTTTTTTTTTTTTTTTTTTTTTTTTTTTTTTGCATGGGCAGTAGGATAATGGCTGTGGGGGTCTAAACTTTCGTTGCGTTCTTGTTTTCTTAAAGCTTCCGGTTGCTTTTCAAGCTTCCCTAGTAGCATGTGTGGGGAAAAGATGGGAAAAAATAAGGAAAAGCGGCCAGACTGCACATACAGAAGGGGAAAATAAAAAGGATACACTTCCATTCGCCTCCACCTTTCTGTTTATTTATTTGCTGTTAACTTATCTTGCCTCCTCTACTGATGAAGTATTTGATAGGCTTCGGACACATGCTGCAAAAAGGTCACTAGCCTGCTGGTTACGTCTCCACTTGTAGACGCTGTTGCTGGCTTGCAAAACAAGTGCTAAAATAGTACAGTGATGTGGTGGGAGGAGACTTTAACGGGTAATTCATTTAAAGTGTCCGACTTTTCGGAAGGGTGAGCTGCTTGAGCAGCAGGTGAAGTTAAATGAAGCAATTTTCCGTCATTTTCTCTACTCACTGCTTGTTTTGTATTTTTTGGTTTTTCCTTTGTAAATTCATCTTCTTTTTCCTCTCCCACGGGGCGATTGTAGAGCCAAGAATGCGAATTTTTAAAAGATGGTTATAGTGGAAACAGGAAGATGCTGATGATCTTTTATAAACCAGAATTGTTTGAAATATTGAAATGGGCTTTTGAGTTCTGTACTTGTTAGTAAGCATTAATAGAACGGGCCTCCTCAAGGCTTTCTCCTCAAACAAATATTCAGAGTACCTCCCTGTTGGGGAAATGGTTAATCACTCCCCAGCAGGCTTCAACTATGTTCCCAGGAAAAAAAATCAGGAAGGAAAGCAGCCTGAGTGGCATTTGGGTATTGTGTCATTCTTTGGTTCATTACAAAGTATTTTATTCATTTAAGAGAACATGGAACAACAAGGCTTATATCGAAGGCAAAAATCCCAAGCACAGTGCATATAGTGAACACATTTTTTTTATTTTAAAAACAATGAATATTCTACACAGCTATTTCAACTTCACCCACAGCAAGAGAAAGAAAGAGAGAGGTAGAGAGAGAGAGACAGAGAGAGAAGAGAGACTCATGATAGATGTGCAAAAATAAAAAAAGGAAAAATAGAAAATGCTTTACATAATTTGGATATGTAAGGAAATAAAGTTATAGGGCTCATATATACTCCTATTTTGCATGTAATGATTTCTCTAAATATTGTGATTCTGATGTTTCTTAGAAATTCTTAAAAGTGTGAGAAAATGACAAGAGTAACAGCCTAAGGGGGCAATTTGAAAAGGCTTAATCCTAAGTGGGAAAGATCATTTACATTCAAGTAGAATGCAGGGCTGGGTCAGGCAGGAAAGCCTCTCTTAATAAAGCGCTTCACCCTTCACACTGTTTCCCATAACCTTCATAAATTGCAGGCCACACAGCCTCTGCCGGGTGATGGTCCTGCTGAGGTATATTTATAGCAGATGATTTGTAGATGATAAATATGCCAGGCAAGACAGAGTCTCCAGTAACCCCGGGCTCCTCACACCTCCTCAGGGGTCACAATCAAGAATCACAGAAAGAGCTGTATGAGGAGAATCTGGCCTGTGCACAGCAGCAAAAGCCCAAGGCAAGCCAAGGAGCAGCCACTGTGTTTGCTCAGTGTAGGGCTCCATGTGACAGCAACGCTGTCATTGACTCAACAATGAACAACATGTTGTGATCTCATGTCTAAGTGTATGTCCATGTGCATACAGACATATATATTTCACACTTACATATATGAATGTATTTATATATGCACATGCATGTACACACAGGTGTATGCATATAATATGTACACATATATTTCACTTGGTCTCCTGTGGAAGATTTCATTACATTACTTTATACATATGATTAATAAATAGCATCTTTCACACCCAAGCCATTCAACTATATAAACTATTTTTTATTCAAGCTTTCTTTTTGATTTTCAAAGAACTATTGAGAAATCAGTGTTAGCACAACAAAATCTAGACTGGTATATTACTGTAATTTAAATTGACCAGATAAAGTCCTTCAAAATTGATTCCTCTTTTATTCATTTATGTATTTATTTATTGTTCCATTTTACTACAATTACTACAGAAAAAAAATTAAGGTTCTAAGTGGAATCTCCTTTTGCAAACCTACATTTTTCTAAGTTTAAATCTATATTTGAAATAAACCCATTCTTCCTGGGTTAGTGTTTAAAGTTCAGTATCATCCATACAATTCTTTTCATGTAGGAATATCTTTCTTTAACATATTTAGTCAAATTTAGAAAATGTGCATCTTTGCCTTTATTTCATAGTATGTGTAATATTCCTATATTACAACATCCTAAATTTTATAACTTGCCATTTTTAACAAGAATATAAGAAACACAATTGTGACTAGATTATTCCTTATTTTTCATATATATATATATATTGATTTTTCAATTTTTAGTGTCCCTACTAAGCACATGTGAAATTTCTAACATCATAGTTAAGGAGAATTACTATAGTATCTTCAGAGATATGAACCCTAGTTATCTTATTACTTACTAAAATACAAATGACTTAATAACTTTTTGTTAATAAAATTATAAGATTGCATTGTTTTGCTTAAAATGAGTACATTTACCACAAACTGAAATAATCTTCCCATCTCCTCCACTGCCTTGTACATGTTATTATGAGTATTATTGATTTTCTTAAATAATGAATTATCTCTGTAACCAATCTGAATCATGTCAGTTGTTATATAAAAAAATAAACTGAGGGCTGAAGAGATGGCATAATGGTTAAGGTGCTTGCCTGAAAAGCCTAAGGACTCATGTTTGACTCTCCAGATCTCACATAAGCCAAACACACAGGTGATGCAAGCACAAGGTCGCATATGCGCCACACGTCTGCAATTTGATTGGAGTGGCTGGAGGCCCTGGCACACCGATATGCATTTTCTCTCTCCCTCTCTCTCTCTCCCTCTCATTAAAAATTTGATCATTTTCTTCTGAGGCATCCCAGAAAAGGAAGTATATGGCAACATGCTAAAAAGGAAAAAGATGGAATTAGAGTACAGGGAGTAGCAATGAGATATTCTTGATCAGTTCATATACAGCACCTTCCTGTAAGGTGACCAGAGGTGAATTCAGTGCAAGTGACCCTCTGGTATCAGTTTTCCACTTTTTTGTTTTGTTTTGTTTTGTTTTGTTTTTTATTTTGTTTTTCAAGGTAGGGTCTTTTTTTGGCCCAGGCTGACCTGGAAGTTCCTATGCAGTCTCAGGGCAGCCTTGAACTCATGGCAATTCTCCTATCTCTTCCTCCTGAGTGCACTACACCTGGCTAGTTTTCCACTTTTATTAGTATTTCCCTGTCTAATGTATACCAGTTAAGGCTCATTCTTCCTCCTATAAGTATTTAAGAGGAGACCAATGTAGCAAGGCAGAAGTGTCCATTGATATAAAAGCACCCTAGGAGTAGGGAGAGTTCCTACCTATTTACCATTGTTTGAAATGGGATAGGTTTTTATTTGCTTTGGAATACCCAAAACATTCCAAAATATCCCTCCCTTGTCCTTGAATTGGTCTCCAGTGTGTGTGTGTGTGTGTGTGTGTGTGTGTGTGTGTGTCTGTGCAGGCTCTGTCCCCATGCTCTTTCGGGACTTAGGATTGGATAGCCCACCTTGTTCCATTCCTCACCTTGTTCCACACCAGGGTAGATGGATGAGGTTAGGGGTGCAATCCAGGCCCCATATCTGGACCTGATGCCATCTTAGGATAATGGGAAGGGGGTAAGAATAAGGCGACCAGATGTCATTCTTCAGGGAAAAGAGAAACTACAGGAGAGAATGGGGCCTAACAACAGGACCTGATATCATCCTGGGAAAATGGGAACCACCTGTAGGGTGAAAATCACCCACCCTCTGAGTGGTCCCTCCAAATACTGGTGAAGGGTCTGTGACCTTTCTGGCTGCTTCCTGCTGGAAAGGGTGTTGGAAGGAGCCCTTAACTGAAGGCAGTGGCTGTTGATCAAAGGATGGTGGTGTAAGCCATGTACAGGTTCACCTGAAGAATCATCTGAAGCTTCATTTGTTCTAAATGAGAAAAGATAAATCGAGTCAGTATGTTGATACATTTAAAATGGAAATAAAATCCCCAATGTGAAGATGAAGGTTGGAAGGAAGGGGCCATAGAAAAAGCATTGTTGCAGTCAGGTTCGCATTGCTGGCAGAAAACACCTGACCAAGAAAAGCTTGTGGGAAGAAAGAGTTTATTTTGGCTTACAGATTCAAGAGGAAGCTCCATGATTGCAAGGGAAAACAATGGCATGAGCAGAGGGTGGACACCTCCTGATGGACAGCATCAGGTGGACAACAGCAACAGGAGAGTGTGCTAAACACTAGCAAGAGGAAACTGGCTATACCACACATTAACCCATCGCCAACAATACATTGCCTCCAAGAAGATACAATTCCCAAATTCCTACCTAGTATTCAGAGCAACTAAGTTTATGGAATACACCTGAATCAAACTACCACAGACATTAAAGAGAGGTACACAAAGTACAATCAAGCAAATGAGAGAAGCAATCCTGTTAGAATTAATGCATAACACAAGGCATCTCACAAGAGTTTAGTAAGAGAAGAAGGACAACTGATGTGGGGATTCTCAGCAATCCCAGGAGAGTCCTTAGAGGAAACATTCTAATGGGCCAGCAGAAGAGAGGGGCCATACAAAGGAGGGACACCCTCAAGGGGGCATGGGTATATGGGCCTGGGCTGAGTAGTGACCGCAAGGGGGGGGGGAAGGTCTCTTTATCTTCCATTCACCAGAGGAGAGAAACTGAAGTGGGTCTTGGCTTCCCTATCAGGGCGCATCACAATACAAGGGTGTCAAATTTTCAGTTTTGACATATGTCAGGATGACTTATCAACTAAAAGAAGATGTGCTTAGAGCATTCTCCCCATTTTCCTTCATTTCTACAGAAAAGATGAAGTTGAAGAGTGATGTTGTAGTGTAGAGTTCCCTCTGTGTTCCAGACCTCCCAGTTCTCCAGGGCATACTTGTGCCTTGTCTGGCTACAGAAGAAAAGAAGGACTTCCTTATTACGAAAGGTTTGAGGATCTAGTTTCTTCCAGTTACTTAGGAGGCAGTTCAGAAGTGTGTCAGGTGTGATGTAGAAAGGCTTTACACCCATCTATAAGTGAAAATGTGAGAAGTAGGGGTGCTCCCCTCAGACCTTAGCCTCTGTCATGCTCCTACATGTGCCCAGGATGGAAAGGAGATTCCTTTACTAACTCTTTGTGGAGCTGCTTGACTCACTCTAAAGGATGGTTCTCTAATATTTTCACTTGTAACCTAAATAGCTTTGTTTCCTTCCATCCTCAAAACACTGCAATTCAAAAATAAACCTGTTTGTGAACTGAGTCCGAAGTTCTTATGAGTGGCAACGCCCATGAGTTTGATACTGGAATAAGGACTGATGGAGATTTGTGCTCCTATTTAAACAAATGGAAGATTCTATAGAAACAGTTCTGAAAATAATCCATTCATTGGGATTGGACCCAGTGTGAAATTGTGACAGGACCAGGTGACTGATGACCATCATGTTAGCTCCTTCTCAACCACTCACAAATTAATCAATAGTTCACAAGCAAAATCATGCATCTGAAGAAGTACAGTCAAGGAGGTGTACTAGAAGAGGAATAAACTGGTTTAAGGTGGATCCAGTCCCTTGCAATGGGTATTGAGGGGAGCAAGGGTCTAAGGAAAGCTACGAACATTTAATAAAAGCAAGAATTTGGAAAATGAAAGCAGAGGAGAGTGCCAGACACTCATGGTTACTTCTCCCCTGGTTTAATTTCAGTTAGGCTAGACCAACACTGACATTAGACCAGAAGTGGCTGAAGAGGGCTAGAGAGATGGCTTAGCAGTCAAGGCACTAGCCTGCAAAGCCAAAGGACCTAGGTTCAATTTCCCAGGACCCACGTAAGCCAGATGCACAAGGTGGTGGATGCAGCTGGAGTTTTGTTTGCAGTAGCTGGAGGCACTGGGGTGCCCATTCTCTCTCTCTCTCTCTCAAAAAATTAATTGATTAATTAATTAATTTAATTTAATTTAAAAAAAGACGTGGCCAAAGAAACGGAAAGGAAAGTCTACCTAGGAGTTCTTTTCAGCAACCATGGGTTTCCTCCCCTGATGAGAGAATGTCACTCACAGGCACTTCACCCTTCCTTCCATTGTTAGGGTTGATCAACACATCAGACAACTTGCTTTCGAGTGTCATGGTGGACTCCATGGTGATGCCCTGCAGGTGGGTTCTTTTCCATCTGACAAAGCAGAAGTAAGAGTCAATTGTTAGGAAAACTCCCTTTGGAATAGGGTCAGGTCCCAGCCAAGATGTCACTGACTAGGAAAGTGGATGGGGTTTTTATTTATGTAGGTACTCATGACAAACCAATGAAACTCAACTCTAACTTGGTGAACCAGTGAGTTTGTTGGGGTTATGTACAGGATCATGGGTAACTCACTGCATCATCAAAAAGCCCACCTCAGCATGGGCGAAACCTCATCAAAGTTGAATCCTTTGGAACTGCCTGCTGGACTTGCAGGTAACTCCACAAGGAAGTGTCTTCTCTCCCCACCAATTATTTACTTCCTTTATAACCTCCAAAAGAGGCCTTGTCAAACTTATAATTTTCTTTGCTTCCTGAACTTAGTGAATTTCTTTAGCTTCCTGAACCTTATGAACCTCTCTCCTCGAGGAGGAAATGTTAATTTGGAGGAAATAGCTATGAAACAGTATCCAAAATGGAAGCAATGAGAGAAAATGCAACATAGCCCTAAAGTACATACAACCACAGTTGTTCCACTTGAGTCGGGGAGATGTCTTCCTATTCTCTTATAATTTTGCAAACCTCTATGTCCTTGCCTGCAAAGCCTAATGACCTGGGTCCTATTCCCCTTACCCCATGTAAAGCCAGATGCAGTGGTGCATATGGCTGGAGGCCCTGGCACACATTTCTCTCTTGCTTCACTCTGTCTCTCCTTTCTATCTATCACTGCTTGCAAATAAATAAATAAAAACATTTGGGGCTGAACAGATTGCCTAGTGGTCAAGGCACTTGCTTGAAAACCTCTATGAACATTAATTGAACATTTTTTCTCCTTGATTACATATGTTGATGTACAAAAATCCCATTCCACTTTTTTTAAACTTCTACTTAGGTCAACTTTTGGTTACTGAGTTCTCATTCTACTACCAATGACAAGAATTAGATGCCACAACCAGAGCACTGATGTCATTTTACCATATTCTACACAAGAGGTTGAGGTCTATTGATTCTTCAGTTCAGAACTTTCATATTGGCCTATTTTTTTAAAGATTATATAGTAATTTATTAGACAGAGAAGAGAGAGAAGGGGAGAGAGAAATTACTGGCACTCCAGGACCACCAGCCCCTGCAAACAAACTTCAGATGCATAAGCCACTTTGTGTATCTGGTTTATGTGGGCAGTAGGGAATTGAAACTGGGCCATAAGGCTTTAAAAGCAATTTCCTTTAACTCTTGAGCCATTTTTCTAGCCCTAATACTCATTTCTTACCAGACTTCTTCATCTTCACTGGGCCTTTTCCAGAAAGATTCACTTAATCTGTCTTTTAGATGTCTTGATCTCCTATAGTAACATACTTTTGGCTGAATTGTTACTTCATGATATCTCCTTGGTTCTTGTGTTCTCCAAACAAAGAATTCAGCTGTTTATTAAACACAGTAAGGCATGCTCTTCACAGTGTGATGTCCTGAAAGGGGGTGAGTAATAGGACATTGGGTTCTGTGTCCTGAGTTTTTAAGGAGTGTTCAATGTATATTCATGAAATGGGTAGCATATCTGTGGGGTAAGTTGACCTATTCTTTTTCTGAAATCATAATAGACTGGCTCTCTCAATGTATATGCTTCCATAATCCTATAAAAATGTCCATAACTGGGATCAAGACTGCAACACAAATGATATTATCATGAAGGCAAGGTCTTCTGAAAATGCACATCTTTTGTAAGTTGCATGTGTGTAGTTGGGTAAGTGCCCTGAATCCTTGTTTCTTAAATTGCAGGAAGAACCTGCCTATAGTTTCAAGAATGTTTAACCATGAAGAAGCATCTGATATTTAGTAGACACAGCTGTAAATCACAGCTAAGATTTCCTTGGCTCCATCTAACCAGGGCATGCAGTGTCAGATACAGGTACAATTTTCCTTGTTTTCCTCATATCTAACTCCTTGCAGATCTGGTATCAGAATGGTGTTTATTGCCCCATTGACTGAAACATGATCTTTTGTGAAAACATAAGATCTTGTACATTTACTATGGAAATCCTTGTTGTAGACAGTTTCATGTTGCTGGGATGAACATCCAAACCAGGCACAGTTTATAGGAGGAAGGAGTTAGTTTCAAGGTTACAGACCCAGGGTAAAGTTCCATCATGATGGAAGAAGCTGCTTCCATACATCCAGAGAGAAACCATCACAAGCCAGTAAACACCAAAAAGTGACAAGCACAAACTCTCAGCAAATAGCAGGGACTGAGGCAGAGCTCAAACTTCCCTGCAAACCTTTGTCCTGGATATCAGATCCACACCTAAACACACCTGAGGGCTGGACCCCAGGATCTGTCCCCAGTGACAGCTCTTCTGGTCAGGCAGCTGGAAATCCAAGTTACAAGCTTTAATAAAACACCTGAGTCTATAGTGGAATATACATTCAAATTAACACATAACTCCAACATTTAAAAATAAGTCTACCATTTGACCCAGCTGGTACATATACCCTAAAGACTCTATTCTTTACTATAGAGATACTTGTTTAGCCATGTTTGTTGGTGATCTATTCAAAACAGCTAGCAACATTTTAAAATATTTATTCATTCATTTATTTATTTATATTTGAGAGAGAAAGAGAAGAGTATAGGAGAGAATGGGCACGCCATGGCCTCTACCCACTGCAAATGAACTCCAGACACACGTGCCAACTTTTGCATCTTGCTTATGTGGTTACTGGGGAAATAAGCCTGGGTCCTCAGGCTTCACAGGGAAGCACTTTAACCACTAAGCAGTCTCTCCCGCCCCAAATCTTGTTTTTCAAAGCCCTTTATAACAACCACTTTACTTCCTTACTTCCCTCTCCTTTCTCAACTGACTATATTCTGGCTTGCAAAATTCTCCTTCAGCATCACTAATGATCCTCACTTTCACACAGTTAAATTGCATGAAGCATTTCTTCATCTTTTGCCCAATTTCCACATAATTTTGAATATAATAGCCTCTGATTTGAAAACCAATTCTATTTTGACTTATATTTTAGCATTTTCCCTCAGGTATAATTTTACCCACATGACCATGTCTAAGTCTCTTTTGCTTGCTGTTCGGTCATATTGTTACTTACTTAAAGATGTTATATCTACTCTAATCACTTCTCTGTTATCATTTTTTGGGCAATCAAATGAATTACCTAATATAAATATCAGTGTCTATAAGAATGTTTATACATTATATGTATATGTAGACAAGGTCTAATACATATGCATTTTGTATAGCAGTCTCCTCTAATTTCTAGGTGTTTCAATTACCAATCACTTAACATCTCTTCTAAAGATGCATCTCAGTCATCTTGTATTTTAGGGTAAGTAAAGCAAACCTCCCCATTATTCAAAAGAAATACACTCTGATCTAAGCCCTTCAAGAAATAATGATCCAAGTATTTGGGGTTCCTTGCACACCAATGCAACAATAATTTGGGGTGTTCCCAGATATTTGCCCTATGAATTCGAAGAATAAAATCCATGAACCAGAGGATAAGGTTCAGAAAGATTTTATTACAGTTTAAAGCTTTAGGAGGACAAAGTGAAGGTGGCTTTAGCCTAGAATATAAGAGAAGGAAGCAAGGTGAAGGTCTTACCCAGGGAGATGATAGCGGGTTTAAGAAGCCCCATGAGGGAAGAGGGCAGAGCTCTTGCCCAGAGAGGAAAGAGGAGGGTTGAGAAGCCACCTTGAGACTCAGATCTGTATATTTTATGGAAAGTGACTACATGAGGAAGACCAGGTCAGGAGGTTACTATGGACAAAGACCAGAATTTACAGCTTTGCCAGTAATCTTAGGTGAGGACCAGAGCTTCTGTCCTCTAGGAAGGGTAAAACAATCTAGAAACCTTTCCTGGATGCTATAAAATCTAGGTTTGTGCAAGCTTAATGACATTTTCTGCTTTTAGTCAAGGAATACAAAACCATTATTTTGGGGGTTACCTCTCAAGCCAATTATTTCCTATTATGTCTCCTGTCATTTCCCCCTTCTGAAGAGGTAGCCCTGTCATTAGGGGAGTAGGATGATGGATGGATCTGACTTCTTCAAGCTGAACGGTGCCATGCGGTGTGGCAGTTGGTGTACCCCTTCAGAGGTTATATTCAGCAGAACCCCAAAAGTTTACTGGTGGATTTATAGTGAAGAAAGAAACCTATGATTCTCACATTAAAAACATTCTTGGGGGGGGGGAATGGGAGAAATCAGGGAGAAGCAAACATAAGAAAAATTGGGGTTTAGAGAAATAAGCCCACTCTTATATCATTTCAGGCCTTGGAGGGTGACCCACAGGACCCAGGTAGATGGAGTTGGATTGTCACAGTGCCATCTGAGCGTGGGCTAACTGTAGATGACATCACACAAGATAACAGTTAAACACACAAAGTCCCTAAATTAGCAGAATCATTATCAGAAATGATAGGCATAATTCTCTTTTACCATGAAGATTTAGAAATTTACCAAATGGTGTTTTTTGTAAAGCAAATGAGACATTAGCATAATTATCTAGACTATATAGCATTTAACTTTGATTATGGTGCAGATGCCATTGAGTCATTGTGAGCACATCCATCTAAAGTTATAGTTTGTGCTGTGATGTTTAGACTCTTCAAGATATACCTTGCTTTCTGGTTACATTGTTCTGTTGAGTGCTTACAACCAACTAGGGAGCCAAAGTTCAATTTCATATGGAATTTTGAAGGTCAGCCTTGGCTCTTTAGGAGAGACATCTAGGGATCTGTGAAGAACTCTATGGCTCTCTCAGCATTTGTGCCATCTGTTGGGATGGGACAGGACTGTGCTAACTATGTGGCTTCCTTCACTTGGAAGCATTAGAAAGTTTGCCCTCTGTTTTGACTCTCCATCTGCAGACTGGATATTGATTAGAATCCAATCTCTAGGTCCCCATGTCTTCCCTGATTAAGAAGATGACTTACCTAGAGCTTTAGGACCCTCTAGAGAAAAAAGTGTCCCATCATCTCCTTAGCTTTTTTTTTTTTTTTTTTTTTTTTTTTTTAACTGGAGGGTCTGGGACCAAAATATTGGCTACCTTTTTATCCCAAAAGTCCTCATTGGTTTTGACTGTTACATCTGGTTGATAAGCACCCAGGAGAAAAATGGGAATATCGTGTATGTATGTACCTTTTGTCTTTACCAAAAAATATCTAGTTAAAGCATGAAATTAAAAAGCTTAACATTATTTTGTAACATTTAACTTATGCAGTCTGATGATATGGTAAGCCATATCTGAAACATAGGAAACATATATATTATTTAACACTTGTAAGTATAGGCAAAACAGATCTAGAGACGATTTTTCTTAACAACAATATAAATATTAACTCTGACTTTCATTTAGTCCTAGTGGCCCAGGGACAGCCACCAACTTTGTTCCTATGCATTAAGAAGGGTGTACCTTTAATCTTAAAGGCCATTCTAGGAGGAAAACCTGTTGTCTCAGGGGGCAGTTAGTTATTAGTTAGCCAGAAATTGACCTTTCAGATGAGCAGACCTAAAACATCATGGGTTTACACAAGGTTGCTTTTCATAGTTGATTAAGGGTCATTGTTTTCAGTGCTGAGAGGCCAGTTAGCCTCAAATTCTGTATTTTTTGTCTCTGTTTCTTGAACAATTCCATACTGGCTTTTTTTTTTTTTTTAACCATATCTGACTATACCTTGTGAGTCTTAAGAATGGTCTGAGTTGCTTGAGGGTCCCAGGGAGTAAGCAGGAGATAATAGGCCACCTCTCTTTCCTATTAATGTCCGAGTTTCTCTCACAAAACTGATCTTAAATACCTTATAGAGTCTTGGCACAGTTAAGCCCTGGAGTTTAAGGTGTTATAGCTCTATCTGTCAGGAAATTGAGAAGCCTGAGGGTCTAACCAATGGCTTTGGGTCCGTTTTGGATGGTCTCAGAGATAAGAAGCATTGGACATAGAACAACTCAGTCTGTTTCTTTTCCTGTTTTGTGAAACAGGTCTAGCTGAAGAATAGTATTGTCAAAATGGGGTGCCATTTTGGGATGATTGTATGGCATAAGGAAAACCAGGGTGATGTCCACTGTCATGGAGGAGACAATGTGTCCCCAATGGAACCCTAGCATGAAATCACCACTCTTTTGTGAAACCTCTACAGGGCCATAGAAAAGGATGTTAGTCACACAATGGAGGAGCTGGACTTGACAAATAACAATGCTTTTCTCATTAACTGTAAACTTATATCAGTTTAACATCTATAACCATTTTACATTTTTATATCAATAAACTCAAGTCAAGCAATCTGTCAAAAATTTAAATTATGGGCTGGAGAGATGGCTTAGGGGTTAAGGCGCCTGCCTCCTGAGCCTAAGAACACTGGTTCCAATCTCCAGCGGTTCCAATCTCCAGGTCCCACGTTTAGCCAGATGCAAAGTGACACAAGGGCGCAATGCCACACTTGACCACAAGGGGGCACACACATCTGGATTTCGTTCGCAGCAGCTGAGACACTGCTGGCGCACCCATCTCTGTCTTCCTCTCTCTCTCTCTCTCTGTCTCTCCCTCTCTGTGTCTCTCTCCAAAAAATAAAAAAAATAAATTATAATAATCATTAAACCCATCTAATTTCTTGAAATTTTAGTTGAGTCTGTATGGCAATCTAAAAGCAGAGTTGAATTTTGGAATATTTGGTACTTTAAAAAACCTCTGAGCCAGGCATGGTGGTGCACACCTTTAATCCCAGCACTTGGGAGGCAGAGGTAGGAGCATCGCCGTGCGCTTGAGGCCACTCTGAGTGTACACATTTAATTCCAGGTCAGCCTGGGCCAGAGTGAGACCCTACCTCAAAAAAAAAAAAAAAAAAAAAAAAAGAAAGAAAGAAAAAAAAAAAAAACCAAAAAACCTTTGACTACTGTTGTAGCAGATAAAAATAAGCACTTCTGGTTTTAAATCTGAAAACGTAGAAATCTGTCTTTAGTAACTTAGAATCACCTTTAAGTATACATCTCTTCACCTGTGTACATTTTTAGTGGTTTTAACCTTTTTGTCTAAAGTGGAGTAGACATGAATTTAAATCTGGATGGGGAAATGTATAGCAATCAATCTGATGAACCTTGTTTAAGACAACTTTGATTTACAAAAAACAATTTTGTATCTCATGATCCCTGATACTATGACTATTAAAATAGAAGAAACTTTGATCATGTATCTGTTCATGCTTAAACTATATTGCTTATAAATTATAGATTCTAGCATTACAACTTGGAGTTTTCTCACTTTGACCCAAGAATTGTGAATGGAGGCTCCTCAAAACTTGAGAAAGTACTCAGTTATCAGAATATGGGAAGACTTCCTTGTATCCATAAGAACAAAAGTTATAATGAATGAAGATAGATTATATCTTTTATAAAGCCTGTTATAAACAAAGCAATGACCATCTTAGTAAATAAATCTTGACTTACTAGGAATCAGTTTTTTCTTAAATGTTTAACATAGAAGCATCACAAATTGATTAACTATTTTGAAGACATGTTTTATAACAGTAACCATGAATAAAACATCAGTAAATTGAATTTTAGACTTTATAACCTGTTGGCTTGAGACATTTATTTTTAAATAAATCCTATGAAGTACATTTTAAAAGCATGGATTTGTAAATACAGGTAAAGCTTGATAACTGTTCTGGAGATAATATTAACCCGTAAATGTAACACACCTGGAAATAGTTTCATTAGCAATGACAAGTCTGAATTATGTTTATGATCTAACAAACTAAGATGACCTGTCCATATATTGTTAAATCATAAAATTTTAACTTGTTGTAAAGCCAAGTTAGATCTGATTGTTGCTTGTTGGTATGCTCATTATCTGTCTCACAAAAGTCTGAGAACTGTATTCTAACAAGGTTTTAATGATCTTAGACAGAGAGAAACTGAGAGAGAACTATAAGTTGTTTGTCATTCTCCCTTTCCTTGTCCAGAGGCAATTGAGCAATTTGCCTAAGGACAAGGTATGGATGACACATGGTCTTAAACATGTTTGGGATCTGAATGGGGGGGGGCAACTTATTTCTCAGAATCCAGCTTACCATAGATTTAAACAGCATCTCACTATTAGTATAATTTATATTACAGTGATGTGATGTAGAATCAATCACTAGCAAGTATCTCTAACCATTAAGAAAAATGATCAGTCCCTATATGGCTGGCTTTCAGCCTTTACCTGGGAGACTTTAGGACCCAACTTGTTTTCTGAGCCTGTTTTGTGAGCCTCCTGCCCAATTATGACCTTGTTTCAATACCTGTCTCCTGTAAGGGCAGGAGAAAAGGATATATTTGAAAAGGACTGGGAACCTTAGCAGGCTTTGTGTCCTGGGATAAGGAGAACTGGAGGGCAGAGATGCCTCTTTCT
Source organism: Orientallactaga sibirica (assembly GCA_036365145.1). NCBI lineage: Eukaryota > Metazoa > Chordata > Mammalia > Rodentia > Dipodidae > Orientallactaga > Orientallactaga sibirica. The sequence goes on from JAEOAD010000006.1 coordinate 25,584,822, forward strand.
GTTCTAGAGGTGGCTGTACCTTTAAGAGGCTTTTAGTAGTTTGCTTTGATGTGGGGGCAGCTAGGAGAGTTGAATCTATATTGCACTCCCTACATAAGTGTGGGTTTTCTCTTATAGCAGGTCTAATTATAAAATTGTATTAAAATTAATATTTTCTTCTAAAGGCCAATTCTCTCTATCCTTTAGTTTATATTTTGGCCAGGCTTGGTGCAGAAGAATATCAGGCACTTTTTTCTTTGAACCAAAGAGATGGCACTGGATAAGGATGTAGTCTAGGGGAGCCTTTATCAAAGACATATGACTACCCATCTGGAAGACAAAAAGATATACTGGAACATTATCCAGGTCCCTGCTGTCTTGTGCCCCGGAATGTCCTCCAAAGTTTCCTTAGTTTCCTCCTGGGGCAACAGCAAGGGAAAACAAGACCTTTGGATTTAGTAGCCCATTACCAATGTGGTCTGCAACACTTTGTGTGCTTGGCCCCCTCGTTGATGACATGATGAGGAAATTGAGCCTATATGGTTTTCTCTTTTCCATTGTGACCCTTCATTAACACCCCCAATGGTTGACCTCGAATAAGCTTTCAAGCATTGGAAAAGTATGACAATTTATAATGTCTACAGGTTGAGCCTCTGATACTTTCCTAGAACTCTTCTTGATTCTTTACCTCAGATTTACAATTTCTTGTCTAGGCTATATGCTCTAGTTTAGATCTGTCTAGTAAGTTGCTGTTGCAGGTTCCAATCTTATGTGTCTGGCTGTGGCATGGGGTGGCTCTGCCACCATCCTGTTGCTGTTTGCCATCTAGCATGGGTCACAGCCTTGCTTTGCCTGTGCACCCACAGCACAAGACACTAAGCTGAGTCCCAAATGGAGTAACCCCAGCCTGTGCACGCTGTTTGAATCTGTGTCACACAGCACTCCTGTAGACACAAACCAGAACATCAGTATCTGCATTTCCCACAGCCTAGCATTTAGTCATTAGTACCTAAAATTCAGGTCAATGTTCCACAGAGCAAACACAAAATATCTCCTGATAAAACTCACTTAATATTCTATGAACAGCATTTACATTTTGCTATTGGCTTTGTAAGCAGGTGGAAAGAGTAAACAAAAGTTCTAATACATGTCTCCCACAGAAATTTCCCAAGTTTAACTACCATTTACCAAGTTTGAAATGTGGCCAGATCACAAGCAGAAAAGAGTTACATTGAAGAAAATGGAGAATTAGGGAGAGAGCAGATCATGCCTCAAGACATGAAGAAGGTAGGGGTGAGGAGAACACTGACCCTCTGACATTCCAGCTCCAATTGCACCAAAATATGCTACAGGAATTTGGGGTTCCTTGTACACTAATGCACCAATAATTTGGGATGTTCCTGGATGCTTGTACTATGAATTCTAACAATGTAATCCACAGACCAGAGGAAAAGGTTCAGAAAGATTTTATTACAGTTTAAAGTCTTAGGCTGCGGTCAGGTTGACATTGCTGGCAGAAATCACCTGACCAAGAGTAGCTTTTGGGAAAAAGATGCTTATTTTGGCTTACAGACTTGAGGGGAAGCTCCATGATAGCAGGGGGAAAAGATGGCAAGAGCAGAGAGTGATCATCACCTCCTGGCCAACATCAGGTGGACAACAGGAACAGGAGAGTATGACAAATACTGGAAAGGGGACACTGGCTATAATACCCATAACCCCACTGTGGTGGTTTGATTCAGGTGTCCCCCATAAACTTCAAGTGTTCTGAATGCTAGGTTCCCAACTGATGGCAACTTGGGAATTAACACCTCCTGGAGGCAGAGTATTGTTGGGGGCGGGCTTATGGGTATTATAGCCAGCTTCCCCTTGCCAGTGTTTGGCACACTCTCCGGTTGCTGTTGTCCACCTTATGTTGACCACAGGGTGATGTCCACCCTCTGCTCATGCCATCGTTTTTCCTGCCATCATGGAGCTTCCCCCTCGAGCCTGTAAGCCAAAATAAACCTCTTTTTTCCCACAAGCTGCTCTTAGTCGGGTGATTTCTGCCAGCAATGCGAACCTGACTGCAACAGGGACACTGGCTATAATACCCATAACCCCACTCCCAACAATATACTGCCTCCAGGAGGTATTAATTCCCAAATCTCCATCAGCTGTGAACCTAGCATTCAGAACACCTAAGTTTATGGGGGACACCTGAATCAAACCAACACATTCCACCCCTGGCCCTCATAAACTGATAACCACCCATGATGTAATATGCAATGATTTAAGTCCAACTTCAAAAGTCCCATAGTTTTTATGAATCCTAATGATGTTCATACATCCCATAACCCAAGGTCATTTAATTGAGTCATAATATGAAAAAATCCCTCCCCCCAAAAAACTATAAAGGCATAGAATAAACATTCATACTACAAAAGATGGCATTGGACATAGCAAAGAAATATTCAGCAAACACAAGATTTAAACAGGGCAAACATCAAACTCTGTAACTCCAAGTCCAACAACTCTAGCCAGTAACAAATCTCCAAGTCCAATAATTCTAACCAGCCACAAGTCTCTGGAGTTCCAATTCCACCCTTCCGGTTAGATTACTTACAGCCCTGGAAAACTTCATCAGGGCCAGTGGCTCTCCTTGGGAGTCATCTCGTGGTCCTGGCATCTCCACTGGGTCTCCACTGCAAGCCACAGTTCATCCTCATGGCTCCACTGGGTTTCCATGCAGGCATCCAGCAAACCTGCTACACACTGCCCATGGCCATTTCCAAAATACAAGACTGTGTTGCAAATTCAATGACCCTCTCTTTCCTGCATTTCTTATACTCCATAATACCAGATAGAGTGCCGATTTGTTAATCCACAGGGGAAAATAAGCAGACTTTGAAGAATAGGGCACTCCTTGAGCCCTCAGGCCCCTTCAAAAGAGTCTACATTCTTCCTGTTGCCCCAGTGCAGGTCAGCTGGCCAATCTCAAAGGCTATAATCTCTTATATAATTGCAGTTTAATGGGCAGAAGCTTCAGCCCAAAGATTTTATTCTGTGCTGTATCCCTCTGCATACACCAGTCTATTTCTATACAATGCAACCCTGCACAAATTCTCAGGACACAGACATAACAGCAAGCCTCTCACACAAACTGCCCAGTCCAGGCAAAGCTCTTTCTCACCCTCATAAGCCAAACTTCACAGTCCATAGTTCTTAATACAATCAGGTCTTTAATTCTGACCACTTCAAGGTGTCTCTTAGTCCAGGGTTTCAAGTCCTTCCACATTCCTTTTGAAAATCAGCTCCAAAAGGCCAAAGCCACACAGTCAGGTGTCTAGCAGCAATCCCACTCCTCTGGAACCAATTTACTGTTGAAGTCAGGTTTGCTTTGCTGGCAGAAATCACCCAACCAAGAGCAGCTTTGGGGAAAAAAGGTTTATTTTGGCTTATAGACCTGAGAGGAAGCTCCATGATGGCAGGGGAAAACGATGACATGAGTAGAGGGTGGACATCACCTCCTGGCTAACATCAGGTAGACAACAGAACAGGAGAATGTGCCAAACACTGGGAAGGGGGTCACTGGATATAATACCCATAAGCCTGCCCCCAACAATATACTGCCTCCAGGAGGCTTTAATTTCCAAATCTCCATCAGCTGGGAACCTAGCATACAGAACACCTAAGTTTATAGGAGACACCTGAATCAAACCACCTTAGGAGGATGAAAAGAAGGCCACTAAGCCTAAAACATAAAAGAAAGAAGCAAGGTGGAGCTCTTGCCCGGGCAGGCAAGAGGCGTTTGAGAAGCCCACCTCGAGACTCAGATCTGGGTTTTTATGGAGAGTGGCTCTGTGAGGAAGTCCAGGTCAGCAGGTTGCTATGGACAAAGACCAGATTTTACAACTTTTCCAGTAACCTAAGGTAAGGCTCAGAGTTTCTGTCCTCTAGGAAAGCTTAATCTAGAAATCTTTCCTAGAGGGTGTAACATCCAGTTTTCTGCAAGCTTAGTGACATTTTCTGCTTTTAGTCAAGGAATACAAAACCATTACCTTTGGGGTTCTGTTACCCTGACTGCCTAGCCAATTTCTGTCTCCTATCAATAACACACCAAGACTCCTAGTTTAAATGTTAACATGTTTACTATCTCACTTATAATATCTTATCCTTTCCTGTTCCTCTTGTCTTGATTGTTTAGCACTGCCTTCACAAAGTCCTACTGATTAATTGCCCTAACATGGACATTTTCTCATGGTTCTGGAGGCTGGTAGTGAAAGTTCTGTGTGCATGTAGACTCCTTCTCTCTCTCTCTCTCTCTCTCTCTCTCCATCCAGCTCTCTGCATGCTTTTCTTTCACATTCTGACTGCCCCTCCTCTGTGTATGTGTGTGTGTGTGTGTATGTGTCTTGCAAAAATGTATCCTGCTGCTGCCTTATCAATAGGAGCAAAGCTGCATCATGCTTCAACACTAAACATACCTCCGAACACATAAATCTCAAATCTAATTCTTTCATTAATTATTGCTAATTTTCTTTTAAATTAGACAGTTTCTTCTATTCTCTTCTACCTGTTTCTCAATATTTTTATGAATCTACTTCCAATCAGTTTTACTCCATGAATAATGTCTCATATATTTAAAAAAAAAAACTGGATTTTTTTGTTTTTTTTTTTTTTTCTAATGGAACATATATAATAAATCCAAGCTTTTCTTCATAGCCTGTTGCTAGATCTTATGGAAGTGACTGTCAATTTATTTAAGATTGTGTGTGGGGTGGGGGACCATCTACAAAATGCAGTGGCTTATGGGCTGGAGAGATTCCTTAGCGGTTAAGGCACCTGCCGGCTAAGCCTAAGAACACCGGTTCCAATCTCCAGGTCCCACGTTTAGCCAGATGCAAAGTGACGCAAGGGCGCAATGCCACACTTGACCACAAGGGGGCACACACATCTGGATTTCGTTCACAGCAGCTGAGAGACTGCTGGCATGCCCATTCTCTCTCTCTCTCTCTGCCTATCCCTTTTCATCTCTCTTTGTGTATCTTTCCATAAAAAATACAGTGGCTTAGAACAATAATCATCTGACTTTTTTTTATTAAATAGGCAAATACTATAGTGATATATGTTCTATATATAATCTTGAGCAGGTTCTCCAGGTGGGTTGCTTGTGCTTTGGTCCTGTCTTGCAGTTTAATGTGGAACAGTCAAACACTATAGCATTTATGTCATAGGATGCATTTAGTGCCAGCTATTGGCTCTAGGCCCAATAAGAACTGCAGTGAGGAGGTATTAGTGTCCCATGAAGGACTTTCTGTGGTGCTGTTGGTTTTCCAATAGTTTTATGGCTATCTTTTGTGAGTCCATGTTTCAAAATAAAGGGAAATAAATACATTTGAGTAATTTGACACCTATGCCTGGAAATTCACACAGCATTATATCTGAAGTTATTTGAACAATTAATAAATTTGTCTAAAAAGGAGGTGCTGATAGAGAGAACATGATTTTAGGGTAGGGGAGCAATGCCCCTAAATCTTGTTAAAATCACTTTTCACCTATCTAAATGGTAGAAATGCTGAGAGTGTGTGATGTATAGTACATCCTTGATTGATTGAGATCATGGTAGATTCCACCATTTCAATACATATTATCTCCTTGTGGTGGTTTGAATGTGATAGTATAAATGCATGGCCTCATAGACTCAGGTGTTTTATTAAAATTGAGTTTGCAACTTCATCCCCTACGGGGCAGGCTCCTGTTACAGGGGAGCATGTCACTAGTGTGCAGATCTGAATTCCAGCCAAAAGGTATTTGAAGAGAGCAGTTTGAGTTCTGACTGTGCTTGCTTGCTCACGTGGTGTTGGTGTGCAGTGGCTATTTTGGTGGGCTTCTCTCTTGGATCTGTGAAAGGGCATGTGGTAGTTTGAATATATGTCCCCCAATATATTCAGTGTTTTATTAGTTATAGTTTGCATCTGCAATCACCTTGCTAGAGGCAATGTCACTGGGGGCTGGTCTTAAGGTGTGGGTTTGAGATTCCATTTTAAAGATATGCAAATGTGCCTAGCAGGAGTTCCTGAAGTGTGCTGTGTGACCTTTTGGCTGTAGTTTTGCTCTGTGTGCTGTGGTGGCTGGTTGGCTCTCTCTCTCTCTCTGTTTTGCCCTGTGAAGAGCAAGCTGCTTTTCCTGCCTTTATGGAACTTCCCCTGGATCTGTAAGTTTCAATAAATAATATCCCTTCCTCCATAACTGTGCCTGGTCTGGAAGTTCATCTCAGCGAACCCGAAGCTGTCTGCTACAGGGCACCAGCTTCTTCTGCCATTGATGGAATGTTCCATGGATGTGTAGGCTGAAATAAACCCCTTCTTCCCATAAGCTGTGTCGTGTTAGATGTTCTTCCTAGCAACTTGGAGCTGACTACAACACCCATTATCAATTGCACTTGTATGTTTGGTGTGCTTTCCATGTCAGTGCTCAGCATTCTACTATCCTGATAGCAAAAGACAACTTGAACATTTTCTTTATTAGAATGTGAATTTCTTGAAGACACTTGTGTTATCTTATGCTATAATAGAGTCCTTTGAATATTATTGTACCTGATATGCATTTCCCAGTTTATTAACTGAGAGTCTCTTAGTTGTGACATAATACTGTTTAATAAACCAGACAATGTTGAGCATTACTCTATCCAGGAATATGAGAGATTTTGCCAAATCATATTATTAAACATGTTCATTTTGCCTGTAATATTCTCTTTCTTATAAGAGCAGTAGTTCTTAGATTAATAGTTTCTTAATACATCTGTACTGGTTCCTATTTACCATCATTTTGTTTTCTGTAAATTCACAAACTAGTCATTCAATAAGCTGCTCAATATATTTTGGAAATAAGTGTTAAATTCATTAAAATATGATTTCAATAAATCAACTTTTTTTTCCTTGTAAAATCGACAGAGTATCTATCATTTCCTACTGTGCCACTTATGTTAGAAGATTTTCACATTACTGGAAATAGCTTTGAAAGAACACTTATAATCTCTTTATACTGGATACAATTTTTCTAGACCAAGATTTTTATACTAACATAAAGTACCTAAGGGTTCTTTTATTATTTTCTTGATTTCTTGGGTATCATTTCACTCTTAAACTTTGTTGGCTCCTAGTCTTAAGATGGAAAATCATTCTCTTGTTGATTGAAGTTGGAATCATAGCAGGAATTGAATGCTACTCCTTTCTCTTTGCCTTGTATTATGACAAAGCATTCTGTACCACAAAGGTAAGATTTCTTTTCCCATTCTTGTCACAATTACAACTTTGAAGATTTAAGTACACTTAATCCTTTGTTCTTTGATTATTCTTCTCTACTTATGCTATTCTTATTTTTTAATAGAAGAATTTTAGTTCCATACAGAAAGACATATGCCACATGTAGTTCCTCATCTGTGGTTCCTAAACTGGAACAGTGTGAGTTGCAGGCACACCTGACAGACAACTGGAGGGACAGACAAGAGGGATGGAAGGGTTTTGGGGGTGAGGAAAAAGAGGGGGGGTATACACAAAACCAAATCCAAAATAAATTGGTACCATAGAAACCTTCTTCCTGGGTAGTTGACTAAGAGATATAACCCTCAATAGAAATATGGAGGGATTGTCTCATAAGAAAGGCCCTGGATAGGATGGGAAGAAGCCTAAACTTAAATCATTTGGCACTGGCTTGCAACTCATTGGACACAATCCACACTGAGCTGCTTATTTGAGAGATAAGTTCCCCAAAATAAGACAGGCTTCTGTCAGAACATTTGATTACACACCTGAGGTAAAAGGTAAGACCTTATTGGTGAAGACACCACTAGTGCTGATGCAAAACATTGAGAGATCCAGCAGAATCTGAAAGGAAGCAAATTCCCAGGTGGTCTGCCCATAAAACACTGAAAAACTCTACATGGTCTGCTGGGGAAAAGTGCCCAACAATGTGAGCAAGAAGGGGACACTGCTATGTGAAAACAACCAACCTGACAAATAGTACACACTAGTGTAATAGTGGCACACAGTCTAGATGGGCAACCAATGGCGCTTTGATTGGCTATGAGATCTGATCATTGGAAAGGAACCCATAACTGGAACTAGGAACCAAGTCAGAACCCTATGGAGAGCAAGATAAAAGACTCCAATGGGAAGTTCCCACTAGCATGCATCCCAAATAGAGACTACACCCATCAAAAGCTCTCTAAATTAACAATGCTTATCCCCTTTAAGTTATGTTGATCTCACTCTCCCTTGGAGAATGTGTTTTTGTTTTTCAGAAAACAGAAAGAACCAAGGACAACCATAATTTAACAACAAGACAAGAAAAGATAGCTGACTCCCTAGCAGCAGATGAACCACCCATCACACAGCAGCCAGGGCCCAGGTGAAACCACAGAGGGACTGGGATATGAGCAAGGGTGCAGCTTCTATAGCAAGCCTGTTAACCTGGGCCAGGGTGATACAGACAGAGAGGACACTCAAACTCACCAAAGCAGAAATCCAGAAGCAGCTGAAAACTCAAAACTAAAGCAGAGTTAAAGCACACCCACCAAGTCTCAGGGAAGTTTGCAGAAGAGGAGGCAGAAAGAATGTAAGAGCCACAGGGTGAGAAGGAACATCCAGAGACATAGCACTCATCACAGACAGACTGCTGTTTTCACAGCTCATAGCCTACAACTCCATGGTGAATACAAGCAATCCCACTAAGGAGGGGCCTCAGTGGAGTGGGGCCAGGGAGGAGGGAAATGATGGTGGCAACATATTATTTGTCTCCAAGGCAATATATATATATATATATATATATATATATATATATATATATATATATATTACAATATTTCATTTTCAGTTACTTTATTAATATTATTTTTCTTAAAAATTAAATTATTTTATTAAAGAATTAAAGCCTTTTGCAAAATGATTTGTTAAAATTCCTCATGTATGTCTAAAAAAAGAGTACTATGGAAAATTCGACAGTTCCAAGTTATGAAGAATACATTTCATTAAATAGGTTAGTCTTTATTTTTGCTATTGGCTATTAAGTCATAGGCATATTTTCCATTTCTGGAACAGTGCTATATCTCTATATCTTCACTGTTTATACTAAGGGAAAAATTTATAAATAGGCTTTAACCAAATTCCCCTCTTAAAAGATACCCAACTACTTCCATTGTTTCTTTCAGTGTGAACATCAGAAAGAATACTGGAGCACATTCAGTGTGATTGTGATGTTAAGGTTTCCCAGCATAGAAGCACAGTACATGTAGCATCTTAATCCTCAGGACATTAACTGTGTCCTAAGTAATTATTCAGTGCCTCCAAAAGAAATATAATGGGCTAAAAAAAAAAAAGAAAAGACATACAATGGGTAATTTTCTATTAATTATCTGTATGTGTTTTTTATATTTTCAAGGGAATAAGATTCAACATTTTTTTTGAGAAAAACAGAGAGGAGAGATAGAGAATTGGAGTGCCAGGGCCTCGGCCATTGCAATCAAACTCCAAATGCTTGTTCCACCCAGTGGGAATGTGAAACCCTGCGCTTGCCTCACCTTTATGCATCTGGCCAATGTGGGATCTGGAGAGTAGAACATGGGTCCTTAGGCTTTGCAGGCGAGCACCTTAACCACTAAGCCATATCTCCAGCCCTCAATATGTATTTTAATAACCTTTTTTTCTGAATGAAGCTGAGCTAAATATAAAATAAAAACTTCATCTTAATCTTCCATTAATATAACTAAATGCAAATCCACATCAATTTACTCATTTTCCCCATAGGCTAAAAATGAAGTATCCTCGTTGAACAAATGTAACCTTCTATGTAACTGAAGACATTCAACACAAGGAATTTCCTGTTCACTCATGATATTTTACCTTTATTTCACTCAATATTTCACCTTTCCTGATGCTCTCATTTTAAAACTCATGGTAACAACAAAATACATATTGAGACTAAGTTTTGTGTTTTCAAAATGCAAGTCATACATTAGGCACAACCTTGATTAACCTCAATTATTGGCAATAGTGAATCATTCTGTTAATCTACTTTTCATCTTTTTCCATCATTCTTTGTCACAAAATTACAAAAGGTAAATTTGAATTTTCACAACTGAAAGCAACAGTAGGAATAATTTACTCCTGACTTTTTGTTTGTTTGTTTTTTGTTTTATCACCACAAGCTGGGATTTCCACTGAAACACACACCCTCAAGCTCCTCCCCACAGGGAACAAAATTCCATAGCTTTTCATGCTGATACATACAGACACTGGACTTCTGAGGTGTCCTTCAGAGCAACAAAGCATTATTTTAGCTCTGAGGTGGGCACAGAGCTTCCACTAAGTCAGTGGCCTTTTAAACTTCATTTCTTATGAATTCAACCAATGAGCTTCACAGACCAACGGAGGAAATATAGATTTTAGAAGAAATTTATTAGAGCCTAATAAAAAAGGAAAGCATCCTGGTTGTACAGACCGGAGGCAATTTCCAGAGAGGAGAACTCATTAGGTGACTTTGGTTACCATTTCTATGGGAAGTGGACAGATTGTGCAATGACAAGGACCAGATTGACAGGTTGTTATGTGACATAGACCAGATTTCAGTTTCTAGGGGAGAAAGACTAGGATTTTGTAATATGGGACAATATATGTTTTAATATATTTTATTTATTTATTTGAGAGGGAGAGAAAGAGACAGACAAAGAGAGGGAGAGAATGGACATGCCAGGGTCTCCAGCCACTGCAAACTCCAGACACATGCGCCCCCTGGTGCATCTGGCTTATGTGGGTCCTGGAGAATCTTTGCAAGCAAACATCTTAATTGCTACACCATCCCTCCAGCCCCATGGGGCAATATTTTCAAAAATCTTAGGCAGGGATCAGGATGCAAGCTTAATCTGGAAATTTTGGAGAGTGTAACTTTTCAGGGAAGAAAGAAATGGGAAAAATGCAGATTCTGATATTTCCCACTTTTAGTCAAGGAACAACAACAACAAAAAAATTCAACTTTGGGGTTCTGATACATTGCCTGCTTAGCCAATTTCTGTCACCTCTCATTACCATGAGTCTAAGTTATCTATCATCCGACAAGTTGGCAAATAATATAGTACTCAATTTCAAACCGAGGATCAGGCTCCAGTAACTCCTCAACCCAGCTAGGTCATAACAAAGTCCAGAAGGTCGTTACTCCATCCTTGCTTTCAAAATCATTCCTATCTTTCATACTTTTATTTATTGCTTTAAATGAGGTAATGATCTACCATCTGCTCTCAAACAAACTAGATTATTTCAACAGAAATATACTGCATTCCCTTTTCTTATGTGATAAGATATTAATATTATTTACCTTTCCAGTAGCATATCAGAACTGGAGGGAGAGAGATCGGTAGAATGTCCTTCAGAGGACATGAAGTGATGCTGGTGACCCTGTCCTACGTGGACCTAGATAGAGATTGGACAACCACCTGGTAGCTGCTGAGAACTCTGGTTAAAGAGGGATTTGGAAAGGCAATGCAATTCTTTTGAAACTAATTATTTAAAGTTATAGATTAATTCAATGGAAGTAAAACAGAGCTATTCATAAAACTAATAAAGTGTTCTTATGCATCCTTTGAAGAATGTTTATTAAGCTTTTATTCTAGCAACACTTATTCTATATTTCAGATAATTCTGAGGAGCTCATCAGCCAATGTGCAAATATAAGCACACATTCATGAAGCAGTGGGAGACAGACTTAACGTTGAATTCTGACTTAGAATTATTATGAGCACTTGAGGCAATCATTTCATACGGAACTCAGGATCTTTTAAATAAATTATTAAGATAATACCATTTAGTTCATATATGTAGATTAAGGATAACATGGTAAGTGCCAGATATAATGGTGGAAATGACAAGGACCCCAGTAGTATTACTTATAAACATAACTTGAAGTCCAGCACTGAAGAACTGAGATGAATGGTGAAGACTCTTGTTTTCAAAGCAAGGAAGCTTTCATTAGAAATGCTGGATCAATGACTAACAAAGCTGTCCTATATATACACTATGCAATTTGATACAGTAGTAAAGAAAAATGAAACAATGAAATTTGAAGAAAAATGGTCGAACATAAAACAGATCATCCTCAGTGACCTCACCCATTCACAAAAAGATAATCACTGCTTGTTCTCATTCATCTGTGGCTCCTAACAGGAATCTGCCCAAGATGCTGTCATACCTTATAAGTACCTTAAGGACCAGACAATAGGGAGCATGGGATGGGAGGAGAGGGAAAGGGTGGGAGGGACTGGAAAGGTGGGGGGGACACAAATAGGGACCCAAATGGAAATGGTACCATATAATCCTATATTCTAACAACAGGCCAAAACATTGATCCTTCAACAGGCCTGAAGAGAGAATACATGAACCACAGACACCTGGAGAGGACATCATGAAGACTAACCTTAATCTTTTCCTATTTCTCTCTCTTTCTCTCATTCTCTCTCTCTCTCCTCTCTATGCTCTCTTTCTCTTTTTTTATATCTTTTTCCTCCTTCATCTTCCTTGGTACTGACTTGTAACTCCCAGTGTGAGCATGGGGTTAATTTCACAATGAGCTGTTGATAGAGAGATCTGCAAGGTTTCCCAAAAAATATAGATTAGTGTCAGAGTTCTTGATGACCCATCAAAGGTTAATGGTAAGACCCAAAAGACACCAGTGCCAGAGGGTGCTACACATGTCACTGGGGGAAAATGACTGACACCTGTCCAAAAAACTCGCAGTCTAAGCTACTCAGCAGTAAACAACCTGAAGTGATGCTCAAACAAGTGCAATAGTGGCACACAGCCATGGTGGGTAACCAACTGCTCTTGATTTGGCTAACAGACCCATTCAGTGGAATTAAACTCATAGCTGGAACTGGGAAAAAAGCCAAAACCATGTACAAAAAATGAGCCCATTCTCCAATATCAAGCTCCCACCAAATGTGGGCTACAAGAGGGAGTATGCATATAAAATTCTATCTAAAATAACAATGGCCATCCCATCTATCTGGTACTGACTTCTCTCTCCATTGGAGAATTTGCTTCTGTTTTTCAGATGGATGATGAACCTGAGGGAAGGATCAGCCTATTGCACCTCAACAGGGCCCCAGCTGAAACCATGGAGTAACAGGGGAAATGGGCAAGAGTGCAGCTTTCTTGGTGAATCCGACATCAGAGCAAGGCTGAAGGAGATATACACAGAGAACATTCAACTCCTTTTAAGCCAGATATCCAGAGACACAAAGGCTCCCAAGACCTCATCACTGAAGTAGAACTAAAATGAACCCAACATGGCTCAGGGAAATTTGCAGAAGAGGGGGCAGAAAGAGTGTTAGAGCCACAAGTTGAGTCATTATGTGCAGAGACTTTGCCTCTACCCCATAACTGTTGGCTACCCCCATAACGCACAATCCACATTCCCAAATGAGGAGGGTCCCTTCAGAAGGGGGAGGACAGGGAGGAGGCTACTGGAGGTACCAACATGAATGTAAAAACTAAAATAAATAAATAAATAAAACAGAAATGTTGTTGGTAGTACTGAGCCAAGCAGAGGAAACAGACCCATACCTAACAACAGAACTGTGTTCCACTTACTTTTTATTTCTGGACTACTTGCCTATCAAATATTACCAGCACTCAGTAGGGAAAACTCACAAAGAATACAAACAGGTGTGTTCATCTTGTGTAATGCTGTAACTGCTGCTTCTCAAATGCAGGCATTTAAGCTTATTTGGCTATGTCTATTTTCCATTAAAAGTAAATGAAAATGCAAATACAGAAAAATATTTGAGGTAAATAGCTTTTGAGGGTGAGCAATATACTAAAAGCCATAAACTTTAGAAGCTGACTAGATTATGAATAAATTTTGAGCACATATAAACTTTTGGAAATTATTGTTCATCAGGCTAGAGAGATGGCTTAGCAGTTAAGCCACTTGTCTGCAAAGCCAACGGACCCAGGTTTAATTCCCCAGAACCCATGTAAAACCAGATGCACAAGGTATCACAAGCATTTGGAGTTCTTTTGCAGTGGCTTGAGGCCCTGGTGTGCCCATTCTCCCTCTTTCTATCTACCTCTCTCTCTCATATAAATAAATAAAATAAAATAAAATTCATATGGGAAAATTGAATCATTTTTCAAAGTTGTATCTAAAACATACATCTATCCTCATGTGTGAATGTAACGAAGACTAGCATTAAGATATAACACTAATCATGTTGCATAATTGTATTTGAACAGAGTTGGGCAGTGAATAAGTAGTTCATGATTCAGGAATAATGTTAGCATTTAATATCAACGTTTGTTAATAAAAACTATTGAATATACACTAGAATGCTTAAATTTCCCTACACGTGAGAAAATAGTACTTAAATCTCAAATTTACCTTCCATTCTTGGTTACTTAATGGTAATGTGAATTCTCAAGGATTGCAAATAAATGTGTACATGATATAAGCTAACATTTTTTTATTTTTATTTACATGATAAAAAACTTTTGTTAGAAGAAGCAATGAGTATAAGGTTATAATCTGAGATGAATATTTTCAGCTAATGTCAAACTACTTATATCCTTCTGAAAAACACTCCAAGAGAGCACTTTGGCTGTATAATTGAAAGCTTTTATAATACGATACAAGTAATGGGAAAATTAAATTTCTATTGTGTGCTTGCTATAAAAAGCAGACTTTAACATTCATTGGAAACTTAGTTTGTATAAATTAAAATATAAGGTTAACCATTAGCTGTTAGCAGGTATTAAAGTTTTTTAAAAGGTGCTAAGTGGTGTTTGGAGGTCAATTTTAGGAGTATATAAATGTCTACTTAATAATTACTAGATATACTAAGTTAATCTAATGTAACAGCCAACATTTTTATCTTCCAAAAGTTATTCAGTCTATCAATTACTTTAATGCAAAAGGAGGGAAAGAACTCAAGTCAACTTGTGCAGAGACTATTTTACATGCATCATGGAAAATTCTTACACCTCTGAGGTTCTAAATAACTATTATATAGCAAATACATCAAATATGCATAACAATATTCATGGAATTCTTTCATAGTTCTATTGGAATATGGAATGAAAACTATGTTTTAGATTTAAAAAAGCTCACGTGTTTATTAAATTTCCATGATATCACTTTAAGAATGTCGATAATTTGTTTTTTCCTTTATAAATTTTTAACTCATTTTTAAAGTTAGTGAACAAAATGGTAGGTTTCTTTATGACCTTGTACTTTGCTCAAATTTCCCATCACTCTCCCTTGTCCTCCCACTCACCTCCCCACTGGTCCCTTCCCAAGTTGCCCCTCTTCTGCCTTCATGCCACATATAAATAAAATAAAATAAAATAAAATAAAATAAAATAAAATAAAATAAAATAAAATAAAATAAAATAAAATAAAAACAACCCATATATATTATTTAAGTTTAGGTTCCCCAGATTAGGGAACATATGATATTTCTCTTTTTTTCCTTTTTCTTTAAATGTACTTAGCATTGATTGATTCATCCCCACCTTCTCTATCCCATCTCCCGGCCACATCCCTGCTTTAGCCTCCCACAGTAATTCCTCTTTCACTTTATTTTTTTCTTTTAAATTTTTATTTTATTTTCTTATTATTTATTTTGTTTTGTTTTGTTTTATTTTATTTTATTTTATTTATTTTATTTTATTTTAGAGAGAGACACACACAGAGAGAGAGAGAGAGAGTGAGAGAGGAAGAGGAAGACAGAGATGGGTGTGCCAGCAGTGTCTCTGCTGCTGAAAATGAAATCCAGATGTGTACGCCCCCTTGTGGTCAAGTGTGGCATTGCGCCCTTGCGTCACTTTGCATCTGGCTAAACGTGGGACCTGGAGATTGGAATGGCTGGAGTTTGGAACCAGCGTTTTTAGGCTTAGGAGGCAGGCGCCTTAACTGCTAAGCCATCTCTCCAGCCCTCCTCTTTCACTTTTATGCCACATAACTTCAATTGCCCTCCCTGTCCCTTTCCTTGAAACACCTTTTTTCTCCCTTGTAATGGATCCTTTTCAGGTTTCTTAGCATCTACACACTCTCACTTCCACATAAGCACATGTAGATGCAGAATCAAAGTTAGGATCCACGTAAGAGAGATCGTGTGCTGTTTGTCTTTTTCATCACCTGGATTTCTCACATAATACTTCCGGTTTCATCTATTTTACTATACATTTTACAATTTCAGAGTGTATATGTAAATGCATGTATGCACCACACTTTCACCATCCAGTCATCCATGGATTATCATCTAGACTGAATCTATCTCCTTGCTGCTGTAAAAAGAGTGAACAAGTATCTCTATACTAAACTGTTTAGAGTCTTTAGGGTATATTCCCAGGAGAAAAATAGTTGGGTCATATGGTAGTTTACTTTTTATCTTTTTGAGATAGTATGATATTCGTCATCATAGTAGAAAGATTCTGAACAGCAATGAAAATAGTTAAGTGATGAGACAGTCCACACAATGTGAGAAAAATCTTTGGCAACTATATATCCATCAGAAGATTAATATTTAGAATATATAGAAAAACTTTTTTTAAAAAAGTCTAAACAACCTGAAGAAAACTCAATCACTAAGTGGGCTTTGAAAATAAATAGAGTTCCCAAGAAAATATACAAATGTCCAATAACTATTCATAAAAGTATTCAACATGTGTAGTCATCAGAGAAACCCCAATTAAAACCACTTCAGGATTGCATCTCACACTGCTAAAGATAATTATCAAGAGATTCAATTCTGACAACAAATGCTGGCTAGGCTGTGGGGAATCAGGAAATCTTATTTACTGCTGGTGAGAATATAAACTGGTTCAGGCACTGTGGAATCAATGTGGACTGGGTCCTATGGGAGGTCTATTTCTAACTTCAGGAAACTTCCATACTTATTGTCATAATGGCTGTACTAGCTTGCAGTCCCACTGACATTGCATGAAGATTCCTCTTTCCTTGATCATCCCTGCATTTGTTGTCTGTTTTGTCATGCTAGCCATTCTGACTGAGGTAAGATGGTACCTCAAAGTTCTTAGATTTAAATTTTCCTGATCTCTAGCGACGTTGACTCTTTCTTCAGCACTTGTTGGCCATTTGTGTTTCTCCATCTGTGAAGTGACTGTTCAGTTCATTAGCTCATTCAATGATCGGCAATATTCTTTTATGTTTAACTTTTATAGTTAGTTGTAAACTCAGGTTATTGGTCTCTTGTATGAAGTATAGGTGGCACATATTTTCTCCAAGTCTGTAGGTTTTCTGTTCAATTTGGTAGTGGTTTGTTTTCCTATTCAGACCTTTTTAATTTCATGTAGTCCCATTTATTGACTGTTGCGGCTATTTTTGTGCTTGGGGAATTCTGGTCATAAAGGTCTTACCTATGCCTAGATCCTAGATATTCTCTACTTTTTCTTGTAACACTTTCTGTGCTTTTGGCTTTAAGTTGAAGCCCTTGATTCACTTTGATTTGAAATTTGTACAAGGAGGGAGGTATAGATCTAATTTCATTCTTTGGTAGGTGAATATCAGTTTTGCCAACACCATTTATTCAATAAGCTTTTTTTTTTTTCCATTGAATATGTTTAGACAATTTGTCAAAGATTAGGTGGGTAAAGCATTGTGGCTTAATTTCTTTACCTTCTATTCTATTCTTATGGTCCTATATGTCTGTGTTGGCTCCAATACCATGCTATCTATGTCACTATTGCTCTATAATTTGAGATTGGCTACTGTGATATCTCCTAGTGTGTCCTTCATCGTTAGGGTTGTTATGGCTACTTGGGGTCTTTTCTGGTTCCATATCATTCCTGAAGTGTTATTTTTTAAATCTATGCCTGGAATATAATTGGAATTTAGGTGAGAAGTGTACTGAATCTACAGATTCTTTTGGTACTATAGCCATTTTCACAATGTTGAATCTGCTAATAAAGGTGCATGGGTTGGAGGCAGTAGTCAGCCTTCCCAACCTGTGACATCTTGTATTATTACTTCTTTTAGTGTCTTGGAGTTTTCACTGCAGAATTCTTACACATTTTTGATTAGGTTTATCCCTATACATTGAAGCTTTTTGGTAACTATTGTGAATGGGATGATGTTTTTTTTCTCTGCAAATTTGTTACTGGTGTATATGAAGGTTACTGATATTTGTATACTGATTTTTAATGAATTTCCTGAAGGTAGTTATGAACTGTAGGAATTTTTCTATTGCTTTGGTAGATGCCATTGGGTCTTTAAAGTATCTAATCATGTCTGCAAACAGGGATTGCTTGACTTTTTCCCTTTCTATTTTTATTTCTTATATGCCTTCTTGTATTTTTGCTTTTGGTAGGACTTCAAGTATGAAGTTGAATAGAAGTGACAAGAGTTAGTATTCTTGTCTTGTTGCTGATTTTAGAGGAAATGTTCTCAGTTTTTCTCCATGTAATATGATGTTGGATATAAACGTGTATGATGATGATTTTGAGGTTTGTTCCATCTATTTTGGTTTTTTCCAGGACCTTCAACTTAAAGTGTGCTGACTATATTTGACATCTTTTCTATCCTAAAGTTTATCTATGCAATGTATTACATTTATTGACTAATGCATTTTGTACCAACCTTTCTTTTTATTTATTTATTATTATTTTATTTTATTTTTCAATGTTTGGCTTTACTAGGTAAGGTCTAACTCTAGCCCAGGCTGATCTGAAATTCACTGTATAGTCTCAGAATGATCCTCCTACTTCAGCCTGGAGAGTGCTGGGAATAAAGGCCTGAGTCACCATACCAGACAAACCTTACACTTTAAAAGTTATAGATTTTATCTCTATTAGCCTTTCTTTTCTCTCTCTCTCTCTCTCTCTCTCTCTCTCTCTCTCTCTCACACACACACACACACACACACACACACACACACAAATAAATAAATAAAAATAATTTTTAAAAAAGGGCTGGAGAGAAGGCTTAGGTTAAGGTACTTGCCTGCAAAGTCAAAGGACCAAGGTTCAATTTCCCAGGACATACGTAAGCCAGATGTACAAGGTAGTTCATTCATCTGGAGTTTGCAGCAGCTTGAAGCCTTGGTGTGCCCATTCTCTCTCTTTGCTTCTCTCTCTCTCTCTCTGCTTCTTTCTCTCTCTCTCTCAAACAGTTAACTCTTCCTTCCATATCCTTCCCCAAAGTCCTTCTCTCCAGGAGCAATGACCAAAACTATTATTAGTAGTATTATTATCAAGAGGAGGGGCAGTTTCAAGTTAGGGTTTCACTTTAGGCGAGGCTGACCTTGAATTCACTATGTAGTCTCAGGGTGGCCTTGAACTCAAGGTGATCCTCCTACCTCCCAAAAATATTTTATCTTCTGTCATAATCTTTGTTCCCTTGTCTTGAAATTTTGTTTCTAAGTAGCTCAATATGTGTGCTTCCAAATATACCTGTACTTTCTGAGAAATATTCTGGATAGTTACTTTCTTGTTACTGTGAACAAATACCTGACCCCAGTGTAATTTGTGGAAAGAATGCACTTATTTTGTTTTATTTTTCAGAGAGTTGAGCTCATCATAGAGGAGAAGACATGGCAGGAACAGAGGAGCTGAAGCTAAGCTGGTCACATCTCACAAAAGTCAAGAAGCTAAGGGTAAACAAGAGTGGATGGGGCAACAACCCCTCCCAGCTTGCATTGCAGTGACTCATTTCCTCCAGCAAAGCTTTAACTCCTTCAGGTACCACAACTTACTTCCCCACATTTGGGGACCAAGTGTTTAAACACATGGAGACATTTTATGTTCATAGTACAGCATGTGATAAAAAGATATTTAATTCAAATATATATATTTTCTATAATTATTTGCTAAATCTATGTCAACATTAGTATTAACATTGATGATTATATTTTGCCAATTGAATTGGCTACTCGGGTGAATTTTGAGATTATAGATACAGGGTTGAATTTGTAGTACTCTTTCTTACATTTCTTAACTTTTTCTGAGCCTCATTTTCTACAGCCTATTGGCAGAATAATGCAGACCTAGTTCAATTGCCATAGGATTAATGATAGAGGGTGTTGAATTTTAGTAACCACTCCCTTTCCATCAAAGGGTCTTAGTTTACGTAAAGATAATAATTGTACCTGCTTCATGAAGTTATTGTAAGGTTGAGTGCAAAAATGTAATCCGTAATACTTAGCACATTAGTAACATATTTTACTGCTACTATAATTAGTTATAACTTAACACCATTTTCTATATATAATGTCTATGTAATAAAACTAACAATTAATTATAACAAATGATCATTGTTTAAAATAATTTAAAACCAGATAGTTTATTATTAAGCAACCTATAAGAAATCATTTTCTTCTGTTGCATCAAGAAGTTTAAACTGAAACTGCAGCTTGCCTTTCCAAGATAAGTCCAAACACCTCTTGAAGAAATCCATACCACACATTTTATATTCCTGGATTATCAATCTCATATTTAATAGTAAATCTTATATGAAGAAATCCAGACAGTCTGTGATTCTTCTTATTCACTTATCAAAATGCTGATAAATAGAAAGTCTTCTGAGGATAATTTTCTTTGATTAACATCATATATATGTAAAATTTATGAAAAATTACATTATATATAGCTAATACAGGGAGAAGTTACAATAAAACTATCACTCATGATCCAGAGTTATAGTGAAGTAGTGCAATGTTTGCTTAGGTTTTTGGCCTTGAGTTCAATTCACAGCACCATAAACATACACACTGAGGGAGAAATAGAGTGAGAGAGAGGGAGTCAAATGGAGACAAAGATTCATGATATTAAAAGTAAATCAAGGGCTGGGGAGATAGCTTAGCAGTTAAGGCACTTACCTGCAAAGCCTAAGGACAGAGGTTCAATTCTCCAGGTCCCACATAAGCCAGATGCACAAGGTGGTGCATGCGTCTGGAGTTTGTTTACAGTGGCTAGAGGCCCTGGAGCGCCCATTCTCTCTCTCTATTTGTCCCTCTCTCTCTGTCTCTTTATCTCTCTTTCCCTTCCTCTCTCTGTATTTAATAAATAAATAAAATTTTTTAAAAGTAAATAAATTTTAACATAGATAAGTATAGGCAGTTTAGGATGCGTATATAGGAATTTTGGACATATCTAGTGTCTCAAACACATTATAATAAAAGAGAAGAGATTAACAAGTAGGACAAAACAATTTCTAGCTAAATAGTTGGGCTCGGCTTGCATAATGTTCTTTAGTTCAGCTCCAGAAACGGTGACCTGAAAATCATTCCTGAAGGTCCTTGCTTATTAAAAATGATTTGCTGTTATGGCAAAACACAATCTCACTCAAGATAGCATCTGAAAGAGTCAGTGAGGTATTTTGTGTCTTGCCTCCGAGTCTTGGGTTTCTAATTTTTTTAATACATGGTTCTACCCTCCTGGCTAAGTTCATATCCTCTTGGGTTGGAGCCAACTTTTAATTGAATTCAGTTAGTTTAATTGCTCCTGAGAGATGCCTATAAAATGTGCTCTCCCACGTCTTCAAGCAGAAGTGCCATTGTCTCTCTTCAACATTCCCACGCAGACAGCAAAATGGCCATCAAGCTTCATCTTGCTCAACAGTGACTCTTTAATGTGGTCATTTTGTGTGCTTTGTATTTCAATTATAATTCAGAATGAATTAAAATCTATTTAAATGGATAGCATCATCTCTTAGTACTCTTGATGGAAATCCATTTCAGAACATTATATCTCTGTAAGGTAACAGTAAAAGTATGTCCTGCATTACATACTTAATTTCTTATTTTCAATCTTATTCCCCTTTATGATTTAATCATGGACTTTCAGCAGTTTTCATTCACCAAATCAAATGCAGTGATCTGTTTGTGTCATATATTTTTCATAGATGAAGCATAAAAGTTTGACAGATAAAGATTGTCTGAATTGTCCAAAGTTCGGTATTTTAATGCCAAAGGACAGATTCTAAATCAGGCTATACCTGGACACAAGCAGATTTTTTTTTTTTTTTGCTATGGTATGAAGAAATATTCTGTCCTTTCATTGCAAAACAATCTCATAGAATGGAATTTCAAACTATAACAGTGCTAATGATAATTCATATATGAGAACCATGATTTATAGTTTGTGAAATTTTCCTTTTACATCTATTTCATAAATTACATCAACTATAATAAAACAAACTGAAACAGCACTGCCATTGTTATTCTCATTTTATAGTTTAGAAATTGCCAAGCTATATCCTGTGGGACAAATCAAGCCAGTGACCTGTTTGTGTGAATAAAATTTTGTGGGATCATAACTACAAGCATTTGTATATGTTTTATGGCTATGTTAGAGCTACAAGGGCAGAGGAGAAACATTGTGATAGAGGCTATACAGCACACAAAGCCTAAAATATTTATATTAGATCATTTACAGAAAGATTGTCAACTTATGTTATTAATACCTCAAATAAAAACTCTGTATGTGTAGTTAACAGTCACTATCTATTTATGCAATCTGTTTTCCCTGTAGGGTCACTCAAATGGAAATCCAAGAATTTAGAATACAAATTCAAGATCATTTTCTGTTTAATATCATTGACAATAGCAGAAAACACTTGCACCAATAATGGAAAAATCATACATTTTCTTTTGACAAGAGCATGTACAGAGCATTTGAATTCATTATTTATAAACTACCTGAACTGTGAGGAAAGACAACATGTAAGAGGGGAAGTGAGACATCATGCCCCATATCCATAATGTTGCAATACCATTTTGTGTGACATTTCCCATATTATATGCAAATTTTCCAAGGCCAAGACTCAGGAATCAGATGCCCAGAGGTAAGTAAGTAAAGACAGGAAGAGGATATGGGCATGGTAAGAACCAGCAATGTTGGAGATCTGAAAGCCCACTTCGTTACCCAGCAAGATGGTCCACATATGTCTGGGTTATTCTGGCTTCTAGGCAAACTGCTAGGCTAGATGATGATAGAGTTCTAAGATAGAGATTTTAATTGTATTCCTTGTCTTCTGAAGCTGTATGTATATGTAATCTCTCAGATAGCAAATTCCATTGGAGACATTATCACTATACAGTGAAGAAAACCAATCTTTGATATTTCTGCCAAACAAGTACATTGGTTATATTTGATAAGCAACAAAAAAGCCCGCATAAAAACAAATGAAAATAATGTTTTTTTTGAAATAACTGGAAGGAGCAGTCATAATTGTACAGGTGAACTAAATTGGTCATATTTTGCTATTGTTGCTATAGTCATCCTATTGCCTTTGGTATACTTTATTTTTAAAATATTGACATTATTCTTAATTTATCAGAAATTTGTAATTTAATGTTTCAGTGATTTTTTTGATTCACAAATACTCTTGAAAATATAAAATGCTATTTTTCCTTTTTATGCTTTTATGTAGTTGGTACTAGAAAAAATAATGAGTGCTTTATAAGGTTTCATTTCACTCTTAATTACGTTATATATTTAAAATTCTAAAATGCATCAATAGAATGAAATATAAATTGTGGGAAAGACAACCTGCAGGATGGGAGCTTAGATTACATTAGAATTCAAGGATAAGAATAAGGATAAGGACAGTATGAACTTTAAGTTAAAGTTAAATTCTTGCTTGAAATTAATATTTTTATTCTACTGATTCATTCAACAAGTTTTGTCACATAAACATTATGTTCTAAGGATTATTGTAATTCCTGTGGATGTAGCAATCCTACATTATTATTATGAGATGGATAATTATTAAATTATTCACTTTATAGAGAGAGGTATAAAACCAAGGAATGGATAATGTATACACATATATGGCCTGAGAGCTCACATGATAGGCCTGGAAGAAATGTGGAAAGGGATGGACAAGGAAGAGAAGAACATATAGAGAGCCCCTGCCATAAGGAGGCAGGAGAGAGGGGGAGACCCTATGTGGGAGTAGGGGTCAGGGGAGACTTACCAGGACCTGGAAGTTTAGGAGAGGCGAATAAGCAGCAAAAAGAGCCTGCCCACCTGGTAAGCATCTATTTATAACCTTATTGTGGTGGGCTTCAGCATCAGGCTCAGATGAACTTGAGAGAGAACTGACTGGTCTGGGCTAGGGGCTCGCTCAAGAAGAGACCAGCCATGATGCCAGGTTTTGGGCCTGAACTTAACCAACCACAATGCCAGGATCAGATTTAAATTCTAGGAAAGAGGAACTCCCTCCCACGGAGGGGCTCAGGTAGTTCGTGAAAAAACAGGTCTAGGGAATACCTTTAGTCAGATCATGTTTATTTAATCTCTAGCAAAGTGGAGACTACAAGCCGGGCTCAAAGATATTCCTGCCTTTAATTTTCAGGTCCAATTACCCTAGCTGCCTCATCATTGAGATTTTAATTAAACAATTTTAATTATGAAGGTAAAAAACATCTCCCATTTTTCATATATTATTCTATCCTTATAGTGATTTCATAAGAAATATTGCATATAACAATATATTACTCTCCTTTTTATTATTTCTTTCTCTCTTATTTGTTACAAGTTGAGAATATTCTCCAAAGTATGATGAACTAAATTTTTGTTATTATTTTCTTCTAATAGCCTTTTAAGATGTTTTATTATTTTTTACCCTATCCACTTAGGTTCAATTATTCTTTTCTGGAGTAAAAATTATTTATTTTTTCTAATCCCTAATAACATTATGACGATTTCTCCAATTCATTTTTATTCAAATCATTTCCTAGCCTTAATTAAAATTGGTTTGATAGTCATATTCACTAAGCTCCTCTCCTCTGTAAGACACTATGCAAGATTTTAAGATGAATCACTGTACTTACTCATAATGTCTATTACACCTGAACTGCAATAAAGAATAAACCATAAATACTATTATATGCTTCCCTTCCCCTTCTTTTTTGAAAAAGTAAAGTTATCAAGATTATTTTTTTCTTTTATGAAGACTTTCTTGCTCTTTTCTTAAGGAGTGTTAAGAAAACTGATGAGTTTCATTGTGCCATTTTTATACTTGAATATAATTGTACTTTGCACATTTTCCTCTCATTATTACGCTTTCTGCCGTCTCTCCTCTCCCTCCTGGTTCCTTTACAACCTCCCAAATATTCTGTTTTCGTGTCATGTATATTTAGGTCCTAGACTTCATATATGAGGGAAAATATGCATTTTTTTAACTTTTACTCATCTTATTCTGTTTTCCCCCTCACCCTCCTTTTAGACACCTTTCTCCTTTATATAATAGCCTTCTATTTCATGTCATATATCTTAAAATCTAGATTTTATATGAGATAAAACATAAAACTTTGTCTTTCTGAGTTTAAATTACTAGTATACTTAGAATTATTTCCTTTTGATAATTTATTTCTCTTATAGGTCCTGACACTCTATTCCTTGTGTGACCCAGAATTTAGTATAAATGCAGATGTCAGGCAATGCTCACAGATCCAGACTCATATTGTAGTAGGTCCAAAGATTTATGAGTACATAAAAAATTAAGATCACTGTTCTATGCCATGGAACTTGACAATTTGTGTATATTATTATTCTGTATTATACACTATTGAGTACTACATTAAAATTTTAAAAAATCACTTCATTATATAGTCCCTACTAATAATTAGCCTCATAACTGTCAGGTGTATTATATTTATTTCCTTCCTTCCTTCCTTCCTTCCTTCCTTCCTTCCTTCCTTCCTTCCTCCCTCCCTCCCTCCCTCCCTCCCTCCCTTCCTTCCTTCCTTCCTTCCCTTCCCTTCCCTTCCCTTCCCTTCCCTTCCTCCCCTTTCCTTTCCTTTCCTTCCCTTCCCTTCCCTTCCCTTCCCTTCCCTTCCCTTCCCTTCCCTTCCCTTCCCTTCCCTTCCCTTCCCTTCCCTTCCTTCCTTCCTTCCTATTTCTTTTCTTACATTTTTTCCTTTTCTTTCCTTCCTTTCAATCTTCCTTAATTTCTTTCTTTATTTCTTTGTTGTTTTTCCTCTTTTTTTACAGTGTTTTGGGTGGTAACTCAGTCTAATCAGGAATTTGCTGATGTACTAGATTATGAGTATGTTGGATTACTTGTGTCTGTCATCAACCCCTCTGTATCAGTTACCTTCTCATTGCTGGCACAAAGCACATAACCAAAAGCTGCTGGGAGGAAATTTTTGTTTCAATTCAGAGAATATTGCTACACAGCCTTTAGATAGAGCCTGTCCCTCAAAAGTTGTTTACCCTTTATAACCTTGGGAGTGGTTTGTGACCTTTTGAGTTTCAGCTCTCCCAGGCTTGATCACCTGAGTCTCCTTAGCCTCACTTCTTTCTTCCTCCAGAAAACTTGGAGGAATTTGTTGTACAAAAGAATGCTTTAGCTGACAATTTATGGAAGTCAGCTAGTATATATAAATTTGCATATGTTAGATTACCCTTGCATTCCCCTGATGAATGTTTTCTGTAGAAAATATGTTTTAAACTACTTTATCTTCTCTTTGAATTTATAACATAATTCAATTCAACAATCACAGAATACTTTTCTTCCAGTACCACAAATTGTATTACAAATGAAACTGATGAACTTTTTAATATGGTATTGTGTTTAGTTTGCAAACATGCATTTTTCTTGAGGATTTTTGCATCTGTGTTTATTATGACCTTTAATTTCCTTTTCTGTTTTCCTTTTCTATTTGTTGTAACCATTTCTTGGTTTGCATATAAGGGCAATAAAATCCTAAAATCAATGCACATGTATTTCTTTCTCTTCAAACTTTGGGAAGAGTTTGAGGATGTAGATATTAGTTCTTTGACTCTTTGGTGAAATTAGTAGTAAGGCATGAGATCCTACATTTTCTTTGATGGATTTTTTTTTTTTTATTACCGACTCATTCTCCTTACTGATCATAGGCCTGTGTAGATAGTCAGTTTCCAGGAATTCAAACACTTACCCTAGCTTATCCAATTCATTGGTATATAATGATTTATAATAGTGATGCAGAAGAGAGCTCTGAGTGGGATTAGAACTCCCATGCTATTAGAACTCAAGTCTCGAGTTCTTGTCTGCATTGGCAAAGAATTGAAAACACAGACTCAGGGAAGAATAAATTATGAGGTTTATTTTAGAGGAAAAGCAAAGCAGGAAAGTGCCCAGGCCCAAAGACATTCTGCTCCTCCTCAATATTGTGAGATGAAACAAGGAAAAGCACCCTCACACAGGGAAATGTCTCTCTTCAGGGAGGAAGTCTCTGGGGAATAGGAAAGAAGGAGCTCTCACAGGTGGCTTTTGTACAGTTTATATAAATTAGGCATGCAACTAGAATGAGCATCATCATCGGGCTCAGAAGGGAGGAAACTGATTGGAGGAAAAATGACTCAGGAAGGACTGAGCCACATGGGGCCAAGCCCTGGAAAGTGAGGAAGAAACAGGAAGCCATTCCTTAAGAGGGATCAGGAGCTTGCTGCTTACAGCCATCTTGGATGAGACTGAATCAGACATGAGTTCTAACCCTCTCAGGGAAGTAAGGTAGCATCCATTCTTCTGAGGACTAGTGCCTAGCTATCTCCCTATTAGAGAAGCTGTCTTCTCTATCCCATATCCATATTACCATGAGATTTTATCTTTCAGGTCTCACTAGCTATATCTCCTTTATTGTTTCTGGATTCATTTCAGTCATCTCTAAATTTTTGATTGTCTAGCTAATGGTTTTTTAATTGTGTTCATGCTTTCATGTGCTAATTTATCAATTAATCTTTAAAATATGAAGCAAATGCTTATTTACAACTGATATTTTACAAGAAATACATCTCACATGTTTCCCAGACCTCTGTTACATGGGTCCTATTAACCCAATTAGAAAAATAAATGGTTATAAAATGATGGCTGATATTGAGGCATTTTTACTACCCTGCTGAGGCATTATGCTTCATTTCAGATATCATGGTAGGTAGTTATAGGAACCCACACATGAATAAGATAAAGTTTCTGCTCTCAAATTTGTTGGGATGGGGTAATATATATTCTAAAAGAGTCTCATAAATCAAAATAACATATTAGCTCATCTGTTTAATTTATATACTATGGAATGAGTTTATTGGACAATGAAACTAGAATGTTTTTCAGAAAAAGTAATTTTATAGAATTTGCTTTTTTACAAAAAAGATTTATTTATTTATTTATTTATTAGATTAGAGAGAGGGAGAGTGAGAATGGTCACACCAGGGCATCTAGCCACTGCAAAGGAACTCCAAACCGTGAGCCCCCTTGTGCATCTGGCTTACATGGGACCTGGAGAATCAAACCACGAGCCTTAGGTTCATAGGCAAATGCCTTAACCGCTAATCCATCTCTCCTGCCCAGAATTTGCATTTTTAAAAGAAATTAATGTGGTTGTTGATGGACAAAGGAGTAAACTGTGAGGTTAATATGAACAAAGAACATTATATACATGTATGAAAACATCATAGTTATAGTCATTACTGTGTACAGTTAATAAGTGCTAATGAAAAGAATGATTTTAATAGCAGTGTGGCAGATAAGTGTAATATGTGAGGTCATACTGGTAGAGTAAGTTGTGAGACCCTTATAATATTCTAATAAGGAGTAATTCAAATTAATACAATATTCATTAGAGACGAAAATGAAACCATATGGAAAATTCTGAAACTAATTAGAAAGTTTACATGTGAGGAAGGAGTTTGTATTACATACTTGTTTCAAAAAGATTTTTGAGGGCTGAAGAGATGGTTTAGCGGTTAAGGCGCCTGCCTCCTAAGCTTAAGAACGCCAGTTCCAATCTCCAGGTCCCATGTTTAGCCAGATGCAAAGTGACGCAAGGGTGTGATGCCACACTTGACCACAGGGATTGCATGCATCTGGATTTTGTTTGCAGCAGCTGAGAGGCTGCTGGCACACCCATTCTCTGTCTGTCTCCCTCTCCCTCTCTGTCTGTCTCTCTCCAAAAAAAAAAGATTTTTGATTGTTTGGATTATTGTTTCCCCCCCTTGTTAAATTTTTCTATCATCTATCATCTAACATCTCCATCTATTTATCCATCCGTTGATCTCTAATGTGTGTCTACATAGGTGTGTGTATATATATATATATATATATATATATATATATATATATATATATATATATATATATATATTCCACTTCTCACTTCTGATCCTGGCCATGGGTCCTTCTTTGTCCTCATGACCTACATGAGGTTCAGCCATGGCCTTGCTGTGACCTTTAAGATAACAGCAATCTTCATTTAATTCAGTTTGGAAAGTGCTTAGAGAAAGGAATTTACAACTGGTTTCCCCACTCACCATGAGCTGGGTAATTTCTGCCTTTTCATTTTGCAATTTGAATGAAAACATATTAAAGATTTTATTTTTTTTAATAACCATGGTTTGTGATGACATCCTTTCCTTTTGAAGCAATTTACATTATTCATTTTATCTTCTTCTCTTCATCAAGACATTGATGTTAAATCAAACTATTGGTTTTAAAAATTCTATGCAAAACATTTGATCATTATTTCTATCAGATGGAGAAGAGATATCTATGGAAAATCCTTGTTGAAGACAATCAAATGTCATGCTTAAACATTGGAACAAGACTTTATCTCTTTATACTCAATTTTATAGCTCATGTCCAATTTGAAGCAAGAAGTCCTAAATGTGATGTCCCCCAAAGCTCACTTGGAAAGTTTTTCTAGAAAAGCATGGAAACTATTTAAAAATCTGTAAGTGTCTTTAGTTGTTTCTTAATGTATAATTTTATTATTGACAACTTCTATACCTACAGACAATAAACCATGATAATTACCTCCCCTCCCCCACCTTTCCCTTCACAACTCCACTGTCTATCATATCTCCTCCCTCTCTACATTAGTCTCTTTCGTTTTTATTTCATCATCTTTTTCTCCTATTATGAGGGTCTTGTGAAGGTATTGCTAGGCACTGTGAGGTCATGGATAATGAGGCTAATTTCTCTCTAGACAGTTGCATTGTAAGGAGTCGTATCCTTCCTTTGGCTCTTACATTCTTTCCACCACCTCTTCCACAATGGACCCTGTGCCTTGGAGAGTATGATAGAGATGTTTTAGTGCTGGACACTCCTCTGTCCCTTTTTCTCAGCACTATGTTGCCCTTGGGGTCATCCTGGTGGTCACTGACATCTGAAAAGAGAAGCTTCTCTAACCAAGAGAGTAGCATTAATATATGAATATGAACATTAAATGTAGTACTTACTGGGCAGTTTGGTGAGCATAATATATGCATTGAAACCAGATAAGAGCAAGCTTTATATGCTTAAGACTGATGACCTCCCCTGCTATAAGCTTTTGATTAGGTTTTCAGGACCAGGCATGTATTCCCTCCCATACAACAGGCCTCCAGTCCAATTAGAGAGCAGTTGGTTTCCCCTAGAGTAGACATGCTACTATTGAACCCATTCAGTCATTTGGCATGGCTGGCCAAACTTGAGGCTTTCAGTGTCCACTGTTTTCACAGCTGATGACAGCTGATGACTTCTGCCTTCCATAGGGTTCTTTAGCTGTTTCAAATTGAAAAGTGAAATAAAGAACTAGATAATTTGTTTTATTTTTTTATTTATTTTAAAATAAGTGTAGTTTTAGTTAGGTTTTTCTCTTGTAGTTTTACTTAAATAATGAAACATTCTTTAATAAAAAGAGGCATTAGTACTTTAATAGTATTTATCAAGCATAAACTCTTTTCTGAAATTCTTCAAATTTACATATTGCAAAATATACATATCATAGAATTTTTCTTTTCTTTTCTTTTCTTTTCTTTTCTTTTCTTTTCTTTTCTTTTCTTTTGGTAGAAAATTATTGTAAAGAAAAGATTGAGGGCTGGAGGGATGGCTTAGCAGTCAAGGCACTTGCCTGCAAGCCAAAGGACCTTGGTTTGATTCCTTAGCACCCGTGAAAGCCAGATGTACAAGGTGATGCATGCATCTGGAGTTCGTTTGCAGTGGCTGGAAGCCCTGGAGCACCCATTCTCTCTCTCTCTCTCTCTCTTTCTCTCTCTTTCTCTCTCTTCCTCTTTCATGCTCTCAAATAAATAATATTTTTTTAAATTTAATAATAATAGTTTTTTTAAAAAATCATGTACTTAAGGGTACCTTGTGCATTTGTCATAAGTATTCAATCAATGTCTTTACTAAGTGTGAATTCATTAAATAAACTTAAAAACATTTCAAACACAATCTATGCTGTTGGAATTAAAACAAGTAGCCTTTTGAGAGATCTTTTGTTTCATGTCCTGCACTATAAATTCGGTGAAGTTGGGTGTCATTACCCAAAAAATAAATAAATAATAAAAATGAATATGAAAATAAAAAAAGAAAAGTGATAAGAGTGAGAATGAGAAATAGCATATTATTTATTGATTTGCTTTATACTGGTATAATCCACCCATTTCTTTCTAGATTTAAAATAAATGGGTGGAATTATTTAGTAAATTTAAAAATTAAATATTTATGAGTATCAACAGATTTGGAGGGGGTACCTATAAATTTCTTAAATATCTGTTTACGTCTATGGAAGAAAGATCAGACTCCCAAGATGTCTATGTCCTAAACGTTTGCACTTAAAACATTAGTAGTGCATTACCTTATTAATATTAGTATTGAAGAAATCTTCTGGACTTTCTTACCTTTGAAGATAGCAGGAGATAGACCACAAACCTGGGAAATGAGGGAGCTTCTGTGAGTGGGAAATGATAAGAACACATCATTTTCTGTCCAAAGGAACATTTCCCTGAACTTACCACAGTGAATCATTCATTTTAGATCAGTGAGGAATGTGTTATAGTTTTAATATACAAAACTGCCATAAATTCAGGTTGTGTAAATGACCAAGTTTGTGACAATATGTTTAAATGCAATGGGAAGCCAAAGCAATAGGTGTTAATAGGTGCCTTTGCTTTGCTAGACAAAATATC
This sequence comes from Orientallactaga sibirica, assembly GCA_036365145.1. Lineage (NCBI taxonomy): Eukaryota > Metazoa > Chordata > Mammalia > Rodentia > Dipodidae > Orientallactaga > Orientallactaga sibirica. Next base: position 25,616,720 of record JAEOAD010000006.1, read on the forward strand.
TGACCAATAGCAGCTAATGTGAGGAAATGGCTTATTTTGGCTTATAGTCTCAAGTGGAAGCATCATAAGGCATGGAAAATACCATGGAGCAGAGGCTGGGCATCGCTTCTTGCCATAGCAGGTATAACAGCAGCAAGAGAATGAGCTAGACTGACATGGGAGTATCTGAGTATACCACCCCAAAGCTTTTCCCTAGCAACACATCTCCTCCAGCAAGGCTCCACTTCCCAATTTTTTTCACCAGCTGGGGACCAAGAATTCAAAACACATGAGTGAGGGTCATCTGATTAACCACTGCAATAGGCCAGTCTGTCCATTTGATTTTATCTGTTTGCTGACATCTATATTTTTCTTATGCTTTCTTAGAAATCCTACTTAGTGGTTCATAATGTCTGATAGAAATCCAATCTCTCCATTAACAACATTCTTATTGTCAAAATTCTTAGCTTCTAAAATACCAACATGAAGTTTTTTTTTTTTAATGTAGTGGAATACATTTCACATGTGTCATCAGCAAAAAAGCCCTGTTAGTCAACTCACATCCTACTCATGGAATTACCAGGAAGAACTTGTACTTTCACAATCATAGGGAAGTTTATGGCTTGTAAAACCTAGAGGTTAGTACAAGGTATAATTCTTCATTCATAGTCAAAACTAACAAAATAAAAAGAATAATATTACTAAACACAAACACAAAATTATAGTATAACTAGTACTTATACTTTGGGTCAAAAAAACTCTCATATAGAAAAGTTTAAAATAGGAATGTTTCAAAATATTTGGTATAAAAAAAATGCAATTAGGATTGGAGATGAATTTTGAATAAATCACCATATTTAATTGGAAGTTAGAAATTTATGACAATAAAATGTCAATAGCAGGTAGAGTGCAAATTTGTTAATCCAGGGGAGAACAAAGCAGACTTTGAAGAATATGACACTCTTTGAGCATTCAAGCTCCTCCAAAAGACTGTATTCTTTACTCTCCTTGGCAGCCATCTTGTGGTTCAAATGTCCATCAGGTCTCCAAGTCATCTGGCCTAATTTCAATGGTTTAGCAGGTAGAGTGCAAATTTGTTAATCCAGGGGAGAACAAAGCAGACTTTGAAGAATATGACACTCTTTGAGCATTCAGGCTCCTCCAAAAGACTGTATTCTTTATGTGGTTCAAATGTAAGTCATCTGGCCTAATTTCAATGGTTTTACACAAATATATCATCTTTTCTGTGTCATATCCCTCTGCTGACACCAGACCATTTCTATTCAAAGCAACCTTGTATAACTTCTCAGGACACAGGCATAACAAAAAGCTTCTTACACAAACTGCCTCTAACCCAGCCTAGACAAAGCTCATTCTCACCCTCATTAACTATGTAGTCTCAAACATCACAATCCTCCTTGCCTCCCGAGTGCTGGGATTGTATTCAAAGCAACCTTGTATAACTTAGGACACAGGTATAACAAAAAGGTTTTAAATCCTTCCACATTCCTCTTGAAAATCATTGCTTAGGCCAAGGTTTAAAACCCTTCCACATTCCTCTTGAAAATCAGCTCCAAAAGGCCAAAGCCACACAGTCAGGTGTCTAGCAACAAATGACCCCACTCCTGGTACCAACATTACTGTTACAGTCAAGTTCACATTACTGGCAGAAATCAACCAACCAAGGGCAGCTTGTGGGAAAGAAGGATTCATTTTTGCTTATAGACCCTAGCAGAAGCTCCATAATGGCAGGGGAAAATGAAGGCATAAGCAGAGGGTGGACATCACCCCCTGACCAACATAAGGTGGACAATAGCAACAGGAGAGTGTGCCAAACACTGGAATAGGGAAACTGGCTATAATACCTATAAGCATGCCCCCAACAATACACTGCTCCCAGGAGGCGTTAATTCCCAAATCTCCATCAGCTGGGAGCCTAGCATTCAGAACATCTAAGTTTATGGGGGGAAACCTGAATCAAACCACCACAACTACTTTGCCTTTATTTTTTTTTTTTTACAGTTTATATTTCCAATTTAATTCGTCATATTTATTTTATCTTTGAAGATAGTTTAAACTGTTTTATAACCTTCAACACACATAATTATCACTGTTTTCTTTCACAAGTAAGTGAAAATAAAGTCTAAAAATTGCCTGGAATGTGAACACTGTAACTTTCAAAAACTTATATGTATAATATTATGTTGGCATACTTAAGTAATTAATTTATTTTTTATATTATTCAGCATTAAATTAGTTGTATTTTGGCATGTATGTAGTTTGTGTTGTGTGGTGTGAGTGTAGAGTATGGTGTGTATATATGTGTAGTGTATGTATGTGTGTACCCTGTGTGCATGCATGCAGAGGCCATAGGATGATGTCAGATGTCTTTCTCCATCATTCTTCCATGTTGTTTCCTTTAAATGGAGTTTCTCCTTTAACCCAGAGCTGCAAATTTTGGTCAGACTGGCTGATCAGCAAGCCCCAAGTATCCTGTCTCCAATCCTCACAGGCTTTGGGGTTATAGGCTCATGTAGCCATACCAAGCTTTTAAAAAAATTTTTTATTATTTTATTAATATTTTTGGAGAGAGACACAGAAAGAGAGAGAGAGAGAGACAGACAGAGAGAGGGAGAGGGAGACAGATAGAGATGGGTGTGCCAGCAGTCTCTCAGCTGCTGTGAACGAAATCCAGATGTGTGCGCCCCCTTGTGGGCAAGTACGGCATTGCGCCCTTGTGTCACTTGGCACCTGGCTAAACGTGGGACCTGGAGATTGGATCCGCTGGAGATTGGAACCAGGGTTCTTAGGCTTAGCAGGCAGGCGCCTTAACCGCTAAGCCATCTCTCCAGCCCCATACCCAGATTTTTATGTGAGTGCTTCAAATCAAACTTTGGTTCTCTCAGATCCTCAAGTTTGTGCAGCAAGCCTTCTTACCTATTGAGCCACCTCCCCAGACCAGAGTCATTTCTTTGTATATGGCCAATACAAGGAATTTCTCATTGTCCTCTTATTCTGATAGAAGTGTAAGTATCATTATCAATTAAGTATTCTTGCTGAAAGACTGACCTGACAAAATGGGAACTCTATTTCTTTGTAAAAGTAAGTTTTCACATTTTAAGTCTTAAAAATGACTGAGATATGATACATAGCATTGCTCCAAAAATCTATCTTCTTTCACTATTAGAAGAAATCTAACATAGAAAAATTTAACAGGTCTATTATATAGCACTATTCTCTTCTCTAGTTATATTAAATGTAGTTACCAGATAAAGAAGTAGTAGGAAGCATAGAGGATGGAACTACCATAGAATGTGCCACATGGCTCATAGCAAGAAATATGCATGTTGTATTAATGAGCCTGCTTTAAATTTATTATAGCTATTGCAATATTTTTTAAAATCTGTTTGAATTTATATACAGCTTCTTTTTTCAAAATGTACTTACCCTTGCATTTGTTTTAGAATACATCTGCAAAAAATCTGAAAATAGATTTACTTTTAGTTAGAAGGTGAAACTGTTAAAAATAATTTTCACCAATTTGTTTTTCCCAAAAGAATTAATTTTCCTTTAGTTGTAACTTGTCTTTGCACTTTCTTAATGTCATGTTCCCACATTTCACACTTCTCTGCCCTGTGAGGCAATTGATTGCACTCGATATTACAGACAAAATTACTCCCATTATAGACTGTAGAAGGTTTAAATATCTACATGTTCAATAAAGTTAATAGAAGAGAAAAGAAGAGGAAAATCTGTGATACCTATGGAAATTTTAGAAACTTTTATACAAAAATATTAAACAGATTGCAAAACAAGCATCAGAGGTTAAATGCATTTTTTTCTTTATTTTGGTTTTTTAAGCTAGAGTCTTTTTTTGCCCAGGCTTTCTGGGAATTCACTATGTACTGTCAGACTGGCCGCAAACTCACAGTGATCTTCCTACCTCAGCCTCTCAAATTCTGGGACTAAAGGTGTGCACAAACATGTCCAGCTCATTTACATTTTTATGTAATGAAAAAAGCTGGTTCTGGAGAGATGGCTCAGCAATTAAGGCTCTTGCTTGTAAAGTCGAACAATCCAGGTTCAATTCCCCAGTACCCACAGAAAGCCAGATGCACAAAGTAGGGGATCTGGAGTTCGCTTGCAGTTGCTAAAGTGCCTGTCATGTTCATTCTCTCTTTCTCTGTCCTTTCTATCTCTTGTCTCTTTCTCTTTGCTTGCAAGCATGTATTTGTTTAAATATTTTAAAAAGAAAAAGAGCACATATTGTTATACAAAAACATTTTCAACTAAATTATAATGATATTAATGAAAATGAAAGCAATTATGTGATTTCACAATATCATTCTTAGCCTGGTTCAATATAGACAGCTTTGATGTCTATGCGGGTTCAGAATTGCTTAGACTCCTTTAGTAAGATCACTGAATAGTGAAGCTGCTCTGGATCAAATATGTTATCAGTAGTCATAAATTATTTTGATATATGTAATACCTATGGCAATTATCATATGGCTCTATGGGGGAATCAGTATGTCTGTGTTCCTTTCATGGAGTTATTTGTGTAGATGAGAAGTTGAATGTCCAAGGAAATAAAGAAATGTAATATACTTGATCTATTCCTTAGGACATTTTAGCTAAAAGCAACTAGTTCAAAGTGCACAATCTGAGAACATTCTGCTTAGAAAAAAATCCAAGAAAGAGATTCCCTTACAAGATGTAACACATTTTAAGAAAGTTAAGAGCACCAACACACAATATAATAACATATGCTGACAAAAGTCTATAGGTCACATATGTAGAGAGGTTGAGGGAAGTAGATTATACAAATACATGAATTGGACAGTAAGATGGAAAAGCAATAACCCACTTCCCCAGACCAAATGTGCTGGTTTATATTGAACACCAAGGACTCTCAAAGTAAGAAAAAAAAAATCCCTTTGATATATCAACCACAAACATTCATTTTAGCCACAATATTTAACAAAATATGTCACAACCCCTGTCTTTGGATGAGTGTGAATACATGATTAACTGATGGCTTTTATGAAATTCAATAAGTGGAGAGATACCTTTATGTTGAGGACCTATAGGAGAATTATCTTCTCATTTCCATGTACCTTATGAGTTAATTGTGTTATTATTATCTAAGTAAGAAGGAAACCAATAAAACAAAATATTTTTCCTTTCATCATCAGGTGATGGCTGTTTAAAGGAAAATATATGTTCAGTAACTTTTCCCCACAAGAATAATATTTGAGATGTTTATCATAGAATATCAAGTATCTTTTTTAAAAAAGTAATTTTATTTGCAAGAAGAGAGAGAATGAATGAGAGGAAGAGAGAGAGAGAGAGAGAGAGAGAGAGAATATGAATGGTCAGACAAGAGCCTCTTACCTCTGCAAATGAGCTCCAGATTCATGTGCCACTTTGTACACCTTTATTTACATGGGTGCTGTGGAATTGTCCCTGAGCTGTCAGGCTTTTCAAGCAAGTGCCTTTAATCACTGAGCATCTCTCCAGTCCCAAGTATCAAGTATCTTACCTACTTTTGGTATTCTACCTCAAGTGATATATTTATTTATTTATTAGTTGATAAATATTAAAATTTTAAAAATCCATGATATCTGAGAAAGTTCATTGCTATCACTACATATGAAATATTTGTTGACTTATGGAAGTAATCCAGAGAAATAATGATACACATTTTAAAACTGCAAACCAATTATGCATCCCCTTAAGGGATTCTGTAAGTTTAAAGTGCATCTCGGTAACGGAAACAACCACATTTTTAAATAGTTCTTCTTGCATACTGTCCTTATGAAGAGTCAATTTCAACTTTATCAAGGGCAATATACAGTCAATTATGTGTTTATGGCATTTTCAGGAAAACAGAGAATAACTAATTCTGTGACTATAGGTAGAACTTGTGCTAACGCTAATTAGAAAGATATGAGAAGCCTTTGTTTGACCTAATGTACTATTTTCTACCCCCAGAGTTTGACATGAAACTTTCACAAATATTCTTGTATTCAAATATAAGCTCAATTTCACATAGAATTTCTGTTTGACTCTTAGCAATTTCAGACTGATCCACAGGACTTGGGTTAGATAGGGTGGAGAGTTCTATTCCCTCAAATACAGGTTAAGCTCTGAAGAAGGCTTAAACTAACTGGTAGAATAAGGCTCTAAGGTCACCATTACCTCCCTTTTTCTTCTTCCCTTCCTCCCTTCCTTCATTCTTCCCTCCCATCCTCCTTACCCCTTCCCTTGCCCTTCCTTTTATTCTTTCATTTGAATTACATGTTATACAGCAGCTTCAATCATCAATAATAACATTTAAGATGACAGGCACTTAGAATAGACAAGGTAGAGGACTATGCCTTATATAGTCACAGGGTTGACTTCTCGGTAAGCATATAAAATGGCCAAAGCTTGTTATATGACCATGATTTAGCACTGATTATGTCAAGAACACTCCCTGTATAAGCACCCTGTGACTAGAATACAGTTCTCTGCCCTGCTTTGCATTGGAACTTGTGTCAGCATATATCTGATCCACACACCTTCTTCCAGCTGGGCTCCATGAATTCCTCTGGCATTTCCCACTCCTGGCATAGTTATTTACATTAGCACACAGCTACCACTCACTGCTAGGTCCAATTCTGCCAAATAGGAACACAAAAGAAAAAAAATTGTATGTCTTAACTGACAAGTGCTACATGTTTTCTTCTATTACCAAAATATTGTATGTAGATATTTGAGTTTCCTCTAGGTATTCTCTATAAACCCAAACACATGGTTAGTTTAATAAAATAATTAATGCTATGGTTGCATTAAATGAGTATAGCAGTTATCTTTTCACTGCTTGCACAAAACACTCAACCCACAGCAGCTTTTTTTTTTCCATAGGGATTTCTTTTGGCTTACAGTCTCAAAAGGAAGCTTAATCATGGTGGGAAAAGCATGGCAGGAGCAGGAAGATGGCTCATATCATCACCAAGAAGTTGAGAGAATGAACTCAGTTCGTACTAATAAACACAAGGCCCATTTCCAGTGACCTCATCCAGCAAGGTTCCACTCCCTAAGTTCTATCAGCTGGGTAACAACTGTGAGGCTTTATCACAAACATATGTAGTAGAAATTCCACATTCAAACCACCACAGTCAGTTTTCACAGAAAGCTGTGTTTCTAATATAATGGTTAATGCTTTTCAGAATGGTGGAGTGACTGCTTGTTCATCTGCAGAACTTTTGAGAGATGGAGTAGACTGTTGTTGTATTTTGTAATCTAGTTCTTGGAAGATCCTCTAATTAACTCACCGAGCAGGGTGAAAAATAATGTATATTAAGCATGCATTATGTAAATGAAAGTGTTAGAAACATGTAGAATATAAAATTTATTCTTTTGGGGGTTTATGAAGAAAAATCTTATTGGGATCCATATTTTATAACTGAAAGTATGGTTACAAATTCTGTTTGAAATTTCAATTGAGGTCATTGGGAAATTCAATAGAGAGTTCTAACATTTTTTTATTTAGAGAAATAGTTATATATTACTATCAAAATCTGCTATTTAAGCAGCAAATTATGCACTCAACTAAGAAAAAATCACCAGCAGGTTTACATATGTTTTTAGCCTTTGTAGGATGTTGGACAACATCACAGTGACATTAAGCCCCTTTCTGCTCAACAATTCCAAAAACTGGACTGGAGAGATGGCTTAGCTGTTAAAGGGCCTTGCCTGTGAAGCCTAAAAACTCATGCTTGAATATCCAGGTCCCACATAGCCAGATGCACAGTGACACAAGTGCACAATGTTGCACATGTTCACAAGGGGGTACATACATTTAGAGTTCATTCATAGCAGCTCTCTCTCTCTCTCCTGCCTCTCTCTCTCTCAAAATAATTAATAAAAAAGTTCCAGAAACCTACTGTTTTTGAATAACAACGCTTTCTGAATGGCAGAAGAGTTACAGGTTTGGTGTAATGGTCATCCAGAAATGAATTTGCTTAGCAATGTATAATTTATTGTTTTCCAAATGAAGATGATGATAGCATGACTAAGATAATAAAATACCTGACAACATTTATAATGTGCAAGTATTTTATATTTTAAATGTATCCAAAAAGAGAGCCTCATAGCAAGGATATTGTTATTGTCATGAAAATGGAAATTCTGCATGATTGTCTCTGGTACCTAGTTCAGTGTAGATCATACATGTTGTTCACTGAATCCTAAGTTCTTTTATTTACTTCCAGTTTCCAGGTGTAGCAAATGTGCAAGTTCTGCTTCTAAACTTATTGCCACACAGTCTTAATGAATGAAAGTTGTATGGTCACATAATACATGATATGGAACAACAGAAAATATCTACCTAATTTCTGTCTAACCTTAAACTATGCTCTAAATGCTTCCTAAATAACATTGCTCTCAAATTCTTACATTGTTATGTTACAATGGGATTTTTGGAGTAAATGCAAACATTAAATCTGTAAAATCTTCTGAGTAGATGACAACACCTTGATAGATATTGGACTAAAAATATGGCCCATGATCTCAAGAAGTAAACATTGAAACAGTTATACAACACACCATTATATACTTATGACAATAGCCATAATTTTAAACACTGATAGCATTATGCATTTGCTAAGGTAAAGGCCAAAAAACAAACAAAGAAAAAATCTTTTCATTCATTCCTAGAAGTAACGTAAAATGATCTGCCACTTTGAAAGATACCTAGGCAATTTCTAATAAAGCTAAACAAAAGTTTACCATATGATTCAATAATAATGTTCTTTGGTATTTACCTAAAGTAGTTGATGATAAACTCCATACAAAGTAAAAATGGATATACATTCAAACCAGCTAGTAGATGAATAGTTATATTTGATTTAGATACAATTATCAAATCTTTGAAGCAACAAAGTCTTAAATAGGTGAATAAACATGACATGTATCTGTCCATCTTCTATTTTTCTCTTTCTTTTTAAGTACCATATATATCTATCTATTGATCTATCATCTATACAATCAAATTATTCTGTTCTGAAAAGTGATTAGCTTTAATACTTCAATAGAAATAATACCAAGGATTAAAGTTTGTAGTTGATTGATTACTCAGCCCCAGATACACAAATCTTCAGATGGAAGGAGTTTTCAGTACCTTTGGTAAACTATTGAATGAAGTAAAGAAGACACTATAAAATATATAAAATATAAATATGGAAGGGTACCTCCATTAGGATAGCTAGTTTCTAAAAATAAAAATAAACTTAGTAATCACACAAGCTGAGTTGGAAGCCTCACTGGTAGATTAGATCTAGTGGAAGACAGAACACTGTTTGAATATTCACACAGTAATAAAGAAACTAACGGAGAATAAAGAGAACGGACAAGACCTCTGAGACATTATTAAAGACAAAACTTGCAAATCTTTTGTATAAGAGTTATAAGCTAAAGGCACAGAAAACATATTCAAGGCAATAATAACATAAAAGTTCCCCAAACTGGAGAGAGATAGACATCTAAGTTTAAGAAACTTTAGGCTCCAAATTAATATGATAAGAAAAGAAACACTGTATTATAGTCAACGTTCGGAGATTAAAGAACAAAGAATAGTAAATTCTGCAGAAGTGAATGTCAAGTCATTTATAAAGACCACTATTACAGTAACAACAAGTTTCTCACCAGAACTCTTAAGTCCTTGAAGCTGTTAAAGAAAATTACTATAAACCTATAAGTCTACTATATCTATCAAAGGTTAACTGAAGAACCAAATAATCAGCACAAAGTAAAGAAACTCAGGACTCATGACCACGAGACAACACTTTAGGAGGTTCATAAGTTAATCATAAAATAAAGGGAAGAAAAACACAACCATAGGGACATGGGAAAGATTTCTTTCTAAAAAAATGTACTGAAATATTCCAAAGAAAGTAAGGTTTAGAAATGAAACCAACAATACAAAAACAGCAAAATAGGAGGAATTAGTAACACAGAATATATGTGGTCCAAGCAATCCAATTGAAATCAATAAACTGGCTAAATGAATTAAGAAAGAAGATGGGGTCTGGAGAGATTGCTCAGTGGTTAAATGTACTTATTTGTAGAATATGATTATCTGGATTCAGTCCCCTTAGTACTCATGTAAAGCCAGATACACAAAGTGGCACGCGTCTAGAATTTGCTTGCAGTGGTAGGAGGCGCTGGGGCACACATTCTCTCTCTCACCTCTCTCAAATAAATAAAAAAAATATTTAAAGCAAAACAAAAAAAAAAAAAAGAAGGTAGGAAATAAGACTAACAGTGAAAGGATGAACAGATATTCCAAGCAAACTGAATAGGAAAGCCAGAATAGCTAAACCAACAAAGTAGGCTTCAAGAAAATTATACTATATAGCCCCAGTGACTTCTAAAGCAGGCAACCTTTCAAAAACATATAAAACTTGTCAGTATACGGGCAACAGATATTGGACCACTTAGCATCATCAATTTCCTAACATGAAAGAGTATGGATTAAAGGGAGAGATAGGCCTCAAGATAGTAAAAAAAAAAAATAATAATTTCTACAGTCTCAATGGGTCAGTTCAATTTCTCTCAGTATATTTATATCTCATTTATAACTCAACAACTACGCAGTATGTTTGCAATTTTTCTCTGTGAAGTTAGCATTATGAGGATACATGGGAATGACTAAGGAACTAGTGATGTACTTAATATTCTTATTCATTTTGAATGTATCTCATTAAAAATAGAATTTGTGTGCTTATTTGCTAGTCTGAAATATTTTTGCACACTTCATGAAAGAATGACATGATAGTTCGATCATAGTTATTATAACTCCATTTATAGTGCTCAGAAAATAAGAAAGATATGCTTTTTGGATAAAATGGAGAATTATGGAAGTTATTGGATGCAGTAATTTCAGAATAAGATATCAAATTATAATTGCTAGAGAAGGCAAATTTAGATTTGTCCGGATATGTAAAAAATACATTATGGAATGTGCTATATAAAGTCCCATTTGCTAACCTTTCACAATGGGAAAATTCACATATGCATAAATCAAACATTTTGTAATATAAAAAAGAGAATTTATTACTCTATAAGGAATCATTCCATGCTTCAAGTGCAATAGAACATAAAATGAAGGGAAAATGTGATTTGGAGCCATTGTGTAATTCTATGCATAAGATTTCACCATGATAGAGAGGACGGCATGACTTGATCGAGAGTGAGATGAATAACCTTTCCAAAAGAATTACTTCAGGAGTGTTCTCTTGAGGGAACACTGAAGACTTGCCTCTGCCCTGTTCTCCCTCTCACAGAGAGAGTGTAGTTTTCAACCACCAAGCCACAGAACTATTTTATTTACCTCTCCTTTTTTTTTCCAAGATAAGGTCCCACTCTAGTCCAGGCTGACCTGGAAATCAGTATATAATCTCAGCGTGGCCTTGAACTCATGGCAATCCTCCTACCTCTGCCTTCCAAGTGGTAGGATTAAAGGCATGCGCCACCACACCCGGCTTAACAGACAGAGCTGAGTAGGATATCAGTGTTTCCAGCTCCAGTGCACTGCAAAACAACGCCTCTCAAGACTTATGCATCTGTCACATGTCTATTAGTGCACTTGCCAAAGAGACAGTGTTTTTTTTTTTCTTAACTCATTCAGATAATGGATGGAAATGCACCTTAGGCTTCACAGCCATGTGCTTTAACCACTAAGCAATCTCTCTAGCCCTTTATCATGCCTTTTTAATGTGGTAACCAAACTAATATAATTGACAGGTCAATGATATCTTCCTTTTATTAAAAGAGTACCTTTCATGATAAGAAATGATGTCATGACTATGTACACTATAAGCAAATAGTAAAGTTTCATCTACAGAATGTTTATTAACTTTCCTTTGAATTCATTTTTTTAACTTTTTAGTCAATTATACTTCCATACCAATTTTCCAGTTTTAAAAGCAATAGCTAGTGATTTTGTTGAGACTCTACAAATACAAATACCCATGCAAACATATACCTATGTGGTATGTGAGTGCATGTCCGTGTGTGTGTGTCTTTATAGTCACGTGTATATATATTGGTGCATGCACAATAAATAGAAAAGTTAAAAGGTATCTGGTCTTAAAATGTCTAGAACCTACTCACAAGTTATTAGAATTCACTTATGCCTTGGCATTCAAGTAAAACTATTTGTGCATAAGTTCTGTCAAAACAAAATTGGTCTGAATAATAGCATACCTTAATGTACCAGAAAGAAATATCATAAATATGTAAGAAGCCTCATTCAGAGTTACAACTTAATTTATAATGTATATACTATTCAGTGACAGGAAAACTATCCTTGGTCTTTAAAAAAAAGCAAGAGCTCTCTTTAAAGAACTTAAGAGTTGAAGTAGGAAATAGTACTGAGTATATAGGCTTGAATATAGGAAGTTTTATTATATTTTTATGAAAAAGAATAAGTATGGTTTAGTTGGGGGATAGAGTATTGATTGTGGACTGAATGGGCCCATAGGACCAATGTGAATTTGATTTAGGAGTACTAACTGACTAGTTCAGATAGGAAAATATTCATATGATGCTATTTTTTTTCCTTTGAAACGATAGAAATAAAAACGTATGCCTTGATATTAAAGATCATTTGAGTTCTACCTGTTGTTATTTTAAATATAGATTTTCCTACATTGACTTCCTAAAATTTTATTTCACTGTCTGGTGTACTTTAGGAAATTTGAAGACACTAAATAAACTCTCAACAGCTATCAAGCCCTTTGAAAGGCAACAAAAAGCAAAGAAAAGCCCTGCAAATTACATTTCTACTTCACTTTCAATCTATAGATCACGACACTTGGTAGAGGTATCTAAATTTTTACATGAATATAACGGCAAGAATCTTATCTTGCACTGGGTTGTAGTATTTCATATTGTTATTACAACAAGGAATAAACAATGGCTTAAGGAAATGGGTGATCCTCATTCTTGAGCCTGCCCTGCTGGCTCAGTCATGCAGAACTAATTTCCTGGCGGTCTCTGAATGCACATAAAGCTGCTCTGTAGCTGCCGCTGACAATGAGCTAGTGACTGGAAAAAGAAATCTTAAACACAGTCACATCTCCTGACTGTTAAAATAGTGTTCACAAGGCACGCTGAGCTAATGCGCTGCACGACAGGAATAACATTTAAAGAAATGTCTGAATAGTACACAAAGTTTCTCATCTAATTGTTTTGAATGTTGCTAGGCAACTAAAACAATTTTACATATTTTCCTTGGATTGCCAGATTTCTATTTTGGGTTTTACTTCCTCGTGGATAATTGAATATTATTAATTTTTTTTTGCTGATTCTGTAGTAAGTTTTAGTCATGATGTTCAATGTGGTAATTGTTTGACTTTCTAATGACCGTTTTGCAGAAAATCCTAAAACAATTTGAGTTGGCAGCTTTTTTTTTACTAGGAAAAGGGTTAGTATCTGATATTTTTAAGAGGAATATACTACTTTAACGGATTTGTAACCTAATTACAGTGGTTGGCTTGATAATTAGTTTATATTGATTGAGTTGCATCAAGTGTTTGGGTCTTGCTTAATGTGCAATATTATAACCAAATTGATTTCATGGCTTTCATCACTTGGCAGAAAATAAAGTAGAAAGTTGCATCATACAGTACACACACGATGTGGTTTCTTGAAGGCTAATTGTGATGGTGATCTCCTGGCCATATAACAAGCTTTTACTGCCCTCTAGTAGTAACAGTGTTTGCCAAGTTCATTTGGGAAATTAATTGTATTTAAGAAGTTCAATGTATTGCAGGAAAAAATAAAAGCATCAGTATCTAAGGGTAGGAATTAATTGAAATGTGTTAAAGTTGAAGATGACTTTAAAAATAAAAATTCCCATCATCTTCATTGTAATTATTACTATAAAATCCAACATTTGAGTGGTATGCAGCCTTTTAGCTAAATTTTATTGTCTATCATGTAAGTGGTTCTTTCTAATCAATCTTTTTGGAAGAGATGTGATGAAGTAGATTACTTGTGTAGTAAAGACCAGATGTATAATGAATCTTGAATTAAGGTTTTAAAAACACACAATCAAGTTAATTAAAATAAATTTTATTAAGTTTAAAGCTATTGTTATCTACTCAATTGGTCATTAGTTTTAAATATATATGAATAATTATTTTACCTATTTTAGAAATAATAGGGTTCATTAATTTAATATCTTCATTTTCTTATTTTTCTTCTGATCAAATCCTAGAAACAGAGTTACAACAATAACAATTAGATGAAAAATATTGAAAGAATATTCTCATTAATGTCTAATTCTAGCCAGTATAATTTATGTTTTGGAAATTTAAAGATTGTTTTTATTTGTATGCCTAGGTTCATGACCAGTTTCTGCAAATGTATTATGAAGAATGGGAAGATAAATTTTCTTAGGTCATGAAGTAAAAAAATGTTATTTTTCCTTATTATCTTGTACTATCTTCTCTGTCTTTATTTTTTTCACTAGCCTGTATTAGAAAAAAGTGGTTGTAATATTATTTTTTTCCAATTGCATATAAAGATTTATTAATAGTTTTTCAATCAATATTTTCAGTTATTTCAATCACAAAAGCCCGTGCATGTCATATTTTCATTATATATTTAACTGTCATCTCCAAAAATATTTTATTTGTTACACTATTGCTTTTATATTAAGATTGCTAAGATTGCAATTTTATTTTGTTTATACTTTATGTATCCCACTCACCTCCTTTTTTACTTTTAATTTTTTTTTATATTGGAGCTGGAGAGTTGGCTTAGCAGTTAAGTGCACTTTCTATGCAAGCATAAACACCTGAGGGCCTGAAGCTGCCCCAGTTCAATTCTCCAGATCCCAAGTAAGCAGCTGGGCATGGAATCATGTGCCTTTGCACCCCAGACCCTTAAGTGGACCAGAGACCAGGAATCTCTAGGGCTTGTGGTAAAACAGCAAGTTCCAGGATCAGGAACAGATTTCGGCTGTAATAAAAACATGTGGAAGGAAGAATGAAGCAGGCACCCGATGCTCTGCTCCTGCCACTACAGGAGCGTATCCCTGGCTGCCATGGAGTAAGTGGGGTGATATACATATGCATTCATTACATATAGCACCCCCCACACAAATAAGTTTTAAATATTGGCCGGGCGTGGTGGCGTACGCCTTTAATCCCAGCACTCGGGAGGCAGAGGTAGGAGGATCGCTGAGAGTTCAAGGCCACCCTGAGACTACATAGTTAATTCCAGGTCAGCCTGGACCAGAGTGAGACCCTACCTTGCAAAACCAAAAAAAAAAAAAAAAAAATGTTGCTTTACTGCTGTTGTAAGCAACTGTATTGGACCTCTGTTATTGCTTGGGCTTGCCTTCACCTTTTCCTTTCATGCACATTTCTTTTAACTGCACATACTGTAATTCACAAACTCTGCCTTTGTTGCACCTGTAATCTCACATACCTGACCACAGTGATTGGTTACAAACAGGATGTGTAGCCAGGCGTGATGGCATATGCCTTTAATCTTAGCACTTGGGAGGCAGAGATAGGAGGATCACTGTGAGTTTGAGGCCACCCTGAGACTACAGAGTTAATTCCAGGTCAGCCTGGACTAGAGTGAAACTGTACCTCGAAAAACCAAAAAAAATATATATATATATAAAAAAATAAAAAAAAAAAAAACATGTTGTAGCAGACAGCTTCAGGTTCACTGAGATGAACTTCCAGACCAGGACACAGTTATGGATGAAGGGATATTTATTGAAGGCTACAGATCTAAGGGAAGTTCCATAATGGCAGAAGAAGCTGGCCTGCTCTTACAAGACCAGGCAAGAGGGAAAGAAATGCCACAAGCCAAAAAGCCACACAGCACAGCACACTTCAGGAACTCCAGCTAGGCACACTTTGCATATCTTTAGATTGAAATTTCAAACCCACCAACACACTTTAAGATCCACCCAGTGACACTGCCTCCAGCCAGGTGGCTGCAGATGCAAACTACAAACTAATACAACACTGAATATATTGGGGGCCATCTATTCAAACTACAACATATGTGTAGCTCTAGTTGAGCCAATCATATTCCTTTTTTGGGGGAATCACTCAAGACTTAAGTATTAGCTTTTGGGCTGGGCAGATGGCACAGTGGTTAAAGACACTTGATTGCAAAACCTGCCACCTACTGTTCAGTTTCCCAGTACCCCCATAAAGCCAAATGAACAAAGTGGTGCATGGTTCTGGAGTTTGCTTGCAGAGGCAGGAGGCCCTGGCATTTCTGTATTCTCTATTTCTGATCACAAATTAATAAAGAATATTCAGATAAATTACTTTTATTTTTTTAAAATATTTATTTATTTCAGAGACAGAGAGAGAGATAATGGGTGCACCAGAACCTCCTGACACTACATTCCAGATGCCTGTGCCACTTTGTGCATCCAGTTTTGTGTGCGTACTAGAAAATTGAACCTAGGTATCAGGCTTTGCAAGAAAGTGCCTTTAATCGCTAAGCAATTGTCCTAGCCCAACTTTTATTTTTTTATGTTTTCTTTGACATTTTCATACATGTATATGATACACACACACACACACACACACACACACATATATATGAATTTTTTTTTTTATTTCTTGGAGAGAGACACAGAGAGAGACAGACAGAGAGAGAGGGAGAGGGAGACAGATAGAGAATGGGCGTGCCAGCAGTCTCGCAGCTGCTGTGAGCAACATCCAGATGCGTGTGCCCCCTTGTGGGCAAGTGTGGCATTGCACCCTTGCATCAGTTTGCATCTGGCTAAATGAGGGACCTGCAGATTGGAACCGGGTTCTCAGGCTTAGGAGGCAGGCGCCTTAACCGCTAAGCCATCTTTCCAGCCCTATAATATATTTTGATATTATTATCTTAATTACACTCTCTTATCTCCTTTCCCTTCCCAATAACACCATTTTCCTTCCCCATTAACTCATTTCTTTCTCTCTCTTTCTTTCTTTTTTCTTTCTTTTTTCTTTTTCTTTTTGACTCCCTGAATTAAATTAGGGTTGTGTACATAATTATAGGTGGAATGTTATTTACAATAGAATGAACTTTCCAGTGTCTACACCACTGACAAACCTGACTCCCATCTCCCAGTAACTTTCAGTTGCCATTATCTGCTCTAGGAGATTGGGGTGGTCTCATGTACCCTTCCTCCACCCATGGGGAAATGCCATCAGGCTCAATCTTATGCAGGAAATCATAGCTGCTGTGAACAACCATGTGTTTACAAAAGATAATATTTCACAGTCCTCATCCCCAGCCTCCTGCTTATATATTCTTTCTGGAGGGTTCTCTGGGGTTTGGAGTATGTGGTTTAAATGTCCCATTTGAGGCTCAATGCACAATAGTCACTTATTCTCAGGGTTGTGCCAGCTATGCATCTCTGCATTAACAGCTGCCCATAGTAGTGATAAACCCCTGAGACTGAGAAACTTCTGAGAATCAGACTTCATGTAGCACTAACCTATGATAACAAATATTGATAGTAGACCACTTGAAATGTTGTCATGGATAAGAACTTTAAACCTATGGCTGTAGAGTATCTTGCTTTACCATATTACAACCTGCTTACTTTACTATTTGTATGTACTAATAATTTAATATGTTAAAGTATGTTTCTGAGACAAAGATTTCTGATCAAAATAATGACATATAGTCATATATATTTAAACCTCAAGCTCATCAACACATATATTTAATATTTCTACATCATAGAATTTAGTTTAAATCTTTCAAGATATTTAAAAATAATTTCAGTTTTTACATCACACTGGCTTAAGCACAGTTTGTGGAACCATCTGGCTTAGTTTAAAATCTTGGCTTCATCGTTTTGTGCCTGTGTAAGTGTATTCAATCACGTAGTTTACTTATGTTCAAGAGAAGTAATGATCTCTATCTCTTAAAGCTATTTTGAAAATTAAATGAGGTTATATATAAAACAGTGAGGATCACAAGTGAGTAAACTCAGAGGTAATAATTTTGCTTGTTTATTTTAATTTCCTTCTTCTTATGAAATATTATTCTTGCTTGCTATTTTCAATATTACATAGATCCTTCCACTTATGTATTTAACTTATTAGTAACTTGTGTTTAAGTTTTTCAAAAATTCAGATCTATTAGTATGAATAGACATGTGTCAAATTTCTATGCTCATCACAGCATGATCAGAACAATCTGCAAACAGATTTTCTTCGGCAGAAACAATTAATTATAAAACATTAATACAATGATTTTTACTGTATCTAATCATTGTTTTTGCTCTGTATTTTTCTCATTTCTTCTTTAATAGCACCTATATAATCCATAGATTGGCTTTCTCTTCTTTCCCCTTATTTTCCCCTTATCATTAATCCATTATTACTTGTATTTTAATTTCCTTGGGCCCCTGAGAAATTTTGCATTTGTCACTCATTCATTTGATTTATTTTTATTTATTTTTTTGAGACACAGAGAAAATTAGGGGAGAGAGAGAAGCAGATAGAGAGATAAAATGGGCACACCATAGCCTCTAGCTACTGCAAATGATGCATGTGCCACCTGGTAGATCTGGCTCCACATGGGCATTGGGGAATAGAACCTGGGTCCTTTGGCTGTGCAGTCAAGTGCCTTAACCACTAAGCAATCTCTCCACTCCAATTTTTTTTTTTTTTTTTAATAAACAGCTTGGCTAAGAACTCGATTCTGATATTACACATTCTAGCCATGGTTCATTCTTTGTCAGTCTTTACTGGAATCCCTTTTTATTTATATATCCAGAGGTATATAATATAGCTTTGGGGATGCAGGAAGTGGCTAATTAGGAAAGCTGAGCAAAATGCCTGCTTCTGTAGCATTCTTGCAGAGTCCAGGCAGCCCCAAGCCAGTATCAGGGAATCCTGGACCAGGGAACTGTGAGGGGAATAAGGACATGAGAGCTTTGTCCTACTCACTTGGCTCATGCACCCTCCAGAGCAGGGGAATTGGGAGTTGGGGACCCAGGGGTCGTTCAATCAGTAAACCCCATAAAGATTCTTAAGAGAAGCAGAATCACATCAGTTTTTGTAGGATTTCCTAGAGAATGCTTAATTCAACATTAGCTTGGATATTTAAGTTTCTGAAAACAGTGATCTGAGCAATCAGATGAATCTTCTGGCTCAGAACAATAGCACAGCTCTTGGTCTAGACCTTGTCAGATCATGAGGGTATATAATGATATGAAGAGAGTGAAGAAATACTGGATCAAGATATAGGAAACTAGAACTACCAGAGCTTGGTATGTTTATGGCAGCTGCTTTAATCTTGGATTCCAGTGTTGAATTAGGAGGAGAAAAATATCTTAAAAACTTGACAACACCCACTCCAAAGGATTGGATACTTAAATCATGTGGCTACCAAAATAATATCTTCTTGAATATATTTTCTGAAGGGGTGAGACAGAGAGGATTCACACTCAGAATAAAGGTGGCCGAGAAGTAGGGTAGATCATCAGAGAGTATATCGTAGCCTTATATCACCTCAGTATGCTGACATAGATTGTACCTCTTCCAGAATTATTTTTACAAGAGTGTGTCAGATACCAAGAAAATTCCCCATGGAGAAAAATAACATTTCACAGGCCCAATTTTATTCTTGAACTTTATCTACACTATTTAGCACTCAATCACGATAAACTAGACATATCAACATATAAAACAGTGTGGTTTTGAGCTATAAAAATAGATAATTGCAACAGAGCTACAGGGAACACAGATAATGAAGTGTATAGAAAAAGACATGAACGTTTGATGCATACAATGAAATATAAGCAACATTAAGATCTTCAGAAGATTATATCAAAATATAAGTATCAGATAGGGGGACTGGAGAATTATCTCAGTTGGTAAAGTGATTGCCTCATAAGCATGAGGACCCAAATTTGATTCCCAGAATACGGTTTTAATGCCAGGTGCAGTGGTTCCCACTTGTCATTATTCTAGTACTAGGGAGGTGAAGACAAGAAAATCCCTGGGACTTGTAGGATAGTTAGCTCCCTGTGGTAGTTTGAATATATGGCCCCCAATATATTCAGTGTTTTATTAGTTTATAGCTTGCAACTGCAGCCACCTTGCTGGAGGCAATGTCACTGGGCGGATCTTAAGGTGTGGTGGTGGGTTTGAGATTCCATTGTAAAGATATGCAAAGTGTGCCCAATGGGAGTTCCTGAAGTGTGCTGTGCTGTGTGGCTGGTGGCTTTCTCTCTCTGCTTGGCCCTGTGAAGGTAGGCCAGCTTCTTCTGCCATTATGGAACTTCCCCTGGATCTATAAGCTTCAATAAATAATATCCCTTCCTCCATAACTGTGCCTGGTCTGAAAGTTCATCTCAGCGAACCAAAAGCTGTCTGCTACAAAACTCCCCTAGACAAATCAATGTGTACCAGGCTCAGTGAGAGACCCAGTCTCCAGGAAAGGGGGTGGACAGCTTTTATGAGTATAATACCCAATAATATATTTATCTCCATGTTTCTTATACATACCTCACTTTTTTCTCATGCTTTGTGTCAGTAGACATGCAAACTTTTTACAGTTATACTTCTGTTCTGAAGTGATACTTCATGGGTATTTAAAAAATATGTTAGAAAATCCATTTGGATTTGATTTTTGTGACTGGTACTCTGGAGAAAAAAACAGACAGAACTTTCCATGATATAGGAGTGGGAAAATACTTCCTGAACAAAACCCCAGTAGCTTAGGAAATTAAACAATAATTCAACCATAGGGATCTCAGGAAGCTGAGAAGTTTTTTTCACAGACAAACATACAATAAGCAAAGCCAATAGATTACCCACAGAATGGGAGAAAATCTTTGCCGGATACACATCAGACAGAGGCCTAATTTCTAGAATCTAAAAAGAACTCAAAAACCTAAACAATAAAAGTCAAACAACCCACTCACAAAATGGGGCAGAGAACTGCACAGGAGTTCTCAGAGAAAGAAATACAAATGGCAAACACACACTTAAGAAAATGTTCAGCATCCCTAATCATCAGGGAAATGCAAATTAAAACAACTATGAGATTCCACTTTACCCCAGTAAAGATAGCAAATATTAAAACATCTAATGACAACAAATACTGACAAGGTTGTGGAGAAATGGGAACCCTCATTCACTGTTGGTGGGAATGTGAGCTGGTACAACCACTATGAAAAGCAATATGGAGTCTCCTAAAAAGGATGACTATAGAGGTACCAACAGACCCTGTTATTCCCTTACTGGGCATTTACCCTAAAAGCCCTAAGCCTCAGTTCAGAGATATTTGCTCAAACATGTTTATATCTGCTCAATTAATAATATCTAAGAGCTGAAATCAACCCAGATGTCCATCACTAGATGAATGGATAACTAAGATGTGGTATATCTGCATGATGGAATTCTACACAGCAGTAAGGAAAAATGGCACAATGCAATTTAGAGAAATATGGTCAAACTTGGAAGAGATAATTCTTAGCAAACTCACCCAATCACAGAAAAATAATTGTCTCATGGTCTCACTCATCTTTGGCTCCTAACATGAATCTGCCCAAGATGCTCACACACCTAATAAACATCTCCATGACTGGACAATAGGGATGGTGGGGATGGAGGGAAGGGTAAGGATGGAGGAGGACAAAAAACTGGACCCAAATGGAAATGGTACCATAAAATCCTGTATCCTGACAGACATACTAAAAGATCAGACCTTCATCAGGTGCTTAGAGAGAACACTTGAATTACAAGGGCCTGGAGAGGGTAAGATTAAGACTAACCTCAACCTTCTCCTGTTTCTCTCTCTATCACTCCCTATTCTTTCTCTTCTCTCTCTCTTTCTCTTTCATATTACCTATACTTTTTCTTCCTTCTTTTCCCTTTGCACTGACCTATAACTCCCAGTACCAGCATGTGGTTAACATCCAAAATGACCTGTTGATCAGTGAGATCTACAAGGTTTCCAAAAAGAAGACAGATTTCTGTCAGAGTACTTGATGACCCACCTAAGCTTAATGGTAAGACCCTACTGCTGAAGACACCATATGCTGTTGGGGTGGAACATGGAGTGACCTTGCTGGAATCTGGAAGCGATTCAGTCCCCAGACAGTTAGCTTGTCTAGTGCCAGAAGATGTTACATGAATGAATGGGGGAAATGACCAACATCTGTTTAAGCAACTCGTGGTCAAAACTACCCAGCAGCAAACACCCTGACAAGTGCAGTAGTGGAACAAAGCCATGGTGGGTTACCAACTGCTCTAGATTTGGATAACCAATCTGCTCAGTGGAATGTAACCCATACCTGGAATGGGAAAACAAGTCAGAACCATATCTAAAATGAGCCCGGTCTCCAATATCAAGCTCCCACCAATAGTGGGATACAAGAGCGTTTACACCTACTAAATTCTCTCTAAAATAATAATGGTTATCCATGTATATTGCATTTACCTCACTCTCTGTTGGAAAATTTGCTTCTCTTTTTCAGATGGATGCAGAACCTGAGGAGAGAATCAGCCCATCGCACCTCACAGGAGCACCAGCTGAAGCCATAGAGTTATTGGGGAAATGAACAAGACTGCTGCTTTCTCAGTGAACCTGGTATCATCACAAGGGCAAAGCAGATAGACACTGAGAACATTCAACTCCTAACAAATCTGATATCCAGAGACACAGAGACTCACAAAACCTTCTCACTGAAATAGACCTAAAATGAACCCAACATGGCTCAGGGAAATTTGCAGAAGAAGGGGCAGAAAGATTGTTAGAGCCATAAGTTGGGTCATTATGCACAGAGACCTTGCCTCTCCCCCATAACTGATGGCTACCTGCAAAATGCAAAACCCACATTACCCATGGGGGGAGGACATGGAGAAGGCTAACAACGGTACCAGCATGGCTGTATACACATTATATACATAACTAATAAAAAAAATTAAGAACCACAGGGTGGGAGGGAATATCCAGAGGCATTGCCCTCCCCACAGTGACTGGCTGCTGCTTTCACAACTCATAATCCACATGCCCCTGGTGAATAGCAGCAATCCCACTGAGGAGGGTCCTCAGTGAAATAGAGGTAGGAGGAGAGAAAGGATGGTAACAACCCATGATGTGTTCATACAAAGTTTCTACTTAATAAAAAATATAAGATCTAAAAAAATATATGTTAGAAAAAAGTCAGCATTGACTCCATTTGCATCTTGCATTGCAGGCACCAATATTTGGATGACTCAGTTTTACCATTTCTCAATGGTTTTTCTCTTTGAATTCTTAACTCATTGCTATGTTCTGATTTCAGTGATGAATTTATAAATGTTATTTACAATAGCAGTTATATGTATTAAAGAGTATGTGTGTAGTATGGAAATTTAAATGGTGTTATTAGTCCCATGGTGCATTAGTTCTATTAGATGTAAGTACAAGATGGCAGTTTAAGATAATCTTTCCCAGTCAAAAGGGAATGAGTAGTCTTTTGTGTGACTTTCATTTATCTTAAACTTAACTAGTGACTCTTTAAGGGTTGTGGAAAGGAATTCAACTGAGGGTCACAGAGCACTATAAAAACACATTCATAGAATAATCTACATATTGCTTTGGTCCAGAAAAGGATACCTGAATGTGATCATGTAGGTTACTAGTCTCATTTTAAAGAATAAGAAGCATGAAAGTATTCAATGCATTAAAGATGAGGAGAAAGTATCATTATTTGTTGGCTTTTTTTTTTTAGTCCAAAAGTACATCTGAATACAGTATGTTAAAATCCTGAGCAGTAGCTCTGATCCTTAGCATTACTAGGGATTGAGAGAAGAACTTACCTTTAAGAAACAATGAATAGATGGAGTGGATGAAAACTGACCTTAGGTTGAGTACAGTACGATAAATACAATGAAGTGAGCCTCCACCCTTGGCTTGCACAGTTAAGGTCACTGACCCGCAGAGAGGAATTATTGTATGTAGAACAGATTGGAAGGGACATGTAGGCTTAATTTCAATCACCTTGTATTTGTAGTATGTGTAATTGCTTCTAAAAGAGTTATAATTAGAAAATAATTGATGGGTTGGGGGTTTGAGGACACACTTCTTACAAGGGGCTTAAATTTGTGTTTAATTGGTTGATACATAAAATTGAAGTTATTTCAGTGGGTAAGAGCCCCTCAAATTGTGATCTTACATTATAAGCAAAAACTTCTTTATAGGCCAAGAATACATTCATAGGGAGTAAAAATTAATTTTAAAAACAAAATAAAGTAGCACAAACTATAGGCATTTAGTTAGGTATACATGCCTTTAATTTCAATTAGATGTAAGTACATGCACATGCCGTATGCTGCATTGTTGAACCGTTAGTCAAAGTCATATTGTATGTCATTGATGTGCAGAAAGCCTATAGAATAGACTCTTTGATTATAATAGCTATCCTGCTTATCATATTGTAAAAATGGTTCAGAAGAAATGGCAGAAATGAGAAAGATGACATCCTGATATATAAGTACAGAGAATGTGGGAAAAATTCAGCCTACTGCTGTGTACTTATTAAGGAATGATGCACCTATTTGTTGAGTATAGAAGAAAGCAATCATCATTAATGATTATCTTTGATATTCAAAGGACAAAACTATGAGTCATAATTGGTAGCTCCTTCTTACTCAACCTCAAATCATCAAATTCTGTTAACTTCTGCATATTTTGAAGTTCATTCCATTTTTCCTCATTGTTACAAACAGCAGCTGGTCCCAGAGACCTGTTATTTAATGCACTCTTAAGTGTTCTCTTTTGCATAGTCGTAAGACCTCTTTACTATCCATGCTAAATCCAAAATATTCATTTCAGATCAAAATGTACACCTGGTTCTCTTGTCACTCCTGGGTAGTTCTTGTGCAATAACTTGGGAACATAACAGTAATTTTTAATATTTGTAAATTGCATGCATGTTTATGACTAAGAATTTTAATTTTATTAAATAGTGATATAACCTTCTAAAGACAACTGTAAGCAATCTTTTATTTATTCATTTATTTATTTATTTTGATTTGCGAGGTAGGGTTTTGGGTTTCACTCTAGCTCAGGCTGACCAGGAATTGACTATGTAGTCTTAGGGTAGCCTCAAACTCATGGTGATCCTCCTACCTCTGCCTCCCAAGTGCTGAGATTCAAGGCATGTGCCACCATACCTGGCCTGTAAGTAATATTTTAAAAATTATTTTGATCTTTCCTTGACAAATTGTGATCATATGTATTTATTTGATACAACCTGGTATGTGTATATACAAAGAAAAATATCTGAAAGTTTGGAATTATTACATCAAGTTAAGGTCTCATACCCATCACTTCAGGTACTTATTTCTTGTCATAATTACTAATGTGTAAAATTAATTGTTCTGTCAATATTGAAATATACAATAAATTATTATTAATTCACTAGACAATGAAGTACACAGTCAGAATTGATTCATTCTAACTAAATCTGTACCCTGTGACCAAGTTCTTCCCATTCCCCACCCCCTCCTTCTCTGGGTAACCTCCATTGCCCTCTCTATGTTCAATATTTTTAAGTACACATATAAATAAGATCAGGCAATGTTGGTGTCCCAATTCTAAAGTTCTATCCAGTTTACCACAGTTACAATATGATTGCATATTCATACTAGTATTTAAGAGGGAATCACAGAAGCAATATAATCTTATTTATTATAATTCCATATAAATTAAATTATTTCTACATAGGATATAAATATGTTTCTAGTTATTTAGAAATATTGACAAATTATTCTTAAAATATTGTCCCAATTTACTTACTTATTCATTTATTTGTGTTTGTATGTGCATGCATTTGTGTTCCTATGCACGTGTGTTTGTGTGTGTGAACAATCTTGCATGTTGTTCCTTATGCATCTACTTTCTTTGAGACAAAGTTTTTTATTGGCCTAAAACTCATCAAGTGATGCTAGATTTGGCTGGAGAGATGACTTAGCTGTTAAGGCGTTTGCCTGCAAAGCCAAAGGATTCTGGTTCAATTTTCCAGTACCCATGTAAGCCAGATGCACAAGGAGGCGCATGTGTCTGGAGTTCATTTGCCATGGCTGGAGGCCCTGTCCCCGCCTCTTTCTTATAAAGAAATGAACATTTATATATATATATATATATATATATGAAATTATGTTAGACTGCCTGGCCAGTAAGCCTCAAAGGATCTGCTTATCTCCACTCCTTTAGTGTTGGAACTGCTCAACACCCTTGGTTATTTTTAACAGTTGGGTTCTGAGGATTGCAAAATAAACATTTCACTGAGTCAGCTAATCTACCCAATTCTCAATTTATATTCTTTTTTTTTTTCCATTTTTGTTTTTCCAGTGTGTGTGTGTGTGTGTGTGTGTGTGTAATGTGGCATGTGTAGAGATATGGTGTGTATGTAAGGTGTGTGTACATTTATGTGCTCATGCAGCATCAAATGTGCTTACCCAGGCTGGGGTGCACATGCCTGTGGTGTCAGGAGTAGAATATTGGGTGTGCAGTTCCACTGATACCAAAGGTTGCCATTCTCTTTTCTCCCACAAGGTCAAGTGGTTCCTGGGTTTGTGCTCATCTACAAAATTTGGGTTGCAAATAGGTGGCTGCAGCTTCACACAGGAAGTACTCTTAACAATTAGTCTTCTCTCCAGCCTTATATTCTCTACTTCTGATCCTGTGTCCTCCCTTTTAAAATATTACAACTCACATATTTTCTAAACATTCTTGTTTCTCAAATTAAAAAAAAAAGTTTTAAAGACCTGTAAACTTGGATAAGATATAAAATTATTTTTCTTTTATTTTTTTGTCAAATTATTTGACTAAATCAACTACATTTGCTTCTTCACTTCCCATTACACAATGCCATCAACCAATTTTACTACTGAACCTGCACTTGGTCAATACACCAGTGACTTCATGATCAACAGATCAATAGTCTGGTTTTGGTATTCATTCTTGGTAACCATTCAAGCTCATGAAATAATGTTGCCTCTCTTTTTCTTCTTTTTGGATTTTTTTCTCTGTTGTATTTTTTGTGATACCATTTGCCTCTAATCCATCCCTTTCTCAAAAAGTCCACACTAATAATGCCATTTTTCCTTTAACACTTTCCTGAAAGTCTCATGTTAATTAAAACCTGACATAATCCAATAACTTCAGTTTTATAACATGCTAGAACACTTATTGCCCACCCTTAAGCTTGCTATTTCTTTTATATCACTCATATTTAATGACAAATTGGTCAACCTTTGTGTGATTTCCTAAGTTCTCACAGAACTTAGTTTGCTACATATTTCCTGGCAAACCAATTTTAACTGAGAAACCACCGATAGCCTAAAGAGAGACATAAATTCAT
Source organism: Orientallactaga sibirica (assembly GCA_036365145.1). NCBI lineage: Eukaryota > Metazoa > Chordata > Mammalia > Rodentia > Dipodidae > Orientallactaga > Orientallactaga sibirica. The sequence goes on from JAEOAD010000006.1 coordinate 25,644,099, forward strand.
AATGAAATCTGTTCCTTAAAGCTGTTATCCAAAGTCATCTTTATCCTTGGCCCCAGCTTTCCCTGTTGAACCCATTTTATTGTTCATACCTACAAAAGTAGACTTTTACGGTTCCCTTCCAAAAATTCTACCTTATTTTACATCCTGTGGAAATGAAATCAGAAATTCTATTTCATTTATATGCTTTAAACTTTGAATCTCTATTGCTTATTGCCCGTGTGATTCAGGTTAACCATTTGATAGAGTTATATATATATATATCCACCCAGTATTCTCACTCCCTTATACACAACTTTCCCAAGCAGCCATTGCATAGTACTTCTTGTTGATACAGATATACACAGTGCCAATAGTAGGCATTTCTTGAACCACAAGCTTATCAAAATTTTGCTCCCCTGACAGAGTTTCTGATATAATAGAGTGGTTACATCATCAACACTTACAAGGAAATTTAAAAATAAAGCTCTTTTTAGTCAGTCCTTGGAACTAGTTTACATTTAAGATCTTATTGATCATATGATGGAGCTGTATTGGACTTGCCCTGGTAACTGGACCTTGGGGAAATATGTCATTAACTAAAGAATAGGGTAGCTCCAAGAGATAGATAAACTCAGATACTAAAAATGTATGTAGTTAAGGGCATGTTCAGCTCTAGACACAGAGTCGACATGTGGAGGTCAGAGAAACAGGGAGAGGTTTGTGCTGTGAGTAGAGACAATTCCTCTGTCAGCATGGAAAAGGAAGCAGTGATGATGGGAAAATAGTATAATTTGCCAAGCCAAGGCTGCATACTATCCATAAATTAAAAGTTTGATGCACAGCAGAGACCTAATTAGTTGGCAGAGACACTGTTCTGACAGTGAAGAAGCAGAAGTCGATGAAATTCTGGGGGCAATGGCTTGCGATTCAATTTAACTGTTGCAAACCATCATGTCCGTGGGGTCAGAGGGAATCTAACGAGGACTGCTCAGGTTGGCTTGGTAAGAGATTAATAGCTGCAGCTTAATGTGTAAAAATGGTTTTCTTCTAAATACTACTTTTCCCTTGGAGGAATCCCAACTCTTAAACAATAGTCAATTCTCATTCAATTTGTGAAATATAAGAAGTTTATAACACTGAGGATTTCATTACCTGGGCCTAAAAAGCAAGATGAATCTTTCCATATACTAATTTAGACCTAAATTTTCTGGCATATAAGTAAATATAAATATTCTGTTAAGGAGTATTCTTTTTAGAAATAAAATTTGAATGAATATATTTCTCTCAAAGTTCTAAAATTGTTACCTAGAAATTTTCACTTTCTAATAATAACATAATACATTTTCATTGATTCTCAAATAATAAATTATGGAGTTTGAGTTTATCTAACTAAAGATAATATCTATTCTAGAGGACTGAAACCAGAGGATGCTTGACTTAAGAGAAATTTTTTAACCGAGAAACATTTTTTGGACATTTTACAAATCTCTATGCACACTTTATCATCATACATTCAATACCATATTAAAACTTCTAATAGCTACTCACGTAATAGTGGAATATACATGGTTAAAGCCTGTGAAATTCATTCAATAAAAAATTATGCAGATAGGTCTGGAGAGATTTCTCAGTGGTTAAGGTGTTTACCTACAAAATAGAAGAAAAGTAATATATAACATAATAACCTAAACAAACAATATACTACATATAACACTTTCTATACTTCCATTCTAAGGGTTTTTTTTAATGCCTAAAGTCTTAATATGTTTTTTGCACAAGAGAGAGGTGGGAGTTCAAGATTAAAAATAAAGCAATGATATGTCTGTATAAAAATTGCTCCAGAACTTCTAGCAAGCTCAGGGACATCCATACATATTTTTAATCACCAGTGTTACCGTACTTTAACAATGTGATTGTACAGTGGAAGATTATGAGTATCAGAGTCCTGAATACAAAAAACATGCTAACATGGGCTTTAAATGGGTAGCTTAACACAACAGAAATGCTTTTCTTTTTATGGTTCTAGCAGCTGAAATCTTAAAGTCAACATATTTGAGGGGGTCACAATCTCTCAGAAGATTTTAAGAAAAGATACATTCCTGCTTCCTCTTAGCTTCTGACACACCTGCCTTTCTCTGGCATAAGTTGAATTATGCAAAACAACCCCCTTCCAACATGTCTTCTTTCTACTTCTCTCCTTTGTCAAGAGACCTGAGTAAGGGCTCACCCTTTTCCGGGATGACCTCATGTTCACTGAATAATTATGTCTAGGATTTCTGTATTTCCATGTACTGTCACATCATAAGATTCTAGGAAATATGTAAAATTTTGATAGATACTATTCAACTTAGTATACTGAGTAACATTTATAATATTACAACTTTTTTTCTTGGAAAAAGTCCTTGAATTTATGACCATATGATTAAACATTAAAAGATTTTGCTTCTACTTATAAGTTACAGTGAGTCTATTTTGTTCTAAAATTTATTGAAATGTTACATATTGAGACTGTATTTTATGCAATCTATGCTGAAGAGTGTATAGAATTACTGATATAAATGGTTGGAGCCATTTGCTGTAATTGCCTTTATAAGTTGGGCAAAAAAAAGAAATACAATTTGGGCTAAAGGATGGATGAAGTGTTAATGGGGTTAATCAGTGTGCTGATGGGAATTGTAGCTGAGGTAGTACACCTTTACAGCAATAGCCCTTATAGACAACTACTTGAGAATTTCATTTCTTCCAATATTCATGCAAGGCATCACCAAGGTTAAGAGATTCAGGTATATCATGCTAGATATAATCCACTCATTATTTAGTAAATACTTATTAAGAAGAAACTGTATAGACAGCTCTCTGAAGGTAATATGTAGTATAGATAAAATATTAAGTTTATAATGAAAATTCTTGAGAAAGCATATATTCTAGGATGATTAGTGATAGAAATCAGTTTCTTCACCAGTGATAATATCAACAATAAATATGATAAGTAAAACTGTAAATTTTATGAAAATGTCATAAATGTAATAGAAAAAGAAAAGTTGAATTTGGGAAAGAATTTTTGGGTATGATTGTGTTGGGTGGGTCACTTTTCTAAATAGTCTGGTTGGACTTTACTGGGAATTAGAAATGTGAGCAGACTTAGAAAATATAACTGGAAGAAAATATTTCAGGTAGAGTGACTAGTCAGAGCAGAGGCCCTCAGTGTATTTGAGATGAATGGGGAGAACTTGGTGGGAACTGGGTTAGAAAAAGGTTTTTGTGAGAAGCTGGCTGCTATTCCTATTCAACAAAGTTGAATTTAAAAGTATTGAAGGGCTGATAAAATGGCTAAGCAGTTAAGGGGTTTCCTTGCCTTCTGAAACCTCATAAACTGAGTATCCACAGTCCACAGAACGGTCCATCAAGCTCTGATTACAGCACTTTAAAGTGTCTCTTAGTCCAAAGTTTCAAATCCTTCCATATTCCTCCCACAAATCATTTCCAAAAGACCAAAAGTCATATGGTTATATTTCTAGCAATAGCCCCACTTCCAGTACCACAGTCCATGTTAGTCAGGGTTCTCTGAAGAAACAGAACTGATAGAAGGACACACACACACACAATGTCTGGCAGACAATAAAAATGTTAGAGTCCAGAGACTGTAGCGAGGGCTCAGTAGACAAAATGTTTGAGGAAGAGAGGTTGGATCCCCAGTACCTATGCAAATGCCCACTGGGTGTGTAGGCTTGGCTGACACCCCAATGCTGGGGCAAAATGGTTAGCTAGCTTGAGTAGAAAATATGCAAGCTCCGTGTTCAGGGAGATACTCTGACTTAATAACTAGAATTGAGCAATAGAAAACCTCTGGCCCTCGAATTGAACTTACAAGAGTCCCCACACATAAATGTGCCCAGATACCTACATACACACATGCATTCACAGCATACACATATACACATACACAAACTTGACAGGTTAGCAAGTATGAAACCTAGCACACAATAAGGAAAAAATTAATCATAAACAAACCAGAAATAACACCCATTAGAATGTTAATTTAATATGTTATTAATGTGCCCTATTTTCAAGAAAATCAGGAAATACTGAGCTAAAAGAAAGACTCAAACATTTAGGGATGACTAATATATTCAATGAAGAATACACTGGATGGGATAATAGCCACTACAATACTGAATGGGAGCTTAATGGGATTCACATGTGTAATTCCAGCACTTAGAAGGCTGGAGCAGAAGGATTTCCATGAGTTTGAGGCCAGCCTAACACAGCTCTGTAGAAATAAATGTATTGGAATCAGAAAAATGGAGTGTAAAGGATGAGAATGGCAGAAATATATTGAAAGAAATGATGCACCCTTCCACAGATTAGATAAAAACTATAAACCTACAATTCAAAACAATCAACAAAATCTATGATCAAAGATCATGAGCAAAATTACAGCAAAGTGGGTCATCATCAAATTGTTTAACCTAATGACAAGATGACCAAAGCAGCCAGAGAAATAAAGCATATTAAAATCAGTGGGCAAAAACGTTAACAATGACATTCAATTGCACATCACAAAATAAGCCCACTATGAGCTGAAACACAGTGGTGCACAACTGTGGTGGCCACCAACTCTCTGGAGGCTGAGGTGCAAGGGTCCTTTGGGCCTCAGAGTTCAACTCAGTGAGACCTTATGAGCAAATTAATCAGTCCATAAAATGAACCATCCAGAGGGAAAAAATATGTGTGGGGAAAAGCCTGTAATTCTAATAATTCTATCACTAGGATAAAATGCTTGTCACACAGGCACAGAGACCTGAGTTCTGATCTCTATCAACCTTGTACATTCTGGGTGGGTGAGTGTGGTAGCATGAAGACCTGAGTGCTGATCCCCAGCAACCACACACATGTTGGGTGGGTATGGTAGCTATCTATAATCCTAGCACATAGAACACAGACAGGGGATCCCCTGGACAAGTTGGCTTGCTAGAACAGCTGGATCACTGAGCTCTGGGAGCAAGACAGAGACCCTGCCTCGGTAAAGTGGAGAACAATCCAAGAAGACACCTGACTTAAACCTCTGGCCTCCATATGCACACACATGTACATGTGCTTCCACACACTTGCATTCACATCACACACACACACACACACACACACACACACACACACCCCATGCACATAGACAAAATGTCCATGCTCTAAAGCTTTAAATTAGAAAAATATGTAAAGATGAGATGTCAGCATCATTAGGCTACCACAAGAGAAAACTCTGAGGAAAGGTTTTCCAGTATAAAGAAAGTGATGGCCATTGGAATTAGCAAAGAGGAATGATGAGAGCGTCAAATGTTTTAATTATATGGACCAAAAGTAAAGAGCAACTAAAGGTCTTTGACAGCCCCGTAAAGCGACTGCATTCATAAGTCACTGATCTGCAGACATGGGCCCAGGCCCTGGCCACTGACACAGCCATAGGAGGCTACTTGCCCAGTTAATGGAAATGGGGTGATAATTTTTACAAAATAATAACCGAGGTGTTGAAGAAAAGCAATTATTGTGTTTTGTGGTATTTATAAGTTATAGAAGTAAGACATGTGACAGGACTATGACATTAAAACAATTCTATTGTAAACACCGAAGAGTTACATTAGTTGAAGAATATTCTAGTAAAGAAGAATATTGTACACTATATTCAACCGCTAAAATTATAAGAGTCATTATAAATTCTTGATATAATCCAAAGAAGATAATTACACAAATCACTCAAAACTGGACAAAATAATGAATAAAATAAAACAATGTGCTGATGTGAAAAACAGGGAACATCCCAAGACCTTAGATTTAACCAGATAGTATAAATGAACACGTAGACCATAACCATCCCAAATGGAAAGCAGACCTGAGATTACTGCAGTAAAAGTTACAAGTCCATGTCCTCTACCACAGTGAGACATAAGGACCCAGCTAGGTTAAAAGCCAAAGGACAGAAAAAACAAATTATGTGAATGCACAGAAAGAAAATATTGCAGCCCGCGTCTCTTTTCAATCCACAGGCAGGATTGGGACACTGGCTTTCTTGTTTATTGTGTCCTTTCCCTTAGGGTAATTTCCCCACACTGCTTGTTCAACATCTGAACACCGTTGCTTCCCATAGTTTGTCTAGCGTATTGTTGTTTAGCTTAGAAGGAAAACCTGTTTTCTCTTACCATCCCGGGGTAAGAAATGGAAGTTTAGAATGTATTGATCATACTCTAAATTCTTAGCATCTGGTTTTTCCTCCTATGAGGAAACACCTACCTCATTCTCCATGTAGTTTCCATGTATGTTTCCTTAAATATGAATGTCTGATCTGCAGTCCAGCTAGTAAGAATGAAACACTAACTATAAACTCATTAATTTTCCAGTGTTTTTTCTCAGTTTATTAAATCTCTGCTAAAAATTTTCAGAATGTTGTGGAAACAAGGTGACCTTCTAGACATCACTAACATACTTCCTTCTCCTGCTACCAAGCCCAAGTCCTCCAAAAGTAGCTCATGAACCTGCTCAAGTCTGTCAAGTCTGTGAACATCCCTCATTTCCTTCTAGCCCAAATTGTGTGAGGTCTGTCTTGGCAGAATAAAAATCCCCTGTCCTGTCCAGGGAAATAATTTTGGCATGAATCACTGTTTTCTTTGAGGCTGACCATATAGAGAAATTTATATTCTTTGAATGTTAGCTTCACTATAAATATTTGTGAAGACAGAGAGCCAGACACAACGGACTCAGATGATAAAGGTGATTTGCTTTTCTGCTGACTGAAAATGTTTTTGTCCCAAATTGCTTTCTTAAACATAGGGCTTGATATTTTGCTTTATTTATATATTAATTTGAAAGCAATGGGCTTCAGTCATAATGTGTGTTTTACCCACACACTATAATGTGAACAACAACATTTACGTGTATAAAAATGGTTGAAGGAAGGAGTTTATCAACTGTGATCAATAATTAGTTTTGTTGTTTGTTTAATTCTTGGTAATTATGGAAAATTGTAAAAATAAATCAGAAAAGCAAAAGAATACAGTGATCTTCTATCTATCTTCTATGAGTGAAGGAAGAGGAATGAGAGGTCCTTACAGGAGGATGGACAGATTCTTAAGACGAGCTAGCTGCTCTTTAAGACGGGCTGGGCTTCATTGTAACATTTCTTTTTTCTTTTGTTTTTCTTTTTTTCTTTTCTTTTCTTTTTTTTTGAGAGAGAGAGAAGAGAGACAGAGAGAGAGAGAGAGAGAGAGAGAGAGAGAGAGAGAGAGAGAGAGAAAGAAGAGGCAGAGAATGGGCGTTCCAGCAACCTCTCAGCGGCTGCGATCAAGCTCCACATGTGTGGGCCCCCCTGTGGGCAAGTGCTACATTGCGCCCTTGCATCACTTTTTGCCTCTGGCTAAAGGTGGAACCTGGAGGTATGAATGGATGTTCTTAGGTTTGGCAGGCAGGCCCCTTAATTGCTAAGCCATCTCTCCAGCCTTCATTTTAACATTTCTATGTTACACTTGAAGTTACAGACATGGTGGTACATGCCCAAGCAGAGGTAGGAAGAACACTGTGAGTTTGAGGGCAGCCTGGGACTACAGAGTGAGTTCCAGATCAGCCTGGGCTAGAGTGACACTCTACCTTGCAAAAACAGAAACAAAAATAAAAAAAAAAAAAGGCACTTGAAGTTAGTGTGATCATATTCAGCCATGTGACTCGACTCACATGTGACTCACATTTTTCTTAAAATGCCCCCCCCACCACCCAATTCTATCCTCTTGGTAATCTATGCCTTTGCATCTTCTTTTTTTAATTAAAAATATTTTATTTTTACTTATTTATTAGAGAGAAAGAGAGGAAGAGAGAGAGAGAGAATAGGCGCACCAGGGCCTCTGGCCACTGCAAACAAACTCCAGATACATGTGTATCACCGTTGCATCTTCTTTGAGGACATTTCATCTAATAGTAAGTATAGCTTTAAAAGATGTAATCTACCCATACCCACCCTCTTCTAATTTCCACTATAGTGGTGGTTGCTTATTTTTTAAAAAATTTTATTTATTTTTTAAGTTGAGAGAGAAAGAGAGAGAGAGAGAGAGAGAGAGAGAGAGAGAGAATTGACGTGCCAGTGGCCTCTCAGCTGCTATGAATGAACTACAGATGCATGCACCACCCTGTGGACATGCATGGCATTGCGCCCTTGCATCACTTTTGTGTCTGGCTAAATGTTAAACCTGGAGATTCGAATGTGCTTTCTTAGGCTTTGCAGGCAGGCACCTTAACTGCCAAGCCATATCTCCAGCCCTTATTTTGAAGATACTTTTAATTCCTTGCAATTGGACAAAAATGGATAAGCTATTAACTAATAAATGACCACATCTTGACATGATTGCTTATATGTGATTAAGGGTATATTCAAAAGAATTTGAGACACATGTCTAAGGAAAATGTATTAACATCACCTAATTCCTTATTCCTGAACAGGTTTAAAGAAGGAAAAGAGACTAAAAACAATTAGCAGATCCATCTGCTCAAATGGCAATCCCATTTTAGCTTTAGAAACAGACTTTCCGGGCAGTGCTGTGGAGGGAAGCAAATATTTCCTGGAATCTGTTACAGGGACTCAGCTTTCTTGATGAAGCCACAAAGTTGAGATATATACGTTTATTTGCAACAATATTTAACTTTATTGCTAAAAGTTCTATTGTTTCTTACAGACCATTTCATCACTCTAAAGAGATCAAAGGAGAGATGGCTTAACAGTTAAGTGTGCTTCCTGTGCAAGCATCAATCAAAGCCTGAAATCCCCCAAGTATGGAACTCCAAAACCCATATAAACATCGGGGCATGGCCACATGCATCTATAACCCCAGTCTCTCAAAGATGACCAGAGACCAGAGAATCACTCAGGTTAGGAAAGGTAGCAAGCTCTGTGTGCTAATTTGAATGTGATAGCGTAAATGTGTGGCCCTATAGAATCAAATGCTTTATTAAAAATTAAGCTAATAACTTGCTTCTCCAGCTGCCTGGGGGCCTGGGGTCTAGTCCTAAGGTGTGATTGGGGGATGATCTTCATTCCAGCCCAAAGATATGTGGAGAGAAGTTTGAGCTCTGGTGGTTTGTGATTGCTTGTGGTAGCAACTGTTGGTGATGTTTCTCTTATTGAATTTATGAAAAGGAACCAGCTTCTTCTACCATTCATAGTAGTCCCTTGCACTCTGCAAGCCTGAAATAAATCCCTTCCTCCCATAAACCATGTCTGGTTGGATGTGTGTCCCAGCAACATGGACCTGACTGTAACACTCTGCTATCAGTAAAGGACTCTTAATCACTGAAGACCTGAAGATTTGCTCCAGCCAGGCAAGTACATGGGATGCCACATGGGCATATACAGGTGCATATAGGACACCTCACCAGCCCTCCACACCACATTACATATAAACATACAACACACACACACACACACACACACACAATAAAAGAGACTGAAGGAGAAAGACTAAATAAGAAATGTAAGAAAAAGGAATTATATAACAAATATTTCACCCAGGTAGATAAAACCTCTTTTTTCATGAAGATTTGAGTCTCTTAATTTTGACTTTACACATTTTGGTACTTTTCATGTATTCACTTGGGTTACATATTTTCTTTTTCTATTTAAAACATTACTCTTTCTAAGACCATTTTGAGCTGAGGACAAATAGAAAACATTTGGTAAATAAGGCTATTAAATTGAAGAAAACAAAAGGAAAATGAATCCAGAAAGACGTCAAATCACTCTCTTTGTGCTTATTTTGTGCATCTAACCTGCAATATGGTTCTTTTGGGCTTCTGTTTTCTTGTTAGTATAACATGGTATTGCTTTTTGGCCATAATGTTAAAGTCATTCCTTCCATTTTGGGCAACTTCTATTTGTCATAACTCACATTTTTTAGCAGCAAAAGTTCTCATAGGAACATCTACTCTTGATAATTGAAAATTGAAAGCATTCTAGAAACCTGACATAGAAATCCCTTGTAGCAGATTTACTTTCCAGAAGGGCTGAATATACTAACTGCCATAAACAGAGTGCACCACAGAAAACACTGATTTAGAAAATCATATGTAAATGCTAAATTATCACAATTAGTGAAGACCTAGTCTTTACCATTTAATGCAGTAAGACCAAGACACATGAAAGTCATGCCATGTGCAGTTATATAATGTTTTCCTTTACATGTTATAAATATTTATAGATACGAACATATGGATATAGATGTATATATTTATGCATATGTATATAGACATATCATATGATAACAATATCTTTCCTATAACATGGATACTTAAATAATAAGCACATATAAGCCATTTAGCACAACAATAATAAACATTGACAATATTAGTAATGAGAATAAAATTATGTAAAGAATCAAACAATCAAGTGAATAGAAACAAAGCATAGAATGATAGTTACTGATGAGTGTAGGTACAGAGAAGGTGGGGATTATTCTCCTATGTAAAATTCTAGTCATACAAGATGAATAACTTCCACAGATGGCTGTATGTCATGGTGCCCACAGGTAACAATGCTGCATTGTATACTTGAAGTTTTCTCATTATTACAATTCTGCAAAAAAGAGAGTTGAAATACATTTTAAAAAGAAGTTTGTATTAATGTTTCAATATGACCATTAAAATTTCACAAATTTTACCACAACTCTGATATCATGTAATTTTCAATGTGTTTCTTTGAACATTATTTTCCTAGGACCTTAATGACATTATATGTATATGATCCTTACTGGAGAAGATATGAACAATAATGGATAAATGAAACCAAAGATGATGCTTTAATTTTTCTTAACTTTATCCACTTAAGTGTATGCTTGTATTTTATAGAAAAAAAATCACTTCCACATTTTTTTAAATATTCATTGTCTAGATGGGGACATTTAGCAAGTTAAAGTAAGAACATAATAATACAAAATCAAGTGCATAAATAAATATATTAACTAACATCTTATAATTAGATGCAAAAGGTATAAAATTAACATGTTCAGTGGCCATAAATAATCCTGCATCTTTTATCTCATTTTCTATGCCTTATGTTTCTGGGTTCTGAAGTGACACAGCTGTAGCTGAGTTGTGGTGTAGGGGTGACATTTTAAGTAGCAAGCCTGTCCAGAATACTTTCTGTGAAATGACAGTTTTATGGTAACAACTACCCATTCCTCATGCAGTGACTTCAAGATAAATCTTAAAGAAATGTCATCCAGCTTTTACTTAAAATTTCTGTGGAGGATAATTGAGTGACTGCCAATTTTCCTATTTCAACCCCTTTCTCCTTTCATCCCTTCCTTCCTTCTCATTTCAACTTTATTCAAAATCTATAGGAAAGAAAGTGTCATGCAAAGTTTTGTGTCACGTATGGACATTGTGGCCAGATGGCTTCCACCTAACTTTATTAAAAGTGAAATACTGGGGCTGGAGTGATGACTCAATGGTTAAAGGCATGTGCTTACAAAGCTTGATGGCCCAGGTTTGATTACCTAGAACTCACATAAAGCCAAATGCGCAAAGTGGTGCATGTATGGCGTTTGCATGGAATATCTATTCTCTAGCTCTCTCTCTCTTTCATAAATGAATACATATTTTTTAAAATTATTTATTTATTTGATTGAGAGAGAAAGAGAGACAGATACAGAAATAGGCAGGTAGAGAGAGAGAATGGGCACTCCAGGGCCTCCAGCCACTGTAAATGAACTCCAGATGATGAAGTGCCAGGACCCCTGACTAGGGCCCAAGACCCTCAGTCACCCAGGAGTCACCCAGCGAACCACCACTGAAGCCGAGACTCTCAAATGCAAAACACAACAGGTTTCTTTATTGCAAGCCTAGGCCTGGGCTCCGTCCACATAGTCCAATGCAGCGGTAGTGTGAGGCAGCAGCCCCGAACTCCACAGGGACGGGGTTTATATAGAGAATAACCACAAGTAAAGGAGAAGAAACTTTAACTTGGTTTAACCTTTACAGGTAGGTTAAGGGAACTGATAAGCTGAGGAATTTCCAGGGGGCTATTTCCACAATGCAATTGCAACTTGTTTCAACATTAGAAGTTACTTGGTAACTAGCTTGAGTCGTTGAGGCCAGTCGTTTCTCCCCCTATTCCCGGAATCAACAGGGAGGTGTTTTTTCTCAGAAGTCAGGTGGTTTCTCAAAGGTGGCTGAGGAGTTACAAAATGGCTGTACCTGAGTCAAGGGAGCGAGCAGGGTTACAGAAGCTAAATGTAGCAAGTTAGTTATTTTGGGTTCCTCAATGCATGCGTCCCCTTGTGCATCTGTCTTACTTGGGTCCTGGAGAGTCAAGCCTCGAACTGGGGTCCTTAGGCTTCACAGGCAAGCATTTAGCCACTAAGCCATCTCTTCAGCCCATAAATGAGTAAATTTTTTTAAAGACATGGGCTCGATTACTGCAAGTAAATATAATTGTCTAGGAATTCAGAAAACGCCTCCTTTCATGAGGTTATAGCTGCTCTAGTTCTCTTGCATGCATGTTAACCATGCTCTCAGCAGCCATATTACAGGTGTGATACTGTCAAGTGTACTATGTTTGCAACTCTGAGTTTCACTGCTATGGTTTGAAAGGGACATATCCACCAGGCTCATGTGTTTGAATACTTGGTCCCCAGCTGGTAGGACTGTTTTGAGAGATTGTAGGCCTTTTGAACTGTGACCTATTTGGAAGAAGTGGTTCACTAACAGTGGGCTGTGAAAATGAATAAGCACTTTGGATGCAACCTGAGCTCTCTGCTTTCTCATCTGTAAGAAGTGAATAAGACACAGCCTAAGCTTCTGCCACTGTGGACAAAACAAAGCTGTCCAACCACCATGCCTTCCTGGTCGTGTTGGACTTTATCCCCTAAAAGTGAGAGCCAAAACACATACCCTCAATTAAATTACTTTTGTTTGTTTGTTTGTTTTCCGTGGTGGAAAACTCTGGCTCAGGCTGACCTGGAATTCACTATGTAGTCTCAGGGTAGCCTCAAATTCACTGTGAGGGTGATCCTCCTATTTCTGCCTCCCGAGTGCTGGGATAAAAGGCGTGCGCCACTGTGCCCCGCTAAATTACTTTTTAATTAACAAAAATCCAAGTATTTTGTCTTAGTGACAATAATAGTAACTAGCATACTCCAAACATCTACTCTTAAATGCTTAAAATCACTATTTCCTATAGCCTTTTGTTTGGGGATGGCATGATTCTATATTCCAGTTAGTTTTGTTTGTTTGTTTGTTTGTTTGTTTTTGTTGTTGATTGTAGGTTTTGTTTGTTTGCTTATTTGTTGGTTTTTTTTTTTGTTTTGTTTTGTTTTGTTTTTTCAAGGTAGGGTCTCACTGTAAACCAGACTGACTTGGAACTCACTCTGTATTCTCAGGTGGCCTTGAACTCAGGGTGATCCTCCTACCTCTGCCTCCTCTTCTGGGATTGAAAGTGTGTGCCCCCATGCCCAGCTCTCCAGTTAGTTTTTAGAAGAATAATATACTGAACATAAAATGAAGCTTATTATTATTTTTGTAAAATTGAATGATATATATGACCATTAGTCAGAGCGGTTGTGTGAATAAATGCCCCCCCCCAATAGATTCAGGAGTTTATTAAAGCATCTTGGATTTCCAGCTACCTGGCTGGAGGAGGTGTCACTGGGGGAATCCTGGGGTTCAGCACTAAGGTGTGGTGGTGGATTTTGAATTTCAGTCTAAAGATATGCAAAGTGCCTGAGTTCCACCTGTAGTTCCCGAGGTGTGCTGGGTGATGTGGCTTTTGGGTTTTTGGCTTGGAGCTTTTCACTCTCTGGATCTGTAAACTCCAATTAATTCCTTCCTCTATAACTTTTCCTGGTCTGGAAGTTCATCTCAGTGACCTGAAGCTGTCCACTACAATGAATTAACTATGTTTAGGTTTCAGGACTGGTAAGACAATTTTATATATTTGATAAGGCTGTTTAGAAAGCTTCTCAATTTTAATAAATTTGTCATGTAAATTGCTTTTGGTTACATTGATTATTTATTTTAGAGAAAGAGAGAGAGACAGAGGGAGAGGAGAGAGAAAGAACTAGTACACCAGGGCCTTAGCCACTGCATTTGAACTCCAGATGCTTGTACCACCCAGTGGGCATGTGCAACCCTGCACATGCCTCACCTTTGTGCACGTGGCTTATATGGGATCTGGAAAGAGATTAAACATGGGTCCTTAGGCTTTGCAAGCAAGTACTTTAACTGTTAAGCCATCTCTCCAGCCCAATTATATTTTTATCTATTGTTTTTTATCTATTATACTGATTTCAGCTGTTATTTCTTTCCTCCTGTTTACTTAGGTATAATTTGGTTTTCTTTATTTCAGCAATCAAGGCAATTACCAAAATAATCAATTTTCACCTATTTTAATGTGGGTGAATTCTCTAAATTTCCCCCATATTACTGTATTGTTTGCATATATTTTACCTGTTATATTTCCATGTCAATATAGTGAAAAGTCCTTTCTAATTTTCTTGATTTCTTTTTATTTTACTTAAGAATGAGTTATTGAGAGGTATGTTACCTAAATTCCAAGTAGTTGAAAAATTTTATTATATGCACTAATATTGATTTTTGGCTTCAACCCACTCCAGATAGAGAACAAAACACCCATATAATTGTAAATACATTGAGGATCATTTTATCTTTCAGAATGCTGTGTATTGAGGTACACATTGTATGCACACTAGAGGAATATGGGTTCTACTGACCAATTTGGGGACACAGCACTGAAATTATAGAAACTATCCCTCAGAGTCTTTTGTGCACACCACAGCTCAGGTTTACTGCAGCTGTACATTTTTTTTTTTCACACAGTCACTCATTGGTATTTATTGACTAGCCAAAAAATAGTCATATGTGAATAAGTAGTATTACATAGGCAAAGGGTAAGGAACTTTTAACTTTGAATTATCCTTAAACATTTGATAAAGAAAAGGATTTAGGGTTATGACTTTTGGAACTCTGCTGATCCAAACACACAGACACTCCATTCACAATACAAACATTCTAAGCCCACCTGTTGTCTTCAACAGACCTGTGGCAGTTCTGAGGGTACTTTGTTACTGACCACATTGCTTCAAGGCTATGGTGAACACTTCTTACACATATGTGTTTGTTCTGGGTCAGGAGTTCAACCAGGCTACAGAGGAAATTGAGCAAAGAGTATAGTTTAAGATCAGTCAGCATCTCTCACCATTCCTTGTCAATATTGGTCATCTGTGCTGTTCAGGTCAAAGGTACCCCAAGGCAGAGGAATCCTGGTCACATTGTTTTAGGAAGATAGATGACATTGCTGTAAGGTTAAGTTTAGAGTGCAGTACAAATTGGGAATTTAGAAATCATGTCACAGCAATATTCTCTGTAAAGTTATTTGTAAAGATCATAAGAAATATTCCTATAGCTCTTTTCTATATTTCATTACTGTATTTTATTCCCACAGTTGGTTTGAATAGTTCTTTGCCACATTCTACTGTAAATGGCAGAGGTTGCATGAACAATAAGGTTTTGAAATAAAGTATATGTATTGTGAGTAATATTTATTACTATTTTATATTTTTAATTATTTATTGAGAGAGAGAGAGAGGGAGGGAGAGAATTACCATGTCAGGGCCTCTAGCCATGGCTAAAAATTTCCAGATGCATGAGGCACCTTGTGCATCTGGCTCATGGAGGTTCTAGGGAGTCAAATCTGGGTCCTTAGGCTTTGCAAGCAAGCACATTAAACTCTAGGCCATCTTTCCAGACCATGAGTAATATTTAAATCTACTTCTGTATAGCTCAAAGAAGAATGGTGAAATCTCTACAATATTTCATCTCTGGAATTTTCCTGTCAGCGTTACTATATTTTTGATTTACATAAGTGGAAAATCTCCTGTCATCAGCATTCACTTTTATATTCTTTATGAAGAATATTATACTTCTTTATGAAATAAATATTATATCACTGTAAAAGCTTGAGTCTTCCTTCATGGGTAAACCTCAACATCTATTATTCTACCTCTGCTAATGTTAATGCAGCCATCTTAGTTTCTTTATGCCCACTGATTGCATAGAGACTTCTTACATTGAGCATCTTTTCCCAGGTATATTTAAAGTTTGTCAAAATCTTGATATTCTACCAAATGGAGTGTTTACATTTACATTTAACATATCGCTATGATTAACTTTAAAGATAAGCTACCATTTTGTGTGCATATTTCTATCTTGTGCCTTACTTTCCTTAGATATTTTAGATTATATTTCACCCTCACTAATTTTTACTTGCTAGGCTGTGGATGGACTTTGCATATGCTAGGCAAGTATTCTAATACTGACTTGCTCTCTTAGCCACGTGACCACTATTACTCAATTAAATGCTTTTTTAAAAAATATTTTATTTGTATTTATTTATTTGAGAGAGAGAGAGAGAGAGAGAGGAAGAGACAGACAGACAAAGAGAGAGAAAGAGAATGGGCATGCCAGCGTCTCTAGCCACTACAAACTCCAGAAACATGTGCCATCTTTTGCATCTGGCTTATGTGGGTTCTGGGGAATAGTACCTGGGTCCTTTGTCTTTGTAGGCAAGTGCCTTAACAACTAAGTCCTCTTTCCATCCCTAACTCTCTCTCATTTTTATTAGTATATTTTTCCTTTAACATGCCACTTTTAAGTAAAAATAATATCATAGCAATTCATATCTAATATTACAAACTTCAAACAATATACTCCACTCATGATACCTTCCTTCTCCTCCTTGTTTCCAAATTCTTTATGCTACATTGTATAACCTTTCAATACCTTACTTTTTTTTTTTGGTTTTTCAAGGTGGGGTCTCACTCTGGCCCAGGCTGACCTGGAATTAACTATGTAGTCTCAGGATGGCCTTGAACTCACGGTGATCCTACTACCTCTGCCTCCTGAGTTCTGGGATTAAAGGCGTGCACCACGCCCGGCCTTACTATTTTTCTTAATTTAATTTAATTTAATTTAATTTATTTGAGAGAGAAAGAAAGAGGAAGAGGCATTTACCAATTTTCTGCATTAGAGATGATCTCATCCCTGTGACAAATAATTGCCAAAAGCAACATAAGGAAGGAAGGTGGAGTTTATTCCATCTTACAATTTGAGGGGATTTAGTTCACCATGACAGAGAAGTCATGATAGCAGGATCATGAGACAGCTGGTCATGTTGCATCTTCAGTCAGCAAGCAGAAAGAGGATGAAGGCTGGTACACAACTAGCTCTCTTTACTTTATGAAGTCCAGGATGTTCAGAATATGGAATGGTGTTGCTTACTTTTAGGGTGGGTCTTCTCATCTTAATTCATACCACCTCAAAAAGTTTTAAAGATGTGGCCAGAAAAATGTTTGCCATGGTGATAAATCTTGTCAAGTTGACAATCAAGGTTATCTATCCCACTTACGTATTTCTTTTCACTTATTTATTATTTTTGTCATGCAGTCAAGTGTATTTATGTATTTATGAATAAAGGTTTTGAAGTCTTTACCAGCCTGTCACCCTCTTAACTTCTGTCATTTCTGTTCCTTTGACAGATTTTTATTCTCATTGTGTTCAGATTTTCTTGATTATTTGCATATTTGTTACATTTTGACTAAATTATATACAATGGTAACTCTTATGGACCTTTTTGTATTCTTTTAAAGAAGCTTCAATTTATTCTGGCAAATATTTAAATTTTTAAGAATTGGTTTGGTATTTCTGAAATTTGATACTATTATTTGTGGATCAAGTCCAGATTAGCCATTGTTTATGTTTTGATCTCACTTCATTTCTAAGGTGTTGCCATTTATTTTTAAAGAACATTATATAATGACCATTATTAGGAGGTCTCTCCATTCTAATGGTAACTGAACCAACCACTCTTCAGCGTGTGTGGGCTCTGGTGACATTTTGCTCTACTTATTTCTATGTACATGGAAATTTTCAAGTCAGGCACTCACATCTCATCAATCATTTGAGACTGGCAGACATCGATCATTTGTACCTTGCTGAGCTTCCCACCTGGGCCTGGTTGAATGCCAACAACAGAACCCTGTGTTCAGTAAAATGTCAGGCTTTGTTTTAGGTCCTACTCTCTGCTTGTGCCTTAAAAATCAACCTCAGGAAGTAGCTGGGAAAACCACAGGCCTTGTCTTGCTTTATTCTATTCAATGATATACTTGTCAATGAGAAATTGAACAAATTGCTGACACATACAATAATGTGGGTGAATTTGCAGGCACTACAGTAAGAATGAAAGCTAATATCCAACGTTCACATGTGGCATGATTCAATATATAGAGAGTTGTTGAAAGGACAAAATTATATTTGTTGAAAAGAGATTGGCGGTTACTAGGGGGTAGGGATAGTGAGTGGATGTGACTATGCTGAGGGAGAATGAGACGAATTTTTTTGGCAATATACTGTCTTTATATCTTAATCATCGTGGTACTTATATAAATCTATGCACATGACAATGTGAAATAAACTGAATGCACAAAGTGTGGTAATGTCAATTTCCTGGTTTAATATTTTAATGTTGTTACATAAGCTATAGAAATTGGTAGAAACCACATAAAAGGCCATGGAGACTATACTAATGTTGCTGCTTTCTCTGAGCCTGCAACTATTTAAATAAAAAAATTCTCAAAGGAAACCATAGCATAGTATTGCCTCATTGGTAATCATATCCATTATTTAAATAATTAATATTAACAATAAAATATCAATCTTATATAAAATTTGAAAATACAGGAAGTCACTTTCTAACATATTTCTATTAGTATAATCTTGAGACACATCACAAGCAAGTAAACATCAAAGAATGAAAATGGACAACAAATATCTGTTATGATCATAAATATAAGCATTTAAAAATATATTAAATAAGTATGTTTTTGTAAGGTATATACATTTGTCTTTATAAGAAAAAAATCAATATAATTATCTTATGTATGCATAAATTTGATTTATCTCAGCTATGAAAGTCTATTCTAAAATTTCAAAACCAAATGAAATAATTTTACAATAAAATAATAAAGAATTCAGTATAGCCCACTTGATATACCCTGATGTAAATATTCAACAAAATCCAATACATTCCATTTAACAAAATACTAAATATATTGATATAAAAATGAGCACTCATGATAAAGTATATGTGATGATTTGACTGCAAATATATATCTCACATAGCCCAAGGTATTTTTCATTAAACTTACTACTTAAGTGTCCAGCAGCCTGTTGAAGGAATGGTCACTGGGTACGGATCTTTAGTCCAGCCCTAAAGTGTTTTCAGAACCAGTCTGAGCTCTGGATTTTCATGTTTGCTGGCTGTTGGTGGTGTCTCTCTGCAATGAGTCTAGAGAAGTGAGCCAGATTCTTTGCTTCTTCTACAATGATTGTGCTTCCCCTGGATCCTATGAGTCTGAAATAAACATTTTCCTCTCATAAGCTGCTTCTGGTCAGATGTTTGTCCCAGCAACAAGAAAGTAGCTGCAACAGAATACTGATATTGAGAGTGGAGTCATTGCTAAGACAAATCTGATCATGTGGGTTTCAGTCTTTTGGAATGTGTTTGCAGGAGGAATATAGAAGGAGTTGATACTTTGCTTTAGGTCTGACACGTCCCAATATGGAGACACCAAGGACAGAGGATGGCAACAGAGACATAAGGAAGTGGATTATCGACATTCCTCAAGAAACCGCCCACCCATTTGCCTGCAATACCCCTGGGTCATCGTTTCCTGTCCCCTTTATTTTGTCAATCACCTGGTCTCTGTTCTGGTGTCACACTTTGGCTATCTTAGATCTCCCCTCAGCTCTTCCTTTCCTTCACCCAACTGGAAGCTCTATAAAGCCCACTACCTGGGGAACTCAGGTGGCCTGTGCTCCGCTCTTGTGAGCCAGCCCTGGCAGCTTGGGCTTTTCCTGAATAAAACTTTCATCTTTGCCTCAGATTGATTTGCGTTATCGTGGTCACTTCTGAACCTTACACTTTGGACTGGAGAAACCTTGCAGAGCTGTAAGCAGAACTTGGTGGACTGTTCTGGTGAGTATTTGAAAATACTAAGTACAGAGAATTGTGGACTGTGAAGGGTTGGCTGATGAGCTTTTAAAGAGGAAAGAAAGAATTTTGTTAGAACTGGCCTATTGGCCTAAAGACTGGCTGCTTTCTTCTACCCATGCCCAGTGAGTTTGGTCAAAGTCGAATCTTTTAAATATTTATCTATTTACAATGAGAGAGAGAGATAGAGAAAGAGAGAGAGAGACAAAAAGAAAGAGTGTATGGGCATGTTTGGGCCTCTAGCTACTGCAAATGAACTAGAGACTCATGCTCCACTTTATGCATCTAGTTGTATGTGAGTACTGGGGTATGGAACCTGGGTCATTAGGCTTTGCAGGCAAATGCCTTAACTGCTGAGCCATCTATCCACCAGAAGATTGTATATAAAAGTAACAGACTAGTGTATTATGCAAAAGATATAGAAAGGAAAAATGTATGGTTTATCACAAAAAGAAAAAAAAAATCAAGATTTATTCCCCAGGGATGTACAAATTTGGATATGCTTCACAACTGGTGCCGGTTGTGGAAGCATTAAAAATATAGGTAAATGGGTAATATTGTTCACACAATTCCAGAAGCTGCTGCTGAGATGTAACCTGTGAAGAAGGGTAGCAATCTCTGTATGGAGACCCAATAAGGCCATTGTATGAAGACAAACTGGTTCCAGCCACTGCATGTAAAGCAGGTTTGAAATCCTTTTGTGAAGGAAAAGTAAGGTCATTGTAAAGAGTTATGAAGATTAACTATGATTGGCCATGGAGATCCAAGGATCTTTGGATATACCAGAACAATGGAACAGCTGGAATGCTGCACTACTGGCCTGGCATTCAGATTTTCCTGGCTGCTCATCCCAGCTAGAAGGGTAAAATTGAAAATCTCGAGACTTTTTGTCACTGGACATGGATGTTGAACTTGAACTGCAGATGTTTGAAGTTTGTCTAATGGTTATAGATTTTGCATTGGTCCAATCTCTCCTTGTTATGCTTTTTTATACTTCAAAAGTTTACTAAGTGCCATTATGGGTTGAAATGATACAACATGTTTTGATCTTTCAGGGCTCATAGTTATGAGACAGTCTTAAATATCAGAGGAGGCTTGTGACTTTTGAACAATGTTAAAATTGGTTAACAAGACACAACTATGGGGATCTTAGAAATTGGATTGAATGCAATTTGCGTTGTGAAAGGATCATGAGTCTATGGGGGCCAGGGGTGGAATGTCATTGGTTGAATGTATCTCCCCCCTCCTTCATAGCCTGAGATATTTTTGATCCAGCTTGCTACATAAGTCTCCTGCAATTTACTGGAGGAAATGTCTCTGAAGGTGATCTTTTAGTCTAGGTCTAAGGATGAAAAAAGACAGTATGAGCCCTGGATGTTCATGTTTCCTGGCAGTTATGGTGTTTCTTGGAATGGATCTGTGGAAGTGAGCCAGCTTCTTCTGCCATGATAAAGCTTCCCCTGGATTATGTCAGCTGGAAGCAATCCCTTTCCTCCCTTAAGCTGCTTCTGGTCCAGTGTTTGTCCTAGCAATAAGAAAGTAATTGCAACAGTCTATCTTCTAAAATTCTATAACAAACAATATCCTTGATCTTGACTGATTGCCTCTTTGCCTGAAAGATTAGGAGCCAAGCAGGTTTCTGACTGTACTCCACTTCCCCATTCAACATATTCCTGAAGATAGATCCTGCCACATCAGTTCTCTGATACGTATAGATCATGTATTTTCATGTTTGGGCAAGGTCTTATTTCAATCGTGTCTTGTAAGATGAAAGCTTAAAGTAGCCAACTGAAGTTAGAAATGAGAGGGAAATTCCTAGTAAAGACAGTCATGGAGTCAACTTAATGGGGGATTTTCTTTATCTTTTCCATCTTTTAACTTTTAAACATTGCATTTAATGGCTACTGTTGCAGCATCCATCTTGTGTTATGAGGTAACCTTGAGAATGTATTTCATGGCCTGGTTATCATAATTCATAAACATTTTTATTACCAATAGTCCAGTGGTGTTCACCTTAGTTCACTTACAGGTCAGAAAAAAAAAAAAAAGCAAATTATTTTAACTCATTGTTCTTTTGCATTATTTTCTTACTGAATGCAATCATAACCATAGTTAATTGGATGTGATAAATTAGAAAAAATGGTTTTATACAAACATTTAATTACCAACCTCAGAAGAACATTTTCACATGACTAGGTAAATTTCCATACAAATTAATGTTTATTGGAAGATCAAAGAATCATGAATTTTTACTGATTATCACATCAGAGATTAATCCAAGCATTTAAGTCTTTACATGAATTTTCATGTATTTTGTCTTTTCTAGGTAGTACAACTTCTGAGTAATCAGGACACTTAAAAAAAATGTCAAAAGTAAGATCCAGAAAAAAAATATTAATTTTGGTTCTGGGTGAGATGGCAGTGTAGTAGCCAAGCCAAAGCAGCATGGGGGGGGGTAAAGCAGAAAAAATATAAAAATACACTCTTCTACCAAAAGTGAAGGCATATAGGGAATTGTCAACAACAGCAGGGAAGCAAGAGAGACATAGAACTTCCAGCAAGCAGGCAACCAGCCATAATTGGATCCCACTGCAGTGCCAGCAGTCTTGGTCCCTATACCTGCCTGGCACTGCCTGAGCCACAGAAACAGAAGCCAGTGAAGGGATTTTCCATTCAGACCAGCCTTCTTGTAAACTCAAGAAACTCGAATGGGAAGACAGCAGGGACCACCTGCGTAGCTGCTGGAGGAGAACAAAAATGGGCCAGCTCAGCAGCTCTGGTACAACTACAGGCATGCCACACAGCCTCCCTTTCTGCAACAGCCAGTGCCACAAAGCATCAGAGAACTACCCCCCACCAGCCTCACAACATCCAGCACAGCAAATCTGAGCATCAGATCTAGTGACCCAAGAAGCCAAACGGAGTCACAGTGCAACAGAGAGTGATTGAGATGGGCACTCAGCATAGGTGAGATTGGAAGCCATCCCAAAAGGTAACAGGACCTTTGACTCACCTTTTGTTTACATCACGCCAGGCACATAGGCCAGCTCTGGAGGTACAAATCTCACTTTCCATGTCAGGGCAGGTTATGTGTTAGATTTGATTGATGTATTTATTCTTTGTTAGCTTTACCATTCTCAAAAAAGGAGTACTTTGGTATTGACTACTGTTTCCTTTGATGTTTCCTGATTTATAGGGCATTTGTCTTTGAATTCTGATATTATTGGAGGCAGGGTCTCACTCAGTCCAAGGCTGACTTAGAACCCATTTCAGATGAGAATACCAGCCTCCCAGTGGACAGGATTAAGGGTAAAAGGCAACACACATCCTTAGGAACTTTGTCTTTATTAGATTATTTATTTGTTATAATCTCCACCCATGTAGGAAAGCTCAACACCTAGGGTCACTTCTGCTGTTACTCTGGGGGTCATATAAGATCCACCCCTGGCACCTGACGCTTCTGCCCTGAAGGTATATAAAGTAAGATTTAGACATCTATGAATACTGCAGAAAATTAGAAAACCCAAGCATCTAATTAACTCAAGATGTAAAAATCTCTATTACAATACAAGAAACACAAAAAATCAAGATAATACAATTCTATCAAGAATTATTAATCCATCAGAAATGATCTCCAGTGAGACTGACGTAGATGAAATGACTAACAAAGAATTTAAAAAAATGATTATACACGTGTTCAAAGAAACCAAAGAGGAAATCAAAGGAATTAAAGAAGAAAACAAACTCCTGAAGGAATCCCAAGGGAACACAGGAAACCAACTTAATGAAATAAGGAGGTCAATGAAGACATAAGTAAGGAGATAGAAATAATGAAAAAGTACCAATGAAAAATAATAGATATGCAAAACAGAGTAAGTCCAACAGAAAAATCTGTAGAAAGTCTCACCAGTAGAGTGGATCAAGGAGAGCACAGCAGCTGGGGAGAAAAGGGTGTTGGTAAAGCCTTTGCCACACAGCAGGCATAAGAACCTGAATTCAGATCCCCAGAGCCCACATAATATGCCAACCTGGAGGTAAGCATTTGCAATCCCAGAGCTGGGGAAGAGAACAGAGAGATTCCCTAGTGCATTCTGGCTAGCTAGTCCAGCTGAACCGGTCAGTTCTGGGTTCAGTGAGAGAGCCTGTCTCAAAATAAGGTAGAGTGATAGAGGAGGACACCCCTATTAGTAACCACTGGCCCTCACACACACAAACACACATGTACACACATATGAGCACATATGCATGCAAATCACCATACATGTGCAAACACATACACATCACACACAATTACAGATGCAAAAATAAAAATGTACCAACTCTAAACACTAGAAGCAAGTTTACCTCAAAATTCAAAAGATTTTGTTTCCCATATGAGGAAATGAGTCATTTTAGCTGAGAGCACACTACTCCATTCACAGCAGTTATAGCCATCTGCCTCCCCAGGGAAGACTGGGACACATTAAAAACACTGCTGTCAGCCATTCATTTAAAGGCCTTTCATTATGTTTTCCTGATTAGCATTTCTTGCTGGGGGAGGGTCCTTTCTAATGGCTAAAATCTTGAAAATACCGTGATACTTCTGAAAACTTTTGGAAAGATGCACCTATAAAAGCAGAGATCTCCCATAGTCAACACATATCCATCTCTTGAATTCTGATGGTTTAAAAAAAATGACATTCCTTCTTTGTCACCTTGAAGGAGTTCTATCTGAAATGGTTATATTATGAAGAAAGGTTCATTGGAGGCAGGATCAGGGATACTGCATAAAGGAGGGTGGATGGAGGGCATTATGATCAGAGTCTGTTGTGTAAAATTATTGAGATTGTAAATTAGATATATTTTAAAAGATTTAGCTAAAGAACAAAAACTAGTTTGGAATAGCAGAAAATAGGTTAATGGATATCTAATTTGAAAATGTGCTATTTTCTTAACCTGGATATAATGTACAGTTTCACAGATTCATAATGTCAGAATTTCTTTCAACAGAATTGAATCAATATTTTAAAGTTCAGAAAACTAATACTTTACTGTACTTTTAAAAATATAATTGAGGGGCTGGAGAAATTGTTTAGTGGTTAAGGCACTTGCCTGCAAAGCCAAAGGACCATGGTTCGATTCCCCAGGATCCACGTAAGCCAGATGCACAAAGTAGCACATACATCTGGAGTTCATTTGCAGCAACTGGCATGCCCATTCTCTCTCCTCCCCCCATCTCTCAAATAAGAAAATAAATGAAAAAAATATATATATAATAGAATGTTAGTTATGTTAAGAATAAAATTGAAAAGAATATTGGAAATAACGACTCACAGTGGCATTTATCTAAGACTATGAGATTTTCCTTCCTTAAATTAGAACCCTGAACATATACACACATATATAAAAACACATATACTTACATAAACAAAATCACATACACACATACAAACACATATATACACATGCGTATACATACACATACACACAGACACATACACACAAATACACATATGCACATACACCCAACATACACATAGACACACACACATACTCACATTCACGCACATATAAACACACAGAGAGACACATACACACACATACACACATTCACACATATATACACACAAATATATCTATATATAAATTTATAACAAACACACTCCATTTTTTTTCTTTTTTACTTTTGGTGATAGTGTCTCACTCTGCATGCCATATTGCCTAGAATTTATTGTGTAGCCCAGGCTGGCTTTGAACTCCTGACAATCTTTCTGCCACCACACATGACTCCCCACAAAAATCTTTGATTTGTAATAATAAAACATATATATTGCACTTTGTCATTACAAAACATGTGCACATTTTACTTATGTGTATGTTACTGCTAAACATACTCCTCTTTTTTACACACTTTCTTTACAGCATTTATGCTTCTATAGATTTGTCCAAGGGATCTAATAAAAACTGAAAACTGACATAATATATCTGTATTAAATTTCTTTGAAGAAAATGATTATATATGTAATAAATATTCATAGCAGTGCCTAATTTTAGTGTAACTCATTGAGAACATCAAATTATTCACTATTTTTTTCCAAAATTGTACTTTAAATTTATTATTTATGGTAAGAATAAATATAGAGAGAAATAAATTAACTGCAACTGTAGTCACTTAATAAATTAAGCAATATTGCTTAATTTTAAAAGCTCTTCATTAACTGTATGTTTTCTGATCCGTTTAGTTTTCTTGTATATTACTCCATAGAATTTCTTCTATGCCACCACCTCTCTCAATAAAAAATGAAGTATTCAAATATGGAAAAGACAAAGAAATGTTAGTAAAAGAGACACTGAACATTATTTTAGGATTGAAATCAAGAACTACCAGATAGTTTTTCATTCCAGCATACCTAATGAGCTCATAATCTCAATGCCACACCTTTTGTGTTGCATGTTAAGAACTGCATTCTATCTTTGGACACTTGTTTGATATGTGATAGGAGATGGATAGGGCACAGAGACAACCAAGTGCTTCTCATAACAGGGACACCAATGGACCTCCAGTCCTAGTTCTTTAATCAGTGGAATATAAAACTGATTGGCATAGTTTCACGTGGAAGAAGTCACAGTCTATGGTGGCATGAAGTAAGGTAAGCCAAGGATGTCCCTCCATGGCAGTGATAGGGTGGGTACTACGGAATACATCGATGCTGACTCCCACCACTTAGCAAAGCCATGGCACTTAGAATTTGGAAAATTCAGAAACAATGTCATGTGCTTTGTGTTGCTGTCAGAAAACACCTGACCAAGAGCAGCTTGTGGGAAGAAAGGATTTAGTTTAGCTTACAGGCTGCAGGGTAAGTTCCATGATGTCAGAGGAAAACAATGGCATGAGCAGATGGTGGACATCACCTCCAGGACAACATCATATGGACAACAGCAGCAGGAGAGTGTGCTAAACACTGGCAAGGGGAAGATGGCTATAACACACATAAGCTGCCTCCAATAATACATTGCCCCCAACGGTTCCAATTCCCAAATTGCTACCAGCTAGGAACCTAGCATTCAGAACACATAAGTTTATGGGGGACACTTTATAATCAAACCATTACAACCTATCAATCCATTTTATTATTTTGATAAATTACAAATTACTTTATGTATAGCAGTAAAAAAGTCACTAAAATATTTTTGCATTTATATTGTTAAGTATACTTCAATATTTATTTGAATTTCATATACCTTTTTGAGGATAAGGTTGAAATAAAATTTATGCATATTATGTACATCTTTTGATGCCTTTTGACCAATATTCAGAGACACTTCTGTCAGTATCTGGATTATTACTATATTATTTACTTTTCTTATGCAGTGACAAAATATCTGACTTAGGGAGAAAGGAATTATTTTGGCTCATAGTCTGAGGGTCCATTTTGTCATAGAGGGAAAGGCATGGTGGCAGGATTATGGGGCAGCTGGTCACATGGTGTCCACGGTCAGGAAGAAGAGAGTGGTACATGCTGATCAGTAACTCACTTTTTCCTTTATATTCAGTCTGAGACAGCCTATGGCATGGTACCACCCATGGGTAGATTGTGTCCTCTTCCTCATTTGACCCAGTCTAGAAACTTCCTCACAGACATGCCTAATGGTTTGTTCATTTTCCTAATGCTTAGGAACCAAGGTTACAACAAACTGAATCTTGATAAAGTAAAAATATAATTAATGGAAGAATTATTGGAAATATACATTCAAGTATTTTCAAATATCTACCATGGCATTTTACAACCAATAAGGTCTAAGTTCATTTCTTGTAAACACTAGGGGAAATGCACCTGGGGAGAAATATTACATATTCCATACTGGGAGAAATAGATATTTAATAAAACTTTTTTCCAAATCCTTTAAAACTAAAATAACATATATAAAGAATATTTTTATTCTAGATACTAGTTCCCTTTACATTAACTGCAGAATGACTTCCACTGTAATAAATGATCAATAAGTAATATAATCATTTGGATGTGACTGCATGTCCCTCCTAGACCTAGTTGTTGTATTAAACTTGTAACTTGGATCACCAGCCACTTGGCTGAAATAGGTGTCACTAGGAGTGGATGGATCCCTGAAGTCTAGCCCTAAGGTGATATTGGGGGAAGATCTTAATTCTAGCCCAACAATGTAAGAAAGCAGTCTGTTCTCTGGCAGATTTGTGCTTGCTGGTGTGGGTGTTTTGCTTGCTGCAATTATTTCTCTCTACTTGGATGTA
The DNA here is from genome assembly GCA_036365145.1 of Orientallactaga sibirica. Lineage (NCBI taxonomy): Eukaryota > Metazoa > Chordata > Mammalia > Rodentia > Dipodidae > Orientallactaga > Orientallactaga sibirica. Next base: position 25,672,418 of record JAEOAD010000006.1, read on the forward strand.
TGGAAGTAAGAAGCTTTTTCCACCGTTGGTGGAACTTCCCCTGGATCTGTAAGTTTGAAATAAATCCCTTTGTCTCAAAAACACTGCCTGATTGGATGTTCATCCCAGCATTGTGGAGCTGAATGCAACGAATGATAATTTATGTCAGTGAATAAAGACAAAAATTTTATTTTTTTCTATACTTCTTTGATTTTATACATATCCTGAGGGAAAAAGTGTCAAAAGTAAAAAATAAAGTAGCTACTTCAGATATCACAATTTTGAAAAAAATGCATATATTATACTACCATAAGTACATTTCCTTGATAATGAAGCTCATTTCATCCAATGCCTAACATAAAATACCATGGAAATTAGGATGATTAATATGCCTTATTTTCTGCTTAATAGCTCCCCTAAAAAACTAGACATATGAAATGAGAAGAGTCTTTCACAGTCTGCTTTGAAATTCACTCAAAATTAGCTCTTTTATGGCAAAAACACCTCTCTGGGATTGTGTCTGAGAGTGATTTTGCAGTGATCAGTGTTAGTACTCAAAATAGCATGATATACTGAGAGTCCAGTGAGCCTACTCAGCTTCTTGGATCAATCAAAATTTAGCTTTAATTTGTAAAAAAAGAAAACAAGCATGGAGATTTTCTGAGTTTGTGATCTAAGACATCAATTCTACTAAACATACTTAGGTGTGTGTGTGTGTGTGTGTGTGTGTGTGTGTGTGTAAAGTCAAAGGAATAGTTAAGAAAGTTGGTTCATCTGAGTTTCCCTGTCAGAATTAACTTTAATTTTTATAAATTTTCAGTGATGTATTTTAAGATATTTTGTTTTAGCTTAAAATAAACATACACTGTGTATCATTAAAACACACTAGGTGTGGGGGCGGCTGGAGAGATTGCTTAGTGGTTAAGGCACTTGCCTGCAAAGCCAAAGGACCTAAGTTCAGTTCCCCAGTACCCACGTAAAGCCAGATGCACAAGGTGGCACATGCATCTGGAGTTTGTTTGCAGTGGTTAGCGGCCCTGGCACACCCATTCTCTGTCTATCTCATTCTCCTTCTCCCTAATAACAAAAATAACACTGGGGAATAGAGGTGCACATTACTATAGTTCTTCACTTATTCCCTATACTCACAATATCATCTCTTGTATAGCATATCATTCCAAAACCTCATAGTGAGCAGGAAGCATTAACAGGATCGTTGCAACCTTAAAATCATTCCCTCAATCTATAAATATGAATACTTTTCTTACTACAGATAGGATCTTTTGTAACTACAAAAATGTTGGGAGAAGGCACATATATCAATATAACCTTTATGTTCACCCCTTTTCTTTCAGGGTATTTAAAAACTGAGTGCAGGCATTGCATGTGCCCTAACACTCATGCTATTATCTCAGTCACATTGTCAGAGATTAGTTCCATGTTAGCATTATGCTTTGAATAATTGAATTGACCCTGTTAACATTATAATGCACAATTATGCTTCACTAAAAAATGACAGGAAATCTCATAATCAAAAAAAATACTGAATTTGATTAAAATTTTTTGAAAGCACCAGACAAAATTCTGCACTTATAAACTAACAAAATTACCACAGGACACAAACTTACCAGATTAGGAAGATAATAAGTAAAATTACAAAATGGAAACTGATATGTAAAAACATATTTGCACCATATTTTGGAAATCTGAATTGGATTGACAAATATAGTATTTCTTTCACCCATAATAACTAGAAATAAGACATAGAATTCAGCCTGTATTGATGTGGGTATATTAATGTGGATAGCAACAAACTTGTGATAGCTTAAGGGCACTTGGATATATGACATAGAAAATTCCTAAGGCTCTACAATGTTTTTTACTAAAGAAGTTTATTATACGTGGAATCTAATTCAGAACAATACAATGAGCTGTGTGCTTTACAAATAGATTGTGTTTTGACTATTAAGAAAATGACTGGAACTTCCACACTTGTTCCTTTGATGGAATATGTGCTTTATTTTACATCAGTGAATACCTGCAGAGGATGCCTATGTTACATAATAAATGCATGTTTGACATCCTAATAACTGAGGCTCTGAGGGAGAACAGTCCTCATAAAGGTTGGACCATAGTTACAAGGTTACTCTCAGGTAGAATATGATTTGGTGCTACGTGGCATAAACATTAACAATAGAGCTCCAAAGAGTTTGAAGAGGGTTTTGAATATGCCCAGTCTAAAGAAATTATGAATATTTAAAATATGAGGTGTTATTTAATTCTCCTAATAGCATCTTCTGGAGAAAAAACAAATTTTAAGAAACCCAAATTTACAAAATTATTCTTCTGCCTTGCCATCTTTCTCAAACTTGATTTGGCATAGATTTTCTTTTTTTTCTCTTGAACAATATAGGATTTTTAGCTTTTCCTTTTATGTCTTTGATTTGTTTTGACTTAAGAACAAGTGAGATGTACACATTATAATTTATTTATTAAATTCCATTTTCATTATGGATATAGATACTTTACAAATTGTTAGGACTGTCCTTGCCAAATTGCTTTTGTACCTTTGTCAAACTAAGTTGCTTATGAACACATGAGCCTTTTGTGAGTTCTTTTAAATTACCTTGTTTTATATGTCTATGTTCGTGAAAATACAATATCCTGTATAATTTTGTAATCTCTGTATTTTTTTCTTGTTCTTTATAAGGATTTTTATACTTGTTTGCATGAAATTTGCAATATTTCAGAGAATACATCTTCAGTCTGTGTATCTTTGCTCTCCTTTGGAGGCTTTGGCTTCATTTACATTTTTACTAGTTCTTTTTAGTTACTCCACAGCTCAGGGATACTTTCTATTATCTTATTATGTTTATTTCTAAGTTTCCTTTTGGATATTTTTCTTTGCAGCGTTGTTTCCTTGGTAATCTTTCCTAACTACTATGGAAGGAGAAAGAAGAGTGAGGTCTAAGTGTCTTTGTTGGTGGTTGTTTTATCTTTATTTATTTGCAAGCAGGGTGAGAGAGAGAGAGAGAGAGAAGCAGAGAAGGGCTGGGCGTAGCAGGGCCTTGTGTTACTGCAATCAAACTCCAGATACATGCAACACTTCCTGGATCTGGCTTACATGGAGAATTGAATTCTGGCCATCAGGCTTTGCATGTAAGCACCTGTAACTGCTGAGATATCTCTCCAGCCTGATGATTAATCTGGATAAGAAATTCTTAGGAGATCATAAAGGACATCTCTGGGTGTGAGGGCTTTTTCAGATAAGACTAGGTTATTATTACTTTGACCAAACCAATGGTTTAATACATTTGTGGATTCAAATTTGAACCCACCATTGGAAGGTGGTGGTACTCCGGAATCTGGGCCAGGTTACAGGAAGCAGGCCACTTCCTGTTACTGTTCTTTTTCTGCTTCCTGTCCACTGGGATATAAGCTCTTCTGGCAAGTCCTCCTCACCAGGATGAACTGGCACTTCAGACACTGTGAGCATGCTTATCCTTCCACCCTGGAATTTTTTGGCACAATGAAGTCGCTAGGACAAAGATTACCAACACAGTGAGTTATTTTACTATTCACACAATTGATGAGAGTAGGTTAGTTTTACAAAAGACAAAACATTAGGTCATATTTCATATACATAGACCATTGAACATGTGGACCATATAATAACATTCATAATATATTTTGAAGCCAGGTAATATGGTTTTTAGATTTTACAACTGTGGTGGTTTGAATCAGATGTGTCCCATAAATTCTATGTGTTTTGAATGCTTGGTCCGCAACTGGTGGCAATTGGGGCGGTGGGGCCTTGTTGGAGGAGGTGTGTTTCTGGGGACCAGCTGTAGGGTGTTGTAAAGTTTGAATGCTGCATGTCCCCCATGGCAACAAATATTTTTATTATTATTATTATTATTATTATTATTATTATTATTGTTAAACTTCTTGCTTATGTCTCCAGCAACCTGCTGGAGGGCGAGTGTCACTGGAACCAGATCCGATTTCTAGCCCAAAGGTATACACAGAAGTGTGAGCTCTGGCAAGGACCCTGCTGGCTGCCTGGCAAGGACCCTGCGGGCTGCCTTTTTTTTTTTGATTGGTGGTGATTTTTCTCTGATAGAAGCCAGGATCTTCCGTCACTGATAGAACTTCCCCTGGATCTAGAAGCTTGAAATAAATCCCTTCCTCCCATAAAACTGTGTTTGGTTGGATGCCCATCCCAGCACTGTGGCACTGTCTAAAACAGGGAGTATAGTCAGCTTGCCCTTGCCAGAACATGGCTTGTTCTCCTGCTGTGGAAGAAGAAATGTCTAGCCTCTGCTCAAGCCATGCCGTTCCCTGCCATTATGAAGCTTCTTGAGACTGAAAGCCAAAATAAATCCTTTTGTCCTGTTAACTGCTTTTGGTAAGTACAATAACAACAAAATAGAAGATAACTTGTTACTTGAAATTACTGACATTGACATAAACACACATTTGCCTTCATTGAAACTGCTATTGTGAGGAAGAGTATCTCCCTGTCACTCCTGACTATACCTTCTGGATTTGTAGGAGGAACTGATTTGAATTTGCAGAAGGAACAATAACTGAGTTAATTTTCCAGGCTCTCCTGTTTTTATTAATGTTTTCTCTTCCTAGGAAGGGCATGTCATTGATCACAAAACTGAAGGACAGATTACTTCCAATATACAAAATTCTGTAAATAAAACCATGCTAAAATTTAAAAAAAACACAAAAAACAAAAAACAAAACTTGAGATGGAGAGAGTTTGATGGGTCATTTTAGACCACACACCAAAGCTAAAGAAAATCATTTTTGTCTCTGTACTAAATGTACTCTTTAGCCCCTTTGGGGGCAGAATATTGCTACTAGCTTGAAGAAAAGTAGCAATAAAATGGATATAAAATTTAAGCCTTTTTTTTCAATTAGCATACAAAATTATGGGTTTCATTATGTTATTTTCATATTGTACATCGTTGCATTTTGCTCATATACACCTCCATTCCACTATCTTTTTATATGAGTGTATATCATTTAGTTTTTAAAATCTACCTTTTGGTTATGAGCAAAAATCTGATATTTGCTATTCCGATTTTGGTTTATTTTGCTTAATGTTATGGTCTCTAGTTTTATCCATTTTCTTGCAAATGACCTGATTCCATTTCACTTGAGGGCTGAATAAAACTCCACTGTGCACATACAGGACATTTCCTTTACCCACACATCTTTGGATTGACATTTAAGCTCTTCCCATACCTTAGATATCAGGAGTAGTGATGAAATAATCATGGATGTGTATTTCTGTGTTGTGTTAAGATTCCTTCCAGAAATTCTATAGTTGGATCACAAGCTAATTTTTTTTAGGTTTTTGAATAATGCCAATACTGATTTCCATCATAGTTGGCACAGTACTTGAAACCCCCGTAAGCACTGCATGAGGCTATCTACTAGCTCCTTTACTTGTTACTGTGAAAAAAAAAAAATCTGACCAGAAGCAACTGAAGGAAGAAAAACATTTATTCTGGCTTATAGTTACAAGAGGACAAATTCTCTCTTGGCAGCAGGAGAAGGAAGCCCACAGTCAGGAAACAGAGAGGCTGAATAAGAAGTTGGGAAGAGCTCTAAAACCTGAGATGGCGCTTCATGATCCACATTGTCTAGTTAGGCTCCACTTCCTAAAGGTTTGACAATGTTTTCACTTTTAAACTATTTCACTTTTTAAACCACAAAAAGGGCTCCTCTGCTCCCACATCCTTATTGGCATTTGTTTTTCATGGTTGTGGTCATCCTGAATGGGTGAGATGGAATCAAATATAGTTTTAATTTGCATTTCCCTGATGATTGAGGCTGTTAGATGTTGTTTTCATGTGTTCATTGGCTTCATTTGACAACTGTCTGTTCAGTTGATGTATCCATTTATTGATTAGATGATGGATTTTTTTGTTGTTGTTGTTGATGTTTAACTTTTGTTGGTTCAGGATAGGATCTAGATATTAAACCTCTATCCAGTGTATCATTGGGAAATATTTTCCATTCTTAACACTTTCTCTTCAATCTGTTGACTGTTTTCTTTGGCTCATGTGTTTTAATTTAATGTGATTCTGTTTGTCATTCTTGCTATTTTTCCTGAGCTACTGGAGTGTTGTTTTAGGAAAATCCTTGCTTTTGCCAGTATCTTGAAGTGTTCTCACTATATCCTTCCAGCAGTTGTACTTCCAGGTTTTCCATTAAGGCCTTTGATCTATTTTGTGTTGATTTTTGTACAGGGTGAGAGGCGGGAATCATTCTTCTAGGTGTGTATATTGAGTTTTTCCAGCATCATTTGTTGAAGAAGTTCTGTTATTGCTAAGGAAACATTCTGGAAACTTTGTAAAACTTAAGTTTTCCTTGAAATGTCTTGATTTCTTTGTTATTGAAATAATATGGCAATTTGATTGGCAGGAATATCATTCCATGTTTTCTTGGTTTTAGAATTTTTGCTGAAAATCTGATGTTATTCTGTTCCGATACTTTTGTTTTTGTGAGTTGGTGCTTTCCTTTCCATTTTGATCCCGGTTTTATTTTATTTTATTTTATTTTATTATTTTATTTTATTTCTTGGTCTTGGCAAATGAACTATATTGTGTGACTGAGTAGTTCTTCAGTAGTCATGACTGTTTGAAGTTCTTGTTTTCCGAGACTTGTGATATGCAGCTACCATCTTCGTCGTGGGCAGAAGTCTCTGGAAAACAGCCATAGCCATCCCTGGACATGCTACTTCTGTTCCCTGATTGGGGAATACTGTCTGGGCAAAGTAGCCATTGCACTTCTGGGACAACACAGTCTCTTGGCCACCTCAACCCACAGAATTCATGCACTGTCTGTACAAAGTGAACTTCATGAAGACGCAGCTATGGTAATATGGAAAAGGTGTTGATTAGTGGAAACCACAGTAGCACAAGGCAGGGTCTACAAACCTAAGGCCAGGAAGCCTGAGCACTGCCACTCAGACTATAGGTCCCTTCTTCTACTAGGAGGGTGGGCATCCATAAACCTCCAGGGTCTTCACTATGGAAGGCCCAGCCTGAGGGAGTTCTAACCTGAAACTCATTGGAGGTTGAGTTGCATGTGGCCCAGGGGACAGGCTGTTTCAGGCAGAGAAACAATAACAGACATTTGAAGTTTATGGAGGACTTCCTTATTTGAAAGGCTTAATTTTACTGACCTGAGTGTAGTGCATTTACCCCAGCTCGTGGAAGCTGATACAAAATGCAGTCCTTTGGAAAAGAGGAAGAACATCATACCACTGAAGGGAATAAAATTAGGACCATTACCTATCATTTCCACACAGCCCATTTTCCTTTTGTTGTTATTCATTTTCTGTTTTTTCTTACTTTCTCATTTTTATTGGTTTACTGTGTTAATATTTGTTGTTTATATTTTTGTTGATCTTTTGACATTTGTTTTAATGTATTAGAGGTTTAGTCTAATTGCCTATTTTTATTAATATTACTCACAATTTTCTACATTAATTGTTAAGTTATTGGATTTAAACCTCATCTCACTAAATGGACTTTCATGACTGTGCCTCGTTTTCTACATTCACAAAAACTACAACTTCCTCCAACTTCTCATTGAAACTTCAACTTTCTCTTTCTCTTCACCACATAACTGACATAAATGTTGTTTCATACCCTTGGCTGTTAAAAAGAACAAGCAAAAAAATCTCTCAATCTTGCCTCTTCCAACCAGTACCCCAATGAAATATGGGGGTAATGCAAAGTGCGGATCTCCTATGGAAGTACAAAAAAATAGTAGGGATCAACATTGTGTCTCCCCACTAAAACCATATAGGAAACTTACTTCCTAGTAAAAGCCTACCCTTTAGGAGAATACAAATGAAACAAATCAAATTACCAAGACAGCTGGAAAATGGAAATAATTTAAACTGGTAGACACACCCATCCCTAGAGATTCAGAAAACATACCAAAGAAACACAAAGACAATGTATCAAGCCAACATGACATGTAAACAACCTCTCAACTCCCCTATAGTGGAAGTGAAAAACACCAACATAGCTGAAATGCCTGAGAATGAACTCAGAGTCCTACATTTAAAAACAACCAGATGGACATCTCAACTTGGCAGATGAAAGAACTAAAGATATATATTCAACAAGTCGGGCTTCAAAATGAATGAAACAGTTGGTAATTTTCAGGCAAAATCATGAATATGGAGGCAAATATTGGCAAGGAAATTGAAATACCACAAAGGGACAACCCAAAAATTGAGAAAATGAAAGGAATGGTCCACCAGATGAAAACCTCCTCAGTAAGCATCACCAGCAGGTAAGATAATGAAGGAGAATGAATGTCAGGGATGGAGAACATAGTTGAGATGTTCATATACTCACACGTAGATAAAGATATTTTTAAAAATGACCAACATTTCCAAGATATCTGGACTAGATTTACAAGAACATAACTCAAAATTCACGGAGTAGAAGAAGAAACTTAGACCATATTAAAAGAATAGATTGGTTATTTAATGAAACTAAAATTGAACAATTCCCAGATGTAGAGAAAGAAGAGGACATTCATCTGAATACAAGAAGCACTTGGAGCCTAAAATATATATTACCAACAAGATTCTTTCCTCCATACATCACTGCAAGTATATGAAATGTTCAAAGTATATAAACAATACTAAAAGCTAAATGGGAAAAATGCCAATTCACATACAAAGACAGAGATATGAGAAAAATCTCAGTCCTTTTTTCAGCAACCTGGAAAGTGAGAAAAGCAAATAATGATTCCAAGTCTATTGCTGGACTGCTCATCCCATATCCTATAAGTTAATCCAATAGTTCCTCCTTATCACACATACGCTTTCTATCTGTTTTTTTTTCCTTTAGAGAACTCTAAATAATACAAGAATAGTTGGAGGCTTCAATACTGCACTGTCATATTTATATAGGTATTCTAAACTTATGAAAAACATCAAAGAAACTTTAGTGGTGCATATATCTTAAGTGTATAGATCAACTGGATTTAACAGACATAAACAGAGTATTCCACCCAAAGGATAGAGGATATATATTCTTTGGAGTGGCAATGAAACATTATTCAAAATTGATCACATAGTACTCACAAAACAAGCCTTCACAGCATGCTTCCTGTTAGAACACAACAGAGAAAAAAGCAATCAACAGCAAGAGAGAATATATAAACCACTAATTATTGGAGACTGAACAACACCTTTCAATAAGTAGTAGACCTTGGAGGAAATCAGGGGAGAAGTTTTACAAATCACAGAGAAACAAGAGAATGAAAATACAACCTACTAGATCCTCTGGGACATGGTTAAAACACTTCTAAGGGGAAAGCCTAGAGCTCTAAGTTCTCAGAATAAAATTCAGAGAGACCTCAGATAAACTAATAATGAAAGTCAGGGCTTTAGGCACACAAGAAGCCTATCCCAAATCCAATAAATGGGAAGAAATGATAAATGTTAGCACATAAAATAATGACTAATATACAGAAAAATTAAATTAATAGCCCTTTGAGAAAGTTAACAAGATTGATAATCTTTAGCAAAACTAACAAAACAAAAGTGAGAAAACACACCAAAATTAGAGATGAAAGGGAAGTTTTTACATCATAGTCCAGTAAAATCCAGATTGTTATTAGATAATAATATCAAAAATTGTATTTCTAAAAGGTGGGAATTTTGGAAGAAAGTAATGACTTTTTAAAATACTATAACCTTACAAAACTAAAGCTGGAAATTATAAATAAAGAGTTTGATTACTAGCAATGAAACTGGAGAAGTAATTAAGTCTCCCCACAAAACAAAATCACAATAGAACATAGATTCACTGCTGAATTCTACAAAATTTCAATGAAGAAAACAACACTTCTCAATTTATTACAAAAAATAGAAAGGGAATGAACACTACCAAATTTATTCTACATAGCCAGTTTTATCTCGATACAAAAAGAAGATAAAGGCACAATAAAAAATAAAACAACTCAACTTTCCTGATTAACACAGACACAAAAATTTTGAACCAAAGGCTTGCAAGGCAAATTCAAGAACACATTAAGAAGATTATCATGACCAAGAATGTTTCATCTTTGGTCCTTGGGGATGAAAGGTTGGTTCAATATATGGCTGGTTCCATGAATGTAATACACCACATAAATAAATTGGAGAATAGAAGTCATATAATCACTTTATAGATGCAAGAAAGTAATTTAATAAAGTTGAACATGACATTTACTCATCATAAAAGCCAAGAATAGTTGGAACATACTTCAAAATAATAAAGGACATCTATCATAAACTTATAGCTGACATTATACTAAACAAGCAAAAAAAAGAGCATTTCATCTAAAATTGAGAACATATCAAGCTTGCCAGTTCTTTTTATTCTTCTCAATATATTGCTCAATGTAATAACTAGAACAATAAGACAAGACAAAGGCATAAAATGTAGTAGGATAGAAAAAGGAAGAAGTCAAACTGTACCTTTTTGCAGACAGTATTATTAGATACTTTAAAGATATGAAAAGTCCTAGGTATAATAAACACTTTCAGTAAAATTGCATTATATAAAATAAACACACAAAAGCAGTAGCTTTTTATATACAAATAACTTGGGGAGAAAGAAATTAAGAAAAATATCACATTCACAGTAACTCTGAAATCAAATACCTATAAATAAACCTAATCAAAGAAATAAAAGACCTTTTTAACTTTAAGAAATTGAGGAAATAAACCAAAGATACTAGGTGATGGAAATAACATATATGTTCCTAGATTGACAGAATTAATATGAAAAATGCTGTATTATCAAAAGTAATCTATAGAGTCCATGTGATTCCTGAAAATATTCCAATGATGTTCCTCATAGACTAGAAAAACACCAATGCAAAACACCACAAAAGTCCATCAATTGTCAAAGCAGTCATATGGAGATACTGCAGAATATACCTACACACAATATCTAACCTCAAATAGAATGGCTAAGATAGAGTTAAAAGGCTACCATACAGTTCAAAGAGACCTTACTAGAGGCAGAGGCAGAATGCTAATATAGATACAGAGTCCCTCCAAATGGTTAGATGAGCTATTAAGCCACATAGTTGGAGGACTACTCCAGGCACTTAGAACTAAGCTGCAGGGTCTCTGCAAACATGGGGGAGGGGCATAGGACCATGGCAGTGAGGTAGAGAACTGAGTCCAGACATATGGTTGGTCAGACACATGGAGAAGCAGCTGGATCAACAGATGGATACCGTTCTAGTGGGCCATGTCAACAGTGAGGAGATGGTTGAGCTGGAGACACTCAGCAGTTCCCTGCCTGTTTGTTCCTTGACACACGTTAGGTGGTCAGATGTCAAGTGTGGGGGACAATTGCCATCACCGAGTCCACAGTGTTCTCCTACTTGTGGGGTCCAGGTGAGGGTATTATACCCTTTATCAATCCGGTGTTGTTATATTTTGAATATGAACTGTCCCCCATAGGCTCATTGTATTTGAGCACTGGGTCCTCAGCTGGTGGTACTGTTTAGGAAGGCAGTGGAACCTTTATCAGAGTGAGTCTTACTGGAGGAAGTGTGTCACTGCATGTAGGCCTTGAGGTTTTAAAGACTGACCCCATTTCCTGTTCTATTTCTCTGCTTCTTCACTGGGGCTAGAATGTGACCAGATGTGGATATGTACCACCCAACAAACACTGATGGAATGTCTCCCCTTCAAAACTGTATGACAGAACACGCCCTCCTCCAATTGCTTCAGGTCTGGTTATTTGTTCACAGCAATGGGAAAGTAACAAAATAGATGTGTTAAAAAATCTGTGATTTTTGATGTCATTTTTAAAGATGATTTTAATATGCCCATGTGATCCCAGTGTGCTTTGACAAGTTTATAGGTGTAGCTTTAAACATGTAGCAATGCATTATCATGTCAGCGGTTCTAGACAGGTGGTGGTGTCTACATGCACTAATAGGACACAGAGTCATTCTATGTGATGAGGCAGGTTTTTGAGTCCAGGGAGGGTTAAGTTCCATAAAAATGCAAGATATCCCAAGCATATGGACCCAAACATTTGGATTATTTTCCTTGTTGACAAAAAACTGGAAACATGGACTCTGAGAAGTGTAAATTATGAATTATGAGGTAGAGTTAGGATACAGGGGGAAGACTAGCTGATTCAAGCCAGAAGGATATTCTCCCCTTTGTCCTGCTGGAAAGGAGGGGAGATGGAGAGAATTTCCTTGACAGAGAAATCTCTGAGGAAAGAGACTCTGAAGAAGGGGACATATATACACCCACCCACCTCCACACACAGAAGGCAAAACATGAGAGCCCAAGCCAAAAGATCCCCTTCACCTTCATCCTCACATAGGGGGTCAGAAAAGACTATGAGGAAGTTAAAGACTTAGCATTTAAAGGGAGGTCCCACATATAGTAAAACAAAAAGCATCCAGGAACAAAATAAATGTAGAAAGCCAGCAGGAAAATACCCTGGCCAAAAGAACTCCTCCCAGCCTGAGAGGGAAGGGGAGAGCTTATCAACAGGGATCAAAGCTCTGGAGAGGAAGGAAGAACACAAAGAGAGTTTCATCCATGACTAGGCTCCTTTATGTGGGTCAGACATCCAATTAGAAAGATCTCTATATCAGACTCAGATATGTAAGAGAGAGACCTGATTGGCTGGTGTATTCAAGGCTGACACAGGAGGGGACAGCCCATCCAGGTGTGCTAAGCTGGGAAAGAAGAGGCAAGCTGCTGCTGGGGAGTGTTGCTTGTAGCCATTGTGCATGAGACTGGGTCAGATGTGGGTTCTAGTCCTGCCAGGACAGGCAAGATGACATCTCCTTTGCCTCTGACCCTGGCTGACTATAAAAAACTATCTTGCTCCTCTTCCACCTTCATTCCTTGCCTCTGAGAAGAACCTCGAACTGCTGTTAGGGAAATGAAATGATAACTCTTCTTAGCTTCTTTTATGGGGTAGCAGGGTGTAGAAGTGAGGGCTCTTTAGGAGGGTTTTTATCTAAAGACCCAAAGTGGAGAAATTATTTACTAAACAATTTGATAGCTAATCACCACCTGTATGTAGATCTTTTACTTTGTTAGTTCTTTTGAACTTGGGATAACATTAAAAAAAATAGTTAAGAAAAACATACCAGTTATCACAAAGACAGAAGAAGAGGACAGTGTCTTTTTGTAAGGAGGCATAAGTCAATGTAAGAGTTTATTATTTAAGCATTTGACTCAGAAAAGTGAATATCTGCATGTAGTATTAAACAGTGATGCCTGTAAGCCTGGCTTTTTGGTTACATTGAAATATTCTATGGTTATTATCTCTTGCTGGGTGTTTAAAACCAGGTAGGCAACCCTACAATTAATTATCTATTGCATTTTTGAAGATCAGTAGTGGCTCTGCAGGAGTGATTTTTAGGGACCTGTGAGGAGCTCTAAGGCTGTACTGACCACGTAACATTCGGTGGAATAATCAGTCCTCTGAGGTGACTCTTCTCTGGGACCCCGTGTCTCTCCCTGACTAAAAAGACAGGTGACTTACCTGAGTGGTGGGACATACTAGGGGTGTTCTGTTGTTTCTGATGGTTTTTTGGGGGGGAGGGGGAGGTTTATGCTGCAGAATTTTGGATCTTTGGAGGGATTTAACTTCATAAAGATGCAGGAGATCCCAGGCCCATGAATCTTAACTTTTGGATTTTTATCTGACTTAGCAAAAACTTGGGAACACAGACTCCAAGAAAGGGACATTTTTCACTATGAGCTTTATTTCAAGGAGAATTGGGATCCAGAGTAAAGGCTAGCTGAGAAGCGTGGCTGGAAAGGGAGAAGGGAGAGGGAAAGACTCTTCTTTACAGGAAAATCTCTGGTGAATAAAGCCCTGTGGAGAAGGCACGTGGCACTCACGTGAAAGGCAAAGCATGAGAGGCCAAGCCAAGAGATCACCATCACATAAGAGATCCGAGAAAGGTCATTCATGTAGTAGAGCAAGAGGGCATCCAAGAACAAAATCCATGCAGAAAGCACACAAGAAAATCCCTGGGCAAATAAGAAATCCTTCCCATTCCCAGCCTGGCTTACACACTTATGTTCGGATATAACTAGAGAATGGAGGGGACCAAGAAGAGATAATCCTAGGTGGCTAGACAAGAGTCCTGGCAGAACAAGGCATAGGTGGAAAACAAGCAGAAAAACACCTACCGGAGCAGAAAAGAACGTCAACCTCCCTCCACTGCTCTTCCCAGCCTGGCTTACTAAAGCCTGGACCAGAAAAGTCAGGCACTAGGACAACGTGGGGACCAAGAGAATTCACACATATACCAGGTCCATTTATGTATTAAACATACAATTAATAGGGGCCTCATCATCAGATGACGGGGTGTAAGGGAGAGACTTATTGGTTGGGGGACTCCAGAGAAAGACTCAGGAAGAGCCAGCCCTCCTAAGTGTGCTAAGCTGAGGAAGAAGGAGGAAGCTGCTGCTGTGGAGCGTGTCTTGTCGCCGTCTTGGATGACGCTGAGTCAGACGCAGGCTCTACTCCTGCCTGGGCTGCTAAGATGGCATCTCTTTGGGTCTCTGTCCCTCGCTGACAATCGATAAAAGCTATCTGGCTTTTGTTCCTCTTTCACTGTTGTTGCATTTGTACTCAAAATGAGGACAAATCCTGTTAAAAAAAAATGGAGTCACTCAGGACAAGGCATCGCCCGAAAGACACTATGTTTTGCACGATATAGAGTACCTTAGAGCAGGGCACCGCCTGACCTTGACAGTGAGACACCACACCAAATCGCAATCACTTTTCTAGATTCTGCCTCATTTTAGTGTATTTTATTTTAACCTTCATCAGAAATCATCTCTGAACATCATTGAAATTCCGATTAGTGATATCTATATGTGATGACTGAGAATCAGAGACTAAAGGACTTCTAAAAACAGCGCAAGGAGATAACAATCACAGTAATTAGCCCTTGTCAACTGCCATTTGTTATGCTTAATCTAAGAACTTGTACAGCAATCATCTTATTGCATCTGACTGCCATCTTAGGAGTCAGAGTCTATTATTGCCCTTGTTTAAAACAACAAATAAAATCGAGTTTACAGAGGTTAACAAACTTCTATAATTGTTTCCTGCACTTAACAAATAGGGAAGCAACAAACCTCAGTTCCATTACCAAACTAAAGTCTGTTAATATCTCCACTTCTTTGCAAATTATCACATAAATTCAGGCTTTGGGTTTGAGTACTTTTTTGTTGTTTTTGAAATGCCCTTTTGTCATTGCAAACAAACAAACAAACAAAAATTACAGCATGCCATACATGCCATACATCAGGTACCTGATCAATGTGAAAGAACCATGTGTTTAGATGATGAATTGCTTTTTCTTAACTTATAATGTGAGATAAATGCTTCGCATCATTGTGCAGTCTCATCAGAAGGCATTTTGAGAAACAAAGGTTTGTAATTTCATTGAGTAGTCTATTAAAGCTACAACATACTATGTTTCTAAATATCTGATGATTTTGATGCATTGGAAAGATCAAATTAATCTTAATGAACATTATTTTTTCCTGAGTGGAATGTATGAGTACTTTTCACTATGTAATTAACCATATTATTAACATGACATTTTCGGGAAATGTATTCATTCATTGGACCTACGGTGATCTACCATTGTCAGTGGGTATCAAGTGGAGAACTGGTAAGTCATTCTACAGCCGTGTCATACTCCCACACATAGCACTTCAAGTGAACATAGAGTTCTATTATGCTTGGTGAATGGCTACCTTCAATATTGCTAATTTGGATAATGAGAGCTTTTCCTTACTTAAATGTATAGTGCCTTGTCACTACTGGTTGACATTTATCCTCTTGTTCTCTCTAGTTGAATATCTACTTATAAAAATCAATCAAAATCAAGAAAAGTGTGACCACATGATACTTGAAAAATGTTAAATACTTCTATCCAGAAAATGTACTTTCTTTAGTAGACATTTCAATAATTTCCTCTACCTTGCCCCTAAATAATTGTTCATGTATTTCCTGCATGCATAGGTATTTATGTTTCCTAGGCATTTGTTTTGTTTTGTCAGTTTGACATTTTAGCATTTTTATTTTTATTTATTTATTTGAGAGAGAGTGAGAGAATGAATGGATGAGCAAACCAGGACCTCCAGCTGCTGCAGATGAACTCCAGATACATGGACCACCTTTGGCATTTGGCTTATGTGGGTCCTGGGGAATCAAACCTTGGTCCTTGGGCTTTGCAGGTGAACATCTTAACCACTAAGCCATCTCTCCAGGTCAACTTTTTTTTTTTAACCTTAAGAATTATTTTCTTTATAAGAAATGGTATTAAACAGGGGTAACTGAAAACTCACCATGATAAGAAGTAACAGTGGAGTGTTCAGCACTAAAGGAGACATTTCCATCACACCCACCAAGACTCAGAGAGCATTGAAGAAGACATGGCAGAAAGAATGTAAGAGCCAAAGGAAAGGGAGGAGTGCTTACAATTTTGTCTTCCAGATGCAAGGTCCTTTGATGTGTCTCTCACAGTGGTTGACACTACCTGCATAGTAGGAGGAAAAAATGATGACATCAAAATAGAAGAGAGTCTATTAGGAAAGAAGAAGGAATTCAGTAGAGGGGATATTTGGGAGGGGTAAATAGGAAGTGGAGGAGGGGATTATGTATAGGGTCTAATGTCTGTATTTATGGACGTTGTCAATTAAGAGTTACGAAAAATAAATGATATTTGATATGTATTATTCTATGGTTTATATAATATTGGAGGTTCTAAAATACATGAACACAAAACAGTCTGATGTAAGCTCATTCTTTAAATATGTTTACCTTTCTTGAAATAACTTCCAGAATTTGTGAAGCTTGGGTTACAAAGTGGGAACGAAGAGTGCCTCACTTTTCTGGTCAAGTTAAATGGCCTCCCACCTTTCTTGAACTCCCTTCGTCACGACAGCTTCTGTTCTCAGGAACATATCATTGTGAACATTCTCTGGTTGCAATTTTGCCTCCCAGGTCAGTTTGTCCATGGTAGCTCAGTAGGAAGAAATACAACCCTTTAACTCAATACTAACTACACTACATTCTCAATCTCCACAACAGGCAATCAGAAAATAATTTTTGCGTGTTTTCTACATGTCAAACTCTGGTTCGTGACAGATATTATACATTGGTGAAGAGAGCAACAGTCTCCATCTCCAGGTGCTAAAGAAATTAGGTAATTGCCTGAAAAGCCTAAGGACTCAGGTTCATTTCCCCAGTACCCACACAAGTCAGATGAAGAAAGGTGAACGTGTCTGGAGTTCATTGGCAGTGGTTGGAGGCCCTGGTATGCCCTTCCTCTCCTCCCACCCTCTTTCTCTTTCTGCACCCCCAAATAAATAAATAAAATATTTAAAAAATGTTTGCAAATTATACTAGAAATCATGCTACATAATGTGTGCTATTAAGAAAACATTTCCTTATTTAGTTTGAATGGAAAACATCCCCATATTTTCATGTGTTTGAACATGGTTCCCTTATGGTAGCACTGTTTGGGAAGGTTGTGAAACCTTTAGGAGTCAGGGCCTCCTTGAAAAAAGTGTGTCCATGGGGGCAAGCCTCAAGCTTTTACAATGCAGCAGTCCTACTTCCTGTTCATCTACTTTCTGACTGCAATGTGACCAGTTCTGCTTCATGCTTCTCCTGCACTCCTTCCTCACAGTGTAACTTCCCACTGAAAATGAAAACAAAATAAACCTATTAAAATATTTTTTTAAAAAGGGTTGGAAAGATGGCTGGGTGGTTAAGACACTTGCCTGTGCAGCCTGAAGATCTAGGTTCAACTCCTCAGAATCCACATGAGCCAGATGCACATGGGGGTGCATGTGTCTGGAGTTTTCTGTGGCTGGAGGCCCTGTCTTCTTGCACATTCCCTCTGTCTCTGTCTCATAAAAATAAAATATTTTAAAAATAAGATAAACCTATGTCTTCATTTAGTTGTATCCGCCCCCCCCTCCATATATATGACCTCAATTTCCCTTTCACTGAAATTTTCTCACAGTCATGGGAATCACCATTTTAGTATATAATTCTGGACCTACAAATTGCTTTCTCAAAAACACTGCAGTTCATTATTTGCTTACAGAGTTCAAGAGCACACGATATGGAGTCAGATTGCCCGAGATCAAATTACAGTTCAATAGGGTTAATTATTTAAGTTGTGTGCCAGGCCTTCCTTATCCACAAAATGGAGTGGACCTTGATGCAGGGCTGGTATTTTAGTCCTTTTTTCTGCTGTTGTAAAAGTCCTTCAGATCAGGTACTGGCACATTTGTGTCTGGTAACACTGCTGTCTGCTTCAGTGAGGAAGCCTTTACTACTTAGTGGGGAGGACAACAGCTCCCTTCAATCTCATCTACAAGAGTAAGAATCCAATTCATGAGACCAGAACCCTCAACATTTAATGCCTTATCAGGTTCCTATTTCTTAATCTATCACAATGGGAGTTAGGATATGACATATAAGTACTAGGACAATGCACATATTCAGCCTTTAGCAACCAGTCAGAAGATTTTTATAAGGACTAAATGAAACAGTGCATGTTAAATAAAAACTCATTTTTTTCAAGTAACCACAGCTAATAGGATTTTACAAACAAACAAGCAAGAGAACTTCAGTTCAATTTTCTGCGTTTATGTACTAAAAAGCCTGACATGGATATGCAGACCTGTAACACTTGCCCTCAGTGGGGAGGAGACAGAAGAATCCCTGAAGTTTGCTGCTCAGCCAGATGTACAAAGAAAATCAGCTCCAGGTTCAGTGAGACTCCATTTCAAGGGGACATGTGGATGTGGAATAAAGGACAATGCCTGAAATCTACTGTGGATGAGCACTCAGGGAGCACACATATCTGAATACATATGTGCACACATACACACACCACACCTCTCCACACATACACATGCCACACCACTTCACACACACATATACATACCCCTGAATACACACACCACACCCCTCCATACACACACACATAAAGATATTATTTAAGAAAAAAAAGAGTTTGAAAAAAAGCACCCTATATGGTGGATAGAGCTAGTCCTTGAAGCCCTAGGTTATTAACTAAAAGAAATTCCAGTGCCATGAATGAGACACCTCCCTAAGGGTTGTTGGTCAGGGAGGCTATTGCATTTGCTGTTGGTTGCTCACCAGAACCAGATGTTAAGTCCCTTTTGTTTTTATTATTACTTATGTATATCGTGTGTATACAGCCATGATGATACCATTGTTAGCCTTCTCCCTGTCCTCCCCCCATGGGCATTGTGGGTCTTGCATTGTGGGGTAGCCATCAGTTATGGGGGAGAGACAATGTCTCTGTGAATAATGACCCAATTTATGGCTCTAACAATCTTTCCACCCCCCCCCCTTCCACGAAGAGGGTTCATTTAGGTCTGTTTCAGTGACGAGGTCATAGGAGTCTCTGTGTTTCTGGATCTCTGGTTTGGAAAGGATTGAGTATTCTCTGTGTCTATCTCCTTCAACCTTGTGCTGGTACCAGGTTCACTGAGAAATCAGCAATCTTGCTCATTTCCCCTCTAACTCTATGGCTTTAGCTGGTGCCCTGGTGAGGTGCTATGGGCTGATTCTCTCCTCAGATTCTGTGTCCATCTGAAAAAGAGAAGCAAATTATCCATTGGAGAGTGAGGTCAGTGCAAGATACATGGGTAACCATTATTATTTTAAGAGAATTTAATAGGTGCAGGGCCTCTTGTATCCCACTATTGGTGGGACCTTGATATTGGAAAGTGGTCTCATTTTTGAATTTGGTTCTGACTTGTTTCCCCATTCCAAGTATGGGTTCCATTCCATTGAGGGGATCCATTAACCAAATCAAGAGCAGTTGGTAACCCACCATGGCTGTGTGCCACTATTGCACTTGTGTGAGCATCACGTCAGGTTGATTGCTGGTGAGTAGGTTAGACCACGAAGTGCTTAGACAGATTCATGATTTTCTCGCAGTCACTCATGTAACACCTTCTGGCACTAGACAAGCTAACTATTTGGAGACTGACTCTCTTCCAGATTCCATCCAGGTCACTACATGTTCTGTTCCAACACCTCAGCTAGAGAGAAGGCTTAGCAGTGAAGATGCTTGCCTGTGCCAGTTTTTTCTCTCTCTCTCTCTCTTGCTCTCACTCTCTCTCATAAAAAAGGCCATTCTGTTGGGCTTGCCTCAAAACAACAAAAAACATATTGCTGAAACTGAGCTGAAAATGTCCTCCTTTCTGTCTAGATTTCTTAGTTTGAGAAACTATTATGCTGGCTCTTGCAGGAGAAAAGTCTTTAAGTTGTACTGAGCTATGGACCTCTGTACTCCACCTCTAACCTGCCAGGCAAGATGTGTCTACTAGGGAGGATAACAAACTATTTTCTGATTGGGTTTGAGGCCTTATAGAGATGACATGATTCATGTGTGTGTAAACCTGGGCAAAGGCCCATGGCTGGAGAGGTTGTAGACCCTTAGAGAGAACTTACACTGTTGTTATGCTAAAAAAGTAGATCATCATACTATCTCACAAATATTTATGTTTATACTCATAGATTTGTACTGCTGTCACAGAAGTTCCCTTTTTAATTGTTGTTGTTGTGGATCGAAGTTAAGGTAGAGACGCATAGCTGGTGAAAGTGATGAGAATAAAGAGACTATTGTGTACTCAGCCTGAAATGTGACGTCTGTATAACCCTTTTCAGGGCTCCGGGAACATCAATGAAAAGGGGTTGGAAAGAATGTAAGAGCTGGAGAATGGGGATTACTGTGTGGAATGCTGTCTGTTGGATAATGCATAGACGTGACATTCATAAACTCACAGTGTGGCTTCCTGCACAAGACTGAGCTTGTCAACCTTCCATCATGAGTGGGGAGAGGATCACATGAGATCCCATCACTTCCCAAGTAGCTATTGACAGTTATGGTAAATAGGAAAGGAAGAATCATATTCTTTAGTGGTATAGCAGCTGCCAAGTTGACCATGTTACAGTAAATAACCCCCAACCCATGTTGTTGCAAAAAACTCTAATTTAACTTACTAGTTCACAAAAAAGGACATAAAATTAGGACAGGTGTTAGTTGCAAAGAAGCAGGGACTTATTGAAAGTGGGCGAGGGATAAGAAAGAATGATGGGGGATGACCATGATCTAAATTCATTATAACTGGGTGTGGTTGGTGCGTGCCTTTAATCTCAGGACCAGGGAGGCTGAGGTAGGAGGAGAGCTGTGAGTTTGAGGCCAGCCTGAGATTACATAGTGAATTCCAGGTCAGCCTGGGCTAATGTGAGACCCTATCGCAAAAATCCCCTCCAAAAATTCATTATATATAGGTGTATGAAATTGTCTAAAATAAAATTAGAATAGTAATGTGGACTTAAAGAATCATTTTAGAAGGTGAATATGATTACTGTTTTAGTTAAAATAAAACATATCTGTTTGTAGCATGTAAATCAGATTCGTGGCAGACTGGAATCCACATTACAGAGTCCATTCTGAAGATGTGAGCAGAAGGTACAGAAATATAGTTAGTGGAACCTTAGGGCAAACACAGAATTGAGGAGGGAGCAGAGATCAGAAAGGCAGAAAAGCTAGAAGAAGCCTTTAGGGAATCAATTAGAGCAACTTTGTAACAAAAGGCATATCAAAAAGCCAGGTGTGATGGCACACACCTTTAATCCCAGCACTTGGGAGGCAGAGGTATGAGGATCGCTGTGAGTTCAAGGCCAGCCTGAGACTGCAGAGTGAGTTCCAGTTCAGTCTAGGGTGGAGTAAGAGCCTACCTCGGGGAAAAAAAAAAATAAATAAATAAATAAAAAGAAAAGAAACAAAAGGCATGTAAAAGATGACAAAGCATTAGATCCAGGTTAATTTCTACAGTTCTGCATGAAGACAAGGAGTTCAGACTTTAGCAGGGAAAACTCAGAAATAATATGGCAAGATAATTGCTGTTTTCATCCAAGTTCAGCTAACCAGAGCCAGAGTGTAGTGCATTGATAGGTAGCATTCTTAGTGCCTAACAGAATGCCTGCCATTGAGGAAGGCAGCGACTGTGTGTTCTGTTGACTGCTGAATAGATTGTGTTAAACTTGAAGTGATTGTAACTCTGAGGAGGTAGATTAGTGGGAAGCTTTGAAACCCCTGTTGAAGTGAAAATATAGATTCTGGAGTCATTAAAATCAAAGTAGTTAAAAATACGAACATGAACAGAATTGAAGAGATAAACCTATTTATAGAGGCTCGAAGGCTTGCATTGCAGAAGCACACGAATACAAGTTTTAATGGATGGGCAACAGTAGTATATATAACAATTTTTGGAATCTTTCCTTAGACTTAACTCTTCCATTATCATTTTACAATCTCAGTCTCTCTCTCTCTTTCTCTCTCTGTTTCTCTCTCTCTCCTGCCATTATTTCTCCTCATCTCTGAAGTTTTAACATATATTTCAAAGGACATAGCTACATAATCACAAAACCATCATCACATCAAGATTGACTTTGATACAAATTCAATCAAGAAATCACTAGTTGCTCCAATAGTATCATTTATAGCCAGACACTTGAGTCCATTCTGTCATAGTTGGACATTTTTTAACTCTGTCTACTGAGGAGGCTGAGGCAAAAGATTATTTGAGCAGATGTATGAAGTCAATAGGGGAACATAGTGAAACTCTCATCTAAAACATGAAATATTCTCTAGGGGACTCCCCTCCATTTATTTGTCATATGCTTAGCATTATTTGATTAAAAAAAAATCTTCATTATGCTCCCACTTTAATGATGTTGGCATTTTAGAAGGTTATAGGCCAATCATGTTGTAGAAAGCTTGTATAGCCTCAATTTGGGATTTGGTGTTTTCCTCAAAGATAGATTGCATTATCCAGGTATCTTGGGAAATAGCCACTGTAGAAAAATCTATATTTTTCTTGCAGCCCCATTCATCCAATGCACAATTAGCCTTCTTAATGTGAGTAGGGTCTGCATTATGCATCAGGCTTGCTGGCCAGCATGATGCAGAATAGATGGAAATGGTCTGCAAGCAAGCAGAACAGTCTTGGTAAAAACCAGCAGCTCATTTCTTCATTAAGTAGCATTCCACTTACTAGAAGTTTTGGCCTTGATTTCCTACTTTTCCTGAACAGTTGATGCTATCTGTTTTTGCCAGGTTTAATTGTGTTTTTGGAGATGCCATTTTCTTGAGTGCTAAAAAGCCTCTGCCATTTTCTGTTTTTCACATCTATAAAAACTATCTTTATGCATTTTTTATTGTCTTTATGTTTACTGTTCACCAATATGTATTGAGTTCTGGATCTGAACTAGAAATTCATTTCTTTTTTTATAAATATATATATTTTATTTATATCATTCTGATTTTACATTCACAGTATTGGTTCCATTGTCCTCCTCCCCGTCCTCCCACTTTCAAAGGGACCCTCATCAATGGGGAATGTGGGTCATGCATTGTGAGTTTACTCAAGAGTTTGGGTGGGTAGGCCCCAGTCTCTGTGCATAATGCCCCAACTTGTGACTCTAACAATCTTTCCTCCCCCTCTTCCGCGAGTTTCCTTGAGCCACTTTGGGGTCATTTTAGTTCTGCTTCATTGATAAGGTTTTGGGAGCCTTCTATGCCTTTGTTCTCATAGGTATTTGTATTTTGCAATTATACACTATCACTCCCATGTGGATAGCAGATACTGTCCTATTCTTCCTGACTTTCATAATCAATCCCTTATTTTATTTAATACTATTTAGACTTGATATCATGATGTCAAGCTCAGGAGTGGGATTAATTTCCTCAGTGTTCTACTCCACTTGTAATGTGTATCAGTTTTAGTCATCTACAAGACTCGAGCTCTATTATGAGTGGCATTGACACAATTATGACTCTTCATATGCATAGCAGTTACCTACACGTAGCTGGGACAAATACCTGACAAAAAGCATCTGATGAGAGGGAAGGTTTTACCTTGGTTTACAGTCTCAAGGGGAAGCTTCATGATGGCAAGGGTACATATGACATGACCAGAGGCTGCACATGCCTTCTGCCATAAATGGTGGAAAACAGCAGTAAGAGAGTGAACTGAACTCTGGCAAGGGGGATCTGGCTATAACACCCCCAAAACCACCCCCAACAACAAACCTCCCATCAGGGACTTAGTTTCCTCACACTGCCTTGGGTTATGCAGCTTTTGACTCAATAGTGGTGGGTTGTGTTACACTGCTCAATTTCTCTGTTTTCACAGCAGTCAGATTAATCCCATGTCCCATAGTCTCAAGAACCATGTTGACATTTTTTTTTTCATATTTTGCTTAACATTCCTTCCCAATTCAAGCAGTTCAGAGGCAGTATACTTCCTAATATGGTTTCCTGTATTAAAGGCTCCATCTGCATCCTAGATCATGGATTTTCCTTGTTTCTGTATCACATGGCAGACCTGAGTACTCCTCTGTTAGTTTTACTGTATATGTTTCTTTTCTCTCTCTCTTCACTCTCTATCTTATTCCAGGGGTTACAAGTTTTCAGATTCAGGAGGGACTATTTTATACAAATCTTATCTGTACTCTTTCCTTTTTAGAACCTCAGCTCTAAAAACCAGCAAGTCAGCAGCTCCTTCCATTCTTCTCATACCCAAATGACATGCCAAGTCAGAAGATTTTCATATGTCCCTTTTCCCCTTGTAGATACTCCCTTACCCAAGCAAGTTCTACTGGTCACCTATAGCCTCAATTGCCTCCCTTACTATGGGCATCCATGTCCATGCAACTGCCCAGTGGCATTCTAGCAATATTGTCCCATTTGAGATACTCTCAGGGACTGCAATGTCCAGCCCTTCAACCATTTCCAATATCCCCATAATCAAGTGGCAGATCCACTCATCAAATAGGCATGCCATTCCTTACCACATAGAAAATGTACGGATCACTTCCTTAGACATTCTACCTCCAGATGTTTCAGCTTTATGTGCTTGTCTTACTACCCATAGCAAGGATCTTGAAAACACCTTTGTAGAAAGAATATGTTCCACCACATACTACATGGGGAAGAACATTCATGTCAGGATTGATTTGCTAGGACCTGGTCTCTCCAAAACTCACCTTTGGATCTGTGGTGCACAATGTTGGGTGCCAAGTTCCTGAGTTAACTTTTCTTGAGGAAACATGAACAAACATCTCTTCAACCCAGATAAGACATGAATGAAACAATATAGAATAATTCCAATGAAGCCCAACTTGGCAAACTAATTAGTTTATGGAAGCTTACTTACAGAGCATGGTAATGTGCTATTTACAGAAGACTGAGTGACCACAAAATGGCTGCAGCACCATAAAGAACCACTCTGTCATAGATGGAAACTTTGTGGAAGCTATGTCACAGAGTCCTCTTTCAGTTAACCTTCTACTTCCTGTATACTCCAGTATCTCTCAAGATCACTCGAGACTGGACATGCAGAAAGAGCAGTGGCTGGAATGTGATGTGTACTTCCTGTGACTCTTCATTCTTTCTTCCATTAGGGCTCCATTCCCACTTCCAAAGAACTGGATATAACTGTATTGTTCTGTTTAAATCTATACTAGGTCAGTGAATCTCTACTCTAAGATGGCAATCATTTTATGTCTTGTCCAGGGGAAAAGTTTAACCAACACTGCTCTTTGCAGCTGTCGAGAGTAGTGTCATGACAGTTGGTGGCTAGAATAGCAAACTCCATTCATTTCTTCCCCTTTGGCTATTACTTCTCTTGTGAATTCCTTCCCTGTTCTGGCCATAATATCTTTTCATTTTCTACATGGTTTCTAACTAGGCAACATTCATGGGCTACACTAATCCTACAGTTCAACTCAGAGTTTGTTCCCCAAGTATTTCTACATAGTTCATTGTTAAATGACCTAAAACTTGGTAAAGTGAAATCCTATAAAGAATGTTAACAGTTTCTATCAGAAATTATCTGTATATATATTCAAATGCTTCCTTCTTTTTCTAGACTCATGTATTCTATGCCTTCATAATTTGGAAACAAAAATGCATAATCATGTTTTGTCATTTTATCACATTTTTGGATATAGAAAACTCACATTTTTTTAGTGGTTAAGGAGCTTGCCTGCAAAGCCTAAGGAACCATGTTCAACTCTCCAGATCCCTCATTAGTCAGATGCACAAAGGTGAGGCAAAGTGCAAGGTTGCACATGCCTACCAGGTGGCACAAGTGTCTGGAGCTCGAATGCAGTGGCTGGGGGCCGGGTGCACCAATTCCCTCTTTCTTGCTCATGCTCTCTCTTTCTCTCTGTAGAAAATAAATAAATAAATAAATAAATAAATAAATAAATAAATAAATAAAATGAAAAGAGAAAAGATAATGAACTTTTACTCTCCACTTACTAGTGTTGTTAATGAGAGTGTCACTGGCTGAATTATTTAATGTATGTGGCCCTTAATTTTCACTTCTACAAAATATAAAATTTAAAATCTACTTGTAAAGATTGCAACTAGACTAAGAGAGCACATGTAAAGTTTGTAATATAGACACATATGGTAAAATTACTTAATTGTGTGAATATATTTCGACTATGAGACTACAGAACAGAGTATTCTCTTTAATCCTGGGTCCCTGATTTCAAAATGATTACATTTTAAATAAAAATTTCTGATGTATCTCCATGGAGTTAAATAGATTGATCCTACCACAACCAGGTGAAGAAAAGGTAAAATCATGTTACGTTTCCTCTCTTTTAGTGACATTCGTATTCATGTATGTTTGTCCCATTCAATAAACCATCTGCTGCCAACTTAGGAGACAATGGTTAAGATGTCAGGTTATAATAATATTGTGGATCTGGGGAAAAGGGCAAGCTTTGAATGTATTTCAATCTCTCAACTGAACAATACAGTTCTCATACCATCACCTTTGGTTTCCCACTAGAATTTAGATGGTAAAGCACTGTTACTGAAGACAACATATGCTTCTGGTGCAGGGTATAGAGAAATCAATCTAGAACTGGCCTGGAAGCTTTCTCTCTGCTGACTAGCTTTCATAGTGCCGGAGGTTGTATGCAGACTGCTGGGAAGAAAAGTCATTGATGGTCTTGTTCTTAGCCAGATGTCGACCTTGGGTGCTCCAATACCAACATGCCAGCAACACCATCAGCTCTCCCGGTTCTGCAGCTTTCTGACTCACCATGCAGCCATTGGTATATGATCAGCATTCATAACTGTCTGAGACAATTATCAAAAATATCTTCATGGCTGGAGAAATGGCTTAGCAGTTATGCTGTTTGCCTGCAAAGTCAAAGGATCCTGGTTCGATTCTCCAGGTCCCATGTAAGCCAGATGTACAAGGGGCACGTGCATCTGGAGTTCATTTCAGTGGCTAGAGGCCCATTCTCTCACTCTCCCTCAAATAAATAAATAAATAAAATATATAAAAATATATCTTCATTACACACATATTTTATTTGGTCTGGTTCTCTGAAGTTCCTTGAATACCATACATATTACTTACTATTTTCTATTTTAACATACAATGTTTTATTCTCATTACTATCTCAATTTGAGGGAATTAACTATATCCTAAATAAAAAATTAGTTTATGTCTCAGTTTCATTGTTCATATTCTCTGCACTTTCAGCCTTCTGTCTGAATGTTATAGTTTTTACTTTAAGAGTACCTAGTTTATGGCTCAATATTTTGGATAAGTGATTCAACTTAAAAAAAAAGGAGTGATTCAATTAATGAGTTACTTAGCATATTAATTTAGAGAGAGCAAGAGTAAGAGCAAAAGATTGCCAAAGAGAGAGGGAGGGAATTGGCATCAGGGCCTCACCAACTGAAATCAAACTCCAGATGCTTTTTCCACCTAGTGGGCATGTGCAACCTTGTGCTTGCCTCACCTTTGTATGTCTGGCTTAGGTGGGATCTGGAGGATTGAAAATTGGTCTTTAGGTTTTGCAGTCAAGCATCTTAACCACTAAGCCAACTTTCCAGTCCTTGTACAGCACTTTAAAATACTTACTGTTAGCCCCCCTTCCCTGAACATTCAAGATAAATAGTCTGGTGCTTATCACTGAAACATTTTAAGACTCTCAATAATATTATACCATACAGTAGCACTGGACACTGTTGGTTTGGTTTTAGTTTTTAAATTCCTTGTTTTACTTTTTTTTTTTTTTTTTTTTTTAGTTTTTTGAAGTAGGGTCTCACTCTAGCTCTGGCTGAATTCACTCTGTACTCTCCAGGTGGTCTTAAACTCATGGCGATCCTCCTACCTCGGCCTCCCGAGTTCTGGGACTAAAGGTGTGTGCCACCACACCCGGCTCCTCCTCTTACTTTTGTCTAACTTTATTGCATATTTTCATCTTAATATCAGATTTTTATTTAAAAAAATCACAATTCTCTTCCTCCTAGTCTTCTTTTTTTTATTTCTTTTTAAAGTTAGACAATGCTTCCTTTACTCTTCCTTGCCACCTCCTATATTCCATTAATTTATTGTTAGTATTTTAATTTTAAACTTCATAATTTATTATATGGTATGTTTTCCATTTTCTTTTATCCTCCATTTGTTTGTTTGTTCCTTTATTTCTATTTCTCTCTCCTTCCCTCTCTTATTTCTTCCCTTTCTTCTTACTGCTTCCTTCCTTCTTTTCTTTCTGTCTTATTTTCTTTTTGTACTGGATATAGTATTCAGAGCGTCACATGCATGTGCAGATATCTACTACAGCAGCTCAGCCACACCACTATCTGAATGTTGTCTTTTAGACAGGGTCTCACATTGTTTTCAGGGTTGGCCTCAAATTTACGGCAATCTTCTTGCTTCAGATTTCTGAGAACTAGAATTACAAGGAGGGGTGATAACATATGGATTTTCCTTTTTATTTTTTAGGCGTATAGAGCTTGGCTTTAATTGAGCTTAATTTTATTTCTATGTCTGTTTTGTTTTGATTTTTTTTAGTTTTATTTCTCTGAGTGTTATTAAGGATTGAACCCTAAGATTAGAGAAATCCCAAATAAGACAAAAGGAGAGACTCATTCTTTTAAAAAAATAAATAAATAAATAAACTGGCCGTGGTGGAGCACGCCTTTAATCCCAGCACTCGGGAGGAAGAGGTAGGAGGATCGCCAAGAGTTTGAGGCCACCCTGAGACTACATAGTGAATTCCAGGTCAGCCTGAGCCAGAGTTGAGACCGTACCTCGACAAACCAAAAAAATAAAAAAATTAAAAAAAATATTTGTAAGGAGAAAGAGGGAGAAAGTGAGAATACTAGGGCTTCTTTCCACTGTAAATAAACTCCAAATACACGTGCCACTTTGTGCACCTGGTTTTACTTGGGGATTGAATCCGTGTTGCTAGGTTTTACAGGCAAGCACCTTAACTGCTAAGCCAGCTTTCTAGCCCCTAGAGATCCATTCTTAAAGATTCACAGGGCTGGAGATCTGTGAAAAAAATAAAGCCAACATTCAGCAAAGCTTCAGCTAATCTTATACTGATGGTGAAGACTTGAGCATGTATACTCTAATGTAGAAAGGAGACCAGGATGCCCACAGTCTCCATTCTTGTTCAATGCAGCCCAATCCAAAACAATATGACAAGCAGGTGGAAATAAAAATAATAAAGGAAGTGAAGATATCAAAGCATATCTATTTGAGGATAATGTGATGTTATACATTAAAGATCACAAGTTCTGTGCAAGGACATTGTTCGATTTTATAAACACTTTTAATAAAGTAGTGGTGGGTGAGTCAAAATAGTTGGGACATGGACAGAGAGGATTTAAGGTTGACCTATGGGGAACAAGTCAGTTGCCAGAAGACTGGCAATCCTCACCTGGATTACATGTAACCATAGAGAATGAGTAAAGAATAACATTGTGTAATCCATGAATAAGAGATGTGCTCTGTAGGAGACTGTAGGAGACAGGGACACAGGCTTTTAAGTTTTGGTCCTGTCCCAGCTAGAGAGCTCACTTCATTCTCACGACTGCCTTTTCTCTCTTGCTTAATAAGGTGTTTCTATTTCTATCACTAACCATATGGCCTTGGTCCAGTTTAGTGTTCTGGGACACAAGCAAGAACGTGGAGTTCTCAGGGGTGTGATCTGGACTTGGATCCATACCTATAACAGGCGGCAAATAGCTGCCCAGGAGCTAAGAACAAAATGCCTTCAAATTTCTCTCTTCCTTTACAAGAGAACTCTTGACAGTACTATTCCCTCCTTTGAACTCTTTTCACTTTCCCCAGAGCACTTGGAATTTATAAGCAAACTCTCTCAGAAGGCCTATTGATGGCCTGGGAGAACTAGTTGTAATCTCCATGGCTGATAAAGCCCCCGACATGAACAGTCTATCAACAGTGTTCTGCCCCCTCTTTGGTCTTTCCTTCCCTCCTTTTTCCTCCTTCTTTCCTTCCTTCCTTCCTTCCTTTCTTCCTTCCTTCCTTCCTTCCTTCCTTCCTTCCTTCCTTCCTTCCTTCCTTCCTTCCTTCCTTCCTCCCTCCCTCTCTCCCTCCCTTCCTTCCTTTCCTACTTTCTTTCTTCTGTTATCTGTTTCTTTCTTACTCACTCTTTCCTTTCCTTCTTCCCTCCCTGCATTCTCTTTCTCTATTCTTCCTCTTCTTTTTTCTTCCTTCCTTCCTTCCTTCCTTCCTTCCTTCCTTCCTTCCTTCCTTCCTTCCTTCCTTCCTTCTTCTCCCCTCCCTCCTCCCTCCCTCCCTCCTTCCCTCCCTCCTTTCTTTCTTCTTTCTCTTTCTTTCTTTCTTTCTTTCTTTCTTTCTTTCTTTCTTTCTTTCTTTCTTTCTTTCTTTCTTTCTTTCCACCATCTTTCTTCTTTTACACCTTCCCGTAGGCCTGTAGGGATGTTAGGAAATTCAGACCCAGTATGAGTATTGTGGCAGCTCTTGCCCTCACCCAAAGACCCACTCCTGCACTGGATCACCACATGGGGGGGACTGTTGGATGTGTTGCGAAGACTGACTCCTTTGCCTTCTAGATCCTGTCACACTCCACAGAGTTACACTACCTACCAGCTTTGCATGCCGATCCCTTTACTTGCCTCCAAGCTTTTGTGGGTTTTGTCGTTCGCTTGTTTGTTTGATTTTCTTTGTTTGGTTTTGTTTTCCCGAGGTGTCGTTTCACTCTAGTTCAGGCTGACCTGGAATTCACTATGTTGTCTCAGGGTGACCTCGAACTCACAGTCCTCTTACCTCTGCCTACTGAGTGCCAGAATTAAAGGCGTGCACCTTACCCTGAGTGGTGACTCACACCTTTAATCCCAGTACTTGGAAGGCAGAGTTAGGAGTGACGCTGTGAGTTCAAGGCCACCCTGAGACTGCATAGTGAATTCCAGTTCAGCCTGGGCTAGATCAAGACCCTACTTCAAAAAGCAAAAAACAAACAAACAAACAAAAAAAAGGCCATGTGCTTCTTGTTTGTTTGATTTTCTCCAGGTCAACCCCTAGTGGTGAAAGAGGTTGGAACACTATGTTCCATTCCAAATGGACTCAGAGACTAAACATGGGGACATGGCACACTATGCACCTAGGTTGTGAGAGATCTTAGGATGTATGGAACTCGACAATTTCTCCAGCGTTCCTGATGCAATAAGCACGTGTCAATGACTTGTGATCTGTCTTATGCCAAGAATAATAAACATTTCTCTGTTTGGTCTAAACACCCCCTAACTTTTGCTGACTTAAACTCTCAACAAAAGCTACAAGAAAAGTCAGCTCAGAGTATCACTCCAGTGGAGCTCCTGGCCCTCCTTCAAATTCTAGCTTGTGTGCTGTGTGATCATTTTATGTCTTCTTACGTAGTGCATAATGGTATCAAGTGAGTGAGACATGAGCAGCAGCCTGTCATGGTAAGATGCTGTATTAGGGTTCTCTCAGTCCCCATGGCCAGATACCTTAGCAGTCCCAATCCAGTACTGAAGGTCTGGAGGCTTCCTGAGGAGCCACTGGTCTTCAATCCACGTGGATCTTCAGTTGATGCTGGTCTTTAGTCCGTGCTGGTCTTCAGTCCACACTGGAAGGCATCAAGCAGCTCTTGCAGCCAAGTGGAAGGAAGGGGCTCTTTTCACCCAGAGCTTCCTTATATAAAGTCCCCCTCTGAGAGGGGCCACCGCTGTGGAGGAAGGGCTCACTCTGGGGGAAGGACGCCCTCCTTCAGTTAATATTCCTGGAAGCAACCTCAGAGACCCTAAAAGGATTTCTGTGGATTATTAAACAGATCAAGTTGACAACACCTTAATCATCACAGATGGGAACTGAACTCTGCCCAGTGACTACCTGTTTGAGCTCATAGCTGGGAAGTGGAATGCATACCAGGCTGAGGCAAAGGGCTGTGTCTCCTCTCTGCACCATCCCTAATTAACTCACTCTTCTGTTGCTATGATGTGTTTACTTTTACATTAATGGCTCTCAAATCTCCCCTATTCATTTATTGTAAAAAATACTCTCTCTAAAAGTATAAATTCTCAGGAGAGAATTCATTTCTGTTGATCATTGGTTTCAAAGAGGAACCTCCCCCACCACATCTGTTTGTACTTGAAACAAGCAAGCTCTTTTTCTGAACCTAGTAGCCTAAATGGCTTGGAGCTTTTTAGGGAAGTGATTTTATTCCACCAAGGTCAACAAAATTACTAAGAGAGTCTTGTAGCAAGGAATCGTTTTTTAATATTTCAATATTGGAAGACAGAGAGAGGTAATATGAATACATAAACAATTCACTGTAACCCTGGTTAGAGAAAGAGTGACCCCAGAAGAAGCTGAGACTCAAACTAAGGCTTCATATTTTCCTGTGACTATTCTCAGACTTGCCCAGGGACAATTGAATATGGTGAGAAGGAAAGATCCGACTAATCAGAACTCAGAGGCCCAAACAATAGGGATGGACGAGTTTGAGGGTAGAAGAGGGGAGGGGATGGGGAGGGAGGGAAAACAAACACAAAGTTAAATACAAAATGAACTGATACCATAGAAACCTTTATCTCCTCAAAAGGAGTAAGGGGCAGTGCCTGAAAAGCAGGGCTCTGGTGAGGGTGGGATGAAGCCTAAACTTAAAAGAAAAAAAAATGTTTTTCTGTTTCTGACCTGTAATTCCCATTACCAGAGATTGGTTGCTACCCACATTGAGCTGTTGATTGGAGAGACCTACGAGGTCCTCAAAGACAGTTTTCTGTCAAAGCACTTGATTACCTGCCTGAGGCAAAAGCTGACCCTATTGCTGAAGACACCATATACTGCTGACCCAGAAAATGGAGAGGGGAATTCAGAAAAGAGCCAGTGCCCAGACATTTAGTCTGACTTGTGCTGGAAAGTATTCCATGAGCTACTGGGGGAGAATGGCCAACAACAGTCTGAACAAGCAGAGGTCTAAGCTACTCAAAAACAAACACACTGAGAGATCCATTCAGTGTAAAGGAACCAATATCTGGAATTTGGAACCAGATCATAATCCTATGTAGACAATGATGATCTTCCTCAGTGCCAAGATCTCACTAATCTTTGGCTAAAAGAGGGCTTACATACATCAAATTCTTCCTAAATTAATAATGCTTATCCCATTTAAACTATGCTGACTTCACTCTCTATTGGAGAATCTGTCCTTCTTTTTCAGAGATAGCAAAATGGGAGGAGAGAAACTACTCCTTGCACTTCCGACAAGCCACAACTGAATCCACAGAGAAATGGGGAGACAAGCAAGAGTGCTGCTTCCATGCTGTTCTTGATAATCAGCACCAGGGTGTAGAAGATAGACCCTGAGGTACCCAACACCTACTAAAGTATAGATCCAGAGGCTCCTAAGAGCTCATCACTGAAGTAGCCTTAAAAGTCACCCACCATGGCTCAGGGAATTTTGTGGAAGAGGGGACAGAAAGATGGTAAGAGCCACAGCTTGAGACATCATGCCCAGAGGCATTCCTTCCCCTCCCAAAATAACTGCTGCTCCCACAAGGCATAAACTACAACCCCATGGGGAATACCTGCAACCCCACTGAGGAACATCCCAGCGAAATGGGGACAGGGAGGAGGGAAAAGAGGGTGCCAACACATGATGTATTCAATCGAAACATCTTGTTAATAATAATAACAATAATAGTAAACATAAAAATGCTTTATATTAATCAAAATTTCTCTTAGCAATGTATATTAAAATTCCTTTTCATACTAATTGTTATGATTTGTTTTCATAAATATTATTAATGCATAGATAATAAATATAATATTTTATTAATTTTGTGATATAAGTAAAATGTAGATATATGTTTCCCAGGAATCTTCATGTTAAATTTCTTTTCTACAATGATAATTAGAGGACACACATTCCTAAGAAATAGTGGCATTCAGAATCCAGGCCAACTTACTGTGTATATCATGAAGCTGCTATGTTTTTTGAGTCTGAAAATAACAACTGAGCTCTTATGTATTCTTTCTTCCTTCCTTCCTTCCTTCCTTCCTTCCTTCCTTTCTTTCTTTCTTTCTTTCTTTCTTTCTTTCTTTCTTTCTTTCTTTATATCTTTCTTTCTTCTTCTTCTTCTTTTTTTTTTTTTTTTTTTGAGGTAGGCTCTCACTCTAGGCTGACCTGGAACTCACTCTATATTTTCAGGGTAGCCTCAGACACATGAAGATGCTTCTACCTCTGCCTTCTGAGTGCTGGGATTAAAGGCGTGTGCCACCACTCCTGGCTTTTGAGCTCTTATGTCTTTACGATGAATTTTAACTTATATTAAATTATTGCCTGTCTACCTGTGTTCTCTTCTTTCAAAAAAAGGTTTTTCAATGTTTTTATCTTGTCCAATTTAAACTGGAAAGAGAAGTCATTTCAAAGCCAAGCTGTTGGTTCCTGCTCTGTCTGCTTAGGCCTTTTCAATGATTAGGTTAGATTCTGTGTCTTTGAGACAGAAAGTCTATTAGACTTATATTAAGAGTTATATCTTTGGAAGTACAGATTTTGGAGTAAAGATTGCTTAAAGCTATGAAAAAAAAAAACAGATCAATGCTCTAACATGAAAACTAACAAATAATAGCTCTATCTAAAAACTGAAAAATATGTGCATTAAAATTTACTTTTATGTGATATTTGATATTCTATAAGAATATATATTATCTACACATGCTTATGTTTATTTTAATCTAGTTTACATGGTACTAATTTGGCTTCTAACTAAATGATCTTATGCATTAAAACTGTTCACTAGCTCAAATTGATTTTGGTTCACAGTGTACCTATAATTCTAAAGACAGAGGAGAGTTTATATAATTAAACAATTGTAGTCAAGATGTTATTTGACTGATCATTTTCTCAGCTCTGATTCCACAAGCTGGTACAGAGCTTCTGCAATCTGAATCTCAATACAGGTGCCCAAACCTTAAGTATGAAGAAAGACAGCTTTTCAATGAATGGCTTTGTGGAACATGCATGTCCACATATAGGCAATAACACTATTTCTGTGTCTCATGTGTTATACCAAAAAAAAAAAAAAATTCTATTCACACTAGGTTAAAGTCGTTAATGTAAGAAGATAAACTTTGAAACTACTAAAGTGAAACTTGGGGAAAATATTTAATCAGAGCATCACAAAAAATGACTTTTTTGTTTGTTTGCTTTTGTTTTTCAAGGTAGGGTTTCACTCTGGCCCAGGCTGACTTGGAATTAACTATGTAGTCTCAGGGTGGACTCAAACTCACGGCAATCCTACCTCTGCTTCCTGAGTGCTGGGATTAAAGGCGTGCGCCACCACACCCGGCTCAAAAAATGACTTTTTTACTTGGACTCTAAAAACTCAGGAAGAAATTAAAAAATTGACAAGTGGGATGGTATCAACTTACAAACTTCTATAGCACAAAAAATTACCCAAGTAATGTACAGCCTAAAGAATGGGAATAAATCTTACAACCATATATATTTTTAAAACTTCAAAACCATCAAAGCAATAGAAATCAAATGTCATTGACATTCCATTTTATTCCAGTCAGAGTTGTTACCATGATGTTAATAAATGAGGATGAAGGAAGCATTAAATGCAGATCTAATGTGTTTCACCTATTGTACTTTTGTGCTTGTACACACACAAAAAAAAAACCTAACTCAGTATAGAAATGCTGACATGTTTATTGAAGCACTATTTGCAGGAAAATGGATAGGACTAGAGGTCATCATGTTAAGCAAAATAAGCCAGATTTAAAAAGACAATTATCAGCCTGGAGCGATAGCTTAGTGGTTAAAGGTGCATGCTTGCAAAGCCTGATGACCCACGTTCAATTCCCTAGTACCTACATAAAGCCAGATGTGCTTTCTTTCGCCCACTTGCTCTATCTCCTTACAAATAAATAAATAAATAAATAAATAAATAAATAAATAAATAATAAATACAAATTTTTGTTAAAAAGATACAAATATGTAATATCTCACATGGAGAATCCAAAGGGGAAGAAAGGTAATGAGTGGATAAATGTGATTATATGTTTATAATACATCATGCTAATTGGAAAATTTCTGAATGAAACTCTTAATATAATTAATATATGCTAGTAATAAAAAGGAAATGTGTATTTGTAAAATATGTGAAAATGGGGAATGCAACTTGTGTGAAGGGGCACAATATAATTTTTATTCTAAGATGTATCTAATTTAAGGTTTATAATATAACACTTGAGGGAAAGAGCTACAAATATAGAAGGATATAATTAAAAGATGAATTAAGAAATTTAAATATTATAATTTCATATTAATACAAACTATGTTAATAAATTAATGAAAGTAAAGGTACTCCAACTAGAAGGTAGAAATGCAAGAAAACTTGGTCTGGTGGTGAACATCTGAAAGGAAAGCCCTAAGAAGTTCGAGGCAGGAATAGCTCAGGTTCAAGACTGCATTAGGCTGAATAGGTTTGAAGGTCATCCTGAGCTATATGTTCAGACTGTCTCCAAAAGCAAGGGCTGAATATGTAACCTGGTGGTGCAAAGCTTGCCTATAAAGACCCTGTGTTTGATCCTTTAGCACCAAAAAGCAATGTAGACAAGAGTAAATGTAATATAATATAAACAGTAAGCATATGAAAATGATTATGACTATCTTAATACGAAGTTCAGTACTTTGCAAGAGACAGAGTTATATTAGATCCAAAAAGGCTCTTTGTAGGTATGGTGGCATGTGCCTGCAATTCCAGCACTCAGGGTTCTGAGGCAGGAGGATTACCAGCAAGTAGCTTTGGGCCAGTATGGGCTGTATGTGGAGACAACCTTACAAAAGTGGGTCATTCATTATGATAAAAGAAGCAGTTCACAATAAAGACATAAATTATACAAGCTACTGAAGCGTTGTTGCAGACAGCTTCAGGTTCGCTGAGATGAACTTCCAGACCAGGCACAGTTATGGAGGAAGGGATATTATTTATTGAAGCTTACAGATCCAGGGGAAGTTCCATAAAGGCAGGAGAAACGGCCTGCTCTCCACAGGACCAAACAGAGAG
The DNA here is from genome assembly GCA_036365145.1 of Orientallactaga sibirica. Classification (NCBI taxonomy): domain Eukaryota; kingdom Metazoa; phylum Chordata; class Mammalia; order Rodentia; family Dipodidae; genus Orientallactaga; species Orientallactaga sibirica. Next base: position 25,709,930 of record JAEOAD010000006.1, read on the forward strand.
AGCAAAAGCCAACCAGCCACCACAGCACACAGAGCAAAACTACTGCCAAAAAGTCACACAGCACAATTCAGGATCTCCTGCTAGGCACATTTGCATATCTTTACAATGGAATCTTAAACCATCACCACACCTTAAAACCGGCCCCCAGTGACATTGCCTCTAGCAAGGTGATTGCAGATGCAAACTATAAAGTAAAACACTGAATATATTGGGGGACATATATTCAAACTACCACAAGCGTTATTTAGGTCTTTGCCAAGGACACACTTCCTCAGCAAGGCTGTAGCTCCCAAAGGCTCCATTTTCTGGGGAATAAGTATGAGGCTTAATCACAAACACATGAGGCTATGGGGGGTATTTTACATTCAAACCACAGCCACCTAAGTGTATTATTCAGCCAGAAGAAACACGTTTGAAATATGTTGATTTGCAAACTTTGTGACTACCAGAGGAAGACTTAAATTTATTATGGTTTTCTTAAAAGTTTTCTGTCTACAATCAAAATGGTTCTGGTCGATGTATTTCACTACTTCATTGCCATTCATTTTTCCCATGAACTCTTATTATTAAATTCAATTTTCTAACCTTGTAAGATTAGAATGACTATAGAAATATAACTGTTCCCTTGAGTTTTAATTTTGAAAAATTTACTTCCAAGAATTAGACTAGTGTTAACACTTGTGATAGGAAGAGCTCATTTGGATCAATATAAATATTTTTAACTTTTTAATTACATTACTTATATATTTTCACCAAGTAAGTTAATGTAAGGTACAGTAAAGTATAACTGTTTCAAAACTGTTTTGTAAGATTTTCAATTATTTAATGCTGTTACCATTATAATAAATTAACTACATTTGTCTGAAGGAATTTATTTCTTTTAAATAATCTAGGTTATTGTGATGGTTTGCATACAAAATACGCCCCCCATCATATGCTCATGTGTTTGAATACGTAAACTTCAGCTGGAGGTACTGTTCTGAAAGGTTGTAAGGACTTAGCAGGTAAAGCCTTGCAGGAGGTAGTATGTCCTGGGGGTGGGCTTTGAGATGTTACAGCCGACTTCCAGAGTGATTATGCCTCTTTGCCATGGTGAACTCTGCACCCTGCAGCCATACCCCATAAGCTGATAGAAGTCTTTATCCTTTCATAAGCTGTTTCTGGTCAGTTATTTACAACAAATTGATTGATACACTCCCTTAATCTAATCTATACCTTCAGAAATGCCAATGAAAAGTATACATCAACCAATCCATCTTGCAGAAGACAGAAAAGGATACAGAATTAATCAAAATTATAGTTTTTTTTTGTTTGTTTGTTTTTCAAGATAGGGTCTCACTCTGGTCCAGGCTGACCTGCAATTAGCTATGTAGTCTCAGGGTGGCCTCGAACTCATGGCAGTCCTCCTACCTCTGCCTCCCGAGTGCTGGGATTAAAGGCATGCGCCACCACGCCCGGCAAAATTATAGTTTTTATTATCTCAATCGTGGCTGGTGTTCTACATTACAACAATTTCTACTTGTTGGTTGGGTTTAACAATCTAAAAGACCTTATCTGGAATCTACCTGGCTTTTAAAAATGTCTAGGAATGATTAAACTTACAGCTAATGTGTCCCTGGTCGTTCCATTAATTCAGTGTCAGTATTAATTCTAGCAGCACAGGTCACAGGTGACACTGTACCTGCACTGATTGTTCTTTCCTTGGTATGGTCAGTTTCCTAATTTATACAGAAATGGAACATTCAAGATAAAGCATCCCTTACAATGTGCTTGAAGTTGCTTCCGCTAGAGTCTGATCCCAAATCAAAGACAGATAATTAGCAGTAGGTACAGATGAAGTAGACAGAAATATCAAAAATACATCTAGGAATTTGAAGTCATTTCTTCTATATTTCATAATTACAAACTATTCTGTGTGGCAAGGATTCTCATTATACTTTCCAATTGGTAAAAAAAAAAAAATGGTTTCAAATATTTCAAAATTTTAATTCTAGTCCTGTCATTCAAGGAATTGTCTGTATTCCTAGTTGAGATTAAGTGTGGTGGGAGAGAATGATATGTAATTTTGTGCAATATGAACAGACCCTTTGATAACTCTTGGGCACAGTCCCAACTTTCAACACTGATTCTCACTAGTGTCCTTGAATAAAGGATGAGGTTATGTAAGGTCATTTTTATAAGTTATTAAGGAAATATTTCTTCTTCTTCTTGAAGCAAGCATGAAAAATACTATCTTATTTTGAATTTCCCTGAAGGAACAAGTATTATTAATTACAGTGATATATAGGACACAGCAAATATTCCACTAGGGCTTCTATAATATGAAAAGTCACCTTTGAAATCATGCCTAACCATGCTTTGTCCTTGTTTTGTAAAATATAAAGCTAGCTGTCCTTTTCATACTTCTTATCCACATGAAAAAATGATAATGAATTATATGTACAGGTATCAAGCACTAATTCTTGTTATTTTATACAAAAAGAATTACCTTAGTCTGAATGAAACTTTGTTTACTTAATGCTTAATATATAGCAAAAATACTATATATTGCCAAGCTTTTATTATGATAAAGTAACTATAAGATTTAGCAGCTGGGACTTCAACTTAATGGTGAAAAGATTGTTGAAAGACTAAATTTTATTACATTAACTTATTCGTAGAAGTTATACATGATGTCTTGTGATATATAAAAAGTTTCATCTTGGAATAAGAGTATACCAGCAGAAAATAAATATATATATATATTGCTTCTAATCTTGCATGCAGTTTTCATAGTGATGGTGTGAGCAAAATGTCCTTGGAAATTTGTTATCCATCCTGGGTTTTACATTACATTCAAAAGTACAATGGATTTATGAATATATATGACTTATATATGTGTATTATGTGTATATGTGTGTGTGTGTGTATTTGCGTGTATGTATGTGTGTGTTTGTGTGTGTGCCAAAAGTCTTTTTTCTTTGAGCTAGAGTTCAATTTAAATTTACTTGGCAAAAATATTATTTTTGACCCATGTTAAAATAATAGATACATACATGCTACTGCAAAAATTGCTCAGATAGTAAAAATATAAGACTGCTATGAAAATTATTGTTATAATTTGTACATTTTTAGAAAAAATATGACACTTCAAAGAACAATATCCACCTGTTTCCACATGTACAATCTTTGATTTGACATGTTTTGTGTAACAAATTACCAAGTTTCCTTTGCACATAAATTCCTGTCAGCTTTTGCTCTAATTTATGTTAGATAGTACAATAATGTGTGTGATAGAATATATTTTTGGGAGTTTTGTTTCCTTATTCCAGTTTTACTTCTTACATTAGTTATTCTGAAGAGTTATTTTAAATGGGCCCTTTAATATTATAATAAAATTATCTGTGCATTGTAAGGTGGAAATCACCTCATGAATATATCTGCTTTACCTGCTTATCTTATTTCCTCATAAATACTTTTATTCCTGATAAACATCTCTCTCCTTATCAAATACACAAATTTATAAATTTCATACAGTAGCTATATGAAAATACAAAATGTTAAAATGAAATTTGTTTGAAAAAAGTGAGTACAGCTATTTTCTTGACAGAGCCATATACCCAAGTATGTTCAGTTGTCTTGTCTGTGTTAGAACAACATAGATTCAGCTATTTATGGTAAAGTGTTGGACCTGCCATTCTCAATTCCATTGTAGAGTTTATATAACTCAATAAAATAATTCCAGTGAATTCCCAAGATGCTAAGACATTAGACAGAATTTCCAAGGATTTTAAACTCCTTGCTCTTCCTTCCTACTAGAAAAATGTAAAACAATCAGCTTTCCCTACAACCCACTGGAGATTTGCCCCAGCATTGTAGGAACATTGAAGAGTAGTTTTCTCTTTTTTCTTAGTTTTTTTCTTTCCCTCAGTTTAACTGTTCGGTAAAATTCTGATGGAAATTCCTCAGTATAGAGTACGGTTATATGTTTATAAGTACTGTACTTAGTTGACAAGTTTATTTCATTACGGCATTTTTTGAATAAGTGTCAATAAAAATTAACCTAAAATACTAAATGTAGGATGTGAAATAATTTAAACTACATTGCAGACTTTAAATAGTTTTAATGGCCTGTAGATACTCCTGAATTTATAGATTAATATTTATATTTGGTCTTTAATACAAGGACTTAGCATATAAGTCAGTAGAAAAAAAAAAATATATATATATATATATTTTTGGTTTTTGAGGTAGGGTCTTCCTCTGGTCCAGGCTGACCTGGAATTCACTATGTAGTCTCAGGGTGGCCTAGAACTCACGGCGATCCTCCTACCTCTGCCTCCCGAGTGCTGGATTAAAGGCATGCACCTCCATGCCTGGCCAGTAGAAAATATTATATATGATATTATAAATAGAAATATACACATATATTTTCTCTATGATTTCATGTTTTTAAATATTTAAATCCATTTATGGTGAAACATCATTTTTCTATCTGTTTCAAATGAGTTAACCTCATATAGCCTTAAAAATGTTTTTTTTTTTTTTTAATCATTAGAGGCTATAAGCGCTCTATATATCCCAATAACTCTTTCAGTCATGTCTTGTGCCCTTTAGGGCTGGGTTTTTTTACTCTGTGTGATGGACTGAATCCTTTCTTCTCTCATTCATATGTTGAAGTTCTAATGTACAATGAGGTAGAATTTAGAGCGGGAGCCTTTTGCAACTACTTAAGTCATGAGAAGTGGAATTTCAGTGAGTGCAATTAATACATTAAAAAAGATGGGCTGGGCGTGGTGGCACATGCCTATAATCCCAGCACTCGGGAGGCAGAGGTAGGAGGATCACCATGAGTTCAAGGCCACCCTGAGACTACATAGTTAATTCCAGGTCAGTATGGGACCCTACCTCAAAAAAAAAAAAAAAAAAAAAAAAAAAAAAAGGCTGGAGAGATGGTTTAGTGATTACGGTGCTTGCCTGAGACACCTAAGAATGCATGCACACATCTCCAGGTCCCACATAGCAAGATGCACAGTGACACAACCATGCCATGTTGCACATGCCCACAAGGTGGCATTTGCATGTGACTTCGTTCACAGCAGCTGAAAGTGCCTGGTATGTCCATTCTCTTTCTGTGTCTTTGTCTCTCTTTAAAAAATAAAATAACAATAAAAAATTAAACAGGGCTGCAGAGATGTCTTAGCAGTTAAGGAGCTTACCTGTGAAGACTAAGGAGCCAGGTTCAATTCCCTAGCACCCACGTAAGCTAAATGCACAAAATGGCACATGTGTCTGGAGTTTGCAGTGGATAGAGGCCCTGGAAATTCCATTCTCTCTCTCTTTCTTTCTCTCTCTCTCTCTCCTTCTCTAGTAAATAAAAATGAAAAAAAAAATAAATTAAAGAAGACAAACAGAATAGAGAAAGGGCTTCTTTCCAATTAGGAGGACGTAGCAACAAGACTTCCATCTGCATCCCAGGAAAAGAGCCTTCATCAAGATCCAAACACTGCTGGCATCCTGATTTTTTACTTCTGTCATCAAGAACTATGATAAATTAATATTTTATTTTCATGCCACCCTGTCTGTGATACTTTTGTCAGAGGCCAAACAACCATCCTGCCTGATTTTGGTGGTGTCATAGTTTTAGCCAATTTGGAACTCAATTTATCAAAAAGAAGAGTATAAATATTTGCAGGTAGAGAAAGATAAAAGGGAAGCAGAGAGAATGGGTGTAGCAGGGCCTCCAGCTACTGTAAGCAAACTTCAGATTAATGTGCCAGTTAGTCTATCTGACTTTACATGGGAATCGAAGCCTTGTCATTAGGCTTTGCAGGCCAGTGCCTTAACCACTGAGCAATCTCTGCATCCCCAAGTTTCTTGGTAATATATGGTCACCTTGATGTATGGAATATATACGGAAAGGAAGGGCTCTGAAGTTTAGATAGAGACCTTAGATTGAAGATGCCATGGTAGTCTCAAAGACAGAGATTTTAAAGCATTTACTGATGATATGAATCTGGCACAGATTCCACTAAGCTGTGGTGTCTAATCTTGTCATCTTGTATTTGTAATTATAGAGGAGACACAGAGGGGTGTGTGTGTGTGTGTGTGTGTGTGTGTGTGTGTGTGTTCTTTCCAGAGAGATTTAACTAAGGTGTGAAGACATACCCTGAATTTTGGTGACACCATCCTATGGTGGCACAGCATCCTCAAGATAAAAGGGAAAAAATGGGCAAAGCAAGCATCTATTTCTCTTCTTTATTACTGAGGACACAAAGACAGACCAGCCACCTCGTTCTCCTGCCTCAATACCTTCCCCGCCATTATGTACAACTTTCCTCTGGACTGAGAGCAAAAATCGACCCTTCCACCTAAGGTTGGGTTTTGTCAGGTGTCTGCTTGAAATGTTTTTAAAGACTACTGATTATTTTAAGGTGGAAAGATATGTTCAAATCTTGGTTCTTTTTCTCTGGATCTGGTCCCCTTGCACCATTCTTAGCATACCACACAGACAAATGCTGGCAGAATTTGGCAGAATACTGATGCATGTGACTCTTGTGATAAAATTCTTATCTTTGAATCTCCCTCTCCTATGAGTCTTGTGTTGCTTCACCTGGCAAGTTTCTCTGGTTTTGCCTTAGGCATGATCTGCAGAAGACTTCCCTGCCAGTCAGTTGGCTTTAGCTATGAATGCCCATTCTTTTTAGTTTAATGTTTTTGATCAATTATTAACCCTCTGTGATGGTTTGGAATATAATTTCCCCATAGCTTCAGGCATTTGTGATTTTGTTTCCTACTTAATTTCCCACCTAGTAAAGTGTTTGGCAGGTAGAGCCCTGCTGGAGGAAGTATGTCACAGGGCAATCCTTGGGGTTGTGCTTGCTGTTGGCGCTCTGCTGTCCATTTATAATGAAATAAGCCAGCTCCTTCCACCATGATGAAGCTTCCCTTGGAAACTACAAGCGTGAAATAAATCTCTTCCTCCCATAAGCTGATTCCAATTGGGTTCTTGTCCCAGCAATGTGAAGGTAAATGTGACACCCTCTGGAATTATATGGTGACTGTAACTTTAAATATCTTTCTCCCTGGCAGACTATTTGCCTGTACAAGTGTAGGCATCTTGTTTTAATTTCCATAGTGTTCTAAGTGCCTCTGTAGAAGCCTAAATATGGATGTAGGTCATTGATAAATGATTTATCATATTAAAAATGTATTAAGAGAAAGTTACATGTAAAAGCAGTAAAACTATTTCAAATATGTAGTGAGCATTCTGACTTTCTTGGAACTTGCAGGCTGCCAGTTTTCTGTCAATTTCCTAAGAAGTTATAAAGTCAGGGTCCTTTTATAGCTTTTGCTTTTCCACCTTTCTTCAAAACATAAAGAGTAGGTGAGAGAAGCATGCCAGGTAGACGGATGGTAGGTGGAAAAGTACAAACCCACCTGTCACATTATTACCTCAGCTTGTTTCCTCTACATGGACTGCATTAACCAAATTTTAATGATCAATTATTTATAAGCCATATATGATTGCCATGGCTACAGTTCAGTCTGTAGGATATGTGCACTGACGGCCTATCTCTTGCCATTTTTGGAACCCTCAAATTAGAAGAATAAAGTTGCTAAAAGTTGCATGGGAGAAAGGATGTTTCTCTTCTACTTTATTCCATGGACTTTCTGATCACAGTGTTACTCATGTAGAAAAACAGGTTTTTAATTTTTTATGTAGCTCTCTTGTGGCAACAATTTATGTATTATTTAAAAATGTTTTATGAGGTGTAAGTTGGCATGATGGCCCAGAGCTGCAATTGAGCATTTGGGAGGCAATAGCAGGAAAATTAGGATTTCAAGGCCATACTCAGATACATAGTGAGTTCAAGGCCAGCCTGTGTTATTTGAGACCTGTCTCGAAAAAAAAAAAATAAACCAAACGGTATTAGCAAAGTATAAAACATAAACAAAACTTCATGCAATATACAATTCTTGTGGTGAGTTTACAGAAAGACAGAAAAATTATGCATAGATTTTCTTATGCCAACAAAAACCTGTTTTGAAGTTACATGTGTGTATAACTGTGAATTTAATCTCTCATTTGCATATGTAAACTTTCAATGGTTGGAATTAGTACACTATTATACATGATGGACATGGATAGTTGCACAAATATTTAAGTTTACGTCAACAAACATGCTCTGAGAAAAGTTTCAAGAGCAATACATACATATTTCTATAACCTAATCTATTACACAGAATTAATGCCTTGTATTTATAGCATAGATAAAATCATTCTTGAAGGAAAACATATAAATATCATCCAGCAATTATACTTTTATATATAAATATAGAACATTTATCAAACATAGTAAATAAGACTCATGTTATGCCATATATAGAAACAAATGCATCTTGGCCAAGAAAACAGTTTCTGAGAAAAATATCAACCAGAAAACACACTTGTTCTCCCTTCTCTTCAGAGCCCAAAGTAAGGAGGACTATTATTAAACGCTGTTGTTAATCTTAATTATCAAGGCAGATAGTTCTATCATTTTTATGCTTCATTCTGTTTTCAAAATATAATTTTGTGACTTAATTTACATACCATATTCCTTAGTTATATTTAATATGGTTTAACATATTCTAATATATTCTCACTCAAAATGATGACACCGAGGTACTTTTAGTTTATTTATTTATTTATTTATTTATTTATTTATTTATTTATTTATTTATTTTGGTTTTATGAGGCAGAGTCTCTCTCCAGCACAGGCTGGAATTCACTATGTAATCTCAGGCTGTCCTCCTACCTCTGCCTCCTCGGTGCTGGGATTAAAGGCGTGCACCACTAGTCCTGCTGGCTTTCCTTTGGTTTATTTGAACCCCTCTGGTGCAAGGGTTTTTCTTTGCTGCAGGCATTGTTTCATGGAACCCATCACAGAAGTGCTGCAGTGCAGACAGTGTTTGTATTGGCATCTTCCCCATCCTCTTGTAATTAGACATTACAAACAATCGATTTCAGGTTTCCTTTCGGCTGAAAGAACCTGATGTTTTGTCCTTTGATCCATGGTTTCTTTTCCCATTCTAATTCAGCCTTTTCATTTCCTCATGTCAATAGCCTACAGATTATCTGTCCAGTATGATTTATGTAAATTCTCATTTTAAATATCCTGCCCGATCATACTTTTACTGTTTTTTTCCCTGATGGTTTATTTCTTGGACATTTTAGTTTGGGGGAGAATTTTATTAGCAAGATGCTACATCTTCCCACAGTAATCACGGATTTCAAACTAGGGCTGGAGAGATAGCTTAGCAGTTGAGGCGAGTGTCTACAAAGCCTAAGGACCCAGGTTTGATTCCCCAGTCCCCACATAAGCCAGATGCACAGGGTGGCTTATGGTCTGGAGTTCATTTGCAGAGGCTAGAGGCCCTGATGTGCCTATTCTCTCTCTCTCTCTCTCTCATATATATATATAATATATATATATATATATATATATATACACACACATATATATGCTTCTTTCTCTCTCAAATAAATAAATAAAATATTTAAAAAATAAAAAAATGTTCACAGATAACATAACTAACTTGCTATCTTGACTTCTGAGTTTTATTGGTATTATAATTCACAGATTTAAGGCTAATTATGAGAAGAGAAAAAATCATATAATAATCATAATAAATTTATTAATAAAATTAATATTTGATCAATAAATACATTCATAGTTTTTTTTTTTTTTTTTTTTTTTTTTTTTTTGTAGGTAAGGTCTCACTCTAGCCTAGGCTGACCTGGAATTCACTATATAGTCTCAGGATGGCCTTGAATTCATGGTGATTTTCCTACCTCTGCCTCCCAAGTGCTGGGACTAAAGGTGTGCACCACCACATCTGGCTTGTAATTTTTATTTTACATAAAATTGTAACACTCAGTTAATATTATTAATTATGCTTAAAGTGCTTGACATTAAATAATTATTCAAACACTATATCTCAAAATCAGTGTTTTATAAGACTTATCTGACACTTATCTAACATTAGGAAAACCATGTGAACTGTGATTTTACAAGTTCTACTTTATAGTGGGAATGGCAGTGAGAACATGATATAATTAGAACCAAGAATATTTCAGTTATATTCCCCATCTGATGCTAATCATATTACATAAAATACTGTTCTGCTGATGTTCCCAAGGCACTCTTGTTTCTCTTGGCTGTTTCTGAGTTTTATATGTCTGAACAGTTTCCACTTCTGGATACTTACGTATTTCTACATGTGTCAATTATTTCCGATGATGATTGTTTCCTTAGCTTAGTGATGTGTGCGTGGGTGCACTGCGCATTCTTTCCAACACTGGTCCCATTTTACACAAAATATATATTCTTCCTTCTCATAATTTTTACTACTTTTTTCATACTAAAAGTGAATTATGAGCATCTACTTTTAATAGACCTATTGTAATATTTACTTAAAAACATTCAAACAAGGAGCTACAAAGATAGTTTAGTGGATTGTAGGGTTTGAGTTAAATCCCCAGAACCCATGCAATGCCAGATTGAAGTGGCGATCCCAGGAAACCTTTGGCAACGGAATGAAGATTCTAGAGAATTCTGGAGCTAGTAGGCCAGCTAGTCTGGCATTCTGAATGGCAAAAACAATAAGAGACTAAGGTGGACTGTGAGTACCGATACATTGAGCTTTCATCTGTCCTCCCAACACCTGCTTTGGCATATGTGTACCATACGTCATACACACCGCTCCACACACACACACATACACACACACACACACACGCCATATAATGGCTAGGAAGATACTTCAGTCAGAAAAGAGTTTGTCTTTCAAGCATGAAACCTCAATCAATCCTCAAAGCCGATGTAAAAACATACACACATAAAAATTAGCCAAATAGTTTACATTTTATCTTGTAAAATGTGGGTGTGGTAGGGCATGCTTGCAAACCCAGTGCTGCTGAAGCAGAGAAGGCCCATACCTGGAGTTTGTTGCTCATACAAGCTAACCTACCTTGCAAGTACCAGACCAATCAGGGACTTTGTCTCCAAGAAGGTGGGTAGAACCTAAGGGAAGACACCCAAAGTTGTCCTCTGGACTCTATGTGCACAAGTTCACATGTGCATATGTACATACACACACACACACACACATATACATACACATACAAAAATAGTCAAATAACTCATTTCATGTACCATCATTTTAGCTTTTTTATTTTATATATAATGCCCTAGGAATTTTTTTTTTTTTTTTTTTTTTTTTTTTTTTTTTTTTTTTCGAGGTAGGGTCTCACTCTAGCTCAGGCTGACCTGGAATTCACTATGTAGTCTCAGGTTGGCCTCGAACTCACTGCAATCCTCCTACCTCTGCCTCCTAAGTGCTGGGATTAAAGGCGTGCACCACCACGCCCGGCTAGGAATTTTTTTTTTGTCAAATGGACTTAGGAAAAAATTTAATGGATAATTTGAAGACTTAGAGCAAAGAGCTAATATATATATGATATAGATTCAATGCATATATATATCTAATATAGATTCAAACATAAATAATGTTATATTTTAACTGAGCTGTCTCAAACTATTCTTTTCATAGGCTATCATATAGAAAATATAATATTACCTTTAATTATGCAGAGGAAAAATAAATTGTCTCCCATCATGCTTTCATAAGCAGTTCTCTTCTTATACAAGCTCAAATAATTCTGAATTTTAGGATTCAATTCATTTCCTAGTCACTTTATTAGGGTTATAATAAAAACAAGGAGAAGAAATGGTGCCAAGCCAGTTACTATCATAACTATTTTGAACTTTATGTAGGGTCATGGATATTTTAGCTATTATGGTTTTACTTTCATTGTGTTAGAAATAAGACATCAGTAAGATGGTCTTTGGCATTTGTGTAGAGTTAGGAGCATAAATTATTTTTCTAAATAATCATGGAACTTTTCACTCTCTATAGTTTACACCACTTTAGCTGTGATTTAATACTGTGATCTTGGGCACAAAACTGTCATGTATTTCACTCAAATATACAATTTCATGCCTCCATTACTTGCCTTTGCATAGGTATGACTAAACTCTCTGACCAAATGAAAAAGTAACTGTTGTAGCTCATTCCTTGTGAGGTTTCGCCACATCACTGGAAATCTTCACTATGGGAGGCCTGAGGGGGCCTTGAGTTTGACCACTGGTGCATGTGGAGGACAAGGCTGTTCACCTTGGAGTGGACAGGAAGCACGGAGAAAAGGAGAGGAAGGTACTAGGGATGGTGTAGTGGTTTGATTCATGTGTCTCCTATAAACTTATGTGTTCTGAATGCTTAGGTGCCCATCTGATGACAAATTTTAAATTGAATCCTCCTGGAGGCAGTGTATTGTTGAGGGCGGGCTTATGGGTGTTATAGCCAGCTTCCCCTTGCCAGTGTTTGGCACACTCTCCTGTTGCTGTTGTCCATCTGAGGTTTGGCCAGGTGTGATGTCCACCCTTTGCTCATGCCATCAGTTTCCTGTGCTATCTGGGACCATCCCCTTGAGTTTGTAATCCAAAAGAAACCCTTTCATCCCACAAGCTGCTCTTTGTAAGGTGTTTTCTGATAGCAACACAAAGCTCACTGCAACATACCCTAAATTCCATTAATGTAACAGAAATTTACCAAAAATGGGATTTCTAAACCTTAAGGTTTGTAGGAATTGGTTCACTGGTGATAATAAATGCTAATAGTTCTTGACTTTGTTAGACCATTGGTGTTTAGTTTATTTGGTAGTTGTTGAATTGTCAATGTATGGTGATACTTCTAATTTCAGGAAACCATCATCAACTATAGTAATAGGGGTAAAAGAGAGGTAAATCTGGAAATGCATAGGTAAATCATTTCTATGTGGATAAACTACATGCATCTATTTCTTAAATATTTTATATTTTTATTTGAATAAGGACAATTCTTAGATGAAGCAATCTGTGTCATGGATCTTTTAAGTAATCTGCTACTTACCTGACCACATTCTTTTGACCTTCTAGAATCCATAAACTCAGAAAACCAAAGCCTTATTAAGCAGTTTTTCAAGGAGTACTCAGAGATTGAAATTCTTCATCTCTAGTAAATATAGTTGTGAATTCTACAGTTGTGCTTCATTCAATCTTTGCTAATATACAATTTCCTTTATATCTTCTGAGGATGACTCACAATTTGAAGTCTGTTAGTTAAGAAAATACTTTTTAAGGTATAACATTTGAGGTATAAACAGATACTATGAGGTTAATCTTTTTATTTTTAATTATTTTAGTTATTCAACGTACAGTTTTGCTCTAGCCCAGCCTTATCTGGAATTATGCAGTCTCAGGCTGGCCTTGAGCTCACAGAGATCCTCCTACCTCAGCCTCCTGAGTGCTGAGATTATAGGTGTTTGACACCACAATGGCCAAAATTGAGAGTTGGCATCCCTGGGTGGCCTCAAGATATATTTATTTATTTATTTATTTATTTATTTATTTATTTATTTATTTATTTTGTGAGAGGGAGAGAGAAAGAGGCAGAAGGAGAGAAAGAGAAAGGGCATACCAGGATCTTCAGCCTGCTGTGAATAAAATCCAGATGCATGTGCCCCCTCATGGTGCATGTGCAACATTGCACACTTGTGTCACTGTGCATCTGGCTATATGGAACTTGGAGATTCAAACATGAGTTCTTAGGCTTCACAAGCAAGTGCCTTAAATGCTAAGCCATCTCCCCAGTCCTTTAAAAAAATTTTAAATTAAGATTTTTTCAAAGAAAGAGACAGAGAGGAAGAGAAAGAATGGGCATTCCAGAGCCTCTGCCCACTGCAAACAAACTCCAGATGTATGCACCTCTTTGTTTATCCAGCTTTACATGGGTACTGTGGAATCAAACCCACATTGTTAGGTTCGTAGGAAATTGCCTTAAACACTGAGTTATTGCCCCAGCCCAGTAAGTGTTATTTTTGAGTACCTTTTTTACTAAGAAAAATTTTCTTGCTAAGTCAACATCTATTTACTAAGAAATATGCATAGAAATGAAAAATCCTTTTTAATCTTCATATATTTTGTGTGTAAAAAGATTACCTAAGGATGAAAAAGACAAAACTGACCTCTAATGTATGGGAACACATTCACACTTGCTTACTAAAAAAAATTACTAAGTATAGGTATTTATTATCTATTTTATTCCATAAGACTTCTATGATTTTCTATTACTTTATTACTGAGATATCAATGTTTCCTATATTTAGTAAAAACCTGAAACTAAATATATTCATAATTATACTGATAAGATACAATGATGAAATATATTTTATTAATAATAAATATCAGTAATAACTTGTATTAAAATATAATAGTGATAGTAGATTTCAATTTATCATTTATATATATTTAACAAGGTTATTGAAAACCTCTTGAAAAGTATCTTGGTACATTCTTATTTGTTTCAACCAGAAATGTGTTGGTATGTATATTGAAAGATTATTTGACAATGAATATCATCATTGTTAAATTAGAATCCCACTGAAGTGTGTTTGAAATCAATGTTTTAAACTAATTATGTTTTGATATGTGCTTATTCTTAGTAGTTTGGTAGCTTAAAGGAAAATGATTATTAACATACCTGCAAAATATATGAGCACATTTAATTAGAATCTTAAATTAATTTTACACAAAGTTTGAAAAATCTGTATTTTACATTGCTACTATGATTATTTTTCAAAGCAGGTTATCACTCTAGTGTAGACTGACCTGGAACTTCCTCCCAGGCAGGCCTGAAGCTCATGGAAATCCTCCTAACTTAGCCTCCTGAAGTACTGGGACTGTAGATGTGAGACTTCATCTCCACTTTATGAGATTTTTAAAAAAATCTCAAATGGTGAAACACTCTTATTTAGTATAATTTCTCTAACATCTTGGTTGAATTGTAATGCTGTGATGTTGAAATATGAATAATTTAAATAATTATAAGTTCATCAGCTTACTTTTGAGATCATGAAAGTAAAAAGCATGCAATTAGAAGAAATTGAAGTTTTGATGCTAAAGTACCTAAGTGACCTCAGGAAATGTTTTCCATTTCTGTATTCTGAAGGCTCAATTTCTTTACTTCTGTTTTGTGGGAGTTTGTAAATTAACTCAATCCATCATACATATTTTCTAAATGTCAATGCATCGTGTATGCAAACTTTCTTATTTATATAAGAGAGTATGGAATTCAGAAAATCTAAACATTCTACTATTTCTGAGAAAGGCCACAAGAAAGTGAACCTCCATGTACTGAGAAATATGTGTAGAAATGAAAGAAATGAAGAATACTTTTTTTTTTTTTTTTTTTTTTTTTTTTTTGGTTTTTTGAGGTAAGATTTCACTCTAGTCCAGGCTGACCTGGAATTCACTATGTAGTCTCAGGATGGCCTTGAACTCATGTTGATCCTCCTACCTTTGCCTCCCAAGTGCTGGGATTAAAGGCGTGTGCCACCATGCCTGGCTGAAGACTACTTTTTAACCTTCATATGTTTTGTGTATAAAAAGATTGCCCAAGGATGAAAAAGACAAAATAATATACATGAACACATTCAAATTTGCTTTAGTCATCACCTTTGAAATTTAATTTGCAATGAATTATGTGCAGAAATGTATTGAATGTATTCCAGTTTCTATGTAAACCTCTCTTCCTGTGTATATTCCAACGAGGAGGGTAAATAAATATTAAGAAAAGAAGCAGGGTGGAGGGATGGCTTAGTGGTTAAGGTGCTTGCCTATGAAGCCTAAGGACTCATGTTCACCTCTCCAGATCCCACATAAGCCAGATATACAAGGTGAAGCAAGCACACAAGGTTGCACATGTGCACAAGATAGCACATGCATCTGGAGTTCAATTACAATGGCTGGAGGCCCTAGCATGCCAATTCTCTCTCTTGATCTCTCTCTTATAAATAAAATAAAACATTAAAATTTGGAAAAAAAAAAAAAAAAGAAGAAGAAGCTCAGCAGAAGTAAGAGGATTGCCATGAGTTCAAGGCCACCCTGAGACTATATAGTGAATTCCAAGTAAGCCTGGGCTAGAGTGAGACCCTACCTCAAAAAAAAAAAAAAAAAAAACACCAAAAAAAGTAAATTAATTAAAAAAGAATTAAAAAAAAGAAAAGAAAAGAAGTAGCATCAAAACTAGACTTAAGGCCAACGTGGTGGTACACACCTTTAATCCCAGCACTTGGGAGGCAGAGGTAGGAGGATTTCCAGTGAATTCGAGGCTACTCTGAGACTACATAGTGAATTTCAGGTCAGCCTGTGCTAGACACTCTGTGACACTACCTCAAAAAACCAAAACCAAACCAAACAAAACAAAACAAAACCAAAAAAAAACTAGATTTAAACACACACAACAATTTAAGCAGCTTGACACTTATCCATGTGTACAATCATTTACAAAAAAAAAAAAAAAAAAAAAATCCTAAGAACAAGCTTCTGGGCTGCTGGAGAGGTAGCTTAGGGGTTTAAGGCACTTGCCTGCAAAGCCAAACAACCCAGGTTCTATTCCCTAGGACCCACATAAGCCAGAGGCACAAGGTAGTACATGTGTCTGGATTTCATTTGCTGTGTTGGGAGGCCCTGGCATGCTCATTCTCATTCATTCATTCATTCTCTCTTTCTCAAATAAATAAATAAAAATGAAATATTTTTTAAAAGCTTCTAATCAATGCTTTTGATCAAAATAACAACAAAAAAAGAATACATTCTTATATTATACTGGCTTTAAGGAAATGATCACTTATATGAAACTTTGCAACTGAAAGTTAATAATTAACTAAAGAATATTCACCAATGGAAAATATCTTATGGATACATTGGGTGATGGTCATAGGAGCTCCTCACCAACTCTAGTTGATTAGGGGAGAAAAGCTACTGGACAATTGGTTGAACATATTGATGAGGCTAAAATATGCAGCCTCTTATGTCTGTTTCCAAGAAGCAAAGAATAATGCAAAACACCACAAAACTACGTGGCTCATATTAACTAACACAGTGCTCATTTTAATGTACCAATATATCAAAACAATGGCACATTGAAATCGGTAAATAATAAAATTGATTGTACACCTATGAAGTAGAAAACAAGCATTTAAAATAATGTTATAGGATTATTTAGGACTATCCCTGGACATTTAGAGGTAAGAAAATCTGAGTTAGGTAAAGAAAGAAGGAAGGAATACATTTTAAATAATTATATTGATTTAAATAATGTACAAACTTTAAACATAAATACATAAAATACAAATTATAAATTATTATATTTTATTTTAAGGCAACTAATGTCAATGATCAGGTATCCAAGTATATACCCATGTAAAAGACAGGCAATTTTTTTGGGGGTGGTGTTTGGAATAGGGTCTCACTTTAACCCAGGGTGACCTGTAATTCATTATGTAATCTCAGTCTGGCCTCAAACTCACAATGATCCTCCTACCTCTGCCTCCCAAGTGCTAGGATTAAAGGCATGTGCCATCATGCCAAGCTCAAGACAGGTAATTTTAGACAAAATAGTGGGTAGGGTGGCTCAGACAACAGAGACTGCAGGTGTAAGTGGGAAGGTGGTAAGACTGGTATAGGTAGGGTAGAGAAGATTAAAATTAGGCCCAGTAATGAACACTCCTCTCACAGAATGAGTGCCCTATGGTTCAGGAGAAATGCCTGAGTATACAAGTAAAGAACAAATAAGAAAGTAAAGGTCCATACAGCATAAGGGCCAAAAGCATAGAACATACAACACAGATTAGCCATATTCATGACAGAAAGCAGTGACTCGTGGTTGTCAGCAAGAGATTCCTCAGTTGAAGTCATTGGATGTAATCTCTGTAAAAGTGATTATTGTCAGTTTTTTTTTCCTTGTGCATATTTTAAAAACTCTTTATTGACATTTTCATACATGTATATAATGCATTTTTTACCATAATTCTCTCCCATTCCCTTCTTTCGTTCCCCTTCCCCACTCTCCTTCCACTGAACCTCCTTTTCTTCCTTTTATTTTTTATTACAGACTTAGTATGGCTACATCATGAGTTAGCACCAGCCTTGCCCTCCTCCCTTCGCCCATTCTGTTAGGGGACCTTCTCAGTGGGGTTGCTGGTATTCTCCCATGGGGTTGTGGGTTATGCCTTGTGAGAGCAGCAATGAGATACTGCAGGGTGTGGTGGCGGAGCAATGCCTCTGGGTAGACCTATATCCCTGATGAAATTAGAAGCAAAGATTCTGAATAAAATCCTCACAAACCAAATTCAACAATACATCAAAAGCCTTATCCACCTTGATCAAGCAGGTTTCATCCCAGGGATACAGGGGTTGAATGTGTGCAGAATGAAAGGTGAGACTGTCAGCTGAAAAACTAAAACAAAGGAGCTAGAAAAGGAGGAATGGACTGAGCATACAAGCTCATTTGTTCGAGAATATTGGGAAAAGAGACAGCTAAAATGGTGAATTGGTGCTAGATTGTGAGTTTAGTTAGTGATAGCTGCTATATTACTGAAGCTGATGTTAAAATATTTTCTTTGTCATTCATTGTTCTTATCGTTAGATTGTAAGCTTTTTGGAAACAAAGGCCATGTCCTAAAATGACACTCAGTATGCTTCATGGCATTGAGTAACTTGAACATAGTTGTTCCTAATATTTGAATCTGCAGAAAGGCATATGAATGGAAGAAAGTGGGAACTGATTTGCCTGAATAAACGTTCTCTGTCAGAAACCACGCCATTAAGGTCCAGGTTTAAAGCTTGTATCTCAGAGGTATTAGAGATGAAGCTTGTTTTTCTTCTCTAACTTTCCTATTGATGCTAAGAAGTCAGAGTAGGTTTGCAATACATTAATAAGTTTTAGTGACAGTTTCTGCTTATAATAAAATGAGTGATCAAATGGGTGACTTCAATGTGCACAAATAAAACATTTTACTAAATGTGTTTTTCCTTGACCTTTGCTCATCACACAGTAGTCATTTCTAAGAAGAAGAAGAAAGTGGAGTTTTATTTTTATTTTTGGAGAGAGACAGACAGAGAGAGAGGGAGAGGGAGACAGATAGAGAATGGGCGCACCAGCTGCTGTGAACGAAATCCAGATGTGTGCGCCCCCTTGTGGGCAAGTGTGGCATTGCACCCTTGCGTCACTTTGCATCTGGCTAAACGTGGGACCTGGAGATTGGAAACCGGTTCTTAAGCTTAGCAAGCAGGCGCCTTAACGGCTAAGCCATCTCTCCTGCACGAAAATGGAGTTTTAAAGAATAAAATGGGATTTAGAAAACTAATTGCTTATTTGCATGTAATGGCATTTGTATAAGTGCAGTACATACTGATTAAGAAATTTTTCTTACATTCTTGACATAATTTACATTTTCTTACCAAAGAGATGCTTTTCAAGATAGACTATAATTGGTGCTATCAATTTATCACACTCCATGTGTAGAAATTGTTTTCAGATCATTGAACAAATAATTCAGTATATAAATTCTGTTAACAATCACAATGATTATGCAAATGATTGCATTTGCTTATGAATGAAGATGTTTCATTTTCTATATATTCCCTCTAGTGTGTAGGAATATTTGTTCATAACCTTTAAAAATATTTTATTTGAGAGAGGGAGAAAGAGAGAGAGGCAGATAGAATGGGCCTCTAGCCACTGCAGACTAACTCCAGATGCATGAGCCACCTTGTGCATCTGGCTTTATATGGATACTGGGGAATCAAACCTGGGTCCTTTAGCTTTGCTGGCAAGTACTTTAACTGTTAAGCCATCTTGCCAGCCCTATTCATACCTTTTATTAATATCTTTGCTGTATTGCTTGTTTGAGACAAGGCCTAACTAATTAGACATCATTTTCATTTTTAAAATAGTTTCGCTTTTTAAAATATATTTTCTTTATTTATTTACAAGCCAGTAAAGCAAGGTAAAGAGAGAGAAAGAGAAAGAAATAATGCGCACACCCTGGCCTCTAGCTATGGCAAACAAACTCCAGATTGATGTGCCACTTTGTGCACCTGGCTTTATGTGGGTACTGGGAAATTGAACCTGAGTTGTTATGCTTTTCAGGGAAATACTTTAACTGCTGAGCCATCTCTTCAGCTTGACATTGAACTTTTAAATTTATTTTTTATTTTTTATTTATTTTTGGAGAGAGAGACAGAGAGAGATAGATAGAGAGGGAGAGGGAGGACAGAGATGGGCGCGCCAGCAGTCTCTCTGCTGCTGTGAAAGATGCGTGCTCCCCCTTGTGGAAATGTGTGGCATTGCGCCCTTGCCTCACTTTGCATCTGGCTAAACGTGGGACCTGGAGATTGGAACCACTGGACATTGGAACCAGCATTCTTAGGCTTAGCAGGCAGGAGCCTCAGCCGCTAAGCCATCTCTCCAGCCCAACATTGAACTTTTAAACCACGTACTTCAGTCTCTGTAGTGGTGGGTTATGGTATGTACTATTATGGGTGAATCTATTACTATCTTAACCCTTCAATTATTGATATCATATGTAAAATATATAATACAGTCATTTTTATTGATAATCACAGCAAAATGAAAAAAGCATGGACTTAACCATTTTTCATTAAGAGGTTTAACTATGTCTTCCATAAATATCCATGCATGTGTATGTATGCACATATGTATGTATGTATGTGTTTAGTGTATGTTTGTATGAGCACACATGTGGAAGTCAGAGGAAAAAGTCAAGGTGGTAGTTTTAACCTTCCACCTTGTTTGGGACAGAGTCTCTCTAGTTTTGCTTCTGGAAATGCCAGACAAGCTTCAGCATTTCCTTATTCTGCCTCCCAGTGTCATTAGAAGTGGTGGAGAAATAGAACCATGAATAACTGGCTTCTAGCTTCACCTGGGTCCTGGGGATCCAAAACCCTTCATTTCTAGATGCATTGGCTCTTTCAAATGAAGTATATTTGGTTAAAACACATGTAGATTACTTTACAGAGTACTGCCTGGAAGGAAGTCATTACTCATTTACCAATCATTTATTTGGAAAAATGGAAATTAGGTCAGAAGAGGCTATGCATATAGATAAAGCCATTTATTTACTTGACTCCTAACATGAAGAGAAAAAAAAAACCTAATTTTAATGTTGTAATAACCATCTCATTTTATTTGTGTGTGCAATGTGAGGTGTGTGTGTGTGTGTGTGTTTGCTGTGGTATTGTGCCCCATACAGTTGCCTGCAGTGGGGGGTGCTCACCTATGGTGGCCGAGCAGACTGTCAGGTGCCCCACTCCACTGTTCTTCTGCCCTGGATTTTGTTTTGAGCCAGAGTCTCTGTACTGATTCCAGAGTCTACAGGACTCCGAGAAGATCATCTGTACTCCTCTATAGGACTGGTGTATATGGTATCTGGAGATTCATACTCTAGTGGGTCCCTCAGGCCCTTATACTTGCAATGGAAGCACATAACCACTGAGCAATCTTGCCATCCCCATTTTTTAAAAATACTTTTTATTTTAAAAATTAATCTATTATTTATTTATTTATTTATTTATTTTATGTTTTGTTTTGTTTTGTTTTGTTTTTTGTTTTTCTAAGTGGTTTCACTCTAGCCCAGGCTGACCTGGAATTCACAGTTTATTCTCAGTGTTGCCTCAAATTCACACTGATGCTCCTACCTCTGCCTCCCAAGTGCTGGGATTAAAGGTGTGTGCCACCATGCCCAGCCCCCTTTTTGTCTCTAAATAATTGTAAATGTACAGAAAAATGCAAAGACTATAGAGAAAACTTCCATATATCTGTGCCCAGAATTCTCTTAAAGCTATCATCGTCTGTAATCATGCTTATCAAAAATGAGAAATTCACCACTGCTGTGGTTTGAATATGAAGTGTTTTTAAAAGGCTCATGTGTTGAAGGGTTATTCGTCAGCTGATGACACCACACAGGAATGATTAGATCATGAGGCACTAACTTCAGGAGCCATTAGTTCATATCAAATAGGCTATAAGGGAGGGGAGCTAATTGAAAGAAGTATGGGAAGTATGGGAGCAATGGGTTTGAGGGGTAGCTTTTACCCTAGCCCCCCCTTTTTATTCTCTCTGTTTCCTTACTGCATAACATGAGCAGCTTAACTTTGCCATTCCCTTTTGACTATGTGCCCTGCATTGCCTTGGAGTCTGCTGAAGATGGATTCAAATTGTGAACCAAATAAATCCTCCCATTCTGAAATTATTTTTTTCATGTATTTAGTCACAGTCACAGAAAAGTGACTAACATAAAATTGATAATGGGATTAGGGGCCTTGAAATGACATTACCTGATTGTGTTATGTAAAAGCAACTGAAGGGAACTGGTTTGCATCAGAGATTTGAAAAAGTCTGGAGAAGCAAGTAGGGAAAAGTCAAGAATGCTTAAAGTGCTGGAAGTTCAAAAAAACCAGAATCCTAATGCAAATGTGAACAGTAAAGGCTCTGCTGATGAAGTTTCAGGTGGAAATAGGAAATATGTTATGAACTGGCTTAGAAGACATGCATGCTATATTCTGGCAAAGAGCATATTTACATTTTGTCAATACTATGAAACTATGTGTGAAGCTGAGTTTAAAGGTAATGGATATAATGTATTAAGTTGGTGCAGGAATTTCTAAGGTGTTACCACATATAACATGGATATTCCTAGGTCTTTCATCCAGATTCACAATGAGAATTGATAACAAAGAGTAGGGCAGAGAGATTATAACAATTTGCAGTTTGACCAGAAAAGAAGTAAGTTTAGTTAAAGCCAATTAAAATGTGATTGATTAAGAGACTGGTATTGTTAAAAATAATTTAACAGGGATGGAAGCTTCTGGTGCTAGTTAGGGTTCCTAGTGCCAGGAGGTACTAAGCAGGCGACAAGGGAAAACTGTCGTCAACTCTTACTCAGCTGTGGACCATGGGTATAATTACGGCAACTCTGTTATTGGAGTAACCAACTGCATTCTGATTGGATTTGCTTCTTGATCCACTGGAGGAGATTGTAGGCCCAATTAGGAAAGGTAATGCAGTCTTTTTTTGTTAACTGAACATGATATGCTTGTCAAATTGTCTTCTAAATAATTATGTTTATGTCCGTAGGTTCTTTGTGCAGTGGTCAGTGGTAACTGCAATGACTCTTAACTGGTCAAAGTACTGAGAGTAAGTGACCATTGAATGCTTAGCCATAAATACAACATATATATTACCCCTTCAAGATTCAAGGCCTATTGTGGAAAAAACTGCAGAAAGAGTGTTAGAAGCTAGGCATGCTGGTGCACACCTTTAATCCCAGCACTCGGGAGGCAGAGGTAGGAGGATCGCCCTGAGTTTGAGGCCACCCTGAGAATACAGAGTGAATTCTAGGTCCATCTGGGCTAGAGTGAAACCCTACCTTGAAAAAACAACAACAACAAAATGAGTATAAGAGCCAGATAAAGAGTGGTATAGAATATGTCTATTACACTGTCAAACAATTGGATCATTATCATCTTGTCAAGGAGTAGGGAGATACTAATGGGGCCAACTGGATTTATATGCAGATAATGGTTAATGGAGAAAAGCCATTTTCTTCAGTGTTTTAACCTGTGCTGAGGTACTCATACTCCCCTAAATAAGGTCTCATCCATATTCCTGTAAGCAACCCTAATGAAATCTGTAAGGTCACCAAAAGAAAAAAGAAAAAGGCAGGAAAGTAGAAGGGGGCAAATTGTACATAGGAAAGGTGATCAGAGGGGTAGCAGGGAGGGGGTAAATGATAAAAGGACATAATGTACATGTATGAAAATGTCATCAGGAAACCTGTTACCATATATAATTAATATATTTGAATTTTTAAAAGTCCATAAAAAGAAGTAGATTCCCGATTAAAGTCATCAACTTTAGATTCATACAGTGGGATTCCCTGATGGAATCTTTGGAATTGACCAGAGGCAGGTTCAAAGGTGTAAAGCTGGAAAATCAGTTGGAACATTTTCTTTTCATTAGAGAGTTTCTTTGGCATGTCCAGTCTGCATCTGGAAAATAAAGTTAGTGTTTCTCCATTTTCAACCTGACAAGACATTCAGATTGGGCTGGCTTAGCTGCATGCAGAATGCAAGAGTGGTGAGGTTCCCATCAAAGTTTCAAAGAGACATCTGAGGGGCTGAGCAATGTGTAGTAGGGTTAGAGTCCCTACAGGCATCTCCTGAGAGTAAGGCAGGGAACTCTGAGAGATAATCAAAGTGGCAAGGGGGTACCTTTGCAAGTGAGACATGCCTAGAATATGCAACATCTGTCAAGGAATGTCACAGACAGCAAACAGCTACCCCAAGATAGTTGCCAAGCAGACTCTAACTGGGCCTGCCATAGGATGGGGCTTTCTGAGCCCTTTGAGCTCCTGTCATCCTATCATGCTTCTGTGGGTCTCAGATGACAGGTAAGATTTGATGTTCATTTACCCTGTTGGCTTTCAGTCTTGCTTTGAGCTGAATCTTTTTTCTCATTTTCCTGTTCCTCTCTTTGGCATGGGAATATATACCCTGTCCAACTGTTGTATGAAGTGTGTAATGTTACTTTTGACTTAACAGAAACCCACGGCCTCCTGTCTCATAGGAGAGTTTGAAATTGGACTTTGGAAAAATGATAAAATTCTTAAGGTTATAGGAAAGCTTGGAGATGGATGGAATGCAGCTTACATTATTAGATGGACAAGAGTTTATTAGGGGCCAGGGTCAGAATGTTATGATTTAAATATTGATGTGCTTTCAAAGGCTCATGTGTTGAAATCTATCTCCCAAGATGAGGGTGAAGTTAGGTAACTGGATCATGAGGGGGTTAAATTAAAGGCATTAATCAATTTATGATTTTATGATTATTGACATTAGAGGGTGTGGCTGGTTGTAGGAAGTAGGTGTTGTAGTTATATTCTTGCCTTCTCATTGCTGGGACAAAATACTGGACCAAAAGCAGTTGATGGTAGGAAAGGGTTTACTTTAGCTTATAGTTTTGAGGAAAAGCTTTATGATGGCAGGAAAGGGTAGTTTTAGAGCAGAGGCTGGACATCATTTCTTGCTATAGCAGGTAGAAGATAGCATCAAGACAGTGAGATGATGTCTGACAAAGGAGGAAGATGGAGTATAAGGTGCAGAAGTCTGCCCCTAGCAACACACCTCCTCCACCAAAGCTCCATCTCCCAAATTTCCAACAGCTTGGGACCAAGCATTCGAAGCACATGGCTTTTTTTTTGGGGGGGGGGCATTTGATTCAAACCACTATAGTAGGTGACTGAGCTATCCTATCATTGTTTCCTGGTTGCATTATGGCAGAAACTTTCCTCTGCAATGCTCTTGTACCACGATGTTCTGCTTTGCCCCAGGCACAAGAGCAATGGTGTCAGCTAACCATGGACTGATCTCTGAACTTGCAGAAACTGTGGAATACAATATATCTTGCTCCCTTCCAGTATTTTCACAGGTGATTTGTCATGGTGACAAAAAGTGACCAGAGCACACATTGTTACTTTACTCATCATTGTGATAAAATAATAAACAATAAGCAATTTAAGGAATGAAGAGTTTATTTTGTTCAGTAGTTTGAGTAGATACAGTCCATCATGGCAGGTTAAGCGTGGTGGTAGGAGTACAAAACATCAAGTTACATTGCAGCCTCAGTCAGGAAGCAGAGAGAGATGAATGGAGTTATCACTCCAGCTCATTCTTTCCTTTTTCCTAAGCCCAGGACTCCAGCTCAGGGAATGGTGTCACCAACATTTTGGGTTAGTCTTCTCACCTCTATTAGCCTAATCTAGAAACTCCTCATAGTCATTCTCAGAGATTTGTTTCGATGGTGTTTATAATGGCCATTAAATTGTGAGTTTGAGGAAGACCTGGGACTAGCGTGAGTTCCAGGTCAGCCTGGGCTAGAGTGAAGCCCTGCGTCAAAAAACCTAAAAGCATTACTATTAGTTATTAGCTTTATATATATTTCATACATTTTTACATTCATATTTTTCTGTGATGGGATACAATCCAGACTGCTATGTTGCGTTTATCATCAAAACTCTTTAACTTTTAGTTTCTTTTAATCTATAACTTTCTGAAGTTTTCTTTGCTTTTTAAGTCCTATCATTTTAGAAGGGTTATTAAAAATATTTTGTAGGGCTGGAGAGATGGCTTAGCAGTTAAGGTGCCTGCCTCCTAAGCCTAAAGAATACCGGTTCCAATCGCCAGGTCCCACATTTAGCCATATGCAAAGTGACACAAGGGCGCAATGCCACACTTGATCACCAGGAGGTGCACACATCTGGATTTCGTTTGCAGCAGCTAAGAGGCTGCTGGCGCCCATCTCTCTCTGTCTTCCTCTCCCTCTCTCTCTCTGTCTCTCTCTGTGTCTCTCTCCCCAAAAAATATATATTTTGTAGGCTGGATCTTAATCTACTTTAAGTGTTTTTTCATAACTATACTGAGATTATACTGATAGTGACACTGGAGTAAGTTATTGTAACAACATAAATTATTTACACATTTACTGAAGGTCAAAGGTAATTGACATCATCTCCGATTTCCTCAACTGAAAAATTACAACTTTTCAATATACAATATTTTTTAGAAGCTAGTCATTTAATCACTTACTGGAGGTACTGCTCACAAATATAGCAAAATTTCCTGTATTTTTCATTCTACAAGCTAAACATTAAACCATCATTGTGTGCTAATCAAAATCTTCTATTAGAGCTTCTACATACATTATTATAGATATACATTTAAGAAAGTTATAAACAAACTTTATACATTTATGAAGTTTCCATAGAAACATTGAAAATTCTCCAGATATCTCTAACATCTAAGTGATGCTAATACAGACTTCAAGAAGTTAGTCTTGAATAGAAGTTCAAAAGCAGGAAAATAGGATAAGTTTGATTTTTTTTTTTTTTCAGTTAAACCATTTCAAAAACATCAGCTGATTTTGACAGGGGAATCAATTCCTATAGAATGTGAGAATGCATGAGGTATCAGAGGTATTACTCTCATGATTTAAAATGTTTGTTTGATGCAATGTGGAAAGTGTCTAATCTGTTTATAGGTAGCAGCTTTCTCCCAAGACGGATGTGTTCTATTTCAATATATTTTTGTTGTAGTAGAAAGAGATTCTCAAATTATAGATTATGTTCACTTTATATATCATAGGAAAGTCTCGGACTAAAATAACAATGTTGCTCTATATTTGTATATTCATCCATTCACATTACATTTATGCACATTTGCATAAATATGAATCAATACAAAAATACAAAGAAATATATTTGTATTTCCATAGTAGAAATTTTTGAGAAATGTATTCCAAATATTTTTGCATTTGCTTTCCCAACCACCATCATGTGGACCTCTGAAACAATTATGCAAACAAATTACCTATTTCTATCAGAAGTTTTTGTCAATATTACAATTAAATTTTATGTGAACTTCGATATTACCTTCAGGAATGTGATTATTTCTTCAAAATGATGCTTTAATTTATCTCTTTGAAGTCTCATTGACTTTACTATTTCAGCTTCCCATGTCCAAAGCATCAAAATAACCTCTTTCCCAACATTCTTCCCTCAGTCTCTTCTTTTTATTCATTAAGTACCTTGTCATCATCAAATATTTTCAAACATCATATATGAATTTCTGGTAAAAGATTTAATATTTCTCACTATTCTATCAGGCTTGTTGGAGTTTTCCTCCTCTGTTCATTTATAACTTGCAATGACTGTTTCTAATTTGTGTGTCTCATATTTCATTTTTATTTTTCTGAAAAACATATTTTCCTGTCTTTCAGGTAATTCATATTTCCCCTTTTAAATATGTTTGTTCTTACTTGTTTCTATCATTTTTATAGAAGTATTTAGCAACCTTGGCTATGTGACGACTGGTCTGGCATAGAGTTTCTAGTAATATGTATGCCAGTTGTTTGTCTTTGCCATTATGTCTGCAGTTAATCAATCAGGGATTGACTTGGTGAGAAACTAGGACAATTATAATTTTACCCTAGTTTCGTATTTGAAACTCAGGAAAGAATTCCTATAAGGAAATGAAGGCATCTGGAGAGTGAACCTTGATCCTAGAAGCCAACACTGGCACATGAAGAGTGAACATTGATACCTATTGTATCTCTTGAAACACCAGAGAGTGAAGTCAAGAGGATAAAAGGGATCTCAGAATCCCCCTTGAGTTCTTGGTGTGGCTTCCACAGAGAAATCTTTAGCTACTCCCACTTGTCACTGAACTATTTGTCTCTTGGTTCAATTGCATTCTCCTCCATCCATATCCTTGCATCTTGACTATCCAAAGGGTGGAACATGCTCTTTATGTAGGTTCTAGGGATCTAAACTTGAGTCTGTATGCTTGTGCAAACACTTTACTTGATAAACCATCATCTCCCTATTCCCTTGATCCAGTTCTGATATTTGAAAAATAAAAGCTTGCAGTTTGCAGAGCTATTTATCCCAAAATCAATGGGACTTAGTTTTTTCCCTCCTAAGTATCATGAAAAAATGCAAATATCTAGATCCATATTGCCTATAAGCACATTCCTAAAGGAAATAATGGGAGCTAAGTGAAAATTTCTAGATAACAAGTACATAATTTTACTTGTCAACATTATCATAGCTCTGAATTTTGTTCATGCAAATAAGAAGACTGCATATGTTTCTTTATCTTGCTGCCTCAAGGTCTTTCCAACAATGTTATTGAAGTTTAAAGAATGTTCTCAGAATTGACTTTGCTACAACTTCAGATATTTCAAATTCTGAAGAATGATACCCATTTTCTCTTTAAAATATATTTCAATAATATTTTGAAGTTCTAAAAACATCTACTTTATAAAATAAATTTTAAAAGAATAAAGGGTTCTTGAAGAGAATGAGTGTATACAGATATTTTATAGCTTTCACTTTGTAATAAATTAGTTTTGAATCAATGTCTGTTAGGACAGATGATCTAATTTCAAGTTGTTATTACGGATGATTACTGACACATCTTTCCATAATTTAGCAGCTAAATATTAACATAAGTACAAAATCTTCTAATATACCACTCTTGGGGATATACCCAAGGACTCTAACATACCACAGAGATATGTGTACACCCCAGTTTATTGTTAAACTATTCACAATAGCCAGGGATGGAACCAGCCTCGGTATTGTCACCAGATAAACAGACAAAGAAACTGGTACAGGTACACAACAAAGTTTTTTAATCATAAAGAAAAATGAAACCATGACATCTCCAGGAGAACTGGATAAGTTACATGTTTTCTCGCCTGCATGGAATCTACATTCTTGTGTGTGTGTGTGTGTGTGTGTGTGTGTGTGTGTGTGACTTTTAAGGGATAAAAAGAGAGGTGAAAATACATATTAGGTGAAAACAGAAGGGATGATAATTTGTGGGGATGGATGGGACTAGGAAAAGGGGGCAGGGGCAATGAGGAAAGATGAAATAAAACCAAGTGTAATGGAGTTATATGTACAAAAATGCCTTAAAGAACCATCATCACTTTGTATGTCTAATCTAAATATTGTTTTAAAATATGCTCCCTGTACCTCACTATTACATGTGTTCTTACCTACTTAATGTTTTTTTTTCCTATTCACTCCTGTTAAGTTAACCATTTGTATTTCTCCTACAATTGGATGCCTTTTGTGATTTTTTAAATGATCTGATTACAATGCATGTATAAATGATCTTATTTACAATATATTTCTGCATGTATGTGGTGGGGGCATATGCCTGGGTGCATATGTGTGCATATGTGTACATGGAGGTTAGAGGTTGAGGTCAGATGTCTCTAATATCTCCACATTATTATTATTATTATTATTATTTGGTTTTTTAAAGGTAGGGTTTCACTCTATCCCAGGCCAATGTGGAACTCATTATTTAGTCTCAACATGGCCTCAAATTCATGGTGATCCTCCTACCTCTATCTCCGAAGTGCAGGGACTTCAGTCATGCCCCACCATGTCCAGCTTTTCCACCTTATTCTTTGAGACAGTGTCTCTCCCTGACTCTATAGTTCATGGATTCACAGAGTCCCCCTAGCTAGCAAGCCGTGGGGAATCCCGTGATTCTGCCTCCCCAGCTCTATGAGTACAGGCTTGGCCTACCATAACAAGCATTTGACATGGGTGCTGGGTAGGCAAGTTCATGTTCTCATGCTTGTGTGTGAAGCTGTTCTAGAGGTTGGGGAACAGGATGAAGAGAGGAGATGAAGTGAGGTGATGCAGGAAGATCTAAGATTGGACAAAAGAACTAAGCCTAATATGAAAGGACATATACACCATGATTGAACTTAAGTCAATTAAAGACAGTAAAATAACTCTGATAGTAGAAGCCAAAATAATTTGGGGATAGTGATAGCTTAGAGCGCAGGGGCATAGGACTCTAGGATTTTCTGTGATAGTTTGGTTCCTTGTTGTGGTTGCTGGTTTCATAGTTGTAGCTAAAAACTTATAGTTTGTGCAGTTTCCAAGTGAGCTATTTTTCAATGCAAAATAATTTTAATATAATTACTATGTAATCAGAGCAAGAAGAAAATATCATGAATGAAACTATATTTCTGTCTGGAAAGCCCAGGACAATGAGCCTGGCATTAGATAAATGCATTAAAGAATAATGGGAATTGAACAGTATATTACAAGTTGAGGTCTGGCCTCTGCCTCTGCTTAGGAAACGTGGTATCTGAAGGGTGGGGCAAGTTTACCTGATATATAAGCCATGGATAAGTGGTTATGGCACTTGCCTGCAAAGTGCCATATGAGGATGCTGGTTTGATTCTCCAGCACCCACGTAAAGCCAGATGCACAAAATGGCACATGTTTCTGGAGTTTGCAGTGGCTAGAGTTCCTGGTGAACCCATTCACTCTCCATCTCTTTATCTCTCAATAAATAAATAAATAAATAAATAAATAAATACATAAATACATAAATACATAAATACATAAGTGCATAAATAAATGGAAGGGAAAGAGAACCTGAGTGGTGAGTTCATAGGAATCAGCATTTCAGGTATAAATCCAAAAGGAAGAGAACAGATTGGAATGGACAAAGCACAGTAATAGAGAAAACGAGGACCTGTTGAGTAGGTGCTGCATGCTGAAGTCCATGGTATACCTACCCATACCATCTCCTTACTTTGCAGGGCTGCACCAAGACAGCTGAACTTCAACAGATAACTATGACTTTGGAAGTCCAAAACTGTCAAATAGCTGGGTTTTTAAAGCGGTGGGCATTGTTCATTTTCTACACTATTTTTTGCTTATATCTATCTGGCTTCTGTGACTGTTGTTTTATCACAGATATGGTTACTTCTGCTGCAAAGATGTCTTCCTAAATTAAGATGCCACTGCTGAACTGCCAACAGCTGGAAATGCATATTTAATTGTTCTTCCAGGGGAGAAAATATGTTGCACCCATCCCAATGGGACCATTGGATTGCTCTGCCGGGATGGTTGACCGCCCTTAATGGTGTGATTTGTGTTGGAAGAACAGCTTTGTTGTTGTTGATGCTGTATTTTTTATGCAGAGCTAATTGTTTCATACAATTAAATACATAACCTTGTATCATTAACAATTTTCTAAACAACTGAGAATCAACCTATACCCTTTTTGTTAAATGGTGAGAATTCAGTGTGATTCACACCCATTAAGTAAAACATTTACCCAGAATAACATCTACGAGCTAAACTGATTTGGCTTGCTATTTTAGTTTTTATTTTTGAAACAAGTAAATATTCATACTCAATGTGCATGCACTATATATATATATATATATATATATATATATATATATATATATATATATATATACACACACACATAAAATTTGAGAGAGAGTGAGAAAGAGAGA
Source organism: Orientallactaga sibirica (assembly GCA_036365145.1). NCBI lineage: Eukaryota > Metazoa > Chordata > Mammalia > Rodentia > Dipodidae > Orientallactaga > Orientallactaga sibirica. The sequence continues at coordinate 25,741,760 of JAEOAD010000006.1, forward strand.
GAGAGAGAGAGGCAGAGCAAGAATGGGCGAGCCAGGACTTCTCAGGCATCACTTTTGAGTCTGGCTAAATATGGGATCTGTAACTTTGAAAGGGTGTTCTTAGGCTTCGCATGCTGGCACCTTTACCACTAAGCCATCTCCCCAGCCCATTTTTTAAATCTTTCTCTTTAGTCTTCTACTCCCTTTTCTATGCCATGCATATGAATATACATGTTTCATAATTCCAGAGCTGTACCTTCTTAAAATCAAATGTGACAAAGAGATGTATCAATATATCATATATCCTTTATCTGAGGTGGATTTATTGTTTGAGAATACATTATACAAATTGCCCAATAATTCTTTGGCTAGCCAAAGCAAACTTTGTTGGAATAGTCAGAGGTACCCTACCTGGGGAAGCAACTGCTCACCAACTTCTTCAGAAAAAAAGTTCATATCACAACTACTTAATTAAGGAGTTGCAACATCATCTTTTGTTAGTTCAAAAACTGCTGATTTCAGAGATGATTATTTATGTAGTGTTGTCTCTGTTGTCTAGTATATGCTTTTTGTTCTCTTTTTTGAGACAAGTATTCACTCTGTAGCCCAGGCTGGCCTTGAACTCACCATCCTCCTTACTCAGCATCCAGAGGATTGGGATGACAGGTGTGTTCCACCATGTATTCTTCTCAGTCATGCTTCTAACATGTGTTTTCCTAATGAGTAGATGAATGTTAGAGATGTGTACATATGTTACATACATAGACTATTACATAAGTTATATATATATCTATATCATCTATCTATCTATCTATCTATCTATCTATCTATCTATCTGTCTATCTTGATATAGATATGGCAAACATAGAGGGCTGATTAAAATCAAGATCTCATAATGAAAATAGTACCTGCAACTAGCAGAAATACTCCTAAAGTGACTTTTCATTTCTGCCCATAAAAAAAGAAACTAGTATAATTTCATGTAGAAATGTATAGATTAGGAAACGGGTCCTACACAGATTCTACATACAAAACTATGATATATTTGTAACATATAATCATTTATAGTTATATTCAGAGAGTGTTTTAATGTTAACTCTTCTCCAACCTAAAAAGTCACTACTTATTGGCTTTTCTGGTCTGCCCCTTGTATCACACTGGTAACCTCAGACTGAAGACGCAGTGATGTGCTGGATGGAACCTGACACAGATAGATAAAGCAGCTTCCATTGCCCTCAATTTCCACATTTTCTTGAACTAGTCTTTGTTCTCTCCTGTGTGAATTTACTTGGATTGAGTGCAATACCAGTGGAAATTAATTTTCTTTCTCTCTTGAAGCCTAGTACCATAGGAAACTCCCTTGACATAGATACTATGATGTTGTTAAAATGTCAGCTACCCAATGTATTATACTGTAGGTACAGTGTGACCTACTTAACTGTACTGAAGTGATTTTTCTTTTTTAGCATATTAACTTGTTAGTCCTGATATTGTAGGCCATGGGTTAAAATAGTAGAGAAATTTAAAGAATTATTAAATATACATTTTATTCATCTTTGTCTGTGAAACGTGCATTTCCTTGAAGCCTATCAATAATAAATGCTAACTTTACAATGTTTTCAAAACATGTATAATTCTTTAAAATTTTTCTTTTGGTAATTTATTTATTAGAGACAGGGGGAGAGAAAGGGAGAAAAGGGGCACACCAGGGCCTCCAGCCAGTGCAAACAAACTCAAGACTTATGTGCAACTATGTGCATCTGGCTTATATGGGTTCTGGTGAATTGAACCTTAATCCTTAGGTTTCACAGGAAAGCACCTTCACCACTAAGTAATCTCTCCAGCCCAAAACATGTATAATTCTCAATCTTTTCTGATTAGTCAATTATATAGGTTCAATAATAGTAACAGAATTTTCATTAAAAGAATACGCTAACGTTACTAAATTACAGTAGTCCGTTGGGTAAGTATATGTAAAATCTCCATTTAGAACTTCTTAAACTGGTTATATAGACAGATATTGATCATTATCCATGTATTGTGCTTTCAAATTAAAAATTACTTTCTAATAACTCAGCAGTGTTAAGCATTAATATTGACACATTGTTATTCCTTTTGTGATTTCCTATAATCCTTTCAGGCACCAGGATTTTGCTCATTTCCTTCTTGTACATTATTTATAACAGGTCTTGAAAGAGGCAGTGCTGTTAAAAGGAGAGTAAGACATGCTGCACGTAAGCAGGAAAGCAACGGCCGGTCTCTCTCACATGCTTGTGAACTCAGGCAGAGCTCTTGCAACCTGAATGTGGTCTTTGTAAGCACTGTAATCTCCACGTGAAAACACAGTTTCTGAGAATAAAGCAGACTTTACAAACTAAAGATTTTTCCTCAAGAAAATATGGTCTTATATATGTCAATTAATGTACCAGTTAGTTAAGTAAAAATAAATATAAATGAAAGAAAGTAGCAATGTAATGTTGTCCAGTGAAAAAAAAGAAGAGAACTTTAAATCCAGAACAGGAATGTATAGGCCTAGGTTAATTGCATGCATGACAATTGAAATTTAGGGGTTATTTTCCTTGTTCAATAGTATGGTGAAATGATCAGCCTAAATAAAGTCTTCTTTCAAGATTTATAGAAATGTTTACAAAATAACGAAAACATAGTTCTCTGTTACCTAGCTGAACCAAGACTATTTGGAATACATACACTGAAATAAAACCAAGATGGGACTAAAAGAATGTTGTACACGTGCTTGATATTGTGTATCCTAGGAGAAGGGAGAGTTGGAAGTGATTTGGTTGCCTAAAATCAAAGGTTACCCAGGATGTCTATCTTCTCCAGAACTTGAAAATGGACTGAGATTTCCTGGGGCCAGCTACTCTCCACTTTTTAAACAGACATAGTACTCTTCTGCAAGCTAATTCATATATTTTCTTTTAGATGAAGACAAAATAATTGTTATTTAGCATACAACTAAAGGCTAGGAAGGAGAGTTTCAGAGGTCCCCAGATGTTCTCCAATTTGTAAGTCTGTAGTGCCATCAAGTAGTTACCATATAACCACTGAGGAGGACCTTCACTTTAGCAAAGGATTAGGGAAGGGAAAAAAAAGAGAGAGGATAGGCAAGGAAGAATACCCAAAGAAGCAAAAGTTATACTAGTGCTACTGGACAGAGCCCTGCAACTCTATCCTGAGGACTGAATTGCTGGAACAACATAGACAAGAAGGCAGAGACTGCCTCCTGCCCTGCTCTATAGATCAGGGAACAAGTCCAGAGGATTTTGACTTAGAGTTCAGAGCCGAACCCATCACAGTAGGATTCAGAACACAGCAGAATTAGAAAGGCCCTAGCCCCCAGCCAGAGCTTGCAGAGCAGATGGAGCCTCTTGGCCACAGTCAGAATCATGTGTACTGCTGTGACAGATTCTAGTTTCAACCTGCATTGCCATCATTATTAGAATGGACCCAGTGACCTCTCCTTTTCCCCCAGGATGGTGAAGGTCCTGTAGCTTTATTTGGTAGCTATTTTTTTCTGAAATTAAACATTCCTTCCTGGAGGGTTGTATGTAGTTTTATGAGAATCAGGAAGACAGTGAAAGTTACCAGGCTCAGGAAGCCCAGAATGTTACAAAGCCTCCTCTGCTAGGTTGTGTGAGCAGTAAGTCATTGAGGAGAACAAAGGAGACCCTTCAGTAGTGGTAACTGCAAATAAGGCAGGGATAAAATTGTGAATCTGTGAATTTTCACCTATGCTGGCCTGGGTATTTTGGTGACATAGCTGCCTTTGAGTCACCCATATTCATAGCTTCTTACTCAAGTTCTTTTGAATAACTCCAATAAACTCAGTGGTTCACCAAAATAGACATAGGTGTAATCAGTTCTTTGATTGATCACTGGTGAAGAGATGTTTGTCCATATCTCTCTAGGAAATGTCAGGCTGCAAATCCCAGGGCTAATAGGGATAATAAAGGATTGTATTTACCACTTACATCTCAACCATGAACAACACAGCTAGTCCACAGTCAGTGCTTACAAAGCTTCTCTTGCAGCAGCATATCTATGACAGAGACCTAAGGTCTACTGTGATAGGCTTGTTCATCCATTATTACCACCACCTGTGGAACAGGTCTTGCATTTGTCTCAGGTTTTCCAAATCCTTCCAGCTATAAGTTCAAGGTGTGGATCAATTCACCACCAGACTTGGTGACAAAAGGGAGGCTGATGAATAAAAAGAGAATGAGAGTAATATAAAACTCATTGGATCCAGGTGCGGTGATGCACACCTTTAATCCCAGCACTCGGGAGACAGAGGTAGGAGGACTACTGTGAGTTTGAGGCCAGCCTCAAACTGAGACTACATAGTGAATTCCAGGTTAGCTTGGGCTAGAGCGAGAACCTACCTTGAAAAACAAAAACAAACAAACAAAAACAAAAACAAAATCCTCATTATTAGAAGTAACTATACACATAAATCCTAAATGTGCTAATCTTATAAACATGATACATAAACCACCCATATATTTATATTGAATGCAAAACAATAATAATGCCTAAATTTCTATAGATGGAAACTTGGCTTTCAAAACACGAGGAAGAATGGAGAGCTTTCTTGCAAAATTTCACTTCATTGTTTTCACTGTTTTTTTAAATTTTTTTGGTTCAGTTCAGTTTATGTTAAGTCAATATCATGCAACTAGCTGATTATAATCATATGAAAGTGTTTGTGAACCTCAAGGTAAAACAAGGTAAAAATATATAGTAAAGGATGAAAACACACTACTAATATAAATCACTTACCCACAAGAGGGGACAGACAGAAATAAATAAAAAGCATGTAGAGTAAGACCTTATGTATTAATGGTTACTTGGAAGGTAAATTCTCCAGTTAAAAGACAAAGAGTGACTAAATGGATTATAAAAACAGCTAATCTAGGTACTGTGTACAAGAAAGTCACTTCTTTTCTAAGGACATATGCAGACTTAAAGAGAGGGGAAAACAATAACATATTTCATGCAGGTGGAATCTAAAAAATAGCTGAACAGGGCGTACTTACATGGCATAGCCATATACTCAAAAACAGTAAAAAAAGACTAGGATGGGTATCATACAATGATCCAAGGTCAATTTATCATGAAAAAATAATTGTAGATATATATCTCTTTGATATCACTCAAAAATATAAAATAAATGTTAAAGACTGAAAAACAGAGATAGACTCAAATACAGTAAAAACAGGCTACTTTAGTTCTATGCAGTGCATGAAGGAATATAAATAGTCTAGCTACTCTGGAAATTATAATGGAAGTTCCACAAAAACTGAAAATAGAAGAGCCATATGGTCCATCTACACCAATCCTGGGAATATACCCAAAGTAATTTAAGTCTTCATACTACAGAGATACCTGCATATCCATATCTATATCTATGTCTATCTATCTATCTACCTATCTATCTATCTATCCACATTAGTCATATTGAGCAAGTTAATGACTCAGCCTAGATGTCTATCAACAGATAATTGGATAAATAAAATGTGTACTTATACAATGGAGTTTTGTTCACCCATAAAGAATACTATGAGGTCATTTGCAGGAAAGTGCATGGGAATGGAGAACAGCATTGTTAGTAAAAGGAACCAAACCCAGAGACAGATATTGTACATTTTTTCTCATATGTGGATTCTAGATAAAATTATACACTCCCCCATACATATTTTATACACATATACATGTATATATACATAAAATTACACATGTATATATGACATGAAAGTACAAATATGACTTTAAGAAATGGAAGGGAAATAATGGAGGGGTAGGAAGAGAGAAGGAGTCATTCATTTTACATGATATATTTGAATGAAAATGTTTCTGTGAAACTCATAATTATTCACGATGAATACATACTAATTAAAAAGAAAGAAGAGCCAGCCATGGTGGTACATGCCTTTAATCCCAGCACTTGGGAGGCGGAGGTAGGAGGATTGCTGAGAGTTCAAGGCCACCCTGAAAATACATAGTGAATTACAGGTCAGCCTGAGCTAGAGTGAGACCCTACCTAAAAAAAAAAAAAAAAAAAAAAAAAAAAAAAGAAAGAAAGAAAGAAAGAAAGAAAGGAAGGAAGGAAGGAAGAGGGCTGGAGAGGTGGCTTACCAGTTAAGGTGCTTGCCTGTGAAGCCTAAGGACCCATGTTCTACTCTCCAGATCCCACATTAGCCAGATGCACAAAGGTGATGCAAGTGCAAAGTCGCACATGCCCACTAGGGGTTTCAAGAGTCTGGAGTTTGATTGCAGTGGCTGAGGCCCTGACACACCAATGCTCTTTCTCTCTCTTTCTCTCTCTCTTTCTCTCTCTCAAAAAAAAAAAAAACACTAAAAAAATTATAAAGAAAAAAGAAGATACAAGGACCAAATAACTTTGCTTCTGAATTCTAATACACATTTTTAAAAATTTATTTCACAGAGAGACAGAGAAAGAATTGGTACACCAGGGCCTCACCCACTGAAATTGAACTCTAGCCATTTGCACCAACTAGTGGGCATGTGTGACCTTGCGCTTGCCTCACCTTTCTGCGTCTGGCTTAGGTGGGAATGGGAAAATATAACATAGGTCCTTAGGCTTTGCAGGAAAGTGTCTTAACAGCTAAGCCATCTCTCCAGCCCTCTAATAAACATTTAAAATAGGACTAATAGCAATTAGTTAAAAATATTACAAAATTTGGAAGAGAATAAAATTATTCTGTTATTATACAAAGCTAGATTTACCTTGGTACCAAAATCAGGAAAGGTCATAGAAACAGTAAGAGTGAATGTACAAGTTCATATCATTGATGAACAATGATACAAAAATCTCCAACAAAATATTGGAACAATGAATATAGCATCACATTATAAAGATTATGACATATGATCAAGTAGAATTCATTCCATGAATGCAAGATGATTGCACATATTCAAATAAGCGTGAGGCATGCTCCCAACAGAATGGACAAAAATTATACTAGATGTTGATCTCAGTAAGTGCAGGAAAACCATTAGATAAAAATCAAACATCATCTTATGATAAAAACACCAAAAATATGTATGGAAGGAATTTATCTCACAATAACAAAGACCATATATAATAAGCCAATATCTAATATTGTATTGAATAAGGAAAACTGAACACTTATAAAGATCCAGAATATTCTTAAAGTATCTATACTACACCAAAATACCTACAGATTCAAAGAAAAAAATTTAAACCAGATTCAAAATGATATTAAGAGAACTATAAAAATCAATTATACTATATTGTGTTCACTAGAAAAGCCCAACTCATCTTAAACAAAAATACCAAGGCAAGAGACACTCTACTACTGGACTGTAAATCACACTACATAGTTGTAATCTAATCATCATTATAGGAACATAAAAACAGACATTACCGGGCATGGGGGCACAGACCTTTAATTCCAAATGGGAGGCAGAGTAGAAGAATTGCTATGAGCTGAGTTTGAGGCCAGCTTGAGACTGCATAGTGGATTCCAGGCCAGCTTGGACTAGAGTGATAACCTACATTGATAAACCAAAATAAATAAATAAATATATAAAATATACAAAAAACAGACATAGATAAATGGAGCAGGATAGAATCCTACAAGGAAATGCATAAATCCATAGTCATCAGATTTTGGCAATAGTGCTAAAAAAGACATCATAGAAAAGACAGTATTTCCAACACATAATACTCAAGAAAATTAAGAATAAATTAATGTTCTACTTCTCTACTTCTCACCAGTTAGGAAAATCAACACTTAAATGTATTAAAGACTTAAATGTAAGACTTAAAAGTTGGAAATTAATGACACATTTTTTTTTCTAGACCTTAGAAGGAGGGATTATTTCATTCTGTACAAGACCTCTAGGACAGGGAAGCAAAGCAAAAATTTATAAATAGCATTACATCAAGTTAGAAAGCTTCCTAGTAGGAAAGTAATCAATATTTAGGATGTATGGATAACCTACAGGATTGGAGAAAACAATTGTAAGGGTAAAACTGGGAGGGGATTGATAATCAAAAAAAAATCTCAATTACAAAACTCCAAACAACATGATTAAGAATACTCAGCAGGGGGCCTGGAGAGATGGCTTAGTGGTTAAGTGCTTACCTGTGAAACCAAAGGACCCCAGTTCAAGGCTCGATTCCCCAGGACCCATGTAAGGCAGATGCACAAAGTGGCACATGCATCTGGAGTTCGTTTGCAGTGGCTGGAGGCCCTGACATGCCCATTCTCTTTGTGTCTATCTGCCTCTTTCTTTCTCTGTCACTCTCAAGTAAATAAATAAACAATTTTTTAAAAAAAGAACACTCAGCAGATGTAAATACACATCTCTCAGAAGATATACAGCCTAGTATGCTCAAGGCCTTGGACTTCATCCTCTTCTTCCTCGCCTGCCTCATCACCACCATCATCATGACAGAGAGAGTGAGAGACTGAGAAAGGGAGCAAGGGTGACAATAGAGATGTGAAACTTGCTCATTTACCCTAATTTTCAGGGAAATTCAAATTAAGATCACAATAACATATCACCTTGTTTCAGTGTGAAGTGATATTATCAACAATATTAAAGATAACTAGTGGATATGGATAAAAGGAAATCCTGCACACTGCTCCTGAAATGTCTATTAGTACAGCTTTTATGGCCAATTCATGGTACATCTCAATTAAATTGAACTACCCTATGATCCAGCACCATATATCCAATGGAAATGAAATTAGTTACACTGAAGAGACTTCTGCAAACTCATGTGTACTGCAGCTGTCCTCAAACTCAGCAGGCCAAGAGATAGAAACAACCTAAATGTCTATCCATTGATGAATGGATAAAGAAAATATGAAGTGTTATTTATTTTATTTTGTTAAATCATGTGTTGTCCAATTCTACAATTTAAAAACAATTTAAAAAGAGAATAAGTCAAATGAATACAGTGAAACATTATTTAGGAATAAAAAGGAGATCTTTTCACTTGTGACAATACATATGGAACAGGAAATCACTAAGTTAAATAACTCAGGCACAGAAAGATAAGTACTGCACGATCAAACTCATATGCAGAAACTAAAATAGAGCCTCCCTCAAAGTGGAGAGAATGGTGGTTACCAGACTCTGGTGAGAGCAGAAGGAAGAGCAGAATGAAGAAAGTTAGAAGCATAGTATTATTTGGGAGGGTGACTATATCCGATAATAATGAATTGTATATTAAAAAGTTTGAATATTTACACCATGAAGAAATTATGAATTTAAAGATGGATACATTTAAGTTGACTTAAATGTTGCACATTATAGACATATATTAACATACCATATAATACTTCATAAGTGTCTTGTGCTAGTCTGTCTTATATTTTTAAGTATTAGTTAAAATAAATTTAATATAACAATTATAGATGTGATGAAATAAGTATTAGAAGTCATATTAAGTTATCTTCACCCAAATTCCATCAAGTCTATATTATGTTTATCCTAGGATTGGGAGGATTACCATGTAATTAAAATACTTCCCAAATTCATCAAAATAATAAAATGAAGTTATAGCTAATATTTTAAAAATACACCAAAATCGTCTTAAGCATTACAGAAAATAATTAAAGCAAGTTGAAAATATCCACCTTGCAAAGGAGGGAGAATTCAGATTTAGGAATAACAACAAAGTTTAAAAAATGCACAAACAAGGTATAGCAGCTATAACACTGAAAATATTTTATTTACTCTGTTTATTTAACTTTTGCATGTGTGTGCAGTGTGATGTGGGGTGTTTCTGGTGTTTGGGAATGTGTGTCAAAGCTGAAAGGGAGTATCAGGTGTCCTTCACTCTTCCACGTTATTTTCTTGAAGTGAAGTCTCTCACTGAACCCGAAGCTGCTGTTTTCTGTCTGACTTGCTGAACAGTGCTCTCAGAGATTCTCCTGTCTCCATTCTGTAGGGCTATATTCATGTCTGGCCACTATTTTATTTAAGCCAGTCCCCATTTTTTTATTTAATGTGGGTGCTGAGAATTGAACTCGGGGAAAATCATGCCCTCTCAGGACCTCATGCTTGCATTTAAACACTGATGAGCCATTTTTCCAGCTCTAAATATCTTTTATTTTTAGTATTTTCATTGTATATCATATTTAGCAAAGGTGACTTAAAAAGCAAATCACTTAATAACAACAAGTGGAGAATAAGTTGCCTGTTGGAAATTCGTTTCTGTAAGCAAAATACAATTGGAGATATATAAAAAAGTTACATGTTAGCTATCATGAATTCCACATATCTGCATAGATCTGACAACGCATAAAATGTACACATGCACTGCAAACATTGGACACTTATAAAAACTGAGTGTAGTGAAAAACATTTCACATTGTTAGTGATATGAACGTCTATTTGTATCTGCCATTAAAAAACAGATTTGACAAAGACGAATAAAATGAACAAATTCTTAAAATTGAACACTGAGAAAAGAAACACCCACATTACATTGTAGGTGGTAAAAGCTCAGAACATCCGCAGCACTGCTTTCCCTGTATGGTTTACTGTCGTCATCAAGGCACAGCACCATCAGTCTACATCTACAGTCCCCGGGTGATTCCATCACCTCAATATGAGGAGCTAAGTCCCATGGTAGCACGTGTGGCCACCTCCCCTGACCTGAAGAGGACAGCTACCATGCAGCATGCTCAGGTCACTAATGCCCTCTTCAAGGGAACATTTGATATGTTCCCATGAAAAGAAGACTTCAGGACCTGTCTGAGACTGCAACCTGGGTTCATCCAGGACAGTGTGCAAAACGTTTCTGTTTCAACATTTCCTTCTTTTGGAGTATTCAGTCTTTTTCCTCCACTTCATCAGGTGAAAATTGAGTAATTTCAGCCATATATGTACCTATCAGCTTTGACTCCAGGCTTGAATTCACTTACATAACAGGCTTTTCATGTCCATTTTACTTACTCAATATAACACATCAATTTTTAATCTTAAATGAATGTGTCGGTGTCTACAAAACTGACATGATCAAATGTGAATTCCATTCTTTTTCATCCAACACCCTTAGGATCTGTTTCTGTTTATCATGGGCTGACATTAACTCTGACAAATAGAGAACTTCAGATTGTATAAGCCATTTCTACCTAGAGAAATTACTTTTTAAAATTTTAGTTTTGTGTCTAATTCTCATTAAAACCTTAAGGTCAGTAAATACAGTGCCTCAATTGCTTGTAGAGGCATCTCTCCCAAGAGAAATCTTTCTTTTTTAATTTTTAAGAGAGAGAGGGAGGAGAAAATGGGCAGGCGAGGACCTCCAGCCACTGCAATAGAACTCTAGATGCATGTGCCACCTGGCGCCCATGTATGACCTTGTGCTTCTGGCTTACATGGTTTCTGGGGAGTTGAACCTGAGTCCTTAGACTTCACATGCAAGCACCTTAACTGCTAAGTTATCTCTCCATCCCCCAGGGGAAATCTTTTATTTTTGTTTGATAATGAAGAAAACCTCTTATGAGATCTTAACATTCTTAGAGAAGTGAAGGAGAGGGGATCCATTTCTTATGTCTGGAGGAATCTGAGGGAAATTGAAGTCTGTGTCTCCAAAATAGCCTCCAGAAAAGTGAGTCTCAACACTTTCCTGCATTTCCATTGATTTAGCAAGAGACCAGGTACTTTGAATACCTAACTCTTTTGCTAGTCAAGCAAAGGGTTCTTCACTTCATTTCACATTGATCTCATGAAGGCTAATTGTTCAATCCCAAATGTCATTTGGAAGTACACAGTTTATAGTCTCTTCTTTCCTTTCCTTACCTCTCATCTCTAGGATCCTAGAGGAAGAAAAAGCTAACTTTGGTTAGCTTTGGTCTCCATAGCAACTAAATACTAACTATACCTCACTTTTGTTGTTGTTGTTGTTTTTAGGTAGGGTTTCACTCTAGCCCAGGCTGACCTAGAATTCACTATGTAGTCTCAGGGTGGCCTTGAACTTATGGTGATCCTCCTACCTCTGCCTATTGCATGCTAGGATTAAAGGCATGAGCCACCATGCCCGGCTGTAATTTGTCTATAATTTTTTTGTTTCACTTCTTGATATTATCTTCAGTTGTGCTTTAATTCTTGTCATAATCTAATGGCTCTTAGAACAAGTATGATTAGGTCACAGGAAGAGGAGGCAGCTCATCTCATGTGGAATGAGAAACTTTGTGCAAGGATGGTTTGATGGTAGATCTGAGTTTCAGTTGAGGGAAGCAGCAAGACAATCCAAACCACTGAAGAATATCAGGTCTAAATAGCCTCAGCTCGCTGATACTGCTATCTGCGATGATTTCCTAGAGTTCCCTGAAGATGAGTGTTAAGTAGAAGACCAAGGTGCACAAAGTTGTCTTTTTATATCACTTCTAGAGTGGTTCTGGAGTAGAAAAAAAAAAAAAACATATTCTGCCCACTTGGTAAGATTATGATGGTTTAAATCACAAAAGAAAGTTTCCCATTCCATCATATTCAATATGTTCTTACCAAGTCTTACTCTTTAAAATTAATTAATTATTCTCATTAGCATATGAAGAAATGGACTTCACCATTACATTTGTAGACATTTATATCATTTTACTTTGTACATAGTCCCCCATTTTTCTCCCCCTACATCATTTTCTTCTCTGGGTGGATCTCTTCCTCCTTCCAGATAGTTACTCCTTTGGCATTTTTTTTTTTTTTTTTTTTTTTTTTTTTTTTGGTTTTGCAAGGTAGGGTCTCACTCTAGCTCAGGCTGACCTGGAATTTACTCTGTATTCTCAGGGTGACCTCGAACTCTTGGTGATCCTCATACCTCTGCCTCCCAAGTGCTGGGATTAAAGGCATGCGCCACCATGCCTGGCTTTCCTTCTGCATTCTTAATTTGATGGTTGTTATGTTAAATTAGCTTGGCATCTCATTAAGCTTAGAGGTTAGTAATTAATCAAGGTATGGCTGGTATTTAAATAAAGGGACATGAGAGCATTTTAATATATGTTTTATTTATTGGAGAGAGAGATAGCGAGTCAGTCAGAGAAATAGAGAAAGAGAACAGGCTTGCCTAGCCACTGCAAACAAACTACAGATGCATGTGCCACCTTGTGCCTTAACCACTAAGCCATATCTAACCCTATGAGAGCATTTAAAGATTTTTATTTATTTGCATTTATTTATTTGAGTGACAGAGAGAGGAAGAAGCAATGAGAGAGACAGAGAGAGAGAAAGAGAAAGAGAATGAGTGTGGCAAGACCGTCAGCCATTGCAAAGGAACTCCAGATGTGTGTGTGCTCTTGTACATCTGGTTTACATGGGTCCTGGGGAATTGAGCCAGGGTTTTAGGGCTAGAGAGATGGCTTAGTGGTTAAGGCACCTGCCTCCTGAGCCTAATAATGCGGGTTGCAATCTCCAGGTCCCACGTTTACTCAGATGCAAAGTGATGCAAAGGCGCAATGCCACACTTGACCACTGTCTGCTGGTGTGCCCATCTCTATCTGTCTTCCTCTCCCTCTCTCTCAAAAAAAAAAAAAAAAAAAAAAAAAAACAGGATTTTTTAGGCTTCACAGGCAAGCACTTAACTGCTAAGCCATCTCTCCAGCCCCTATAAGAGCATTTTAAAGAGCCCCCTACTAACTGAATCTGGGATAATTTCAGCATAAAATATGTTGCTTGCAATACTAATATTTCTTGGTTAACTGGTCTGGAATGGTTTACTTTGGAATAAATTGTTAGGTAATGGTGATCTCTGTGCTACAGGTCTGGTGTGGAAGAGCTTTCCTAAAACTCCACCAGTCAGGCAGCTGAGCGGCAGACATATCACAAGTTTGAGGCTAGCCAGGACCAAAAGGGAGACTGTCTCAAAAAGCAAACAAAGAAGAGGAATGGGGATCAAATGATTTTCCTATAATTAAGTTAAATATAGAGAGCATCAATAGAATCTTTTTGGAATTATAATTAATTCTCATGCCCAGAAATAGAATGAATAAATTTCCTACCTGACATAAATACTGAAATTTTCTCTGGTAATTAGTATTCACTTGACTTTTTCTTTTTAAGTGTGTTTTTCCTAGCATTCATGCCATTTCTTAGGTAAGAAGAACTCCAATGCTCCTGAATCTTCATAGCATCATTCTCAATGTTCCGGTATTCTCATTAGAATTCATTCTCCCACCTGCTTAATATTTTTTGTGAGTCTAGAAGAATTAGAATTATGAATCTTTCCATAATTGTGTGTCCCAGTTAACTTTCCTGTCTTCTTTCTCAGTCCTTCTTCTAATACAGGGTATTGCATAGAACCACAATAGCTTGTTACAGTTTGAGTATGAAACCATCTTTTGGGGTTGAATACTTGTTCCCCACCTGGTGGATCTAATTTGGGAGGAGGTGGAAGCTTTAGCAGGTGAAACCTAGCTGGAGGAAGTAGGCCTCTAGGGGTCTGTCTGCCTTCAAAGGCAGGGCATCTATCTCTGCTTCATAACAAGAATTTAGTGTAGCATCAGAATGTTTAGTTTGCTCTTGTCAGGATTTTACAGAAGAAACAGTGCCTTCCTTTATCACTCACTGAGATTCATTTTTAAGCAAATTTTTTCAGCCAAGTGTAATGACATATGTCTATAAACTCAACACTTGGGGAGCTGAGGCAGGAGAACCATGTGTTTGAGGGCAGCCTGAGTTACACAATGAGTTGAAAGCCAGCTTGAGTTGCACAGTGAGATCCTAAAATAAAGGCAAAAATAAAAACATTTTCACTTTTCAGAAAACTTAAAAGAATTTTTAAGTTCGCAGTATCTAAGTCTCTGGGAGCATCCAAAAAATATTTTGGTAAGCAAAGTATGACAGTGCCAAGAAGACATTTGAGGTCTTTAAACAAGGTAATTTCTTAAACAAATGACTATCTTCTATTATTTTATATGTATTTTAGTACTGTCTACTTAAAGTCACATACAGCATGTATTATTATTATATTTCATAATTATGAAATGAATTTAATCAAATTATCATTTATGTATATATATCTTTTGATCATATAGAACAGAATGACCAATAAAACTAGATAATCACAAGTGGATGTGATATGTGGATTGAAATTATTCTGTCACTCTAAGTACTGTTTCTACTATTTATAATTTTAATAAACTCTATAGGTAAACCTTTCATATACTTACTTTATTGAAATATTCAGTATTAATTTACTATATCTGCCTATGCCAGGCACTCGAAATTTCTAATTAACAGAAGACAGTTCTTCTCCTTAAGTAATACACATAAAGTACATGAGAAAATAAATAGTTATAAAAGCACATGTTGAGTCTGTGTCTGAATTTTGAACATACTAAGGAAAGAGAAGTGTATAATTACATGTGTTCACTATGTTTGCCTGACATCAGTTGAGAAAGCTTTTAAGGGGAATAGAAAATAATCATACTGCGTAGGGGGAAGTGTTTTTCAGTCAGAAGCAACTTCATGAGGGTAATATAAAATATCAGAAACCAAATCATTCAATAATTAACTACAGAGTGATCATTGAAGATGTAAGGGGAGTGTAAGCAGTAACACCTATAAAGTATAATTCATGAAAGAGATAGTGTTTAACCTCTAATTTTAATTATAATGTAGCCAGAGATTAGAGGATTTTAAACAGTTAATTGTCACTGGAATTTAATTTTGGCTAGGCAATGACAGGTTATAAGGGTGAGATCACAAGGCTAGCCCAGCTGGCCATGAGGAAAAATCCAGAATTAAGACAATGCTTCTAAATGCTTGTGAACTACATCAGTCAAGTACTGATTGACTAGGAGGACCAAAGAAGAAAAAAGATCCTTGGAAGAATTTTTCCAGTTATTAATGCTTGGGATACCAGAATTGGGCTTCATTTTCTCTTTCCTGGGACTTGACTACTTCATTAAATGTAAATAATATTAAAATTTCATCTTATGACTGCATTGGCATGGTTGGTATATAAGGAGCATAAGCATTGTTGGGAAATTCTAAAGGGATCACAAGCTGTATTCCACATCTAATACAACAGAATCTGTAGCAATGCAAGATCTTCAGGCAATTCATAAACACATTACATTTGAGAATCTCTGGGCTGGAGAGATGGCTTAGCAGTTAAGGCACTTGCCTGCAAAGCCAAAGGACCCAGTTTAATTCCCCAGGAACCACATAAATCAGATGCACAAGGTGGCACATATGCCTGGAGTTCATTTGTAGTTGCTGGGGATTCTAGCATGCTATCTAAGTATCTATCAATCAACTATCTATCTATCTATCTATCTATCTATCTATCTATCTATCTATCTATCATCTATCTATCTATCATCTATCAATCATCTATCCATCTATCTATCATCTGTCATCTATCTATCATTTTCTTCTCTGTCTCTCTCAAATCAATAAATAAAAATAAAATATTAAAAATTGAGAATCTCTGACAAAGATGAAATGAATTAATTATCATGAGGTAAGTTAAGAGAATGGTTTCTTTCACTGATAATTCAAGTGAAAGAGGAGAGTGCATGAAGATAAGATGTTAGTAACAGTACAAAAGATAGATGTTACGTACTTCAACTTTCTCTGAGTGTCTAAGCTAATACATCGCCATGATTGAAATGTGTGTCTATCTTTATTTACATGCAGAAGTCTAGCCATCAATATGATGATATTAGGTGATAAAGTAATGAGATGATCAGGCCATAGATTATGAGGCAAATAACTCATGAATGGGATCAGTGTCTTCAGAAAGCAGGTCCCAGAAAGCTGCCTTACTCATGAAGACATAGCAAGCATACCCTAATAGCACAAGGAAACAGGCCCTCATCAGACATAAAATATGTTGGAGCTTTTGCTCTCTCTTCCCCATATACCAAAACTGTGAGGAGTAAATTTCTTTTGTTGATAAGCTACTAAGTACCTGGCATTTTGTTATAGAAATCCAAGCAGACTAAAACATATAGGTTAGAAATATTCAGTTATAGGCAAAACATTTTTTTTTTTTTTGTATTTGTCATGGGGTTTGAGAGACATAGCTGCTCAAAGACTCATGAAGTCTGATAAGTTTGTTTCTAGGATAAGCTAAAATATGAGTGGGCAATATGTAAGATACTTTAGGACCAGGTGACATGCGGTTATTTCCAAGAAGTTTTAAATATGTTTATAAATAGACAACTCAGAAGTCCACAGTGATCTAAGACTTGGAAGAAGAAAAATAGCCAAAGATGTTGAACATGCCATTGAGATAGTTATTAAGTACATATGATAATATAATAATACATTTTTGACTGAGTGGGTAATGCTCCACTGTTGGAACACAAGTGAAAATGAAGCATATTCAAAACTGCAGAAGGGTAGTTAAGAAAGTTATATAATAATGGAATTGACAAAAATATTTAGAAGCATGCCAAAAGAAAAACTGTATAGATTAAGATGATACCTTTTAGTAAGATGTGTTGATGTTTAATTTTTCAGATATTGAGGGGCCTGGGATTTAATACACTCAAGACAGTGCAATACTGAGTAAAGGCCTGATAAGGAGAAGGAAAAGCTCTTACAATTTGTTCCTGTTCATAAGTAGGCTTACCCCTTTAATAGAGCTCCCAGAGTGTCACTACAGCAGTAGAGGGAGGAACAGACTCTGAGTCCACTGTCATGTTCTCTATAAGAGGTATTATTGAATGAGAAGTAAAGGCAGGGGTATGTGTTCAAAGAGATGAGATACTAAGAGATGTTTTCAAAAATATGAGAAACTTGCGGATGAATATCTAAAGGTAGACAAGAATGGTGAAAATGGGTAGGTTTAATCTGAAAACTTAAATATTTTGTGAATGAGAGAGTAACCTTCAATGGTAGAAAATTCTCTTTCTTGTAGGAAGGGACAGTCTTCATTTCAACCACTGAAATGAAGAAGAAGTCTACAGAACTTTGAGAAAACAAGTATTAATGCAGAGAGAAAAAAAAATCATAAAAGCAGTATTTTGAGGCAAGATAGAAGACCTGTGTGCTCTGTATATTTCAATATCTTGTTAGAATGGAATGTGAACGTTTTCACTACTAAAAATGAAGTTTGAGGGCTAGAGAGATTTCTTAGGGGTTAAGGTGCTTGCCTGCAAAGCTTAAGGACCCAGGCTTGATTTCCCAGTACCCATGTAAGTGAGATGCACAAGGAGCCTAGAGTTCATTTGCAGTGGATAGAGGCCTGGAATACCCATTCTCTCTCCCTCTCTAACTCTCTCTAAAATATACAAATAAATAAGTAAATAAATAAAAATTTTAAAGATGATATTTGCACATATAAGTATATTTAATCTGATGCATACATTATTCAATATATACATGTAGACATGTTTTACCCAGCAATCTGAATTATTTTCATTTTTGTATCAGTTAAAATTATTTTTAGGATTAATTACGCTTTGTCCCACTCTCTCCAGAGCCTTTCTTTCCAGATGTTCCCTGTCATACTCCTATTGAGGGTTATAATTTTAGTCTGCTACCCAGGAGGAAATTTTGTATGGTACTAATTCATTTTGGCTTTAGATTTTTGTGTGTCTACCCCTGCTATCCCATTCCCTTCCCCTCAAAACCTTTCCATTTCCATTATCTGTTCCCTGAGTTGCCTGTCAGGTATGCCTGCAACTCAACCTCTTCCAGATTAGGAACCATATTTGAGGGAAAGTATGAGGTAGTTGTCTTTCTGTGCTTGTATGAGTTCATTTGGAATGATCTGTTCCAAGTCTGTCCACTTTCCTACACATTTTATTATTTCATTTTTTCCTTACTGATGAGTAGAATTTCATGTGTATTTTCGTGCATATGTACCACATCTGTAACTCCCAGTACCAGAAATCGGTTACAACCCACATTGAGCTGTTGGCCAGAGAGACCTAAGAGGTCCCCCAAACAAGGCAAGCTTCTCTCAAAGCAATTGATCACCCATCAGAGGTAAAAGATAAGACCCTATTGATGAAGATACCACATGCTGCTGACACAGAACATCAAGAAATCTGGCTGGAATAAGGAAGCCAGTTTCCTGGTGGTTAGCCCATATAGTGCTAGAAAGTGCTACATGAGCTGCTGGAGGAAAATGGCCAACAATATTGTCAGCAAGCAGGTTACATTGCTATATAAAAATCAACCAGCCTAACAAGATGTACACACCTGTGCAATAGTGGCACACAGCCTAGGTGGATAACCAGTGGCTGTCTTACTGGCTGAGAGAACTGCTCAGTGGAAAGGAATCCATAGCTGGTTCTGGGAACCAAATCAGAATTATAAGACTAGGACCATGGACTCCACCAAGAAGCTCCCACTAGTCTTTGGCTAAAAGAGAGGCTATACCCATCAAAATATCTCCTAGTTATCTATGCTTATTCCCTTTAACTTATGCTGATCTCACTCTCTGTTGGAGTTTGTTTTTCTTTTATAGAAGGCAGCAAAAACTGAGGACAACCAAAATCTATCAAGATGAGAAGATAGCTGACTCCCTATCATGTGATGAAGCAACCATCACACTTCAGCTAAGATCAGGTGGCACCACAGAGTAATTGACAAGATGTGCAAGAGTGATGCTTCCATGGAAGCCTGACAACCTGCTCCAGAGTGATGGGAAGAGACACTGAGGACACTCAATGCCCCAAAGCAGAAACCCAGAAGTTGCTGAGGGCTTATCATGAAAGTAGACTTAAAGCCCACCTACCAAGGCTCAGAGAATTTTGCAGAAGAGGGGACAGAAAGAACCACAGGGTGGGAGAGAGTATGTAGAAGCATCTCCTGGCATCATAATTGACTGCTGTTCTCAAAACTAATAACCCACAACCTGATATGAATACCAGCAATCCCACTGAGGAGGACCCTCAGTGGAATGGGGGGGGCAGGGAGGAAGGCAATAATACCAGTACATGATGTGTGCATACTTAACAAAAGAAAGAAAGGATGGATGGAAGGAAGGAAGAAGGAAAAAGGATGGATGGAAGGAAGGAAGGAAGAAGGAAAACCTTTCTTCACAGGCCTTCAAGTAAAAATACCATAATCTATGAAAAATAAGATGTCTTAACATACAACCACCCAACATGTTTCAGTCCTTGACCTCACAGCAACTGTCACATCCTGCACAGGAGCTGCACGATATTGGGCCAATCAATATTCATCATGGGTAATGGAGAAGACATCAAAATACAAGAAGAACTAGATGGAAAGAAGGGATTCAGTGAAAGGAGGATGTGGGAAGGGGGTCAAAAGAAGGTTATGGGAGGAGATTATGATCAAAATACATTATATACTTGTATGAAAACTATCAATAAAAAGTTTTTTTTTTTTTTTTTTTTTTTTTTTTTTTTTAGGGCTTGAGAAATGGCTTAACAGTGAAGGCATTTGCCTGTAAAGCCAAAGGACCTCTCTTAGATTGCCCATGACCCATGTAAGCCAGATTCACAAGGGGTTGCATGCGTCTGGAGTTCGTCTGCAGTGGTTGGAGGTCCTGGAGTGCCCATTCTCTCTGTCTCTCTCAAGTAAATAAATTTTTTTTTTTAAAAAGGCAAGAAATATTTTTCAAAAGCATTAGGAAAAGAGATTCTTCTCCAGGTTGACTAAAAGGGAGAGAAACATCATTCCTATGAGAACATTCATTCACCTAAGGTGGAGTCAACGGGGCCCCATTTTAACTTGGAGAACTCTGACATAAGAGGAAAGGGTTTAAAGACACATTACCCTATCCCCAAACTAGTCTCTTTGGATAGTGTGTGTGTGTGTGGGGATACCTGAGAAATACCCATTGCTCATGTCAGTGATTATGAATGTGAGGAGTAGAGCTATTCCCTGGGGCCAGACCTCAACCCTTGCCCATCACCCCACAGCAGGGAAATAACTCATGTTGGGTGCTTGGACTATTGGGCCTTTCTTAGATGATATTTGTGGGTAATATTTATATATATATCTGTTGATCCCCTTTAACTGAGACTTACTTAATATTCAGTTGTGAGTAGCCATCTATTTACTTTCTTTGTTAGCACTGAACAAATTACTGTGTAAAATAGTAATTCAATAAGTATTTATTTCCTAAATTTGTGTCTCGCCGAGTACCTGTGCTCAAGGGCAATGTGATTTCAGAGTAGAATGATATTCTTGGCATATGAACTTGATATTCTTCCAGTATTCTTTCAGAATTGGAAGCAGAAAGGTATTCAGACTAACCTGTCCATGGGATTGATTAAAACAACCCCAGATTAATTAATCAGCCAAACAAACAAACAACAACAACAACAACAACAAAAGCCTAAGTACCTTCTTTTGATCTAATTTCTAAATAGGGAGGAAATCTCTTTGGATTAAAACAGGTAAATCACCAGGAATGATTAATATCTGGTTGTCAACTTGAAAGGATTTAGAGTCACCATGGAAACAAATCTCTGGGAATGCTTATAAAGCATTTTCAGGTTTAGGTTAAGAGAAACCCACATTAACTGTGGATGGCACCAACCTGTGGGCTAAGGCTGGAAACAGAAAATGAGAGCTGGGCACCAGCATTCACTTCGCTCTGCTTCCTGACTGCTGCTTAATGTGAAGACTTGGCCTCCTGCTCCTTCACGAGTCCATCCCCACCAAGACGGACTCTATTCCCTAAACCTGTAAGCTGAGGTTATAGCTTTTCTTCTTTAAAGTTGCTTCTGGACAGGTTTTTTTTTTTTTTTTTTTTTTTTCATGGCAACAAGAAAGTAACACTTTGCTAATAAATAATTGGGACCTTATGACATATTTTACCTGTCCTTCAAGGTTCTAGGACCAAAATTGTGTTATGAGAAATTGAAAAAACATAGTTCTTTGAAACTTAGCAATGGAGTCTGTAATATATATACATATGAAGAAGTATCTCTCGGTATAGCCTTAGGATAGATATTTAAATTATTCAGTTATTGTATATCTCTGCTAAGTTTTGTTTATATGGTTTAGATTAGCTTTACTTTTTCTATAGCATGGGCTTTTATAACGATGCATCTCAAAGTTCCGGTTTTCCTTTAATTTGTGAAAAATCTTTTTTTTTTTTTTTTTTTTTTTTTTTTTTTTTTTTTTTTTTTTACAAATAACATGAACCCAACTAACACATATAGATGTTTTTTCTTGGGAGGAAATCTGGCAAAAATCAGAACACCGTTTGGTTTAAAAGCTCAGTGATGATCTCAGGGACCTAGGGTTTTTCACAATTTCTGTGTGCCATTTATAGGATGTGACTTTCTTCTCCAAGCTGCTAGAAGAACATGTTGATTCATATTCTCCTGGCAAGAAAGAAGTAGTGAAGGGAGAAACAAGCATGCTTGCCAAGTTTGTCTCAGAAAGAGGCATCCTGAAAATTCTACCCATAGCTTTCCTCAACTGCACTGGGCAGAACTGGTCTTCATGCTTTTACTAGAATAATTTCACTAATGGTGGCCTATGAAAATGGACCACAGAAGATGCCGGTTAATATGGTCATACAATCTTGTCACAGTATGTGCTCTGTGCATCATTGCCCTATGTCTGCTTCTTGAGATACTCATGACCTTGGATTCAATCACCATGATGCATACCATTTATTAAATTTTGTATCTATTATAATGTTCCTTTGAAAACAGTTAAAATACCAGGAATAATTTATATTTACATGCCATTTTACCCAGTGCTAGAAATCTTTTGGGTAATAATGTTAATCAATATTTTTAATTCTATAGAGTATCAAAGATCTTAGATTGAACATATCAACAGAGGATAAAATGTTTTCCCCTTTTGAGCTGTGTTTAAGCATGCACTAGGCTTAGTCTTTTTCTACCCTGTGGTGGTTTGATTCAGGTGTCCCCCATAAACTTAGGTGTTCTGAACGCTAGGTTCCCAGCTGATGTAGATTTGGGAATTAATGCCTCCTGGAGGCAGTGTGTTGTTGGGGACAGGCTTGTGGGAATTATAGCCAGTTTCCCCTTGCCAGTGTTTGTTGTGGTCCATCTGTTGTTGGCCAGGAGGTTGATGGCTCATGCCATCATTTTCCCCTGCCGTCTTGGAGCTTCCCCCTGAGTCTGTAAGCCAAAATAAACCTTTTATTTTTTTCCCTCCACAAGTTGCTCTTGGTCGGGTGATTTCTGCTAGCAATGCGAACCTGACTCCAACATGCCCCATCTTCTTCTTTTGTTTATTCCTCTCCTTCTTCATCACCATCTTCACTGTCCTTCTTGGAAAAACTTTCTGTAAGATAAAAGAGTTCCAATGCATATTTCTTAAAGTTGTTATCAAGTCATTTTAAAAAATATTTCATAAAAATTGGTACAAATATTTCTTGATTCAATCTTGTCCTTGTCTTACCAGCTGAATAGTGTGCTTTTAAAGAGTGGTGGCCAAGTCCTTTGGCTTGCAAATTCAGTATTCATTATTGTGTTTGGTATAGAGTGAACAATAACCAATTATATTTAAATAAAGTTATTATGCTAATTAACTGGGTGAAATATGAAGAGAATTCAGTTCTTAGGTTCAAGCAAATAACTTTTTTTCTAATTTTTTTGGTGGGAACTTTAAATTATTTTTTTGGTTAGCTTAAAATTTAATGGTTTTTCTTATAGCATTTTTATACATATATGCCATTATATTTCGTTTTCATCATATCCCTCCACTAATGCCTGCCCCTGTGTACCCTATACAACTCTGCCTAGCTCCTTATGTTTAGTTTTGGATTGATTATATATATATATATATATATATATATATATATATATCTGTACCTATATGTATATGTATGTATATATGTATGTATGTATATATATATGAGACATAAATATCAGAAAATTAAACATAAATAGAAAAAAAATTGTCTCTTCCCAACATACTTTCCCGATTCCTTATTAGTTTTTATTAAGGGAACTCTTGTTACTCACTTCTTGGATGTCCTCTTAGAGGAAGTCTATGAGTACCTATGTGTGCATATGTATATGTGTGCTCTGTAACCTGACCTATTTCCTGAATAATAAAACTTTTACATAATTTGAGAACATACAATGTTATTTCATTTTTAATTTTTCATGTGTATGTATGTGTGGTGTGTATTGATAGTCATATGGGTGTGAAATTATGTTGGGGGTTGCACATGGATGCATGTGCATGTGGAGGCCAGTGGTTAATGTTGTGTATATTTCTCAGTCACTTTCCATCTTATTTTTTTGAACACATCTAACTGGCCAGCTTTCTCTGGGGGTTCAATCTCTTTACCTTCTGAATATTGGGATTATTGTTGGGCTGCTAAGCCTGCTGAACATTTGATTGGGAAATGGGGATCTGAAATCAGGTCCTCATACTTGCATAGCAAGTACTCAATCCACTAAGTTGTTCCTTGTCCCTATTACTTCATTTTAAACGGGAGCATAGTATTTCACTACAGGGCCCTGGCATAATAAATAGGTTTTGTTTCTTTGCATGTATAAATATTGTTTTGTGAATGTATGTAGGGGTATGTGCAGGATGCTTTTCATGCTCTGTATTTATTGAATCAAATTGTATGTGGTTTTTAATAGAAGATTGCCAAATTTTTCTACATGATGGTTATATGACTGTATTGCCTTCACATTGGGCAAATATGCCCCCCCCCAGACTTGACACTGCTGCATGGCATCAGTGTGTAATCCAGTTTTCATAGGTTTTAGGAGTGATTTTTGAACAAAGTGTTATTTTATGAGTAAAAAAAAATATTGTGATGAGCTCAGTAGCATTATATCTGGCTTTATGACTTGTGCTTTATCATTTTGTGTAATTAAAGTAACTTCTTTTCTTTCTTCCTTCCTTTAATTTTATCACACACTAATACTTTCTGTCATTTTTTTAACATCTTCCTGTTTGTAAATGTGTGTGCATATATGAGAGGGATATATGGCTTTTTCTTTAAATAAACTATTTTAATAAATCTTCATAAGTAATCAGGTTATATTTACATGTTTCTTTCAATATAGAAAGGAAAAAGGCATAGATTCATAGAGTGAAGACTTCAGGGGAGGAGACACAGTTATCTGAGATAAAATTTTAAACTTCTATTTTCAAATTTCAAGCAAGGGCTTCTGGTGGCAATCATATTGTCAATAGAGCTTCATAATACATTTTGTTATAATTTATAATGTCAAATATTTTTAAAAAGAAGAAAACACTTTTATGTATGTTGACTATATATGAAAGAAAAGAAACAATCTGCTACATAAATAATCTCTACAATTCCATTTTAAATAAAGTTGTATGTGTATCTTCACAGACCAATCAATACCCTCTTGAAATGGGTCTTCAGGGAAAGAGAAACCAAGGGAAGGTGGTGGGGTTGGGGAGTGAGGGGAGATCCTACAACATATGTTTAAACAAGTTAATTGCCAGCATGGTGATACACACCTTTAATTTCAGCACATGGGAGGTAAAGTTAGGAGGATCATAATGAGATCAAGGCCACCCTGAGACTACAGAGTGAGTTCCAGATTAGCCTGAGCTAGGGTGAGACCCTACCTTGAAAAACAAAATGAAACAAAAATAAGTAAATAATTAAAAAAATAATAATACAAATTTTTGAATAAAATAGACTATTTCAATGCAAAACCTGAATAGATTAGATAGTTGAGAGTTCAGTGGGACTTGAGGGACACTATGAATGTCTCTGTTTTACTTTCAAAAGCAGCTCCACTGGTAAAGAACTAGATAATCATTCATGGATGTAAGGCATCTTAATATGAAATAGTGATAGTAAGTAATTCTGAAGAAAAACACAAAACTTTTTACCCCAAAGCAAGACTTCAGTTCCCCCTAAATTATCTGGACAGAACTAAGTAGCTTTCAGTTTGACTAGAATTAAAGGGGAATTGTCCTCTACTGATGAGTAGTAGGGTTTAGGTAAATTTGGATATTAAATGTGAACTTCTGCGCTGGAGAAATGTCTCAATGGTTAAAGGTACTTGCTTATAAAAATCTGCTTAGATTCAATCCCCCATAACTCATGTAAAATCAGATGCACAAAGTGGTGCATGTTTGTGGAGTTTGAGTATAGTGTCAAGAGGCCCTGGTGCATCTGTATTCACCCTCTCTGTCTCTTTCTCTCTCTCTCTCTCCCTATCTGTTTCAACTAAATGAATACAAAATTTTTTTTAATTTTTTTTTTATTTTTAGAGAGAGACACACAGAGAGAGACAGACAGAGAGGGAGAGGGAGACAGATAGAGAATGGGCGCGCCAGCAATCTCTCGGCTGCTGTGAACGAAATCCAGATGCGTGCGCCCCCTTGTGGGCAAGTGTGGCATTGCGCCCTTGCATCACTTTGCATCTGGCTAAACGTGGGACCTGGAGATTGGAACCGCTGGAGATTGGAACCAGCGTTCTTAGGCTTAGGAGGCAGGTGCCTTAACCGCTAAGCCATCTCTCCAGCCCACAAATATTTTTAAAGTGAACTTGTGAAATATTGTCATGAACTATAATGCAGTAAGAGAAACGATATGCTCTTAAATCTAGAAAATACTTAATTTTCCTACTAAGGGTATTCAAGTTAAATGTAAACAGTAACTAATTGCTATTGGGACATCCATTCACATAAATAAAAGATATTTTAATTAACATCAATCTGACAGCATATTCATTTCTTAAACCTAGTGGGAAGTAGTTAAGTATATTACATTCTAATGTATTTTTTTTACATATACTGGAAAACTCACGTATAAAATTTGACTTTTGCTTATTATCATATATCTAGGGTATTTCCTGACATTTGTTTAATGGAATCATATATATTCTCATACATTCTTTGATCATGAAGTCAACAGGACATGATGGAAAGTATTTGGATCCAGAACCCATATGGCTCTGTTTTAATCCTTGAATATATAACTATAGAGACTATATTAGTTTCTTGGCTCTCCATTCTCTAATAAATATGGAAGCATATTATTGCATTTTTCTTATGAATTGCTCATATGATTTTAAAAAGTCCCTGGTGAATGGCAGGTACTCAGTTCTTATAACCCAGGATGGGATAGTGGAGTCTGCCTCCACAGAGTTGATCAGTATAATGTATGCAATACTAAGATCACCGTTGATATAATTAATTATTCATTCTTCTATTCATTGGTTCATCTTCAGTGCTAATTAAGTATAGTCTCAAGCAAACTTCAATACTCAGCCTTTAATATTTACTTTATTTAAAAGCCTTTCCCATATATTCAATTGACGGATTCACTCTTTCAAGTCATCTTTAGGAAAAGAGCACCTGAGTCAGACTTTTGTTTATTTTGTCCATTGCTTTCTCATGCTTTATATTCACTTGATTGCCATTTTATCATATGTTCAACATGAAAAATATAAGCTTTATAAGGTCAGGGTCATATGTATTGGTTTATGTCTGTTTAATTAATGACTGAAATCACATTGCATGTGATCACAAATATGCTTGAACAAGTGAATGTATACAGTACTCCATATAAAAAATGTTCTATTTTCTGTTTGTCATAAAATATCTTTGCTAAAAATTCTTTACTACTCTTATCTTTTCGTGTTTATGAATATACTCTATTTATTTGCCTTGCTTTGGCTCAGAATATTTTGACATTTAAAATAATACTACAAGCAACATTTTTATACATACATGTCAGTACCTAATTCTGATTACTTCCTTGGGAAAAAAATCAACACTGGAACTGATTGATAAAATGACTCACATTTTATGCAGGTTGCAAAATCAACACACAAAAATCAGTAGCCTTCCTATATACAAAAGATATATAGTGAAAGAAAGCAGTGATGCTATCCCATTTTCAATAGCCACAAAAATCAAATAATTTAGAATAACAGTAACCAAGGATATAAAAGTCCTATGCAATGAAAACATAAAAGTACTCAAAAATGAAATGGAGGAGGACATGAGAAGTTGGATACTCCTGGAAAGGTAGAATTAATATTGTGAAAATGGCAATTCTATCAAAACCAACACACAGATTCAACATAATACCAATAAAACCTCAGCATCATTCTTAACAGAGATAGAAAAAAATAATCTCAAAATTCATATGTAATGTCAGAGGGCCTCAAATATCCAAAAGTATCCCCAGTAAAAAACATACCTCTGGTGGTATCAACATACTTGATCTGTAGCCATGGTATGACATAAAAACAGTATGCAGACCAGTGGAGCAGAATTGAAGACCTGGCCCTTAGTTCAAGTAACTACAACTGCTTGATCTTTGACAAAGGAGCCCATCAATGTACACTGGAGAAAGGACAGCATCTTCAGCAAATGGGGCTAGACAAATTGGATAACCACATGTAAAAAATTGTCTTCTTAAGTATTTTGATATTTTATTGGATTCATTGACAAAAGCTTGCTCAATATCTGCTGTTGATAAATCAAGAGGTACTTGTTTAATTGAATTGTACACTTTTGGACAAAAAATAATCAGTGAAAGGCAGCAGAGATGGCCAGCAGTTAAAGCACTTGCCTGCAAAGCCTACCATCCTGGGTTCAGTTCCCCAGTACCCATGTAAAGCCAGATGCACAAAGTGGTTTATGTGTCCGGAGTTTGTTTTCAGTGGCTAAAAGCCCCGTTTTGTGCATTCTTCCTCGCCTCACACTTGCTTTATGTCTTACTCTCTCTCTCTCCTTGCAAATATGATTTTTAAAAAATCAGTGAAATATATAGTAAACACTTAGAAACATGATGTGGTTTAAGACAGTCTAGAGTAAGTAGTGGCACACAAAAGGCTAAAGCATGGATCAACTGTTAACTTATACAATAAGAGCAGTAGTCAGCAATAACTGTGGATGAGAGGGGCCAAACATCGGAGAATAATGTTTATGAGTAGGTTTAGGCGTTGTCCTTGGGTGTCCATATAGCTACTTAATAACTGCAGAATAAACAGCAGGTTAAAATGCTAAATCAACAAGAATGTATCTTATTTTAGACATTATACAACGCAAGATTAATGTGAATGACAAAGGATGCTGTAGAGTTTGTGCTACTTATCCTGGTATAATATAAACTAAATCACTACCTAAACACATTATACTTAAAATCTTAAAAAAAAAAAAAAAAACACCATTTTAGAAGCACTTTTTAAAAAAAAATGTGTAATTTTCTGACATTATATCATTGGTGTATATCAATATTTTTAAAACATTTGATGTTTTCCTGAGTATTAGATTACCCTCAGAGTCACTAAAACTGCTAATAATTAATGCACTCTTCTACACTGTCCATTTGCTATGCACTGATAAGTACAAAATGCTGTGATGTAGCTAGTTATTTGTGCTAGGATAAGAAGAGTCAATGTTCTCTGAGAAGAATAGATACAAAGAAATAATGAAATGAACATTGAACAAATATTCAAGGAATGAAGGATTGGGGCAGAAATTGGTATTAGTAATCAAAATAGACTTTAAAATGGAACTTGAATTTCACAGTCAAGCAGTAATTCATATGATTTCAATGAAAAACTAAGTAGCATATAGGAAGAGTAGGATTTGACTCTGGTCAGATGAGGAAGATGGATGAAATTATATCAAGGAAAAGATAATGACTCAAAAATAAGGAGAGGTAAAGAAGTCTATCATAAATCTCAAAATGTTCACTACCTCATGGGGAATAAGATAATTTTGTTGAAGTAAATGCATAGGAAATGTAGAAAATCAAAATCCAATGTTCTCAGGATACAAAAATCAACATAGACTACCAAGAAAAGGTATTTAATAGATGATTTAAAGAAGTGACTGTAACTTCTAAAATGGTTTATTGTAATTGCTGTGCATGTGGCATTTTCACAGAAGTCCTTGTGCTCTCAGAGAGAATTGTAAAGACAGGTGCTGATCCATGGATGAAGGTACTTGACACTAAATGACTTTCTTCACCTTGAGGAAGAAGGTTCCCTACATGTTTAGCCATTCACTCCATTGCCATCCTAGAAGCCTAGGGAGGAGGCAGAGGCTGGATGGGACCTGGGACACATGCAGGGTAACTTAATGGGCTAAGTACATTTCCTGAATCTGAGGATGTGACTCACACAGCTGCTCCTACAGGTAACACAGTATGTAGAGTCTTTGCATTAATTTCTTTGGTTATAAAATAGCTGTTTTCTACAACTCTCCAGGGGATTTAAAAAAAATCAATTGAATAATGATAGATAAGCACTTTGAGCTTCTTAGAGAGAAAACTAAATCTTATAACTGCCTTCTTCAACCACTTTCATTTTATTTTATGGAGTGAACTGGGTAAATATAAGAGATGGATGAATTTTATCTCTTCATTTTTTTCCCCCATAAGTTACAGAAAAGAGATATTGTCACAGAAGTGCTTTGTACAGAGAATTTTTACTGATGATAATCATACAACAAGCACCAAGGTGGTTCTGTGTTACATGTAAGACATACGGGTGTGCACACACAGAACACACCTTAAGCTGCACTTTGATATCACTTCCCATTTTGGAATGGTTCCATATGCACTTTTCTGAGAAAGAGTATAGATTTTCATTATTCATATATATTCTGGGTCTATATTCAACATTTGTTCACAGCAGAGATTTTCATAAATTCTTTGGACATGGACAATTTCTCTGGGTTGTACTAGTAAGACCATTATATCATTTAATTATTGGGTATGTGAAAAAGTAAGAAATACGCCTTTGCCTATTTATGTTAAATGGATATTTATGATAATGTGGACTAATATGCAAAGGATAAAGGAATGGAGTTCCTAGACATTGGCACCTATGCACTGTCATCTGGTTGCCTCATAGCTCATAAAATTCCAGTCTATGTCTCTGCTTATGGGGCAGGTTCCCAGGCCTGGAGTGATCAATTGTACCTTGCTGAATAAAGCCTTTAAATGTTCTCTCAGCAGTATGTGGAGAAAACACTGAGGATTTTAGTACTATAACCACAGCTGGAAGATTTAATGGGTGCTTAGCATCTACTACACAAGGTAACCCCAGGAATTCACATGATAAAAACAATTTGAGCTCTGTGCGTAAAAACCTGTCACCAGGATATGCAAAATGTGATGGTAATAAAGACAGCTTTATAAAGACTTTGTGTGTTCCAAGCATGAAAGTGGACATCTCCGAAAAACCAAGAAAAAATATCAGGAGATTTGGGAATATGAAGTTATTACTTAAAATTCCCGAATGATTAACATTGTTTAAAAAAGGTTTTGAATACACAATGAGTAATATGTATCTGTAGAAAAACCTGTGATCCTCAGCTGGAGAGATGACTTAGAGGTTAAGGCACTTGCCTGTGAAGCCTAAGGACCCATGTTCAACTCTTCAGATCCCACATAGCCAGACACACAAGGTGACACAAGCACGCAAGGTTGCAGATGTGCACAAGGTGGCACACATGTCTGGACTTCTATTACAGTGGCTGGAGGCTTTGGTACACCAATTCTCTCTCTCTCTCTCTCTCTCACTCTCTTTTGCTGTTGTTCTCCCTGTCTTGCATAAAGAAGGCCAGTCTGTTTGGCTTGCCTCAAAAAAAAAAATAAATGTGATCCTGTATTTTGCAGAAATATGGATAATTAATCATAAAAAGCCAAATATTACACTTTCTCACTTATTTGTGGAAACAATCCTGTTTATCTCACAGAAGGACAGAATTGAATAGTTCTCTAAAGATTGAAAGGAATAGAAGGGAAATGGTAAGGGATATTAGATGAGGGTAGAGAAGGACAGTTAGACAGAAAAAGTTACTTCTGGTTTTCTGTTAATGTAACAGGAAAACTACTGCTTATGAAAATTTATGATTCATGTGAAAGTAATTAAAATAATTGAGTAAATATATTTCCAGCATAGGATTTATGCTTTGATCACTGTGTCAAACTTTAAAAGTTGTGATAAGAATAAATTGTAGAAAATAATAAAAAAGAAACTGAAAGTTTTAAACACAGAAAATGTTGATAGAATGGCCAAATTTTATTAAATAAGCTAACAAAAAGTCTAATCTGAAAACATTAAATCTGCATATGTGGTTATAAAAATGAAAACAGATAATCTATAGTATCGAACAAATGTCTTAGAAAAAGTCATTTACGTTGTATTATAGACTTAGAAAAGGAAGAGACCTCAGGACTTGTTTCCTTTATGTTTTTTTTTTAAATATATGTGGAACAAAAGTGGTCGAGGGTCGTCTCAGTGTTCTCTGAGGTGGATCTGAGAGTGGGACACAGGAGGGAACTTTTAGGAGAGCTCCATAACTCACTCAGCCCAGAACATGCTCCCTAATACGCAGCACAAAATGGTCATCAATGCAAGATGTGGCAACAATGTGGGCTGGTTGGACATGTGCTGGGAGCCTTGTTTGCTTAAAGAAAAACTCCGAAAATACAGGAGTGGTAAATAATGTGTTTTCACATCCCCTTACCAAGCTATAAAATATTGCCTCCTCTGTTTGGCCGTTCTGTCCCAAGGATTGCATTGCTTTCAGTTTTTTTTTTTTTTTTTTTTTTTTTAAGAGGAAATTTCTTAATTTTCCCAATCCCAGGCTGTGTAAGTCACAGAGACTACTTGGGGAGCTTCTGTCTTCATGCTGCTCTTTTCTCTCTCTCTCTCTCTCTCTCTCTCTCTCTCTCTCTCTCTCCTACTCAGAGCCCATGCAAACAGGCAGATCTGCTTTGATGCACAAACCCTGGCTTTTTGACAACTGTTTCTTTTTTCATTTCTGCCATCTACCCATCACTTGTCAACACTTCACTCATATCTGAAGTCTGTGCTCCGTGAACGGTCTGATCCTGGCTGATTGCTTTGCCCTGTTTTAAGCCATTATGGGTAAACCTTACACCTTGATCTGCCCTTGCTTTGCTTTCAGCCTCTAAGTTTCATTTTTCCATTCCATTTCAGTTGTGCTATGACTTATTTCCATACTCCTAGATTCAAAAAAATTTAGAATATCATATTTCACATCTCGGCTTATGAGTACTTCCTTAGTCTATTGGTATCTGTTTTCAGGCTACATTAAAGAAACCCATCTCTGACTATTTCATATCAGCTAAATTTTAATACACTTATCTTCCTCTTCCATACCCAG
This sequence comes from Orientallactaga sibirica, assembly GCA_036365145.1. Lineage (NCBI taxonomy): Eukaryota > Metazoa > Chordata > Mammalia > Rodentia > Dipodidae > Orientallactaga > Orientallactaga sibirica. Next base: position 25,774,793 of record JAEOAD010000006.1, read on the forward strand.
GGTGTGACTGGGGCATATTGATAGAGATTGGAAGCAAGGTTTTTTTTTTTTTTTTTTTTTTTTTTTTGTAGGAACACAATCGAAAGAACATTGATATCAACTTGTCCAGACCTCAACTTGACTCATCAAGATGGTGACGAGGGGCCCACTGCTTTACTTCTTTGTCCTCCCTCCTTCTTAGAGCATTTTGATGGGTCATTTTTTCCCCATTTATAGGAATCTACATTCCTTTGCCTAACTCATCAATTTATCAGGTGTCCCCTCCACCACACACACACACACACACACACACACACACACACACACACACACACTTTCCAAGTACCCAACCAAATCCATCAGGACTTGATATGTAATTTACAGCTTTAAGGGTATTGGAAATTCAATTCAAGTCACAATGTACTTACCCACTTAGGGACCTTCCTGACTTGAAGCTTTCTGCTTACTTTCTTTTCTAAAATGAAATTGTGCTTAACCTACTCTTCTGTCATGTTTGCACTTACCTTATTTTTTTTTGAAGTGGGGGGGGGGTCCAAGATAAGAGCTTGAGAAAAATCAGTAAAATTTGACTTGCTTCTAATCAGTAACATATGGCAAAAATACCATGACATCAACAACTTGGTTGCCAGCAAACTTGACCTGGCTACTCCTTGCCAGCTATGAAGAAGCTATTTTGTCATTTTGGAAGCCCTCATGTCAAGAAGCTAAGTGATACTATGAAATGATGACAAAAATAGGGAGGAAGAAAATGTGTGTCCTTAGTCGTACAGATGCAGAAAATGAAGACACAGTCTGATGCCTCTCTTCCAGCCTTGTGAATGCTGACACAGTGCTCTCAGCAGAACTGTGCATCTAAATCCACAAATACCTTGAGACCGTGTGTGATGCTCTATGTTGCCTTTTGAACTGAACCTAGAATCACCTGTGAGCGATTTTATAGATTATGCTAGTCCCCATGCATGCCTGTGAGGGATTATTTTGATTAAATTAATAAGCACAAAAGGTATACCTTAAGTGTGGGCAACAATATTCCTTGGGGTGAGGTTCTGAGCTATATTTAAAGGAGAGGGCTAGCTGAGAATTCAGCACCCAAGCTCCCTGCTTCTTCACTGAGGACTGAATGTGAGCCGCTGCCTCAAGCTCCTGCCCCTCTGCCTTCTCCTCCATGATGGACGATAACTTGGAACTACAAGTTGAAATAAACTATTCCCCCTGTAAATTGATGTTGTCCTAGCAACAAGAAATGTAATTAATAGACCAGAAATATGTTGTGGGCCAGTGAGTTCTAATAACTTGTTACCTCAATGTCATTCTTAGTCCTAGCAGTCTTTGGTATATTTTTTTAAGATTTTATTTTATTTCTTTATCTAATTATTAGAGACAGATGGGGGGGGGGAGAGAGAGAGAGAGAGGGAGAGATAATAGGTGTGCCCGGGCCTCTAGCCACTGCAAATGAACTCCAGACAATGTGCCACCATGTGCATCTATCTTATGTGGGACCTGGAGAATCAAACCGGGGTCCTTAGGCTTCTTAGGCATACTCCTTAACCGCTAAACCATCTCTCCAGCCCCAGTCCTTAGTATTTAAAACAAATTTTCCCACAAGACCTACCCAGCTTACCTTCAAAATGTGGGGTACATAATTCCATCGTAGAATACTTCCTTAGCCTGTATGAAGCTCTGGCTTTGATTCCTGCAATTATGAAACAATACAGCTGCTATTTTTATTCTCTATTACATCACCTTCACCCAAGCTAAGATACAAAGGGGCTTCTAGTATTTTTGCTTATACTCTCACACCAATAGACAGAATGTCTAAAAAAATATTAGATTTGGTCACACACTGAAGCATGACTCTACCAAGGTTTATTGTTTTAAAACCAAATACAAAATATTTGTGTGTTGTCAGTGTCCTTTCAAGGGCCTTCAAAAATCTGTGAGTTGGCTAACTCTTTCTCCACACCCATTTCCATTTTCCCTGAACCCAATCCTCAGCTGCCACCCTGGCTTTCTTAGGCATTAAAACCTTTGGCACCATGTTCCATTCTCATGGCATATCTCCTCTACATTCAATTACAGAAAACATTATTAAATGTTAACCTCCTGCCATGTACCAACCAGATGGCAGAGATTATGCTGTAAACTATAAGCATTTTTAATCAAAAGACATGGAATGTTGCCTAAATGAACTTTTCAAATTATCATACAAGGTTCAGCTGGAAATAAATTTGGAAACTCTATTAAGAGAGGCCAGCATATATAACCCAAACAGTCATGCATTTTATGTCTCTTTAGCTATAAATCTAACTCTAGTTCATGCTTCTGGATATCTGTGATGGGATAGCTCAAAGGTCAATTACTGCTGAAAACAAAAGGACAGCCTTACAGGAAAGCCTTTAGAACTGCTTAAAATTATCGTGATGGTCTCCTATTCCATGTAAAATTGTGTGGAATACCTGAAAGTAACTTCTTTTCTTCCTCTTCATACTTCCCAGGTCATTGACAAATCAATCAAATCAAATACTTTGATGTGTTCCCTACTGTCTGGAAGCAGGTTTGATAATTGTGTAGGACCTAATCTCTGTGTTTCTTCAGTCCTATTTTGTAAAGTAAATGACACAGTGTATTTTGGTTTAAGGCCCCCCAGGCAGACTTTCTGAATTTGTTGTTATGTTCTCTCCTTTTTTTTTTTTTGATACTTTATATTTGTGTTCATAATGTACCTAAAATAATGCATATGATTAATAGACTTGCTTCTTTAATTGTGTGTATCATACTACTGTTGTTCCATTATTATAAAAAGTCATTTACACAATAATGCACATGTTTTTAGAGGTATTAATGAATTAAACAAGCATAACACAAAAACATGAATGTCTCCAATCCTAATCCTACTTAATTTCAACACTAGTGCCATCTTCTTAAATAGAAAAGCACCATTACTATTGGCAATATGATGTAAGTTATTAGTTTGTTTTATTATTAACTATTAAGAACTGGTTTAAAACACTGAATTTTAATGGTAACTGAAAACTTGCAGGCACTAGAGGTGGGCAAACATGGTTGTGGAGAGATGAATTCTGGTGTTTTGAGAAACTAGACAGGTAAAAAAAAATCAGCCTGACAGAAAATATTTGATGTAAAATTAGCACTTCTACCCCATGTGATTCCTTCTGTATAACCACCCCATTTCTTTGTTTACCTATATTTCAAGGCTATGTGTGTTTTTGCATAAGTTAGAAAACTGAGCACTGTCTTATTAATTGATTGCAACAGATCATAGCACACTCTGCAGTATCTGTGAAATTTCTTGGGATTTGCAAGTGACTGACTTTACAAGACACTTTGTTGTGCAGATCTCAGTGATCCTGGCTTGGGGTAACAAACTTCTAAGAGCAACTATTGGAGAAGACCTAGGGGTCTATATTACTAAGGGCTTCATCAGAGAAAGATGTAGTTACATTCTTATTGCTGGGACAAACACCAGACCAGCTTATGGGAGCAAATATTTTATTGCAAGATTAGAGTTTCAAAAGGAAACCTCATCATGGAAGAGGAAGTTGGTTTACTTCATTATACATCCATTATCAGAGAGAGAACAAACAGGCAGAGATCAAGCTGGCTCTGAATAAACCTTAGGGCTGGACTCCAGATCTGCCCCCAGGGTTATACCTCTTAAAACAAGGCTCCACCTCCCAAAGACTCCACCAGTTGGTAACTAAGGAGAAAGCTTAATCAAAATACCTGAGGTTATGAGGGGCATTTACATTCAAACCACCACAGATGGAGTTGCAACACTACTTAGAGACTACTGTCAAAAGCATCACCGTATCAGAAACACAAAAATAATGGCAGGTCAAATCTAAGTTATGTTATGTGAATTTTCACATCCCTGGAGAACAGCTGTGGCAAGGATAATTCCTTTAGATTTCATAAGACCATAGCTTATTAGTTTCCTCTCTCTCTCTCTCACTCTCTGTGATATTTAAGGTAAGAGAACTATAAGTTCTCCCTTTAGAATATTTCTTACTATGCTACCAAAAATATTTTATTTTATTTTTATTTATTTATTAGATTGAGAGAGAGAGAGAGAGAGAGAGAGAGAGAGAGGGAATGAGAAGGGGGGGCACCAGGGTTTCTAGCCACTGCAAATGAACTCCAGACGCATGCACCACCATGTGCCACCATGTGCATTTGGCTTACATGGGACCTGGAGAATCGAACCTAGGTCCTTAGACTTCACAGGCATGTGCCTTAACCACTAAGTCATCTCTCCAGCTAGCTCAACTAGTTACAATAAAGAGTGCCTTTATCTTTCTCCATCATTGTGGACAGGTTACATGAGTTTTAGAATATATATTCTTTTCTACCTCTCAGCCAATATAAATACCAAAACCACTAAAAGAGAAAATGTGACACCCATTACCATTTGGGATGGTATGTTAAAATGTAATGCCAAGTGTACAATTTATTTTCAGTGCATACACTATAATATCTTGAATATTTTCTTTTTATTGTATCTTAAGGCATTTAACCTTCCTTCATTCCTACTTTGTTTATTCCTTCATTCCTTTCTCTGTTCCTTTACTCTGTCCTTTCTAATAGTTTTTTTTCTTTTCTTCCTTCCTTCCTATCTTTTTCTTTAATTTTTTCTTCTTTTTGAGATTAAATTTCTCTGTGTAACCCAGATGTGCCTAGAACTTGCTAGGTAGCTTAGGTTAACCTGGAACTTGCTATGTAGCCTAGAGTGGCTCAAATTCTTGAACCTCAAGTCTCAACTTCCTGATTGCTGGGATTATACACTTCCTCTGTTGTGCCCATTTTTAATTGATTTAATATCTGTTTACTAATCTGAAATTGCTATATTTATAGTAAAGAAGTAAGCCAAATTTTATTATTTAATATGAAGATATATTTAGAATGTTTGCCAAAATGTGATAAAATCACTTTTTCTCTTTTTTCATTTTTCTTTTTGCCAATAGTCTCTAATATCTAAAAAAATAAAAATAAATAAAAAAATAAAAACAGTATATTCTGCATATTTTAAAGAGGACTGATATTTATTCAGGTTCATCTAAGCAAAATAGTGATGTTTTCCTTCTTTTTATTTTTCTTTCTTTCTATCTCTTTCATCCCTGTTTATTGCAACAACTATCATATTGTTCTTACAACCAGTTACACACACACACACACACACACACACACACACACACACGCACGCACATACACACACACATGCACACCTACAGAGACACACTAATTATAATAAATTAATGATAAATAATAAGTAAAACAATTTATAATTAATAATGGTAAAAAAAGAAAACCAAAAGGCTTCAGTGAAGAATCCTTAACACTGCAGGCACGATGAGCTGTCTCATATATACTGTCATTGAAAACTTCCCTTTGCCTACAAAAACTGCATAATATGTTTTATGCTGGATACAAACCCAATCAGTTTTCATAAGAAAAAACACCACCAACACTAGCAAAAAATGTCTTTCTGTCCAGGAACTAGCATCTACACACCACAAATAACCAGACCTCCTCTGCTTTAGGCATGGAATACTACTTATGCTGTTTTTCTGTCCTAAGTTTTTTCTTTTCTGTTTTTCAACATCTGATTTTTTTTTTCCCCATTACACTATTAAAACTATGTGCAAGGTTAAAAAGCTGTTAGAAAACAATGGTAACAAATACCCCTAGTTCTAACCTACACCTGTATTAATTTATTGAAGAGCCAGCCAATTATCTTGAAATAGATATTTATATAAGTCAATTCTCTAAATTGACTTGAATTAATTATCTCTAATAATTATGCTTGTAAAGGAAAATTTCAAATGGCGATTCATTTCACCAAACTAGTCTCTTTTCTTTCAATTTAATACTCTTTAAATAATAATCAAATGAAGGTAGTTTGATATTATTTGTAATCATTTACTTACTTCTACAAATTGTGTTCTGGAGGTATATTAGAAGCTAATTATGCAGTTGTGTATGTAATTCATACACAAAATACTGTTTTTCCATAAGTTGATTATATGTTGAAACTAACATATATTAATTCCTTAGGCTTTATCCATGAAATGTGTGGTAGAACTAGTATAGCTAGGTCAGTGGTTAACATACTTGTCTATAAAGTCTGATACCTGGGTTTGATTCCCCAGAACCCACATAATGCCGGATGCACTAAGTGGCACATGCATTTGGAGTTCTTTTGCAGCAGCTGGAGGCCCTAGTGTTCCCACTTTCTATGTCTTTTTTCTCTTCTATTTTTCCTTGCTTGTAAATTAATATATAAAACTATTTTTAAAAATTTTAAAGAACTATTTATGAAAAATTGTAGGAATTAATTCATTTGATTGATCATGATTGGTCCATTGTAAAACATTACAGTAAATGGAACATGCTGCTTTTTATTCATTGATCTTATTTTATGTTATCCTTGAAGATCTTCATGGGAATCTATAATAAGGCCCACCATCTTTAATGCCTGTGTCTGTGCTGGAAAGAACTACTGCCAAGCTGACCTGACCTTAATGCTTACACCAACCAGCTACAACTTGGCCCTGACCACTGCTCAGCAGGCATGGTAGTTCTCCCTCATTGATTCCTGGGCTCTTTGATCTCTAAAATGTTCCAAATCCTTTGAGCTTGTAAGATTCCAGTTTTTTTTTTTTTCTCCTCAATCTCAGTTTAGCATTGATCTATAACTTTACCATCCACTCTGTGACCACCCAGAAAGAGATTTTCTTTCCTTCAAACTGTCTCAGAAGTGAAAAATATTACCTTGTCTGTCTGTAACTCAAAATCGCATGTCATCTTCTACTTACTTGCAACCCCAGCAGACAAAATACATGTTTTCTCTTCATATAACCATCATAAATGTTATCCTCATAATTTTTAAAACCTATTCATTCATCCAATGAACAAAGAGCCTTCTATACCAGGCAACTTATCCATGCAGGAGATAAGATAGTGAGTCTTTATATTAAGGACCTCACAATCCAACGCTTAAGATATTTTAAAATGTGATGAATGAAGTATGAATATCAATAATATTTCAACTTTAGGTAAACATAGCATTACTTATTTAATGTAATTTTATAGAAAATGCAATAAATAAATATCTGTGTAGGAGGATTTATGTTTGTTTTATATTTTTCAAATTTAAAAATAGCCTTTGAGGGCTGGGGAGATGGCTCAGCAGTTCAAAGTCACTTGCTTGCAAAGCATGAGGGTCTGGGGTTCAATTCCCCAGCACCCTTGTAAAGTCAGATGTGCAAAGTGGCACATGTGTCTGGAATTCATTTACAGTGGCAAGAGGCCTTGCTGTGAACACACACACACACACACACACACACACACTTTATTTCTATCTCAAATGAGTATAGTAAAGTATTTTAAAATAAAAATTGTCTTGAGCATATATCTAATTTATCAAAATTAGAGAGTGACAAATTGTTCAGTCTCATAACTTTCTGATTCAGGACTTGCTTCATAAAACACAATGGGAGAAAAATAATGCTTAACCTAAATTAGCATGTGCCAAAGATCACCATGAAACACTAACACTTCCATTATCTTTTTTGATGATGCCGTATTTTGATCAGATCATACATGAGTCTTCCCCTGCACTGTGTGTAGATAAATGAGTTTGCACAAAATAAGCTGAACACAGTGACACCAATAAAACACAAGTAGTCTAGTATAAAAAACACGAAGTAGAAAAGCAGGAGATCATGACGAGATGATGTCTGGGCCTATATCTTTGCAAACTTCATGTGGTACAATGAGACATTTTGATTTCATAGAAATAAATGGGAGCCAATGGGGTGTTAATGAAATAACTTCCAAGTTCAGCTGCGCATTGCTTATTCATGAGTGTATCTAGAACAGCAGGGGTAAAGAGAAAGAAAGCCAGGCACAGAAGCTTTACAATGGTTCCAATAATCCAGGTGAGAGGTGATTAATGAGGACCATGCAGAGCTGTGGCACTGGCACCAAATGGGCCTGGGCTTCCATTTGGACTCTATTGCCTACCAGCTGTGTGACTTCAAACTAGTGTGTAACCTTAGTAATTCCAAAGTTCCTAAAATGGCAAGATGAGTAATTACTTTATAATATATTGAAATGAATATGTATTATAACCATAAAAACTGCTTAACATATTGCTGGCACATTTTAAATATTTAAAAATTGATAATGTTATCAATACTAATATTACATTTACTTGCAAAATCAATGCCAATGACCCTGTAGGAGAACAAAACATAGAAATTTATCCTCACTTATTTTCTTAGAAGACAGGAGTACATGTGGGAGTAGATAGAAAAGGTTCCCAAACCAGGCTGTAGGGACTTCAAAACACAAAATATGTTTATCAGATGGGAATCGTAGTGAATAAACCTAAGATAATATATCACACTATAAAGTCAAGACATCTCCTCACGTAAGAATTTCAACTTGAGATAACTATTTGGACTTCCTGCTCATTGGCCTCCTAAGTTCTAAAACATCTCAGAAAAGCCAAATCCTATTTATATAAATATGCTATCACTCCCTTGGACTCATGAGTTATCCAATGACAGGAGAGGACATGACCTTCAAATGTTGTCTAGGCCATGTTTCATAATAGTCACATTGTGCTGGGATCACAACAAACCCTAGAGATTTTATCTTTACTCTGCTACACGTTCACATCTGGTGAACAGGAGATCCTGGCTTGCATAGTAGCCTCTAGGAACCATGCACTGAATACTGGGTGTAAGGTCATATCAAAGGACTGAAAGTAAAATCCTACAATGCACCTAGGAAGAGAGCCAGATGTAAGCACTAAGACGACCCTTCACTACTCACAAGTTTGCCCACAGTGACCTTTTAGCCTATTGTTTGGTCTGGACAGTATAGTACACAGTGCCCACCTGTTTACAAAATCCGTCATGGGACATTCTTTACTGAAGGAATCTCTGGCTTTGCTGTGCACAGTGAATACCCAAACCACTATTCTGAAGATGCTTAGCCTTCATAGATATGGCAACTTCAGGAGTTTTTATTTTTATTTTTGTGCATGTGTGTGGTGTGTATGTATCTATGTATGGTGAGTCCATGCATATGTGTGGATGTACATAGCATATGGACGGGAAAAGACATCAGGTGTCAGCCTCAGGAATGGTGTCCACTCTTTTCCAGACAGGGTCTTTCATTGGCTTAGAGCACGTCCATTAAGCTAGACTAGCTAACCAGCAAGAACCAAGAGTCCCCCTGTCTCCACCTTCCCCGAGCTGGGGTTATGGGTAAGGGCCTCACCACAGCCCACAGTTACATGGGTACTGGGGACTGAACTCAAGTTCACATGATTGCAAGGCAAGCTTTTTATTAACTGGGTTATTTCTCCATCTCCTCAACATATGTTTGTCTTAGCCCAAGCTCTTTTTATAACATCAAAATGTGGACAAAGATAACTTGTTAATATCTACAAATTATGCTTTCACTCTTTTACAGTTTTTCCATAAAGAAGCATTAGTAAGTATAAAACTATCATCTACTATTCCCACCCCACCTATTCCCTAGGTAAAGACAAACTCCATGAAATGGAAGATGAGAAAAAATATTTCAGTGAGGGGAGAGAAAAAATATTACTATGTAAAATAAGCTTCAAAATTGTCATAGTTTTAAGTATAAATCACTGAGCAAGTCAAAATCTCTGGTGAACTGTGAATTTTCTGAGTGCTAGGAAGGGTGGAAACATCTTTCCAAAGAAGGCAACACAATTAGGAAAGAGACTTTGCCATGCAGGCACAGAGAAGAGAGGATAAGAGAAAAAAAAAAAAAAAAAAAAAAAAAAAAAGAGCTACATGCTGAACACCACAGCTGTAGCTTGGAGGGAAAAGAAGGTGGGAACCAGTACCTTCTTCGGATCTGGGTGTGATCATCTTAGCAAAGGGAGAAGTGAAGAGTGATTTCCAACTTGCATCTACATTTATTTAAATACTTAATGGAATAGAAACATGTGTGTCATTAGTATGTTCAAGATGTAAAATTTTAAAATGCCATCTATTATGGAATAGAAACATGTGTGTCATTAGTATGTTAGAAAATGTTAAAAGCACAGAAAGGGTGACAATTCTGAGGGACGGTAAGAGATCATAAAGAAAGCTGATATCGGGTTTTCTTTATTTATCAAGAAAACATTTTTTCCAAGGTGATCATTATAATAGTTGTCCTTCCTTTTTTAATTTTTAAAATATTTTTATTTATTTGCAAGGAGAGAGAGATTGAGAGAAGAGAGACAGAGAGAATGGGTATGCCAGGGCCTCTAGCCATTGCAAACAAAATCCAGATGCATGCTCCTCTGTGTGCATCTGATCTTATGTGGGCACTGATGTGTGAATCAAATTCAAGTCAGACTTTGTAGGCAAGCACCTTATCCACTAAGCTATCTCTCCAGCCTCCCTTTTTTTCTAGGAAGTATTCTTTTTAAATTTTTTTTTTTTCGAGGTAGGGGCTCAATCTAACCCAGGCTGACCTGGAATTCACTCTGTATTCTCAGGGTGGCCTCAAACTCACCTCCTACCTCTGCCTCCCAAGTTCTGGGATTAAAGGTGTGAGCCACCATCTTAAATTATTATTTTTTATTGACAGCTTCCATAATTGTAGACAATAACCCATGGTAATTCCCTCCCTCCTCCCACTTTCCCCTTTGAAACTCCACTGTCCATCATACACCTTCCCCCTCAATCAGTCTCTCTTTTTATTTTTATAATTAAACCATCTTTGACATGTGTTTTGCTGTTGTGTTAAATAATCACTTACTTCATCATGCATGGTTAAAAATTAAACTAAAACCTCTTAACTTGATGTACATATCATATAACTGAAATATATTATACATTTAATCTGTAAGTTTAGTAACAATTACTATTACAAAAATATTTTACTGCATGTTTACTATGTGCAGGAGACTTTATGTTTTATTATTATTATTATTATTATTATTATTATTATTATTATTTAAGAGTTCTTTATATCCTCAAGAAGAGCTCACTCACTTTCTCATGGAAGGAAACTGCTAAAAAGATTTAAAAGTGGGGGCTAGAAAAATGGCTTAGCAGTTAAGGCGCTTGCCTGCAAAGCCAAAGGACCACAGTTCTATTCCCCAGGACCCACATAAGCTACATTCACAAGGCGAGATGGGGTGGGCTTAGTCTGGAGTTCATTTGCAATGGTTGGAGGCCCTGGCATGCCCATTCTCCTTCTCTCTCTGTCTCTCTCTCTCTCAAATAAATAAATAAATAAAATATTTTTTAAAGATTTAAAAGAGAAGGGAGGAAGTTAATATGAGATTGAACTCCAATTTTGTTTCTTTCTAACACTAATAGCATCTTTTATACTATATTATCTATCTGGAAGTATTCACCTCTTAATGATTCATAATTATTGAAAACTCACTCATCAGCACTTATATTTATTTATATAGAAGTGAACTTAAAATGAAACTCTACCATTCAATTATTTTGATCAGCATGGCTACCAAAAGAATATGACATACAGAAAATACATCAGTCATACATCTGAAAAGAGTGAATATCCCCAGCTTCAGGAAAAGCAGTGAATGTTCTCGAATCTTCAGATTTTCACTGGGTTATTAGTAGAATCTGCCACATCAAGTGGTGCCCTTTGCATCAGTTCCACCACTGGAATTTGATAGGCATTTCTGGAAGTTGAAAATACTTTGTCACATTTGTCTTCTGACCATGAGTGAAGCTCAGTTATTTAGAGCATGAGCAACAATTATTGAAAACCATGTAGTATTTCATATGTGTCTACCTGAAACTGAAAAGTGGAACTTAGTGGATAATCTTTGTTGAGACTGTTTATTTGTAATAAACAGCCCACATAAAAATGGTAAACCACCAAACAACCCACTATAAAGTGGGGCAGAGAACTGCACAGGCAGTTCTCAGAGGAAGAAATACAAATAGCAAATGCACATTTAAGAAAATGTTCAACATCCCTAATCATCAGGGAAATGCAAATTAAAACAACAATGAGATTCCACCTTACCCCAGTAAGGATGGCTAACATTAAAAAAAAAAAATGAAAACAAATGCTGGCGAGGTTGTGGAGAAATAGGAACAAGTTTTCACTGCTGGTGGGAATTTAAAATGGTTCAACCATTATGGACAGGTATATGGAGACTCCTGAAAAGGATGACCATAGACCTACCAATAGATCCAGTTATTCCCCTGTTGGGCATTTACCCTAAAGGCTCCAAACCTCAAACCAGAGACATTTGTTCAACCATGTTTATAGCTGCTCAATTCATAATAGCACAAAGCTGGAATCAACCCAGGTGTCCATCACTAAATGAATGGATAACAAAGATGTGGTATATCTACACTATGGAATTCTATGTAGCAGTAAGGAAAGATGAAATAAGGAAATTTGAAAAAAAATGGTCAAACATGGAACAGATCATCCTCAGTGAGCTCATCCAAGAACAAAAAGATAATCGTTGCATGGTCTCATTTATCTGTCGCTCCTAACCTGAATCTACATGAAATGCAGCCAAACCTAACAAACACTCTGAGGACCAGACAAGGGGGGGGGAGGGTGGGGGGAAGGTAAGGGTGGGAGGGAATGAGAGGGTGGGGGGAAGGACAAGGGGCAGGGATACAATTGGGACCCAAAAGGAAAAGATGCTATAAAAACCTTTACTCTGAACAATAGGCTAAAACATTGATCCTTCAGCAGGCCCACAGAGGGAACACCCAAATCACAGGAATCTGGAGAAAGCATCATGAAGGCTAACCCTAATCTTGTCCTGCTTCTCTGTCTCTCTCTCCCTCTCACTCTCTCTTCCTACCTCTCCTCTCTATACACACTTCCTCTATAATATTATCTATCTTTTTCTTCCCTCACCTTTCTAGGTACAGACTTGAAACTCCCAGTGCCAGCACAGGGTTAAACTCCACAATGGGCTCTTGATCCGAGACACCTACAAGGTTAACCCCCCCCCCCAAAAAAAAAAGACAGACTTCTGTCAGAGTTCTTGGTGACCCACCAAAGGTTAATGGTAAGACCCTACTGTTGAAGATAGCATACGTGTGTGAGACCAAACACAGAGAGACCTGGCCAGAATCTGGAAGAAGGTCAGTCCCCAGACAGTTAGCTAGTCTAGTACCAGAGGGTGCTACATGAGCAACTGGGGGAAAATGTCCGACATTGGTCCAAACAATTTGCAGTCTAAGATACCCAGCAGGAAACAACTTGACATAATGCTCATACAAGTGCAGTAGTGGCAAACAGCCATGGTGGGTAACCAACTGCTCTTGATTTGGCTAACAGATCCACTCAGTGGAATGCAACTCATTGCTGGAACTGGGAAATAAGTCAAAACCAGGTACAAAAAATAAGCTCAGTCTCCAAGAGCAAGATACCACCAAATGTGGGCTAGAAGAAAGCCAATGCATATAAAATTCCCTCCAAAACATAGATGGTCATCCCTTCTACCTAGTATTAACTTTTCTCTCTGTTGGAGAATTTGCTTATCTTTTTTCAGGTGGTCAACGAACCTGAAGGGAGGATCAGCTAACCACACCTCACCAGGGCCCCAGCTGAAACCATAGAACAATGCAGGGGAAGGGCAAGAGTTCAGCGTTCATAGTGATCACAACACCAGAAAAAGGCTGAAGGAGATGAACACAGAGAACATCCAACTCCAACTAACCCAGATATCCAGAGACACAGAGGCTCCCAAAACCTCATCACTAAAACATAACTAAAATGACCCCAATGTGGCTCAGGGAAACTTGTGGAAGAGGGAGTGGAAAGATTGTTAGAGTCACAAGTTGGGGCATTATGCATAGACACTGGGGCCTACACCCCAGAACTCTTGACTAACCTCACAATGCACGACCCACATTCCCCATTGATGAGGGTCCCTTTGAAAGTGGGAGGACAGAGAGGAGGACAATGGAACCAATACTATGAATGTAAAATCAGAATAATATAAATAAAAAAATGGTTACTGAGAGCTTAGCTCACATTATACATCTTTCTATACTAAAGCAATAGTGATTCGTTATTTAAAAGACTATTGCTAGATTTTTCATTTAGATCCTTTTCTTACATAGTACTTGTCTCCAGAGGACCCACTGCTGACATAATATGACTGAATAAGGTAGGATTTATTTGGTAAAAAGTATATTGAACTAGCCAGTCATGGTGATGGACCCTTTTAATCCCAGCACTGAGGAGGCAGATTAGGAGGATCATTGTGAGTTCAAGGCCAACCTAAGACTACATAGTGAATTCCAGGTAAGCTTGGGCTTGAGCAAGACCCAACTTTGACAAAAAAGAAAAAAAAAGTCTATTGAACTATAAGAATACTAAGTCTAGCTGGGCTTGGTGCTGCATGCCTTTAATCCTAATACTCAGATGGCAGAGATAGGCAGATCACTGTGAGTTTGAGACCAGCCTGGGGCTACAGAGTGAGTTCCAGATTACTCTGGACTACAGCGAGACTCTACCTTGAAAAAAGAAACAAACAAAAATACAATACAAAACAAAGCAAAAAAGAATACTATGTCCAATGGCAACACTTTCTCCACATTAGAATGTATTGCACATTCTTTTTAGATGAAACAAATGAATTGGAGGATATGGCTAACTGTATAATTTAATCATGAAGAATAGGATTTGATTTATTTAATCTGGGCTTAAATCTTTAAGTGTGGGCACTGCATTGACCTGCATGGTCTTCCTGACTTAAAAAAAAAAAGTCCAATATGTTATTTCAATGGGATCTATATTCTTAACATAAAAAATTGTATGTTGGCCAATTACCCATCTGTTTTTAAGATTTTTCTAAGTCCCAGTCATTTAGCCTAAACATGTTTTATTGAATCTTTCCATGTAGAAATGAATGCCTATAAACAGTATTGTTATGTGTAAGAGTTAAATAAATATATTTATTAATAATTATGAAGCTTTGATATGCTGTCGTATTTACTGAGAATTTAATCTATTGTTATAACACATTCAAATTATCATACACTGAACATTTAGGAACAACATATGCAACCTTAACTGGTTTAAATGGGCATTTAAGAAATTTTCACCTCATCCCTATATGGAAACTCTGACAAATTACTTCAGAACAGCTGTTAACATTGAGCACATTTACTTCTTCGATGTACATTTGAAAATAAATCTCTTAAGGCTGTAAATTGTAAGACTGACAGCTTGGAAGAGAGTGAAATATCTATATTTTTCCTACCAATTAAACACCTTTGATTTCAGGGTCAATGTCTTTAGAAAAGTTTTTAGAGTTTTTAAACCTTGTTCATGCGTCTTCAATTACTCTAACTAAGCATTTATGACTCCACAGGGAGAAAGGGTATTTTTAATGCCACTGGTTGCACAGTTCCCAATGTTAATCCTCTTAGTCATTAAAAATATCCCTTACAACAAATGTATACTTGGGGACACATGTTGAAAAGAAAGAAAGAGTACAGGCATCATTCATGATGGGGATGTTGGAGTCAGGCTGGAAGTCTAAAAGAAAATGAGCTGAAGGGAAGGATGTGCTGAGCAAAGCTCACACTTGCTCAGACTGCTGAATCTCCAGATGGGCATGGCAGATTGCCATTGGGGTGTCTAATTCAGGAGACTGTGGTCGAATCCAAGAATCTGTATTCCTCAAGTATTTCCTGGAGATGTTGATGTTGAAGTGGCTGTGCTGGGTGTCACACTTTAACAACTACTGGCATTTTGTATGAATTCACCCAGTGGCTTTCCTAGATTCAAAAGCATCTAATAATTCAACAAGTCTGAGGAATTCTTCACACTGAGCTTTCGTGTTGAGGACATGTCAGAAATATTTTGAGAAGTACCAATATTAAGAAAATGTTTCTTGATCTCTGACTGGACTTGAGGCTTGCTTCACGAAAAGAACTCCTGCCTGATACTGCAAACCTAATCAAAAGCCTATGACTGGGGAAGTCATAAGCCCTAGTGGGGAAACTACTACTGTCGTCTGGCTAAATGGACATATTATGTCCACCAAACTGCCCTCTAAACACTTATGTTTATTCCTATATTTTAATGCTACTCTCAGTTTTGTTTGGAGAAGCTTCTCTTTTCAGATGGAACCGACCACTGGGTGATTCAAAACTCACTAAAGCCTTGAGAAGAAGTGGCAGTGGAGTGTTTAGCTATAGCTCATTGTATCCATCTTGCCCTATAAAAGAAAGAAGAAACAAAAGCTGAAAAATACTCACATGAAGTTCACAGTCTAGGACCTGAAGTGTACTGACGTCCTGAGGAGAAACAATATGCCCATACATCCATTCCATACCATCCACACTCCCTATCCCATGAGTGGAGGTCTGTGCGTACCAGTTGATTCCACTTGATACATCATGTTCACATACCAAGAAAACATTATAAATCAAGTAGGAAAGCACATTCCAAAGAGGAAAAACAAGCGTTATACTCATCTTTGATGGGGACGTTGGGATAAGAATGGAAGTTAAGGTTGCAGTCATGGATAACTAAGGGCCATGAGGAAGAAGGCAGACAGCAGCCAGTACAGATGGGCAAGGTAGGCAGTGAAATGAACAGCTAAAGCAAGGCAAAAGGAGAATGCTGAAAAGAAAACAACCAAGGCCTAAGAATGGGTGAAAATCTCGATCAGTTGTAAGTCTGACAGGGAGTTAACATCTAGAGTCTATATTCAACTAAAAAATAAAAAGAAAAAGAAATAAAAAGCCTCTGACTCTTCAAAAAATGGACAAAATGACTATACATTATGAAAAGAGAAGAAAATGGCATTAACAACATGTTCACCATCTTTAGCCAACATAAAAATTCAATTCAAATCTGCACTACTGAGCTATAGAGATGGCTCAGTGGTTAAAGACACTTGTTTGCAAAGCCAGCTGAGCTAGGTTCAATTCCCCATTATCCATATAAAGCCAGATGCACAATGTGGTACATATGTTTGGAGTACGTTTTCAGTAGCAAGAGCCTCTATCTCTTTCTCTCTGTCTCTCTCAATCTTAATCTCTTTCAAATAAATAAATAAATAAATAAATAAATAAATAAATAAATTATTTTAAATGATATCTACTCTTCCATCTCACTCCAACTAAGATGAGGTATTCAACAAAACAAATGACAATGAATAGTGGCAAGGAGGATGGGAAAGAGGAACCCTTATTAACTGATGGTAGAAATGCAAACTGTTGTAGCCAGTATGAAAATCAGGATGGAGATTCTTTGAAAACTAAAAATATAACTAACCATATTTTCTATCTATACCACCTATGAGTGTATACCCAGAAATCTAAGTCAGCATGTCTCAGATGTTCTTGTACATTCATATTTATTGTGGAAGTATTCATAATCCATCAGATGAATGGATACAGACAGAAAATGTAGTCTGTTTATTCAATACAGTTTTTTCAGCCTCCCACATCCTCCTTTTTTTTCTTCATTAAGTAGAAACTTTGTTTGGACCTCTCATAGGTTAAGACCATCATTTCCCTACTCCCTGCCCCCTTCCATGGTACTGGTTCCTCTTCAGTGGGGTTGCTTGTATTGACCATGGGGTTGTGTGTTATGAGTTTTGAGAGCAGCAGTCAGTCATTGTGGAGTGGGGGCAATGCCTCTGGATATTCCTTCCCACTCTGTGGCTCTTGCAATCATTCCGCCCCCTCTTCTCCAAATTTCCTGAGCCATGGAAGCAGTACTCTTGCTCATCTCTCCAATTCCACTGTGGTTTAACCTGGTCCCTAGCTGATGTGGGAGAATTGGTTCATCTTTTTTTTTTTTTTTTTTGCCTTATTGATAAATTTTTGTTTTACTGGGTTCTCATTGCCTTCTATAAAACAAAAACAGATTCTCCAACAGAGAGTGAAATCACCATAGATAAAGGGGTAAGTATTATTACTTTAAAGAGATTTTGATGTATGTAGCTTCCCTTTTGGCCACAAACTAGTGGGAGCTTTGCATTAGAGACCATTATCTTGATGTTAATATGATTCTGATTTGGTTTCTAGTTCCAGGTATGGGTTCCTTTCCACTGAATGGATTTCTCAGCCAATGAGAAGTCCATTGGTTACCCTCGTAGGCTGGGTGCCACCATTGCTCAGATGTGTACATTTTGTCAGGGGGGTTTCTTTTTTGTTCAGATTTATTTATTTAGTTAGTTATTTAGTTCAGTTTTAAATAGGAAAGAAATCAGTGAAGCCTGGTATAAAGGGTCTATAATCCAGCAAAAGTATTAAAAGATTACATGCCTATCTGCTACAGCGTGAGTTTACTCTGTAACTTGGGAAGTGTCTGTCTTAAAAATAGATGATAGATAGATGATAGATAATATGATTTAAAGGGGCTGAGGTGGTGATTCAGTGCCCAACATGTACACTGGCACCTGCATTCTTTTATAACACATATATGACGTGACTTCAAAGGGTGATAACTGGGGAAGGAAGGAGACCAATGGGTGTGGTATGCCAGAAAGGGTAATAGGGGAAAGCGTATGAACTGGAGATGCAGAGTTTATATATATATATATGGAGAGAGAGGGGAGAGAGAGAGAGTTTTTAGCATGCTTCTAGCAAACTAGGCATAAGTGAGGAATAAATCTAAGCTTGGGGCCACAACAGTATATACTTTCAAAACTGACAAAAATAAAACTAGTGAGAATAGATACTAAAAAAGCCTGTCGGGATTTTAGTTGCCATAATCTTGCGTCTACAGAGCTGTTTTGGGAAAACTGTCAGCCGTACAGGTGATGCAATTCGTGAAGATGATAAACTCTTCATAAACCTACTTCTGCTTGAAGTTCTTCCCAAACTGTTCGCAGGTTTTAGTGTGGAGGCCTTGCAGATGCTTGTTGGATTTATTCCATTTGATATCATTAGGAATGTATGGCCTTTAAATTTCAATTTATGACTGCTTATTGCTATTTTGTAGGAATGTAATAGATTTTTAGTAGTGATATTTTATCCTCAAGCTTTCTAGACACAGTTTATTTATAGATTCGGCTTTTCTACAAATACAATAATTCAATATGTGAAGAAGAATTTTAACTCTGCTTTCCAAGAACGCATGTCGTTCACTCCCTTTTCTGTGTCTCATTTCACCTGTTAGAATATTTTTTCTTAAATTTTAAAAAATATTTTTATTTACTTTTTGAGAAAGAGAGAGAGAGAGAGAGAGAGAAAGAAACAGACAGACAGATAAGGGGTGTGCCAGTCCTCCAGCTACTGCAAACAAACTCCAGACACATGTGCCATTTTGTGCATCTGGCTTATGGGTTCTGGGGAATCGAACCTAGGCCCTTAGGCTTTGAAGGCAAGTGCCTTAACCACTAAGCCATCTCCCCAGCCCCTTGTTAGAGTCTTTAGTGCAATATTGAAAGCACTAGTGAGTGTCTGCACTCTTACTTTGCTCCTGACCTTATTTTTGAAAATTAAGAACAAAAAAGCATGCTACTATTAATAAAAACATAGTCAGTTTAGCTATAGCTATTTAATTTCAAGGATGGATTTTTAAGCAAGAAGGAGTTACCAAAGAGGGTATTTCATAATAATAAACAAATAAATTCTTTAGGAATATTTTACAGTCCCTATTCTGAGGTCACCTCACTTCAGCATCTCATACTACATGTGGGAACAACCAATAAACACATGTCAAGAACCAGACGAGTACTGTTATAGTTGGACATTTAAACAGCCTTTCATCAGACATAGTTTTACCAAGCAAAAGGAAGAAGGCAAGGACACGATTGAACTCGGCAATAGCATTAATCAATGTTATATAAACTACTTTGTCCAACAATAGCAGAATATACATTCTTCTAAAGTGCACATGTCACAGTAATCAAGAGCAGAATCACCATAAGTCAAAATACAGTTTATCAAATTTAAAAGAATATACAATGTCTTCACTCAAACCATAATTGATCACTAACTGAAAAATGACTGGAAATCCTTACATTGATCAATGCATAAGTCTTAAGAGAAAATAAGAAACTATTTTTATTTTAGTTTTTGTGGTAGGGTCTCTCTGTAGTTCAGACTGGCCTGTAATTCACTACGTAGTCTCAGGGTGACCTAGAACTCATTGCAATCCTCCTAACTCTACCTCCCCAGCGCTGGGATTAAAGGTGTGTGCCACCAAGCCCCGCTTCATTTAAATATTTTATCTATTTATTTGCAAAGAAATAGAGAGGAAGAAAATAAATATGACAATGAGCACAGCACTCCAGGGCCTCCTGTCACTGCAAACTCCAGACACATGTGCCACTTTGTGCATCTGGCTTTACAAGGGTGCTGGGTAATAAAACCCCGGCCATCAGGCTTTGCAAGCAAGTGTCTTTATCTGCTGAGCTATTTCTCCAGGTACAAGAAATTCTTTAAATTAAATGAATTAAAAAGAAAAAAAGTAATGTTAAAATTTGTAGGATGTGGGCTGGAGATGGTTCAGCAGTTAAGACATTTGCCTGCAGAATCTAATGACCTGAGTTTGATTCCCTAATACACACATAAAATCAGATGAACAAAGTGGTACATGCATCTAGCGCCATTTGCACTGGCTGAACGCTCATTCTCTCTGTCTGTCTCTCCTCTATCTCTCTCTGCTTGCAAATAAATAAATAAAATTATTTTTAAAAAATTTGAAAAATGCAGTGAAATCAATATTTAGAGGGAGATCAATAATCTCAAAACATAATCCAAAAAGAAAACTATAAATCCAGCAACCCAAAGATTTCACTTTAGAAAACTATAAGAATAGAAAACTAAATCTAAATTAACATAAAATGAATAATAAATATCTAAACATAAATAACTGAAATTGGAAACAGAAAATCAAGTCAATTAATCAACAAATTCAAAACCTGATCTTTTGAAAAGGATTAATAAAAGGAAAAAAGCACTCTTGGCAGATAAACAAAAAACACACATTAATAACAGAAATGAACAAAGGGATAGCATTATAGGCATTATAAATATTAAAAGAACCATGAGGGCTGGAGAGATGGCTTAGCAGTTAAGGCGCCTGCCTCCTAAACCTAAGAACCCGGTTCCAATCTCCAGGTCCCACGTTTAGCCAGATGCAGTGATGCAAGGTGCAATGCCACACTTGACCACTAGGGGGCGCACACATATGGAGTCCGTTCACAGCAGCTGAGAGACTGCTGGAGCGCCCATCTCTATCTGTCTCCCTCTCCTTCTCTCTGTCTGTCTCTCTTTGTGTCTCTCTCCAAAAATAAATAAAATAATAAAAAAAATTTAAAAAAAGAATCATGAAATGCATATAAAAGCAAAAGACTCAATGTAATATGAAGCATCTCTCCAGCCCGAATAAAGCAGGTTAGCTTTGGTACAAATGATGTAAGATGTCTACATTTGTTTTTGGCTTTCCGTTTTCCAGCTGTTTAACCATCATTTTTCGCTAAGACTTTGCTTCATTTGACTACCTTCATTCTTTTTTCAAAGATCAGTGGATTCTGTTTATACGGGTCTCTTTCTGGTTTCTCTCTTCTGTTCATCCATATACCTGTGCATTCCTTAGTGAGTGCAACTGTCTGGATCACTGTGGTTTCATGTCAAGTCTAGCTCTTAGATAGGGTTGGTCCTCTATTCTGCTTCATATTACATTGACTATCAATTATCCCTGATACTTTTAAAAAGAATAATGTAAAGCAATAAGAAAGCATACCAGGGGTTAGGAGAAATGGCTCAAGGTTCTAGTCCAAAGGCCCCACCTAAAGCCAGATGCACAAAGAGGCACATATATCTGGAGTTCATTTGCAGCAGCTGCAGGCCCTGGCATGAACATTCTCTCCCTCCTCTTCTCTCTGTGTCTGTCTGCTTGCAATTAAACACATAAAATACCAGTTTCCCTTGGTGCTAGCTCATAGTTCAACCCATAGGGAAAGTAACACAGATAGAATAAAAATTTTCCCAGACTCTGGAAGAAATCCTGGTGGATAAACAGACATGAAACAGTACAGAAAAGAAACACTATGCCCTTCCTCCCACCTGGCTGCTTCTGCTGCTTGCTGCCTTCCAGCGTGGACTGAAGACCATTGTGTAATGAAGACCAGTGGCTCTCCAGGAATCCTGCAGGCCTTCATTGCTGGACTGGGACTGGTGAGGCATCCAGCCTCATGGATTAAGCAGCTACCAGGTTCTTTGACACTGTGGCCTGCAAACTCATATTGTTGGACTGTTGTAAACTAATCCAATAAATTCCCCTTTAATACAAAAAAAGAATACATGAAGCTATAGTTCAGTACACTAAAAAAAAGGTAAAAAAAAAAATTGAAACCTGAGACATAACCCTTTTTATGGATTCCTTTCAGACATCTTAGATGAGAAGTTTTGATTGACAGAAAGAAATGCTGTTGTCTTTGGCTCTATGAGAACTGGAAGCATTATTGTAGAGAGTTTGTTCAAATAATTTCTGGATAAGATGGAAATTCAATATTAATTAACAATTGATGACAGTTGACGTAGGATAACAGAAAACATATTATCTTAAGTTAGCTTTTCTCCTTTGAGTATTGCTATCATATATTCCATTACATGTAATACAATTAATAGATCACTGTCCTACCTTTGCATGTGACATACTGAAAATTGCAGAACATGCTCTGTCCAGCAAAGGGCATGTTTCATGGTGGTGAAGAGTTAGAAAGAATGCTCAAATGCTGTACAAAGTCAAATGAAATCTGAGTGGTAATGGAAAGAAAAGATGGTGGTCTACGGGATAGAAAGAATTCAAGGTTAGTTATGCTTTCACTCTCTCAGGTCACATGCACTGGATATTACAAAATTGACTCTCTTCTGCATCTGCATTCATTTGACTCATCCCTATACAGCCCTAACTGCTTAGGGGCATGTGATCTTAACTTGTAGATAATAATAAGATGATACAAGATATTTAAGCAGAGGATTGGCATAATGAAACTTCCAACTTGAAGTTCAGTAACTATTTTAAGGGGAAAAAATGACCAAGTTCTAGGCCCATCTGAATTGAGACATTCTGAGCCATCTTTCCTGGTACCTCAGAGTTTGGGTTGAATGCCTCCCTCATGAACAGCATGGGACACTTCACTTCTATGGAGTGAAGCTGCTCCCATAGCAATCTGCTGGCTTGTCTAGATGTCCCATCAGCCTGAGAATCTAACTGGCATGGTCATGTTTCCTTGGAGGTTGGTCCTTCTGCATCCAGATCAATGTTCTATATGACAGAGCCTATGATAATGATCTGTAAAAGGAAGGAAAAAGCATCTGAGAGAATACTGACAACAAAATGATGGACAACTTGGAGATTTCTCCCACTTCAACTTGAAGTGGCTTTGAAAGTATGGATATGACTGAAAGGGCAAAGAAAGAAAGAAAAGAGATGCCAGGCTGAGGCAATCATATTGTACAAGGGCATTGAAGGCACAGTGTGCTATGAGGTTATCTATTTCAATTGAGACATTATCATATAGAATGCACAGAGTTATAGGTATTGCTTTAGCATTTTTGGAAGGAAATCATGGGGGTCTATGACTAAAAGATATGAGTATTTTTGAATAGACTCAGACTCTTATGCTGTACTGAAGAAATGTTTACTATTTTTGAGGGTAAAGGTGGTATTTCCAGAGCTCTGGCTTAGAGTCATCTACCACTTTCATATCTGCTGTCTCAGTATGTTCTGTGCTTACAATCACCATGTCAACTTTTACAGACCAAACAAGAATTGTCATGATAGTTCAGAATGATATTAAAATTAGAGAGCTAGGAAAGTAAACATGCTAAATGTGATAAAACAGAAATAATCCAATGAGAAGTAATGGGGCCTATAGGATACTTTTGGTGGAGATCTTTAAAGTTCCATTTGTAGGCATAACATCCATTACAGAAAAAAGTAAGTCAATGCATATTTTGGTCCATACTACATCAATTTTCTATATCTTGAACAGGTTATAAACTGGAACCAAGTGAGCTTTTTCTAGAATGTCATTTGAGGTATCTCAATAGACAACAATGGCTCTCCCATCTTTCTGACATGTGTATAAATAACAAAATTAAGCACGTGTTAGCAGCAGGTACTTGTAACTAAAAGGTATAATTTTTAAAAATTATTTATTTATTTGCAAGCAGAGAGAGAGAGAGATAGAAGAGATGCAGACAGAAAGAGAATGGGCATGCCAGGGCCTCTAGCCATTGCAAACAAACTCCAGATGCATGTGCCCCTTGTGCATCTGGCTTACATGTGTCCTGGAGAATTGAACCAGGATCCTTTGGCTTTGCAGGCAAATGCATTAATAGCTAAGCCATTTCTCCAGCCCCTAAAAGGTACAAATTTTACATTGAACAGAAAGTAAAGGAATATCTGGCATGGATTGTAACCTCCTTCCATTTCTTCTGTCACTGCTTCCAGACTAGGAGGGCTTTGATCTCCTTCTTTCAGCTCTCTCTCTCTCTCTCTCTCTCTCTCTCTGCTCTCCCATTGGTGTACATGGCATTATGAACTCCTTCTACAAGACTCCCATTTCTCTGAAGCCAGAGAAAGCTGGAGGTTTGGGTGGGTTTTTCTTCTGCTTGATTAGTAAACAGGGTTCAGACAATTAAAAGCATGTCCCTATTGTGGTTTAATAATAAAATGACCCCCATAGGCTCATATGTTTGACGGTTTGTTTCCCAGCTGGTGGTTCTGTTTGAGAAGGTTGTGGTACCTTTAGGAAGTGGACCTTTGCTGGAGTAGGTGGGTCACAAGTTGAATGCCTTGAGGTTTTATAGGCCATACTCACTTCCTATTAATTTTTAAAATTATTATTAGTTACCTATATAATGTGTATATAGCCATGATAGTACCATTGTTAGCCTTCTCCCTGCCCTCCCCCCTTGGGGATTGTGGGTCTTTAGCCATCAGTGAGGCAGTGAGGGGGTGAGGCAACATCTCTGTGCATATTGACCCAACTTATGGCTCTAACAATCTTTCTGCCCTCCTCTTCTGTGAATTTCCTAAGCCATGTTGGGTTCAATTTATGTCTATTTCAGTGACAAGGTCATGGGGGTCTCTGTGTCTCTGGATCTCTGGTTTGGTAGGAGTAGAGTGTTCTCTGTGTCTATCTCATTCACCCCTGTGCTGATACCAGGTTCCCAGAGAAAGCAGCACTCTTGCTCATTTCCCCAATTATTCTATGACTTCAGTTGGTGTCATGGTGAGGTGCGATGAGCTGATTATCTCCTCAGGTTCTATGTCCATCTGAAAAAAAGAAGCATGTTTTCTTTCCAATGGAGAGTGAAGTCAGTGCCACATAGATAACTACTATTGTTTTAGAGAGAATTTAATAGGTGTAGGCCCTCTTATATCCCACTATTGGTGGGACCTTTATATTGGAGAGCAAACTCATTTTTGGATATGGTTCTGACTTGTTTTCCAGTTACAGGTATGGGTTCCTTTCCACTGAGTAGATCCTTTAGCCAAATCAAGAGCAGTTGGTAACCCACCATGGCTGTGTGCCACTATTGCACTTGTGTGAGCATCACATCAAGTTGATTGCTTCTCGGTAGTTTAAACCACAAGTTGCTTAGACAGATGTTGGTCATTTTCCTCCACTTGCTCATGTAGTACCTTCTGGCACTAGACAAGCTAACTCTCTGGGGCTTGACTCTTCCAGATTCCAGCCAGGTCACTCCATGTTCCATCCCAACAGCATATGGTGTCTTTGGCAGTAGGGTCTTACCATTAACCTTTGGTGGGTCATCAAGTTCTCTGACAGAAATCTGTCTTCTTTTGGGAAACCTTGTAGGTCTCATTGATCAACAGCTCATTGTGGATGTTAACCACATTATGGTCCGGGGAGTTACAGGTCAGTGCCAAGGGAAAAGAAGGAAGAAAAATATAGGTAGTATGAAAGAGAAAAAGAGAGAGAGAGAAGAAAAAGAAGAGGGGGTGAGGGAGAGGAACAGGAGAAGGTTGAGGTTAGTCTTCATCCTACCCTCTCCAGGCCCCTGTGATTCTCTAAGCACATGATGAAGGTTCAGCCTTTTAGTATGTCTTTCAGGATATAAGATATTTGGCACCATTTCCAATAGGGTCCAGTTTTTTGTCCACCCCCCCCATCCCTATTGTCCAGTCCTAGAAATGTTTATTAGGTGTTTCAGAATCTCAGGCCTATTCATTCTTTTATATCTTGTCTCCAGCTGAAATGTGATGATGTGGCTTGATACCCTTCTCCAGTTTTAGTGACTATTTCATTCTCAAAATATATACTAAAATAAACCATGTTTTTCCTTAAGTTATTCCTGTTCAGGAATTTGTCTATAGCAATGATAAAGTAACTAATATGGTCCTCTTCCACTCCTAATTGCAGTAGAATCACATTTATAACTTTTTTAAAGCAGACCTTACACCCCATTGGTATTTTTTCTTTTAAGCTTCTGCCATAGAAGTCTGCATAAAATATGGAGGGTTAATTAATATTGATTGAGCTCTTTTGAATGTATCTACTATAACTTGCTTAGAGCTGTGCCTAATATATTAGATGAGAACATTTTCCTGGCTTCTTGGTTTTGCTGACCAGTATAAAGAAAGCTTTGCTTCATCATGTATTTTGTGCAAAATATATTCACAGTCTGATCCTAAAATTTGCTTCCAGTTTCAAGGAGATAAAAGTTTGCCACTAAGTTAACCATGAAAATGTCCCTAATACTTCAATGCAGGACTTTAAGAAATATTGCCTGTATCCTTAAACTAGCAAAGCTGGCTTTGGATTGGAAGCTTCAAGAATTGTAGGTAGGTGAGGATAAGCAGCTTCTGAGGTGGTCACCTTGTCCTCCTTTCCTTATTGAAATGACAGTGTATATCCCAGACAGTGTCAATTGTATTTGGTCTTTCATATTTCATCATTGGCCCAGGGGTCAAGAACTGTTCTAATGTCACCAAAAATCAGCTGAGCTGCCTAAGTATAATTCCAGAGCATATGATTCATGCTTCAAAACCATTTTCAAGGATTTCCTAAATATAAGCCCAACAGTAAGCATTGATATCAGGTTTATTTCTAAATTATGGGAAAAATACACTCTCATTATACTGAGAACCTTTACAATTTTAAGATTTTAATGGGTTTAAAATTTTAATTGTGTATGTTTACAACTAAAGTAAGTAATTTATAATACAAGAGTCACTGAAGCTATAGGACTTACTAATAAAAAGTGTGGTAAGTTAAATATTAAGAAATTATACTTACATATATTTTAAGTGCTGGTGCCATTTTTATCCATAGTAGGATCAGTGCTAGTTTCTTAGGAAAAGAAATGTTTTAAGAATAATCAAGAATGCTTTAAAGACATTTTCAGGGCCAGAGAAATGGCTCAGTGTTTACTCTTCCTGCATAGAATGGGGGCCAAAGGAGGTCTGAAGTCACCCAAATTCAATCGTCTATTTCCCAAGCAAATCACTATGTATAGCCATGCATGCCTGTGACTCCAGTCTAGCAAAGGGGAGCAGAGACCAGCAAATCATCCACACTCATTAAAAACCCAGCAAGGTCAAGTGTCAGTAAGGTAGTCCAGCTTGAAGTAAGACCTGGCAGAAGAGGGATGGAACAGGACACCTGAGGTTCTACTGTTGCCACTACAGGCCAGCAACCTCCACTATAGAGGAGCACACATGGCACACACAACACACACATCACATCACAGACACACACACATACAAGCAGATACTTTTTTTAATTTTAATCATTTGCAAGTAGAGAGAGAGAGAATGATAGAAGAGAGACAGACTGAGAGAAAATGAGCTGGCCAGGGCCTCTAGCCACTGCAAACAAACTCCAGATGCATGTGCCCCTGGGTCCTGGGGAATCGAACCTGGGTCCTTTGGCTTTGCAGGCACATGTCTTAACCGCTAAGCCATCCCTCCAGCCCAGCAAACACATTTTTAAATGGCCTCTTCAGTTTTCTATGAAATGTTTTAAAATTAGTAAATAAATTGAGGATTTTGAAAAAATAGTATGCACTTGTTGATTCTTGAATAGGTGCCACAGACTAATTTATTTCCCTTGGCATTGATATTTATTAGCGACTAATATTCTCTTGATTTTAGGATAAGGAAACTGAGACATGAAGGAATTGTATACCTTCCCCAAAGTCAGATACACCTGTCAGGATACGGATGAGAATCCAAGAAGTCTGGCATGAGAATCTGTGTTCCTCACAACGTTGCAGTGCATATTTGCTCCTCTGAGCCTAGAAACAGTGGGGACCAGGAGTGCCAGTGTGAGCTGCCAGAGGCCTGTCGCCAAGTGGCAGAGAGTGCAGCGCTTCAGCTGCTGAGGGCTCAGAAGCACTCTCATGCTGCTACGTTCCAGCCCAAGGGAGTACATATAAGGGAAGGAAGCAGAATGTAGATGTGAGAGGCCTCTGTCTGGCTAGAGTTACATAGCCAGGAAAAAATAGCTGTGCAGAATTTAATCAAGTTGCCATGTAAATTCATTTCTACTCAGTCCCACATAGGTTCTCTAATGCTAAGTGATGAAAACAAACCTGCCCAAGAAGCATCTTGACTTTTATGGTTAGAGGACATTTTCAAGTCAGTTTGAAAGAGATGACAACACTGTCTTGGTGGCTCAGAATGACAGGATACATGATAGGCTTGTTTTGAGTCACAGTTTTGCAAAAAGGGAAACTTCTATTTGTTCTCAGGATGATCTGCTAGTCACTGTTCCTCTTTCACTCTTCATCTCGGTTTTCTTAATTGATCTTCCTTGACCTAGAATTCAGCAGCAATGTATTTACATGCTTGACAGATATTCTCCTTGTCAGAACCCACACCATTCCCATTGTTAATTACATTGACGATCACCCCGGCTTGTCACTATCATTGTCCTTATTTAGCCATTGATTGTCCTTTTGCTGCTTCTATGAATCCTCACCATGTCGACAGGTGGGACTTAAAGAGCAATGCCAGGGGATGTTTCTATCGCCTAATCAATGTGGACCACACACCTCACTCTGCCAGTGAATAGAGCCATTAGTATCAATGTGAAAAGAAATGTCCCAGAGCTGTCATGTTCAAGGTTTGATTTTGTTGTGAAGTTTCCCTTGCTCTGGAATGTTCAGGAAACCATGAACATTTAGTGTTGTTGGGGACCAGAGACGTCATGTAGATCAATCCCCTTCTTGCACTGATTACCAAATCGAGGTCTGGTCACTTAACGTGTGTTACACAAGGTCACAGAAACTTTTCAGGGGCAATGATCTCACATTGAGAATTAGAAAACTTTAGGCCATACCTGAAAAAGTGTATTATCTCTCTGCCTTTGATCTCTTACGTGTCACCTCTTTTTCTATTGAACATACAGTGTGCCAACTATGAGCCAAGGTCAGCTTACACTCATTATCATTTAACTTCTAGCCATTTTATGAGGTATGAATAAAAGTTTCAGTTTTACAAATAAAAGAGATGGTGCCAAGAGATGCCAACACCTAACCCATATTTTACAGGTACTGTGGGCAGAAGTAGGAGTATGGTTCAGGCACAATGATTTCTGGGACTTGTTTCCTCCATTGAGTTTGTGCAGGTATTTTCCTTTACTAGTCATAGCTATTTAAGAGTCATTTGTTTTTGAAAAAGGCTTTGTCTGTTGGCCATGGAATATACCTGTTCTTTACATAAAGCAAGAACCAAACCAAATAAAGAAATAACAGCAACAAATATTTTCAGCATACATAAGATTATGAATAGAAAGAGAAAATACTAAAGAAGTCAAAATCACAAAGTCGACAACTAAATTAGAGGCATGGATGCTACTGTCCATTTGTTGACCCAGAAAGTAGTTACTGGACTGCTGCTCTGCTTGATGAACTCTGCCAGGCTTCTGCACAGAACCAGGTAACACAGAGTCTGTGTGTTAATATAGCATGTGTGCCAGAGAAGGTACTGGGCAGTGAAAAGTGTTATAAATGAAAAGGGGAACTGCCTTCTTGAAAGGCAGGGTGTTGGGAAATCGGGGTGGAGAAGGGGCTTTAAGAATAGTAAGTGGGAGCCGGGCGTGGTGGCTCATGCCTTTATCCCAGCACTCAGGAGGCAGAGGTAGGAGGATCGCTGTGAGTTTGAGGCCACTGTGAGAATTCCATAGTGAATTCCAGGTCAGCCTGAGCTAGAGTGAGACCCTGCCTCAAAAAAACAAACAAACAAGCAAACAAACAACACAAACAAAACAAAACAAAACAAAACAAAAAAGAATAGTAGGTAGGGTGGGAGAAATGGCTTAGTGATTAAGGCATTTGCCTACGAATCCGAAACCAAGGGACCCAGGTTTGATTCCCCAGGACCCACATAAGCCAAATGCACAAGGGATACATGCATCTAGAGTTTGTTTGCAGTGCCTGGAAGCCCTGGCATGCCCATTTTCTCTCTGTCTGTCTCTCCTCTATCTCTCTCTCTATCTCTGCTTGCAAATAAATAAATAAAAATTTTTAAAAATTTAAAAAAGAATAGTAGATTATTCTCTAGGTCCCACATTAGGCAGATGCACAAGGTGGCACATGAATCTGGAGTTTGTTGCTTTGGCTAGAGGCCCTGGTGCATCCATTTTTTTCTTTCTCTCTCTCTTCCTCTGCTTTGTTCTCACTCTCAAATAAATACATTAAAAACCTGTCTGGTATATTTAAAGCTAAAACCTCAGTGTCGTTGGAAGAGAAATTGAAGATAATATTAAGGAGATAGCAAAGACTCAAACCAAATACTTCATTTATTCTAAGAGAAATAATAAATACTTGAAAGTAATGACATGAATTGATTGATGTATAAAATGCATTTGTAAGAAAATGACTAAAGTTAAATATTTTATTTTTTAAAATGTTGGGGTTCACAACATGGCTAAGGGAAATTCGTGGAAGAGGGGGTGGAAAGATTGTTAGAGCCACAATTGGGTCATTATGCACAGAAACATGGCCTCTTCCCCATAAATTATGGCTACAGCCACAATGCACAACCCACATTCCCCAATGAGGAGGGTTCCCTCAGAGGGGGAGGGCAAGGGAGGAGGCTATTGAAGGCACCAACATGAATGTATTCAGATTATGAGCATAAAAATGTGGGTGTTCAGACATTAAGAAATATGTAGTGAAAGCTGGGTGTGGTGGCTCATACTTTTCATCCCAGCACTTGGGAGGCATAGGAGGATCACCATGAGTTTGGGGCCACCCTGAGGCTACATAGTGAATTTCAGGTCAGCCTGGGCTTGAACAAGACCCTACCGCAAATAATAATAATAATAATAATAATAATAATAATAATTATTATTATTATTATTATTATTATGGTGAGTTAGATTGGAATCTAAGACAGTGGTCAGAAGGCCTTAATGCAATCCTAGAGAGATCACCCTACCTTCTAACAAGGCAGAACAGTAGATGTACTGAGAAGTGGTCAACTTTATATAGTTTAACTGTAGAGAAAATGTGAATTCCCGATTGTTATGAGACCTGAATGGAATCTTTCAGTGTTGGATTCCACTATTATTCATATTTGATTGAGGAACTAGTACAATATATTTACCATCTCTTAAGGAAGATTTCTAATGATATATGTTTGGGAAAAATAGTACATTTCAATCTGTACAAATAGCATTTAGATGGACTTTAGGCATTCACGTGGACAGGCCAAGTAAACAAGTTGGGATATGAGAGAGAGGTTTAGACTTGAGATTTCACTTTTTGTTCTTTTAGTTTTTAGGGTGTTGCTCTAACTCAGGCTGACCTGAAATTCACTCCATAGTCTCAGGCTGGCCTTAAGCTAATAGTGATCCTCTTACCTCTCTGCCTGCCGAGTGCTGGAATTAAAAGCATGTGGAGTTCCATGCTTTTCATGATATCCATGGTTTTGAGGATACTAAACAAATGAATATAGAGGAAAAAAGATAAGGCTAAAACCAGGATACACAAATGGGAAGGACTACAGAAAAAGAGTGAAAGCAAAAGTACCCAGGAAAGAAGAGGCATTGACCCATGCCACCTCCTAAGTCCACAAAGTTCTAGAAAGTAAGAGCTACCTACGGGTATTGAAGAGGAGAAAGTGGCCAGTGGTGTAGATATTATCACGACTAGGTTGATGAGAGGGAAGGTGGAGGGATAAACTTGAATTCAGCAACATGATGAGTGCTGGCGTTTGAATGTGAAACATTCCTCAAATGGCTTCTGTGCTGAGGACTTGGTCCCCAGTGTCTTCATGTCTCTCACTGTGCATCATCACCACCTGCCTCCTGCAGATGTGCGCACCACCGTGATGTTCTATCTCGTGTTAGGCTCAAGCTAACACAACCACCTGACCATGTATTGAACTCTCTGAGACATGAACCAAAACAAAGCTTTCCTCTGATTACATAGTTTGTCAGAGCGGCGGAGAGCTGGGATCTAACACAGATCATACTGGCAACAGTGTTTCTTGAGGCAATCAGAGTAAAAAGTTGATTAAATGGCTTAATTGGGGAAAGGAGAATTGAGGATAACAAATACAGTAGCCTGGAGAAGTTCATAGTAAGTGTAGAGGGTAAAGGGAAATCAGTCTGTGTTTTGCAGGGGAACATTGCTAAATAAATGAACATGTTTGCCTGATGCAGGGTGTCATTTATTAAAGTAAAAATTGAAGACTTGAGAAGAAAGCACGGAATCTTAAAGAAAGTGCCCTATTTTACAAGAGATTGAAGAAATAAAACTAGATAATAAGAGAAAGGCACGAATATTTAGGGAGAATTTTTACAGAAAACAAGAATGATAATAAATATTTTTTTTTATTATTAGTTTTTTGATGTAGGGTCTCGCTCTAGCACAGGCTGACCAGGAATTCACTATGTAGTCTCAGCTGGCTGTGATCTCATAGCAGTTCTCCTGCTTCTACCTCCTGAGTGCTGGAATTAAAGGGGTCCACCACCATGCCTGGCAATTATTGCTTTCCTGTATATAACATTTCTTATATGAATGGTGGAATAATTTCTATGTGTTACACTCCTTACTTAGGATATACTTTGAATATCGCTGCTCTGTGTACTGCATTGGACAAAGTAATATTCCAGTAAGGGTAGCATATTTAAGAAAATTGGATGCTAGTGACCCTGATAGAAACCTGAGGATTGCCAATTGGCCAATCAAATACATTCTAACAATGTGGCACTCTTTTAATGTATTTATCTCAGCTTAAGTTCCAGAATTGGACCCGTGATAATGAAACTCACAGAGAACACAAATGCATTTATGGAAATCAGGTAAAAATCCTCTGACTAATGTTAGGATCATTGTCAAACTTTATCTTTCAGTTACTTCCTTTTTTTTCTTCATTTATCTCTCCTCTCTTCACCATTCCCTGATCTCTTCCAACAGAGTTAGCAACGGTTTAAATATGCATATCCTTAGTTACAGTCAAACCCAGTCAAGCCTTCCTAAAAGCAGTCCTAGGTCACTTTGATCAAACTAGAGATACACCAAGAATATCCCTGAAATCAAATAATTTAGTCAGATGTGCTGATGGTTAAGCTTATTTTACATTTTGAAACTCCCTAATTAATTTTTCACAGGGAAACTTTTACTTCAGAGGACTTTTTGTATATCTCAGTGCAACTGCTGAATGCTGGTAAGATTCTTTTTATAAAGCAGGGCTATTGTGGATGTCAGTTACTCAGGGCATAGACAGGGCCTCATGCAGAGCTCAGTGCTCATAATTTCCAGCTCTATAGGGTCTCCTTTCACTTTTGAAGGAAGGCATTTGGGCACATACTCCAGGGCAGACTTACTAGATGAGACCTGATAGAAAGTAGTCATGCAAAACCAGCACAATGCTCTCTACTATTGTTACTAAGGCATACACATGAGAAAAATAAACTTTAGCAAATAAAGTAAAAAAAAAATGTCCAAAAGTACATGGTATTGGGTAGATCTTGTGGTTCCATGAGGTCTGAATATACACGATATCTGACATCTGTTCATCATGGTTAGCACACGGCATCTATCTTCAAGGTCACCTGATTGTCATTGCCATTACCCCACAACCACAGCCACAAGGGTTGCTGAGTCCAGCCAGTGGAACTCAGCTTGAACTCTTATCTTGCTGGTCATAACTTAATTCAAATAAACATAACGAATCATGGAAAAAGAGTTTTGTAGGTGGACACAGTGATTCCCCAATGAAATCAGAGTGTTAGTGTTAAGGAGGAAAAACAATTTTGGATGGACATTAAATGTTTGCCACAGAAAAACTGGGTTATGAATACTCAGGATTTAGTTGTCATCACAGAAAGATTTAATGATACAAAAAAGGTAACAAATTGGAAAGAACTTTTGTTACTGTGTGAAAACACTCACTCTGATTGTTGTCTAAAGGATAATATTTTTAAATCTGATGGTCTGAGTTTTGATATGGTAAATATGTTTAAAATCTTTTGGGTCTGAGATTTTATTTTTACTTTAATATTTCTGGGTGGTTTCTATAATTTTTTCAACTTGATTTTAAAGAATATTGTCTGCTCCAAACCTGGCTGTGTTATCTGCAGATTCATTGTTGACATTCTTTAGTGTTTTAACTATTACTTTTTCTTGCCTTTCCTGGTAATAGCTATTTTCTTAAATGTATACTATGCTTTCAGCAATATTCATCATTCATTTAATACATAGATTTCCATACAGAGATTTTTCCTTCATTATGCTAAAGACTACTATACAAGTTTCCTGGGTTTCTGAGTAATCTATCTTTCCACAGCTTAAAAGATTTATAGTGTTCTAATGCTTATGATTATTAATTTTGCCCTCCAAGGGTTGTCTTATTTGCAATCTATATAAGAATAACATTTCTGCAAATATGATTATCAAAATTTTAATGATGTTTTCAGTCTAATTTTCCTGTTTAAGAGGCACTTCTGTTCATGTTAGTAGCAATTATTTGAGAGTGTGATCTTTGCTTTTCAGCTAAAAGGCAAAATAAAAACATATAAAATTATCTCTACAGGAACATAAAATCTAATGTTGGATAATTCTTTTCTATTTAACATTATAATGTTATATCACTTTATACTTTCTATGTGACATTACTTTCTATCAGACTAACATAGTACTATACAAAAATATACACTTGAATAATAACCTAATTTTATTGTATACTACATGTGTAAGTATGTTAAAACATATAAACAAAGCATCATAGTGCAGTCTGCAGAGTGTTGTCCAATAGTTGCTGGTTGTTGAATTATCTCCAGAGTCATCAGAGCATTGGTTCTCAGAATAGTCCCAGGGCTTCAGTTAGTGAATTATAGAGATTTCCAACATGATTCTGAAGAACAGATAAAGGAACACATCTGATTAGAAAGTGTGATCCTCAGGTTCCTATTGGACGAGGACAGGCATTTCTGCAGCAGAAATCCTGTCAGAAGAACAGTAGCAGGTATTGCCTCAGAGGGGCACTGGTGTGTTGCAGTGAGGCAGTCACTGGGAGAGGCAGAGTGGACAAGAGCAAGTTTTAGAAGCATGCAGGATTCGAAGACCTCTTATTGTCACACATGAGAATGTGGCATTATACTCTAGGCCAGCATTTCTCGAATTATATTAGACACTTACAATCCTTTCTTTCCTAGGCCCCAGAATTTAGGAACAATCTGTTTGGGGAATGCAGCATGCTATACTATGTTATTTTACTCAACATGTCTGTAGCCTGAAAATATTCTGGCAGGCCAACAGTGATGCAAATAGTTATATCCACTCTTTCCTAAGCTTAAGTGTCCAGGGAACTTAGTTTTCTGTCCTCTGAATCCCATTCTAATTTCCACTGGTAATCGATATGGCGCAATAAAGAAAGCTGTGCTATAGTTTATGTAGAAGGCTTTGATGGGGACAGCATGATCAACGTGTTTTGTGTCATTCAAAATACATTGTTGTAGTTCTACTATATTTATATATAAATAATTTGCATAGTGAATATGATAAGTATAGACTTTGGGAAGATGCTTTCTTTTTGAGGTGGAAAAAGACAGATGTTTGCTGGCAGTGAATAAAGTCATGCTTGATGTGAGATACTGAAAATGCAAAACAAATATTTGAGCTTGAAATAAAATTGTTCTTATAAGAACATTTGATTGTCATGTAATTCAATAGGGAAATATGATTTTTGACACAAATTGTCTTTTATAAAATTCTCAGAAACATATGTATTTTGTCAGTGGAAGAGTACCAGGATGAGATTGAGAACATCACATAAGCTGCCAGCATGAATAAAAATGCAAAAGAGATGTGATCTGAGAAATAATGCAGTAATGCATGTCCTAAGAACCAGAAGACAGAATGAGCTTCTGCAGCATGTGTGTGAGTGGAGGAGAGCAGACAGCAAGCCTTCGCTGAATGATGGACAAGTCTATTTTTCCACTTTGATGGGTTATGTTTAATCCAGTACTAAGTATTAGAAGGACAAGTAATTCATAAATCTTAAATTTTTATTTTAAGTTATTTTCTCCTTTAATAACATCCCTAACCATCAAATTCCCTCAACTTGATATTGTTACCACAATAGTTCATCAATATTGATGACCAGTAAGTGTTCCTATCACCATAATGAGTTTAGAATTTGGAGATGAGTGACTATTGATAAAAATGTGATGTTTAGTCATTTTTATGAAGCATAAAATGGCACAAGTAGACATTTCTCTAAAAGAAGAGAGGTCCATCTGCTTCTCGTTTTCCTTGTTTATGCTCGGAAGTTTCACACTAATTTTCAGACAATTTGAAAAGCTGATCTAAAGGAATGTTAATTTTTAAACATAACATGGAGACGACAGTTAAAAATCTTCATCTTCACTTATTTTTGGGAAAGAGCCTGATAATAAGTCCTCAATTTGTTTCTCCTCCAAAGAAAGTTAACATTAAGAGATCTTTGAGAATATAAATATAACTGTAACAGCTGAGATAGAGCCATTCTGTCCTGGACTATAACAACTGACATTATTTGTCAAGGGAATAAAATAGCTAACACTTTTGCTTAGCAGGACACCTTTCAGTTGCAAACTCTCTTACTCCCTGGGAGGGCAACATCTGTACTGAGAACAATTTCCAAACTTTTGGTGTCCCAAAACATAGGTCAGATATGTAAATAAGTTAATTCCAGGGTAAATGAAACCACTGCAGTTCAAAGACAACTCCAGGATGTATAAGACACTTGCAGTTCCAATGTTGCCTAGACTTACATCTGACACTAATGTCATTATTCTTATGGTCTTTTGCCTTTATAAACACTGTACCCTTGAGCCTCTTTGCTGAAGGAATTTTTCTGGCGTGATCCCACTCTCAGTGACTGGCTAAATAAAATGGACTTTTAATTAGCTACAAAAGTGTGGTGGTCGGTAACTCTCCTGTGAACTATAACATAAGAAACTAGCAGATAAGTAACAGCATTTTGTTTTTCTTGGTGTTTCAAGGTAGGGTCTTGCTCTAGCTCAGGCTGACCTGGAATTTACTATATAGTCTCAGACTGTTCTTGAACTCACAGTGATCTTCCTACCTCTGTTTCCCGAGTGCTGGGAATAAAGGCGTGTACCATCCACCGAGCAAAATCATTTCATTTTGTTTAATTCAAAACTGCTTAGTTGCATCACTTCATGGATATCATTATGGATGTTGTAAATATAAGTTTCTCTTCAAATAAATATATTTTCGATAAATGATTTCCATGTGTTAGCAATTATAATGTTAACTATATATGGATTTATATTCTGCTATTTTTCCTTTACTGATTAATCATTAGAAGAAAAGACATTTTCTGGAAAATGATTCAATTAATTTTCATTATGATAGGGATTAAAGCTATCAAAAACACAAATTTGCTACTATTAATTTAATAAATACTTCAGTTCTTAATTAAATATTTCAAAGCACACAGTTATTAATTATATTAAAAAAAAACACCAGGGGTATTGGCACATGCCTTTAACACCTGCACTTGGGAAGCAGAGGTAGGATAGCTGTGAGGTCCAGACCAGCCTGGGACTACAAAGTGCATCCCAGGTCAACCTGAGCTACAGTAAGACCCTGCTGTAATGTGGTGTTCAGGAAAGTCCAAGAACCCCAAACCCTAGGTTCATTTCTAATTTTAATCAAAGAATTGAATAAAAAAGACTGAGAAGGATAATTATTAAATTATATTTATTGAGGGAAGTACAGAGCCAAGAAAGGCACCCACGTGGCTAGAGATTCCACGTGAAGGGCCTGGAAAAACTGTGGAAAATAGAGAAAAGAAAGTTCAAGAAGCAATTGCCATGTGGGGAGCTGGAAGGAATAAACGACCCATGGGCACTCCCCTCAGCTCGACCCAGCTGGGTCTGGCCCAACCCAATCCAGGCCCAGCTGAGGGAAAACTCACCCGCAGGTGGAAGTTCCCAAGTGGTCAAGAGCCTGCCCTCCCCTTTCAAAGGTATTTATTACCTGATGGTGGTCTGTCTTCCAGTTCAGGTGAATCAAAGGGACAACTGGTTGGTTAGGGCAAGGGGCTGTCTCAGGAAGGTTAGCCCTGACAACAAGTTCCAGGGGCTGAACTTGACCAACTACAGTGTTTAATCCTATGAAAGACCTCCCTCCCAGGAGAGGCCTTGGTTGTTTGTGGAAAAATAGGTCTGGGGAACTAGGCAAGAGAAAAGATATCAGATCATCTTTGATTTCTAGCAACTGCAGACTTCCTGCCTTTTTTCACTTTCAGGGGTTCAGTCACCCTAACTGTACCTCCTCAACACTTCCCAAAATACATAAAAATAAATAAAAAAGAAATAGAAGCACTACATTGATTCTTGCCATATACCTTCCTTGTTTAAGGAATTTGAGATTTATTCTACAGTTGAGTTTGTGAGGTTCTGTGGGAAAGGTTTTGAATGCCAGCCCCCCTAATTTAAGACAACAAAAGAAAAGCTGAAATAAAAAGCCACTCTTGCTGGGCATGGTGGCACATGCCTTTAATCCCAGCACTCGGAAGGCAGAAGTAGGACCCACCAAGAGTTCAAGACCACCCTGAGACTACATAGTGAATTCCAGGTCAGCCTAAGCTAGAGTGATAGAGTGAGACCCTATCTCAGAAAACCAAAAAGCCACTCTCCACTCTTACAGTAACAGGGTTTGAGCACAGAAATATAAATCCTAGATTCTGCAGACTTGGCTCTGTAATTAAAGGCACTTGCTTGCAAAGCCTGCTGGCCTGGGGGTCCATTCTCCAGCCATTCACACAAAGCCAGAGGACATTCATTTGCAGTGGTAAGAGGTCCTGGAATTCCCATACATGTTTACATGTGTGTGCGCTCACACACATATACACATGTGCAAATACATAAATAAAATTAAAAATAAAATAAATACAATGCCTTAACTGGGCATAGTAATGCACATCTTTATTTCTAGCTGAAGTAGGACTCTGTCTCAAAAAAAAAAAAAATTCAAAACATTTTAGCTGGGCATGGTGGCACATGCTTTTAATCCCAGCACTCAGGAGGCAAAGGTAGGAGGATTGCCATGAGTTCAAAACAATCCTGAGACTACATAGTGAATTCCAGGTCAGCCTGGGCTATAGCAAGACCCTACCTCGAAAAAAATAAATCAAAACAAAACAAAAATCACAAAATGCAAGGCCTTATGCATGCTAGGCAATTGTGTTGCCACTGATAATTGTCTTATATCCTCAGCTTCAAACCCATTCTCTTACTTCCTTCACCTATTGAGTGACAGTTCAATTTCCCTGTAGATAAAACAAACCAACTTCTCTCCATGGCTCATATCATCAGAGATTATGATGACTTTAAGTTTCAAAGTGAGCACTTGGATTTGGTCTCTAACATCAATATATTTGGACAAAGATGTTTTTCCTGATCAATGATTTGTTTCATAGTATATATTGGGAAATGTTCTAGAAAAAATGCAATGCATAGTTACTTGTATGAGAGTTGTGAAGAACAAATAAGTCCTATATCTGTGGAATTGTGTAAGACTGAAAGAGCCCGTATCCTCAATCACAGGTACACCATTTCCACAGAGTTCCCATAAATAAAGGGTGGAGACATTTTGTATTTTCAATAAATAGGAGGAGATTTACTATATTCTAAAGTCAGGCCATCTCAGTGCTCTGTTTCCTTAAATTTATGTGAAGGAGTTGTGGGATACTTCCTTTGAATTGAAACATTTCTTCCTTGAGGTGAGAGGAAGCTTGTTAAGGCTCAGGAAACTACAGCAACCTATGAGGCCCAGGACACTCACAAAACATCCACGCCTTACAAAGGTCATAAACTTAGAAGTCTAATGAAGCCACTCCTTACAGTTGTGTCTGAGGACTAAACAAATGCTAGGGTAGAGGAGATCTGCAGGTTGGGCAGGGAGTTCCTGGGACACAGTTTTTAAGTCTTCACACATGCTGGGATGGGCCTCTCTTCAGTGATAAAGCTGTCTTTGGATCATGCATGCTATGTTAAGTAATGACAGAAAACTCATTGGTTCGCCATTAGACATACGTAGATTTGCTGATTGATCTGTCAATGCCTATCTGAGGTAAATAGACTTTTGTTCACCTCCTACAACAACAAAATCACATAATGGAAGGAGATATGCTTCCTGGTTTTTAGAATTCATAGTGTAAATAGTTAATGGATCATATGTAATTGCTTATCACATATACCAAGAAGTACTGAGAATGGGGAGTCCTGTGTGTAGGGACAAATTTCAATGTAACAAATCTGTTCAAAAATGATTGGGAGGACTACACTGTCACTTACATGATACTTTCACATGTTTCTACATAAGGTTTTGCCATGAATGTGGGTCATGAATGTGTGTATGTTTATAACTCCGGTAAATAGAACACATTGTATTCCCTGAGCTTGCATAAATTTATTTGTAGTTACAAGTACCTGGCAAGTATGCTATTGATAGTTATTTTTTATAGAATTCTGTCTTTCACCCATTATTTGTGGAACTAAAAGTATGTATATAAAAGAAAATTATAAGCCATTACTTCATTGCCTGATGCATGTCATATCATTCTCAATGACAGTAGATATGGTACACATTCTAAACTGGAGAATCTGAGTATGTATTAATAACATAGAAGTAGGAGTAAAGATTGAGTAGGAATTAAAATTACTAATCATTTTACTTCAACATAAGGAAATATCTGGCTATACTCAATGGAAGTATGAGGATTCTTAAAAGCAGAAAATAATTGATGTCTTATGTCTTTGAAATTATGTGATCTAATATGGTTATGATAATAAATATGTATGACATTATATTCACACACATACACATGTCAGATTTATATTTATTTTAATTGTTGGAATGTCGAGGATGAAACCCAGGATGAAACCTTTATATAGCAGACAAGTGCTTTGTCACAAATATAGATTACTTCTCCATCATTTTCTTTTTAGTGAAAAATATATTTCCTAAGGATGGGATTTTTAAAATTTATATGCAAGACATTTCTGAAAATTTATATTAATTTTCAGTACTATTTATTTCTCTGTGGCTTGTGTATCACCCAGTGTCTCAGAGCTATTGCATATTATAGTTATCATATCAAAGGTGCACTTAAATAATATATTGTTTTTACCTTTCCCTGATATTTGGGCTTAGATACTCCCACAAATCTCCATACTTAAAGCACTTTGTAAAAGATGAGTGAGATTGTGAATGTCTGGAATATGATTTTTCTTGATTACTATTACTAAATCTTAGGGGTTGAAACATATGTTATCAGATAGTGTGAGGTTGTCTCTATTTAATCTTTCTTTATTATTATTTTTATTTGAGAGAGATAGAGAGACAGAGAGAGAGAGAGAGAATGGGCAACCTCTCAGCTGCTGTGAACAAACTCTAGATGCGTGCGCCCCCTTGTGGGAAAGTGTGGCATTGCGCCCTTGCATCACTTTTGCATTTGGCTAAACGTGGGACCTGGAGATTGGAACCGGTGTTCTTAGGCTTGGCAGGTAGGCGCCTTAACCTCCAAGCCATCTCTCCAACCCACGGGTTTAATCTTTAAAGCATGTGTTCGTGAGGCATTTCCACTAAGATTAGAAGCACAGAGGGGGTGACACCAGAAAGAATGGTGTGTTTTCAAAAGCTGATCTTTGCTGGGTTTGGTGGCAAATGACTTTAATCCCAGCACTTGGGAAGAAGAGGTAGAAGTATCACTGTGAGGTGAGTTCCAAGCCACCCTGAGACTACAGAATTAATTCAAGGTCAGCCTGTACTATGGTGAGACCCTACCTCGAAAAACAAAACAAAACAAAACAAAAAAAAAATCCAACAACAACAAAAAAGCTTATCTCCCTCCAGTTTAAGAAACTCAAATGATGGGGAAGGAAATTCAAGCACATGTGATTTCACACACTGTAAAGTGCTGCTGGGAGGTTATTTACTGCATTTGGAGACAACAGAAACTGTTGCTGCTGCTGGTCCTAGAAAGTGCCTTCTGATGATTACACATACTGACAAAATGGTCACCCTGAGAAAGCCCTCTCTCCATGGACAACAATCCCTTTGATGTACATTTATTTAATGAGTTCATTCTTAAACACTCATGGGCTTGGAAATATCACCTAGTGAGTTTCGTAAGTCCACTGAAAATAGAGTAAAATCAAGTAGATTTTATTCCATCTGACCAGTTCACACTGCTTAATTTATAGATGATTAATACATTAATTTTCCACCTTTCTGGTGAACCTCAGCTAAGAACATACAAATGCATTAGGTTATTGCAAGTTCATAGCTACTTTTCATACTGAAAATTGTGAGAAATTTTTTTTTTTTTATTTTGGGAAAGTTTGAAATTAAAATGTACCACATTGACCTATAGGGATATAGGATAGCATAATAGTCATTATTTGTAAACATTCTTATTTTAACTATAACTCTCATAAAGCCATTTTCAATGTTTATGAGGCTTTAAATTTTTTAAGGGCATTGAAGGACTTTAACAGATCACTTTTAATTGGGAAGGAGCATTACATTTTACTATTTATAGTTTATTTCTTTTATTTATGCTTTATTTTGTAGTCCACCTCTTTTGAGAAGACACAATCTCAAATATATGTGAACATTATTACTTTAGAAGAATTTAATCAATTTGTATTTTTTTTTTTTTTTGTAGAAACAAATACCTTAGTGTAACACTAGCAAAACCTTATTTGCTTTTATAACATAGTAGTCAGGTTATTTTTTCAGTGAGGAACCCATAGTTCCAAGAGGTTCAGTTTCACAAAATAACACGACATGCACACATTGAACTCCCACTCTAATGGAAATTACTTTGATATTTGATGAAAACCAGATATGCTTATGGTAGCAGTAACATTTAATATATCCAGACTTTCCTGCTTGATAAGCAATTTAGAGGCTTCCATTTCTCACTAAGGAAATCATTTTCTTTAAAACATTACTAATTGATGTACTACTTATCTCACTCATAGCCTGTGACATTTCTGCATCTCCCAAGTGTGAAGATATACATATGTGTGTGTGTACTTGTGATAGTCCTCAACTCTGAAAATATCTTTTTTTTTTTGAAAAAAAATTCTGACAATTTTCTCTATCTCCAAAGTTTGATTTTATAGATTATGCAAGTGTCCGCTCTACTTTCTGAGTCCCAAGCTGTTTCATTGTGTTTCTAGAATGGCATATCCGTGCATATTTTAAGACTGTGAAGGACTTATGGAATGTCCTTCTGTGTGGGAGAAATCTGAGGAGACTTCCTGGGGCCTGCTTATTTCTCCATAGCAGGAAAACCTCTTACACAAAGCTGGGAGAATGGAATTTCCCATGAGCACTTCTGCTTTGGTAGTGGGTTCTGGATGGCAAAGCCAGTATGGATATTAACCATCTTGGGGTGCCCACCTGATTACTATTTAGATTTTTGTACTAGAAGAAGAAAGCCCTGAACACATGCAAACAAGGAAAAGCATATATATGTAGAAGCTATACAGGGTAGCATCTCAAAATCTAGAGCTTAAATAGAAACAAATGGAAAAAAAAAGGCTAGAGAGATGGCTTAGCGGTGAAGGTGCCTGCCTGAAAAGCCTAAGAACACTTGTTCAAAACTCCAGGTCCCATGTATAGTCAGACACAAAAGTGACGCAAGTGTGCAATATT
The DNA here is from genome assembly GCA_036365145.1 of Orientallactaga sibirica. Taxonomy (NCBI): domain Eukaryota; kingdom Metazoa; phylum Chordata; class Mammalia; order Rodentia; family Dipodidae; genus Orientallactaga; species Orientallactaga sibirica. Next base: position 25,818,964 of record JAEOAD010000006.1, read on the forward strand.
GCACATGGGCCACAAGGGGTCACACATGTCGGGAGTTCATTCACAGCAGCTGAGAGGCCCATGGCATGCCCATTCTCTCTGTCTCTGTCTCTCTCTCTCTCTAAAAAAAAACAAAAAACAAATGATACCCCAAATTAAGATAATTTACAGAAAATGAAACTCTACAACACCCTTCAAGGAAGACAATTAGGGAACAATCATCCTGATGTACATAAAGGTCAGCCAATAGATACATTATAGTTGACTATAAACATAATGTACACACAATATTCCTATTTTACTTAACACATCCCCTCTGACTCTAATTCCTATTTTAAAACATGTATTAGTTGTTTTATAAACAATGGAGAGACTATAAAACAGAATCAAACAGATGTGTCTAGAAGCATGTACAAAACTAGTGACTCAACTCTTGGATCCCCTGCTCCAGAGGGTGAGTGCACAGAGTGCCAAGGCCAGAGCTCCCAGTTCATTCCCCACCTCCCAATTCTCTGGTTCTCGTACACCTGCTGCTGGCTTCTGGTAGCCTAGACCCTACTTGCATGCTGCAGAAGCATGTATTTTGTCTGGGTTCCTGATTGACCACCACTGGGTCCCCAAATCCCTATTCCCCTGAGCTAAAGGATTCATGGCACACTGTGGGAGCTGGGCCCTTGCCCCTGGCTTCCCAGCTCCTGGTGCTCTAACTTCTGGTTCCCCTGTGCTAAAGAGTGTGTGAATGTGAAGTGAGTAAACCAGAGTTCCCAGATCCCCACCTCCCAGTTCCCCATCTCCACAACTTCCACATCTATGATTAAACCCATCATGCTCCAATCTGGTTCACATTTAAAACAGAACACTCATGGAAGATCCTCCAAGGACAAATACTTGCTTCTACATCAATAAAATAAGATTTTCCCCTGAGATTGTTAGACCAAAATAAAATAAAATAAATAATAAATAATAAAAATAAACAATGAAAGTAAGAAAATGGAAAAATCTCCACCAAGGATGCCTAGTCCCACAATGGAAGCATCCAATGAAATCATAGAGAAAACAACAGAAATTGAATCCCAATATGAAAACACAACAAGATATATGACTCCGATGAAAAGGATTGCTGAACTGGAATCAAAGAACCAAAAATCCAACAATAGCATAGATGAAATTGAGCAGAATCATCTCTTGAAACTCTCAGCTTTTGTCACCAGGCTAAACTTAATTGAAGAAAACCAGAGAAGCCTCAAAAGAGATACAAATGAATTGAAGGTGAGTCAACAAACAGAGGATCTTAATAGCCAGCAGATTAAGCTTAATGAATACTTGATCAAATGCAAGAATGAATTCCAGGAAGCATCAAGAAAATCAGACATTGAACTGAAATTGTACTAATACCAAAACTAGCCAGAGATACAAAAAGAAAAGAAAACTATAGGCCTATATCCCTGGTGAATTTAGATGCAAAGATCCTGAACAAAATCCTAGCAAACCAAATACAAAAACACATCAAAAGCATTATCCACCTTGATCAAGCAGAATTCATCCCAGGGATTCAGGGATGGTTCAACATATGGAAATCAGTCAACATAATACACCATATAAATAAACTTAATCACAAGAACCACATGATCATTTCAATACATAAAGAGAAGACCTTTGACAAAATATGACATCACTTCATGATCAAAACACTGGAGAGAATATGCACAGGCAGTTTATATCTCAACACAATAAAAGCTATATATAATGCATCTAAAGACCACGTAATACTTAATGGGGAAAGACTCAAAGAATTTCCATTGAGATAGGAAACAAGATGGGGTGCCCAGTCTCACCACTGCTCCTCAACGTAGTACTCGAAATCCTAGCCTGAGCAATAAGTCAAGAGAAAGAAATAAAAGTGATACATATTTGAAAAGAAAGAAGTCAAATTAACCCTATTTGCAGATGACATCATCCTATCTGCAAGTCTCCATCTCAAGATTTCTAAAGGTAATTAATTCCTTCAGCAAAGGGCAGGATACAAAATCAGCATTCTTTTTCTGTCCATATGCAAAGGACAAACATGCAGAGAAACAAATCAGTGAGGCTGTCCCATTTTCAATAGCCACAAAAAATTAAATACCTTGGAATAAGGACTTGAAAGTCCTATTTAATGTAAACATAGAAATAATCAAGAAAGAAATTGAGGAAGACTTGTATTAGACAACTTCTAGTTCAGTGAGATGAACTACCAGACTAGATATAGGTATGGGAGGAAGGGATTTATTGAAGCTTACAGATCCAAGGGAAGTTCTATAATGGCAGAAGAAGCTGACCCATTTTCACAGGACCAGGCAGAGACACAGAGAGAAGACCCAAGCCAAAAAAATCCAAAAGCCACACCACATTGAGGAATTCTAGGCACCATATGCTGCCAACACAGAACATAGAGAGACCTGGCTGGAATGCAGAAGGGAGCCAGTCCCCAAACAGTTAGCCTGTCTAGTGCTGGAAAGAGCTCCATGAGCTACTGGGAGAAAGTGGCCAATTGTGTGATGGATCAGGGGTCTAAGCTATTCAGAAGTAACCAACCTGACAAGAAATATGCACCAGTGCAATGATGGCACGTAGACTTGGTGAGAAACCAATGGCTTTCAGATTGGCTAAGAGATCCACTGGAAAGGAACCCATATCTGGAACTAGGAACCATATGAATACTGTGGAGACAAAGATTATGCTCTCCAATGTTAAGGTCCCAGTGGTGTTTGGCTAAAAGAGGGGCTATATCCATTAAACTCTCCCTAGATTAATAATTCTTATTCAATTTAACCTATGCTGATATCACTTTCCATTGGAGAATCTGCTTTTCTTTTTCAGACCTGAAGAGATAAACTACTCCTTGCATCTCAGTCAAGGCCCAGGCAAAACCACAGAGGAAATGGGGAGACAAGCAAGAATGCTGTTTCAATGGTGAGCCTGATAACCAGCACCAGACTAAAGGAGACAGATGTTGAGGATACTCAACACATACCAAAGCAAAAATCCAGAGGCTTCTTAGAGCTCATAACTGAAGTAGACTTAAACCACACCCACCAAGGCTCAGGAAATTTCGTGGAAGAGGGACCAGAAAGATTGTAAGAGCCCTAGGTGGGGATATCATGCCCAGAAGCATTGCTTCCCCATAGTAACTGACTGCTGTTGCCACAATACATAACCTACAACACCATGGGGAATGCCAGAAACCCCACTAAGGAGGGCCTCCTGCAGAATGGGAATAGGGAGGAGGGAAATGATGGTACCAAAACATGATGTAACCATACAACGTATGTTCTTAATTAAAACTTTAAGTCCATAGTCATATTTTTTTCATGTTTTTGAGACTGTTAAATTTCTCTTCGATATTCAAATTTATTCTTCACATCTTGAGTTATTCTATAAATGCTAGAAGCCCATAGTAGATTGACGTATTGGCAGGAGAAGTGAAAAGATAATATAAACTGAATTTTAAAATGTTAATCACATGGCAACATTGTCCTTCTTATTTCTATGTAATTGTTCAATTAATTTCAAAACTTTAGATGTAACTTATTTAATATTTTATTTTATGTTCTATAATCTAGTTAGGAAAATAATAGATTTTATAGTAATCTGAGAAAACATTTCAATTTCCAGATTTTGGTTTCTATTTTTTCTGTGATTAAATATACTATTTAAAAAACTCTTGAAAGGTATCTTATTTTTACTTATTTCAGAGGGAGAAAGAGAGACAGGGGGAAAAAGAATGGGTGCACCAGGACCTTCAGCCACTGTAAATGAACTTGTGATGTATGCCCCACCTTGTGTATCTGGTTTATATGGGTCCTGGGGAATCAAACCTGGGTCCTTTGGCTTTACAGGGCAAGCACATTAACCACTAAGCCATCTCTCCAGCCCTGATTAAATATATTTTTAATGCTTATAAATTTAAATTCGAAATTCCTGGTATTACATAAATATTAATTTCAAACACAAATTTATTTTAATACCAAAATCATATGGTTAAATATTATTATATTTACTGCATAATTATTTGATACCTGATATTTGAATATTTATCACCAAAATTTGCCCACTTAAAATTTTTGAATATAACATTTGAGGAATAATAAATAAAATATTTTAAATGACCTTGTAAAATACATTATTTCTCTTCCTTTATGTGTTCACTATCAACATATTTGACTAAGCGTTTTATCTAAGATAATTAGTTGCATGAAGGAACAATTTTAAACTTTAAGGTTACCTTGTTCTCAATTGTGTCCTCCAAATTTTTCTATTGAATCTCTTATTCTTATATATGGAGATGGGATTGGGAAAACAGGTTTAGATGATCATGTGAGGTCAGGAATCTTGTGATGGGAAGACTGTGGTTATAAGAAGAGATCCGAGAGTCCATTTTTTTCTATTACTCTTGCTCTCTATCCTCACAAGTCATAGGTTATGTGATACCAGCCTTATGGTGGCCAACTTCAAAGCAAGAAGATACTGGAACAGAGGCCAGCAAGCTTTGCAAGCAAGCACCTTTAACCCCTGAGCCATCTCTACAGACTTTTTTTTTTTTTAGTTACATTCATCTCTGATGGTAAGATGCTTTTCTGTAAATGCAACAAATAGGTGGTTTCTGATTTCAAAAGTTTTTTTATGTGGGGTCTGGTGGTGTGAACTCAGTTATTACATGTTATGTAGCATGTGTTTTATTCACTGAGCTTTCTCTCTATCAGATGCTTTTTTTTTTTTTTTTTTTTTTTTTTTTTACCTGATTGGCTTGCCTAAGTCTTTTGACAGGAGCATTACAACTACACATATTCATAGTTACTACTGAATGATACGTATTGACAACTTTTTTTAAACCACCTTAGTTTTTTTTTAAATATTTATTTATTTATTTGAGAGAAGAGAGAGAGAGAGAGAGAGAGAATAGGCATGTCAGGTCCTCCAACGAACTCCAGATGCATGCGTCCTCTGTGTGTATCTGGCTTACATGGGTCCTGGAGAGTCAAACCAAGATCCTCTGGATTTGCAGGCAAATGCCTTAACCATTAAGCCATCTCTCCAGCCCTTGACAACTTTTATTTTGTTGAAATTGTAGTGATTTGTGGTTTCCTATTCCTCATTTGCTTTCATAATAGTCTAGCATGTTTTATTATTTCTTGTGTATTCATGTACTGGCTTATCTTTCAGGCCCTTTCCTTTTTAAATAATTTGTATTCTTATTAGCTAGAACCTTTAATAGGTTTGTTCTTGACCTCATGGCATCTTGCCTATTGCCTCAATGAGGAACAGTAGTTTTCCTTTCAATGCTATTAATCTCCCTAATAATTGTAGCTGCTTTGTAGCTGAAATGTTTACAACTTTTTAATTTTTTAGAATTTTGCTTTGTGGTTTTAATTTGTTAAAATTTGCTCATATTTCTTTCCTTGCAAATCTTCAAATTTTTCTTGTATTTTTACACCATATTTCTCGCTCTCTCTCTGTCTCTCTCTCTCTGTCTCTCCTATAAATCCAAATGAGAGCAGTCAAGGAAAAAAAAAAAAAAAAACTATGCTATGAGTCAATGGCATTCTACCTGTAATTTTCTCTACCAAACACTTTCGTCCATTATCTTTAACTTCAGCCTTACTCAAATTCTCATGTCACAAGCAAAATTCAGCCAGTGTGTTTTGCCAGAATATCACATGAACTGCCTCTACCCCAGTTCCCCAAAGAGTTCTTGTTCCCTTCTGAAGTCTTATGAACCAAGACTTGACAGTCCACAATTTTTCTCAACCTTCTGATCTTCCAAAGTCACACCAGAAAGACCCATTAAGCTCTGATATAACATTGTGAGACTTTTCTGGCTAGTTCCAAGTTTTTCCATATTCCATCCAAAAATAAGTTCCAGTGCTAAAGGAGAAACAGGAAAAAGATAGCTTCTTTTGGGCAGTTTTAGTTATTGACAGGAGCCCAAAGTGATAATGAGAAGATGCCAACTAGCCTTGGCAGGAATGGAACAAGTTTTACCCACAGTGCCCCTGCTGCCTTCATAGTCCAGCACACTACCTAGGTGGGTTGCCTTTGGGTCAGCCCCTGAATCTGTAAACTAGTTGGGTCTTCCCATTACATACCTGACTCTGAAAAAAGAACCCATTTTTAGTTGCCTATAAAGGTTCATCTATGTTGATCTCTGTGTCTCCCTGTCCTCTGATCTCTGTCTGGACACATATTAGTCTGGCTTTACCTTATCCAGCCTGGATGGGTAGGGGAGAGCACTATTTCTTGACCTGGGTAGTTTTCTGCTTGCTTTCTATCTCATTTACACCTTTGGGTAGCTTCTTCCCTTCATTACATGTATGTTTTTTTTTTTTTTTCTCTAATGTCTGAGCCTAGCACTTGTGCAATTTCATTAAACTCTAGATCTACCATATGTCCTGTAAACTCTGGGCCTGCTGCATGTGCAATTCTTCTAAACTCAGGGTAACTATGGGCATCACTCTCTTTACTTCCTATTTCTCATCTGAATTCCCAGGTCGCTGCTTTAGCACTTCCCCCATGCACATGCCTTTAATCCCAGCACTCAGGAGGCAGAGGTAGGAGGAATGCCGTGAGTTTGAGGCCACCCTGAGATGACATAGTCAATTCCAGGTCAGCCTGGACTTGAGTGAAACCCTACCTCGAAACAAAACCAAAAAACAAACAAACAAACAAAAAATGGTGGTAGGTATTGGCAATCACACGTGCAGGTCTCAGAAAGCATAAGGTGGGACACTGTCCTGATGGCCTGGGTCCCTTCTCAGGGGTGGGGCCACAGAGTGGGACAGGAAAGGGGCTCAGAAAGGCTATGGCAGGGACACTGGCCTGCTGGGCTGTATCCATGCCTGGGGGTGAGACCGTGAAATACAGCTTATTTAAGAATGTCAAATCTGACCAGCCATCAGATTTAACATGTAATTTACCCTGACAAGGATGGTGAAATTAGCCCTTCTGATGCAAGCCTATATACCAGGCTTATTTGGTGGGTACTGACCTGGTGTAATCTCAGTTACCTTTTGGGATGGCTTTGGTCTCAGATATGCTGCACAGCTGCTTGGGTCCCTCTTTGCTGTGCTGTGGGCTCAGGTAGGCCTGCTGGGTCAGTGGTCACTGCTCTGGTCATGCAGGTGCTGTGTAGATGAGTTCCCTTCCCCAGGTCTCTGGTGCTTGCTGGCGCTTGTGCTGGTGGTGGGGGAGGGGAGGCTGTGGATGGAGGCTGAAGTCCACTGGCTGATCTTCAAGATCTTCTTCCTCACAAGTTGCTCCATTGGTCTCTGCCGTCCTGCTTCCACGTTTCTTGAGTTTGCAAGGAGATGGGTATGAGTGGAGAAATCCCCTTGCCTTTTTTTTTTTTTTTTTTTTTTTTTTTTTTCCCCTGTGGCTCAGGCCGAGGATGCCAGCTGCAGCAGTGTGGAGGTTGCCGCTGCTGCTGGAGCCATTTCTGCCTGTTTCTGTGGGGTCTAGATGGTGTGGATCTCTCTTACTTCTCTGCTGTGGTTGATAATTTACTATACACCTCACTTTTTAGTAGAAGAGTGTATGGTTTTTTTTTTTTTTTTCTTCTTTAGGCTGTTTTGGCATGGTTCCTATGCCGTCATCTTAACCAGAACCCTCAAACTGAGCAACTCTTAAGTATCATTTTTTTTTTCTTCTGCGCAATTGACTTCAATGCTAGAAGCCTACATGGAGAAGATAGTGAATGAATGATCTGGGGCCAGCGTTTGCTGGGACACTCTGAGAGATCTCTTTTTCTCATTTTAGATAATGACAATTGAACTGAAAACCTGGAGGTCACCCTTATTTTAACACACACCAATTCAAGGAGCATAAGCAATCTGTTCTACTTTAAATACATCCAAAGCTGGGAGTGGTGGTGCAGTCCTATAGTCCCAGTTTCTTTGAATACTGACAAGAGGAACACTGGAGCCTCTGAGTTCTAAATCAGCATAGGAAAGATAATAAAACTTTTTGTCTCAAACATAAACAAAAAGAGCAGAGAAAATAAACCAACAAACTCTCTATATGCAAAACTTAATTGCATTAAATTATTACTCCAATTTAATGTTAAATTTCAAGTTAACTCAAGTCCCAGTTAATATAATAGACCCTTACTAGCCAGTTTGCTTGCTTATCATAGGGCTCTCTCAAGAAAACATGCAGGAAGAGTGTGTACATATATACTTGTGTGTATGTCTATGGTGATTAATGGTTGTGTGTGCATGTAACTATGTGAAAACACACAGACACGTGAAGTCACTTCCCACTTCAACTCTATACAAATTTTTTCAGTTGCACTCATGATAAATTGAATGTTTTTGTAGTGCTTCAATGCACAGTTTATGAATTCATGTTGTCTATGTTTACAAATTAATTTCCCATTTACTACCATTATAGCTCATTTATCTACACTGAATTTTTATAATGCAAAATGCCAGGCTGGCTTCTCACCTAAGTACTTTATGTGAGCTAACCCTTCTAGGCTTATTCAAGTTCCACTTTAGACATCAACCTCTTAAACACACATTTATGATTCAACTATTTATGTAGCCCCATGCATTATCTCCATGGAACTTGAAAGGCTTTAGGGTAGTGATGCAATATCTCAGACTGTGTGTCCTTTGTGGAAAACACATACTTATTATTGATTTCTGCTGTTTTTCCCCCCATAGTCTAGTCTCCGAATTGAGGTAGAAACATTGTAGTTGACCTCTACTTAATTAAGGACTCATAATTACTCATGAGGCTGTATGGTGCTTGTTTCTTTAGGACCTCTCTAGCTGCTTTGACCTTCAGTATTACCAGATGGTTTCCTTTCTGTCCCAGTTATAAAGTATTGTACTATTCTGAAGAAATCACAATAATAATAATATATTTGTACATATGCACATATACACATGAAATTTATTTTCTTTGCTATTTATGACTTGTAATTTTGAATGTTATGGTTAATGATAGAGTGCTCCAGTGCCTTCCCATTTTCTCTATTTGCTGATTATCATGAACTTGCTTTATATTCTTCCATTCTTGGGCTAAAACCTCTAAACTTAGATGATTAGGCTATTTTAGCCCAGACCTTATATTTTGTCTATGGACAGGTATAAACACATAAATTCTTAGAAATCAGTAATCTCAAGAGGCCTTTTAATGAGGGAAATGAGAAAAAAACAGTAATTTTTATGTGACAAATGTTAGATTTAAAAATGAATATTTTAACTAGGTATGGTGGTGCAATCCTTTAATCCCAGCACTTGGGAGACAGAGGTAGTTGGGTTGCCATGAATCCAAGGCCACACTGAGACTAGAATGGGAACCGACCTTAAAAAATAATTATGTTTTGTCCAATATTTTCACTAAATCTTAGTGTTTCCCTACCATTTGGAGAAATATTTTGTCTCTGTTATATTCTTCATGTAAAAAGGAGTTTCATTTTATTTAGATGTTGTGGTAGTTTGAATATATGTCCCCCAATATATTCAGTGTTTTACTAGGTATAGTTTGCATCTGCAATCACCTTGCTAGAGGCAATGTCACTGGGGACTGGTCTTAAGGTGTTAATGGTGTGGGTTTGAGATTCCATTGTAAAGATATGCAAATGTGCCTAGCAGGAGTTCCTGAAGTGTGGTGTGTGACCTTTTGGCTGTAGTTTTGCTCTGTGTCCTGTGGTGGCTGGTTGGCTTTCTCTCTCTCTGCTTGGCCCTGTGAAAGCAGGCTGCTTTTCCTGCCTTTATGGAACTTCCCCTGGATCTGTAAGCTTCAATAAATAATATCCCTTCCTCCATAACTGTGCCTGGTCTGGAAGTTCATCTCAACGAACCTGAAGCTGTCTGCTACAGATGTTCACTAAATTCTTAGCTTAGTGTAACAGTCAGCTTCAGTTGCTGGGATGAACTTCCAACTCAGGCACAGTTATGGAGGGAGGGATTTATTGAAGTTTATAGATAGAAGGGAAGTTCCATAATGGCAGAAAAAGCTTGCCCCCTTTCAGAGGTGAGAGAGAAAAGCAACCACCAATACCACCAGCAAGTGCACATAAGGAACTCCAGGCAAAACCTCCAGCACTTTGCACATCTTTAGACTGAATTCCAAATCCACTAGCAAACATGCCTTAGGGCGGGACTCTAGGTCCTACCCACAGTGGCTGTAGACCTAAATTTCAAGCGTTAATAAACTCCTGAATCTATTGGTAGATATCCATTCAAACTACCACATGTACCTATGTATCAGCAAGTTTTCCTTCCCTTCTATACTTCTGTCACCATTAACCTGACAGTCTGTTCTCGACTTTTTAAAAATTTACCTGCTGATTTATGGTGCTGGAAATCAAACTGAGGACCAATTCATGCCAGGCAGTCACATGACCACTGGGCAGCATCCTCACCCCTGGCAACCTGGTCTAAAGGCATGTCCTGATATCCTCCACATCTATCTATAAAGTAGGTTTGGCAAGATCTCTAGGTCATTTTTAGCCATTCCTTTAAATATTTGTGTCTGTATCATGAGTATAGTTGGGTTAAATTTTGTACAACTCCATTTCTGAAACAATTAATTGTATTTGGGAAAGTTATTTTATTTATTTATTTATTTTTAGATTCTAAAATCTCTATACAATCCCCAGTAGTGAGAGAACTTAAATTCTGTTCAACTTGCATGACTAAGAATGTAAAGTTGGTGCTTCCACAAAAGAAATGGACACAAAATAAACCACATCCATTGAAATGTAAATATTGTTGCATTTTGGTATATTTATGCACCTGTGAAACCATCAACCCAAGTAAAATAATGAAAAACATATTCAAAAGCCATGGTCTATTTTTCTTCTCCTCGTTCCTTCATAACTGCCCTTCCTTACCCATCCAGGCTAAACAAACATTGCTCTGATCTCTGTCACTAGAGATTAATGTGCATTTTCTTTCTATACTTTTCCCTAATATCATTTTGAAATAAAATGCAATTAATGAGTTAGAAAACAATGTAGCTAAATCCACCAGTATCCACTTTCCTACTGACACTAAGTTTTGCAACCATAGTACATTATAAACACTGGGACATTTTCACTGGCAAGTTGCAATGAATTGTACTACTGACTTTAATTAGACTTAACAGGAGTTCACAGATTTATTTCATGTGTTCTAATTTCATACGGTAGGAGAACTTCACAAAATTCCATAGGATAATTTTGGATCCAGTGTTGTTAGCCTGGCCTGTTATGGTCCCTGACTTTTCCCTACCTTCCAAACACAGATCACTCACTTTCAAAGCTGATGAAGGTGAAAAGCTTGTAGAGGAGCTATCTTGTCCTGTGGATTCTACTTCTTAAAATTTATCTGTTATTGCCATAACCTTGTACTAACCTTGATGTAGGTCAGTGGCCTCTTTGATCTTCAATATAATCCCTCAGTACTCTTTTGGAAAAGAGTTCATATTTTCATATTAAGAAAGAAGACAGGGCTGAAGGGATGGCTTAGTGATTAAGGCACTTACTGGCCTGTGAAGCCTAAGAACCTGGTTTGATTCCCCAGTAACCATGTAAGCCAGATGCACAAAGTGGCACATGTGTCTGGATTTTGACTGCAGTGGCTGGAAGCCCTTGTGTGTGCCCATTCTCTCTGTGTTGCTCTTTCTCCCTCCCCCCTCTCTCATAAATAAATAAATAAAATATTAAGAAAATAAAAAAGACAATTTCATAAGAAACCATAGACAAGAGTTCATCTAGATAATAAGGAATTAAAGAGTTGATAGTTGTGAGGGGAAAATTGATAAGATTTCAGAGTGGATATAGAAGGATGTTTGTAGAGGTGTATAAGAAAACCACCAGAACTGCCATCAAGTAAGGACTAGAGGCATGTAGCAAAGTGATTCTGACAAATGTAACTTTGATTAATTAATTAAATGATTTTTTTTCTAAAATTCTTCAAGAGAAACCAAAATAGACAGAAATGTCTGTTTTAATTACTTTGGTTTCACATATGTGCACCTATGAAAGTGACTCAGGATGGAAAATTGAGCATCTGGATGTTTTAGGCCATCACTGAAATCACCCCTCATCAAGAACAGTAGAACCAAAGTCATGTCAAATGTTCTTTCCCTGGTGTGTGCCCATTCTGGGTGAAAGCCACTGATACATACCAGGCCAACAAACTCTTTTATCCCTGAAGCCTTCTCACCACAGCTCAAATATAGTTCAGTCATCTTTCCCATGCATTTCATTTCTTCCTTCCATGCTGTCATTCTCATATCCCTGGATGCCAATGTAGGTCATTGGCCTCCTTGAACTTCAGTGCTTATGATCACTTTCTTTCTCTCTTGGCCCCAGTTCATTTGTGAAGTTGCAGCTAATATAATCTCACTATAGTATTAATCTGAGGATGGTATGCTATTGATTCACAAACACATCTTTGATACTTGGAAAAGATCAAAAGTATCTCCATTTTACCCCCTTTTGGCCCTGAGTCCTCATAGTTTACTATTCCCTGCCTCACACATTTTATCTCTTTAGTGGGCCAAATGTGTTTTTCTTCACCTTAGTCAGTGGCATAGTAACTTTTCATAGCTGGAACAAAACACTTGACCAGAAGCAACTTAAAGAAGGAAGGGTTTATTTAAGCTTACAATTTGAGGTTACAGTTTATCGTAGTAGGAAACACATGGTCACTGGAGCTTGTGGCAGCTGGACATATTCAGCCCCAGCGAGGAAGCAGAGAGTAATAAATGCCCATGCTTAGGTAGTCTTTATATAGTCCAGAACCCCAGCTGTGGGATGGTGCCATCCACATTTTTAAAGGAAGGTCTTCCCATCTCCATTGACTTAATAAAGACAGTCCCTTTCAGACATGTTTAAAAGCTGATCTACTTAAATTATTCCTCACAGGCATGTTTAGAGTCTGAACTACTCAGACAATTGTTCACAGTCATGTTTAGAGGCTGACCTAATTAGATAATCCCTCACAGTCAAGTTTAGAGGCTAATGTAGTTAGCTAATCCTTCAAAGGCATGTTTCCATGCTAACCTAATTATATGATCCATCACACGCATGTTTAGAGGCTAACCTACTTAGATAATCCTTTTTGTTTAGAGCATGACCTAATTTAGATAATCCCTCACAGGCATGATTAGAAGCTGACCAATTTAGATAATAATCTCTCATTGTCATGTTTAGAGACTGACCTACTTAGATAATCCCTCACAGGCATGTTTAGAGGCTGACCTACTTAGATAATCCCTCCAAGGCATGTTTAGAGGCTGACCTACTTAGATAATCCCTCCAAGGCATGTTTAGAGGCTGACCTACTTAGATAATCCCTCACAGGCATGTTTAGAGGCTGACCTACTTAGATAATCCCTCACAGGCATGTTTAGAGGCTATTCTCAGATGATCCCTCACAGACATGTTTTGAGGCTAATCTACTTATATAACCCCGAAGGCCATGTTTAGAGGTTTCCTAGCTGTATCAAGATCCTGCCAAGGTGATAATCAATACACACCATCACATCTGGGTCACTACAGCCTATGAAAGTGTGTTCTTGTGAACACTATGCTCTCGCTTCTCTGTACCTTCTTCACCCTCCTTTGGAAAGCTTCCATCCATCTTTCAACTTCCTCTTAGAGTTCACTTCCTTCAATTGTCCCTTCTTTGGGTGTAAGAGACCTGTCACTGTATTCTGGACTGTCCCTGTACTTCACAACTGTAAGGTTACTGAAATCTCTATAAGGAAAAAGAACTTTCTTTCTCTCTTTCTTTCTTTCTTTCTTTCTTTCTTTCTTTCTTTCTTTCTTTCTTTCTTCCCTCCTCTCTCTCTCTCTCTCTCTCTCCCTTTCTTTCTCTCTCTCTTTCTTTCTTTCTTTCTTTCTTTCTTTCTTTCTTTCTTTCTTTCTTTCTTTCTTTCTTTCTTTTCTTTCAAGGTAGGGTCTCACTGTAGCCCAAGATGACCTGGAACTCCTTCTGTAGTTTCAAACTGGCTTCTAACTCACAGTAATCCTCCTATCTTTACCTCCCAAGTGCTGGGGTTAAAGGCATGAACCTCCTTACACAGCCATTATTTCTTTTTACATTGAAAGAAAACTCAGTCAACTAACAAAATAAGCAAACAACAAAAAGCAAAAGTCCACAGTGTTTCTAGATCACATGGCGATAAATATCTGTTGAAATATTCCGGTCTTGGGGTGCTTGTCTTTAATCCCATAATCCCAACACTTGGGAGGCAGAGGTAGGTGGATTGATGTGAGTTTGAGGCCACCCTGAGACTACATGACTACACAGTGAATTCTAGGTCAGCCTGGGCTAGAGTGAAGCCCTAGCTTGAAAAACAAACAAACAAACAAACAAACAAACAAACAAAAAACAAAAAACCAGAAAAAAAAAGAAAGAAAGAAATGATTTTTAAAAAAAATAAATAAATAAAATTAAACTTTGCACACTCTCTGGCCAGGTTCCATGAGTTTGGTGGAGACTGTGATTACCTTATGTTGTGTCACTACTATATCTAAACGAATGATAAGCTGCTGGGTTACTACTGACATTAGATAAATAAGTATTATAATTCCGATGTGGGAATATCTCTGGAATGATTACTCCAATATTAATGAGAGTGGAAGAGAGAGAGGAGTTTATTTACCTAGGGACCAAAGCTGGGATTGCTCCCAAAGAAACTCTAGCAGTGATCTCAATCTCCACTTTTATTTTATACTCTAGCAGCCAGGTGGATTCCATAGCACAGGACAGACACCATAGGAACAAGGTGGGGTGAGCAGACAAGTTGGGGGCTTTATAAAAGCATGCATGACAGTTAGCCGTGCAGTTCCATGGTGGTCCACTATGTGGTAAGATTGCCAAGGGCAGTCTCTATTTTGTCTTAACCATTTCCTCCTCTGACCACGCTGGAGTGGAGAGCCCTTGTGTACAGACAACCACAAGTAGCTTAGATGAACTTCCAGACCAGGCACAGTTATGAAGGCAGGTATTTATCTGAAGATTACAGATCCAGGGAAAGTTCCATAATGGCAGAAGAACTTGGCCAGCTTGCACAGGTCCATGCTGAGAGAGAAAAGCTATCACTGACACCATAAGCAAGCACACTCAGGAACTCCAGGCAGA
This sequence comes from Orientallactaga sibirica, assembly GCA_036365145.1. NCBI lineage: Eukaryota > Metazoa > Chordata > Mammalia > Rodentia > Dipodidae > Orientallactaga > Orientallactaga sibirica. Next base: position 25,834,065 of record JAEOAD010000006.1, read on the forward strand.
GCTCAGACACTTTGCATATCTTTAGACTGGAATTTCAAATCCACCCCCACACTTTAGGGCCGGACCCTAGGATCCACTCGCCGTAACTCCTCCTCCAGCAAGGTGGCTGCACATCTAAATACAAACTTGAATAAAATCCTGAATATATTGAAGGCCATCCATTCAAACTACCACATTCTGCCTCTGGCCCCCATTTAATTCATAAACATCTCTAGTTGGGTATTATCAAATTCAACAATCTCCACAGTCTTTACCAACATAGGATAGTTCTAACATCCAAAGTCTCATTGAGATTTAAGATGGTCTCTTAGCTGTGAGTCTTATAAAAATCTATATACTTTTAGCATATGAAGGCACAGAGTAAACATTTCCACCTGCTATAAAGGAACAACAGAGAGCGACTAGAAACGTGAAAACTCAATAACCATCAAGCAAACATCAAACATCTGAAGTTCAAGTCCAATATCAACCAGTGACCACTGAGGAGTGTCTGGTTTTTCAATTCTTCCCCTCTAGCTGGGTTAAATACCCTGGGAAAACTTCCATCCCAGGCCAACAGCCTCCATGGTAGCCCTTGCATAGTCCTGGTATATCCAAAACATCTTTAGGACTTCATGGAAACCATGCTCAATCTTTCAGTGATTTTTCCAGCCTTGGGGTCATCACACCCCACCTATATGTCACATCTCAGCAGCAGCTCCTGAGACTGGCACTTCATGACCATGCCACACATTTTTTGTTGGAGACCACTGAGCCAAACTGCAACCATTTGGAGGAAGAAGCCTCCACTCTTTGTGTTAAGATTTCAGCTTCCTGAGTTCCTGCGAAATTTACCAAGCCTTCCCAAAAAGCTTGCTTTGATAAGAACAAGAATGTAACCTAAAGATGTGTATCTTAAACAAACAGGACTGATGTAAATCCGCCCTGCCTGTAATCTCAACAGACATTCTTGAGGCCTATCACTCAAGAGACCCCCCGACCCTCTGGTAACCATAAAATCCATTAGGCAGCCATAAATCCCATTTGCCTTCTTCCTGCCTCCCCTATAGCCATAAAATCCTGCATACCTTCATTTCTGTCTCCCCTTTATATACCTCTGTATGAATAATAATAATAGAGCCTTGACTGGTGTGGAAGCAAGGCTTTCTTCTTTGTGTCTGCTTGTCCCTCATCCAGGTTAACAGCCTCCCCTTGAGCCTATGTTGAACCCCGCTGGCCGGGGCAAGTGGCGGCCGGGGCAATTTTTCATGCTTCTGAAATTAATACTAGGTGCACAGGACATAGCCATATTCTTAATTCAGGGACAAAATAAATTGTAAACTTGAAGAGCAAGGTCTTTGACCAGTCAATTCTTTCCCAAAAGTCTTCCTTGATTTGGGTAGAGAGATGGCTATGCTGAGTTTTTGGATGCTGATTGCAGTGGTACCAGTGGCCACTGTTCCTGTCAAAGCTACTCCTAGCAAGACCAGTAACAGCACAGGAGTCCTGTTTCTCATTGACCTCCTGGGGTGCAAGTATTGTTGGACCTCATTTCCTGGGAGCACATCCAAATCAGGGGGCAGGAACACTAGCCTGCAATTTTCTCCTGGGTTGCAGGAATAAATACTTTGGGGGAAGGCAGAGTATGTGCCATTGGTGAACACAGCCCCTTTAATTACCCTAACACGGCCCTTTTCATTTCCCACACCTTGGGCTTCTCCTATGACCTGAACAGGTGGTCCAGTTACACAAGTACCTCTTGTGTTGTTAGTTAGGCTCTGGTTATTCATTCCTATTCGATTATAAGTGAGCTGACTCACATGAAGGCATTTCCAGAAATCTTTTTCCAGGGATAGGTCTACTAGATTGAGGAGCTCAAGGCTAACATTTACCAAAATCAACATATTGAGAAAGCAGGACATGGTGTTCAAATGGATTGGCTTTTCCCTCTTTAAGCACCTGTTTAGAGGCCCAAGGATTGTTAACTTAGCTCACTAGAAGGAAAACCACCCACTTGGTGGCTGGTAGCTGGAGGTTCCTGGTTGGGATTGAGCTCCTTGCTTAGATACAGACCTAATCCAAAACTGTGAGTGCCCCATGTTATGGGATCACTCAAGATCAGCTGTATGTGGTTCCCTCCTTTGAAATCTAAAGGGAGAGATTTTACTTTTTTTTATCTTTTGCTCATCAGAAGGTCCCAAGGAGGAATTTGGGCAGCTGTCAACAGCTGCTCAGATGACAATTTCTGGCAGCACTGCAGGAGCCCGGTGTTCCATCCAGGCCTCTTCTTCATCTCAGCCCCAGAACATCAGGAATGGGCCCCACATGTCACATTTAGGCTTTGATCTTCCCAGGTCATCTGGGTGGCATGTCAAGTTGTCCCCCATCCCAGATTCCCAGGAAGGAAGATGTGGCATACTGGCCCAATGTAGAGCAGCCAGAGCAGCCACAGCAGTAGGGTGAGGGTGTTTTGTCATTTCTTCTCAGCCGCTGGGACCAGATGGCAGCAGCCACATGAAGGGTGTGATCCTGGTTGTGCTGCTGCCAGTTTAAGAGGTCAGTGGTGGTGAAGGGGTGATAGATCAGAGTTACTGGCCCTGTGACATAGGAGGGGAGGGCCTGGCATGTCTCCCAGCAGCCAGAGATAGCACCCAAGCTGACTCTGGTGGGACCATTGGGGATGGTACTGGGTAAGAGTGCCATCAAATGTCTGGTCAGTGGGGAGAAGCTGTTCTCGGGGCACTGGTAACCAGGTGGTACAGTGTTTTCTGTTGTAGCAGTAGCCTAGGGCCAGTTTTGGTTTCTTAGGCTCAGGTTCAGAGCTTCTTGTGGCCAAGATAGCTTGAGGCAAGGGGCCTGGGGTCTGGTAACAAGGTTTATATGACTGTGCAGGTCTCACACCAAGACTGTGCAGACTTCCTGGAAGGAGTTCCCTAACCTGGAGTTTGGGGAGTTTATATGTGCCTAACCCCATGTGGTACACAGGGAGGGATGGAGAAGGGCAGCTTCTACCTCAAGCAGTTACTTGCCTGGCCAGCCCCTTGAAAGGGTCTTCCATAGGGCCACACATAAAAACCTGGTGCCTAGTTAGCCTCTCTGTTACAGAGGGGTAAATGCCCACTAAGGTAAAGTGGTTTCCAATAGAACTGCAGATCCCGTAGTCACAAGGCCATGGGACCATTACAATCATTCACATATTCATTCACCATTCATTTTGAAGTTATGTATAACCCATTTTAAATACATATCCCACCTATTACTCTGGAGACCAAGACCTCAGTATCACATTGAGGTTTTTCCTTGGAGATCATTGCTATCCACCCCATTATTATGTTGAGGCTTTGGATGCAATCTCCTGGAGGGTGATCAATGCCTATACCTGTCTAGTTCCCAAGGGGCCATTACCTGGTCCAGACATCTAGCCTGGTCACATCTTATTCTAGTAGAATACTCGAGTCATGGTTCTCACAGTCCTTTGGGCCACTGGAAAGAGACCCAAGAATCATGTGGGGCACGTGCTTCCCATTTACATCTAGTGGGCTGGGATGCTCCTGGGCAGGAACTCCTCCTTGACCTACAGGTGTCACAGAGAAGCACAATTTTGCTGGGGCCTCCAGAGATGTTGCAGGAATTTCTCTGGAATGATTGCTCCAACACCAGTGAGAGTGGAAGGCAGGAGTTTAGTTATCCAGGGACCGAAGCTAAGATCACTCCCAAAGAAACTTGGTCCATGAGATAAATTTGGACTTTCATTCCATACTCTAGCAAGAAGATGAATTCCATAGCAGCAGGGTGGATACCATAGTAACATGGTGGGGAATGCATGGAAGTTAGCTATACAGTTCTATGGCAGTCAGCCATGTGATAAAGTTGCCAAGGGCAATCCCCTTCCATGTCAGGCAGTTATGTGGTAAAGTTGCCAAGAAGAATCTCTATTTTGTCTTAATTATGTACTCCTTCTGATGGCTGTAGTGCAGGAGGACAGCCCTTGTATGGGACTTTTCACTCTATTGAGCAAGAAGAAGTTGGGTTCGGCAACATTTAACACCTACTATAATTCAGCTCTTAGCACATGATCTTTTCTACCTCAGTACTACATAAGAATCATATTCAATGTGGTAAAATAGAGTGTTCTCTGCCCATGTGAGCTTATTACTAGATGAAAGGGAATGATTTAATAATTTTACAACAACAAATATTTTTAAATAATTATGAAGCATATGAGTAATTTCCATTAAAGTTGTACTTGTCAATTCTGAGTTTCTGTTATTTTAAGACTTCTTATGAGAAGTCCTCTTACTCTTCTTCTTGAGATAATAAAATAGACTGATTTAGGTTTGTGAGGATAAATTTGGACAATCACCTTTGAGAGACACATGTGACAATAATGTAGCATTCTGAAGAAGTTAAGTGGAAATTCTGGAAAAATGAAAGATTGCTTATAGTAGAACATGGCTCATTACTGTTATAGGAAAATGGAATTTTGGAGGCAATTTAGACAAAAGTAGTTACTAATATTTAGGAGAAAGATGTTAATTGTTTCATTCATAAGATTAAGTTTTCATTTTTATTGAAAGTCCAGTTTACATGATTAAATAACTGCTGGGTCTAAAGTATAGTTTTAATTAATAATTTGTATAATTAATTGTGGTCATTATTTCATGCTTTATATTAATTTTTAGTGTGGAAATATCAGAGTTCCTGCTTTTTCTAAGTAATGAACATAGCTATCTACCATTCTTCATCATTTTCTTCAATTCAACAGGATCATAGTGAAGAAATCATGGCATAGAAAACCCCACTAATCCAGGTGTCAGTCTTTCCCTTATATCATTCTCTTGCACGTGTTAATGTTGGCAGGCAATTTGGACTTCTTTTCTGTTTGATATAAAGCAATATTGATTAGTTTCTTTATTTCATTATTCTAATGCCAGCTTGTAGCTATTGATTGTGTTCCCAAAGTTTTGGGATGTAGGGAGGAAATAAATACAGCAAACTAACTACAAAGAAATGTCTATCCAAGGACTACTGGTAGAAAAAATACCAAAAACAGAACAAAACCCAAAAAGGTGTTAACATATTAACACTCACTATTTGACCGCTCCTATGCTCAGGACTTTACAGTCAATAATCAATTAATAGTCAAAGTATTCCATACCATGAGTTTATGCTTAGCTGTAATCTGCAGATTAAGTTTTAGAATCAGAAAAAAAATGAGTGATATAAGATTATATTATTTAAAAATAATAAAGATAAACCTTAACCCCCACTAGTTACAGCTCTTAGAAGCATATGTGGTACCTCTTTCATTTATGAGAGACATGGTTTAAGAACACAATATTTTCATATATACTCAGGCTTGACAACCTGAAAATTATCTATGGATATTTTCATCACAACTAATTTTTTGGTCATAAAGCATCCTTATTTGGTGATGATCATTTAGTCATGTTCTTAATCACCATATATGGTATAGGCAGTGCTCACAAGCCTGTTTCTGGAGTTATGTGGACTCAGGATACTGTGCTACAGAAGATTTCATCCTGGGGAATTTAAATTAGTGTGTCTAGCTCTTCCCTTTTCATATTCATTATGGGATAACAATACTCCAAAGTCCATTGTTACATGCTAATATAGGAAGCTCCTCTTCTCATGGCTACTACCCCCATTGCCATTAAAAGAGTGACCAAGATTATTGTAATAATTTGAGTTGCATAAATCTATGTTTGGGGGGAAATAATATTATTTTAATATATCATGCAGACTAGGAATTTACAGAACTATAAATTGCCAAAATAGCTTATATGTACAGAGAATCAAGATTTTTCCCTCTAGATACAAAGCAAAACCAAAGGAAGAAATTCATTGTAGTTGTTAAACTCTTGCATCTGAAAGTCCACACAGATAATAAATTCTTCTGAACAAATTCCTATTATCTTAGGTAATAAAATTAATATCACATATTAAATTTAATAAATATTATGTTGATTATAAATATATAAATACATCTTTGTTATAACTATATATTTATATATCCACAATATTTATATATATTTAACTTTTTATTGAAAACTTCCCTAAGTATAGATAATATACCATGACCATAATCCCCTCTCATCACTCTCATTTTTCCCAAAATACTCACTACACCACATTCCTTCTTCTTTCCAATGAGTCTCTCTTCTGTTTTGATGGCATCATTTTTCCTCCTATTCTGCATGTCTGAATAATTATTATATTCTTGTTTTCATAGATATATTGTTAAAACTTGAGTAACTTTATTATAACTTTCTTTCACCAATCTCTGCTGATTGGCTGAGATCATAAAAAAGATTAATTCAGGGTGGAATAGATTGCTCAGTGATTGCCATGCAAACATGAGGACCTGAGTTTGGTCCATAGCGCTGAAGTGAAAGTCAGGTGTGGTGGCAACCACCTGTAATCCAATGCCAGGCAGGTGGAGACAGGAAGATCCTCTGGGACATAAGTACATACTAGTTATTCTAGCCAACTTGGTGAGCGTCACATTTATTTAGAGACCCTGTTTCAGGAAAAATCAGGTCATGAGGGAGTGATGGAAGAAGATACTCAATGTCAACCTCTAGGCTTTAAACACACACACAGACACATATGCATATCTGCATACTGTGTGTACCCACTTGGATATAAAAACACTTTCAAAAGCATGCCCACCATGATGCACGTGCTTACACACACACACACACACACACACACACACACACACACACACACACATTCATTAAGCAAAATCAAGGTGTTTTTTGAAAAAAAAATCAGTTAAGCACCTGCAAGTAAGTATGGTGATTGTTAACACAATATAGAAACTTTATTTATTTATTTATTTATTTATTTATTTATTTATTTATTTATTGAATTTATTTAGAGGGAGAGAGACCATGAGATTGGGAGGGAGAGAGCATGCCAGGACCTCTAGCCACTGCAAACAAACTCCAGATGCATGTGCCAGATCCTTGTGCATCTGGCTTACATGGGTCCTGAGGAATCTAACCTGGGTCCTTTGGCTTTGCTGGCAAATGGCTTAACTACTAGGCCATCCCTCCAGCCCTGTTATAATATTTTTCACATTTAGCTGTGCTTTACATGATATAAATCAGTAAAGCTTGTATTAAATGTGTATGTACAGATACATATATTCATAAAATCATATATAATCTCCACACACACTTATGTATAAAAACATTATCTCTCTTATTTATAAACCTATGCCCTGTGCATCAGGAAATATAACTACACTGTATCTTTTGGTGTTTTGTGTTGTAATGTGAACTCAGGCTATGCATTTGATTGGCTGACTTCAAATCATGCATTTCATAAGGCAAGCACATGAGGACACATAATACTAATAACCAGCCTCCTTTCTTAGTATGCTCCTTGACTAGAAAGATGTCATGTACTCAAAATTAAATAAAATATAATATTGGAAATGGAAATGTTCTTTCCGATAGAAATTTGAGGCTGTCCAAAGAAAACACAATTTGTTTTGTTGATTCCAACTGATTGATAGCTAGCTTCTCTAGAGCTAGACTGTAGACAAACATGTTTGGAGCTACCATTTGTCCATATATTTGTTTGTTTCACAAATGTTACAACAATGCTAGACAGAAATTATATGACTTCCTGACATGCTGTTTAATTGAGGTCAGAAGAAAACAAGTCCATGCAATGGTTAGGTTCACATAAAGGGTAGAAGAATTGATTAGCATATTTTAATTTAAATTATGTTCTGTTATTTTATTCTGCCTAGTGTCAGAAAATTTGAATTCAGTAAGAGCACAATGAACACTCACCATAAAAACAACACAAATTTATTATTATCATTTACTTTTTTTTATTGTGAGATATGTCATTTACTTTCTTCAAATAAAGACAGGTCATATATCTTTGCTTTTCCACATCAGCGAGAGAAAATAAGGGTAAGAGACATAGACAGGACTTGAGTCCACATTCTCCACTGAGATCTCTCATGACATACATAGACCCTGGATCTTATTATACATTTCTCAGTTGTTCTGATTTCCATGGCTTTAGACTGATGGGCAAAGACATGATTAGTCACAGTTTAATCTAAGGATGACTCATATATTCTTGTGCATTTTCCAACACTTATCTTGAATAGTGACCAAAATTCCACTACACTCAAAAGTAAGTGAAGCCTCCATCCTGTCGCAGATTGATTAATTTTACTTATTAATTTATTTTTGAGGGATTGGTAGTGAATGGTGAGAGCAGCTGTGGGAAAAGATAGAGGCAATAGACACAGCAGGTTTTCTTTTTGCCTGCTTCACGCAGACTGCTTAGAGTTCCTAAATACTTTTATCAGATAGAAGAAACCCTTTACTCAAAACAAAAATTATGGAAACTACTGCTGCATTATGTTACCTCCAATGTGTCTTCAATACTGCATGCCTCAAAGGTCATTCTTAAGAAACCTGGGAAACATGTCTTAACTGAATATTTTTCAAGAACTATATTTTATATTGACTTATGTGCATTATTTCACAATAGTATCTTTATTGTGATGATGAGTTTTTAATAATATATTAAACATGATTACCACCATAATTTCTCCTAATAAGACCTCAATAAGTATCCTTTACTCACTATACTGATCACATTATTATGTTTGTGCAAATAATGTTAGAATTCTCTTACAAAATGACAACATTAAGTATAAAGTATATGCCTACATAAAATATTTTTTATTAATGATAAATAAATTCAAATATGCAAATATTTCACATAGGTTTCAAAATTACTTATTATCATAATGTAGGACATCATAGTAGAGTCTTTAAATTATTTTTCTTTTTTAAAAAAATATTTTATTATTTATTTATTTATTTATTTATTTATTTATTTATTTATTTATTTGAGAAAGAAAGGGAGAGAGTAAGAAGCAGCCACTGCAAATGAACTCCAGACACATGAACCACCTTGTGCATTTGGCTTACATGGGTCCTGGGGAGTTGAACTTGGGTCCTTTGGCTTTGCAGGCAAGCGTCTTAACCACTAAGCCATCTCTCCAGCCCTGTATTATTTTTCTTTATTTTGTGTGCATATACTTGTGTGGTGTGCATGCATGTGTGTGAGTACACTTGTGTACAAGTATGTATGAACATGTGTATGCACATAATGTGGATACCAGAGGGACATCTTGTACTTTCCTGATTATTCTCCACCTTATTTACTGAAACAGGATCTCTCACTTGAACCCAGAACTTCCCGATTCAGGTATGGAGTTAACCAGTATGCCCAGGTAATCCTGTATCCACTTTCAGGATTTTGGGATTAGAGGTACATTCTACAATGCCCATCGTCTAATACATGAATGTTGTGACAATTATTGAAAGCAGAATTTCACTAAGTTGCTTTTATTCAAAATTGATTTGAGGAGCTGGGGACATGGCACAGTAGTTAAAGGTGCAATGTCCCAATACCACATAAAGCCATATGCATACATTGGCTCATGTGTCTGGAGTTCGTAGTTGTGAGACACTACCTCCCACCTATCCTAAATAAAAATATTTAAAACAATCTACTTGACATCTTTAATTCATAAGATAGCCAGAATATAAAGCAAAGGATAGTAGAAGTATGCAAATGATTAACTTTTTAAATGAAATTAAACAGGGAAGAGTTTGCATTCAGTTATGTGCATCTAATGATATTTCGGAGAGAAATTTATAATAAGCCATAAATATCCAAGACTGACTTTAACAGTTAACATACTATTAACTTTTTGCCTTCTTATGTGGCCTTAAATGTCTAGTAGGAAAGCATAACCAAGGACTCCAGTAATTGGTCAAAATACAAGCAAAAAGAGGTCAGATTTAAACAGGTACTCTAAGCACTTTGTCACATATTATGGGCTTTAAGTTAAAAAGAGAAAGAGAGTCTACATAGTGTTCAGGGAGAAGAGCTGACACCTTCCAGAAATTTCTGGCCACATCTGTGGCATGTTAACTAGCAAATACAATTGATTTCCGGTGTTATGAGTTCTTTGAAAACATATTCTTTTTTGACCTTCTTGATGTATAAACATTGACACACACGTACGTTTCAAGTTTATCTTCAAGTAAGTTTCTATTATCTACTTCAGGCTTTGTTTGTTTGGAGGATCTGGGTCCAGTAACCACGAAGGTCTTGACGTCTACAAAGTAGGGGCTATTTCCTAGATACCAGGCTCCACAGGAGAGCTGTAGTTAGAAGCTTCTGATGTTTAAAGCTCCATGGTCCCACAAGCACTTAGATATCTTCACTGGGCTTCATCTCAGGCTAGATATCTTTCTGAACTCTGTCTCCTGGTTGATAGAGATTCTTCTCTCCCTGGAAACAACTGTCTGCATATCTTTCAAGGTAACATTGCTCAGATCTAACCCCATTTGTATATCAAGAAAAGCTGCCTAACCTGGCTCGTACCCTTCTTCAGGCTCTTGGTAACCATGACTCTACTCCTCATAGTTTGGTCCCTATATTTTTACCCTCTGATAAAAAGTATATTCCCTATATTTCAACAGTTTCATGCTAAAATGATGTTTCTCAGGTTTCCAGCCCAGCCTAACTTCAGCATCACCTTCAGTGTCAATCTTATACTGGACAGTTGGAGATCTCCTTTCCCTAAGTGTGATCAATAATGGAGCCAGAAGTAGTTATCAGAAATGAATATTTATCTCTCTCCAACCCCTTCAGGTTAATAGAAACCTACATTTTACTTTCCCTCAAATTGAAAGGCACAAATCTAAAGCATTAAAACTGCACAAATCAGATACTTTAAGTTTTATCCTTAAAAATAGACTCCAAAAATCCTTGCCAAAAAATGCAAGATGTTCCTTGTAATAGCATAGCATGTCTGCTGGATCACACTGCTTAAAAAATGATCACTAAATTGAGAGTTAAATTTAAAGATGAAAAAATTCACATTGTTTCACATACTGTTGTACAATATGGATGCAATTTATTTCAATTTCTTTGATACAATATTAATATATGTTTGACACAAATACTATAAATTATGTGAGATAATGTACCATGAGCATGAATTTTATTTCTTCCACTCTCCAGTGATTTGGTTGTGGGAGAGTAAATTTTTCTGACTAACCCTCAGTCTTTTGATCTTTAAAACACATTATATATATTCAATCAATAGAACTGTCAAGATTAAATGATAAAATAATTTAAATCATTTCCTAGTGTTGACATTTGTTGTATGATCATGAATATTTAAATAGAACATTTTAAGTAAAATAAAAATGTAAAAAAAAGTGCTTAATATCCAATGCAGTATGTTGCAACACTTACCTTTTAAAATAAGCCTTTGGGCAAGAAGTGTATGCTACAAATTTAATTGTGTCAGTGTTACACATTTGTAAATAAGGTAACAGTTTTCCTCTGAAAGAAGAAACATGTTCCCAGAGGCAGAAAAACCTTTCCCTTACCTACCAACCACTACTTCTCTAGGCCCATGATTCCTCTAACTTCTAAGGATAAGTTTGGAGAATTTCTGAATTATTATGCACCTGTCTTCTCTGAGTTCTAACATATGCTTGCCTGAGGAGGTTTGCAAACCTTGGTTAATATTAATGAAACAATTTGGGGCATACGCAGCCTGGAGAGCAAGCCTTGTCTTCATAGGCAGTATTACTCTCATTAAACATGGGAAACACTCACCTCACATTCAATTACAGGTGTCTAAATATTATTTTCTTCTAGTTATCAAAGTTCTTTAAGGATTAAAGATGGAAAATAAAAGTCTTCTTTTTCCAAATAACATTTATTTCACACATTCAGGAACAAAATGCTATCAACCAACTGTAAGTTGAGTAACTGACTCACAGGTCAAGGATGTAGCACAAATGCTCTTAGGAGAAATGCTGAATGATTTAAAACTCACAATGTGAAATAAAACTTGGATCCCTAAAGATCCCTACGGGTCACTGGAGGATCTACCTCTGACAGCTCATAGCAAGGAACAGACTGTCCTATTTCAGGGTATGGGCTGGTTCGGGGTTATATATTTTTTAACTCTTATGGAATTAGATATTTATTTAGAGTCATGAAGATGCCATTAATGACATAATCCAGGGTTGTGTTTAGTAAACTACAATCAGTGAATTCACAAGTTTTTCAAACCAATTGTGGGAGTTTGAATATAGGACCCCAATAGACTAAAAAAAGCTTTTGACTTGAATTTCTTGCTTCCTGGCTGGGAGAGGTGTCACTGTGTGTGTATTCCTAATGTGTTTTGGGTGTGGATATGAATTCCCAGCCCAAAGGTATACACAGCAGTCTGAGCTCTGCCAAGGTCCCTGCTGTTTGCCACCTGTGTGTGCTTGCTTGTGGTGCTGGCTGGTGGGGGTTCCTCTCTGCCTGGATCTATAAAAGGGGGCCATCCTCTTCCACCATTATGGAGCTGCCCTTGGATCTGTAAGTTGCAATAAACCCTTCCTTCTATAAACTTTGTCAGTTTGGGATGTTCATCCTAACAACATGGAGCTGACTATACTATCAGCTGAACCTTCAAAATATTTGAATGATTTTTTTTCATTCACCTCTTTCTTTCTCACCACACTTCCCACACAGTCTACATAGAGACAGCCCATGACCACAGTACATCCAGTCTTTACAAGCATATGAGTGCTGTATCTCAGCTTTGCCAAATCACTAATTATTCTACTTCTCTGGATGATGAAAGAAGGAATTGAAGAAATGAACTTTCACTGAAAATTTACTGATTTTTTTTTTTTTTGTGTATGGGTATGTGTCTGCATTTTTGTGTGTTTATGTATACATGTGTGTATATGTGCAGGCATGTGTACACATGTACATGTGTAAATGTGACATGTGAACATGTGTGTGGAGAACAGAAGATAATCTTGAATATCAATCCATATTAATGCTGTCTACCTTTTTAAATTTTGAGACAGGACCTCTTTTTGTCCTGGAGCTTGCTGATTAGGTTAGACTGGTTGTCCAGTGAGCTCCAGGGATCCTCCTGTCTCTGTATCCTCTGCACTGGGATTTATAAGCATGCACCACCATGCCCAGCTCATGTGTGGGTACTAGGTATACACTCTCGTCCTCATACTGGCACGGGATTGAAAGCACCTTAACAACCGAATTATCTCCTAAGACCTATTTATTTTCTTTCTCTCTCTCTCTCTCTCTCTCTCTCTCTCTCTCATATATATATATGTGGAGAGAGAGAGATAGATAATTAATTTTTTTTTTTTTTTTGGTTTTGTTTTTCAAGGTAGGGTCTCACACTAGCTCAGGCTCACCTGGAATTTACTATGTAGTCTCAGGGTGGTCTTCAACTCATGGTGATCCTCCCACCTTTCTCTCCCAAGTGCTGAGATGGAAGGCATTCGCCACCTTGTCCTGTTCCAGTTTCTCAATATTTAATTCAGACTGGCTTTGACCTTGCTATCTCCACTCCTAATCCCACTCCTCTCAAGTGCTGGAGCTACAGATTTGTGCCAAGCCTCATGTGCAAAAGTCAACTCCTATAATATTCAAAACAGCCACAGATGTATCTGAGAGTAAGTCACCAAATATATGTATGTAATTTGTACAATGGTATTTTATGACATGTACATACAGTGTAATAATTAAACCCAAATGACATTTCAATCATGGCAAACATTTGTCATTTCCTTTTTTGGAAGCATTCAAATTCCGGGCTTCTGGCTATTTTTAAACATGCTGCAAATTGGTAAATATACTCACTTTACTGTGTATGTTAAAGTATACTAGAGCTTATTCTACTATCCATACTTTGGTATCCATTATGTGCTCAGTCTATCATCCACTCTGTTCTTGCCTCTGATGAATTCTGTTCTCCTATAGGTAAGAGGATAGTGGGGTGTCCATGTATTTTTGAGTATATGTGCTATTTGTCATTCTGTGTCTGACTAATTTCACTTAAGATAATGCAACCCAATCTCATTCATGTTGTCACAAATAACAGCATCTCATTTGGTTTTACTACTTAATAATGCATTTCTTTGTTTATAAATACTACAAAAAATCTTGCTACATTGAAAGTCACGTAGGTTAATTACACATCTTGCCTGTTATGAAGAGCTTTGCAATAAACACACAATGCAGGTACCTCTTTGATATACTGACTGTCTTTCCTTTGGATATATTCCAAGTAGTGTGATTGGTGAATCATATGTTAGTTTTATTTTGTGTGTTTTGAGGGACTGCTTTCTATTTTCCATGACTGTACTCATTTCCTTTCCTTCCCCGAGTCCAAGAATTCCCCTTTTATTCTGCATCTTTGCAAGAATTTATTAGTGTAGGGTCTGTTTGTTTGGTGTTTATAATCATCACTCTTTTCACTGGGATGTGATGATATCTCATCTAGTTTTGATTTTCATCTCCCTGATCATTCATGATATTGGTTATTTTATCATATACTCACTTGTCATTTGTTTATCTTCTGTTTAGAAATGTCTATTCAGATGTTTGGCCATTGTAAAACTGGAATAATTTTTTTTTTCTCTTTTTCTTTAATTTTTTTTTTTTTTTTTGTGGTTGAGCACAATTCATTTTTTTTAGAATTTTTGCTAAAGGTAAGTATCTTTCTATGTACTGAGCCCTGCCTTTCTGCCTTATGTAAAGACTACTTCCTCCAGGTAACTACTTTCATATTTGGCTTTCGAAACCCTTCTTTGAGTAAATATTCCCAAAGTAACCTTCTTGTTTCCCATAGCAAAACAGAGCAAAACATAATGAACATACCCCACAGCAAATAAAGATTACCTTCAGTTCTTTATCTTTATTGAAAGTCAGTCTGCCCTTTTATTGCCAACTTATTGGAAAGATAGATAGACCATATGCATGTCATTCACTGTTTCAGAAATCCCTTTCTTTTTCATCCTGTGCTGACTTCCACTTACCAGCTCTCTGGAAATGTTCTTCATAAAGGCATTATGTCACTTAGTATTTACATATACCCCATGATTCATCTTGGCTTCTGATTTATTTTAAAACATGTTTTGATTCTCCTTATAAAAAATTCTACACTACCTTATTTGTACTTATGGTTCAGCAGAAATCTGGGCACCTTCATTACCTCTAATTCAAAAGACAATCTTGAATGTGGAAAATTGCTTAGTGAGGTTTAGAGAGTATGTAAATTCTCCAATGCAATAAAAATATGGGGCTGGAGAAGATGGCTTAGCAGTTAAGGCATTTGCCTGCAAAGCCAAAGGACCCTAGTTCGATTCCCCAGGTCCTATGTAAGTCAGATGCACAGGGTGGAGCATGTGTCTGGAATTTGTTTGCAGTGGCTGGAGGCCCTGGCATACCCGTTCTCTACCTCTCTACCTCTCTACCTCTTTCTCTCTAATTAATAAAAATAACTAAATAACCTTTAAAAATATGTACATTCCACCTTCTAAATGCTATGTTCTAAAACTTCTTCCCTCACTCAATGTCTTTATCACCCTTGTGTTAATTTCCTGTGTGTCTCAGGTAGTTACTTCTGTGCTGGCATCAGGCACTGTACCTTTCAACTCCTCTTTATCCATCAACCACTTTCACTATATAAACTGACTTAAAAGCTGAAATTCATTGCTTCATTTCTCTTCTGTTCTCATTTTCTTCTTTCCTTATATCCCCATACCTTAGTTTTTACTTTCTTTCTGATTCCATGTATCCCCCACACTCTCAGTCTTGAAAAAGGATGCATTCAGATTCCCCAATACCTCAGTTGTTTGTTGTTGACTCTACGTATAATATTTCTCTTAAATACTCTTTTTTGTTGGGCACTGACACATGAGGATTAAAACCTACCTTGTTTTACCCAGGCTGTATCAATATCCAACTTCTTTTTTAAAAAAAAAATAGTTTATTTATTATTTATTTTCAAGGACAGATAGACAGTAGGGATGGAGAGAGAGAGAATGGGCACACCAGTTTCTCTTGCGCCTTCAAATGAACTCCAGATGTATGCACCATTTTGTGCACTTGGCTTTATGTGGGTACTGAGGCATTGAACCTGGATTGATAGGCTTTGCATGCAAGCTCCTTAACTGCTGAGTCATCTCTCCAGCCTTATCAATAGATCATTTCACGATTGCTTTGAGTCTTGTACAGAATGTAATGTTCAGCAAATCTTCAAAACATGAATCTTCCTTCATGATGTTTGCTTGCTTATCAACTCTATGAGATTTATGCTTAAATTTTACATCTAGCAACAGAAAAAGAATTTTCTAACAAACTGAAGATCAACCTTCTGCAAAATAGTTATCCACCATCCCTCATTGACTAACTAATCTGCATTCAAGGAAAATAAATTAAAGAAACTAGAATTGTATACTTCTGTTTATGATTTCATGAGCCAAGCTAAAGCCCATTTCACATCATATTATATCTCACTCTAAATTATTTGTTGCTTTCTTTTGAGTATATCTGCTTTGAAATAAAGAAGCATGTCATGTGTGTGCATTTTCCATTTTAGTTCAGTGAATTTCATTTGTTTTTAAAACACCAACAATATATTTTAAAATATATTCCTATATACACATAAACATATCAAATAGTATTACATATACATGCATTGATACACAACAATTCATACGATTAAGTGATGTTTAGAATGAGAGGTTTTTTTTTGTTGTTGTTTTTTTTTTTTTGTTTTTTTCGAGGTAGGGTTTCACTTATTTAGATCCTCCTACCTCTGCCTCCCGAGTGCTGGGATTAAAGGTGTGTGCCATCACACCTGGCTTTTTTTTTTTTTTTTTTTTTTTTTTTGAGGTAGGGTCTTGCTTTAGTGCAGGCTGACCTGGAATTCATTATATAGTCTCAAGTTGGCTTCCACAGTGATCCTCCTGCCTCTGCCCGCAAGTGCTGAGATTAAAGGTGTATGTCACCATGCCTTCTGACTTAGAATGAGAGTATTTTGACAACTAAAGTCAATTCATTATTATCTAATTGATTTAAATATTTAGGTGACTTGCCCATATACTTAATAAATCTTGATAATTTTGAGTAGGCATTTATATTCTCCACAAAATTCATACTTTTTCTATTTATGTATGGTTTGGTATATACTATATATAACTAGGATAGCAAAGACAGTGTGAAAATGAGGGGGAAGGAAAAAGAAACTTCATGCAAAGGTCTTCTATTTTAAGTGCTATTTTTTAATATTCTGTGTATGTATTTTGAATTTAATTCAATAATTCTTCCCTGTCTGCTTTCCTGATATATGCATATATAATTATATGTAACACGATTAGAACAAATTAATGAGAGTATTATTCCAAAGCCACTTATAAAAAAATCCACTTGTTTTTGAGACAGGGTTTCATTATGTAGCCCAGACTTGCCTTAAATTCAAGGTCATTCTGCCTCAGTCTCCCAAGTGCTTCTATTAAAGTGTGTGTCAACACATTTAACATGACATATTTTAAATACACAGAGTTGCTCATTATTTGAATGCAGATTAATAATATTTTATCTTTTGTATTACATAGCTTTGTAAAAATATCTCACATACAATTCCTTATTTTATACTAGTAAATTGAAAAGAACAGTTTTTCAGATATTAAACAAAGCAATATTGGAAAGCTACAATTTTCTGTAGAATGCTTCCTTTCAGAGATATTAAAATATATATATATAATATATATATATGTATATTTCTTGTAAGATAGGGTCTCATTCTAGTCCAGGCTGACCTGGAATTCTCTTTGTAGTCTCTGGGTGGCCTTGAACTCACAGTGATCCTCCTACCTCTGCCTCTAAACAAATACTTTTAATGTATCTGATTCAAGAGAAGAAAATATTGGATTTAAAATTAAGAAAACTTTACATGATAAATAGAATGCAAAATTGTTCATAGGAGAAACAAAAATATTTTACAAAGGTCTCCTTTTACTACTCTTTACTCCCCAGCCCTCCTTGCACTCATGTGACTGAACTGACCAGTGCCACTAAAGAATGGTATCTGTGTCTTTCATTTGAAGCAGTGGGAAACCTGTGGACATTTTTCATCTCCATTTCCTCTTCTAAAGTGATTGAAAAGGTTACATCATGTAGGCAATGCAGCCACAGATGTTTGGACTTTAGTCACTACAACCATTTGAGACACTATAGGAAGTACAGAGCTCCCTGTAGCACCATACAATTGCTACATTCCCTTGTTTTGTATGAAAAATATATGTTTGTTTTAGAAAGCTATAGGGATTCTATGGGTAATGTGTGAGTGCCATGCAATGTGGGTAGGCTGGCAGGCCCAGTGTCAGCTCCAGCTAGGAACAATGCTGTTAATACCAAGACTCTTGAAGCTAGGATTGTTCCTTTATGAAAACATCCCATATCATTTCTTAAATATTTTATTTATTTATTTGAGAAAGAGGGAAAAAGAGAGAGGGTGGAGGGAGAAAGTAGACAGGCTAGGGCTTCTACCTACTGCAAACAAACTCTAGATGCATGCACCGTCATGTGCCTCTGGCTTATGTGGGTACTTTGGTATCAAAACTGTGTCCTTTAGACTTCACAGGCAAGTACCTGAACCACTAAGCCAGCTCTCCAGCCCTCACATATCATTTCTAACTCTGAAAATAGGCTTTGGTGCAAAAAGTGTCATTCAGAAGGTAATCTAAACTACAAGTGAAGCTCCTGTGATAATTTTAGCTCGTTGACTACCTGGTTTTAGATAACACCAGGTCATTTCAAAATTTATAATAGTTTAATAAATTAAGGCTGCCCAACTCCAAATCATAGCATATAATCTATTCTAAGATACTTAGTTGTGTTTTCTCCCATGTTACTTGTTAAATAAGTATTAAAAATAAAACACACCAGCAATACTAGGCCCAAAGGTACTGTAATAATGTATTCAGTAAGTGATCCACTGAATGCAATATTAAATACCAAAAGACTAGGAACACAGATGTTTTAACAAACTATATATTGTCAATCTTGGTGGTGTATGACTATATTCCTAGCTACTTGAGGTAAAGGGAGAAGGGTCTACAACACCATAAGTTCAAGGCCGGCCTGGCAACATGTTAAAAATCATTTTAAACATTTAAAACTGTAAATAGGTACTAAGAAATGTCTTTTAAGACAGTCTGATTAGGAGATATTGATGAATTGCCTTCATTTCATTATAAATGTCAATGTGTTTTTATAATCTAAATTCCATAGTTTTTATAATATACATTCCACAGTGATTTCAATTTTACTCATTTCAGTTGCCTTGTTTCTTGTAGGGGACAGTGCAAGGTCTGTGGGCCATAGGCCAGCTGTGAGTGTGATCCTTAAGACAAGCTTCAGCCTCCAGTGTAGATTATTCTGGGCCTCTCTGAACTTTGGTTCCTAGCATGTGGGCTAGTGATCCAATAGAAAAGTTAATGCTACCACCTGGAATTTTAATTCTGGTGTGTGAGGAAGAAGACGCAGAGACTAGGTTAAAATTCATGATGCCATAGGCTATTGTAGTCACATCCATACTGTGGTCCTTGTGCTGGCAGAGTTTCTAGACTGAATAGTCTGTGTTCTTCCTTGTAACAATCCCACCATTTCCTTTCTCACCCCAGTAAGCCACATCGGTATCTATGGCTTGAAATTAATAGCACTGATGAATAACCACGCCAATACATGACTGCAGAAAAAGTTACTGCCTATGGATAGCCACTGCCAAAAACCTTCCCAAAAATATAGTGTATTACTTTTTTTTTTTCTGCAATAGTTTTTAGGAAAGATCCAAAAAACCTCATAATCACCTAACAGATGCTATTGAGTTTTAAAGAAATACATTGTAAACATTATAATAGGATGAAGTACAGTCTGTTCTTTGGTTCTTAAGTGAAGTTAGTCTATTGAATTTTAATGAAGGTTTCATTTCAGATATTTTTTCTGCTCAGGTATTCACATCCACTTAAATGAATAAATTACACAGATTTAGGATCTGTATTTGAAAAAGTGAAAATGAACTTAAATTTACTCCATAGGGATAAAAGGTGGTCATAGGCCTTATCAGCATTATTCATAAATAAATTTCCCATGGGCATTCAATAAGGAAGTTCACCTTGAGTTGATAAAGAAGCAAACTATGTATTAAGCAGTTGAAGTTACATCTGCAAGTATCATAAGTTATATTCTATTATCACAAATGTTTGAGAATATTTTAAAAAATATTTAATTTATTTAATTATTTGAGAAAGAGAGAGTGTGGGAGGGAGAGAAACAAGGAGAAAGAGAGAGAATGTGCACATTGGGGCCTCTAGCCACAGGAAATGAACTGCAGACACATGTGCCATCTTATGCATCTGGCTTACATGGGTCCTAGGGAATTGAACCTGGTTCCTTTGGCTTGACAGGCAAATGCCTTAACCATTAAGCCATCTCTCCAGCCCTAATATATTTTTTAATCTTTTATTCATTTAGTGAGAATTTTTTTGAAGTAAGGTCATGTTGTAACCAAAGCTGATCTTTAATTCATTATGTAGTCTCAGACTGACCTAAAACTCAGCAATTCTCCTACCTCAGCCTCCTGAGTGTTGGGATTAAAGGCATACACCACCATGCCTGGCTGTTTGATAATTTTAATGTAATAAATTTTAGCACTTCAAATGATATATACATCTTAAAGTCTTTTTAAAGAAGCTTCTGTGATTTTTAAACACCTATGTAAAATATTAGATTTTATTATAAGTTGTTCATAAGAAATAGATGTATTTAACTCATGTCCTGATAAACAATTACTTTTTGGAACTATATGTATATATAATTTTTAAAATTACAATATTTATCTAAAAAGGACCATGAAAATGAAAGGAGATAAAAATATAGGATTTTATCTTCAATGTTATTATGTTTCTGAAAGCTAATGCCCATCATACTTAATTTAAAAAAATCAGAAATTGATGTGACATTTTCCCAGGTGTTGGGATAAGCCATTCAGAGGACTGATGAAAGCATTCAAGACTAATTTTGCTCCTGTGAATCCGTGGAAGACTGGATCTTCCGTGGCTCATGCTAAAGCTACTCTCTTTTTGCACAGGGTCGCCAAGCCCAAGGGTTACTGGAAACTCAGTGTAGGTGAATTCAGAGTCCTTATCTTGAAGTAGAGGATGAGAGATTCTGCTTTCCTAGGTCAGGTTTGTAATCATTCTCTAAACCTGTGTAAAACCTCTTCTGCTATTTTCTTCCCTTGACATGAGAACGTTCTGCACATAGCCATCTAAACGTTCTTCAATTCCACTCATCCTTTGGGACTCTCACCCAAACTATAGAGTCCTGCTCACATTCTCTAAGTCTCCAACTGAGCCACGTGTTACTGACTAGGTTCCTGCAAAAACATGAGCAGAGCTGATAGGCTCAGATATTTTCACAGGTGTGAGAATTAGCTTACTTCAATCTCCTTCTGTTCTCTGACACCTTCAGAATTGATGCTGTATGGCAGTGTCACATGACAAGTTTTAGAGGAAAATAGTTACCCTGCTACTGGTAGAACTCACCTTTCTTTAATATCCTCTCAACAACCATAAATTCTACTATATTACAGATACTTTCTTTCTGATCTCCACTAGATATAAATATATTTTCTATGGTGAATTCTCTAAAAATTGGAACTGGAGATAGTAAAAGAAATAAAATGGAAAAAAAAGTGTACTATCTGTGTACATACAGCATGTTTCTAAGGGATGTAGTAATATAACTTTCTTACTGGAATGAATTAATGGTCGCTATATAGTTGTGATATTCTGTGGATTTTCTGGTGTTTGGATTGCTTGGTTATTCTTTAACATGGTTTACTTGATACCATATTCACATTGTGAAAATTATCTATATTTTCCTATTTACCAGGGATATTCATTAAAACCAGTAGATATGGTGGTAGTGCAGTACAATAAATATATGTGACAGATGGATAAGCAATGCTGTGTGTTCTCAAACAAATCCCTGTGTCTTAGGAGACTTGTTGACACTGATTGCAATTTTAATCATGTGTCTGAGGGGGAATCCTGGCAGGCTACTTAGGTCTCCACAGGATGGCAGTATGTTGGTGTTTTCAGTACACAGCACAACATGGTTCTGAATTGAAAGTCCATTAATCTTGAAATTTTGATTCCTTCAGTACAGCCAGAGGCAACTAACTCAGTGGTAGTTATAATTTATGCTTAAAAGTCAGAATATTAGCTTATTTCAGCAAATGGGTTTAATAAGTATTAATTGGATAATCGACTGTAGTTTGTTTATAAGATCTACACTGTAATTAAAATAGAAAATTATAAGGATTCTTACTTAATGTGTGTAGACTTTCTCAAGGGGAAATTATGGAATGTTTATCGTATTTTGTCTACAAAATGATGAAATACTCATTGAGTTCATATACAGTTTTATTTTATAAGCTTTAGGAACTAGACACTTTATATTACTACTTTGGCTAGTGCTTTAATGGGTATCACTCCTACAATGACTACTACATAAACACTGCTTTGTTTTCAGGCCATAACCTTTAAAGAAGTAAGCCTTTATAGAGAGAGGACTTCCTGGGTCTGGTACTACAAGCCAGATTCAAGTCTGGGAGTCAATATTGTTAAGTATATCTGTCCATATTTATAAGCCATAAAGCATCTGGTTCTATTTTAGTTTTGTCCATTATAAATATCATGTATCTGTGCCTTACTCTGTTTTTTTTTTTAAGATAAGTCAGGAAAAATGGGTGTTATTTATTATATCTAGATATATTTCATAGGATATTTACTAAAATATTTTTCTTTTTTAAAAAATTTATTTATTTATTTATTTGCAAGCAGAGAAAGTGAGATAGAAGAGAGGCAGACAGAGAGAATGGGCGTACCATGGCCTCTAGCCACTGCAAACCTCTAGCCACTTCCCCTCATGTATCTGGCTTATGTGGGTCCTGGTGAATCAAACCGGGATCCTTTGGCTTTGCAGCAAATGCCTTAACAGCTAAGCCATTTCTCCAGCCCCTAAAATACTTTTCAAAGCACATTACTATCATTTTGTAAGCTTTAACTCTGAGGCTTTAAAAACAAATTTAAAAATATCTTAGTGATAACACTATATTTATTGGTTCTCTATAGACCTATAACAAATGTCTGTAAATCTGTGGGCCCAACACATCTGGACACATTTAATTCTCTCATCCACATTACCTGGGAAGCTGTAATGACTCTACCTGCTATAGGACTATAGTCTTAGATGAAGAAGTATCTAATTCTTAGTCCATTGAATGATGGCAATATTTAGGTACTTGCAAGCTGCTATGGGCTGGAATTTCTTGCCATCTGTAACTTTAAATGAGGTGAAATCAAAATTGAGAAGGCAAGAGTCTGCCAGCAAGATGTATTATAATTGCTTCTCCTCTCTTCATGGGTCACATTCCAACATCTTTTCTGTATTGTATTTCTTTTACTTAAATTATTAAGTGCAATCCACATTCCAGAGGAAGATTGTACCAAAAGATAAAGAATTTTAGAGATCAGCTTAAATATTGCCACACTGATTAAGGGATGGAGTCAGAATTTGAGCCCCAGTACTCTACAGAGTCCACACTACTTAGCAAACAAGTTGTGAAGAACAGCTTCTGACTGTATAGAACTGAAGCACATTTCATGGTTAGACTGTGATTCTTCCTTTTCAGTCTTCTGTTTCTCAATAACTGTCAATTTCAGAATAAAAACACAGACTCGGGCTAGAGAGATGGCTTAGCAGTTAAGGCACCTGCCTGCTAAGCCTAAGAACTGGGTTCCAATCTCCAGGTCCCACGTTTAGCCAGATGCAAAGTGACTCAAGGGGGCAATGCCTCACTTGACCACAAAGGGGCACACACATCTGGATTTTGTTCACAGCAGCTGAGAGCCTGCTGGCGCGCCCATCTGTCTCCCTCTCCCTCTCTGTCTGTCTCTCTCTCTGTCTCTCTTCAAAAATAAATAAATAAAATAATAAAAAAATTAAAATAAAAACACAGACTTACCGGGTTGGTGGCGCACGCCTTTAATCCCAGCACTCGGGAGGCAGAGGTAGGAGGATCGCCGAGAGTTCGAGGCCACCCTGAGACTACATAGTTAATTCCAGGTCAGCCTGGGCCAGAGTGAGACCCTACCTCGCAAAACCAAAAAAAAAACACCTCGTCTTCAAGGGTTCAGTTTTGCTGAGCATTTCACATGGATATCATTGTTTACTCACATCTGTTGGAAGTTACTATGTGTGTTTTGCTATTTCAGCTTCCAAATTAAGATTTATTCAACATTTATTTAGCCTTGAAAATAGATTATATGAAACACAAACCATGAACAAAGAGCATAGTATATAGCCAATGTTCAAGATTAATTTTTAATAGTAAGAAATTCTAGATAAATATACAAATCAACAGAAATTACTTTTCTCCTATTAATGAGATATTTTTCCTCACATAGATTTAAAAGATAAATATAAACTTCAATTCTTTTTTGCTTAGTTGGTTTATTCTTGATATTATGTTGCTATGTAGCTCTTTCTAGACTGGTCCTTGCTATGTACCCAAGCATGCATGGAATTCTAGACTATCCTCCTGCCTCAGCCTCCCAAGTGCTAGGATTATAGATTTGAACCAATATTCCTGGCATTAAGCTTCAGTCATGTACACTATTCTCCAAATAGTAATAGTATTGATTTAGTATGGGCACACGAATATCATCTGGCACACTTGATTACATATAACATTAGAGAGAAGAGTAAATTATTATTCTATGACACTCTTAAGTGTTCCATTTCTCACATGTGATTTTTTAAACATATAATACTCATCCCAAGAGTAATCATAAAATAATAAGTCCATATGCAGAGACCTCATAGTTTAACAACTTAATGAATATGAATAGAATATTTCCTATTCAATTACACTGTAAGATTTTTAACAGCATCTCTATGTTCAAATGATATTAGCAAATATGTCAGATGTTTCAAGTTTAGCCTTTTCTGCTCCTCCTAAGGCTCAGACACTCATTCAAGTAGATATTGATTTTTACACCAACTTTCCACTAGACTAGTGGAGTACATTTTTATAAAATTTTGTAGTTGTTTATGATAATGAGGAATATGATATTCCTTGTAGCAGCCAGCTTCAGATTCACTGAGATGAACTTTCAGACCAGGCACAGTTATGGAGAAAGGGATATTTTATTGAAGCTTAAAGATCCAGGGATGTTCCATAATGGCCGAAGAAGCTGAGCTGCTCTTACAGGATCAAACACAGAAAGCCCCAAGCCAAAAGCCACACAGCACAGCACACCTCAAAAACTCGAGCTAGGCACACTTTGCAGATCTTTAGATTGCAATCTCAAACCCACCACCACACCTTAAGATCCACCCAGTGACACTCTAGCCCCGTGACTGCAGATCCAAACTACAAGGTAATAAAACTCTGAATATGTTGGGGGCCATATATTCAAACTACCACATTCCTACTTTACCTATAAGTATAAAATTTCTCTTTCACATATCTGAAAGTAGTAAAAAACTGTGATTGTAAACAAGTTCCGAAACACAAGGATGATCTTTTTTAGTTGCAAGTACTTCTTGCTTCTAAAGCAGTCACACTTGCCTAACATTCCTGAATACCCACTTTGCATTATGTAGCCTTTCATTATCAACATTCAGATTATTTGTGCCTGTTTGCTTTTATCCTTGGAGTTTTCTTAACTTGTTAGTACTCATATGATAAGTCAGTGGGTGAAATAAGACTCCTAGTGGGGAAGTTCTATAGCTTTACTGTCAAAAAAAGTTGATATATGTTATAGTTTTTTCTTAAATTTTCCTTGTTTAAAAGGTAACTAAGCCCTTAGAGACATCCTGTCACTCAACAATGTTATTGTTTTTCTGTTAGCAAAATAAAAATTTATACTTTACTCTGACAAACTAAAGAAGAAAATATAAACACTTGACTTTGGATAACTTGTAAGCATGTTAAGGAACATAATTACTGTTACTGTTTTGTCCTATTTCATCAGATGTTATTAACAAGTTTGGCTATTAAAATTACTTAAGAAACCTAACTCAAAAGTCATTTCTGATTAAAATATTGCTATATGATGACTCTTTGAAATATTCTGTAAAAGCAACTTATTTTATAATTTCAAATGAAATTTCATTTGAAGATATATTGCTTTGAAGTTCAGCACCCTTGTAAAATATAGGTTAGGTTTCATACAACCACGCATGTTGCAGAAACTTAGCCTAAAGAAAACGTGTTCTCAATAATATCCAACAAAAGGTTTAACTTGAGTCAGGAGAACATTAATTTCTTTTTGTAATGTCCATTCATTTTATTTATCCCAATTACTACCTCCAGAATCTGCCATATGGTAATAAAAAGCTATTCAGAAAACACATAATGAAAACACTTGTGATCCTATATTTTCACACCAATGTAGTCCTGTCACCAAATTGTAGGTTGTGGACTTTTAAGACTTTTTTTATTTACTGGGTATTGTCTTATTGTTATTCTTTATATGCTTAGAGTTTTGAGTTAGGAGTGCATTGTGTTGCACTGTGAAATGTCCCCCACCAGTTCATGTGTTTGAACACTGGACCCCCAGCTAGAGATTTGAATTAGAAGTCAAAGTAAACCCTTTCATTCTTTAACTTGCTTCTGGTCAGATGTTTGTTCACAGCAATGAGAAGGAGTGTTAGTGTTAATTAGAAAGGCTGCAGAGTGTTTCTGGTTAAGTAGAAATATCAGAGAACATACAATTTTAAAATATATGAACATATCACGATGATGGAAACCTCTAGACATAATGCTTTTTAGCAAAATATCCATGAGGTATATAGAAGAGAAAGAACCTAATATGAAGATTAGTTTGCACAAATAGTGTAAGATTCTTTATCCTGCTTAGACATTATATTTGTATTTTGAGTGTTTTAAAACTGTTTCATTTCCAGATATTGTGATTTGACAGAACATGGCATGTAAGGTGACAGCCTCAAAGACTATTTAAACCTTATATTATATATAAATTGTGATTTCTTCTGGACTTTATGGAGATATTTTGAGTTTGTTTATGACATGTTTCAGTATAATCTCTTTATATATTCCAAACAGTAAGACAGATAAATGTATATTTCTCCTGAAGGGTCTATGTTTATATGTTTTAACAGTATTAGACATTTGAAGAAATCAGACAATGGGCTACAAAAATATGTACAAATATCTGAGTTTTAAGTTATGCAATTAGAGAAATCAAATATCTCTAATCTAATAACAAACGATTGGAGACTGAATCAGGATGCATGGCTTTACGAACATGTAACACGAATTATTTAGACCATAAGTGAACTAGAAGAACACAGCCCTTAGCCCCATCCATAAAAAAGATGTCAATATATTAATCATTGTAACCTATGAATGTGTCACATTCTGTCACAAAGGAAAACTGAGATTAAAGGTGGTGTAAGATTTATGCATAGCTAGCTTTAAAATGAGGAAGTTACCTTGAACTATTCAGGAGGCCCAAATCATCACAAAATTCCTTCAAAGGGAAGCATGAGGTAGAGAAGGGGACTTCAGTATTCATAAGAGCCAGGATTTGTAAATCCCTGGCTACTGATTTTGAAGATGAAGGAAGGCACCATGACCCAAAACATATTAGCAGACTCTGGACATGGGAAAAAAGCAAAGAATTCTGTTCTTAGAGACTCAATAAAATATATAAATCTGAAGATTTTTACCAATGCCTATTGGGACACATTATGGACTTTCTAGCTGAATGACTGTAAAATAACAGATTCATATCATACTATACTACATTTGAGGTTATTTGCCAAAGCTGTGTTAGAGAACTAAAGCAACAGATAATCAGAATGCCAAATAAATATTCTGAGGCAGAAAGTTTAATCTGAGACTATGAATACTCCAGGTACTAAAAGTTTTAAGTACTTTCAATATTATGTAAGCAATCACAAAGACCTGATATTTCTTTTCTGCTCTTTATTTTTACCTCCCTTTTCTTCCATTTTCCCACTTCCCTCCCCTTCTCTTTTCTTCCCTTTCCTTCCCTTCCCTTTTTTCTCTTTCCTTCCTTCCAGCCCCTACCCTTCTTCCTTCTTCCCTCCCTTCCCTTCTCCTTCCTTTGCTTTCCTTCCCTGAAATTTGCTTACCTTTCCTTTCTCCATTTTTCCTTCATTTATTTTTCCTTCTACTCTTCCTTTCTTCCTCCTATTCTTTCTTCCTGCCATCACCTTTCATTATCTATTCACCAGGGAAGCTTTCAATGCCCATTGTGATGTTCCATGAAATTTTTTAACAGGAGTATCCTAGATATAGTATTCATATAATTCTCATCAGAAATTGTGTTCACTATAGAAAACCTGGCAAATTATCATGTAAGTACCTTAATCTAGTTCAGATTACTCAGTTAAAAAATTATTACACATAACGCTCAAACAAGTGCAGTAGTGGCAAACAGCCATGGTGGGTAACCAACTGCTCTTGGTTTGGCTAATAGATCCACTCAGTGGAATGGAACTCATTGCTGGAACTGGGAAATAAGTCAAAACCAGGTACAAAAAATGAGCTCAGTCTCTAAGATCAAGATACCACCAAATGTGGGCTAGAAGAGAGCCAACACATATAAAATTCCCTCCAAAACATCTATGGTCATCCCTTTTATCTAGTACTAACGTCTCTCTCTGTTGGAGAATTTGCTTATCTTTTTTTCAGATGGACAACGAACCTGATGGGAGGAACAGCTAATCATACCTCACAGGGCCCCAGCTGAAACCATAGAACAATGCAGGGGAAGGGCAAGAGTTCAGTGTTCATGGCGATCACAACACCAGGAAAAGGCTGAAGGAGATAAACACAGAGAACATCCAATTCCAACTAAGGCAGATATCCAGAGACACAGAGGCTCCCAAAACCTCATTACTGAAGCAGAACTAAAATGACCCCAATGTGGCTCAGGGAAATTCACGGAAGAGGGGGCGGAAAGATTGTTAGAGTCACAAGTTGGGGCCTATCCCCCCAAGAACTCTTGACGACCCCCACATTGCATGACCCACATTCCCCATTGATGAGGGTCCCTTTGGAAGAGGGAGGACAGGGAGGAGGACAATGGAACCAATACTATGAATGTAAAATCAGAATAATATAAATAAAAATATATATAAAAATTAAGAAGACCCAATGCCTCTGGCATAATAAAATCATGGAATTAAATCAAGGGTTTAACATTAAAAAAAAAATCATTACAGGGGATGGAGAGGTTGCTCAGTGGTTAAGGCACTTCCCTACAAAACCTAACAACCCAAGTTCAATGCCCCAGTACTCATGTAAATCCAGATGCACAAAGTTGCACATACACCTGGAATTCATAGTGACTGGAGGCCCTGGCATGCCTATTATCTTTGTCTCTCTTCTATCTCTCTCTGTTTGCAAAAAAAAAAAAAAAAAAAAAAAAAAAATAAAAATCATTATTCACTTATTTATTTTCATTTTGATTTTGAGAGTAGGTCTCACTCTGTAACCTAGAATTTACATCTTAGTCTTGACCTCATTGTGATACTCCTGTCTCAGCTTCCCAAAAGCTAGAATTATAGGTATGACCTAGCACATTCAGATTCTCTTTCTTAAAAGATGTTCATATATGAATAAAAATAACCTGCTAATTTACAAGTGGAATTTTATCTCAAAGAAATGTTTATTAGTTTTTTAAAATATTTTATTTGTAAGTATTTGTAAGAGGGGAGAGAGAGGGAGGGAGAGAGAGAGAAAGAGAGAGAGAGGGAGAGAGAGGATGAATACAGGACCTCTAGCCATTGCAAACAAAAGATGCATGTACCACTTTGTGCATCTGGCTTTACGTGGGTACTGGGGAGCCTTCTTGACTCACTGCTCATTCTAGGTAGCCATATATAGGGCACTGTTGCAGTTCCCTTCTCATTGCTGGGATAAACAGCCAACATGAAGCAGGTTAGAGGCAGAAAGGGTTTGTTTCAGGCTTACAGATTCCTGAGGAATCTTCATCATTGCAGAGGAAGCTGGCTCACATCTTCACACATCCACAACAGAGAGACAACAACCAGCTCCAGCAAGCATGAGCAGACTCTGAACCCACACTTTGGTCTGGACTCAGTATCTGCCCCCAGTGACACACCTCTTTCAGCAGGGTTCTGCCTGCTGGGGACAAGTAGGAAGATCAATCTTAAGTAAAAAACAAACAAACAAATAAAAAGCACCTTGAGATTAAAGGGGGCATTACTTTCAAAACATCACAGGTACTTTCTCACTTTCTGTAGATCCTGTATCAGGTCATCGATTTAAATGTTTCTATTATATTAGTGATAATTATGAGCAGATTCTGTCAATTTAACTTCAAATACAGGGTAATTGTAACTTTTGCATCACTGTAACAGACATAACTCGGCCCAAGGTTTACAAAGTTCAGTCAATGGTTCCTTAGTTGCATGGCTTAGCCTGCAATAATAGACCACCATGGCAGTGGGAATATGTGACAGAGGCTATCCACCTCAAAGCAGCAAGGAAGCAGAAAGGAGTAGGATCAGGAATTGAGAAAGGTAAAACCCCAGTAATCAATCTCCAAAGACTAGTATGAAGTTCCATTATATCTCAATAATTTGTTCAGTTCTAAAAAATATTTTATTTATTATGCATTTGTGAGGAGAGAGAGAGAGAGAGAGAGAGAGAGAATGAATAAATAAATAAATGAATGGGCAACATGTGCATACTAGGGCATTTTGCCACTGCAAACAAACTCCAGATGCATGTATCATTTTGTGCATCTGGTTTTACATGTATCCTGGGGAATCAAACCTGGGCCATCAGGCTTTGTAAGAAAACACCTTTAGCCACTATGCCATCTCCCAGCTCAATTTGTTCAAATTTCAAATCCACAAATTGATTAATTATTATTATTTATTAAGCTAGAACCTTCTTGACCTAACTATCTTAGAAATGCTGTCATTGTTCCACACACAAGTGTGCTTTAGTAGCCTCTTGGGCTTTTCTTAATCAAATCAAGTTCATAATATTATGACTTATCATTTGAATTATAAAACATGTAACAGGGTAATCTAAAGACTTGTTTTGGTTATTTGGTATCTTATAAAGTTTTCCTACATGTATAACACATTCTTTTATTAGGCATTGTCATTCATTTATATTTTTCTTCATTAAATTAAACTATATTTATTAAATGCCAACTAATTTCCAGGCACTGAGTTAAGAATTTTTACAAAATATTTTATTTAATTTATTTATTTATTAGAAAAAGAGAGAAAGACAGAGAGAGAGAGAGAAAATGGGTGTGCCAGGCCTTTAGCCATTACAAATGAACTCTAGATGCATGTGTCACTTTGTTCATCCAGCAGGCAAGTGTCTTAACTGCTAAGCAATCTCTCCAGCCCCACAGATTTTTTTCACTAGATTCTTTGATATGAAAATAGATACTTTTCTCTTATTTTGGAAGTTTAAATAAGATGATTTATTTTTAGTCAAATATGGAAAAAAGGTGCTAAAATTGGTTTCACATTTTCTTGGCTAAAATAAATGTTTAGTTTTCTTGTTTACTAGTTTGTAGATATGCCTGGAGGCACTAAGTATATTTTTATAAACAAAAACTAACTCTGTGGGATGTTGACAACAGACTAGCCAATTGTTATCTCTATAACATATATGTGTTATAGCCAGGCGTGGTGGCACACTCCTTTAATCCCAGCACTCGGGAGGCAGAGGTAGGAGGATTACTGAGAGTTTGAGGCCACCCTGAGACTACATAGTGAATTCCAGGTCAGCTTGAGCCAGAGTGAGACCCTATCTCGAAAAACCAAAACAAACAAGCAAACAAACAAAATATGTGTTAGATGAGTTGTTTTTCTTTTAATGTGGGCTCATTTTAGTTCAATTCAAGATGATGATAAATTCATTTTTCTATACAGTAATTTGTGCACTGAGTATTCAATTTGCATAACAATGTATTTATCTTTTAGAAATCAAGTTATACAGGTTAATGAAAAAGACTCTTTTTCAATGAGTAATGTGCATAAATACTATTTCTTTTTTTAAGATTTATTTTTATTTATTTATTAGAGACAGAGAGAGAGGGAGAGAGAGATGGAAGAGAGAACTGGCACAGCAGGGCTTCCAGCCACTTTAAACAAACTCCAGATGAATTCGCCACCATGTGCATCTTCAAACCGGATCCTTAGGCTTCACAGGCATATACCTTAACTGGTAAGTCATCTCTCTAGCCCCAAAATACTATTTCAAACATGTCTGAAACATTGATTTTTATCTGATGTGATAATACTTGCAAAGAAAAATGCTAGATAAAAATATGTGGTTTTGGGCTGGAGAGATGGCTTAGGGGTTAAGGCGCCTGCCTCCTAAGCCTAAGAATGCTGGTTCCAATCTGCAGTGGTTCCAATCTCCAGGTCCCATGTTTAGCCAGATGCAAAGTGATGCAAGGGCGCAATGCTGCACTTGACCACAAGGGGGTGCACACATCTGGATTTCGTTCGCAGCAGCTGAGACACTGCTGGCGCACCCATCTCTGTCTTCCTCTCTCTCTCTCTCTCTGTGTGTCTCTCTCAAAAAAAAATGTGGTTTCCATATATGTGTGTATATATGTGTGTGTTCATGTGTGCATGGGTGTGTATGCGTATGCATGTGTGTATCACAGGACAACCCTCATGGCCATCCTCAGGGATGTCATGCACTTCTTTTAAGATAGGATCACTTTGGCCTGAAGGTTACGCCTTACAATAGATTAGCTGGTCAGTGAACCCTATAGATCTTCCTGCTTCCATCTTTTCAGACACATATCATGATGCCCAGAATTTTACATAGGTATTGAAAATGAAACTCAGATCCTTGTGTTTGCAAGGCAAGCATTCTACTGACTGTTCAGCCACTAAAAATGACTGGATGCATTTACAATCAAATATATTGAATTTTCTATTGAGTATAGATTTGAGTTGCTTTCATAAATCTCACAGTAATTTGTCTTCTATGCTTGTCAATAACTGGAAAATCCATAAGGTCATAAAATATCATGGGTCATGAAGCTGAACCATTATGTGATCCATTTCTTTTCATATATATTTCTTTTTTGCTTGCAATACTTTAAATTCCATTTCAAATCACTGCTAAAAGTGAATTTCCTGTATTAGTATAGATAAATTACTGATCATTAACATAGTTATGAATACCTAAAGCAGTCCTACTAAATTAAACTAGGTGAACTGAAAACAAGGCCTATGTACTTCGTGTAAGGAATTTGAAGAAAACACCAATTAATATTCCTCTCACTGGAGTGTGGTTTGTGAATGAACTATGCATAGACCCCTCCAATACAGACACAGTGAAGATTGTGGACAACGGCAATCATTTCTAGGGTTGAACAGGATGATATATAGAGTTCTTTACTAAATTTAGGCCAACAGCAAGAGCTTTTTTTCTCCCTATAGCATTTGGTAATTCACAACTTAATTATAGCCATTTTTCACACACACACACACACACACACACACACACACACACACACACACTGCCCACTGTTGCTGAAAAAGAGAAATTTGGAATTTTAGTCTAAGAAATATAAATGGAGCAACAACTTTAGCAGATTTTGAGTTTGTTTTTTAAGAGTTTGTGGCTGTATGTCCAATAATCATGACAATACAGGGACAAATTAGTGAAAGACTAATTTTGAAGTCAGAAAACCTCATTTTCAAGGTAGTTCCAGAGGGCTCATTTCTTGTGGGTAATGGCTCTCAAAATTACCACTGAAAACAAGATATCCTGGGCTCAGAAATAATATTTCAGGGGACATATGATAGTAAGTACAATCTAGAGTTGATGAAGGTACAGAGGTGGACCCTATTACACAGGCTTTTGTGGACAGTGGTGACTGTTCACTGCTTAAGTGGCTGCAGAAGGTGGTGCCATGGAGTCCAGTGGTGCTCCTGTGGTCCTCTCTACCACTGACAGTGTGAGTTCCTCCTTTAATATGACCTGTACAGGTAGTTAGCTGTTCAAGTCTAGTGTAGTGGAAAGTGATCCAGTGAGAATACTACCCTCAGGAAACCTGGTCTGCAGAAATGGAATTTGTTTTTGGCTTTGTCATAAAAAGCCATTTTTTTTTTTCTAGCTTCCTATATTTTATTTCTAGTTTTCTAACAATCCTGTCCTATTGTTAGGGAGCAGCTAAATCTTAAACCATAAGCTTATTTTGAAATATTCAACAAAAACTACAAATGGATTAAGATAATAGCTATAGCTATTTTAAATATTAAACAACACTACTTTATGAACTATCTACAAAAACTGAAAAAAATAAACACATATTACACACACACACACACACACACACACACACACACACACACACATATATATGTGTGTGTGTGTATATATATATATCCAACACATATAAAATGATTTTTACAAAG
Source organism: Orientallactaga sibirica (assembly GCA_036365145.1). Lineage (NCBI taxonomy): Eukaryota > Metazoa > Chordata > Mammalia > Rodentia > Dipodidae > Orientallactaga > Orientallactaga sibirica. The sequence goes on from JAEOAD010000006.1 coordinate 25,868,523, forward strand.
AAGAAACTGATGCACTTTTTAAGTTAATAATCTGTTTTAAAAATGTAAGAAGTTTGCCTTACTCTCATTTTGTCTGTATACCATTTTATCTTATTTGTATCTGTACATTATCAAGCTCTTTGTGACAAGGTTCTACAATATATCACATAAGCATTGGAGACAAAATGTACACAAATATCCTAGGAGAAACTAAATTCTGAATACAAGATTATGCTGGAAAATCAATAACGTTGTCCCTGTCTTCACAGAACACTGAAAATACCATGAACTAATGCATTTTACAAAGTTTGGAATTTCAGATGAATTTATTCAGTGAAATACAGAATTTCAACATATTTTCTAAACTTTTATTAAAATTTAAAATAATTTCTCTTGTAACATTTTATGAATAAAAGTGTGCACTATCTCATTTTATCACTTGCCAAAGACTAGTTATTAACATATAGAAACTTGAATCAAAGTTAGAGATATAAAATCATTAAGTAGGTATTTTTTATTATTCCAGAAGATCCCACTTAGGGGTGAAATTAACAGTACATGAATCGCTTCAACTGTTAATTTCATGGACTTGCTTAAACTTTCCATAAGTACTGTCATCCCATGAACTTCAAAACATTCTGTTTGTAAGCCAAAGTCAACCTGTAAAATTTATATAGTTTCAATCTGTGTTCATTTTATTGTTTTCAGTAGGGTTATTGGCACCAGACTCTTATTTTACTCCTGTGGCTGATTTAAGTACAGTTAGCCTGTAGGTAGGTAACGAGAATGAAGAAACTGATTTATCTCTACGAAAATAAAAACTGACCTTTGGTTGTTGAATGTATGTAATGAATTTGACACACGTCAGGGTCATCTTTTTACAGAAGCCTGGGGAAGGGTTAGAGGCAGTGACGCCATCTAGAAGGGACTGGGAGACCTTCCCTGCTTGCTCGGGCGCTTGGTGCCTCACACAGACAGAGGTGGAGCCCCAGGACTGCTCCTTCCAGACCCAGAAGGGTCCAGGGAGGGGGCCATGGGTGTGATGTCACCTCTTGTGATTGCCAGAAGCAGAGGAGGGCAGAGGCAGGAGCTGGTGGCAGAGGTGGGGGGGGGGGTGAAAACACTTCTAGGGGGCTGAGCTATCAAAACTCTTTTATGTGAAGAACAAAATAGATTCGTAAAAACTCTCGTGCCCACCACATTTAAGGAGTTTGGGAGGGCAGACTGAGCGGTCTGTGCGTCCATCCCAGGCAGCAGGTGAGGGGCCTCTTCTGCAGTCTTGGCCCTAGCTCTGTCTGCTATGCCATCTACATCTTTGTCCAAGCAGTCACCAGGGCCTTTCCAGAACATCCAGACAGAGATGACAAATGAAATGTCCCTACGCCTCAGTCTTTCCTAAAAGAAATATGCATTAGCCAGCTTTCCATTTCTGAGATACAATGCTTGAGTTAACCAATTTTGGGGAAGCGAGTTTTGCATTGGCTCTTGTTTACAAGGTTTCAGTTCGTGATCTCTAGTCTTTAAAATTCTTTAAAATATGTATGTATTTGAGACAGAGAAAGAGAGAAAGAGATAGGTAGCAAAGAGAGAGAGAGAATGGGCATGCCTGGGCCTGTAGCCACTGGAAACAAACTGCAGATGTCTGTGCCCCCATGCACATTTGGCTTTACATTGTTGCTGGGGAGTTGAACCGGGGTCCTTTAGGCTTTGCAGGCAAGTGTTTTAAACACTTAAGCAATCTCTCCAGCCCTTGATTGTCATTCTTGCTGAGTCAGGTCTCTGAAGGTACAGCATAACATGGTCAGGAGCCCATGGCTGGGTGAAGCCCTTCACTTCATGGTAGCTGGGAAGCAAGGAACAAAGAAAGGGTTGGAGTCCACCATCCTCTGTGAAAATGCACCCTGTGACTAACTTCCGGTCCACTAGGCTCTGCATTCTGAAGGTTACTCCCCTTCCCAATAATAACACAGAGTGGATACAAAGCCTTTAGCACATTAGAGTGTGGGGGACACGCTAGATCCAAGCTAACAAAACACCTCAGTAATTACATAATGAGGTGATGTTCATTCAGTAGTGTTAATTCTATCAGGAGCGTTCATGAGACATTATAATAAATGTTTCAATTTTTACATGTAAATGGCTAATTAAATTAAAACCAAACCAAAACAAAACAAGAAAACAATGAATCACTTGACACTCATCTGCTTCACCAATAAATTTCAATGGCCAATAATGCTCAACTTAGAAAATAACTCAAAATTTTTGCTTTTTAAAAAATAAATTATATTTAACTTAATTTCTATAAAGCCCACATCATGCAATTTTTATGCATGTGTACATAGGGCACAATTAAGATAGCAAAGTACATAAACATGTCTTTTTTTAAATGTAGTAGCAGTAGTGTGTGCACATGTGTGTATGCCTACCAGCGTGTACTATCCTCACAAAAGGTCCAAAGTAATCGGCTGTTGATCATGGACTAGAATGTATGAAACCATGAGGCAAAATAAACCTTTCCTTTAAAAAAATTGACTTTTGGGGCTGGAGAGATGGCTTAGTGGTTAAGAGCTTGCCTGTGAAGCCTAAGGACCCCGGTTCGAGGCTTAATTCCCCAGTATCCACGTAAGCCAGATGCACACGGTGGTGCATGCATCTGGAGTGTGTTTGCAGTGGCTGGAGGCCCTGGTGCACCCATTCTCTCTCTCTCTCTGCCTCTTTCTCTCTCTGTCACTCTCAAATAAATAAAAATAAACCAATTAAAAAAAATTGACTTTTTTTAAAATAAAAGGTTGTATACATAGACCATTTCCTCCACACACCTCAATTCTGTTGAGGGTCTTCAGTGGGGTTATTGGTATTCATTGTAGGGGATTAAGAGGTCTCAGTCAGTCTCTACAGGAATTGGGGGGTAACATGGTATCTCAGGCTATTCCCACCCACCCTGAGGTCCTTACAATCTTTCTGCCTCCTCTTCCTCAATGCTCCCTGAGCCTTGGTGGGCAACACAGAGATCTGATCTAGTGTTACTTTTTCTGTAGACTCTGGATCTCTGTTTTGATTACGTTTGAGTGACCACAGTGTCTGTTACCATTTCCCTAAAACTGGTTTTCAGACTCTCCATGAGAGCAGTATTGGTGTCACCACTTCCCCTGTAATGACATCTGGGCCCTGGTAGATGAGGTGGAGGAGGTGACCCATCTCATGGTAGACAGTAGATTCTTTCTTCTTTTTTAAAAAAAATATATTTTTAAATTTTTATTTACTTATTTGAGAGAGAGAGAGAGACAGAGAAAGAGAGAGAGAATGGGCAGGCCAGAGCCTCCAGCCACTGCAAACGAATTCCAGACACATGTGCCACCTTGTGCGTCTGGCTTATGTGGGTCCTGGGGAATTGAACCTGGGCCCTTTGGCTTTGCAGGCACGCACCTTAACTGCTAATCCATCTCTCCAGCCCTTGGCTTTTTCTTCTTGATGTATTGATATATCCTTGTTTTCCCCCATATTCTCCTCCATTTGTAAAATAGAACAGATTCTCCAACCAACAGCAAGAAGAGTTTGACTAAAAGGGGATAAGCCTAGTCATTATAAAGATATATTGATATGGAGCTGGGGAAATGGCTTACTGGTTGAATTCCCCAGGACCCATATAAGCCAGATGCACAAGAGGCCACATGCATCTGGAGTTCATTTGCAGTGGCTAGAGGCCCTGCTGCACCCATTGCACCCATTCTCTCTTTCTCTCTCTCAAACAAATAAATAAAATAAATTTATATATATCTTAAAAAAGCCTGGTGTGGTGGTGCATGCCTTTAATCCCAGCACTCAGGAGGCAGAGGTAAGAGGATTGCCATGAGTTCGAGGCCACCTTGAGCATAGTGAATTCCAGGTCAGCCTGGGATAGAGTGAGACCCTACCTTGAAAAACCAAAAAAAAAAAACAAAAAACAACAAAAAAAAAAACCCTTTAAAAAAGATATGTTGATATGCATATACATTCTGTCTCAGTCCTGGTATTCTGTTAGTATAAAGCTGACTGAGAAAGAAATTGGTTAATATATTAAAAGTAATTTGTAATTGTTGGAGGATCCTCTGAACTGCTTTCAATGACAATGATATTAATTTGCATTTTGCCTCACTTAGCTTAATTGCTATGACAAAATTCTGAGAAAAAATATCTTAAAAGAGTAAGGACTTGGGGGCTAAAGAGATGGCTTAGCAGTTAAGGCGCTTGCCTGTGAAGCCTATGGACTCTGGTTTGATTCTCCAGGTCCCACGTAAGCCAGATGCAAATAGTGGCACAGGTGTCTGGAGTACGTTTTCAGTGGCTAGAGGCCCTGGCGTGCCCACTCTCACTCTCTCTCTCTCTCGCCCTCTCTCTGTCTCTAATAAATAAATAAGTAATAATAATAAAAAAGAGGAAGGACTTGGGCAGGAGAGATTGCTCAGTGGTTAAGGTGTTTGCCTGCAAAGCCTAACAACCCTGGTTTGGTTTCCCAGTAGCCATGTAAAGCCAGACAAACAAATTGGTAGATACATGTAGAGTTTGTTTGCAGTGCCTGGAGGCCATGGTGTGCCCATTCTATCTCTCTCATCTTTCTCTCTCTCTCTGCTTGAAAATAATAAATAAATAAATAAATAAATAAATAAATAAATAAATAAATAAATCCTTTAAAAAAATAAGATGCACTTATTTTGGCTCACAGTTTCAGAGGGGTCAGTCTGTGCTAACTTGAAATCATATTTACCCAAGGGTAAGGAAGAACATCAGGCTGTGAGGGCCAGCAGGGGAGGTGTTTGTTGACCTCTTGCAAAATACAAAGCAAAGAAAGAGACAGAGACTGGTGACCAGTTGTAGTCTTTAAGGGCACCCACCAATGACCTATTCCTTCATGTGGATGCTGCCTCCAAAATTTCCACTGTTTTCTCAAAATAGTACCAGCAGCTGGGGACTTAGTTTTCCATTCGTAAACAGATAGAGGGCATTTCATATCCAAACTATAATGCTCCAAAACAATGTGCGAGAATTTCCCTCACACTACAACGATGCCATAAGTTGACATTTGAATGTTTTGTTAATTTGCATTTCAGTGATGATCATTGAGGATGAGCATATTTTCATGTTTGCTGACCATTTTTATGTTTGCTTTTAAAATTGTCTATTAACATATTTTGCCTATGTCATAATCAAGATTACTGACATTAGTTTGTGAGGTTTAATATGCTTTACCTACTAATCTCTAATCAGATGTGTAATTTGGAATTATTTTCTTCCAGTCCATAGACTGCCTTTTCATGTTGGTGTTTGCATTTCATGCTAAAGGGTTTTAATTTGTAATGCTTATTTATTTTTTATTTTAATAGCTGTGTTTTGGTGTGATAATAATAATAATAATAATAATAATAAACTTTTGCCAGAATCAATGTTATGAAGTTTTTCAAATCTTGTTTTCTTCTAACTGTTTTGTGGTTTCAAATCACATGCTTAGGTTTTTGGTTGATTTTTGTATATGGTAAGATAAGCATCCAATTTTAAGTCTTTTTCAGTGTGTTACTATTATATACATATTTACCATATTATAATCCAGTTGTGTCTTGGTGGTCTCATCCAAGTTTGATGACTATATTTGCTTAGGTTTAATTCAGGACTGTCCATTTTTAAAGAGAAAGCTACATATATGCATTTATGCAGGTTTCATATATGGTGTCTGGTTTTCTCAAAATCCAGAGAACTAAAACTGTATTTTAAGAGTATAATTTACAACAAATATATGGTTTTCAGATGGCACATGTCTTTGATCTCCAACATTCTCCTCATAGTTCATTCTCTAAAATATGAGGTGTAATGTGCTTCATTTTCTGGAGATTTATATTAAGATTAGCCATGAATGGCGCTAACAGATAAGGGCAATCAAATTGAAATCAGGCATTGTTTCTCACTTACAGTATGGTTCCACCCAGGCAGAGGCTGTACCATGGGTATGTCTCTTACTTTTAGCTCTGGAGATTATTTTTTAAATTAAGAACATATTTTATATGGATACACTGTGTGTTAGTACCATCTTTTCCCTCCACTCTGCCCCCTTTCTGCTGGGGACCCTCCTCAGTGGGGTTACTGGTATTCATTATGGGGTTGTGGGTTTTCTATATACCATAGATATGTGTGTTATATAGTTATGCAATAATGGAGAAGAAGTCAGTTTTTTGGGGGGAAGGCATTACCTCTGGGCATGACATCCCAACTCTTACAATCTCTCCACCCCCTTTCCTGCAAAATTTCCCGAGACTTCTTGAAGTCTATGTCAGTGAAGAACTCTTAAGAAACTCTGGATTTCACTTTGGTATGTGTTGAATATTCTCAGCGTCTGTCTCCTTCATCCTGGCACTGCTTGTCAGGCTCACCATGGAAGCAGAACGCTTGAATGTCTCCCTACTTCTTCTATAGTTTTGGCTGGACATTGACTGAGATGCCAGCGATTTTTTTTCAGTCCTTGGGTCTCACTAATTTCTGAAAAGGAAAAACAGATTCTTAGGCTAGGAGCAGTGGCACACACATTTAGTCCTAGCTCTGATTTTGATTATTTCTTTCTATATGGAGCTCTTAGGGTAGGGTCTTCTTGTTTTTCAAATGCCTTTAGGTGGATAGTAAGGTTATTAATTTGTGATCTCTCTATCTTTGTAATGAAGGAAGTTAGGACTATGAATTTTCCCCTTAGAACTACCTTCACTGTGTCCCATAAGTTTTACTAAGTTGTGTTTTCATTATCACTCAGTTCTAGAAATTTTACAATCCCCCCCCCTTTTTTTTGTCAAAAAGTGTGTTGTTCATTCTGCAGGAGCTGGTGAAATTCCTGATGTGTCTCTTGTTGTTAGTTTCAAACTTTAAAGCATTGTGGTCTGATATGATGCAGGAAGTTATACCAATTTTCCTGAATTTATGGAAGCATGCTTTATGGCCTAATATATGGTCTATTTTAGAGAAGGTTCTGTGGGCTGCTGAGAAGAATTTGTTTTGTGTAAAACTGGGGTGGAAAGTTTTGTCGATGTCCATTAGTTCTAGTTGATCTATGGTGTTGTTGAGATCTATTTTTTCACTATTGATTTTCTCCTTTGGTGATCTATTCATGACAGTGAGTATTGAAGTTCCCAACTATGATGGTGTTGCTTATTTCTGTTTTGTCAAGTAGGATTTGTTTAATAAAGTGTGGTGCACCTGTGTTTAGTGCATATGGATTTATGACTGTGATATCCTTATGTTGGATTGTTCACTTGATGAGTAAGAAATTACCTTCTTTGTCCTTTCTGATTACTTTTGGATTGAAGTACTTTATCACATATTAATATAACAAACACCTGCTTATATCTTATTCCCATTTTCTTGGAATATAATTTTCCATCCTTTCACCCTGAATAGGTATCTATTTTGAGTGGTGATGTGGGTTACTTGAAGACAGCATATAGAAGGGTCCATTTTTTTTTTTTTTTTCTGATCCACCTTGTTAACTTGTGTCTTTTGGGGATGATTTAAGACCATTAATATTTAAGGGCAAAACTTTGAGGTTCAACTTATTCCGTGCCATAATGGGGTGCTTTATGAGGTTTGGTGCTTTCTGGACCTTTGTACATTTTTGAGCTTGCTCTAGTTTTGGTTATTGTGATCTTCTTCTTCTTGTAGGCTCTTGAGATTGGTTGTTTGATTGTTCTGTGTGTGTTACTCCCTGAAGTATCCTCTGTAGGTTTGGCTTTATGTTCATACAATAATAGAGAAACTTTCTTCAAAGAAAGTTTCCTAGCACCATCTCTTATAAGGGATACTTTTGCTTAGTACACCAGTTTGGGTTGAAAGCCATAGTTTTTTTTTTTTTTTTTTTTTTTTTTTTTTACTTTGAAGTGTTTCATTCCAAGCTCTTCTGGCTTTCAGGTTTCCATTTCCATTGAGAAATTTCGTTAATTTTGATGGGGTTGTCTTTGTATGCAGTGAGTCATTTCTCTCATACTGCTTTTAGCACTCTCTTTGTCTTCATGATTAAGAGTTTTTTTTTTTTTTTTTTTTTTTTTTTTTTTTGAGGGGGTTGAGAAAGGGTGTCAGTCTAGCTCAGGCTCAAACTCATGGTGATCCTCCTACCTCTGCCTCCCGAGTGCTGGGATTAAAGGTGTGCACCACCATGCCCGTCTTGTGATTAAGAATTTAACAATGATGTGCCTTGGAGAGTTTCTTCTTTGATCCTGTCTGTTTGGTGTTCTTGAGGTTCTTGTATCTGGATGGAACCCTCTTTGTGAGATTGAGAAAATTTTCTTCAATAATTTTGTTGAATATGTTCTCTATGCCTCTGGCCTGAATTTTTTCCCCTTCTGGTATACCCATGATCTGGATTGTTTGGTGGTTTTAGGGTATCCCTCAGTTACCTCCTATTTTGTTTGCATGATTTTTTTGAACTTAGCAAACTTTTTGAGCTCCTGATCAATTTCATTTTTCTTGTCTTCCAGCTCAAAGTTTCTGTTTTCCACATGAGTGACTCTATTAGTGAGGGGTTCTAGAGAGGTTTTAAAAGCTCTATTTTATTTTTGTTTTCTGTTGTGTTATTTTGCCTCATGTCCATCTAGTTTTTGAGGTATGATTTCAGTTTGAGGTCTGATTTTCTTGATGGTTCATTCTTGCAGTTGTTCATATCTTCATTAAGCTTAATCAGCTTGTTATTGATTATTTATTTTGTTGACTCACCTTCAATTCATTTATACCTCTTTTGAGGCCTCTCTGGTTTTCTTCAATTAAGTTAAGCCTAGTGACAAAACCTGAGTGCTCTAAGAGACAATTCTGTTCAATTTCATTTATGTGATTGTTGATTTTTTATCCTTTGTTTCCAGTTCAGCAATTCTGTTGATCAGAGTCATATACATTGTTGTGTTTTCACTTTGGGATTAAATTTCTGTTATTTTCTCTATGACTTCATTGGTAGCTTCCATTGTGGGACTAGGCATCCTTTGTGAAGAACTCTCAGTTTTCTGAGATTTTTGGTTTTCTTTCATTGTGGTCTACCCATTTCAGGGAAGTCTTATTTTGCTGGAGAAAGCAAGTTTTTGTCCTTATAGTATCTTCAGTGAGTGTTCTGTTTTAAATGTGAAACTGATTCATGTAGGATGGGGTTATAACTGGAGATGTGCTGACTGTGGAGAATGCAAGTACATTAAAGATACTTGGGGGACTGGGAGCTCTGGCCTCCTCACTTCATTTGTGCACACTCTTCAGTGCAAGGGAAGCAGGGATTGGGGCACCAGGAGCTGGAAAGTGAAGCTGGGGAGCCAGTGACAAGAGGCCAGCTTCCACAGTCACCCTTGTACCTTGTGGCTGAAGGGAACAGGTATTTGGGGACCCAAGGGCTTTCCAATCAGTAAGCCAGAGCAAAAGTCCTGATTCTACAGCACATAGGCAGGGACCAGGCCACCCCAAGCCAGCAACAGGGGTGCCAGGACCAGGGAACTGGGACATGGGGAAAGAACCATGAGCACTGACCTACTCACTCTGTGCATGCACCCTCTGGAGCCTATTTGTTTAATTTACACTCATCTCAGATGTCCATAATTTCTCCTCTTTGACACAATATCCCAGAAAGACAAAAGATAAGTAAAAATGTGATAGCATTCACATTTCACACAAGTTTACTGAAAATATTTTCTTACAGAGCAGATAAGAAAACACTAATATCCTTCAGTTTGTTTACTTACATTTATATTTGCTTAACATATTTACAGTTTTTGTTTGCAGATTGAACTATGAGCTACTTTTTTATATATAGTAATCCCCATGTGTGGTAATTTGAATGACTATATCCCATAGACTCAGGTGTTTTATTAAAGCTTGTATCTAGAGTTTCTTGCTGCCTTCCTGGACGAGGTGTCACTGGGAAGCGTCTCGATTCCAGAACAAAGTTACAGAGAGAGTTTTGAGCTCTGTGGGTCCTGATTGCTGCCTGTTTTGCTTGAAGCTTTTGCTGTTTGCTGGCTATTTGGCTATTCATGTCTCTGCTTGGATGTATGGAAGCAGCTGCTTCTGTCATTGATGGAACATCCCCCTGGATATGTAATCTTGAAATAATTCCCATTCTATCCTAAACTGTGCCTGGTTTGCATGTTCATCCAGGATCCAGGCAATGTGGAGTTGTCTACTCCACCATATCTAAAGCTGAATTTTGTGTAAGTCATTTTTGTGGGGTCTAATCACTATGAACAATTATATTTGAAGTTATTTTCATTTATTTATTTAGTTAGTTTTTTTGTATTTATTTTAAATTTACATTTATGTTGGTGCCTCCAGTAGCCTCCTCCCTGACCTCCCATCTCTGAAGTGACCCTCCTCATTGGGGAAAGTGGGTCATGCATTATGGGGGTAGCCAACAGTTATGGGGGAGAGGCAAAGTCTCTGTGCATAATGACCCAACTTGTGGCTCTAACACTCTTTCCGCCCCCTCTTCCGTGAATTTCCCTGAGCCACATTGGGTTCATTTTAGTTCTACTTCTGTGATGAAGTCTTGGGAGCCTCTGTGTCTCTGGATACCTGGGTTAGTAGGAGTTGAATGTTCTTTGTGTCTATTTCCTTCAGCCTTGTTCTGGGGTCAAGTTCACCAAGAAAGCTGTACTCTTGCCCATTTCCCCCTTTACTCTATGTTTTCAGCTGGGGCCCTGGTGAAGTGTGGTAGGCTGATCCTCCCTTCAGGTTTGTTGTCCATCTGGAAAAGAGAAACGAATTCTCCAATGGAGAGAGAAGTTAATACCAGATAGATGGAATGGCCATAGTTATTTTACAGAGAATTTTATATCCATTGGCCCTCTTCTAGCCCATATTTGGTGGGAGCTTGATATTGGAGAATGAGCTTATTTTTTGTACATGGTTTTGACATATTTCCCAGTTCCAGCAATGAGTTCTATTCCACTGAGTGGATCTATTAGGCAAATCAAGAGCTGTTGGTTACCTACCATGGCTGTGTGCCACTATTGCACTTGTTTGATCATCACATCAGGTTGTTTACTGTTGAGTAGTTTAGACTGCAAGTTGTTTGGACAGATGTCAGTCATTTTCCCCCAGTCACTCATGCAGCACCCTGTGGCACTAGGCAAGCTAACTGTCTGGGGACTGAACTGCTTCCAGATTCCAACCAGGTCACTCCATGTTTCATCCCAACAGCATATGGTATCTTCGGCAGTAGGTTCTTACCATTAACCTTCAGTGGGCCATCAAGAACTCTGACAGAAAACTGTCTTTTGGGGGGAAACCTTGTAGGTCTCTCTGATCAACAACTCATTGTGAAAGTTAACTCCATGCTGGTACTGGGAGTTACAAGTCAGTGCCAAGGAAGGTGAGGGAAGAAAAAGATAGGATATATAAAAGAGAAGAAGATAGTGAGGAGAGGGAGAAAGAGAGAGACAGAAAAAAAAAAAAACATGAAAAGATTAAGGTTAGTCTTCCATGATGTCCTTTCCAGGTCCCTGTGGTTCAGGTGTTCCCTCTACGGGCCTGCTGAAGGATCAATGATTTAGTCTGTTGTTCAGAGTATAGGATTTATTTTTTTAAGAGAACTGGAAATACTGTATTGTAGCTGTTTAGATCCATGGGTATTTTATGGTCTAGTGAGGTGCTGTAATATCAGATTTAAACTCTGACTTTCATCCCAGTGGGTCCACTTCAATGGCATGAACTGGCTTCATTCATATTAAATACTCAGGACATATGTGAATATCTTCCAATAATAGTGTCAGTTTCAGGATCACTTTGTTTCTTTGCATGCCAAGTACCCCTGAATAGGCATTCTGTTCCAGTAACTAGAAGGTTCTAATATACTAGGAGATATTCTCAGAAAATGAATCTACTATTCATTTGACTCCCTAGTACAGTAGGACTCTTTGATCTTAAATTTGCTAGGTAGCAGGCTGTTAACCAAGGAATCCACAGGCTAACCATGGTCTTCAGATATCTCCCTGAACATATGTGGTTCAGAGGGATCATTTTCTTTTCTGAGTTCTGTAATGCTCTGTTAGTTTTGAATAGCTGCATTAAAGCTTTTATTATCTCCTCTTCCTTTGAGCATGGAAAAACATATCCCGGAGGTCAGGGCCCCCTGTAGGGTGACTTTTTGTAAGATAACCAAAGAATCAAATGCAGTTACAAGCAGTTTAAACATCAGTATTTAGGTCATTTGTGAACAACCCTTAATCTTCTTCTGGTCCAAAAAGGAGTTGAAGCCACAATCAGGTTAAATGGTCATTTAAAATTACATGTGGTAACTGTTGTGAGAGAATCCACATGGTTCCTTTTAAATTAATATCAAATGTCTGCTTCAGATAACTGTAATTCTGTTCTTTATGAGACTACATTTAAATCATTTTTATTAACATACTCCTTAATGGGACATCATAATATTACTCCATATCTCATACATTTTATGAATACATTTGGATGTAAATTCTCTTGTATCCCAATAAGACACAATAAATGTAGTAGCATATTATTTTCCCAGTGATGAAAATGTGCTAGGATCATAGCTGTGTCCTTCTTTTTTCAGAGTTATTATGTAAAGATCTGGCCTGTAGTAGAGTATATATGAGAAGGTATTGGGAAATACATGAAATTGGAAATTTACCTTGCAGGCATTTTATTTTCTCCTTCATTAGAAAGGATGAATAATTATTATCAGAACCACAAGAAAGGTTTGGAGTAATATTGACTGCATATCTGTGCTCTTCAAATGGAGGGATGTCTGAACTCTGTGGTGAGCAGCTCTTAGCTCCAGAATGAAAGCATTCATTCCTCTGTTTTCTAGAAGCAGGTTGGCTTCTTCTTAGGGCCCTTTTTGTCCAGTCACTGGCTAGTGTATGCATGATCAGGCTGCTTAAGCCTCTGAAAGACGAACCCCTTTGTGGAGTCTGCTTTCCAGTGTAGCTCATCTACGACACAACTCTGTACCAAGAATAGGGCATAGTATGTGGTGAGTTCTCGTTAAATATTTGCTTATTGAAGTATATTGAATGTAACTTGTATGTAGTTTAGACTGGTTCTCATTCTCTGAATCTTTTTCATTTTGATTTTCTTTAAAAGTTCATAAAGATTTCAGATGGGTAATAAAATCTAATATGCAAATATTAATTTTACTCAATATATTTCTGCTTTCTTTTCCTCTGAAGGTTTGGCTAAACCAAGACATATCCTCCAATTATCAGGAAGAGAGAAAGTTTAGGAACCTCAGTCACATTTTTAAAAGTAACAATTAAATGTGAAAATAGATTTAGTTCTCATTGTAATTACATGGAAATGCAAGATCAAGTGATTTTTAATTAAAAAGAAGAAAGAATAACTATATGCAAATAATTCCAGATTTGGAGGCAGCATGTTTGAATGTTCATTCATTTCCTGATTTTAGCACTTTTTAAAATGATGGTCAACTTCACATAAATAGATTAACATTCCCAAATTAAAGTATGTTTATGTTTTTATAGAACCGATTCTCTTTGAATTGAGAATTTATTTGTGAAATAACTGATATCTCATAAAACTTCTTGTTTGGTGGTGAAATTTTCCTAAAAGTAGAAGATGAGCCTCCAGGTGCGACATCTGTTATCACGAATCTAATAACATCCCATTCAGCAGACACAGATGCAGCATCAGCCAGGCCTTCTCCCTGGAGGAAACTGCCTTGGAAAAAAAAAAAAAAAAAAGCCCTATAGACTTAACCACGAGCCAAGGGCCAACACTGAGCAGAAATGTTAACCAATTCTGTAATTTTTATCCATCTGTGGCAAAAGGTAGGACTATGCTCATCTTTTTGACATTTATGGATATCTTACAGTAATGTTTTTTGCTCAGAAAATATTAAGTTAATATGTGGAGAATTTCATATCAATAATATGTGTCTACTTTTCTTACTGGTTTTGTTATGAGTGCCTTTACATTTCCCAATACCGTGCCAAACATGGCCATGTATTATATTTTTTTCAGACACAGAGATTATTAAATCCCATTGTTACGAAGTGATATGCATGATAATATTGTGATGTTTGATCAAAATTGTCAAATGTATTGGGTTAGATATCAAGTAAAAGACATGACTCGAGGCAGGTGTGTAAGTGTATATCCAGGAAGGATTAACTGAAGGGAGAAGACCCTCCTTCCGAGTGGGGGTCATTTTCTAGTGAGATGTGGATCTAAAGAGGGCTGAGGGAAAAGCATCGTTACCTTTCCTTTGCTGTTGCCTCCCTTTGCTGACACTGAAACCCCACTTCTTTGGCTTTCCAAGGTGAGCAGACCAGCTTCTCTTCAGGAACCCTCTAGGTATTCAGTGGCAGATTGGGACTGCTGAGTTGTTCAGCCTTCAGGACTGAGCAACTAAGGGTTCTCAGTCTCATTAGCTGGCAGACAGCTTTTACTGGACTATCCACCCTGGACTGTGTAAGCCAACCTAATAAAACCCGTTTGCAGTGTTTTTATATCCATTGTAATGGTTCTGTTCCTGCAGAGAAGCCTAATAAAAATATGAAGCACATAACATTCAGCACTTCAAATTCTTCCTTTTAGATAACATGCAGAAATAACTGCTCTGCCCTATATATAGCTTTACAATCATATAGGGTGGTGTAGACAAGTCTTAATGTCTTTGCCCATTCCAATACCTCTTCTGTCTACATGAATGAAAGGATTTCATTACCATGGCCTTTTGTAAAGAGACAAGAATGTGTGGATTTTTTTCTTGAAAGTGTGTTTTGAGAAGTGTTGTATATCACTCCATTAACACAGCATTAAATTGATATGAGACCTTGCAAATATTGTGTCCCTGATGCATTGCCCACATATCACAAAACTGTAGCAGCAGAGTGGCAGACTACATCAAGCTAGGATTCTGAGAAACAGCCACAAAAGGCTTTCATCCCCATGAAATATTTGACATGTGAGAAATCAGTCTTTGTGATTATGTGTTAACATATCATAATCAAATGGCTTGACTTTTACTTATATAAAAATGTATTCGTCAGGTGTGTCTTAAAATTTAATGTGGGTATATTTTAATTATAGTCTTTTTGATATATTCATGATTTAATAAACAACATAAATACATACTTCTAAGGAGAGAATAGTTTCATTTTGATTTTAGTAAAATGAATACAGTTTCCCTTAACACATGAAGTTATATCTTATTCCATCTTATGTTCATAGATTGTAAATTTCTTTTTATTTGTTAAAGTCAAGCTTAAATCTTGGAAAAATTAGAAAGAGTTTTACTTCACATTTTTCTTTGCTTAGTATAGATAAATCCAATTTTCTGTAATTATTTAACAACATTCTGATTTGTCAGCTAATATTTCTCAAGCTAATCTTATTAACACTTCAAGTTAATACATTACAGCATGAACATTTTCCACAGTTTTTGTGTTCTTTCAGGAAACAGCTAAGCAGAAACCGTACAATTCTATATATAATGATGCTATTCCCTATATTTTGTTTTTATTATTTTTGTAGGAAGATTCAAATATATTTTAATTTCAGCATTTTCCTCTTTCCTTAATCTTGTTTTTGTAATTTTCAACTTTTTAAATTATTCTCATTTTGAGTACTGAAAATTCCAGTAGCACTTTTATTTACACAACACAAAATCCCCACGTGGAACCCTGAGGTGAATTGCAATTTGAATACATTGCTTTCAGATATGAATAAATGTCTGTCCCCAACAAAGCATGAAGGCAGTCAATGGGATAGAAATGAATGCCATATATTAAAAAAAAAAAAAGTACTGACACAATCACTATAGGAATGATCATGCTGTATCACATTCTACAAAGTAGAAATCATGGTCTGAAGACTGTTTTGTGTTTTGTGAAATTATGTGAGCTACATTGAAAATGAATACATCTAGACTTTACTTACTATGAATTTATTTATATGATATACAAGTCATCTCAACTTAGTTCGTCTATTTATAATATACCTGAAATATATATGCAGTAACCCTGTGGTGATGCTCAAATTAGATAATGGTGAAGAGAGGGATGGAGAAATATCGATTGGATACCTAGTAGCAGCAAGAAGAAGGGTTGTGTGATGGCACAAAGGATAACTCAAGAGAAGAATAATGCATCACACATTCCACAATGTTAGAAGAAAGATTGTGAAGGTTTTTAGTGCAGCAAAGTGATAAATATTTGAGGATATAAGTGCATCAAATCAGATTTAAACACTGCATAGTGTATTCATCCAACGAAATAAAATATGTATTCCCCATAATACCTATAATGTTTATATAAATCATTTAAAATATAATATATAGGGATACTGTACACAGATGAGCTTTGCAAGGCTGGGATAGTAATAGTTATCAAGCTTGTTGTCACTGTTGAAGAAGTAGACTCAAACAGGGATTGTATGCTAAGGCAAGGATTCCTTACATTACCTCAGAAATCCTAGCATACTAAAATTAAAGATATGATTGTATAACATTGCACTCAAATGTTAAAGCTAAAAATCTTATATCTTATTTGAGTCAGATGTCCTTGTCACTTCTCTTCTTACAAATAAGGTTCAATAGCAAAACACATATTCAGATACACACAAACACATGTGTTTTTTGAGTTAGTATTTCCCTATGTAGTTCTGTTGGAGACCGCTGAGCCAAACTGCAACCATTTGGAGGAAGAAGCCTCCACTCTTTGTGTTAAGATTTTAGCTTCCTGAGTTCCTGTGAAATTTACCAAGCCTTCCCAAAAAGCCTGCTTTGATAAGAACAAGAATGTAACCTAAAGATGTGTATCTTAAACAAACAGGACTGATGTAAATCCGCCCTGCCCGTAATCTCAACAGACATTCTTGAGGCCTATCACTCAAGAGACCCCCCCCCCACCCTCTGATAGCCATAAAATCCATTAGGCAGCCATAAATCCCATTTGCCTTCTTCCTGCCTCCCCTATAGCCATAAAATCCCATTTGCCCTCTTCCTGCCTCCCCTATATATACCTCTGTATGAATAATAATGAATGAAGCCTTGACTGGTGTGGAAGCAAGGCTTTCTTCTTTGTGTCTGGTTGTTCCCCCATCCAGGTACAGCCTCCCCTCGAGCCTCTGTTAAACCCCGCCGGCCGGGGCATAGTTCAGGATGGACTCACCTTGTAATCTTCATACCTAAACCTTCCTATTCTGGCATTACAGGTATATGCACCCACACCCAACTAGAAAATACCATCTTATTGTTAGTTGAATCAAGGCCTGACACTTAGCATTCAATTATAGGTCTGTGGTGAGCCTGAATTAGAGAAAATGGTTTAATCTCAAAGATTGTTTAGGATCTATTATTTCCCTGTATGACTTAGGTGACTTCAACTAAATAGAGTTGTTAGGAGATTATGAATTGACCTGTAGATACCTCTAGTATCTATCATCTCTCTCTCTCATATATCTATCATTCTATCATCTATCTATTTGTTATTCATTCTATCATCTATCTATCATTCTATCTATCATCTGTCTATCATCTATCTATTATCTATCTGTCATCTATCTATTATCTATCTATCTAGCTAGCTATCTATCATCTATCTGGCTGGCAGGCAGGAGTCAATGCTTCAGTCTTCTCCAGAAAATCCTATGTTTAGAGTTTAATGCCTTCAACTCATTCAACGAGTCCCATGAGTATTATTTCATACAACAACTGTTCACCTCATCTTTACAGCAATACTTGAATTCATATTAGATTACAAGACTGACACACTGCCTGCTTCACTAAGGAGACATCTAGTATTAGATTAAAGAATTTCATACTACATAGCTTTCAAATCAATACATAAATTGTCTCAAAATCTAACCTCTGCAACTCAGAACCCTCAGATCAGCTGATATATGTAACAACCTAAGACAGCCATCAGTTTACCTAGCAACATTTACAATGAGCAAATTTGTCATTGTTAAGCTGCACCTGGGCCTGGACCTGCAGCAGGTATAAAAGAGAATCCCCCAAACAACTGTAACTAAAAACCATTTTCAAACCACAATATTCTGTCTACTCACAAAGGTGGCTGTTTTCCTACTTTACAAATTGACTGAACAGATAGAAACCCATCCCCCTTACAGAGGAAAAAGAAAGACACAGTAAGGAGAGTTGGGCAGGTATGAATGCATGTTATTTTCTTTGCCTAAATCTTAGTATAGTTAATTTTATGAATAGCAGCTCTATTAGAGACTTAGCAGCATTCTACATCCCAACCCATTACAACTACTCACTGTTATTCATTCCAGCAGTTTTCTAACAGAGGGACAGGCAGTTAATGTCACAAGGGACAGTATTAAAGTACTTATGGATGAAGGCTTATGATTAAATCACTTGTGTTCCTCATCTCTATGTGAGACAACTATTAGGCATATTCTGTCCAGTTTCCCAGATCTCTCCATTGGGATTGTGCACAGTTGCCCACAACAATGATGCATCCGTTACTACAGTTGGTATTTGTTTCTCTTTTCTGTCAGCCACTTCTCTATCTCCTAGTGGTGCTTTCTGGGATCACTTGCTAAATAAACAACTTAGAGTGTGAAAGCTTGACATAACACCTATTTGTTGGAAGTCAGTGGGAGCTATCTAAAACAAATACAAATAATATAGATTACTCCCATTATCTTACTGAAATTGTTGAAAAAATATACAAAATCATTTCTATGCAGCTCAGT
Source organism: Orientallactaga sibirica (assembly GCA_036365145.1). Lineage (NCBI taxonomy): Eukaryota > Metazoa > Chordata > Mammalia > Rodentia > Dipodidae > Orientallactaga > Orientallactaga sibirica. Next base: position 25,887,186 of record JAEOAD010000006.1, read on the forward strand.
ATAATATACATTTATTTAATTACAAGATAATTCTTCAAGGCACATTTGTATGTCCCCAAAACAACTAGATTTTGAGAAAAGACGGTATACAAAAATTGATTATATACATATTCCTTTAAATCATTGATAGTGTAGTTATCAAGAATATGCTTAACACGGGCTACAGACATGGCTTAGCAGTTAAGGCTTTTGCCTGCAAAGCCAAAGGATCCCAGTTTGATACTCCAGGACCCATGTAAGCCAGATGCACAAGGAGCACATGTGTCTGGCATTCATTTGTAGTGGCTGGAGGCCCTGGCAAATTCTCTCTCTCTCTCTGCCCCTTTCTCTCTCTCAAATAAATAAATAAATAAATAAATAAATATATATATATTTTAAAAAGAATATGCTTATCACGTTTCCTACTCACTGAAAAACTGGTAAAGAGCTTTCTTTTCTTTAGGTAAAACTTTTACTTAATAGTAAAACTGTACCTACTAAGGCATATTAATCATACAAAATAATTGGAATAATTGTGACATCTTCATATATTCAATTTATGTATGTAGATGTTAATTTCTATAATAAAATCTACACATTTAACATTTATTTCTATATGTTCCTCTAATTTTCTCTTTCTGTATATGGGAATTGTTTAGATTTTATTTTTTATTAAGTAGAAATTTTGGACAAATCAAGATTATAAAGAGCCTTTGTATTGATGTTTTATTATTTAGTGCACTCCTAATGGAACTCTTCCTTGCAAGACACAACATCCAGAAGCCCTAAAATTAAAGGTAATAACACATTTCAGTATAGAAATACCAACATTTTTATGTGACAAAAATATTGCCAACAAGTTCAAAACCAAAATAGGAAGCATATACTTGAAAGTCTTATCACAAAGATATAATTTCTATTATGTAAAAAAACTATCATAACTTTGAGAAGAAAAAGTCAATATAAAAAAATGGTTAGGCTATGATATAGTACTAATATGAGCCTTTGGAATATGTTTCATATTCAAGACATATGAAGGAGCCGTCAATAAAGGACATGGTAGGCTATAATACTCATGAAATTAGATAGTGTGGAGTCATAAAAATACTAATAAAGGACATTATGATTGTGATTATTGTAGGCAGCAGACTGGGACCAATTGTTGCTTCTTTGAAGAACTAGGATTGTGATGGGCAGAAAACAATTTTTCATTCTGCATCAATAGGAACAATTCCTATCTATCTATGTATCATGACCAAATGATCAAAAATGCATTATCTATCTATATATAGAATTTTACATGACAGAGGATATTTGTTTATGAGCTTTCTGGATAAAAAATCTTGAAAACAATCTTTTGTTTTCTTTTTTTTTTTAAACACCCATTTTCCTCTCCCTTCTCTCCCCCCTTCTTGTTCTACCACTAAGCTATATTCCCAGCCTTTATTTTTCACTTCCTTAATAACTACTTCTTAATGCAATTTGCATGAAACAAGTATATAAGGAAGATAGAAGACAGAGTGGTAAATATGAAAATGACCCTATTCATCCCTTTAGGGATGCACAAGGCATGTGCATTCTTTGAAAGTTAGAGATAGTGAGATAATTGAAAGGCGTCTGCTCTCAGTATCTTAAGGTAAATTAAGTACCCATGTGGAAGGAGGGCACAGAAATTAAACAATTTTCACACAATTTAACCCAACTTCACTACTGGTTGTGCTTTTTCTAAGTAAAACATTTTACTGCATATAAAAAGTACAGTAGTTTATGGAAAGTATGGATTAAAAGATACTGGTTTGCCAGGTATGGTGGCCCATTCCTAAAATCCCAGACTCAGGAGGCGGAGGCAGGAAGATCATTTTTCATTCTAGGCCACCCTGAGACTACATAGTGAATTCCAGGTCAGCCTAGGCTAGAGTGAGACCCTACCTTGAAAAATAAAAAAGAACAAACTTATTGGTTTGACAGAAATTTTTATGAAACAAATGACCTGAATTAAGATAATTTCCAGATAGGGCTGTATCTCTCATAGCTATACAGTCCCTCATGAACTGCAGCTTTTTGAACAAGCGTCTTTGAAAGGGATAGAATTAACACAAAGGGATCCCGACTGAGTCTGAAGACAGACTGAATTCGAAGCAGAACAAAATAATCTGTAACAAAGGCATAATGCACTCTAAAGAGAAACTGAAAGCTCGTAACTGGGAAGACCGCCTTTGTATTTGTTGTTTCTCTGCCACCTCCCCGTGACCTCTGCCAAGTGTGCTGTCTTAAGTCTCTGCAGCACCTTCAAGGTTGTTGTATTTTCCTTTTTCTTCCCTTCCTTTCATCCTTGTACTGTCATCAAGAAGAACTTGAAATCAGGTCCTGAGAATGTTTACCCACCTAATTCTCAGTGTTTCTTTCTGTAGTCATTCAGTGGTTGATTTTTATATAGGATCCACTGGCCTTGGCGGTAGTTGCTGTTCACTCCTTTGTTCTCCTGCAGTGAGCTTTTTAAGCTCTTGGGATCTTTTGTTATGTGTGACTCCGATTGTCTGAATAATGATTTGATTCTCTGCTACACGCCTCAGGCTGAAGCCCACGTTCACTTCTCTTCAGATTTGTCAGTGGGATGGTGTCTCCCACGTCTAGGAAATTCCTCCTGCTTTTCCTAAACCAGAACTGAATGTAGGAGAGTATATTCTGACAATTTACATAATGAGACTATAGATTTTCTAATCTGGTTTATGGATTCAATTTTTACTAGGTATTCTGAGCATACATATAACATGTTTTCATTTTTCTCTCCATCACAAGCCTTATTTGTGTGTCAACTGTATGATATTGGCTATTTGGGAATTTATTTGCTCAAAATAGATGTTAATTTGATTATCAACAAAGTTATCAAAACTTTTTTATACAAAATACATGCTCTGCCATCCATTTTACCATATTGTGGAAATACTAAGGTATAGTTTTGTCTGTTCCTCCTCATAATTTTCTGGATGACATAAAATAGTTCAATAATGTATGAAAATTTATAAATGTTATTACCGATGTTAAATTTGTTAAATATTTTGTATTGGACTGCATCCATCTTTTATAATTTCAAAAAAATTAACAGGCAAAAGATTCATTAGTAATTGCTTAGTTCTATTGTCTATTTGAAGGAAAGACAACACAAGCACTGCACATTTTAAAAACACACTGGATTATTTGATTCAATGTCATTATTCAGTAAGTAACAAGGGAAAAGGCACAAAGTGCTGAACTTAATGAAACATTTCATTAAGTAATACAAGTAACACAAGTTCCAGACAAGTATCTTCCTTTGAAAATTAAGACACCAAGTTAGAAGAGTAAGCAAATGCAAGTTAAGATGAAAATAATGGCACAAATTCAGTGTGTCAAACTGAATAGAATATTTCAGCTAACAACATTGTGCTCCTCAAATCTATTCATAGCAGACAGAAGCCAAGAGAAAATTGGCTCTCAAAAGTGACAAGGGGAATTGTGTCTTGTGGATAAGGGAAAGATCTGCTAAACAGTTATTTATTTTTTTTTTGCTACTATCAGTAGAAAAAGAGGCATATTTTCTTGTTATGTCATGGCCGAGGATCATTAGTACCACATCCAATCAGAGCTGGCCAAATGGCTCATTCTGACCCTTTATTGCCATCTCAGATATATAGACAATTCCAGTGCTGCCTACTTATGCCCAATAGGTATGTTTATTGTTTTCGTGATCAAATGTGAAAGGAGAAACAATGTTTTTTCTTTAAGTTACTAAACCTGCTAGAAGGCTTAATAGGATCCTCTGATTCTCATAAATTCTGGTCTATCTGAGCCTTAACAATCATACACTGTTATAGTATCACGGAAAAGGAGAAAGAAGGGGTAAAGTTCATTGGACCATAAACTTGTGTGATCCCTTACTGATGTAAAAGCTAAAACATAAATTTTTCTGGTGGTACCGATGTGGTCTTTGCATCCCATATGACATAGTATTTTCTTCTACTTGTATGCTAGCTGCTAATGATTGTGACCACTGCTTGTTTGGCCCTGGTTCAGTCCCCTTCTCTGCTTTGGTCTGTAAAATGAGAGCCACACATATCAGTCTCTAATAACTGTCATGTGGCTTCTGAGTGAGATTGGCAAATCACTGTTAAGCAGCTTGGGTCTTCACTTCTTTTCTTTATCCCTGGGGCTCATAGAGATGTTCTGTTGGTGCTGGTCTCTAAATTGATTCATTATACTCTGGTGTTCTAGATATTTTGTCATAAATATGAATAATTATCTGGGCTAAAACTTCTATATAAAATACCTATACTTTCTTCTTCCCTGGATACACCTTGACTAAAAAAAAAAATCCATTACTCTGTTATGTGAAAGTACCATATTCATAGATATTATATCAAAACTTTGACAAAGATAAATCTTGGGTTTTCAAACAAATAAAATTGGGAACTAACTTGTACATCATTTCAAAGTGATATCTTATGAATTTTCTTCTATCATAAATACCCTCAAGTATAAGGGGTTATAGTTACTTTTTGGAAATAAGTTTGTATATTGATGAATAAGTTATTCTATAAACTCACAAACATAGATGAGTTTATTGAAGACTAGGGAGGATGCCCTCAAATGTTCTTAGCTTCTTATTTGGGGCAATAGGAGAGAGACAACATGTATCCTCAAGTATTTTTATGAACCTTAAGAAGCAATTATATTGACCTTAGTTTAACTATTCAGTCCTTTCAGTTTAAGCAAGGTGTGCTTGTAAAGTAAGAGAAGCATGGAGAAAGCCTAAAAATTCAAGAATTCTTCCAAAATGCCTTCCTAAATGCTGTTGTTTTTGCATAGTGTTCAGGCAGGGTCATATAAAAAGTACTGATTCTTAATATTTTATGATGCAAATTTCTGAATAACTATCATTCTAAGTATCAGAACCACCACAATTCAAGGATATTTAAAATATAGCTGGTTTACAAATCACTCTTAAATTATTAGTGAGTGGTTATTCATGAGGAAGTAATCTTTGTGTCCATCACAATATTTATGCCTGATTGTTGGGGGAGGAGAATGGTTAGTACATAAACACTTATTTATCAGACTTTACAACTATACTGGAATATAGATTTGTTACAGATTATAAGTTGAAAAGGATATGAAAATGGAATTCAACAAGGGAAGAATTGCAATCTACTTTAACATGTTAAAGCTTGGGAAAATAATATTGACATATTTTAGTCCCTGTAAGATTTGATCTCTGACATTTATGCATGAAATTTTTAATGTATATCAAACAATGTGCCATGTGCTTCACATATTTACTTATGAATCAAAAGAACCCTATATGTCAAGTATTATTGTGTCTATTTTGTAGCAGAGGAACCTGAGACCAGAGACATTCTGTAATTGCCCAACTTACATGGCTCATAAATGGCCGGGCTAGGATTTGAACTCAAGCAGACTGAGTAACATTCTGTACTCTTAGCCAATAACAGCTCTTCTCTTGTGTACAATTCCACAGTGCTCAATGAAAATCTGTGTTTGGAAAATAAAATCTATGCCATAAAAATAAACAGAATCTAAGTTAGTAGGAGTGCAGTTTTAAAGAACTTCTGAGAAGAAAGGAGTTACAAAATTGAAGACTCTTAGAATCCTCAAATTCTCAGCTTTTTCCTTCTGATGAAAATACTGTATTCCAGACTATCTATCTATCTATCTATCTATCTATCTATCTATCTATCTATCTATCTATCTATAAATTCAATAAAGTTCATACATATATCTTAGCCTGTAACAGTGGAGTGATGAGAAATAATTACAAAAATAAAATTTCAAATTGAGTTGTAGACGTGTATTTCTATCCCATTTCAGTAGTGAATGTTTGCCATGAGAAGCACAGGATGGGCCAGTAGCCCTACACCTGCTGTATAGCAAAATTCCAAACAAATGGAGAGAAACTGCCTTATTGTGTTCCCTTCTTCCACTGAAGTCTTTCTTATTTCCAATCTTCTATTTTTCTCTGTTCTATCATCCATGAACAAATGTTGATGGGCCCAGTATTATGCAGCTTTGGTAGGTGATGGCATTCCCTGTGAGGTCATGAATGCATTTGTCACTTCATGTCTGAAAGAAAGTGTTCCAATCCTTTGGCTCTTAACTTCTTTCCATCATCTCTCCTGCAATGTTCTCTGAGTCTTAGAGGTTATGATAGAAATATCTCATTTAGTGTAGAATACTCAACAATTATCATCACAACTTTTGATGAGATTTGAGCTTCCATAGCCATCAGTACTATTTTCAAAAAGAAACCTCTTTGATTAAATGTGAGAGCAGCACTAATAAATGAATTTTTAGTCAAGGTACAGCAAACCATCTGTTTCAGTTTCTGTGCAAACCATTCTTTCATCACATGCCAACCTTGAGCTCAGAAAGGAAACAACTTCAATAGCAATTCCTGGAGCAATGCTAGTCCTTAGAAAGAATGAAGTGATGTTCACATTAAGTGTCCTTATTTATCATAGTCCCTTTAAATAGACATTCTTGTTTAAAACTGCCATGACATGTAAAGAGAATTATTGTCTTCAATATTTTGGGATGAAATAATATAGGGAATCACAGTAGCAAATACAGGAGTGATGAATACCCTAATCCTGAGTAACACAAAATAAAATAAGACACAAATAAATGTATAATATTTTTCAACATCCTGCTCAAAGCTTAAAAGTAGTTTTGACTTACATAATGATAATATGTGTTATATTATTTGGACAGAAAATAATATTTGAGCCAAATGTAGAAAAATCTAGAGTCAGATACCTGAGGTTGATCATTATATTATCTTTACTAACATAGTATTTTAGAATTATTATTATTCAGATAGCTAAAATTGGCTGCACAACTAAAAAATGCATATAAAGTTGACTAAAATATGATTATGTTCAGCTCCCTAGAATTACATGAGTGTAGGCACCAAACTCACCAAAATGAAACAAAGAAAGATAAGTGGTGGAAGCATTTGAGACATTTATGAAAAAAAAGGTAATATCATTGATATTTATTAGAACTTCAGGAATGATCCAAAAACATAGACATCACTTCAGAAGTAATACTCAAGGTATGGAATGATCTTTATATTATAAGGATGGATGATCACATCGATGATGAACATGTGGCAAGCCTTATTCATTCAGAATTTTGTACTTACTGCTTGTGAAGATGTATGGGAATAGTTTCCTATGATACTATGAGAAACATTACATTATTTACCATTATAAATTCAAGACATTAAAAATATGAACATTTTTAAATGATTAAATACTTTGAACCATATGAATTATTCAATTTAAAAGCAAAAACTGATACTATGCAAGAGGTAAAAATAGCACAATAAATGTTAGTAAGATTGTAAGTAGCAATAAAATAGTCTACAATGCTCTATAAAATGATATTTAATAAAAGTTAAATGTTACACATACTTTACCAATGGGATGGTAAAAACTTGTTCATAACTTTATCTTGATAAAGTATAGGAAAAATGTCCTTTTACATGGAGTATTAATTAATATTTGAATTTTTAAAATGCAATGCTGAAAACAATAAAAACTTATCTGAAAAAGTCAGAGTGAGATAGGGTACAGACCAATCTCCCCTCTTCTAGAGACAATGAAAACACACAATTAGAAGTAGTTTTAGTGTGTTTTTTTGTAGCTTTAGTTTTTAAATTAATTAATATCAAGTGGAAACTATATTAGACATTGAGAAATGATACCTAAGAATCACTCATAAGTGGGGGTTAAAAGTTATTAGCTATTTTACAATAACAACAAACTCAATGTTTATTTTAATAGCTAAATAATAAATATGTACAAATATTTTAAGAATGAATTGTCAAGGATTACCAATAAATAATAATATTTCTCATGTTTCTTAGGTATCTAGATTAATCTAGAAGGTTCTCAGAAGCTTTCAAATGATTGGAAATGACTTCATCCTATAGTGGGTGGGTTGATTGTCAAAGATATCATCTTTATGGCCAGGTGTTGATGATGTCTAATCTGTCTACTAGGAGATAACTGTGGCTGATGACCAAGGTCCACAGACTGCTTCTTTGGTTCTTTGCAGAATTGCAAATAGGATTGTCCTAAGAGTGGACATCCAAATAGCCTTTGTTGTAATCTATGTATGAAACAAAAAGATCATTTGGCCAGGTTTGATTGGATACAATGTAAATCACAGGGTCAATACAAACTTAAAGGAATGTTTCTATACTAGATGATTTTCACATTGTAAATACCTGGTGAAAACAATCAGGGAATCCAGAGTTTATTTTGTCTCACGATTTGATGGTGTAGTCCATTGAGGAGCAGAAGGAATGGTGGAAGTTGTGAGAGGCAGGTGGTCACGTCACGTCCGTCGTCAGGAAGCAAGCACTGGTGTTCCACTCACTTTCCCCATTTCATTTCCATCCAAGACCCCAGTCTATGGATTAGTGCCTCTCACAGTTAACATCTGTCTTCCTACCTCTATTGCCCTGTTCTAGAAACTCTCACACGCCATGTCTAGAGCTTTGTCTGCAAGATGGTACTAGACTGTGTCAATTACAATTAAAATTAACTTTCAGAAGCCATTCTTATCAACCTGACATCCAGACATATCACTCAGCCCTCCATGCCTTATTCCTATAAGCTATGGTTATCTTATAATGTCAAATACATTCAGTCCAACCTCCAAAGTTCTCAGTCTTTAGCAATTCCAACACTGTTAAAAAGTGAACGTTAGTCTCTTCTGAGAAACAGGCAACTCTTAACTGTGAGGACCTATAACATTAAAAGGGTGCATATTTTCAAATATTAATGTTCCAAAAAAGAAGATGGAACATAACAAGGTAAATTTGAACCAAAGAAAAACCTAAAATCTATTAGGACAGATGCTAAATCCTGCAGCTCTGAGTCAGTCATCTTGTGCTGTTGAGGGATTGTCTCTGTTTCAAAATCCTTGGGTAGCCCTCTTCCTCCATTTCTTCTGCCTGAAACACACATATCCTCTTTCTTAGACCGGTTCTACTCTGTGTTTGAAGCTTTCCTTGGCCTATGACCCACAATCAGGAAACTACCAACATCTTGATGTCTCTATTATCAACTTCACTTCATCACTTGGCCTCTCCTGGCCTCCTGCAGGGACTTCAGTCCTATTCCATATTGTCTGGATTTAGAAGCCTCCCACACCTCTAGGAAAAGCTTACATGAATCCCTCACTCTTGCATCTACCATACTTCATAAACTAGAACCATCTGGTTTAACTGATGCTAGTATCCCACAGTTGAATTGGCCCCTGTGTGTTTTATAGATGGACCCTGGGCAAACACATTAATTTATAGGCTATTATGAGCATGGAGATCTTTTTCAATGGCCCCCTCACTCTCTTGTCACTTGTTTCAAATGAATTTGATTTCTGCAAAATGGAGTTTTGCATCGATGAATTCTTGCCCTTGGGGTAATTTTCCTAATGTTCCAGTGTAGAACAGGAGGTTTCTACTGATGTCTCTAATGTAAAAGCTGCCTTTCAGCACCCACCTTGTTTTTAACTTTGAAGTCTCTCTTTTCTCCTCCAATGGCACAGTTTTTAAATCTTTTTGTTCTAGATGAGGTTTATTGAAATAGGAAGATGTGTCATATATATGGTTGGCTCAACTCCCTGAACTTGGATTCCGGACTGAATAAAGAAGGCAAAGTGTGAAAAAAATTAAAAAGGACAAAGTAAACTGAGCATTAGCATTTGTGTCTCTGTTTCCTGATTGTAGACAAAGTGTGACCAGCTGCCTCATGTTTCTGTAGCCATGCTTCCGCCACCATGTTGGACTACATCCAATCAAAATATGACCCAAAAAGAAACTATCCCTGTTTAAGTTTCTTCTTGCTGGATGGGTATTTTCTTATAAAACAAGAAAAGTCAGTAATTTCAGATCTATAACAGATTATGTACACACACATACACTGGAGTTATCTTTGGGAAACTAGCAAACACAATTCACATGTATCATTAATAATAAGATGTACATTTGGGATGCAACTTTGACATGAAAAGGTTAAGTGAAATTTAATTATCCACTCTAATGTTAAGCAAAGAGTGAATGTATGAGACAGGTTTGAATCAATTCAGTCTGACCATGGTGATGACACTTAGATATTCACCCAAATGACTAGAGTAAATTTAGGCCAGGTGACCTTGATTTATCACTAAGGTACAACTCCTCTTTGACCTTGGGAAATTTACTTACTTTTTGGCCCATGCTTTACTTATTATCCATAGAAGGTAGACATATTTGCTGTTTCTGCTTCCCCTCTTTTTTTCTTCCCCTACAAATTATTTTCTTCCTCAGCCATTTAAAGTCATTTTATTTTTAATTCCTGATGCCAGGGCTGGGGAAATGGCTTAGTGGTTAAGGTGCATGCTTGCGAAGCCTAAGGACCCAGGTTCTCTTCCCCAGGACCCACATAAGTCAGATGCACAAGGGGGTGCATGCGTCTGGAGTTCATTTTCAGTGGCTGGAGGCCCTGGCGCACCCATTCTCTCTCTCTATTTCTCTCTTTCCTTCTCTCTCTTTCTCTCTCCTAAATAAATAAATTAATTAAATATTAAAATTCCTGATGCCATATGTCCACCTAAGCTCTCCTCTTCTGCTCCTTATTTTTAAATAATCTTTCAGTCATTGTCTGGTGATTTCATATATATATATATATCTTCTCAATTGAAATATTCCCTCAAGGAAGGAGTGGCACAAAACTCACAAGAAAATTATGAGACTCATAAGATGACTCAGCATTATGACTGATGTTACCCTCCCTGCTGTAATATAAGTTATAAAACAATTGGTAGGGGTGGGAGCTTGTTCTTGGTACAGCTGCCTGTGAGTTACATAGAGAACTCTAATGATGCAGCTTTACTTAGTCATCAGCCACAATGGGTGGGCTTTTTGCTAATGTAGTGCTTGAATCAACCGTGCTCCTGAAAGTAACCTCTCACCCATGTACCTATAAGTAAGCCTAATGCACTTCTTGCTTTAACAAGCTTGGCTTAGATGGGGTCATTTCTTGGTTGTCTTTGCCCTTTCCATCCTAAGTGAATAGAAATAAACTTTACAGGAAAAAATAACCCAAACTATTCTATTTTTGCATGCATTTGAACATCATCTCCCCAAGAAATTTGTTCTTCACTCATTATGATATTTTTGGTGTTTCTTGAATGTGTCTGTGGAAGCTGACACTTGTTGAGCTGATAAAAAGCCCTAGTTGATGTCTTTTGTCATATTTTCTGTGTTTTCCTTATGTGATTATTATCTACTACCTTATAGTATAGTTACTTGTATGTCTAGGCTAAATATTTAAGGAAAATTTGTTACCTGATTGGCTTTGTAATATGATGATATTGCCAGACATTAACTTAGGACTTAGTAGGTAGTTATTACATAATTGTTGAACAAGTGAACATTAAAGAAATATATTAGGGGCTGAAGAGATGGCTTAGCATCAAGGTGCTTGCCTATAAAGCCTAAGAACCCATGTTTGATTTCCAGCACCCACATAAGCCAGATGCACAAGGTGGTTCATGTGTCTGAAGTTTGTTTGTAGTGGCTGGAGGACCTGGTATGCCCATTCTTTCTCCTTCTCTCTTTCTCAGATAAATAAATAAAATAATTGAAGAAATACATTAAATAGGTATCAAAGACTAAGATTCCATGTTCCTTAGCAATCAGCAAAAATGCTAATATTTATCCCAGTTATAGATATGCATGAATAGAATCTACTTGATATTAAAATAGTATTGTAATAATAACCCCATGATTGATGCAAAAATGCTCAAAAATTTTTAAATTTGAAAATGATTTTGAAAGTATAGAAGTGATTCTGATGACCACTAAGCATTGCTTACCTATTACTTTCCTGGCTGTATACACACTTCTGATGAAATTATATTTTTGTCACACTAGAGAAATAAGAAATTATAAAAATTTATTTGGAAAGTTTTAAAAGTTCACCACAGAGTAAAGATGATTATAGTTTTGAGAGCCTCTTTTAGAATCTTTATAGAAAATAATTGCACTTTATTTCTCTATTTAGAAATTAGAGACATTTTGATGGATATAATTGCATACTATTCCCTCTACTTGTGAAAACTGAGGAGGGATGGGCATTGTTTTATCTTTCTCTAAATTTAGATAACTCACTTGATCAATGTTTAGATGTTTATGAGTATTCTTGAGAAAATATAAAAATTAAAAAGGAGCATAGTAATTAAAATTTGAATTTTAGTATTATATGCATGAGACCATAGAGTTGGAGTATTATTAGTTCCACATTAACTCCACTTCCTATGCTTTTTTTTAATTTCAAGCAAATACATATCAAGTGGCTTTATTGAGGGCTGTATATGACACCGTGAGGGACATAAATATGTCAAAGTTTCTCAGATATGAAGTAAATTTAAATTTTAAATTTCCAAAGAATTTACCTTATTGGAGAAAAGAGGAAGCCCTGAAATTACTTGAAAAAAATGTTGGAGGAGACTTTTTGAAATAGATATGAAAACTTTAATAAACTAATTATGTGTTAGAAATGAATCAGAAATTTAATAAAATTTATAATGATAATTGAAATGTTTTAGCAGAGAAAACAGTAATGGGCAAAATAAAAACAATATGGAGTAAACTCCTCAGTGAATTAAGAATGACTTTATGTTTCTGGTACATAAAGTGTGACACCTAGCAAAGTGACAGATTGGGCTATTGAAATTAACAAGAACTCTCATGTATCTCTGTGAAGCTTAGATTTTCTCCAGTAGGCAGGAAGTGAGAAGGTTGCAAGATTTTAAGCAATACAGGATATAACTATATAATATTTGAGATAGTTCCTTTTCAGGAGCATAGTGTTGTGATGTTGGTGATAAAGAAATAGAAATTTCAAATATTGTTAAGAAAAAATCTTTAAAAATAGATATTGGTATAATATCTTCAAATTATGAAAGTTATATAAAAAGAAACTATGTTATCAACACATTCCTAAAGAGCTCAAAGAGACAGTTATATACCCAGCTAAAGTACCATCAGAGACTTAGAAATAATGAGCTAAATTTAGACAAATAATATAAGAGATTAGAGATAAACAAAAACACTATTTAAGGGATATATATTTGCAATAAGAAATCAGAAAATTTAAAGAAAAATAAACATAAAGTTGAGCACCATCAAAAAAATAAAACATTTGTTTTAGATGAAAAAAAAAAAAAAAGAAAAGAAATTTCCAAAAGAAAAAAAAAAAAACAAGTAAGGATAGAAAAGGGTAGTAAAATATCCAGGGAAAAAATAAAGTAAAAATTTTTCTTATCTTCAAAAACTGGATAAATATTCTAAATAGATTAAAGTTATATTCTGACTTACTTCAAATTGTATAGCTCTTTCTTTTACCAAGTAGCTAAGGTGAATTGTTTGAGAACCTATGCCATAGTTAATTATAAAAGGGCAATATATATTTTTTTAAGTTTTCATTTTATATCCACCTACCAACTAGCTCCTTCTTGTTACTCAGAATTATGTTCAGAGGTCTAGAGAGATGGTTTAGTGGTTAAGGAGCCTGCCTGCTAAGCCTAAGAACGCCGGTTCCAATCTCCAGGTCCCACATTTAGCCAGATGCAGTGACACAAGGGTGCAATGCCTCACTTGCCCACAAGGGGGCACATGCATCTGGAGTTCGATCACAGTGGCTGAGAGGCTGCTGGCACACCTATTCTTTATCTGTCTTCCTCCTCTTCCTCTCTCTGTCTCTCTCCAAAAAAAGAGAAAGAATTAAGTTCAGAGTAGAAGCTCTGACATAATTTAATCTGTGTTCCTTTAAAAACATGAACATAGAAAGCTGAAAATTTACTTTCCATACGCATGGTTCACTACACTGGTTTTAATTGAAGAATTAATCTTCCTTTATATTTTTAATAACAAGACTTACTTGTTTTTCCCCAGAATTAAAAGGATTTTCTATCTACAAACTGAGCCTGTTTATATCTTTGGCCAGAGACAAGCTTTATCCCCTGCTACTCTGCTTTTCAGCCTCTCCTCTGAAAAGCTGCTCAGATAGGTTTGAATTATACTGAATTATCACTGTTATTATCCCAATTATTGCTGTACTTTGGCATAGATTTTAGAAAAAAAAATCTTTTATTTATTTATTTGTAAGCAAAGAGAAAGAGAGTGTGAGAGAGAGAGAATATGAATAAGTGCACCAGAGCCTCCTGCCACTGCAAATGAACCCTAGATGCATGCATTACTTTGTGCTTCCGTCTTCTCTTGAGTACTGGGGAATTCAACCCAGCCCAGCAGGTTTTGCAAGCAAATACCTGGAATGGCTGAGCCATCTCTCCAGCCCTGGCACAAATATTTTAAGTAGACACATGTATATGTAATCCCAATTCAGTGCTTATACATACTTACTCCAGGATGAGAAGTTCTAAAGAAGACAGAAGAAGGTGGAGAAGCTCTGTCAGTACAAGGATTCTCTTTTCTGATGACCCTGAACTTACAATACAAGCTTCGTTTAAACTTTCTACTTCTTTTGAAAAAAAAAGAAATTAATTGTATAAAAGCTTTTTATTTTATTCCATAATATAAGTATGTAATTTTATTCTAAAAATAAATATATCTCAACCCCTGAGAATATATAGTCTGGTTTTAAATCTTATTTAGTAAGCCTGGAACTCCAACTTGTGTAGAGTTATGTATGTTACAATTTATACCATTAAGAACAAAAATGAATTCTTTGTGTTCTTCATTTGGTTATTCAAAATGTCTCACATAAACGAAAAGATTATGTTTTTGTCACAGTTTTGTTTAAAATGTGTTTCTTTATAAAATCCCCAAGAAAACACTGTCTCTTCTGTGTAACTGTTCATATGATTTTTATCTCCTAGTTCTTATACATGCCTCGCTTCTATTCCTATATACTGGAGGAACTTTGCAGTTCATCTGAATTATTAGATCTTGTTTTCCAGTACTACAAACACTTAAAAGGTAGGATTTCATTTACCTGGGCATGCCCACACAGTCTTTGTACATTGTACTTCAGAGAAAAAGCTTCTTGCCGCACCCAAAGTCTGGGACAAAATCTAATTGTGTATTGTTTGCTTCATCTCAAAGGATGTCATGAAATATTAACCACAGAGAAAACAGACGAATATTGTGTGCCTGGATTCCAACATTATGAAAAGAAAATACTTCTCATAGATTCTTTAAGTGCCTCACTGGAGGATTTGTCTTTGTTTATCAACACATTGTTTTCAGAGGGTTTTTAAAGTCTTTATTCAAGCCATTCACTTAATGTCTTCAGATTAACATGCTGTGTGAGAAGTGAGCCTTGGGTCTGTGGAAATTGTGTGAGCTCTCAAGTAGATCTTCATTGTAGCTACATCCAATTGTAGATTCAAGTTGCCATCTGCATTCACGTGGCTATATCATCTTATCTCCTTGTAGCAATCCTTATAAAACTGTTCTTATTTCCTTATTCTGACCATAGTCATGTTATTGGTGCTAGGGTGCTTAGTCCCTTTGTTTTGGGAGAGAAATAATTTGTCATTCTCACTTTAATGTCCTTTCTATGTATTTAATTATTTTTGCTAGGGATTGAATCTAGGTTTTTATACATGCCAGACACGTGCTCTACCATTGAAGAATATTCCCAGTTATTTAAAAAAATAGCTTTTCTGTTTTGAGACAGGATCTCATTTGGCAACCCAGGCTGTCCTTGAACTCACTCCATAGCCTAGACAGGTTTGATATCATGCTTCAGTCTCCTGAGTAGCTGAGATTCTTTGATGAATTAAACATGCTATTAGACGATTTGAAAGCAGGAAAACTCTATTAGTGTGGAGAGGTTGCATGCTTTGCAGAGAGACTAGCCAGACTCTATACTTTAAAAAATATATATTTTATTTTATCTATTTAATTTTAATTTAATTTAATTTAATTTTAGAGAGAGCACAAGACAGAGACAGAGAGAAAGGATTGGCTGGCCAAGGCTTCTGCCACTACAATTGAATTGCAGACACCTGCGCCCCCTAGTGGACATGTGACCTTGTGCTTGTTTCATCTTTGTGCATCTGACTTATGTGGGATCTGGAGAGTGGAACATGGGTCCTTAGGCTTTGTAGGCAAGCACTTTAACTGCTAAGCCATCTCTCCAGCCCCAGAATCTATACTTTTTACTAGGTGTCAAATAACAAATCTGAAGCGCATTGTCTTCACGCATAAGGTGAAGTCTGTGAAAATACCACAGCAAGTTTCAATGATGAGAGATGATAAAAAATACCATGTACCTAACAGGCACTTAATAAAGGTCAGCTTCTTTCATTCCCTCTCCCTTTTGCAATGTTCCTATTTATATGAAATTAAACTACTACCTCTTCTATTCTATCCTTACATATAAGAAAAAAACATCAATTCTAACCATGAGAAAAAAAAAATACTTCATTTTGATTTCTAGAGTTCTCTTATCTTGGGAACTTGAGTTTTGAGCCTTTTTTTTTTTTTTTTTTTTTTTTTTTTTTTTTCTTTTTAAATCCAAGTCCTTCCTAGCCTTATGCTTATGCCTGCCTTCTTCCTACCTGAGGGAATGTTCTGCTAGATCCGTTTACTCATAGTTGAAAATGACTCATGAGATTGAATGCTCTCTGGAAAATTTGCATTTTAACAGAGCTCAGAACTGCACAGTGCATGCAGGCTCCCTGGCAGCAGAATGTGGGAGAGTAGCAATGCACAGGAGTGAGAATTGTTTTTCCTTTTAAATCTCCACAGGCATCACTAATTTTAAAACTTCATACACTTCTGTCTCTTGTACTGCCTTCATGGTGAATGAGACTGTGCACATTTTACTATGAAAAGAAAGGGTGTTTCAAGCATGCCTCCACTAGGCAAGGAAACCACATGATAAGGCTTTTGACTGATGTGGGAATTAAGCATGACAAAGGTGCTGTTGTCATGGGAAGGTGCTTTCAGTCACTTCCCTGAATCATTCCTGTATATTCAGAAAAGCTAAATGGTTTAAAATTCTCTGTGATTTTAACCTCTGATTCATCTCACTTCAGTGTATTCTATCCTATATTCTAATTTATCCTAAGATCTCATCATACATTTTCCCCTATCTTTAACATTTAAGCCTGCCATCTGCTTAATTTGTTTTACTGTGCAGGATTTAGTTGCAAGCACAGGAGAAATAAAGCACTTAGGCTGAGTAGCTTTCAGTTTGCAAGTCACAGAAAACAACAACAACAACAACCCCACAAGACCTATAAAACATGTACATAGTTGACTATTCTTAAAAGCAAATGGCAGAAGAGGTGGGTCACAAGCCACATTTGCTTTAGTGTATTGGAGACAGAATTCATGTGCAAGTATGGGGTAGAGAATAAAGAGAAAAAAGAGCAGGTGAATAGAGAATAATGATATTGAAACAGAGTGTGAAGGATTCAAGATATCCTTGAAATCCAAACCCTAGGTTTAGGTCTAGTGCTAAACAATTGGATAAACTAAGACTGACAAGGATAATCATTAAATTATATATTTATTGAGAGTACAAAACCAAGGAAAGAAAAATGAATACACCCACGTGGTCTGAAAGTCCACATTGTGAGCCTGGAAAAAAAAAAATATAGAGATTATAGAGAAAAGAAAAGAAAGTCCAAAGAGCTCCTGCCATGTGGAGCGCAGGACAGGGTATACAGCCCATGTGGGCGTAGGGTTGATAAACTTATTGTGGTGGGTTTCACCTTCTGGCCGAGGTGAGGCAGAGATACAGCTGATTTTTTGGGTTAGAGGTTGGCAGGGGAAGAGGCCAACAATGACAAGTTCTGTGGTCTAAGTTTGAGCCAGCACAATGTCAGGATTAACTATGAATTCTAGAAAACAGTGACCTCCCTCCAAGGGAGGAGCTCAGGTTTGGGGAAAAACAAAGCAGAACAAAACAAAACAAAACAAAACAAAACAAAACAAAACAAAACAAAAAAAACAGGTATAGGGATAGGCAATGGATAAGAAGTCAGATCATTCTTTGATCTCTAGCAAGTGCAGATTGCAAAGGAAGACCTTCTTGCATTTTTAATTTTAGGGGTCAGTCACCCTAACTGCGTAACAAAACTACCTGACTCCCTGTCAATATGTACACTCTCTTGAATATGGATGTGGTATTTATGTAAAGTGAGTCTGTGAAAATGATCAGAGTACACTCATGCACATATGCACAGGGTCCTTCTGGGCACCAGCAATGCATCTTCCTCGGATGTGTGACTTACCCAATGGCATGAGGCCCTTCTATGACAGACTATATCCTCAAATGTCCTGGCACACTATTGTCACTGTGATTTGAAATGCTTGAGTCAATCACCCATAAATTTGCAATATTTTCTCACTTCTACTAGGAATAAGTGGTACTGATGCAAAGCATAGTTGTCTGTAATTTTTAGACTAGTTAGGTGTGAATTCCAACTCTGCCTTTTAATTACTCTGTGATCTTGGACAAGTAATATAACCGGTCTGTGCTTCGGTATTATAATCTATGAAATAATGATTATTATAGTTCCCACTCAATGATGGAATATATATAAAATACTCCAACTAGTTCTTGAAATAAACTAAGTTCTCAATGGCTCTAAACTTTTTTGTTCTTTATGTAAGAAAACTTTGAAGACGACTTTCTCGATGTCGATATTGTCCTACATTAAATTTTCATGTTTTAATTTTGTAATCCACAAAGACCAAGGCCTATACAATAAGCACATAGTCGAACATTCTTAAAGATTGTCTGGTCTGGCTACTGTAAAGCTGTAGTTATTTTAAAGAAAAAGAATATAGGCAGCGATTCCCTCTTCTCCCTTCTCTTTTTCTCTGAATTGCACATACTAAATCCAACAGTTGTAGCATATAAAGGCCAAAACATATGGAAGAAAACATACTGACCTGCTGATGGTCATGACGTAAGTGTAGCCTACAAGACTGGAAGAGAGAGTTCTATAGTTAGGAGAAAGAGTGTTTTAATTATCCAGGCTTGAGTCCTAGGCTTAATGCCAGGGAGAGGAGTAGAAGGGAGAATGGCCAAAATGTGGAGGCTGATCTCACCAAAATATCTACACTGGGTCATGTAACTATGCAGGGAACAAAAATGATTTCTAATGACAGGGAATGTAGATAGAAAATATAAACACTCATTGGGTTCACCATAGCATCTTTCATTGCATTCATGCAGTGTTTTAAAAAGATGGCAGCTCAAGTATAGTGCAACTACTTCAACACACTACTGGAAATGCATTTACTTACCCCCAAAGATCGATCCATCAGTGTCTCATTCAACTTCTGTATTCAGTTCCAATATCAAAATCCCAGATGATCTTAACTCACTTTGCTCAGTTTGTATAGGATTCTAAATGGATATCTCATGATAAAACTGAATATTCCCTAAATACCAACTCCAAATTAAACAGGTAGAGTCAACATTTCCATGGGAAAGTGGATGCTTTTTACTCTTGCTGGGCAGATACCAGAGGCCAACATTCAAGGCAGCCAAGTAAATTTATTGGTCAAAGTGGTTCAATTTTGCCATCATTGCAGTCAGATTTGCTTTGCTGGCAGAAATCACCCAACCAAGAGCAGCTAGTGGGAAAAAAAAAAAAAGGTTTATTTTGGCTTAGAGACTCAAGGGGAATCTCCATGATGGCAGGGGAAAATGATGGCATGAGCAGAGGGTGGACATCACCTCCTGGAAAACTTCAGATGGACAATAGCAATAGGAGAGGGTGCTAAACATTGGCAAGGGGAAGCTGGGCATAACACCCATAAGTTCACCCTCAATAATACTCTACCTCCAGGAGGCATTAGTTCCCAAATATCCATCAGCTAGGAACCTAGCATTCAGAACACCTAAGTTTATGGGGGACACCTGATCAAACCACCACAGCCATCTTCCATCTTAATGGATGGCCCTGCCCATTTCTCTCTATTGAAGCATCTAAGATTATTAGAGAGGACTGGTTTGTGGATATGCCTTCATTTGGTAGAAGTCTTTTTTGTTTAAACTCAAGTTGGGGGACTCATCTTAGGAATCAGTTATTTTCTGGGCCTGAAGTTTCAATGACAAAATAATGCCAGAGGAACACTGGCTGCCTTTGGTTTCAGTGCTCTCTTTTTCCTCTCTGGACTGGTTACCAGTGGCCAGGCTTGATGACTCTCAACTTAAATGTGAATTTCATTTAGTAGTTTCTGTTTCTTAGCAACACAACTTATTGTATCTGCCTGGGGCTGAAAGTCCACTAATCTGGCTCTTAAATCCAGGCTGAATTAGATTACACGATTCTTCATAATAGAGTTAAAGTTTTGCTTTGTTTTTTGGACAAGAAATATACAATGAATGTTTGGGTTTTCAGGTACCCTTTGCAGTTTTTGCCTTTTCTTCAGAATGAGCTTGTTTCATTTATTTAAAAAAATTAAATACACTATTAAAATTCTAAGTGCCTCCTTTAATATTGGGCTGAGGTGAGGGCCCGAATCCACTTGGTTCAGTAGTGTGAGCATCCCTTGGTCTCCAGCTTCTGGCATCTAATACTAGGTGATTTTCTCCCCTTCCCGATTTGTTGCTGTGCTGGAGTCATGCTTTTGTCCTCTTCATCTTGTAAGTTTTGCTTATATAAACATGAGCCACCTTGATTTCCTGGATGACTCCTTAACAAGAGAGCAATATTGGGTTGCCATTTTCTTTGAGAACAATTGTTCTGGGTCAAAGATGATCTCTCTCCCTCCCCCCGGCCTCATGACTTTAATGTAGGCTGAAAGAAGCAGTTGGGAGTTTCCATATCCCAGCAGACATTTAATTTTGTTGTTGTTGTTGTTGTTTGTATTCAGTCTGTCCTGATGCACCAGATAGTTTATCTATAACATCTGATTCCCTATATGGTATAGGCAAGAACTTGGCCCTCACTTGCACAAAAGAAAGTTTATCAACTTCCCAGACAGAGAAAAATTGCTTCTGTATTGTTTATGTTTATCTAGCTGAATCCAAAGTTATGTGATATTCCAGATTCAAGTAACGGATTTTGTGCTGGTTGGAACTATTTTATTTCAAAAGAATCAAAGAACAAATTGCAAACTAACTTAAACTATAAAATGGATTCATGAGGCTATAGAGAATGAGAGGTGTTGCTTCAAGCACAGCAAGATAATTTTTCAAACAATGCCACAAAACCATATCCAGTATTCTTAATCTGTGAACTTCTGCTTGACCACATTTCCAATGAATGATTACTCTGTGATGTTAAGTTGTTTGTTTGCCTCATCCTTATATACCCAGACCCTACTGAACATCATATTTGTCCCCTAGTAGTAAACCTTGATGGAAAAACTCTTATTAGCATGGCTCGGATGATGTGTCCTTAAAAATCATTGTTTTGGCCAAGGAAACTGTGCACTCTAACTAGCAGGGGTTGATCACATTCTAACCCATCAGCAGTAAGTGTGATTATATCCTACTTTGAATAGAAATATGAGTGAGGATTTTCATGAGTGATGAAAGAATAGTTCCTTAAAAGATGGAACACAGGGAAGATAAGAATGCCCCCACAGGCTACATAGTGGTGCAGGCTGGAAATAGGGAGGTGGGGCATAGCTGGAGGAAGTAGATCACTTGGGGTATGCCATTGAAAGTTATACCTGGAAGGAGATGTCCCTTCCTATGTCTCTGCTTCCTGGTGATGGTGGGGTAAACTAGCTGTGCCGCAAGCTCCTGCATGCATGATGTGAGCTGCTCCACCATGTCTTCCTTGCAACAGTGGACTGAAACCTCTGGCATGTACACTAAATAAATCTTCTTCGAGAGCAAAAAAAAAAAAAAAAAAAAAAAAAAAATGCTGTCTATGAATGTGGCACGTGTGTCCTAAATGAAAATTCTCTGATTGTCAGAGGCAGTCAGCTTACAACTTAACCTCTGAGGCAATAGGTACAAGCTATCATAATTCATGACGGCCCTTCGAAGAGGGCTCAGTTGGCCCAGTCTGACCTGCAATTCACTATGTAGTCTCAGGGTAGCCTCAGTCTCACAGAGACACTCCTACTCTGCCTCCCAAGTGCTGGGATTAAAGGAGTGTACCACAACACCCAGCCCCAGGAACATTTCTGTTCTTTGTGAGAGAAAAAGACATCTCTTAGGACTTGATGTTCCCATTTTTGCTGGGTTAGCTCAGAGGTATGCCAAGACTCTTTTTTCAGGTTGGCATTTTTCCCCTTTAGTTCAGAAAGCTAAACAGTTCAAATACAATGTGTGAGATGTATTCTAATTGTGTTAAAGAAAGTAAGAAGAACAGAGCATTAAAGATGCTTATCTCACCTCCCCTGCACTAATTAGTAGACAGGGAATGAAGAGAACTAAACTGCATAGGTATAGTTTTACAGACTGGATTCCAACTTTATCAAGCACAGTGACTTCTGATATGTTCCTAGAATTATCTTAAAATCCGTGATAACCTTCCTGTTCAAAATACTCTGCCTACAAAATAATTTAAATCTGTAATTTTGAATCATGAGATAAGGAAAACTCTGGGCAAGTACTGAATAAAAATGTCTTAAATGAATATTCTTTACCAGATTTCACTTGAGTACTTTAAATTCCTTCAACATGTATGAGTACATTTAGTACGGAAATGAAACAAATGTTTAAGGAGTGATTATATAAGCTGGTCTCTTCTCCCCCCTGCATGTGGGGGAACAAGCTGTCTGAAGGGAAGGCATGCTACTCCCCCACACATCTCAAGTCAGGGCTGTTTCTTCCTTAGGTTCCAGGAACACATCCCAGGGATGGCTTGCTTTGAACTCAAGAGAATAAAGGTAGTATTTGAGAAGTAGATTTTCTTAGGGGCTTTTACATGCACACCTATGCATTGGAAGCTGTTGTACATTTAATTTCCTCTTGATGACAACACCTTTTCTCCTCTTTGGTAGGTGCATATCTTGAGTTTATAGAAGCTATTGTATATTTAATTTCCTGTTGATGCCAAACCCCTCCACTTTGGTAGCTTGTTATAGTTATATATCCTGAGTTTGTGGACACATTGAAAAGATTATAAGTACCATGAAGCTCCCCTGAAATGGAAGCAATATTATGAATTTATATTTATACATACACTTGTCTCTGAGAGGGCTCATACAATGTTCTAGGATATTCTGTAATAAATCTAAGGAAGGACAAGAACTATTCACATAGAAGAAATGAAAAGATGTTTTGTTATGAAAGGATGTTTCTATTAAGAAACTTCAAGAAAACATCTGAGCACCTAATCTTTGATGCATCAAATGATGATATAAGAAACTCGCACCAAAATGTCTTCTCAATTTAACGACCTCTGTCTTAAATCATGTTTCCACGTCACACTGGGTATATCCTTCTGGGTAATGCCCAGACAGGAAGTAAGCTTTCAGTAAAGAAATACATAGCAATGATAATCCCTCCACCTGCACAGCACCATGGAAGGATGAGGCTGCTGAAAAGATACCATTTCTCATTTGCCACAACCTACACTGGCATTTCCTCTCTGTTACAATTTAGGAACTGAGTAGGCTCACAGCCACACTCTGCCTGTTCCCCCAAAGAGGGCTGGCAGCTCAGATTAGCTTGTGCTCAAAAAGTTGCCCAGAGCTTACTACATTGGAATTTCTGAGTGTTATGTCATTTCTTCACTGGATATCTAGCATATGGTACATGCCACTAGGTGTGAAATGATTGAAATTTTAATGAACAGTTTATACTTGAGTTTGCAAAGACCCCAGGCATTTATAAATGGCTGATGTGTGAAATGCCCATGAATGAAAATGACCCCAGGTATCTGCACATTACTCACTTTATAGATGTGTGTATTGTGCAGTCAAATAATGAAATGAAAGCCTTACAGAATGCTGATTGTATTTGACATGCATTTGCTCATAATTTTTTGCTGAAATAAAGAAAATGACATAGAGAATTTGTCCACAGCTTCATTATAGATACAGTTAGATACTGTATTTGAGAAGAAAATAATATGGTATTATTGAAAGTGAAACTGTATCCTATAGAACTTCCCTGAATGCCACTTCCTCAAACCTTCTGAATAAAATACAGCTTCAGTCAATATTCACAATAGCACCTGATTCCTTTCATGATAAGAAATCTGTAATCATGACACCTTAATAAACATGGGGAATTTTAAAAGTTCACCCCTTCAGAAATGTAATCAAGTATAATCTGCACACTCTACCTTGACTTCTTGTTCTTTCTTTCTTTTATTTTATTTTAATTTTAGAAAGAGAGAGAGAGAGAGACAGAGGGAGAGAGAGAATTGGCATTCCAGGTCCTCAGCCAATGAAAATGAATTCCAGCCACTTGTGCCACCTAATGGACATATGCTACCTTACCCTTGCCTTACCTTTTTGTATCTGGCTAATGTGGGATCTGGAGAGTAGAACATAGGTCCTTAGGCTTCACAGGCAAGAACATCAACCACTGAGCAATCTCTCCAGCCCTACCTTATCTTCTTTATGAACAACTTCTAAATGCTTGATGCTTAATTCTGTGTTAGGAAATGTTTCCATGAACACATGGAAACAAATAAAAGTAGTAAGACTCAGACCAGTAGATTTGATGCATACAGTCCTTTTTGCAACTATCTTTTAATTTTCCCACCTTAAGAGCTCCTCATCTAACAAACTGGTGCAGGGAACTAGCCAACCTCTCCCTGTTCCTAAACATGCTATACATACAGGAATTTATTATGTGTCCTGTGTGAAGATACTGTTTAGTGGAAGGCAGTCTGGTAAAATCATACCTGTCAATCCTTTACAATTACTTTCTTTGAAGAAGCAAACACTATAGTCTTTTTAAAAGTAAAAATTCACATTAAAAATTGCCCACAAGAGTGTATAAGTCCAACTGAACAGCCTGTGACTGGATGGCTGCTTTTCACTTGTGTTCTTGTTTCCTGTAATGCACATGTTAAGAAGAAAATAAAGGTTCTTTTAAAAGTTTGAAAAAAAATGCCCACAAGTAATATAATTGAAAATCAGTACAAAGAGCATTTAATTGCAACTTAAAGATATGAGATCATTTAGACATCTCTGAATCAGATTATTTTCTCATATGAAGGCACCTAAAATGGCAACTAACATTTCCTAAAGTTCAGGAAATATTTGGTAGTATCATAGGCCAACTCACTGTCAAAATTTACTCTCTCAGAGGCTGGCTTTGATGTGCTTTGCATATACTGCTGTTTATAATGATAAAATTATGAATTATTGTGGAAACACTCACAATTTATAAGGCACATAACAATCTGTGTTCATAATCAATAACTGGTTATTTAGCACAATTTTTTCCTAAAAGAATCTTCATTTTTCTCTTTCCTTTTTTCTTCTGACTTTCCTTTTGATGCCTTTCTAGCCCTTCTTTATTTCTCTTTTCCTTTTTAAAGCTTCACTCATTAACAGGATCATTCTTAAACACTGAAATATAAACAATATTTTTCCCAAGGATAGCTGATTGTTACTTTCTATATTATTATTTCTGTTACCCATGTCCTTTACTAGTTTCCCTGCATCTAATGGGTCAGCCTACATGATGGAGGGAATGAGCTGAAGTGTGTGTTGGTTGAGAGCACAGGTGGGTAATATGGGGAACTTTTCACTCAGCCCATGTTGGTAACACCCTCTTTTCCTCAGAGCAGTTATGTGGTACAGTTTTTTGTGTCTCCCCTTTCATTCCAGTGCACTGTTCTGCAGAATTTTACTTGTAACAGTTTCTCTTAATGTGTCCCACATCTCAGGCTTTCCTTAACTTCAACCTTTAGCTGCCATGACTGCTTTTCCCTTAAGAATGTGGTCCTATCCAAGAGATAAGGCCAGTGAGAGAAATTAAGATACCTAAGTAGCTGTTTGGAGTATAACTTTCCATGAAAAAATATCCTTTTTCACTCAACTTGAGTCAACAATGTCTTACTCTAAACAAATCTTACAAAGGATATTTCAACTAACATAGGAGGTGTATGGAAGATAATTTTGGTTTTTGAAGCTTTACTTGCCAAGTCAATGCCAATATATGGATATATACTGTCTGTCATCTATCTATCTATCTTTCTATCTATCTATCTATCTATCTATCTATCTATCTATCATGTATCATTATATCATCTAAGACAGTGATTAAGAGAGAGAGAGAATATATTTTGCTACACAGTAGAGTGTGTAAAGAATTCATCCCACAACATGTATTTTTTTAACATTTTATTTATTTCTTTACTTATTTATTTATTACATATTTATTTATAAGCAGAGCTAAATAGAGAGAAGAGACAAGAGAATGGGAGAGAGAGAGAGAGAGAGAGAGAGAGAGATACACACACAGAGAGAATATGGGCATGCCAAGACCTCTAACCTCTGCAAATGTATTCCATCTAGCTGTACATGGGTACTGGGGAATTGAACCTAGGTCATTAGACTTTGAAGGCAAATACCTTAAACGATGAACCATCTCTAGAGCCCCAAACATGTTTTTGATTAAATAAGATTAAATAAATTAGATGCTTTATATCTATTGTGATTACTTTCAAATGAAATTCTTAATTACCCAGGGAAGGCAATTATGAATATGACATTTAATATCTAATGTGATGTGTAAGTCAGAAACTCACTAGTTTTCTCTGTCAGCATTGAAACCTTTTTTTTTTTCCTCTGAATAAAGTGTTCTGAGCTACATTGTAAGAGGATGAATAACAGACAATGACTAAAAACGACAGTTGAATCTGCACAAAAAGGCCCTGGTAAGTTTCCTCATTGGCTCCCCAGCATGTTAAGTATCTCTGGAATTTGATAATAGTTAAGTCAGCATAGTCCAAATTTAATACCCTTAAAGTGAAGGATGATAACCAAAAGGAATGTTTGCATGAATGTTTGAAGACAAATATACATAGATTTCCCAAATCTTGCCCTTCCTCCATACTAACCACAAATGTCTTCCTTAATACAGCATAAATGTTATAAAATTATAACTTGGATTTTCATTCTTTTTTTTTTTTTTTTTTTTTGAGAGAGACACAGAGATAGAGAGAGAGGGAGAGGGAGACAGATAAAGAATGGGCCCACCAGCAGCCTCTCAGCTGCTGTGAATGAACTCCAGATGCATGTGCCACCTTGTGGGCAAGTGTGGCATTGTGCCCTTGTGTCACTTTGCATCTGGCTAAATGTGGGGCCTGGAGACTGGAACCAATGTTCTTAGGCTTAACAGGTAGGCGTCTTAACTACTAAGGCATATCTCCAGCCCTGTATTTTCATTCTTTATTTTTTTTTTTTTTTTTTTTTTTTTGGTTTTGCGAGATAGGGTCTCACTCTGGTCCAGACTGACCTGGAATTAACTATGTAGTCTCAGGGTGGTCTCGAACTCTCGGCGATCCTCCTACCTCTGCCTCCCGAGTGCTGGGATCAAAGGTGTGCGCCACCACACCCAGCTCTTTATAGGAATATTTTTAATTCATTTATTTTCAGTTTTGAGGGTTTGAGCTATTGTCCTTCTCTACAGATACAGTCTGAACTTCCAAAGGGTAATTTAGTGCTATTTTTTTACTCTAAGAGTAAAAACAAATAAAAACTTTTTACTTAACTAAAATTTGACAATTTGAAGCACATTCTTTTACATGTAATAAATGATTCATCTATAAAAGAATATATAATTCCTACATTCCATGAAAAATAAAGCTAATGAGGTTTAAATAGTTTAGAAAGCCTAAACATTTAACAAAGTCTTCCAGAACACATTATTAGAAATCATTGAGAGATCCAGAGACTCCTAAGTGCCTGTCACTGAAACAGACTTAAAACAAACCCAACATGGCTCAGGGAATTTTGCTGATGAGGGGCAGGAAGATTATTAGAGCCACAAGTTGGAACATCATTTTCTGAAGCACTGCCTCTCCCCCCAAAAAAGCATAACCCATATCCCCGAGGGGATAACCTGTGACCCAAATGAGGAGGGCCCTCTTTGGAAAGGGGGCAGGGATGACGGAAAGGATGAAACCAACATGTGTTGTTGCCATAGCGAGTATGTCCATAATCAATAAAAAAGTTTAAAAAAATCATGACCCTTATATGCCAGCAGATGGGGAAGAATGCTTTGTAATGTATTCCAGACACGTGTTGGCTGTTGCATTCATGACGTCACAATAGCTGTCATTATACCTGCACAATATTGGCCCCCACCAAAATATAGACATCAAAATAGTAGAGGGACTGGTTAGAGGGAAGAAGGTGCACAATGTAACCCACACAGGGGTGTGAGTGAGGAGGGCAGAGAGAGCAGTGGGAGGGGACTATGATCAAAATATTTTATGAACCTATATAACAATTTGTCAATACAAAGGTTAAAAGTTGTTTTCATTAACATGTTTGATCACTCCACTAGTTCAAAGGTTTCTTTTCATTCCATAGGTGCTATGTAAGCTGGCTTGCTTATGTCATCTACTGAATGAGACCAGATTAAATAGAAAATATGAGAAATAGGGGCTGGAGAGATAGCTTAGCAGTTGAGTGCTTGCCTGTGAAGCCTAAGGACCCTGGTTCGAGGCTTGATTCCCCAGTACCCACATAAGCCAGATGCACAAGGTGGTGCATGCATCTGGACTTTGTTTGCAGTGGCTAGAGGCCCTGGTGCTCCCATTCTCTCTGTCTCTCTCTCTATCTCTCTCTTCCTCTTTCTTTCTCTCTCTGTTGCCCTCAAATAAATAAAAAATAAATTTAAAAAATTAAAAGAAACGTATGAGAAATAATTTTTAAATGCAGAAAAGTGTGACTAGAAACTACAAATAATATTAAATGATAATGAACAACTGTGAAACAATTAGTAATAAGTGATAGAGAGAAAAACCAATGTATTGCAAACTTTTTTTTTTTTTTTTAAATTTTTGGTAGGGTTTCACTGTAGCTCGGCTGACCTGGATTTCACTATGTAGTCTCAAGGTGTCCTTGAACTTAGGGCAATACTCCTACTTCTGCCTTCCAAGTGCTGGGATTAAAGGCATGCACAACTTTGCCCAGCATTATAGACATTTTTATTGGATACAGAATTTTTTTTGTTCATTCTACATATTTGTCAGTCTGTATTAAATTTCATTGATCTTTTGAAACTTAGTAACCCTATTTCCTCTTTCTTATGATAAGTATAACTATCTCTTCCTTATATGCAGCACAATCCTCTACATCTTGAGTCACAAAAACATAGCAATGTGCCCTGCCAGAGAATCAGTATAGCTCAGACATGCCAGCATGCCACAGAAAAGCTATACACTTTGTTTCTGTTTTCAGTTTCTAAGCAGTTTCTGGGGAGCCTGTTCCATGTGCGGTAAGTGCTTGCTTTGCTGTAAAACTTATGTGGGTGAACTCCAGATCTGACACTTACTAGCTATGAGTCTTAGACCAATTGCTTGTAGAGAGATTGGACTCCGTGTCTATTAAAGGACAAGTTCTCTACCCCTTAGAGAATTGTGACTGTAAGAGTTTAACTAGCTAGAGCTCAAGGGTTTTTATTATCTTTTGCCATCCTATCCATCCTGTGTGATATCTGTCTTGACCCAGACCCTCAAATCCCTTGGGAAACTCCTGCGAGGCTGGCTTGGGAGCTGTCATCAGGTAGCAATCATTACTCAGGTTCCAAAGGGAAGAAAGAAAATTACTCATCGCACTACATAGGGGCCAGCTGGCTGAAGATGTCTATATACTTCCAATTAAATCTATTTGTGTCATTTCAGAGTCCAATTGTCTGAATACAAACTTATTATTTTTTCAAGTTGGTTTATTTTCAGTTCATTTGTTTGCAATATTTCACTTAATATAAGCAGCATACTTTCAAATATAGGATATTTTAAAATTGTATCAGAGAGTCTATCATATTATTACAAAAATTTCAGTAGCAAGTATGGGGCAATGATGCCAGCTGATAACTCAAAATCATTAGTCATCTGCAGTGTAAAAGTCAGATCAGATTCAAAAAGCACTTGGGAGGCAGTTATGGAATGCAATAACTTCAGCATTGTGTGAATATCAGTTTCATGAGAGAGGTGCAAGACTATATCCTCATATTTACCACAATTCATGAGCCCCATGTACCTTCTTATTCCCATATAATTGAAGTTCATTTTAGATGTAATGGAAGTTTTCTGCTGCTAATGCTTTTTCCACAAGATATTTGCTATCTTTCCCCATGATTCCACATTATAGTTTTGTGGATCAAATACTTATTTCCTATAACTGCATCAAAAGAAGAATGATTTTCCAAAATCCACCTGTCTTCTCTGGGTTTTATTGCATATATCAGTCCAAGCTTGTGGGCCTGGTTATAGTGTTGGAAATAACTGAATTTGTATCTAGTTTCCATCAAATAATGAAGGAGTCTTAACTGACTAAATTTGTTTGTTAAATTAACGCCTACCTTGACTTCAATCTTAAGGAATCAGGTAATGGATCATCTTTAGATTTAGTTGTTCATATAATTCAAACTTAACTCCCTTATTAAGTTGGTAAATTTACTTATAGTGCCATGCCTTATATTGAGATAAAAATTGGGGTTAGAAAATGTAAAAGCCCCTGACCCTAATTTGTGTCCTATATTGTAATGGACTTTTGTATTGGTAATGTTCCATACAGCATCGTCTTTGGTACTGACACTGTAGTTTTTGTACAGTTTCAACACCATAATTTGTTTTACAGTTTCTGATCTCTACTGAAAATAATCTTGTGTTTCCTCTTACAGGATTGATATAAATGACCTTCTGGACTTTTAAAGTTACACCAGTTCACCTCACAAGGTCCTATATCAGACTAACTCCATCTATCTGAGCCCTTTTTATACTTCTCCAAAGCATAAAAGTCAACAGCAATAGAGATTCCCTTCTTTACTGTCTCACTTAGGCATGAAAAAGTCAGACTTGAACCTGCCATCCATCTTCCAAAAACTGGGGGTCTCCTTCCATTGATATTAAACTTGGAGGTCATTAAAATACAGACTAAATTTTCTTTGTCCCTGGTAACAAAAACAAAAAAAATTCCTCCTGATCCTAAACAAAAACATAAAATATATAATATGTGCTGATAGATTAAAAGGGTTATAAAAGTATCTCTGATTAAGATAACTAAGTTATATCCAAATGCTTAATTTCTATGTTTTCCATCTGATAAAGCCTGTATTTTGTTGTATAAACATCTGTTTACAACAATAAGTTTCTTAAGTGTTCTACTCTTATATGTTTTCCTATTAAGTAAAAAAACTTTTATTTGTTTGTTATAAATGTATTCCAAAAAATTCAAAAAATAAGACCCAATTATATAAAATGTATTGTGCCTGTAAAATTAATCAAACTTCAAATTTTTTCTGTCTAATATACTTCCATCAGTTTCTCTAATGCTACATCAGAAATTTTGATTTCGGGACTAAGTAAACAAAAACTATAAGCTTTCTATATTAAAAACTTACAAAAACAAAAACTATATTAAAAACTTACTAAAAGTCAGGGGCTGGGGAGATAGCTTAGCAGTTAAGGCATTTGCCTGCAAAGCCAAAGGATCCAGGTTTGACTCTCCAGGACCCATGAAAGCCATATGCATGGGGGGCACAGGCATCTAGAGCTCATTTGTCATGGCCCTGGTGAGCTCATTCCCTCTCTCTCTCTCTCTCTCTCTCTCTCTCTCTCTCTCCCCTCCCTCTTTCTCTCTCTCAAATAAATAAACTTCAAAATTATTTAACTTCATAACCTCTGCCATATTTAAACTTAAAGTTGTTTAAATTGTTTCAAATATTGCTTCAATACTAGTCTTTTATACTTCCTACCTTTCCTTCCTAAGCCAAATCTTTATATTTCCAAAAATTCCAGTTAACTCCCCATCCAACTTAACAATACCTTCTTTCCTACAGACAGCACATCTATTTTCTTACCTACTACCCATGATATTATTTTTCAACCTTATATATAATATTCATGCCACCTGTAAATGTCATGTCACATACAAGAAAATTCATACATAGATATTAACTAGATCTTAATGGCTAATAGATTTAATATGATTTAGGAGTTTCTTTCCTAATGGTTCAGATAGCTATCACTCTCCTGAAGAGCTGCCACCTTGCCTGTTCATAAAAGCCATGTGAAACCACAGCCTGATATGTACACAAGGTACAAAGTCAAAGGAAGAATGGAAATCTGAGACTTTCAGAAGCCACATCTAGTGACTAGAATATCAATGTTGGACTGCAGCAATTGTGGAGAAATAAATGATACCAATCCAGATCAAATAACATTTTGGGCTGTATTAGCCTTTTTAATGACCAATAATATTATTTCTCTGCATATGTCTTGACTTCTCTCTGTGACCAGCTAAAATATCTATCGTTTTAAGTTAAAAAAAAAAAAATCTCAGGGCCAGAGAGATGGCTTAGAGGTTAAGGTGTCTGCCTGTCAAGCCTAAAAATGCCTATTTGATCTCCAGGTCCCATGTTTAGCCAGATGTAAGAGACATAAGCACACAATGCCACACTTGCCCACAAGGGGGCTCACACATCTGGAATTCATTCTCAGAGCCTGAGAGGCCACTGGTGCACACATTCTCTCTCTCTGCCTCTTCCTCTCTGTCTCTCTTTCTGTCTTTCTCAACAATAATAATAAATAAAAATCTCACAACTCTAATACCTTCAAATTAAACCTATCCTATCTCTGACATGTACTTTATTCCCCTGATTATGATAATATCCACTCTTTCTTTTGGTCCTTGCATACTCAGATGCCTCATTAAAATCCTCCAAGACATAATACATACCTTCACTTCAAAGCAATTCACTGAATTCTTCATGGCCACTGAATATCAGCCCCTGAATATCCAACCTCCACAGGACTGTGTGCTACACCCTGAGAGATATACTGCCTCTCTCCAGCAGGAAGTAGTCTAAGGGAGCTCCTCACCCCAATTCTGCCCACACAGTCCTCCCCTAAATGCCCCACTCATCCCCAATTCTCCCCAATCTTTTTTTTATCCTTCCAGAGTCTGGACAGAAGGGTTAATTTCCTTCCTTGAAAACTAGCTTTCATAGTCTTCCATCTTAATTCCTTCTCCCTCTATATTACTGGCAATAACTATATCTAGGGCCTTGAGAATATCCCTCACTAAAAGGTTGGTTGTTACATTGGCTGCTAGGGGTCAGATGAGACTTGTAGTTCCATCTGGGTCCTTCCACTTAAATGCTTCCTTGGTAACATATGCCTGTGAAGGACTGCCTATCCCCATTAATTGGGCCCTGGGAACTAATTCTCAGTGTTGGGGGAATTTCAGGTTGCTTTAGAATTGTTTTATCTGCCCCAGTATCAATTAGACATTTGAAAATTTTTCCTCTGACCTCTAAGGCTAGCCTTGGGTGGGCTCCCTCTAGGATACCTGTTACCCACTGTATATTATGGGTTTTCCCTCTTATTGGCAGGACTGAGGGTTGTCCCTTTTGAAGTTTAAAGGCTCTAGGGATTTTGCATCTTTGTCATAAGTAGAGCTGCAGTTTTTTTTTTTTTCCCAATGATACCCCTTGTGACATCTAGGGCAGACTATTTTTGGAGGGGGACAACTTTAGTGGTCTGCTATTGAGGACATTCTCCTCTCCAGTGACCTTCTTCTCCACAATTAAAGCATTTGCCCTTAATTTTCAAGGCTGCTGCAAAGGCCTGTGCTAAAGAGGCAGTGTTGTAAGAGTTCCGATATCCTGAGTAGCAACTATCCATTTATCATAATGTTCATCCTTAAGGCTCTCTGGCAGGCTAGTCCACATCCTGAAGTCATACCTTCCCAAATCATGCTTTTGAGAAGAAGGTCCCTGGTCACTGGGTCGGGGATTTTTCTCTCTAAATTGGTTTTTGTCCTTAGTATAAAATCAGACAGAGTCTCCTCCGGCTTCTCACAAAGACAGAGTAAAGAAGAGGAATTGTCCTGGGTGTTGGGGAAGGCGGTTATTCTATCCCCTGCCTGGAGGGCACAGAGATGAACTTGGTCATAGAACCCTGGGGGTGGTCGGGCATGCTGAAGGCCTGTGGAGAAATTGCCCTCTCTGAATAATTCATCAAACCCCGGGGAATGTTTTGTTGATTTTGGTTTATTTTTATTGAATGGAGGCATTTGTCTCTATAGAGTGCTTCCCATTGAAGGAACAGAGGACTAGGCAGCAGTGAGGACCGGCAGATATCATGTCAGTCCTGGGGGTATTAATGGAGCCCTGAAGGCTCTGGAGGAGAACTTAGTCCACAGCACATGGATCCCATCCTCCTTAATGGCCTAAGTTCTTCAAGATCACCAGCTTGATAGTGGTACCAGTCTAGGGGCAGACTTGGTTGAACATTAACAGGAAAGACAGCTACTTCCAGATTGAATGCATTTTTATTGCTATCTCGGGCCTCATATAGTTGTCGTGTGATAGTAAGGGGAGTTTGTCATGTTGGGATTCTTTTGGCCTGTGTAACATGAGTCGGGGGAGGCAGCCCGGATTAGAAGGCAGTATGGTGGCAAAGGTGGATAAAGAGGAGTGGGTGTAGGGGAGTTTGGGATCATCTTTTTTTATAATTTCTTCTATTGCTTTTTCAAGGGAATTGAGGTCTGCCATTGGCAGGTCCTTGGTACTCTCCCATCAGAAACATCTGATTTTTGTATTGGAGAAGTCTTGTGAGGGGATATGGGGGGGCAATGCATTGTCTAGCTGCTGCTAAGATTGGGAGAAAAGGGTGGGGGTTCCTTCCTGAACCACCCATCTCCTAGGTAAATAAGTTTGTGGGTCCATGTGTCTGGGTCATAGGGATCCCCAGAAAGCATCCAGGGGGTGACCTGGATGACTTCTTCCCAGAAGGAGATAGCCTCTCTGGGGGAGAGCTTAATTCCCCTAACTTTCAGGAGAGCCCTTAATGAACAAATCTGTGATTCCTTTTTGGTGGGAGGCAATATTGCCCATGAGAGAAAAAGAGGAAAGAAATACGAAGACCAGAGGGCAATGTTCCTGAGTGCTTAATAGCACCAGGGGTTGCCCAAAAGGTCCAGATGCAAACCTGTCTGCCAGTTTAAGAGTCTGGTGACCACCGTTAGGGCTTTTAAATGGTTGATGCGTTACCGGTTTTTGTTTTCAAGAGAAATAGATAGGGGGTCATTACTGATGCCTGGGTGGGGCTGTCGGGGTCCATACAGAGGGCTAGGAGCCTTCAGTCAATGCCAAGGACAGCCTTGGCCAAAAGACATCGGTTGCTCCTTCACCATATAGGGTTCCACACAAACTGCAAGGAGGTAAAAGGAAAGATACTGCCGGCCTTCAAAACATGGAGGCACTGGACACAGGAGCTGATGTCCCCCTAGATGATGATTTCCCTGGGGGAACACTCACCTACCCCCAGCATGTCTCAGCGGGTCCCTGTTCTGGTGCCAGCTGTGGTTCCTGGGGTCCCCGGAGATGTCCAGGCAGTTGGGGAGCAGGGTCTTGAATGGCTATGAGTATGACAGGAAGAAATACCCAGGAGACAGCTTCAGAGAACAGCTTGTTAATTCAACAGGGATATGGGTTTATAAGCAGATGTGAGTGGTAAGGGACACAGGTCCTAAGGGGACTGGTGGCTTTAAAGGTTGCTTACTATGTCATATCAGTATGCCAGGATGAATTGGGAAAGAGTCACATGGTTTAGGCAATGGCAGGAAGAGCTACGTGACCTAAGTCAAATAGAGGAGGGCCGCTGCTGCAGGAAGGCCTTTGGCTATTGCCATATAAGGACTTACTGGGGCAGTGGGCCACAAGGTCATGGGGCCCTAAGGAAGGTGGAACCTAAGGCTACCTGAATGTCCACGTGTCCCAGGCCTGAGGAACGAGCAGCCTTGCTCACTGGCATCTCTGGGCGAGGTTATGTGGGGGGGGGGGTGAGGTGTGCGGCAACCTCATGAAGAGGGGACAGCCCCACTTTTGCCAGCCTTGGGACCAGAATGGGATCTAGGCCCACTACATTCTCTGTAGCCTGGGGCCCTTTGTTACATTCAGCAACTCAGGCCCCTCTCTGGAAGGAAGGCTCCAGGCTGTGCTTGGTAGTGCCCAACAGATTTTGTAGGTGGATCTGACTATGGTATTTCTTTCCCCCCAGGAAAACTCATGACGCTTTGTGAAGTAGACTGGCTGACCTTCAGAGTTGGCGGGCCAGATGAGGGAATTTTAACTGCCCAAATGGTCCATGCTATTTGACGTGTGGTCACCAGTGACCCTGGACACCCTGATCTGTTCCCCTCCATTGACCTCTGGCTGTCCTTAGTCCTCCATCCCCCACCATGACTTAAAACCTGTGCTCTTTCCCAAGGCTCTCATGTCCTTTTAGCCCAGGCAATAGAGGGGAAGAAACTTAAAGCAAAGCCAATTCTCTTGGCTCCATCAAAAGAAAATGAATTTCCCCCAGCATATGCACCAGACAGATGTCTGCCTAGTCCTGGGGACAGGGCATCATCCCAGGGGGATCTGGTCTTTTCCACTTCACACTCAGCCTCCCCTCCCCAGGTGTAGAGCAGATCTGCATATGGAGAGGCTAGCAGGCACTTGGAGAAGCTGAGGCTGTGTTCCCCCTCTCCTCATCTCATACATGAGACGGATCTGTTTACAGAGGAAGACAAACACCCAGAAAGGCAGGGTTTGCACCTCTTCTTCCACTCAGAGAAGCCCCACCAGTGCAGGGCAGGGACATCTCAGCCCCTTCAGAAGCCCTACATCTGTTTATGGCTTATATTCCTTTCTCTACTGATGGACCCCCCCCCCTTCTTTGAGAAAACACATGCCCTAGTCATGCTCCTTGAGAATGTCTTTTGTGCCACCAGCTCGCTGGACATGATTGTCAACAACTCCTGGCCACTCTCTTCACAGATAAAAAACGAGACCAAATTAAAATTAAAAGTACAAAGATCGCTCTCCTACCAGGGGCAACCTCTCTCCTAGACAACGAAACTTGAATAGAGCCAGTCTTTCCCTCTGTGAGACCTAATTGGGACCCCAATCTGATAGAGGTAAGGAATGTCCACACAACTTTCATCAAATTCTTCTATGAGGAGTCAAGGTGGCAGCTAGAAAGCCTACAAATTTGTCTAAGGTAAGCAAGGTGACTCCAGAGCCTCAAGAATCACTCTCTGGTTCCTGGAGCGTCTTAGGGAGGCTTATCTGGTCTTTACTCCCATAGACCTGGAGCCCAGAAAACCAGCCAGCCATGACTATTGCCTGTGTCATGCAGTCAGCCCCAGATATTAGAAAGAAATTACAAAAATTAGAAGGATTTGAAGGCATCAACAGGTCTCAGTTATTCAAAATTTCTCAAAAAGTATACAACAATAGGGATTCTGTAGAAGAAAAGCAAACCAAGAAATTGGTTAAGGTGGTAGGAGCAACTCTAAGGAAAACAGATACTAAAAACCCAGGGACAAAAATCTAAGACCCTTCTCAGGGAGAACAAAATTAGAAAAGAATCAATGTCCCCATTGCAAGAAAAAGGGCATTGAAAAAAATGAATGCCCAAACAGGGAAAAGTAAGCTGACCACTCAATCCTGCAGTTAGAGGAAAAACAGTTCTGGATCTGAAGGATGCTTTCTCTTCCTTGCCTCTGTCACCCATAAGTCAGCCCCCTTGTTGCATTGGAATGAACTGATCCCGAGGGAGGGTATAATGGCCAGCTGATTTGGACTAGACTACCCCAAGGGTTTAAAAACTCAACTACTCTGTTTAAAGAGGCCCTGAGTGCAGACCTCTTGGAATTCTACCAAAAGCACCAGAGAGCCCACTGCTCCAATATGCAGATGGCATGCTTGTCACCTGAGACAGAGCAGGAATGCAAGAAAACCACTGAGGGTCTTCTGGAAATGTTTCAAGCCTGGGGTATAGAGTGCCTGCTAAGATAGCTCAAATCTGACCTACCTGAAGTACAATCTGGAAGGAGGGAAACGGAAATGCACTCTGTCTCAGCCATCCCACAGATTTCCACCCCGCAGACCAAGAAACAGGTACATGAGTTTCTGAGGGTGATGGGTCAGTGCTGTTTAGAGATCTTGGGATTTGCAGAAATAGCCAAGCCCTTATATCCCAGTCTCAGAGGGACAGACTCTCTTAAATGGACTGAGAGTGAACAAGAGGTCTTTAAGACCCTGAAGGAGGCCCTTGTGTCTCTGCACCTGTGCTGGCCCTCCCAGACTTCCAAAAGTCACCAAGCCCTTCCATGAAATCAGAGGGATATCAAAAGGGGGTCCTTGCTCAAACATTGGGACTTTGGAAATGACTGATAGCTTATTTATCTAAAAGACTGGACTCTGTCTCAGCAGACTGCCCAGCCTGCCTGAGAGCTGTAACTGCAAGAGAAAGAGGCTGATAAAATAACCCTGGGACAGGGTCTCCTCCTCACTTCTCCCCCCACACTTGAAACCCTTCTGAGAGGCACCCCTGAATGCTGGATGACAAATGCCCAAATGATTCAGTACCAGGCCCTGGTTCTGGACCAGCCCTGCATAAAATTTTATAGAACTTTAAGCCCTTGACCCAGCCAGCCTGCTGCCGGGAGATGATCCAGGACAACCTCTACATGACTGTACAGAGGTGACTGATTTGATCCAGCCTATTAGACCAGGCTTGACCGACATTCCACTGACCAAGGTTGACGAAGTATTGTTCACAGATGGGAGCAGCTTCATTCAGGATGGCCTCAGGTATGCAGGGGCAGCAGTTGCAGCTAGAGGCTGGACTATTTGGGCTCAGTCATTAAGCCTGCGGACATCTGCGGAAAAGGCTGAACTTACAGCCCTGACTCAGGCTCTTAGGTGGGGAAAAGACAAAGTTATTACAATAAAACATAGAGTAGGCATGCTTTTGCCACTGCCCATGTGCATGGGGCATTATTCAGAGAATGGGGACTCCTCATCTCTTCTGGAACAAGAAATAAAAAACAAAGAGGAAACTTTGGCCCTTTTGGAGGCCATTTGGCTACCAAAAAGTGTGGCCATTGTCCATTGCAAAGGACATCAGAAGGGAGACTCCCCCGAGACATATGGAAACAGGGCACAGATTTAGCCACCTGGGAGGTGGCCCTAGAACCAGTAGGGCACGCTGATGTCCTTACCAATGATACTAGAGCTCAGCCTGCCACTCAAGGCCACCTACACCTCAGAAGAAAAAGCCTGAGCACAATAGGAGAGTGCTAACCGAGAGGACAAAGGATGGCTGCTGTTACCAGATGGGAGACCCATTCTCCCTGTCGCCCCGTGAAGACAATTAGTGACCCA
The DNA here is from genome assembly GCA_036365145.1 of Orientallactaga sibirica. Taxonomy (NCBI): domain Eukaryota; kingdom Metazoa; phylum Chordata; class Mammalia; order Rodentia; family Dipodidae; genus Orientallactaga; species Orientallactaga sibirica. The sequence continues at coordinate 25,926,530 of JAEOAD010000006.1, forward strand.
ACCTCACCAGACTAAGCATCTGGGAGTCACAAGGATGACGTAACTCCTCAGACCCAGGTATTGCATCCCCTGACTGGACCAGATCATGAAGGACACTGTGTCCAGGTGTCTGTCCTGTGCCCAGGTCAAGGTGCTACACCCAGAGAACATTGGGAATTAGGCTTTACTGAAATCAGACCTACTGCTTTCGGGTGTAAATACCTTCTAGTTTTTGTAGACACATTTTCTGGATAGGTGGAGGCTTTTCCTACTCGAACAGAGACTGCTTCTACAGTAGCTAAGAAGTTTCCTGAGAACTAGTTCCTAGGTCTAGCTTTCTCCTTATTTTGGAATCCCACCATGGCCCAGTCTTCACAGCCAACATCTCTCAAAATTTGGCAAAGGCAGTGAATATTAATTGGAAACTACATTGTACTTTTAGACCACAGAGTTCGGGTCAAGTGGAAAAAATGAATAGGACATTAAAGGAAAATCTCACTAAACTAGCTATAGAAACAGGTGAAAGTTGGGCCAACGTCCTACCTTTGGCTCTCCTTAGAACCATTTGCACCCTGTATTGGGAAGGTTTCACTCCTTATGAGATAATGTTTGGAAGGCCACCCTCCCTTCTCCCTAAACTAAGAAACATACCTGAGGGAGAAATAAATAATCACTCAATCCTCCACCCACTGAAGATGAGTTAACGATTCGACTCATGCCCACAGAACCAGTGGGGAATGTGACAAGGGCCAAAGCTGGAGAAGGTCATAAGTGACTCCATATTGTGAACTTATACAGGGAAGTTCCGCTTAGCTGGTACCTTAGGATATGGTCTCACCTGCACTTGAACTTTATGCTTGGCTTGCTTTAACACAATGTGTCACCACAAGACAAGATGTTTTACTCGCTATTGCTAAATGCAGTCTTTAACTTCTGTATTAACTGCTGCTTGCTTGCAGTTGCAGGAGAGGGAAAATGCAGGGAGGGGAGATTCTGGAAAAGTTTCTGTTTCTTCTAAAAGCAACTGAAATTAACTCTTGGTTTTGTAAGAGGATGATTACTAAACTTCTGAAGTGTAAAACTAAGATGTGAAATCTTATGGATTTCTCCTATAAAAGGAGCCCTGAAGTACAGCCTGACACTGCATTCAGGCTCCCAAGTCCTAGATATAGTCTCTGGCCGGCTAATAAATAGTCCTTTTCTATTACGTAATGTCCATGTAGTCTTCTCTGGGGGTCCTCAACCTTAACAGAAGGAAGGAAGGAAGGAAGAAGGGAGGGAAGAGAGAGAAGGAGGGATGTCAACATACCATTCCCCCTTCCCTCCACTTCCCTTTTCTCCAACTCCTCTCCTTGTCTTCCTTACTCCCTACCACTTCCCTCCCTTCCCTTCCCTGTCATCTCATCTGTCCCAACTTTAAATAATACTTATAATACAAATGAACCTTGCAAAATACAAATTCCATGTTATTAAAGCAAATTACATGCTATTTATTTTCGATTTTTCTGTCATTTCAAACTTCACATTAATTAAATGTGATTCTTTATTTCTATTTTTAAATATTTTTATTTATTTATTTGCAAGCAAAGAGAGATATAAGAGAGAGACAGAGAGAGAGAGATAATGGGCATGTCAGGGGACCCAGCTGCTGGAAACAAGTTCAAGATGCATGTGCCGCTTGGTTCATTTGGCTTTTCTGGTTACTGAGGAAGTATACTTATGTCCTTAGACATTGCAGGCAAGTGCCTTAACCAGTGAGCAATCTCTCCAGTCCTGATTCTTTACTTCAATCTTCCGTAAGTTAATTCCTTCATATGATAGCATGTTATCTACCACCAACCATTTATTTGCCTCAGATAAAATATGTTTTTTTCAAAAATTATCCTAAATTCATCTGTTTAAACTTGATCCACATGAGATATCTCCAGTAGAATTTATAATACATGCAAATAATTTGCTCATTGTCCAGTGCTGCCTCCTTGTCTACAAAACTAATGCCTCCCAGGGAAGACTGCAGCAGTCTATAAGTGCAGAGGACTGCTTCTAGCTGTGCACCCCAAGCAGCACATTTGTCTGGGCCACCCACAGCGACACCTGTGGAACAGGGGCCGTGGCATGTCAATCTTGTGCCTAAACTCATCTAGTGATTTCTCGTTATAATAAAAATTTATTGCCATTGCCTAAGAGGTCCTGTGTACTTACCTGTCCACTGTTTCACAAGTCACTGTGAGCCATTTTCTAAAAGCAAAGCACCTATTGCTTCCATGATTGCACTACTCAGTCAATGGGTAGGTACCAATCACTAATGACTATTGGGCTCTTAAAATATAATCACCATACTTAACTAAATTCACTTTTCATAAAAACTTTTTAAAACCTGTACTGCAGCCATTATTATTTTTATTGATTACATGGAGAAATTTAGAATATTTGTTGTACTGGATTACAAAATCAGACATTGTACTTTGGTTACTGTAATTTTGCTTTTAGTATATGTTTCCTAGAGGAGAGGTTTATAGATGCATGCCTGTAAGTTGCAGCTTCTTGGGAGACTCAGGATTGGGGATTAAATGAACACAAAAGTTTAAGGCCATTCTGAGCAATATAGCAAGATTCTGTATCAAATATGAAAAGAAAGCACACAAATCAATCAAACAAACAAAGAAGCAATAAATGTGGCTTTTTGAGGCTTTAAAACTGCATCTGCCTTGTATTTTCTTTCTAGTGGACAACATGGTTTTAATAGAGACTCTATTACTTACATCTTAGACATTTTGTGATTTTTTCTTTCCAACTTTTTATCTTTTGAATATCTTTCTACCAGAAGCTCGCTATGTTTTCATACCACATCCAACACTCTGCAAACTGTCTGTGCATGATTAGCTTAGATAAATATCACCCTTCTCAACTACTCATGTTTTATAGTATTTTTAACTTCAGACAAACTATTTATTGTTTACAGTATGACTCATTCCATTTAATCCTTAGGTCTAATGATTTTTGATATCCTTATTTAGTTGAAATATAATTTAGCCTAAGATAAAGAACTGCATGAGATGTTAATCCTTATACCTTGGTAACCCATCATAATTATCACTCCTTTAGATTTAGACTCATTGCTTCCTGGGGATATGAATAGCCATCTGTCTGTCTGTCTGCCTGTAAAACTATGACACTTCTCATGTTATCTAATCCATGACAGATGTACCCAAAAATTTGAAGAAAGCCATGTTGGTTGGGTTTGGTGGGTGAGGAAAGTATGTGAATAGATACATGGTCAACTAAACTAAGATATCATGTTTGTCATTCCTGGGCATGCATTCTGCTCCAAAATGTCACACCTTAATATATTGAGTATTTTTTAATAAGCTATTTTTATTTATTTATTTCCCAACTGGAAAGAGGGAGAGAGAGAGAAAGAATGGGCATGCCAGGGCTTCCAGGCACCACAAATGAACTCCAGATGCATGGGCCACCTTGTGCATCTGGCTTATGTGGGTTCTGGGGAATCAAAGCAAGGTCCTTTGGCTTTGCAGGCAAGTGCCTTAACTGCTAAGCCATCTCTCCAGCCTATATTGAGTAATTTAACTGAGAAAACTACATAAGCAAGAAGACCTCTTTGGTTTCCTTCCTAACTTCACCATGTAGATCTTTACTTGCTCTGCATCTTGCACTATTCCAGAGGGATCAGAATATCACACAGAAGGATTCAGTAAAATCTAAGCAAAATATCTTGTTAAGTTGCCCATTTGTTGTCATTGGATTATATCTTCTTTCTCTATGCATACTTCTGCATAAATGCTCATAAAACTCAGTTTCTCTGTTTTTTTTTGTGTTCATTTGTAATGGCAAAATCATCTCATAAAAACCAAGATCCAACTTGAAAAACAAACAAAACACAATTCTATGGGTGGAGAGATATCTTAGCAGTTAAGGCACTTGCCTGCAAAGACAAAGGACCTAGGTTCAATTCCTCAGGACCTATGTAAGCCAGATGCACAAGGTAGCACATGCATCTGAAGTTCATTTGCAGTGGCTGGAGGGCCTGGCATGCCCATTCTCTCTCTCTCTCAAATAAATAATAAATAAAATATTTAAAAATATATATTCAATATTTTTGCAGGCTTTTCTCTTACTTTCTGCCTTTTGCCATGGGTGTCAACTCTCTTTGTCCAACATTATTCTGATTACCATGTGTGGCTTTAATATTTATTGCCTTAAGGGAACATAGGCGAGGGCTTCCTTCATTTACACATGTCTCAGAGAAGTCTTACATAATCTTGGGCACATATTAATCATTCAATAAATTCACATTGAAGTTTTGTGAGCTGTAGGAGCAGCTGCAGCTGGTCTGTAATTGAAATGGATTCTGTTCGAGCACATGTACGTTCATCTGTAGTCAAATGCTCTACAAAGATCCCCATGGAAACCCACGAAAGGCAGACCAAATGAAAAAGATATTAACTCCTTTCAGATTCATCAAATGGTATATATTTCAATGTTTCAATGTTTCATTGTCTTCTTTATGAACATTACATATTTATCTGTTTTCTTTAAGTTTGATCACTTATGCTTCCAGTTTTAAACAATTGGGAATGTATATTTTTTTTCATAAATGCCCCTAATAAGTAATGTCGACTTACCAAAATGATGATTCATGGACTCGTTTGTTGAAATGCCAATTTGTATATAAAACATCATATTACTTTCTTATTTGGAACCGGAAATTTGAGGGGAAGGAGTTGGTATTTCATATTTCCCTATATTTAAAGAACTTAGTATTTACCTTAGGAAACTCAGAGATCTGGCTTCACGATTTCCCTTCAAGAAAGGGTATGCCAGCTAAAGAGTGTGGTTGTCTAACAGCCTACTCCTATTAGCTTCTTCATGGCCTACCTTAGTTTTCAAAAAGTGTTACTTTTCTTGGAGTGCCTGGTAGCCAATGACTGAAGAAGGTGGGTTTAATGCTAAGTGATTTTGAATTGGGGCAGGACTTCTCATACACGTCATTTACCCTAGAGGCTCTGATTGGAGTAGATCTTTTCTCAAAACTAATTATTCCTTATTCCTCCTCATCCCTACACTCAAGTTACTTCAAAATAAATAATTTCATATCCAGCTGTGACTAACTGTTTTCCTCCTAGAGTTAACAACCTGTACAACCTTATCTTACTTGCAGTGAACAATCTTCTACTCACTCTGGAGGCACCTTATACCCTCCACTTAGTCATCTATGAAAGGAGTGATAACAACAACATGGTGAGCTCACTTCTTTCCCTTACTTTTCACTCTCTTTCCCATTCTTTTCTAACCCTTTCCTTACTTCCTGCTTCTTTCCTTCACTGCCCAGGAAGTACAATGGTAAGTATGGGAGTTGCTGAACATTTCCTGCCCAGTAAGTTCCAGCTGCTTAGGAGAAATTAGGTTGAATATGTTGGGTCAGAGAAACCTTCGAAAATTTTAAAAAGCACACATCTAAAGTCACATAATTTTCATTCTCAGCTTTCTATAAGTTCAGCAAAGAAAGTAAACCCTCAGAATATCCCAGATATATATGGACATGTGTCTGCTATTTTAATAAATGAGTGACTTTTCTGTAGTTAAATGTCATGACTTATTTTAAATATTTGTATTTATTTATTTATTTATTTTTGTGGGAGAGAGAGAGAGACAAAGAGAAAGAGGCAGAAAATATGGATAGGCATGCCAGGGCCTCTTACCCCTATAAATGACCTCCAGATGCATTCAGCTTTATGTGGGTAGAAAGGACTTGAACTTAGACTGGCAAGCTTTGCAAGCAAGCATCTTTAACAACTGTGCCATCTCCCTAGCCTTTCATGATTATTTTGTATCACTAAGGCTAGAACAACAAACAAAAACTTAATAAAAGCCAATGAAACTTTAATGATTATAAAGTTCACTAAACACACATATGCACACCATCGCCACCTTCCTACATAGTCTTGTTATTGTTAGTCAGAAGACTAGACACTTAGGTAAAGAAAGATTACTTAGGGAGTTCTTGTATGTTTGGAAATCCTTAAGGCAAGACATATAATGAAGATGCCCTTTGCTAGTTAAATATACCATGTTGTGTCTGCAAATGTCCTTCCTCTAGTCATCAAACTGGTTTTTGTTTTTTTTAAATGAAGTCATAAACATCTCAGCTGAAAAAAAAAACTTATTTTCCTTTATAGATTTACATGAATACACAAAAATAACATTGCAGAAAAATCCCAGAAAACCAATTAATTCTACAAAGAAATGCATTGTTTATTCAATTGAAACTTAAAGTGTAATAGAGCTTTGTGAAGGTGGAGCAGCTATAACCAAAGCCTCTCAGAAAGGAAGGCTGGAGAAACAAGGCTGTGTAGACACTTTCAGTAGCTGTTGATTTTCCTAAGACCTCTTTCACAGGTCAAGGAAACACACACACAAAATGCACAAATAAACACAGACATTCTACTCAAAATATTTGAGGTGTCAGGATGTCTCTTAAAGAAGAAATTTTGATTATAAGCACAGGGATTTCATATTGAGATGAAAAACTGGGTTGATTGCTGGCAGTAAGAAGAGAACAGCTTTCTAAGCAAGCATTTGTTTCAGCACCAGCGTGCAGGCTTCTTGGAGGGTGATCAGACACGGTGCACTAAAATTAGGAGTGCCTTCCAAAATTAAAGCAATTCCCCAAGTTGTATGTGTGTGCATATGTATGCAGATGTGTATATACATGATACGAACTCAATCTGATTCCCAGAAACATTTGCCTTTATGTTTTCACTATTTAGTGGTGAGGGATGCAGACACTGCCCAGGCAAGAGGGCTAGAGAACTTTGGAAGAACTGAACAAAAGGAGGAAAATTGGGCTCGAGAGATGGCTAATTGGTTAAGGTACTTGAGTGAAATGCCTAAGGACCTGGGTTTGATTTCTCAGTACCTATGTAAAGCCAAATGCAAAAGGTGGTACATGCATCTGAGGCTCATTTGCAGTGGCTAGAAGTCCTGGGGTGCCTATTCTCTCTCTTTCTCTCCCTCTTCCTCTCTCAGAAATAAATAAAGATAATATTTTTTTAAAGAGGAAAATTGACAGTTACTATTGCTGGTTGTAGGTAATGATGACACGTAAGTGAAAATTGGTCATATCAAGAATTTTAAACAAAACTTTTGTTTTATAAAAATCCTAGTTTCTTTTGTGCTAATATATCAAAGTCTGGAATGTTGGGATACATTTTGAATGAATATTTTCTCATTATTTTACTGTATTTTACTGAATTTACCCTCAATTCTTCCTCTGTTTCTAATATGTTCTTATCTAATACAGGATTGAAAACATTAATAAGTCAATATTATCATTCATAATACTTTTTGCAAGAAGAATAGACTCTGCATTGTTGACACAAAGAGGTAAATAACACAAAATAGACTTTTTGTAAGTTTATTTATTATTATTTGCAATAGTTGGGGGAGGAGGGTAGAGAAAGGGAGGGAGTATGAACGGTAAATGACCATATGGTGTATGGTACCTTGAACAGTCAGCACATGTGATGAATGCTAATGTAAGAGAAAATTCTGAGAAATGTTAAGGAAATTCTAATCCCTTCATTCTTTAGCTGCAGAGGTATCTTGCATACTTGAGTGGGGATCAATACCTGGGAAATAGATGCAGAGACACACTTCTCATCTTCTCTCATCTTCAAGCTGGAAATTAGTACTGCAAAATCCAACCTAAACTTACGAAGAAAATTGAGTCAGATGAAGTTAAGTGAGGAATCTTGAGATACTGAATTTAAGTACCCAGCTGGGCCAGGCAAAGAATTAAAGCTGCAGGATGTCACTGGCTAAGGATGTCCAGGGGTTGAACAGAGAGCCTAGAAATCCTTGAAGAGAGCTGAGACTTGACAGCCTGTGCTGTAGGAACATTCAGAAGCAAACAAATATTGTTTTCCTGTTTCTTAAAACAGAGCACTAATAAAAGATCACTTGTAAATAAAAAGTTATCTCATGCTCAGGAATTTTTAACTTCCCATGAGAACTACCTCCTTTTTTTTGGACATGTATTTCTTTATTGGAACTGGATAATATTATCAGAAAACCCTAGCCTAGACTACAAAAGGGTTGTGCTAAATTGTTCTGATGAGGAGATGTCGAGAAAAATATATTGAGCCATCAATAAAATAAAATAATTTAGCTGGGTATGGTGGCACACACCTTTAATCCAGCACTCAGTAGGCAGATGTAGGAGGATCACTGTGAGTTTAAGGCCACCATGAGAGTACAGAGTGAATTCCAGGACAGCCTAGCCTAGCGTGAGACCCTGCCTCAAAAAATCAATAATAGAAAAAGGCTTAGAGGACTTCCGGGTAAGATGGCGGCATAGGAGCCACGCCAATCCAGATCAGGGAGGGAATCAAAAAGAATCTACCCTCTACTGAGGAAGAGAGCAGAATATTTTCTCCTGGAAATAGCGGAAAAGCAGAAGACAGCCAGAAACCCACTGTGGAGAGTGCGGCCTGGCAGCTCGCTCCCCATCCGCGGGCTCCCCATCCGCGGGCTCCCGCAGCTCCGCTCCACACCGAGGGCTCCCCATCCGCGGGCTCCCCATCCGCAGGCTCCCGCGGCTCCGCTCCACGCCGAGGGCTCCCCAGCCGCGAACTCCCCATCCGCGGGCTCCCCATCCGCAGGCTCCCGCGGCTCCGCTCCACGCCGAGGGCCCCAGCCGCGAACTCCCCATCCGCGGGCTCCCCATCCGCAGGCTCCCGCGGCTCCGCTCCACGCCGAGGGCTTCCCAGCCGCGAACTCCCCATCCGCGGGCTCCCCATCCGCAGGCTCCTGCGGCTCCGCTCCACGCCGAGGGCTCCCCAGCCGCGAACTCCCCATCCGCGGGCTCCCCATCCGCAGGCTCCTGCGGCTCCGCTCCACGCCGAGGGCTCCCCAGCCGCGAACTCCCCATCCGCGGGCTCCCCATCCGCAGGCTCCCGAGGCTCTGCTCCACGCCGAGGGCTCCCCAGCCTCAGACTCCCCATCCGCGGGCTCCCGCGGCTCCGCTCCACGCCGAGGGATCCCCAGCCGCGGACTCCCCATCCACGGGCTCCACATCCGCAGGCTCCCAGCGGCTTCCCTCCACCCCGAGGGCACCCCAGCAGCTCCAACCCTCGGTTCAAAGCTGCCACCCAGATCAGCTAAGCCCTGCTGAGCTTCCACTGCAAACGCCGCCCGAACAAACAAAAAAAAGGGGGGGGGACTTTTCAACCTCATCAGTCTCCCCACAGAGCCCAGAAATCAAAGAAAAATCTGTGGAGCTACTGAAAGAGACATACACGGTGAGCTGCTGCAGGCTTCCTGAACTCGCCCATCCCCCAATCATCAGTTCCCCAGGGTGTCGGTAGAATCGAGCACCTAGTGGCAGATCTGATCCACATCGCCAACACCGGACCCAGCATACCTGACCCAAACTCCACAGCCCAGGGAACGAGGTGGGCACCCAGCATTGGTGAGTTTAAAAGCCACACCAAAAGATAACAAAGGCCTGCACTGGAAGTGATAACCACTCTTTCCAGGTCAAGGCAGGGTATGTATTACATATTTGTGGGTGGCTTTACCATTTTCAAATAAGCTGAATATGAGGGGTTGAATATTGCTATCTGTACAACTTATAGATTTAAAGGGCCTTTACCTTTTGCTTCAGTTATTATTGAGGACAGGGTCTGATTCCCAAGCAGACAGGACTAAGGGCATGGACCATCGCATGCCCTGAGGGATTTGACCCTATAGGACTGTTTGGCTCAATTCTCACACTTATATACTCTGTGTTCATGTTAATTGAATGTGTATTTTGCTTTGTTGAAGTTTAGAACTTGCCTCTAAATTGTTCCACTAGTCCACTACAATACTTACTTAACAAGCAAACTCAACAGTTAGGAGTACTTCTGAGGTTGGACTTGGGTACAAGTGCTACACTTGACACCTTAAACTCATATCCTGAAATTATATAAAGGTGGATCACAACACCTAAGAACACTGAAGATAAATAGGAAACCTAAGCATCAAATCAATCCAGGATGCATAAGTCACTACATTATAATACAAGAAACACAAAGAATCAAGACAATGCAATCCCACCAAAAATTACAAATCCATCAGAAGGGTTCTCCAATGAGACTCTTTTAGATGAAATTCCTGACAAAGATTTCAAGGGAATGATGTTATCTATGCTCAAAGAAATGAAAGAAGAAATGAAAGCAATCCACGAAGAAAACAAAGGAATTAGAGAAGAAAACAAACTGTTGAAGGAGATTACAGAGAAACAGTTTAATGAAATAAAAAGGTCATTAGAAGACATGAATAAGGAAATAGAACTACTGAAGAAAAACCAGGCTGAAATCCTGGCCCTGAAGAACACAGCCAGTGAAATAAAACACTCAGTGGAAAGTCTCACTAGTAGAATGGATGAAGGAGAAGACAGAATATCCAAGCTAGAAGACGAGGTGGCAGATCTATCACAGTCCAACAAAGAGAAAGACAAGCTAATAGAAAGGTATGAATGGGAACTCCAAGACATGAGGGACACTATGAAAAGATCAAACATAAGAATTCAAGGTATAGCAGAAGGGGGGAAGAATTTCAATCCAGAGGCTTAGTAGGTGTTTTCCATAAAATCATAGAAGAAAATTTTCCCCAAATTGGGAAAGAAATGCCAATGCAGATACAAGAAGCATTTAGAACACCAAACAGACAAAACCTAGAAAGAACCTCTTCTCGCCATGTTATAATTAAACTACTAAATACACAAACCAAAGAAAGTATACTGAAAGCAGTTAGAGAGAAAAAGCAAATGACATTTAAGGGGAAACCCATCAGGGTCACAGCAGATTACTCAACACAAACTCTAAAAGCCAGGAGGGCCTGGAGTGATGTATTCCAAGTTCTGAAAGATAAAAACTGTCAACCAAGATTACTTTATCCTGCAAAGCTTTCTATCCAAATTGATGGAGAAATAAGGACATTCCACAACAAAGACAGGCTAAAGGAATTTATGACAACTAAGCCAGCTCTACAGAAAATACTTGCAGGAATCATTCATGCTGAAGAAAAGCAAAACACACACAGCAGGAAATAGGAAAAAGAAATCATATTCAACTGTTAGAACAAGTGAGTAAAAAGAAAACCAGGAAGAACTACAAAACAAGAAAAATGGACAGATCAAATACATATCTTTCAATAATAACTCTTAATATCAATGGCCTCAATGCCCCAATCAAAAGACATAGACTTGCAGACTGGATTAAAAGCAGGATCCTACCATCTGTTGCCTTCAGGAAACTCACATCCGAATAAAGATAGAAACATTCTTAGGGTGAAAGGCTGGAAAAAGATATATCAAGCAAATGGACCCAGAAAACAAGCAGGGGTTGCCATTCTAATTTCTGACAGGATAGACTTCAAACCAACATTAGTGAGGAGAGATAAAGCAGGTCACTTTATACTGATTAAAGGAACACTCCAACAGGAGGATATCACAATCCTAAACATTTATGCTCCCAACACGGGGGCCCCCAATTACATCAAACAAACACTATCGGACTTAAGGTCAGAAATAACACCTAACACAATAGTAGTGGGTGACTTCAATACCCGCTCTCATCACTTGACAGGTCTACCCAACAAAAAATAAACAGAGAAACAACTGCATTAAATGATATCATGGAACAAATGGACCTAACAGATATATACAGAATATTCCATCCAAATACTGCAGAATATACATTCTTCTCAGCAGCACATGGGTCATTCTCTAAAATAGACCATATGATAGGACACAAATCAAATCTCAACAAATACAGGAAAATTGAAATAATCCCTTGTATGCTATCTGACCACAATGGGATTAAACAGGTAGAGCAAAAGAGAGAGAGAGCCGGGCCAGCCGTTTCTCTCTTGAGGCTGAGCGAGAAGACAGGCGTCGGCGACTCAAACCTCCCCAAATCACCGGGGAAAAGAAAACCACATTGAGTCGCTGGAGAAACGTCTAAAGCGAAACTCGCTGCGTTTATTGTCGGGGAGATATTTATGTGCTTTGAGGAAGGGGGTGGGAAGAGGGGATGAGAGAAAGGTATAAGGGCCAATATTGAGGAAGGGGGTGGGAAGAGGGGATGAGAGAAAGGTATAAGGGCCAATATTGAGGAAGGGGTGGGAAAAGGGGATGAGAGAAAGGTATAAGGGCCAACAGTATTTCATCACGCCAGCAGCAGCTGGGTGGAGGCAGTTTCAGCTTAGGTGCTGAGTCAAGGGCAGGTACTCAGGCTCGACTAGGCCTTACCGGGAATAGGCCAAGATTGGCTGGGCTAACCACTCGGCTTCACACGGGCAGAGCCCAACATCTCCCCTTTTGTTTTTGTAAGAACGGTGGATGGCATAGTCCCTGTCCTAGGTTGTTCCCCTCTGGGAACCTTACCCGCCTCTGGGCACTATGCCTCTAGCCTGTTGACCACTCCACGCCCTGTCTTAGGTTGCCTCAGTCTGTCTGAGAGCTTACCCGTCGTTGGTTCGATGGAGGGCGGGGGAGGGATGTTAGGTGGATAGCCAGTAAGTGGAAAAGCCATTGTCTTTGAGTCGCAAACCTGTGGTGCCTTGGCCTGATGAAGTTTAATTGCCTCAAGCTGTTGGTGAATGAATTGTGTAATCTTATTAATTACACAGGGCCTGAGAGTGAGGATAAGAAGAAGGAGGGGTTCAGGGGGAGGGAGATGGTAGGGTAAAGAGCAAGAAGAAGGAGGGGTCCAAGGGGAGGGAGAAGGTGGAATAAAAAGCCATGTAAGCTCGTCTACAGCAGGTTGTCTTAGGAGTCCCGACTCCTCTTTTGTAAATCTCTCTGGAGCTTTTCTGGCTTCATTCAGGTCTAGTAGCATCCATACCTTCAGTTGTTCCTGGGGAAGAAATAGAGGCATAGTTCTCAGGGGTGTGACACTCCCTGGAAGATTGATTATTATCATCCCCTTGTTGGGGTAAATATTTTAAGTCTCTTGCCGGTACCCAAATAGGTCTTTTTTTCCTCTTGAGGAAAGACACATCCAAATCCTCTCCCTGCTGTGAGGAGGGGGTCTGGTCCCCTCCAGGCCCCAGTTAATGGGTCCCTCCATTTGACCCAGATGGAGCTGTAGGTGACAGCTGAGGTCCAATGTTTTTGAAAAGGGGACAAGTGTCTATCTTCTTTAGAAAAATTTAAAATATTTAGGTTAATAATGCCTTTTTAGTTGGTCATGTGGGGGTAGAGATTCCCCCTTTTGTTTTTGTAATTGAGATTTGAGAGTTTGATGATATCTTTCCCACGATGGCTTGGCCCGCTGGTTATATGGGATGCCTGTGGAAAGTGAGATTTTCCAGGTTTGGAGGAAATCTATAAAAGTTTTGCTTACGAAGCAGGGACCATTATCGGTTTTGATTTGATCTGGCAATCCAAGGGTGGCAAAGCATTGAAGCATATGGCTAATAGCATGTTTAGTTTTTTCCCCAGCATGTGCTGATGCCCAGCAAGCATGGGAGAAAGTATCAACTGAGAGAAAAATATACTTAAGTTTTCCAAATGGAGAATAGTGAGTAACATCAATCTGCCAAAGGTGATTAGGGCGTAGTCCTCGAGGATTGGCTCCTGTAGTTTGAAGTGGAGGTACCTGGAAGAAAGGCTGACAGGATTTGCAAGTTCGGACAATTTTTTTAAGGTCCTTGACTGGCACATGGGGATATTTATGTTTAAGGCCCCTCCAATTTATATGAGTTAATAAGTGGAAGTGTGTAGCTTCTGAGACTGTATTACATTGAGGCTGAGAGGCCAGTTTGTCAGCCAAATTGTTTCCTTTAGAGAGGAATCCTGGTAAATTTTGATGGCCTCTGAGATGTTGAAGAAAAATGGGGTTAATTCTTTGTTTAAGTAGGAGCGGGCTTGAATCATTAATGGGGTTATAATATTGGAGTCCAGTCTAATATGGGCCTCAATTAGGTTGGGTAACAGGTTAACAACATAAAGGCTGTCAGAAAATAAGTTAAATGGCTCCTGAATAGTGTCCAAAGCCAAAACGACAGCAAATAGTTCTTTAAATTGTGCTGATCCTGTGACCTCATGGGAGATAGACTTTATGGGTATAGACTTTTTCCCCTCCTTAAGGGAGGGTAAACAACTAGGGAAGCTCCCAAGCGCCCCCATCAGTGAATACGGTAAGGAAATCAGGGTTGGGTTTAGATAAAAAAAGTCTGGGGGGTCTCCATTCCAACCTAGAGAAGGAGCTCATCCATTTATAAGGACCATAGTGACAATCAATTATACCCAGAAACCCCTCGAGGGCCATAGCAACCCTGTTGTTATTTCTCTGAAGCCAATTGAAGTCTGTTACCTTAAAGGGGGTGACAATGACATGAGGCTCCGTGCCAAACAATCGGACAGAGGTGTCCCTGCCCTTTATAATGCAGTCTGCAATCTGGTTAGTTATAGAGTAAACTCTGGGGACTCCACCAAGGGAGAGGTGAATCCATTGATGGGTTCTCCTTCCTGGGCCAACAGCGCAGTGCATAATGTTTCTCCAGAGAAAATACAGAGGGAGATAGGTAAGTTAGGATCAAACCTCTTTAGGACAGCAGCATCAATGGCCCGTTGTACCTTATGTAGAATTTGTTCATGATGAGGGGGCAAGGTTATCTGAGAGGAGAGAGTAAGACCCTTTAAGAGGTCAAATAAAGGGGACAGTTCCTCAGTAGTTATGGGTATCCAGGGCCTCATCCAATTAATTTCTCCCAGCACCTTTTGGAGTTGAGGCAAAGTATAGGATTTTTGAATATGGAGCTGGGGTTTGACAGGAGAAACAGTATCAAGAGATAACCTGGAGCCCAAAATCTTGAAGGGAGAGGCAGTCTGTACCTTTTCTGGAGCCACTTTAAAATCATTGGCCTGTAAAATGGCAAGGCATTTAGCAGTAAGGTCTTGGAGATCAGATGGGTTGAATGACCTAAAATAATATCATCCATATAAATGTAGAATAAAATGTTAGGATGATTAATCAAGGAAGAAAAGATATGAGACATGTAATATTGACAAATGGGGGGGCTGTTAGCCATGCCTTGAGGTAAGACGGTCCATTCAAACCTTAGGTCTGGTCCATGAAAGTTTGTTGAGGGTATGGAGAATGCAAATTTTTCTATATCATCTGGATGTAATGGAATAGAGAAAAACAATCTTTAATATCGATAATGGTTAAGTAATGGGTGTTGGGAATGGCTGGAATCCAAGGGAGCCCTCTCTGGGGGGTCCCAAAAGCTATCATTCTCTCATTTATTTTTCTCAAATCATGTAAAAGTCTCCAAGAGCCATTAGGCTTCTTTATAATAAAAACCGGAGAGTTCCAAGGACTTGTTGAAGGTCGCACATGTCCTGAAGCCAATTGTTGTTTAACGAGTATATGAAGTTGTTTTAGTTTAGGGGTAGGTATAGGCCACTGCTCGACCCATACGGGGTCCCCAGGCACCCATTGAATCTTAGGAACTGGGGGGTGAGCAGTGGCCCTTAGGATTGGGGGTGAACCTGAGAATGTTTTTGTTTAATTTTTTCAAAATGAGGATCATCTCTATAGTTAGGATGGTAGGTCCTTCCTTCCTTAAACTGTTTATTTTCTTTCTGGTCAAGTCTATCTTCACAGAAAGCCCTATGATTAGTAGTAATATAAGCCTCAGCTTCCCCAAGTATATCCTGGCCTAGGAGGTTGGCTGTTAGGCCTGACACCACTAGAGGGCGCACCTCCCCACTATTATTGTCAGGGTCAATCCAGGTCTGCCAGTTAGCAGTTTCCCATGACGTAGACTGTCCGCCCACACCCAGTAGGGGTGGACCCGGGACTAACTGCCAGGAGGGAGGGACCTCCTCTTTTCTTATCACAGTACGGTCAGCCCCAGTGTCGATGAGAAATTTGAAAGTTTTTCCACCGACTGTTAGGTTCATTTTTGGTCTAAGTCCAGGTGTCAAAGGCACAGTCCAGTGTGTTTTGATTACCTTTTTCCCCTTATTTAACGGGGCTGGGGATAGCCCCTGGGGAAGTTTAAAGGTTCACCATGAAGGCTAAACTTGGATTTGCAATCTCTGGCCCAGTGAAGTCCCTTTTTGCATCGAGGACATGGCGTGTGGGGCAAGTTAGGGGTTGAGGGAGTTATTGGGGTGCTTTTCCTATTGGGGCATTCCTTTTTAAAATGACCCTCTTTGCCGCACCCAAAGCAAGATTGTCCCCTCCCCCCTGAGACCTGTTGGAGTGCACATTCTAGTGCAGCCATGTCCTCACGGCGAGAAGCCTGTAAGGCTGATGTCATAACTTTGATCTGATGAGAGGGGGACCCTACATCTTGGGTGGCTACAACCCATCTACTCATAGAGCGGTCCTTGAGTCCAGCGCAGGCCAACTTATGATCGCCTGTCATGCCTTCCCAGACCAGCATTTTTGCAAATTGGTCTCGCAGGGGGCCAGGGGGGAACTTTCTTTGTAGGCTTTTTCGACTCTCTCTATGAAAGTGGCCAAATCCTCACCGGACTTTTGGGTGACTCCTGTAATGGGGGTTCAGAGGGGCCCTCCTCTAACTTTTTCCATGCAGCCATTCCCAAAGCCCGCATTTTGATCTCGATATGGATCAGGAATGGCAGCCTGCTGAAGACCGGTAGAGAACTGGTCAGCAGTGCCCGAGAGCATTCCAAAGGTGATTGGTACTGGGGCTGAGCGACTTTGGTTTCGCTCAGCTTGAAGGCGACACTCATCCTGAAAAAAAGCACACCATTTTATGTACTGCGAGCCAGAGAGAACAGCTTTAGCAAGGTTCTTCCAATCTTGAGTGGTACAATGATAATGAACTAAACCCTGAAGGATGGTCTCTGCCCAGGGGAGTTAGGCCCGTCCTCTGAGACAGCCTTTTAAGATCTTTTAAATTGTGAGCTTCCCAAGGATACCAGGCTGCAGGGCGGTTACCGTCAGGATTAACGTTAACAGGGAAGAGATCGACTATTCTTCCCGGGGCCGCCCTCCCCATGGTAGGGCGGAGGGGCAGAGGCGCTCAGAAATGGATTAGTAGGGGGATCTGGAGGCGATGGACCTTTAGAGGGCTGAGGGGCACTCTCAAAAGGATTTAGGGGTGAATCTGAGGACTCAGGCTGGGCCGAGGGGCTGAGATTGCTCTCTGTCCCTTCCTGGGTCAGGGTGTCCTTTCGACCTCGGAGGCTGAGGTGGAAAACAGCCCTTTAAGGCCAACACAGCCGGGAGGGCCTCCAAAGGGTGGATCTCCCTTTTTCTATCTGAGCTTTTTTATCAGATCTTCAATTTTATCCCAGGTGTCCCAGTCAAAAGATTACTCTCCGCAACCAGGAGCAATCTTGAGTAAACAGCCCCATATCTGGAGGGCCTGATTATCAGATAGATTAAGGCCTTTACTTTTGAGTAGAATCTGTAGTGACCCTAAGGCAGGATTTAGCTTAGATAAGGATTGTCCCATGTTATAAAGTTGAGGGAAGAGTATCTTTAACATCAGGGTAACAGTAATGCATAAGAATACAACACAAGCACAAGGTCCCAAAAAGTAGCTAAACATGTTGTAGAATTTTTCTAAGATGGTGCCCCACTCCAATGAGGGGGCAGGACACTTTGAGAGTTCTCCAGGTTTGCCCACGTGGTGAGCCTCCTCTAGGTTTGTCCACGTGGTGAGTTTTTTTTTTAGGTCTACCCACGTGGTGAGTTTCTTTTTTAGGTTTGTCCACGTAGTGAGTTTTTACCCACGTGGTGAGTTTCGTTTTTAGGTCTGCCCACGTGGTGCTTTAAGATGGCGCCCCATTCAAATGGGGCAGGACAAAATGGCGGCACCGCAGAAGCGGTCTGTCGGAAACCCAAAAATGAGAGGAAAGAGAAAAGAACAAGAGATCTTGAAGTTTGGGACAGAGTTTTTTTTTATTTAAATGAGGAGGCAAAGCGTTTAAAGTCTCCTTTAGGTCTGTCCACGTGGTGTGTCCGCCATGAACGTACTCGTTTAGAAATGGCGGCAAACCGGAAATGGAAGGAAAGAGAAAGGAAGTTGAAGTAAGCACAGATTATAGAAGTAAAGATTAGAATATTAAATATGAAGATTACCTCATTACTTATGAGGATACACCCGTCAGCAGTCCGATTAGCTCGTCAGCTTAATGTTGAATTTTTCCTTCGTCACGTCAGCAGTCCGTAGTCCGTTTTGAATCCTCATACGTCCTCACATGGGGCAGTAGTTGCTGTGCCCCACGTCTGGGCGCCAAAATGCCGGGGCTTTTTTCCCTCACCACCGGCAGGTAGAGCAAAAGAGAGAGAGAGCCGGGCCAGCCGTTTCTCTCTTGAGGCTGAGCGAGAAGACAGGCGTCGGCGACTCAAACCTCCCCAAATCACCGGGGAAAAGAAAACCACATTGAGTCGCGGAGAAACGTCTAAAAAGCGAAACTCGTCATTTATTGTCGGGGAGATATTTATGTGCTTTGAGGAAGGGGCGGGAAGAGGGGATGAGAGAAAGGTATAAGGGCCAATATTGAGGAAGGGGTGGGAAGAGGGGATGAGAGAAAGGTATAAGGGCCAATATTGAGGAAGGGGGTGGGAAAAGGGGATGAGAGAAAGGTATAAGGGCCAACAGTATTTCATCACGTCAGCAGCAGCTGGGTGGAGGCAGTTTCAGCTTAGGTGCTGAGTCAAGGGCAGGTACTCAGGCTCGACTAGGCCTTACCGGGAATAGGCCAAGATTGGCTGGGCTAACCACTGCTTTCATTGAAGAAATTAAGAAGGAAATCAAGAAATTCATAGAATCAAATGATGATGAGAATACAACATATCAAAACCTGTGGGACACAATGAAGGCAGTCCTACGAGGAAATTTATAGCTCTAAGTGCCTATATTAAGAAACTAGAGAGTTCACAACTAAACAATTTAATGCTTCACCTTAAGGCCTTGGAAAGAGAAGAACAAGGCAAACCAAAAATCAGTAGACGGAAGAAATAATAAAGGTTAGGGCAGAAATTAATGAAATGGAAACCAAAAAAACAATCAAAAAAATCAATGAAACAAAGAGTTGGTTCTTTGAAAGGATTAACAAGATTGACAAACCCTTAGCAAATCTGACCAAAAGAAAGAGAGAAGAGACAAAAATTGATAAAATTAGAGATGAAAAAGGCAACATTACAACAGATACCAAAGAAATTCAGAAAATCATACGGACATACTTTAAGAATATATATGCCTCTAAGTTTGAAAACCTGAAAGAAATGGATGATTTCCTTGATTTATATGACCTACCAAAATTAAATCAAGATGAGATAAACCATTTAAATAGACCTATAACAACCACAGAGATCCAAGCAGTCATAAAAGTCTCCCAATTAAAAAAAGCCCAGGCCCAGATGGATTCACTACTGAATTTTACCAGACATTCCTGGAAGATCTAACACCAATGCTTCTCAAACTTTTCCATAAAATAGAAGAGGAAGGAATTCTACCAAAATCCTTCTATGAAGCCAGCATCACCCTGATACCCAAACCGGACAAAGACAGATTAAAAAAGAAAACTATAGACCAATCTCCCTCATGAACATAGATGCAAAAATTCTCAACAAAATACTGGCAAACAGAATACAAGAATATATCAGAAAGATTATTCACCCTGACCAAGTAGGCTTTATCCCAGAGATGCAGGGATGGTTCAACATACGCAAATCCATAAATGTAATACACCATATAAATGGTCTGAAGGACAAAAATCACATGGTCATCTCAATAGATGCAGAAAAGGCATTTGACAAAATCCAACACCCCTTCATGGTGAAAGTACTACAGAAACTTGGAATAGAAGGTACATATCTCAACATAATAAAAGCTATTTATGACAAACCTACAGCCAACATAATACTTAATGGGGAAAAACTTGAAGCTTTTCCTCTAAATTCAGGAACAAGACAAGGGTGTCCACTTTCTCCACTATTATTTAATATAGTATTGGAAGTCTTAGCCATAGCAATAAGGCAAGAGGCACTCATAAAGGGGATACAAATCGGAAAGGAAGAGGTCAAATTATCATTATTTGCAGATGATATGATTCTATACATAACAGATCCTAAGGACTCTACCAGCAAATTATTAGAGCTGATAAACACTTTTAGCAATGTAGCAGGATACAAAATAAACACACAGAAATCAGTAGCTTTTCTATACACTAACAACAAACATGCAGAGGATGAAATCAGGGAATCTCTCCCATTCACAATTGCCTCAAAAAAATAAAATACCTTGGAATAAACTTAACCAAGGAAGTGAAGGATCTCTACAATGAGAACTATAAAAACTCGAGCGACAAATTGCAGAAGACACAAGGAAATGGAAAGACATTCCATGCTCCTGGATTGGAAGAATCAATATAGTGAAAATGTCAATCTTACCAAAAGCAATCTACACATTTAATGCGATCCCCATTAAAATCCCAATAGCATTCTTCACAGAAATAGAAAAAACAATACTAAAATTCATCTGGAAACACAAAAAACCTCGAATAGCCAAAACAATTTTGCATAACAAAAATCAGGCAGGTGGTATAACCATACCCGATTTTAAGTTATACTACAAAGCCATAGTAACAAAAACAGCATGGTACTGGCACAAGGACAGACAGGTAGATCAATGGAACAGAATAGAAGACCCAAATATTAATCCAGATAGCTACAGCTACCTGATTTTTTGACAAAAACGCCAAAAATACTCATTGGAGAAAAGATAGTCTCTTTAACAAGTGGTGCTGGGAAAATTGGACATCTGTTTGTAAAAGGATAAACATAGATCCTTGTCTCTCTCCTTGCACAAGAATCAAGTCCAAATGGATCAGGGACCTTAATATCAGACCTGAAACTCTGAAAATGCTAGAGGAAAAAGTAGGGGAAACTCTTCAACATATTGGAATAGGCAAGGACTTTCTGAATATAACTCCAATTGCTCAGAGAATAAAAGCACTAATCAACCACTGGGACCTTATAAAATTACAAAGCTTTTTGTACAGCAAAGGACACTGTGAATAGAGCAAAAGACAACCTACAGAATGGGAGAAAATCTTTGCCAGTTATTCAACTGACAGAGGATTAATATCCAGAATATACAAAGAACTCAAAAACAGAATAACAAGAATTCAAACAACCCAGTTAAAAATGGGCTCTGGAACTAAATAGAGAATTCACGGAAGATGAAATACAGATGGCATATAAACATCTAAAAAAATGTTCTACATCCTTACCCATCAGGGAAATGCAAATTAAAACCACTTTGAGATTCCATATCACTCCTGTCAGAATGGCTGCCATCAAGAAAACAAATGACAATAAGTGTTGGCGTGGATGCGGAAAAACAGGAACACTTCTACACTGTTGGTGGGAATGTAAGCTGGTCCAGCCACTGTGGAAATCAGTGTGGAGGTTCTTGAGACAGCTAGAAATAGATTTACCATATGATCCAGCTATAGCACTCCTAGGCATATATCCAGAGGACTCTTCTCACTTCCTTAGAGATACTTGCAAAACCATGTTTATTGCTGCTCTATTCACAATAGCTAAGAAATGGAAGCAGCCTAGATGTCCGTCCACAGATGAGTGGATAATAAAGTTGTGGTACATTTACACAATGGAGTTCTATTCAGCAGTAAAGAAAAATGAAATTATGAAATTTGCAGGGAAATGGATGGATCTGGAAAGGATTATACTTAGTGAGGTAACCCAGGCTCAGAAAGCCAAACGTCACATGTTCTCTCTCATATGTGGATCCTAGCTACCAATGTATAGACTTGGGTATGAACTGGAACAAAAAGAGGTACCAGAAACCAGTAAGGGGGTAAAAGGCTATAAGGGAGGGAAGAAAGGGAAGGACTTAAGTGTATGGTAATACACATATGTAAGTAGAAGAACTGAGTTCAGGGAGGGAATGGCCTAAGCGAGGCCATGGGAAGAGAATGCATACAAAAAGGGCAGGGGAAGGGACAATCTAAACTCAAGATATTATCAATAAGACATATGTAAAACTACTTTTTGATTAAGGTCACGTCTAGAAGATGTAGACTGTTACTAGAAAATTTTCAGTACCTGGGATGGAACTCCCTTCCAGTGAGATGTTGGCCAAGGAGGTCCCGGTAGCCTCCAAAACATTAAGGCTTTTGCCAAAGCCCTTGGTTTCCTAGAGAAATAGATAGTAAGACCCTATTGCTGAAGACATCTCATGCCTGAGAGGCAAGGACACTGAGAAAGCAAGCTGGTGCTGAGCAGAAAACCTTCTCCCTGTAGACCAGCCAACTGAAAGCTGGAAAAAGCTGCACTGCACGCAGCGTATGGGAGACAGAAGCCATCAACAGTGAAAATAGTGGATGCTGAATATTCAAGCTTGGCCAGACAGGCCCAATGACTGAACGGGTGCAATAGTGGCGTGTCTACTCTTGGGGTAACCAACTGCTCCATAATTGGACTGAAGGCCCTCTCTACGGGAGGGAATACATACCCGGTACTGAAAAACCTAAGTAAAAGTCTATGGTAGGTGAGGTCATGAGCCTTGGGGTATAAGCCTGCTCATGTCTGACTAAATGTATATATTATTCCCACCAAGCTGCCCTGGGGACACTACACTAAATGTTCATGTCCACATATTAACGCTATTCTCACTTCTGGCTAGAGAAGCTTCTCTTTTCAGATGGTGATGACCACTGGGATGACACAAAAGGCAACATAGTGCTGAGAAGAAGGGATGGAGGAGTGCCCAGCACTGAAACACCTCTGTCACATCCTCCAGTGGCTCAGCCATTGCGGAAGAGGGGCGGATAGAATGGAAGAGCCAAAGGAAGGATATGACCTCTTACTCATGCAGCTGCCCAGACAGAAATTGGCCTCGATATCCATGATCTTGCAGTGCCTAGCAATACCTTTGCAAGACCCTCAAAATAGAAGAGAAAGATGATGTCATCAAATTAGAGAGAGACTAATGGAGAAAGGAGGGGATATGATGGAGACTGGAGTTCTAAAGTGGAATGGGGGAGGGGAGGGAAATATCAGGTGGGGTTTTTTTGGTATGTAAGATTAAAAATCAATAAAAAAAAAAATTTAAAAAAAAAAAAAAAATCAATAATAATACTAATATCTAATTCTGACTTCAATATCCATTCTAAATTGCTAGGATTTTATTTTTTAATTTGTTTCCATAAGCACAAAAACTTCTAGAAAGTAAGAAAAGAAGGACTACTCAAGTCATTATGTTTTTAAAGCTATACACACACATGTTGTGAATGTAATATAAAGTCATATTATATTGGACACACACACATGTTGTGAATGTAATATAAAGTCATATTAAACTGGATATTAATTTTTTGTGCATTTATTGAGTGCAAAATAATTTGCTTCTGTGGTACTTTGAAGATTTTGAAATACATATTTTTGTTGGATAGCATGATTCAAAGTCCAGAACAAACCCTTTTAGGTAATGATAGATAAGCCTCATTCCCAAATTTTAACATTGATTCTCTATCTCTTCCCCTATCATTAATTATTATTAACTAATATGCCTACACTAGAGAAATTCTTTGACATTTATAACACTCAGCATATTGGGGAAAGATGTAAAAAAAAAGAAAACATGTGATTTGTATTTCTGAAGAACCTACCTGGAACTCCCATACTAACTTGCTGTCCCCATGTGAGCATTCAGCCTCTTGGGATTTTATTTTCTTCATCTCTAAACTGTGACTAGTATTTGGCTTGTGGATTTCTTGGGAGGATCCAATACGATTATGTTTTAAGATGCCTTGTACATGATAATTATTCTAAAATTGATAGTTGCTCTTTGTAGCATAGGTATGCTTTCAGTTTCTACACCTAGAAAGAGAAAAACACATCATCTTTGCTTCTAGAGGCTGGGATAGAGTGGTAATAAAGGTCAAAGAAATAAACTGTACAGATAGACAACGGACAGACAGACTGCTGACAGCAGGATTCCTGAGAGTAATGGGAACTCTGTGGAGGAATAACCCACAAAATTCATTCATCCAACAAATATTTATTAAGGATGGAATGGATGTAGTATGTTTTCTTTCAAATTCAGACTCTCAATGGCTTGAAGACAGAAAAGTAGAAGCGGGAGGGGAATGGGACCAGTGGGGGAGGGACAAAATAGGGCAATGGGGGATAACATGATAAAGGTATATCATGTACAAGTATGAAAATGTCCTAGCAAACCCTTTACTTTGCACAATCTATATCATCTAATAAAAAGAAGGCCTGGGAAGGTTTCTCAGTGGTTAAGGCACTTACCTGTAAAGCCAACAATCCTGTATTATATTCCCCAAATACCCACATAAAGCCAGATGTAAAAATTGATGCACTCGTCTGGGGTCTGCTTGCAGTGGCAAAAAGCCCCTGTGTGCCCATGCTTTCTCCCCTCCCCACTCTTTTTCTCTCTCTCTCTCAAGTAAAAAAATAAAAATGTTAAAATAAAATGAATAAAAGTAATGTAAATTGCAACAAGTATGTAGAGCACTTTGATATGTTTGAATTATTACTTTGATCTATGTCTTGGTTGGCATGGTGAAATAAAAGGACATGAGAAGTCGAGATTCTAGAGACAGTAAAGTGGAAATGCTGGAATTGGGGATTGCAAGGCAGCTTTATATTGTTGGGATGAATTTCCAAACAGGCACAGTTTATGGGAGGAAGGAGTTTATTTCAAGCTTACACATCTAGGGGGAAGTTCCACTGCCTGAGGAAGCTGCTGCCGTACATCAAAGCAGAAAAACTGCAGCAAGAAAACACCAGCACCAGCGCCATGCCAAAAAGCAACAAACACAAACTGCAGCAAGCAGGATCACAGGCAGGAGCTCCAAGCTCTCTACATACCTTTCCGGCTGGCATTCAGATCTGCCCCAAATGCCACCTCCTCACTAACAGGAGACCCAAGTTATAAGCTTTAAGAAAATACCCAAGTCTATGGGGGGGGGTGACATACATTCAAACTACCACAGGGATATTATACAGCTGTTTGAAATTGAGATGGTGCAGAAATAATATGCTCTAAAGTGATATCATCAGCTTTTACTTATGGGCCAAGTATTATGCATTTAGGCTTTATAGGCCAGTAAACAAAATTGAAAATGCAATGTGGCACTTAGACAAACATTTTAAGTGTAACCACTTAAAAATCTAACCTCTTTCTGTAGCTCCAAAATTGCAGCAGCAGCCCGAGTGCTGGATTTGGCCCATGGGCTGTAGTTGAGTTAAGCCTGGTTCAAAATATGACTGGGCAACTCTATGTCTGTGAGGAAAGCGGGTCAAAGGACTGAAATAGGCACCAAGAGTGTGAAGCAGGGGAAGTCCTCAATTCCTAGTGCAGATCTAACGAAGAATAACAGAAACAATGATATCTTGTCAAGGAGACTTACTTTCCTGATCTTCATGCAAGTTACCCGAACCTGGTGAAGAGGTAAGGATAACTTTCATTTAGAGAAAGCAGCTGGGACACATCTTACTACCAGTAATGAAGGGGCAGGAGTGGAAGTGAGGATGACGAAACAGATCTCTGGGGCAAGATTGTCTTCTGGGATATGATGAGAGGGGATCTGTGGTGGTTTGAATGGATGTTTCCCCCATACACTCAAGAGTTTATTAAAGCTTATAACTTAGATTGCCAACTGCCAGGCTGGAGAAGGTGTCACTGTGGGCCCATCCTAGGGTTCAGTCCTAAGGTGTGTTTAGAGGTGAATTTGGAATTCCAGTCTAAAGATATGCAGAATGCTTAAGGTTTTCCTGGGTTTCTTGGAGTGTGCTTACAGAGGTGTCAGTGGTGACTTTTCTCTCTCTACATGGACCTGTGAAAGTGTGCCAGCTTCTTCAGCCATTATGGAACTTCCCCAGAATCTGTAAGCTTTCAATAAATTCCCTTCCTCCTTTAACTGGGTCTGGTTTGGAAGTTCATCCCAGAGAAGAGAGACTTTCTGCTACAAGACCCAACCTCCTTAAAATGGTAAAGAAGTGATGTCGTGACTGTAGAGCAGTAGTGCCAATCAGAGATGCCCCTCATCTTCACCATTTCCGTTGGCATGTTGTCCTTCCCTCACAATGACTGTAAATTAACACCACTATGCTATTGTTGGCTTTGCTTGCAATCATTTCTCATTCAGAGAAAAAATGCCATTTCTCTCCAATTTCCATTAGGATGTGATTACTCTTGGTATACAGTGGTGTCGATCCTCTCCAATAACAATGAAACTTCCTTTGAAATCTCTGTAATCTATTAAGGACACTTCCATGCAAAAGTGTATTACCCCAGCAGAGTGCTCTTCTGGCTCTGGCTCTGGCTCTGCATGAGATCTGATAATACAGCACAGACCTGTGGAAGGTCATTCACCTGAGGCATCATTAAGCACAAATATCCTTAGACAGAAACTTGTGTGATGTCTCCTTACATGGGCCCTGATAGCCTCTTCTTCTTGTCCACCACCTTCCAAATTCTCCAGTCTAGAATCACAGGAGTGTTCCTTTCCATAACAGAAAATCCTTGGGACGTTGTAATTTTGCTTCTTACCATATCAACTTCTAGGAAGGTTGAACTCACTTTTTTTGTCAGAGAAGTGACTCATTTTTTAGATTTCTCTTCTTTTCAGTGAGCACAAGCTTATTGCAATAACCATCTCCTTTTGTCCCAGAAAGGTCCTGTTCTTATATTGATGTATACATAATGATATTTATATTGATATCAATCATATCCGTAACATATAAATTCTATATTTATATATAGTTTTTGTCTATCTCTAAATCTATCTGTATCATTTATATCTATCTATATCTATATCATCTGTATCTACATATATCTATCTCTATCTATGCATGTATATCATTTATATCTATATCTAGCTATATCTATATATATCATCTATGACTATATCTGTCTGTAATTTGTCCTGGAGATCTTAATTGGAAGTTGTATTATTTACTTTTCTCATTTATACAACAAAATATCTGAAAAAAACAACTTAGGGAAGGAATGGTTTATTTTGGTTTAAAATTTGAGGTCACAGTACATGAAGGCATGGTGGCAGGGGCATGAAGCAGCTAGTCTCATTCAATCTTCAGTCAGAACACAGAGCATGGTGAATGCTGGCGATGAGCCTGCTGTTTTCATTTTTATGCATCCCAGGACCTCAGCCCTTGAAATGGTATTGCCACAGTTAGAGTGAGTCTTCTCGCCTTAGTTAATCTAAACTAGAAACTTGAAGACACTTCCAGTGATTTGTCTCCTAGATGACTTTACATCCAATCAATTCAATAATAGAGATTAACTATCACCGAGGTCAAGCAATGCTCAAGATAGATTTTCACTAGATAATTTGTTGCTAAGATGAGTTATCATCTTCTCATGAAAAGTAATTAAGAACAGAAAAATATGAGGTATAATAGAAAATCACTTCAAAATTTTATTTATTTATATTTTATTAGTTATGTAGATAGTGTGTATATAGTCATGCTGGACCATTGTTAGCATCCTCCCTGTCCTCGATGTTCCAAAGGGACTCTCCTCGTTAGGGAATGTAGGTCATGCATTGTGGGGGTAGCCATCAGTTATGGAGAAGAGGCAGTGTCTCTGTGCATAATATCCCAACTTGTGGTGCTAACAATCTTTCTGTCCCCGTCTTGAGCCATGTTGGGATCCTTTTAGGTCTACTTCAGTGATGAGGTCAAGGGAGCCTCTGTGTCTCTGGATATCTGGTTAGGTAGGAGCTGAGTGTTCCCTGGGTCTGTCTCCTTCACCCATGTGCTGGTACAAGGTTCACCTAGAAAGCAGCACTCTTGCTCATTTCCCCCAATACTCTACAGTTTCAGCGGGGGCCCTGGTGAGGTGCAAAGCACACATACTTGCATGCATTTGTATTCTTGAAATGCCTTAACAGCTTCAAAAAACCAAGAAGGTAAATTAAAAATCAAAACAAAACAAAACAAAACAAAAAAACAGACATCACTTTTAAACTACTGATGTGACTATGCAACAGTTGAAAATTAATATTACATAGAGACATTTCAAACTTGAACAGTGACTGATCTTGGGAAATATCATGAAGTTAGGTGACTTCCATGTATTTTGGGAGGACAGAATTCTACCATTGAACCACTGATTCAGTTTCATATATTTTGGTTAAATACTACTAGAATTGATAAGAACAAAGGAATCTATCATTTACTCTGTTTTTAGTGTGGTTATCTTATGTAGGAAAAAAGTAAACAAACAAGAACCCAAGTTATCTTCAAGAATTTCTGGACATAGAGCAATACTGACATTTCTCAAGCCATACTTTTTGCCATGTTATCCAAGCTGGGTTTTACAACAATGGTGTTGTCTCAATAAATGGCAACCAACAATTTTACTTGTTTTATGCCTTATGCTATGAAATTCAGATTCTATACATAGATCCAGTTTGGAAAGGCAAAAAAAAAAAAAAAAAAAAATCCTGGGCTGGAGAGATGGCACGGTGGTTAAAGCGCCTGCTTGCCAAGCCTAAGAACACCTGTTCAATTCTCCAGGTCCCACATTTAGCCAGACGCAAAAAGCGACACAAGGGCGCAATGCCACACTTGCACACGAGGGGGCAAACACTTCTGACATTCGTTCACAGTGGCTGAGAGGCTGCTGGCATGCCCATTGTCTATCTCTCTATCTCTATATATATTTCTCTCTTCTCTCTCTCTCTCTCTCTCTCTCAAACTAAAAAATAAAATCCTTTGGTATGTCTTACTGGGTTTTAGTATTAGTAAACATTGCTTTAAACTAAAACTGATGGTGAATAAACAGCAGAGACCATGGTTTTGGCTTTGCTACTTCAGCGTCCTGGCTTCTAATGGGTGACATTTGAGAAAGAGATTTGACCCTTTGGTCAGTCAACATGTCATTCACTTTTCTCACAGAGAAAGGGGATAAGAGGTTAAGTGGTATAATGAAGAGGAAAAACTCAAGAGGATAAATGTTAGAAAAGGCTCCATGTTAATAGCCTGGTATAAAATTAATAACCTTTTCTTATGCTGATGAAAGATCTTAACATAAGTATTTACAAACACGTAATAAAAAAAAAGAAGAGACTTGTAGTAATTAAAGCTGTAGCTATTTTTTAGTCAGTTTAACCAGAATAAAACATGTATTATCCCTAGAAATATTCAAGATATGTGGTATTCTCAGAAATATACAAGATATACTAAATATATATTCTTCATGTACTATTTATAGGATATAATGTAATGGTAATTATTTAAAAGTCTCTTATTCAGTGAACTACAGCAGATCAGCCCCTCTCCTAGGTTTAGGCCAAAGACCATGGCTGGCTGGCATTGATACCTATAGCATTCCTTTTTAATTTGTTTAAAATGGGGAAAAATGCATTATGTGTTTTTTCAACTTTCTCATATTCCAGAAAAGAATTACTGTTATTGAACCTGCCACAAACATATAGGCTTGGATTTATTGTTCTTTTATAATATTAAAAATTAATCTTAGGGCTGGAGAGATGGCTCCACAGTTAAGGCACTTGCTTGCAAAGCCTGATGGCCTTAGCTCAGTTCCTCAGTACTCATGTAAAGCCAGATGCACAAGGTGGTGCTTGCATCTGGAGTTTAATTGCAGTGACAGGAGGCCCTGGCTTGCTCATATTCTCCACTCCCTTCTCTCCTTGCAAATGAATAATTTATATATATTTAAATCAACCTTAGAGGATTAGAAAGATGGTTTAGTGGTTGAGGCACTTGCCTGCAAAGCCGAAGAACCTCGGTTCGATTACCCAGGACCCAGGTAAGCCAGATGCACAAGGTGGCACAAGCATCTGGAATTCATTTGCAGCTACTGGAGGCCCTGACATACCCATTTTCTCTCTCTATCTCTTTCTCTTCCTTTGCCTCATTCTCTCTCTCAAATAAATACATAAAAATAAAATATTTAAAAAAATCATCCTTAGATTTCAGCCTACAGATTACATAATCTTGAAACCTCACTGAGTCAAATTATAACTGGAATCATAAGCCCCATTAAATAGGATTTACTCTTGGGGGTCCTCAGATTGGGAGCCATTAGTGGCATTGTCTGCTGAGGGTTATGCTTACCAAATGTCAAAGCAAACAATTTCACAACTACTGGTCTTGGGAATTGGCTCAGAATGCTGTAGCACTTGCTACTAGTATGAGAGCCATGAGGGCATGAGAGGACTAAGGCTACCTGAATTTGACTCATCAGGACACGTATAAAGAGCTGGGCATGGCCACTCATACATAGACATCTATAACTCCAGTCCTGGAAGGAGCAGAGCCAGAATGTTCAGAGTGAGACTGTCTCAAATAAATATTTGCACTGGATGTTCTCCTCTGCCTTTCTCATATATGTGAGTGCATCTGATCACGTTAATTCATACACTGCCACCACACCACATGTACTACATATACAAAAAAAGCACACACTCAAAAGATTTGACAACATGTACTTTTAGGTCCTACCTACCAAACATATTACATTTTGTTCCCCCATGCATTCTTTCATTCATCTAACATTTGTTCTTCATTTATTCATATGTTCCTTCATTATCACTTTTGCTACTTAACATAAACAATGTAACAAATGATAGGTGTGCCTCAAGGACAAATGATATAACACAATTAATACACACTGAAGGGTGGGTGTTGAAGAAATCTTTGCTCCTTTCCTGGGTATGGGCTGAAAACGTGGGCACTGGTGGCTAACTCCTGCTAATTGGGCATGTCTCAGACTTAAATTTTTTTTTCTAACACTCTAAAACAATTGTCATGCTTCACAGTCTGTGTATAATAAGGAGACTCATTTTTAATTTGGAGAAAATCTGCATCTGATTAATTAGATCAATGTACCAAAAACATTTGCATAATTCTGGGCACAATGTAAGTGGGTTTGGCTTGAAAAGATCTAATTTGGCTTAGTGCATAGCCAAATTATCCACTGCTTCCTATGTTTATAGGTGGTAGATTAGGCATTTAGAATAAACATTTCTGCCTGAAGTGCTTAGCAGTACGTCTTTAGACTAACAAGGGGAGTGACTGAAAAAATTGAAGAAAGTAACTTGTAATCTATCACAAAACACTCTGTTCCTGCAAAAATCTAAACTGACTTGCTTTTTACTCTTTCATCTCCCACTGAAAGATCAAGCTAATTCTGATGCTGTGTGAATATGAGTTTTAGTTTTGAGACACAGTCCAAAACCTTTAATTTTTATTTATATCATCCATTCTGCAAGCTGTTTACATTCCCATGTTCCTCGTCAGCCATTCAATGCTCAGTTTTTCAGTGTTCCATCCAAAATATCTCTACATCTCACTAAACTACTAAACAAGTCCCACTGAAACATCTTTCTTTAGGTAGGTAGACAAGAGGGACAGTCTCAGTCATAGTGAAAAACACAGTTCTTTGTCTTTGGCCAAATTGCATATTAATGTGTTTCACTTAGTACAATATTGAAATCTAACTAAAAATGTGATAGTTGGAAGGATCTTTTCCCATGATAAAATTATAGAATGAGCATTTTCTATTGTATAAAAGCTGTATTTATACCAGACCCCAAATTAAAAATATATCAAATTGTCCTTCATGTATATGACTTTTAGATATGGAAATGTTGCATTAAAATTGTTATTTAATAGAAATTATGTTATTAACATAAATTAATTGCCCAGATTAACATTTTATATACATATTTTTCAATATAAAGTGAAAATATGCTTTGATATCAATGGTTTTAACTGTATTTGAAATTGTCACTCTGGTAATATATACCTGCATAAAGAACATATTATAATTCACTTCCATTACCTTTATATTTTCATTTTTACTTGCAATTAAAAATAATGAAAATTCATTTTAAAAATTCTTTTAGAAATGTTCAAAATTCTTTCAGAACAGTTTATTTATTTTTTTATTTATTTATTTATTTATTTTTATTTATTTATTTGACAGAGAAAGAGGGGGAGAGAGAGAGAGAGAATGGGCATGCCAGGGCCTCCACTCATTGCAAACAAACTCCAGATGTGTGAGCCCCCTTGTGCATCTGGCTAATGTGGGTCCTGGGGAACTGAACCTGAGTCATTTGGCTTTGCAGGCAAATGCCTTAACTGCTAAGCCATCCCTCCAGCCCCACAATAGTTTAAAACAACACACTTAGTCCTGGAAAATCTTAATATGGATACTGAGATTACAAATAAATGAAGGTTAGACTACAAGTGGAAAAATACTTCAAATACACTAGCTAGAGGAACTCAATATAATTAAATGTCATTTCTCCTTCAAGATATACATTAAAATCTAATTCTCAAAGTTTTGCAAGCATTTATTTCAAAATAATTGTGTGCTATGTGATAAACTCAGGAAAATTCATTTTCAATTAATTGAATGCTTCTTATTTAGGTACACACACACACACACACACACACACACACACACACACACACAGTGAACAAAATGGCCCTTGTGTCTGGAGTTCATTTGCCCTGGCAGGAGGACCTGGAATGCCCATTCTCTTTCCTGCTCTTTCTATCTCAAATAAATATTTTTTTTAAATGAGAAACATATTAATATAAACTTCATGTTATAATAAGCAAGAGAGAATATTAGTTTTCAAGGCTTTTCGAGTTTATGGTAGGCTCAGTGCTAATGGCTAACATTGATCAATATACTGTACATTGCAAGGTGGCTGAGAATTCACTTTCCTTTATTTCTTTTGCTCACATTTTGGACAGAATTGTATTTTAATCCTACTTTACAAAGTTGAAAAGTGGTACTCTGATAAATTGGATAACTTACACAAATGACATTGGTGGCACTATTGGAACTTAATTGCCACATCCTGAAGCAGGTTCTACACTCATAGGAACAGAATTAGTTTGAAACTATTATTTAAACTAATCTCAAGTTCCCCCATTAAATGCTGGTAAGGACATTTTTCATGCTTTATACATATATTAAAATAATGTCCAAATAAGAATATATATTTTAGTGGTAAAGTCTAGAAAATAATTTCCTGTCCTCAAAAAAATAATAAGGTACTGGTTTGTTGTAGAATTGCAAGATAGATATTACCACTTTTTCTTTATTTGGCTTGATTTTTCAGAGCAAGGTGTATTGTTTTATAATATAGCCATATGTATTTAAACACATAAACATAAATGTTTCTCCAACTCTCAAATCTATATCTACAAATTTAATATAAATATATGGTGGGATATATGACAGATACTCATGGTATTTGTAATGACGATATACATGAAAAATAAAATAAGAAATCAAACTGTGAGGTGGTAAGTGTATTAAGGTGTTATGACAGAACACTATGAGGCAATTTTAAAGGACACTGAATAATTAATGGAAAATTCCTATGAATGAATTGAAAAAAGAAATCTTGCAAATTTTAACAAAACACAAGCTTACCTGTGAAAAGGAAAATAAAATGGAAAAGCAAGATAAATACACAAAACTGCAATACAGGTCTGGAATTATGTGAAAACACACTATGTTCTATACCTTTAACTGTGATTTATTATTTTGAAAACCTGTGAATAAAATTAATTATATAAGTTAAAAGCTATTAACTTCAGAAAAATTGAAAATTGTCATTTTGCTTTCTAAACTCAACCACTATTTTTTTTTTTTTTTTTTAACTGTTAAGATTTTAAGAGCTGGTGATAAAGATTATGGTACGATGCTTATCCAGCATCTCAAAGCCTGGCTTGATCTCTAGAGTATAAACAACAACAACAAAGTTTTCACTCACCTATGATAAAAGATTTGTTATCCTTATATTGACTTAGATGTTCACCATTCCTTCCTCATAGAAATTGCCTTAATCATAAATATCCTATGAATCTTCAGTGCACACAGTCATGCCAGATAAAAGAAGCAGTTCTTGAAAGAATAAAAACAGAGTGATTGAAAATGATTGGAATTTGTGTTCATCTTTCTTCCCATGAAACATTTAATGAATATGGTTTATATCTACTTGGGGAAATATAGTGGACTAATGTGGTTCCTGGAGTCCCCATGGCCACTGTTCCCTGGAGACATCCAGGCAACTATGGAGCAGGGTCCTGAGTGGCCATGAGTGCCACAGGAAGAAACACCTGGGAGGCAGCATCAGAGGGCAGCTCATTTATTGTCAGGGGAATGGGTTTATAAGCATGTGTGGAAGAGCAGGAAGAGGTATGGATCATAAGGGGATTGGTTAGTGCAGAGATCCTGCTGATGCCTAATTAGCATGTAGGGACTTTGGGTGATTGGGAAAGGGTCACATAGTCTAAGTAGTGGAGGAAAATGGTATAGTGTATAGGGAGTAGGCGGATTGGGTGTATGAAGGCTGCTGGCTGCTGCCTCATTAACATATAGGGATGTGAGTGGACAAAGGTCACAAGGCTCTGGGGAAAGCAAAACCTAAGTCTTATCAGGATGTCCAGGAGCCTGAGCTGGGAGAAGGGAGCAGCCTCCCTCCTGCTAGTCTTGAGGTAAGATTGTTGAGGTCTAGGCTCACTGCAACCTTGGGGTCTAGGGCTCTTAGTCATGCCTGACAGCTCAGGTCTGCCTAAACCTCCAGTAGCCCAGGGGCCTTCAACCATGCCTTATCTTCCTATATCACCTTAGTTTTTGATACCAAGGTCTCTCTGTGAACCCAGAGCTCACTGATTTAGCTGTACAAGTGAGTCAGCCAGCCTTTGCAATCCTCCATCTATCCTCTCAGTACTAGGAATAAAGGTAAGCACTGGCATGTGTGACCTTTTATGTAGGTACTGTTGATCCAAACTTGCATACTCATGTTGGTGTGGTAGCACTTTACCTGTGGAACCATACTCCCACCCAGATTTACATTTTCATGGAGAGTTTTAATAATAGACCACCTAGGGATTGAACCTGTTTCCCAATTCTAGATAATTATACATGTATCTACTTCTCGCTCCTCACATAGATTATGGAGTGATGACATTGGAATGAACATCATGTGTATTCATCATTTATTTGTATTGCATGAAAACTCCATAGATCCTTCACAAAATAAGTACTTTGGGATGCTGCAACATTGATTTTTGGAATGAATAAATACTCCAAGAATAGTAAAGTTTAATTCATGTCTTTAAAATATATAACACTTGTTGCTTGTATTTTTCCTACATGAAGGGAATCACCAAAAGGGAACATCAAAACTGGCCACAGTCCCAGAGGAAACAAAAAAAGAAATAAAAAAGAGGAAATAAAAAAGAAAATATCAGAAAAATCTTTTGAAAAATATTTTATTTATTTATTTGAGAGAGACAAAGAAGCAGATAGGGAGAATGGCTATGCCAGCACTTCTAGCCCCTGCGAATGAACTCCAGATGCATGCACCACCTTGTGCATCTGGCTTCACGTGGGTACTGGAGATTCCAATCTGGATCCTTTGGCATTGCAGGCAAGCACCTTAAACTCTACACCATCTCCAGCCACAGAAGAATATTTTTAACAAAATTTTATTTATTTATTTGAGGGGTGGGGGAATGCAAACAAATTCTTGATACAAGCACCACTTTGGCTTTATGTGAGTACTAATGAATTGAACCCAGATTGAAGGCTTTGTAAAGAAGTACCTTAAGCTGATAATTCACTTCCCCAGCTCTGAATTGAATCTTTAGGGAAATTTTAATTACAAAGGGAAAGATTCTTGCTCTCTACTTTCCCATGCTCCAAAATAACCACTACTGATGAAATCTTGTGGTTTCAAATAAAAAACATAATCCCAGGTGTTACAATACCAGTAACTAACTACATTCCTTTTGCATATTATTTTTCTTAAAAGTTAGCAAACCACAGAATGACCTGTAAAGAGAAAGACTGTAGGGCCCTATACTGGGAGTTTTTAATTCTGTACTTCTGAGATGCTTTTTACAATGCTCATTTCTGACGTGATATGGATGCTGCTAGTTCAGAAGCAACACTGGAAAACCACAAATAAACACAATTTGCCAGAGCTGAGAAAATGCCACTATGGGTATGGATTATTGCTAACTCACAATGAATCACTAATATCCAACACTTTGACATCCAGTGTTTGGAGGGAGTATCTCCAGGAAATTGATGACTGAAAACCTAACAGATCTGAAGCTGAGGCAAAGGCTGAATGAAATACAAAGATTATCTTAATTACATAATAGAATATATGTAAACGTTTTTCATTACTCTGGACTGTTTGTTTTCAGAGGTTACCATTTTAATTAAAATCTCATATAGATTGTTGATTTCTGTAATGTCAAAACTGAATAAGCTTGCTCTTAAAGGGAAGGTTACAATGTGTTGAATTCAGCTTTACATTTCTGGCAGAGAACACTCAACTAAGAGGAGCTTTGGGGAGGAAAATGGTTTATTTTGGTTTATGGACTTGAGGGGAAACCTGCTTCCCTTCCCGTCCCTTCCCTGCCCTTCCCTTCCCTTCCCTTCCCTGCCCTTCCCTTCCCTTCCCTTCCCTTCCCTTCCCTTCCCTTCCCTTCCCTTCCCTTCCCTTCCCTTCCCTCCTTTCCTTTCCTTTCCTTTCCTTTCCTTTCCTTTCCTTTCCTTTCCTTTCCTTTCCTTTCCTTTCCTTTCCTTTCCTTTCCTTTCCTTTCCTTTCCTTTCCTTTCCTTTCCTTTCCTTTCCTTTCCTTTCCTTTCCTTTCCTCTCCTTCCCCCTCCCCCCTCCCCTCCCCTCCCTCCCCTCCCCTCCCCCCTCCTCCCCCTCCCCCCCCCTCCCCTCCCTCCCCTCCCCCCCCTCCCCTCCCCTCCCCTCCCCTCCCCTCCCTCCCTCCCCCCTCCCTCTTCTCTTCTCTCTTCTCTTCTCTTCTCTTCTCTTCTCTTCTCTTCTCTTCTGTGTTTGTGGCTTGTATCCTGGTACTTTCATTGCATGCTTTTCTATTCATCTCTTTTATACCCATGGTCACCAGGACCCAATGGTGACACTGTTCTTTTCTTCTTGCCATAATTATTCCTTCTACATACTTCATCAAGACTTGTGCTGATTGCTTGAATGCTCATTTTAATCACCTTCATACTAGTGATGAACCAACATTAGAAGCTCTATTTATTACTGAGAGTAATAAGGTACATCAATAACTCAAATCTGACCTTAGTTCTTTCCATAACACTCCTTTGCACCTCTTTCAGTCAAAGGCCTTTTTTTTTTTTTTCTATCCAACAGTATGCAATCATGTTTTATTTATTTTTTTTAAACTCCATTGAAATAAGAATATTTTATCCTTGGGCTGGACAGATGGCTTACTGGTTAAGGTGCTTGCCTGTGAAGCCTAAGGACACATGTTACTTCTCTTTCTACATCCCGCAAAAGCCAGATGCACAAAGGTGAGGAAAGCACAAGGTCACACATGCCCACTATGTGGCACAAGCATTTGGAGTTCAATCGCAGTGCCTGAGACCCTATTGTTCCAAGTGTCTGTCTTTCTCTGTATAAAAAGAGAATATTTTATCCTCAAATTATTTTGACCTTTTAATTTTTTATTTTAAAATAATTTTTCACCATTTATTGGCAATGAGAGAGAGAGAGAGAATACAAGAACAAGAATGGGAATGCCAGGGCCACTGCAAATGAACTCCAGATGCATGAACCAGTGTGTGCAGCTAGCTTCACATGGAAACTGCAATCAAACCCTGTCTGTCAGTCTTTTCAAGCAAGTGCCTTTAACCACTGAACTACCTCTCCAGGTCTGACTTTCATTTTTATGCCATCTGAAGAATGTCTTTTCTAATCACTGGGGCACCAAAGTCTCTTATAATTAATAAAAAACAAATGCACATAAAAGCCTAGATATGTTCACCTCATTATAACTGCATTGATATTTGATAATGCATCAACAAATCCTAGGTGTGTGGTAGTTGTGTATGAATTATCATCATGAGGAGGATTATGTAAATGCTGGCTGGCATTTATTACCAATACCTAGAGGTGTAGATATCCTAAGATCTGTATACATCAGCTTTAGGGTTATAGCTTTCAGGATTAGTTTATTCCACAATATAGAACCATCCTGTGCAAAATCACTTAGTATTCAGATTTGACATTGATTATCTGTGGACAGAGAAAAAATGAAATATTTATCAGAGACCTTCTCCTCACATGTCTTGTTCTGTCTCCTAAACAGATAGCATGGCAAAGAAAACATACATTTTAATTTTGAGCAGCTAATACACTTTGCTTTTTCAAGCCTTGAACTATTTTTCAAATATTACTATAAAAAAAACCTATTTATCTTACCTTCTAGGCACTTGAGCATTGAAAATACATAAATCATCTAAGAACTAATAAAACAACTGTAGCCCAGCAGAAATTCAGGGAAATGAAAGGACTGTGCTGAGGACCAAAGCACACAAGCTCTACCTGACGGAAAGTGAGAAGAAGCAGAGGTAGATGGCTCACCTGAGCTGCTTGTGAAGGAGCCTCACTGTATGGCTGCGGATGGTTTGAATGTTCATAATGAAAATGGTAATCAATATATTCCACAGGGCTTTGGAGATCATATCCTGACTGGGATTAAAAAAAAAAAAACTGGAGGAAATGAGAGTGTACTAAACTAAGATAGCATGAGACCTTGATAACAAGCCAGGAAATCCTTTAATATCCTTATCAGGTGCAAAACCGATTTTTTGGTGTGAGAATTAGGTGAAAAGCCTTATTTGTAATGATTTAGGTTTTCTTTTCTGTCTGAAGGTTTTTAATTGTGAACAGAAACATGAAGGATGAAAAAGGCATAGAGAAATAGATATGTGAAAATATTAAATGAGTAGTAGTCATGTCATATATATTTTATATTAAATTACTATATTTATATTAAAAGAGATCAATGTGAACTTTATAGGATTTTATCATCCCTCCTAATATCAAAAAAATTCATACAGAGCTGGAGAGATGGCTTAGTGGTTAAGTGGTTAAGGCACTTGCCTGCAAAGCCAAAGGACCCTTGTTTGTTTCCCCAGGACCTATGTAAGCCAGATGAACAAGGTGGCTCATGCATCTGGAGTTCGTTTGCAGGAGCTGGAGGCTCTGGCATGTCCATTCTCTTTCTCTTTACCTGTCTCTTTCTCTTTCTCACTCTCTCTCAAATCAATCAATAAATTAAAATGTTTTTAAAAAAATTAAGAAAGAAATTATATTGTAGAGAAATGTGCAGTTTTCCCATTTTCTTTTTAACCTTCTTTTGATTCTATGTGCTTATGACATCAAATTAAAAGAGAGACTAATGGAGAGAGGGAGGGGAGATGACAGAGAATGGAGTTCTAAAGGGAATGGGGGGAGGGGAGAGAAATACCATGTTTTTTTGTATGTAAGTATAGAAGTTGTCAATAAAAAAAAAAATTTTAAAAGAAGTAAACAGAGCTAGAGAGATGGCTTAGCAGTTAAGGCACATGCCTGCAAAACCTAAGGACCCAGGTTTGATTTTCCAGGTCCCACGTAAGCCAGATGCATATGGTAGAACATGCGTCTGGAGTTCATTTGCAGTGACTAGAGGCCCTGGCATGCCCATTATCACTCTCTGTTTCTCTCTGTCTCCCTCTCTCTGTCTCTAGTAAATCAATAAATAAATCTTTTTAAAAAAGAAGTAAGCAAACCAAGATTCAGAGAGATTTAAATATATGCTCCAGTTTACTCAGCTAGTAAGTGCTGAGGACTCATTTTTTAAAAATATATTTATTTAGAAAGGGGGAGAAGAGAAGAGAAGAGAAGAGAAGAGAAGAGAAGAGAAGAGAAGAGAAGAGAAGAGAAAGAGAAAGAGAAAAAGAGGGAGTGAGACTATGGGCATGCCAGGGCCTCCAGCTACAAATGATCTCCATATGCATGGGCCACTGTGTACATATGGCTTTATCTGGGTACTGGTAAATTGAACTCTGGGCATTAGGCTAAGCCATCTCTCTAGACCCTAAACAAGACTCTTGAGTGACTCCAAACACTAGATTTCTTCTTATTTATTTAAGCAAGAGAGAAAGAGGCAGACAGAAAGAGAGAGAGAGTGAGAGAGAGAGAGAGAGAAAGAGAGAGAATAGGCGTTCCAGGCCCTCCAGGCATTGCAAACGAACTTCAGATGCATGTGCCACCTTGTGCATCTGGCTTACATGGGTCCTGGGAAATCAACCCAAGGTCCTTTGGCTTTGCAGGCTAATGCCTTGACCACCAAACCATCTCTGCAGTCCAAACACTGGATTTCTTTAAGGTTTAGGGTTCATCAAGCCATTCTTTGTTTCACTAAAGAAATACCTGTGTGTTTTATTCATCAGAATTTGTGCAGAATTATGTCCAGACAGAACATGGGCATTGCGGTTTGAATGTTAAAGGTCCCCCATAGGGTGATTTGTGTGAATACTTGGTCCCCAGCTACAGGACTGCTGAGAAAGTTTGTGAGATCTTTAGAGGGTGGAGGCTTGCTGGATGAAGTGGTTCACTGGGGGACAGGCCTTGATTTTGTGGGCCAGCCTCACTTCCTGGTCAGCCTCAGTTTCTGTCTGACCTATTCCTGACTGTGGCTGCAATGTGAACAGCTCTGCCTCCTGTTCCTTCTGCCCTATGGGAATGATATGTATTTCCTTAAAACTATAGGCCAGAATAAACTCTTCCCTTCTTAAGCTGCATCTGGTTGAATATTTGCCGATAGCCATGACCAAGTAGTTAATACAATGAACACAGTACTAAACCATATATTTTAAAAGGGTAAGTTAAAATAGAAAAATAAATAAATATGAGAGACTGATGGGGATAGAACAAAATGCATGATTTGCTTCCTGATACTCAAATATAATGAACACATATTGTATTAATTAGTCATACGTACAACCAGGGATAAAGTGGATGAGATAGTGGGAATGAGATGGTACAGAAATTCTCTGGAAAAGTAACTCCTATACCATTATGAATAAAAGTAGAGGATTTTATTTACCTGGGGGTAAAAGAGCTTGAGATAGCTCTCCAAAGAGGCTCTGGCTAAGGGCTGAGATTTTATTTTCATTTTATAGTTTTCATAACTGAGGGGAGGGGTCAGTAACCAAACAAGATGTGGCAATTTGCATATCTGTCATTTCTGTATGCCGGCCCCCAAACAATTAACTCCATTTTATTTTGCTTTAGGTTAAACTGTCTTTCCTTTTTATTGTCCCTCTGGGACCTTTCTGGACAGTTCTTTCTTTGGGATTTTTCCATCTGCTGACAAAGATTAGTTTAGCTTCTTAGCCATTAACTCTTATAGCAAACTTGGTGAATCAGGTGAACTTTTAGTTTCTTTTCTACCATAGGAGTTTCTACACAGTAAATAAAGAACTCTTAAACTATTTTTCAAAGTATTTATTCACTTATGTATTTGTTTGTCTGTTTGAAAGCAGATAGAGAGAGGGCAAGAGGGAGAATGGGCAAGCTAGAGACTTTAGCCATTGTACCTGAATTCCAGATGCATGTACCACTTTGTACAACCATGGAACTATCTCTCCAACCCATCAAACTCTTTTATATTAATCTATTCTAATTTATATTTAGAAAACTGGCTTCCAAACTTGAATTCACTCTATAATGTGGCATCACATAATTCTAGATGATATTCATGGCATTGATAACACTGAAGAACCCTTAAATACCCAATAGAGTAGCATTATAAATAGGATAATGAATTGTCTTAAACATTGGTGGGAATGAAGCTTATTTATTTGTGTGTATGAAACTGCAGTTGGTGATGTCAATCGGTGATATCAATCAAACAGCTGTCTTTTTTAAATTTAATTTTACTTTTTCTGGCATACATGGGTCCTGGGGAACTGAACCTAGGTCCTTTGGGTTTGCAGGCAAGTTCCTTAACTATTAACACATCCCTCCAGCCAAAAACAGCTATCTTCAAAAACAGAAGATGGTTGAAAAATTCCTTTGCATCCAAGGGATTACACAATGTGATACGAATAGATGCTGTGTTTGGAGTCAAATCTAGGTTTGAGCTCCTACTCTTGAATTAGTTGGTACTCTACAAAAACCCTGGGCTCACTTTTCAGTTTGTTATTTTACTGTCAGAATCCAGATGTGTTTAGTACCTAACTCCTTAAGATGTTAAGAAGAATTGAGGTGGTGGTGGGGGGGTTGATGGTTATCAAATGCTTAGTACAGTTTTTTTTGGATTTAGTCTGTCCTTGATAAAGTAAATAGTAAGTATAGACTAGTTTTGCTATTTCATAATACATTGACTATATAACCTTTCCCAGGAGAAAATCAGTATCAGAATTCAAACATGTAAGTATTTGTAAAGTAGAGTTTGCTTTGAGGTATCAAAAAATGATGATATGTCATGATGAGTGATTTAGGAGTTCTAATCACTTAAGCAGTTATATATATATATTCATTTGATTGCATTGTTATATTTTTTTTCTATTTGAAATATATCAATATGCCATAGAATGCACATATTAAAATATACCATCAAATAAGCAGAGAAATACATATACACTCATGAAATTTCACATGATATAATGAACATGCTTTCTACTTTTGTAATAGTTCTCTTTGCCCCTGAACCTTCCTGGTAACTCCTGCTCACTTACCACAGATTTCTATGACTATATATTAGGAGGTTTTCTCCATTTTTCAAGTTGAATCATGGAAAATGTATTCCTTAATATTTATGTTTTGTACACTTAACTTCAAACTAATGACTTTATATATATATTTAGTTATGTATATAGTATATATACAGCCATGATGGTGCCATCGTTACCCTTCTCCTTGTCCTCCCTCCATGGGTAATGTGGGTCTTGCCTTATTTGGGTAGCCATCAGATTTACGGGAGAGGCAATGACTCTGTGTATAATGACCTAACTCATGGCTCTAACAATTTTTATACCCCTCTTGTGTGAATTTCCCTGAGCCATGTTGGATTCATTTTAGGTCTATTTCAGTGACGAGGTTTTGTGAGTCTCTGTGTCTCTGGATATCTGATTTGGTAGGGGTTGAGAGTTCATTGTTTCTATCTCCTTCTCCCTTGTGCTGGTGCCAGGTTTACTGATAAAGCAGCACTCTTGCTCATTTCCCCTATAACTCTATGGCTTCATCTGGTACCCTGTTGAGGTACAATGGGCTGAATCTCTCCTCAGGATATGGGTCCATCTGAAAGAGAGAAGCAGATTCTCCAATGGAGAATGAGGTCAGTACAAGATACATGGATAACCATTATTATTTTAGAGACGATTTAATAGGTTTTGGCCCTCTTGTATCCCACTTTTGGTGGGAGCTTGATATTGGAGAGCAGGCTCATTTTTGGATATGGTTCCAACTTGTTTCCTGTTTTCAGGTATGAGTTCCATTCCACTGAGCGGATCCGTTAGCCAAATCTTGAGCAGTTGGTACCCCACCATGGCTGTGTGCCACTACTGCATTCGTGTG
This sequence comes from Orientallactaga sibirica, assembly GCA_036365145.1. Taxonomy (NCBI): domain Eukaryota; kingdom Metazoa; phylum Chordata; class Mammalia; order Rodentia; family Dipodidae; genus Orientallactaga; species Orientallactaga sibirica. The sequence goes on from JAEOAD010000006.1 coordinate 25,969,988, forward strand.
AGCATCACTTCAGGTTGTTTGCTGCTGAGTAGCTTAGACAACAAGTTGCTTAGACAGATGTGGGTTGTTTTCCCCCAGTCACTTATTTATCACCTTCTGGCACTAAGCAAGGTAACTGTATGGGGACTGACTCTCTTTCAGATTCCATCCAGCTCTCTCTGTGTTCGGTCTGAACAGCATATGGTATCTTCAGCAGTAGGGTCTTACCAATAACCTTTGGTGAGTCATCACCAAACTACAAATTTCTAAAATTTTGGTAGTCTGATGTCTGGAGTCAGCACTTGACAAAGAATTCTGCAAGAGTAAAGGGGTGCTGCTCAAGAAAGCCTTCCAGCTGCAGAACCAAAGGATATATACACTGCACACATAAAGAATATGATTGTGATATGTTTCCAGGGAAGATGTCTGGATGAGCCCACCATTCATGGATTTCTGCCCAAGAGAACAATGCAGAAAAGAGGATAATCAAACACAGAGCAACTTCAGAATCTGAGTGGCAGGAAAAATTAGGAAGGGTCAGTCAGAGGAAGCACCATTTGTTTCAGAAATCTATAGTTGATAGAAACCCAAGAATCAAAAGAAAGAACATCACAGACTTAATATTGCTTCCTTCAAAACTGTATAGTGCAAAGCAGTGACATCCTTTACAACCAGAGGAGACTCAAGACAGATGACATATAAATAGTTCCTTATTTCTTCACCAGTGAAATACTAATCCAACAATGGAGAAAACAATATTGTAGCATCCCGTGCAGGAAGGGGTTAAAGGAAAAAGAGAGAAGGCTTCATTACAGATGTGAAAGACTAAAGACTTAAGCTAGCACCAAGAGATCTTAAGTTGAAGAGTGGTTGCCAAATGAGAGTGAAACTTGATGCAGGTAATTTATGTATTCTCTAGAAATGATGAAAGACAGATTTCCTGAGTAGAGGAAAAAAATAGAAATAGAGTGAGTGTTTCCAAGGCCCTTGTAATCAGAGTAAATAAGAAGATGTATGTCCCAATAGATTGATGTAACAGCTTCCTGTTTTTAAGAAAAATGTAATTAACTTACTTCAGGGTAAGGATTAATATCAGAACATTATATTTTGCTTTATTTCTTCTCTTAAGTACTTTCTCCAAACATTTTCTTTTAATGTACTTCAAGTTTATTGACCTCTGAGTACAAAAATATTTGTGACAGCACACTATCTTTCAAATTTTGCAAATAGATAGTGCTTTAACTGTCCTAAATATTATATTGTATGATCATTTTTGTGACACTTTCAAAGATTAAAAGGATTTCATTTTGCCATGATTTTATATTCTTAAAAATCTCCATTCTATTTCCCATTCTAAAATAACAGGTTTTTATTATAGCATACTGTGTTACATATTTTCAGCCTTTTATCTCCTGGAATACTTTTTTGAAATCCAGTAATTGGTATCATTCAGTTACTAGCTGTGAAGAGAGACACTTAATAGAAAATTTGGTAGAGAATGCATTGAATTGAAGCCAGCTTATACTATAAAAAACCTGTATCCTTCTCTTCATTAGATGGAGCATTCTAAAATTTGCTCAATATCCCAGAATAAAAGTAGTTCCTAACTCCAAATGCTGCCCTTTCCAAAGCCACCATTGCAGTATTCTACCCCATTTAATCTCTCTGAGGATGCTGTAGATGAGCAGAGGGAATTAGTGAGGCTATGAGAGAAGTCATACTGTTTTCTACCTTCACTAGCACTGATAAATCCTGTTGTGTGCAAATGAGCTTAAAAATCTCTGTGCAATTAGTTTTCCATTTTACCTTGAATGTTATAGTGTAGACTTTTAGCTAATCAAGCTGGGAAATTTAAATAGAATGTACATGGAATTGTTTATGGTAATATTATGAACAAGCAGGACACCCAGCACTGGACCTGTTTTACTGCTAGTATAAAGTAAGCAGTGATAGCAGCATTACAGTCATTTAGGTGCAATTGTCTAAATTATGAACTAACCAGATGAAAGACATAGTATATGGAAGATCAATGCTCTTTCTATGTTCTCATCCCTTTGCTTTTTTAGCTGTCTGTGTAAGGGAGTTTTAGACTGTTACAAAAGAACCTATGAAGAAAACAGCTTAAAAACATTGAGATAAATATCATTAGGTAATTTCATTGCCTTTTGAATACTGTAGTGCATACTTTCGCAGATCTAGATGATATAGCATACTATGTGACTCAGGTATGTGGTTCAGCCAAATGTCTCTAGTGAAGGCTGCCCACTTAAATGTAATAGAATGTTGGCAGCAGGGGGCACAGAAGCTATTGTAGATGAATCTGTATCAGACCAGAGTTCCATTCCTGCCAACAGTTCAATTCCTGCCATTATGCCCTGTTGCAATCAGGTTCTCATTGCTGGCAGAAAACACTTGACCAAGAGCAAGTTGTGGGGGAAAAGAGGTTTATTTTTATGTTTTTATTTTTTTTATTTTTTTGGTTTTTCGAGGTAGGGTCTCACTCTGGTCCAGGCTGACCTGGAATTAACTATGTAGTCTCAGGGTGGCCTCAAACTCTCGGCGATCCTCCTACCTCTGCCTCCCGAGTGCTGGGATTAAAGGCGTGCGCCACCACCCCCGGCGAAAAGAGGTTTATTTTGCCTTACAGACTCAAGGGGAAGCTCCATGATGGCAGGGAAAATGATGACATGAGCAGAGGGTGAACATCACCCCCCTGGCCAACAGAAGGTGGACAACAGGAACAGGAGGGTGTGCCCAACACTGGCAAGCAGACACTGGCTATAATACCCATAAGCCTGCCCCCAACAATGCACTGTCCCTAGGAGGTGTCAATTCCCAAATCTCCATCAGCTGGGAACCTAGCATTCAGAACACCTAAGTTTATGGGGGACACCTGAATCAAACCACCACATTCCATCCCTGACCCCCATAAACTGATAACCATACATGATATAAAATACAACGCATTCAGTTCAACTATAGAAGTATCCATTTTTTTTTTTTTTTTTTTTTTTTTTTTTTTTTGGTTTTTCGAGGTAAGGTCTCACTCTGGTCCAGGCTGACCTGGAATTAACTCTGTAGTCTCAGGGTGGCCTCGAACTCTCAGCAATCCTCCTACGTCTGCCTCCCGAGTGCTGGGATTAAAGGAGTGCGCCAACACGCCCGGCCTTTTTTTTCTTTCTTTTTTTTTTTTTTTTTTTTTTTTAATTTGAGAGACGCGGAAAGAGAGAGAGAGAGAGACCAAGAGAGAGACAGAGAGAATGGACACACCAGGGCCTCTCAGCCTCTGTGAATGAACTCGAGATGCATGCACCCCCTTGTGTGCATGTGTGACATTGTGTCCTTGCATCACTTTTGCATCTGGCTAAACATGGGACCTTGAGATTTGAACTGGCATTCTTAGGCGAGCCTGTAAGCCAAAATAAACCTTTTTCCCAGAAGCTGCTCTTAGTCGGGTGATTTCTGCCAGCAATGCCTTTAACCGACTAACCCCCTTGTGTGCCATCTCTCACCAGTTCTGACCTTGAGATTTTTTATCAATCTTAGTGATGTTCAAACATCCCCATAAACCAAGGTCTTTTAACTGAATCATAATACCAAAAAATTCCCCCAAACCATAATGGCACAGAAAACACACACTGCATTCACACTGCAAAAGATGCCATTGGGCATAGCCAAGAATATTCAACCAAAACAAGATTTAAGATAACAAGGACAAACATCAAACTCTGTAGCTCCAAGTCCAACAATTCTAGTCAGTGACAAATCCCCAAGTCCAATAATTCTAACCAGCAACAAGTCTCTGGAGTTCTAATTCTGCCTCTCCAGCTAGGCTATTCACAGTCCTGGAAAACTTCATCAAGGGTGGGCAGCTTTGCTTAGCAGCCATCTCGTGGTCCTGGCATCTCCACTGGGTCTCTACTGCAATCCAAAGTTCATCCTCATGGCTCCATTCAGTCTCCATGCAGGCATTTCTGCTTCACACTGCCCATGGCTGTTTCCAAAACACAAGACTGCATTGCAAACTCAATGACCCTCTCGTTTCTGTATTTATTATACTCCACAATACCAGGTAGGGTGCAATTTGTTAATCCGGGAGGGGCGGATAAAGAAGACTTTGAAGAACAAGACACTCCCTGATTCCTCTTGAAAATCAGCTCCCTAAGACCAAAGCCACAGTCAGCTGTCTAGCAGCAAATAACACCATTCCTTGGCACCAACTATACTGGTGCAGTCAAGTTTGTGTTGCTGGCAGAAATCACCCAACCGAGACCACCTTCTGGGAAACAAAGGATTTATTTTGGTTTATAGACTCAAGGGGAAGTTCCCTGAAGGCAGGGAAAATGACCACATGAGCAAAGGGTGGACATCATCCTCTGGCCCATATCAGGTAGACAACATGAACAGGATAGTGTGCCCAACACTGGCAAGGGGGCACCGTCTATAATACCCATAAACTTCCCCCAAGAATAAACTGCCTCCAGGAGGTGTTAATCCCCAAATCTCCATAATCTGGGAATTTAGCATTCAAAACACCTAAGTTTATGGTGGACACCTGAGTCAAACCACATGGTCTGTGTTCATTTATGTGAAATAGTTCATGGAATGATTTACATATTTTAAGTCATCTTCAAATCTGTTCTGAATGGATCAAAGGCCTTAATGTAAAATCTGAAATTTTGAAGTAGTTAAAAAAAAAAAAAAAAAAAAAAAAAAAGAAGAAGAAGACATGGAAAATCTTTCAAGCCATAGGCATAGGCAAAGATTTTCAAGCCTATACCTATGACTTGAAAGATTTTCCATAAAGATACTAGTCCCTTAGGAAATAATGCCAAAAACTGACAAAGGGGAATGTATGAAATTTTAAAAAATGTTTCTGCATAGTAAAGGAAACGTTAGGTAGAGTCAGCCTACAGCATGGGAGAATGTCTTTGCTAACTACATATATGAACAGAGGATTAGTATCAAGAATATATAAAGAATTCCAAAAATTAAATTCACAGAAACCAAACAAGCTAAGCAATAATCAGAATACCGAAATGAATAGGCACTTCTGAAGAAATGAAGTGCAAAGAACCAGTAAACATATGAAAATATGGTCAACAGTATTAGTTTTCAAGCAAATAAAAAATTGTACCATTCTAAGATTCCATTTCACCCATCAGAAAGATAATGATTATGAAAAGAATTACACGTTCTGGTGGGAATGTAGCCTCATCCAGGCACTGTGAAAATCTGTATGGACATTCCTCAAAAAGCTAAAAAGATCTATCATGAGACTCAGCTATTCCATTGCTAAGAACTGACTAAAGGCCTCCAGGAAAGCATATCACAGAGATAGCTACATTCATAAATTTTGCGATTTACAATAGCTTAGGGAGAGAAGCAGTCTAAGAGTCTGCAACAGAAGACTGGCTAGGAAATATGGGGTGTAGTTGCCCAATTTTATTCAGACATGAATAAAATTAAAATTATGTCATTTTCAGGAAAATGGATGCAACTGGAAATTTATGTAAGTGGAATGATTCAGACTGAGAAAGACTGATTCCACATATTTTAATTTGTGCATCCTAGATGTTTTGTGGCTACCTAATGTATACCTAATGGCATGCAAGTAAAAGTGAAAGTGAGGAGGGCATAAGACAACCAATGAAAAAAGGGGGGGTTGAGAATGGGGAGGTAGGGAGTCATGGGATGGAATATAGTCAATGTATATTATATATTTACATGAAAGTAGCTTCTGAAACCAAATATTATGTATAATAAATATACACAAGCAGAAGTGAAGTTGACCACTTGGGGATATGAGGAAATGATGCATTTTGACTTTTCTGTGCATTTTATTTATTTATTTTTTTTTTTTTTTGGTTTTGCAAGGTAGGGTCTAACTCTGGTCCAGGCTGACCTGGAATTAACTATGTAGTCTCAGGGTGGCCTCGAACTCTCGGCGATCCTCCTACCTCTGCCTCCCGAATGCTGGGATTAAAGGCGTGCGCCACCACGCCCAGTTTTTCTGTGCATTTTAATTTGCCTCATTTTTATGGACCTTTGTATGAGTTTGGTAAAACAAAAGCACTCTTATCATAAAACTATTAGAGGATAGATTCAGGAGCCAGAAAAATAAATACTGATTAGGACCTTTTCTTCTCAGAATAAATCAGATTATTTTTGTTGTATATACTCTATTTTTATATTGCCTTGGTAATTATTCCAAAGAATTTAAAAAGATCCTGTGCATTTGTGTATGTGTGTTTGTCAATATACACATGTGTATCTCCATATGTGTTGTGTGTATCAAGAGCAGAAAATTCTATTAACCTGTGAGAAGTGATATAACCCCAACTGAATAGCATGTTTGTGTTTATTGTTTTATATAACACACAGTCAAGGGTTAACTGAGTCTGCTGTTTCACTAGGGGCATGCATTTATTCCACAAATAGTTTTAGCCCATGGTGTTCCACTGTTGCTGCAGCTTATGTTCTGTTAGTCTCCCACTGCCTGAGAGGACGTCCAAAAAGGTCGTTGATTTTTCTGTATTTGGTAAGATTGTTTTTATTCTGAACATGCATACTGAAATAAGGAAATAGACTTAGCCTAAATGTAACCTTGCTTAAAATGATTCTTTCATCTACCTATGTGCTGATTAATATAAAATTGTCATTCAAACATTAAAACAAAATGTCATTCAATTTCTAACCTAAAGAGTACTCTGAACCAATAAACACAAGTGAGGTGCTATATATCAGTGATAAATGTCAACAGTTACAATGTATTTATGAGTATCTCCAGTCATTTTATTTTTTGAGGTAGGGTCTCACTCTAGTCCAGACCATCCTGGAATTCACTATGTAGTCTCAGAGTGGCCTGAAACTCCAGTGATCCTCCTATCTCTGCCTCCAGAGTGCTGGGATTAAAGCCATGAGCCACCACACCTGGATCCCAGTCATTTAAAAAAAATTATTTATATATTTATTTGTTTATTTATGCGTGTGTGTGTGTGTGAAAGAGAGAGAGAGAAATAATGGGTGTTCCAGGGTTCTAGCCACTGCAAATAAACTCCAGATGAATGTGTTACCTTGTGCATCTGGCTTTATGTGAGTACTGGGGAATCAAACTCAGGTTGATGGGCTTTGTAGGCAGCACCTTAACTGATGAGTCATCTCTCCAATCCTCCAGTCTTTTTAATATTAATGATATTTCAAGTAATAATGGAAACAAAGGACAAGATTCAGAAATCCAGTCTGGATAAAAAATTCTAAGTAAGTACTAACTGATAGGCATAAAAGAATGAAGACGGTACACAAACTTAAGGGGAAAGCTGACTCTGAACTCAAGTTCCATCACTTGTGATGCTGGTTTAGTCAATGTGTTGTTTTCTGTGCTCCAAATATTGACTCATGGATTGGAAATAAGGGAAGAATCAATTTGTATCTTGTCAATTTTATGGTAATGCACATTTTTGTCATAAGAAATACAATGTGACCTTTGATAATTATTAGTAATTATGTGCATGATATTACCATTATGCAGAAATATGTTTGTTTTTGGTGTTAAACACATTGTCATTGTATTTTAATACTTTAGATTTCACCTTTATGAAAGTTGCACATGTTCATAATTTAAAGAATTGGGTTAGGAATCTTTTGAAAATGGCATGTGAGGGAAAATTGAATATAATGAATGTAGTCTGCCATATACATTATACACATGTAGATACTACATGAAAGTAGAAAATGGGTTATATATTTGGAGAAATAATGTGAACCAGCAAGGGACAGGAGATTAGAGAAAGAGAGAGAGGATATGAGTAAATTACAATGAGAAGCATATATGAAAATGTCAAAACTAAAACTAATTTTATGCTTATTAAATATTTAATAAAAAAAGAAAATGTGTGTACTTTGCTCAACATGGTTCTAAATTTTCTTCATTCTTCCATAAATCACTTTCAACTAAATTATAACAAACTTTTGCCTTAGTTGTACTCATATATGAGTTTAAAATATGTAAACAACCAAAACCATGTTGCATGTGTGTATGCATGTAATCATTTGTGTGTGTTTGCATGTGTGCTCATGTGTAAAAACATTCACTCCTCTTGACATAGTAACTTTCAGGTTCATTTAGTTGCCACTGGAAGTACTAATTCCTCTGACGGCTGACGATTGCCTTTCTGTAATTGGGTGAGTTAACTGAGAATGATCTGTTCCAATTTCTACCATTTTTTTCTTCAAATTTTATTGTATCATTTTTCCTTACTGTTGTGTAGAATTCCATCATGTAGATATATCACATCTTGGTTATGCATTCACTAATGATGGACATTTGTGTTGATTCCAGTTCTTAGCTATTATGAATTGACTAAGTCAGAATCACAACTTACTGAGTTAGAAGAGGTCCCCATAGAAACACAGACAGCATGCAAACCTGAGTGAAGCATTACTTCTTTTTTTTTTTTTTTTTTTTTTTTTTTTTTTTTTTTTTGGTTTTGCAAGGTAGGGTCTCATTCTGGTCCAGGCTGACCTGGAATTAACTATGTAGTCTCAGGGTGGCCTTGAACTCTCAGCGATCCTCCTACCTCTGCCTCCCGAATGCTGGGATTAAAGGTGTGCGCCACCACGCCCGCTCGAAGCATTACTTCTTAAGTTCTTGGGCATAGCTTCAGAGAATTAACATACTGAATAAACTGAACAGTTAAGAAACTCAACTTCACATTAAGAGTGAAAAACAGTAGATAAAATGAGAATGGTTTCAACATAAAATTATCACCTATACTATTATTTAGTAAGTAGCCTGTAGGTTTTAAAATGTCTTGTATGTCTATTATAGTCATTTTTACATTTCAATATTACAGTCCCCGGCCCAGAATTTTTCTAATATTATTTGGTAAAAATATGAAGAAGAGTTATGTTTAAAATTCCTCTAATATGTAGCTCAAATTACAAAATTTGGTTAGGTCATTTAATCATAAGTATTTGGTTAAGTCATTTAATTATAAGCAATAAAATTGTAGCATCTAGATTCAATTGGAGTCAGTGCTGATTCATGAAGTACCTTTTAGTCAATATATTTTTGTTGTTGTTGCTTATAGGCAGCTGCAATATTTGGCAGCTAAAGTTTTAATTATCAGTAACTTTTAAGATATTTCCCTATCAGAAAAGCATATTTCTAGTTTCATATATACATCAAAGTATATCAATATGGATATAGGATTATTGCTGAATATTATACACAGGAAACATAAATGCTAGTAGTACTATAATTAAGTTCCTTTTACATTAAAAGTCAAACTCTGATCAAAGACTTGAATAACACATATAAAATCACATCAAATTTGGAATTTTATTCATCTATTTTATTTACTCCTATTATTTTCTTTCATTTCTTTCTTTTTTCTACATTCTGTAATTATAATAAAGCTACCTTGTCACCTGTTGCCATCATTTGGTGTTCTTTTTAGATTTAATGATAGGAAAACCAATGCTCCTTCTAAAACAAGGACATTTTTAAAATTTGTTAAAAAAGAAAAAAATATCGGTTTCACAATTACTAGAATGAAGAAATAACCTACACAACTGGAGAAAATATTTGCCAATTTTACATCACATAGGGAGTTAATATCTAGAATATATAAAGACCTGGAAAAAATACACAACTGGAAAAGCTCAATCAATAAGTGGTCTCATGACCAAGTAGGCAGTTCTTAAGAGGTGAAGCACAAATGGCCAATAAACATTTGAAAATGTGTTCAACGTTCTGATTTTAAAATGCATTTGACATGTTTAGTCACCTGGGAATACAGATTAAACTACTTTCACACTCCATCTCACCCCAGTAAGAATGGCTATCATCAAGAAAATGGTAAACCGTGCTGAGGAGGATGGAAGGAAAAGGTGCTGTGTTTCTGAGACAATGGTATCCTGATACAAACAACTTCCTGATACAAACAACTTTTTTTTTTTTTTTTTAAGGTCAGAGAAGCTTTATGCAGGGAATCACCTAATATCCTCAGGAGATTTAATAAGGGACTAGAAATGAAGACAATGAAATGGACTGAGATTGAGAGATATCACTGAAGAGGGAAGGGCTGAGTCCATATTGCAGAATATCAGAAGGGATTCTGAAGACACCAATCAGTAATTAATGCTATCTCCAAGGAAACAATTGAGAGTAATGCACCAATGAGAACCAAGTGACAACTGAAGAAGCATCTATAGTACCATATGTAAAAATAGATTTTAGGAGCAAACATGTACTTAAAGGAAAACTAAATCCAATTGTGGCAGAAATAATAAGCACTTCTATAACTGAAATGTAAAAGAAGAAAAGAAACAAGACAATATTGATAGAACATGTCAAATAAAATTTTAAATGCCTGAATGTCAAAAACCACTTTAAAGAAAATAAGGCTTATTTCTATGACATGTAAATGTCACAGAAAAAGCTGAATTTAAAAAGAGCTCTCATTGCCCCACAAGCTAAATTTTGAAAACACTTTGAGAATATAGATTAATGATTATATGCATACAACTTTACACATACTTCCTAATGCTTTTATGTATGTATAGAATAAATATCATGAATTAATCATCTTAGTAAATGTATTCCTATTTTAGTTATAGTCTCCAATTCTTTTTACAATAAAATGGAATAATTTTAAAGCTTCAAAAGGACAATCCAGCAGGTATTATTGTTTGAAATGATATTTTTTTTTCTTTTGGCTCATAGTTAAAAATGAAAAATTTACATCAACAAAGTTGTAATAGATGTGAAACAATTTTCGTTAAAGGTCAATTTAATTACTTCTAGTCCATTCAATCAGAGCTTATTGGAATTTAGGTTAGCCTGACTCAGTAAAGGGTCTGAGGAATAGCTGTACTTCCTAGCAGTTTAGCAAGAAAAATTCCCTACTCAAAATGCCAAGCCTAGTTCAATTCTAACTTTACAGCTCAATAGCCTTCCTACTGGCATTTGTTTCCTTTATGTTTTTATAATTTCCTTCCCAACAAAATGGGAATTTTTTCTTTCAACCAAGCCAGAAGAAAAAGAAATAAAAGAAGTAATCAGAATGTTTTCACAGAAATTACACTTCTTTTTATGTCATTTGAGTATCTGAAAAACCAAAGGAAAACATTAAGTATGACTCTGGGCAGGTATCAGTCACGGTATCTTCTTGCTTAATGCTGTGGGTAGCTCTCAGGGCATCAAGCAGAGGTCCCTGAAAAGGCTTTGCCAAAAAGCACATGTAACCTTGGCATACTGGGGCTAGGTGCACATAGGCTCTCTACCTACTTTTCACTTCATTTTCAAAATAATCCCACAACCACACCATTGCTCACTAGGAGAGAAAGACCAAAGTCCTGAATCATAATCATTGATGAGCCGAGAGCAGAGGAGACCCTGATGGGGGCTGGAGACACTGTAGGCAGCTAAATAAAGGGCTGCATATGGAGCCTTTCCAGAGGACAGTTTTCAGTCTTCAAATACTCCTGCTCTTGATTATTAATGTGATTCTCCCTCAGAAATCATGTCAAGGCATCTTGGCTGCGCTTGGCATGCCTGTGAATTTTGATGAACACTACTGAAGAAAAATGAAACAAGTGAGTCAAGAGGAAAGCTATTGAATTTTGCCTACTTCACATTTCAGAATATGTGTGTGTGTGTGTGTGTGTGTGTGTGTGTAATTTTTTTCTATCAGTATTTCCTGAGTTAAATATACCCAGAAGCATTGTAGAAAAGATGTGTCAGTATCAAGTTTCTGGTTTGTTATGCTCTGCTTCCATTTCTCATGAGCATTTACTCAGGTGATAAGGTCTCTTTCCCTATGTCTTCCATTTATGTTAGGTCTCACTTGGCACTGATATCATTACCCTTTTTCATCTTCAAACAACTTTTTCCCCAGGTCAGGCAGTAGAATATAGCCTGGATTTCAAGTGTCTTTGTATCTCCAGAAAGCCTGATAATGAGTCAGGTACAAAAACAATATTTTGGAAAAGAAGAAAAGAAAGAAAAAAAGCAGTTACTTATTGAGTTATATATCATGATACTGATAAATAGTGATGTGTTACAGAAGGCTTGTTATCACTTGTATACACCATTGTAAAGGGAAACAATTCTTATTAAAAGATCATACTTCCTTTCCTTTCTTGAGAAACACTTTCACTCTAATTGCCTTGATTTATTTAGCTTTTGTAGAACAACCTCACAAATAACACATCACCATGAGCAAAATTTATGTAGCATAAATAATAAGCAATGAATATGAAAACTTATAAGACACTAGGTATTACTGTTAAGTTAAGGAATGCAGAGTTATGTCAAAAAATATAATATTTTGAATGCAAATAGTTTGATAATATCAAACTGCCTCTCACCATTGCACCTTCTTTCAAATTTTAATTCTGGTAGCATTTGAGTGTCAATTGGAAATGAATAAAAACTCTTTGTAACAAGGGAATAAATTGTATGCTGTTGGGCAGCCTGAAGATCAAACCAAAAGAAAGGCACTCCTTAACTTAAAAGTAATAATATCTAGTGTATCCTAAGTTTTCATATTTCTTGCTTGCTAACATATTGTAAAAGGGCATTAATGACCCAGTAATATGATAATGTGGATGTACTCAGGGTTTTTGCCTCTTTCCTCCTCCATGGGTGGCTGCACTGAATTATTCAGTGTTACAGGTATATACTTATTCATACAGGTACCTGACCTATATGTAGTATGGATTCTTACTCCAGGTGTGTACCTAATCCTCTAATATGTCTTCAAATAATAATTGAGAAGGAGCATCCTTAAGTTTGGTTTTCATAATCACTTTGATATTAGCCAGTATGGGGAGTATGGGGATCTTTAAATTCTATTCCTGAGGAATAGGTCTCCATTAAATGAAGTTTACTTGAAATATAAAGGGAAAAAGACACACACATTCAGGTAAGAAGATAAAGACCATGGATAAAGAAGTGCTTCCCTATTAGCACCTCTTTGTAAACTCACCAAAGGAAGAGATTTGTTTAAAATAAACTCTACGTAACAGGGCAAGGCTCTGCTTTCCCAGGAAGAGGGAAATGAAAGAGCATGCACGCATGAAGGGCTCATCTCTGAATGAAGTACCTTTTGGTTGGCGTTACATTGTGATTTACTCTGATTCCTGCCTTTGTAGAAAGTAGAGCAATTGTTACATGTGCAGCTGGCTAGTGTGAATTGTTCTTTCCATCACCCACTATTAACATAACAGGAATTTGAGTACAACTTCTGCCTTTGATTTCCATTGTGCAGAGTGCTTGATGAATGAACAGTTTAGCACTTTAATTACTGTTGTTGTACACCTAAACACTGCTATGTAAATAACTTAATGCTCTGCTACATATGTCACATTCATTTTCTGTAGTGACTGGTTCATTAGAGTGGCATGTAAAAAAAATAAAAGCTGTAGACCATCTTGTTTGGGAAGGCATGAAGTAGGCATTTGAATCAGCACTGCCAGAGTGTTGAGATGAGAAAATTCATGAATATAGCGCACACAAGAAAGAGACTCCACAGAACTACGAGGCCTATGCAATTCTGATTGGTATGAAGTGGCTTGTCATGGCTGACTATCCCTTAGATGGAATAGACATCTCCCTCCCTAAGATATCCTTTTAGGTGGACTGAACATCATAGCTAAACTTAGTTTTATTTTCAAGATATTTTGCTAAATTTGAAGCATGACATTTAAAATCCTAATTGTTTTTGGGAAAGAATAGTAATGATATTAGATATAACTATGAGCAAAACTTGTTAAGAAGTAGGAACTACCAGTAGTTGATAAAATAATCATGAAAAAAACATCTCTATGTACCAACAATAACTAGCTGTAATAATGCCAAAGGTTAAATTTTGTTGTTTTCACAGTTTCTTTTTTTGTGTGATGTCCATATTAGAATATAGTACAAATTATGCTGTAGTGGTGATTCTGTAATTTAAAGTGAATTCAGAGTATGAAATAGGCAAACAAATTGTGTTACTCTCAAAACTTTCAAAGGGCAGAAAAAAAACAAAAGTAACAGGTTTTTATTTGATTTTTAAAAAGCAGCATGTTAATAGATAATTGTTTTCCATTTGAAAAGTGCATTGGAATATTATTCATTAAATATGGACTGTGAGGATTTATTCTCAGAGTATCTTTCTGGAAAAGTAGATGGCTGTTGGTCGTATATACACATATTTTTCCTAGTAGTGTAATTTACATTGATTAAAATTGGTACATTTCATGCTGTATGTTGCTGAATTTTTATGGTTTTGTAGCCAAAGTCTAATTTCCTTGGAAATATAATTTTAGGGAAATGCTGTTTAAGCATAACCTCTAATTACTACTTGATCCCTTCCTCCTTCAAGAAAAATAACAGCTGTATCCAAAAAGCACAAATTCTACTTAGAACAGGTCACATAGGAAACCACCAGGGGATAAATCAGACAAATTTCATATCCATGGGGTTGAGTCATGTGTTTGGAAGTGGTAGTTTCTACCCAATGGGGAATTATGGATGATTGAAATACACATGAAGTTTATTCATCATATCATCTGAGCTTTATGTTTGATCAACTGATGAGGCTCTTCTCTAAAATCACAGTTAGGACATCATTTAAATTATATACATGTAAAAATTGGTTTAAATTTTATTTTTTTAAATATGTAGAATGTTAGAAGTGATAAATACCTTAACTATATGTTTTATACTGTCCTCACACATTAATGTAGAATTGTTGAGATCTGAACTCTATTACTATAAATTCACTCTCTGAATCCTCTTATTTAAATTTTATTTAGCATTGCTTTCCAGTGATTTGAGGAAATATTGTAGGTTGAGGATTAAGGAGCACAAAACCTACCCTTTTGGATAACTTTAATTTTAGCTAATAACCTTACTAAGAATCATTTTCTTCATACTTTAAAATAAAAATATTAGTAACAAAATTATATCAAGGTTATGCTCTTTGGAAATGAAAAAAAAATCAAGTCTCTGAAATAGAAATCTTCAGGAAATGGTTGCTATTAAAAAGAGACCTGTATTTAGTAAATTATATTGCTTGTGTTTAAGAAAACTAGTAACCTAAGTTCACAAACATTTTCCAATTTGGGATATACCACACTGTCTTTAAAAGTGATTTTACTAGTCTGCAAAAGAGCCTATAACCTAATGCCTCAAGTAATTCTGAAATGTAAATTTCTAAATATAAATTTTAAAAGAAGTGTGTGTCTGCAAACACACACACACACACGCACACGCACACACACACACACAGTCTCATTCTCTCTTTGTGTCTGGACAAGAAGAAGGAAAGAGAAATGAAATTCTGATTCTGAAAAGGCATAAGAACACTAAACACTGTTTCTTTCTCCACACTGCTTCCTAGGCACAGCTCACCAACAAATGGAAAAATTTTAGAGTAAAATCATTAAGCAAAAACTTAAATATATTAAACCACCATTTATAAATAGCAATAATTATGCCTGGGGGACTGACTCTATGTGTGATAATAGTTCTCTTTAATTGATGCTCATAGAAGCTAATTTGTTTCTGAATTCCTGATTTTCATTACACTTATAACCTCAAAGTTTCAGTTTTTGTTAAATAGGTTAGAGAGTTATGTCATTTTTTCAGTATTTGCATTTCTGGATACATCTCACAAAGTTCTATACTTAGTATAGTGCTACTCTATGCTTATAAAATTGTATCATTTGTGTTAATGAATTCTTTGGAGTATTGGCAACCTGATTGAAATACATCATTCATACTTCCATAGCTCTACTCATAGAACCTTAAATTTATAAGATACATATATGTCCTTGTACTGTAGATATAGAACATCCAAGACAAAGTTAAAATCCTTAGATTCCTGCTGTGAGTCTGATGGTCAAGTAGCTGTCCACTTATGGCTGTTTTGATTTTCAGTACCACACACATGCAGTCAGGGGTCAGTTCTACTTTGACACTATTAAAGCTCCTGTTAAAGGTTACTCTATGTATTTCATGTTCTTTTTCCTCTGTATGCATTTTATGTCTTTTTGAATCTATACAATCAGTAAAACACTTTTGAATCCCTTTATCCTAACTCTGGGGAAGTGGTGAGGGTTCAGTAAACATCTTCCTTGCTGAGGGATTTACCCTGCTTCACAAACAGCCATAGTTTTATATTTTCTTATTTATTTATTTATTTATTTATTTATTTATTTATTTATTTATGAGTGAGAAAGAGACAGAGAGGGGGGGGAGGGAGAACAAGGGCCTCCAGCTACTCAAATGAACTCCAGACTCATGCACCCCCTTGTGCATCTGGCTTACGTGGGTCCTGGTGAATCAAACTGGGATCCTTTGGCTTTGCAGGCAAATGCCTTAACCGCTAAGCCATCTCTGCAGCCCAGCTTTATAATTTTCTACTGGCACATTCTGATACCTTTTGTTGCCTTAATTTTCTTCTAGACTTTCTTTATTATAATCAAATCAAGAAGTAATGCAGATATTTCAAATGAGAGATTCTAATGAGAGATTCTACTTCAAAGGAAAAATAATGATACATGAGTTTAATTATGCAACATTTCCAATGGAGGACATATTCACCTTAGATCTTTTTGGAGCTCTTGTTGGAGAAATACGAGCATCTCCATTCATCACTGTGCCATGTATGTAAGCCATGGATTATTCTAGAAGTCCCATGTGTGTGTGTGCACTTGCACACATGTGCATTTGCATGAATGAGTACCCATTCAAGTGGTCTGATTTCTTTTAAAAAAATGATCCTTACACTGTAAGTCGACTATTACAGCTTCTGAAATTAAATGTCAAATGAAACATAAACAAGCAGCATTAGTGGGTTTCACTTACTGTCTCTGAGATGGAAAGGAGGTACTGTCAGACAGTGGGCAAGAAGGATGTTATAGAAGAGCGAAAGGTCAAGAAATGCTATGTGGGTGGTATCTATGTGGAATGAACGGTCAATGTAAAAGTGGTGGCTATGTGGCCAAAATGCATTTCAAAAATGAGTTTATCACTGTTTAATGTGAAATAATGTGTGCTATTTTGACACATCTACTTCATTGTCCTTTTAAGCTAATCACATTTTCAGTGTAGTTTATTTTACTCAATTCATTTTTTAATAAGTTTTAGGAGTTTGGGATTTGTTCCTGAGTCAAGGACATATGGAGAAATCATAGTCCCCCAATAAGACCCAGCAACAGAGACTATCTTAAATGTATAGCTCCTTGGAAATTAGCAGAACTTTCACAGAGAGCTTTGGACTTATACCATGAGTATTTGGTTATATTTAAAGAAGAACAGTGATCCCAGTTAACATTTGATTATGCCCACCTGAGGACAAACTCATAGTGACATGAAAAGAAAATTTCTAGTTATCGTCATTGCTGAGAAATTTAATTTTCACCTTTTCTTTTATGTAAGTCAAATGTGCTTCAGGAATATTTTTGAAGAAACTAGCAGATATATTGTACCTACCTGGTCCTATTACATTAATTATTAGGTGCCAGCTTTATTAAATTGACCTTCTTGATATATTAATCACATCCAAACCATAGTCCATGGGAGGTAAAATTATTGGTCTTTCCCCAGTAGTTGCGTACTTATTTTGACTTATTTTGCATGCTTACCATTCCATTATCTTTGTTGTTAATTGCTGCATAACAAAATAAACAAAAATGTAAAAATCTTTCAACAGACATTCATTATCTCCTTGTTTCTGAGGATTGGAACTTAGCTGGGTTCCTCTTGCTGCAGATCTCTTGTGATGAAGCATTCGAGCTTTTGGCCATATTCTCACAGCAAACTCACCTGGTAAAAGACCAGATTCCAGATTCAGTTGTGTGATTAGAATATAGATTCAGTTTCTGAGAAGTTGGTCTGCCAAGGACGTCATTTTCTGCATCTTATTAAGAGTTGGATCTCTCATCTGAAAAGCTTCCAGCATAAAGAAGGCTTATTTCTGAGTAATCCAATGAGAGGTTAAGAGACAGTGCATAAAACACAAGCCATAGCACTATTTCTGAAATATAATGTCAGAAGTGACATCCCATAATGTTTGGAAACAAGTCACAAAGTAGAAAAGACCACATGTCCATGAACAGTGGGTTGCTCCATGCTTTGAGATTGTGTTTTGGGGCTGACATGTGCTGGAACTATGACAGTGAGGAAAATAGGACACATCTTTCCTGCATACAGTATATCTCCAAAGATTGGTATTTAGTAAGTGATGCATGGCATATTCAAATACTACTGTATCTTGCTAAATCTTAGCCAAATATTGATCAAAACCTTCTAAAATATTAGAAACAAGTAGGCAGTGTCCCATTTTTTAAGCTAGAAATGATAACGGTACAATTTTGTAAATATTGGTACTTCAGGATTCATTTTCTAAAATTTATAGTGAAATATTGTATGATGGTTTCTATTTTAAAGGATAAAATCAGGGCAGGAGAGATGTCTCAGTGGTTATGTGTACTTGTAGGTACTTTCTTACCATGCCTTACACTTCAGATTTGATTCTCCAGGACACATACAAAGCCAGATGCACAGAGTGGTCCATGAAGTTTATTAGCAGTGGCCAGCACCCCTGGAACACCCTTAATGCCTTTTGCTCTCTCTTTTTCTTTCTCTCGATCTTGAAACTATATAATAAGTAAAAATTTTAAAAGGATAAAATCATGTTTCATAGAAAATATTCAAATGTTTAGTATGGCAGGAAGAAAATTCTGTCTACAAAATGAGTCACTACAACAGTGATTGTGATCCCTGCCATCTCCTCAGTGTAATTAACTGGTATTACAGTAATCACCAGTAAATCCAGGTGACACCTTGGTATGAGACAACAGAGCAATCTGTATTTATATCTCAATTTGAAGCAAATGCAATTCACACTTCTGGGAATGAACAAGATACCACTTAAAGGAGAGCCTTTATTTTGTTTATTTGAGAGTGATTAATATGAAACTATTCTTACATTAGAGAACCCAGAAGGTGACTAGAATATATCATTCATATAGCAGGTTAATTTAATGGTGTTTTTATGTTTTAAAATTTTAGATATGGTGTATGGAATAGAATAGGGAACATACATCTGACATATTTACCAAATAATATATTAAAATCAAAATATATGTCTGTAGAAATGACACTTTTATCTTAAACCCACTGATCTAGACTTTAATTATTTATATTCCTTTTTCCTCTTGTGTTCTACTGTGTATTTTCTGAATGCTTTGAAATCTTGCTAACTTCAAAATAATCCAAGAAATCAATCACGAGATCTTCCATAAGCATATATGAATACAAAAAGTCATGCTTCATTCCCAAATAATTGCTTTATATGATATAATCACTCTCTAATACAGTTTTTACTGGGTCCATCATATCTTTTTTATAACAAATACTGTTTTTTTAAAATTTTTTTTGTTGTTTATTATTTTTTATTTATTTATTTATTTGAGAGCAACAGAGAAAGAGGGAGATAGAGAATGGGCATGCCAGGGCCTTCAGCCACTGAAAACAAACTCCAGATGCATGTGCCACCTTGTGCATCTTGGTCTTGAGCATTCAAGCCTCTAAAAGGGGTCCTTAGGCTTCACAGGCAAGTGCTTAACCACTAAGCCATCTCTCCAGACCCTGGTTCATCGTATCTTATGTTATGTAATTCCCTTAGTCAAATTTTACTATAATCAGAAGTCTAATTATGTTAATATATAATGAAAATGGTTCATGATTCTGGATGCTGAAATATGCCAAGACTGAGATGCCAGAAAGAAAGGAATTCTTGTGGAAGAATGTAAAAGAAAAGATGGAAGGAAGGAAGAGTAAAAAAGAGGACTTGTTTCATGTAAAAATGGCCCATCTATTTGGCTAGACAGCCAAGCAAGCAAGCCTCAGGCATCCACCTATCCCAGGCCGGATTTTATGTATGTATTGGAGATCTGAACTCAGGTCCTGATGTGTGCACAGAAAGAAATTTACCCACCGAACCATCTTCCCAGCCAGCCCTTATTTTTATTTTTATACTTTGTAAACATACAATATATGAATCTGTAATTAAACATGTAGCTTTTAGAACAGCAAATAAAATAGAAAACTGAGATACTATATATCATGTTCCTTTTATTCAACTCTCCTTTAAGTAGAGCTAAGGGTCTGATACATGTCATTTTGTTTCTGGAGAAGCAGGTTCTCTGTGCACTGCTTACCACTTAAGCCCTCTTCTATGACTTGAGTGATTGATGAGACAGACAGCAGCCTGCACTGGGCTTTAACCCAGTATAATTTGACACTGGGCTAAGTCAGAGGAACAAAGACACCACACTGTGATTTGGAGCTGGGGAACAGACTATGAGCCAAAGAGCACAGGGGATATGGGCTGCTCCAAAACCAAAGGAGCAGACATCCTCTTAAAGGCTCCAGGTGGCAGGCTGACATGCAGGTGTGCAGACACCTTATCTAAGATTCGGAATTCACAGAAACTGTGTCCGTGTTGTCCCGAGCCAGTGAATTGTAGCAGTTCATTATCATATAAACAGAAAGCTGATACTCCGAGAGAATGATACCTCTCTCTCTCTTTCTCTTAGTGCCCGAGCATCATCCTGAAAATAGAAAGGTTACATCAATGTAAAATTCTAGTTGACAGAGTTATTTAAGAAAATATTAAAGAGTTCACGTGATCTTTCCTTGTTTACAAGGTTTCAAAAATGTTTTTTTTTTGGAAATTCTCTGCAGATACAAATTTTGTATTCATTTGTGTGGCCACCTTCACAAACTGCTCATGATGTTTTCCTTGCATCTGGCAGGGAATCTTCTTTGTTATTATTAGTTTACTTACAGTTTTTTTTTTTTTTTTTTTTTTTGAGAGAGAGACACAGAGAGAGAGACAGAGAGAGAGGGAGAGGGAGACAGATAGAGAATGGGCGCCAGCAGTCTCTCAGCTGCTGTGAACGAAATCCAGATGTGTGTGCCCCTTTGTGGGCAAGTGCGGCATTGCGCCCTTGCGACACTTTGGATCTGGTTAAACGTGGGACCTGGAGATTGGAACCCGGTTCTTAGGCTTCTCAGGCAGGCGCCCTAACTGCTAAGCCATCTCTCCAGTCCTGCTTACAGTTTTGCTGGTATTTCTCCTTTAGGGTAGCCTCTGAATTTCCTGAATTTGTGATTTGGTATTTGTCATTAATTTTGGAAAAAAACTCAAACCATTCTAATTGAAATATTTCCTCGATCTTATTCTCTCTTTTCTGGCCGCTACTCCAACATGCAGCATGCCATCTGATATCATCCCATAGAGCTTAAATATCATATTTCAATCCCTGTTTTTCCTGGCTCTGCTGAGTCTACTGACAGACACATTAGGGAATACCTTCCTCTCCTTTGTTGTTTTTGATTTTCAGATCCACAGCATGTATTAGGATGGCAGGAACAACAAGGAGGCATCTTGCCTCACTTCCTCACACTTTCTTCTTTCAGTCAACCAAAGAAGCACATTAACAAATGGGGACATTACAACTTTCTCTCATTTTTCTAAGATATTGACTGTTTGCTTCAATATTACATGGACAAAAGGTTTTTAAAAAGCAAATCAATAAATGACTTTGTAAATATATTAAAATAGAAGCTTGAGAGATGGCTCGGAGGATAAAGGTGCTTGCTTGCAAAGCCTCATGGCCCAGTAGCCACATAAAGCCAGATGTGCAAAGTGGCATGTTTGTTTGGAGTTCATTTTGCTGTGGCAGGAGGCCCTGGTGTGTTCTTAGTAATGTTCTCTTTCTCTGGACTGGAGAGATGGCTTAGCAGTTAAGGTGCAAGCCTGTGAAGCCTAAGGACCCAGGTTCAGTTCCTGAGTACCTGCTTAAGTCAGATGCACAGGGTGGTGCATGCATGTGGAGTTTGTTTGCAGTGGCTGGAGTCCCTGGCATGCCCATTCTCATTCTCTCTCTCTGTGTGTCTATCCCTCTCAAATAAATAAATAAAATAATTTTTTAAAATATAAAGTGACAGGCAATTCATTAAAAAAGGATTCTAATTCTATTAATAATAATAGTTGCTTATATCACCAAATCTTAGCTGAGCCTTACTGGTCTGCTGGTGTCACACTGCCTGCTGGAAACTAAGAGAAGCTGTATGGGAATAAGCTGTTACTAATAGATTGATGATTGTTTTGCCCATCCAAAATATTATTCCTAAGTCTTTATTATAAATTTATTTTTATTGATCTGACTATATTCAGTGATACTATTTTCATTTCCATAAGCATATTGTCACATGATGGGCATTAATTCATAAGATATAAATATGTACAGTAAAATTACTACCTATATTGTTCTTATAAAATAATGGAAAATGCCACTTATTTCTTCTTTAATGTTCCTGTGTTTGCTGTAGAAGATAGGACATAAGTGGAATGTCATGAAGAAATATGACAGTGTCCTAATAGGATAAAAGAGGGCTCAACAAAAAAATATTTTTTTAGCTAGGCATGGTGGTGCATGCCTTTAATCACAGCACTTGGAAGGCAGAGGTAGGAGGATCACAGTGAGTTCAAGGCCACCCTGAGACTAATTCCAGGTCAGCCTGGATAGAGTGAGACCTTACCTTGAAAAATCAAACAAACAAACAAACAAACAAACAAACAAACAAACAAAAAAATTCAGACTTGCTGTAAACTCCACAACTATCTTATCTTATTTTAAAATAATATGTTTGTAAATAAATATATGTGACATATCTAAAAATACATATATTGCAACTGTTCAAATAATAACCTAAAAGGAGATTAAAAAAAAGAAAGAAAAAAAAACACACTATCGACCTGCGTGTTGGGGGAGAGTTTCTCTTTGAGACAGGGTTATGCTCCATTGCCCTGGCTGAATTAGAACATGTCATTTTTGTCTCAGCAATCTGAGTATCATATTAATAGGCCTATGGCACCATGAGTGTGTTTTTATGCTTTTATTTTAGTTTATTTATTTACTTGAGGAGGGAGAGAAAGAAGCAGATAGAGAATGGGCAAGCAAGGGCCTGCAGCCACTGAAAATGTACTCTGACACATGCACCACCTTGTGCATCTGGCTTTATGTGGGTATAGAGGAATCATACCTGGATTCTTTGGCTTTTCTGGCAAGTGCCTTAATTGCTAAGCTATCTCCTTAGCTCTTGTTTATAACTTAAAAAATTCTGTGATTATATTTTTAATTGGAAAATAGCTATTAAAGAATAGTTAGATGGAAGTTAATTCTCAAAACTGGATTTACTTTTCCTTAATAATGAGTTGTAAGAAAAAGGATAAAGTACATTTCTTATGAGTAAATGTAAAATAGTGTGCTTCTAAGTACTTGATTTTAAGTTTTTAAATATATTTTCAATACATATAATCACTTAAAAAGAACCTCCCAGAATCCCAGCATTAAATTTGTTTTTATGACAAAGAAATGTACTATAGAGAAGCCTATTGCTGTTTTCTCTTTTTATAAATTTATTGTGATGCAAGGTGTTAAAATTATTGGATAGTGTTTAAATTGTAATCATAAATTTTATAAGTTTAACCTATGTTGGTTTCAAACTGTGGTTATTATTCTCATGCAAGATATTGTTGGGAACAATAGAGCTCTCAGAGTTGTCTTGTAGACAATGCTCCATTGCCATAAGAATCAAATTATACTTAAAAGAACATTAAAAAAAAACACTCATGTCTATGAAGTTTCATTGCTGAATTTATGAAAAATGTATACCGAAGTAGAATTCCAAGACAATAACACATGAAACTAATGTAGTATGCTGAGATAAGTAGCTGTTTTATATTTTTGTTGTAAACTTGAAAATAACTATGAATAGAAAAATAATCTCTTGTGCAGTGCAGAGTTTGAAGTTCTCTAATAATATGTAGTTGAATAATGAGAGAGATGTTACTGAATCATTGACAAGGTTAGCATTAATTATTTATATTGATTCAATGAACATGCACTTTGAATCTATACTAGGTAAAGCAATTGCAAGTTCTGAGAAAATATAGATGGGTGATGTAGCTATCAATTTCATATTCTCAAGTAATGAAATACTGGCCAAACTTAGTCATAGGTCATCTCATACAGTACAATGGATGTAGTAGAACACCAGTGGAGAAAAAAAAATGCAGAGGAACAGCACATGGCCCCGTTGCTGTGGGAAGATTCCTGAGCATGTTGGTTACAGATGAATGGAAGATTCATAAATTGGAATGTGCCTGGCAAAAGAGCAAAGCAGAGCAGACTTTGCAGGGAGATATGAAGAAGGCATACTTGAGAAAATAAATTATACCCTCCCAAATAAGTCAAGAATAATAATATAAGTCTGGGGAAAAATTGGGCTTTCAATTTCAGGACATGTGAATAGTTAACATTTTCTGTTTAAGGAAGAAGGAGATATCACCAATGTGTTATCAAATAGGAAAGATTGATAGCTGTGTAACAATAACACTACGCCATTAGTATCATTTGGTAGATAAACCTTAATCATTTAGCTCATTAAGAATATGGACCCATAGGGTAGGAAGATGGGTCAGTGGTTAAATTCACTTTCTTGTGACAATTGCCTACCTGGGTTTGATTTCCCTAGTATCCACGTAAAGCCAGATGCACAAAGTTGCACTGGTGCATACATCTGACATTCATTTGAACGGGAAATAGGCCCTGATGTGCACCCATTCTCTTTCTTTGCAAATAAATAAATAAATAAATAAATAAATAAATAAATAAATAAAATATTTTAAAAAGACTATTTACTTATACACTATCTTGTGCATGACTTTGACTACATCCTAAATGTACAAAGAAGAAAAGCACAGTAATTACACATGGGGAGCTCCAATAACAATATGCTAAGCATGGTTTTGTTGAGACTCATGATTGGTATTAATACAATGTGACAAATTCATTTTTATGTATGTTTATATTAGCTGTTGTATATAACTCACAGAGTATTATTCTATAACCCAGCACAGAGAACTGAAGTATAGATTACTAAGCATCCAAAACTTACATGAATTGTGATTGACAGTCAACATTCCAACACCACAAGCTGGGAACAGAATCCAGCCTCTTAATTTCTGTGTGGTTGAACAAAGAGGATACAGTAGAATACCGCCTATGCCCAAGCTAACGTCAGGGTGATACTGTGGTTCACATGATGAAGCTGCTAAGTACTTCTGTGGAGACTTCATGAGGAAGGTAGAGACCTGTATTTTTGCCAAAGAAGAATGAGGTCATAAGTACAAAGTGGTGGCAACAAGCAATCACACTTAAATATTAACAACTATGTATTTTTTACTATATGACAGCTCACCACACATTGGGCATTTAAATCAGTCTGAACAAAAATAAAGAAAACCATGTCTCATGAATTGGACAGCTACTGAAGGCAGAGACACTTGTGAGAATGCCAAACATCAGTGCGACCATTTACAGAAAAATATAAATGAGGCTTAGAAAATAACAGAATTTGGGGGATGGCATAGCAGTTATTGTGCTTGCCTGTGAAGGCTCAGGACCCAGGTTTGATTCCCTGTTACCCATATAAAGTCAGATGCACAAGGTGCCACATGGGTCTGGAGTTTGTTTGCAGTGGTGGAAGGCACTGGTGTGCCCATTCTCTCTATGTGCCTCTCTAGTTTTCTCTCATAAATAAATAAGTAAATTTAAAAAGAAAATAATAAAAAGTTATAGCTGCCTCAATGCACCAGTCAGATTCTGCTGACTAGACACAGAATAATTAGTTGACTGGATGCTGAGTTATTCATAACCAGCAAAAGGACCAAGATACAGTTCTGTAGTAATTTGCTCTATTGGGATCAGGCATAAAAGAAACCATATGAAGAGGGGAAAAAAAGAGGGGATAAAACATCACAGAGACAAAAAGGAATACTATGAAAGAGATATAGAATCTGAAAATAAATTAAATTAAAACTCTACAACTTAAATGAACAATAAGTAAAATGAAAAATTC
This sequence comes from Orientallactaga sibirica, assembly GCA_036365145.1. NCBI lineage: Eukaryota > Metazoa > Chordata > Mammalia > Rodentia > Dipodidae > Orientallactaga > Orientallactaga sibirica. The sequence goes on from JAEOAD010000006.1 coordinate 25,995,963, forward strand.
ACCATAGGGACCAAGAGGAGATTTGAGCAAACAGAAAATCGAATAGCTAGAATTCACAAAGACAGTTCATATTATCCAATCACAGGCACAGGATACGAATGGAGTGCAAAGAAAGAAAAGGATCCAGTGGATTACATTCATTGGATATTGTGCTCATAATTGGAGATCTAGAAGAAGAGTTACTGGAGGAAAAAAAAAAAAAAACAGAAAGAATACTTGAATATGTGATGGCAAAAGTCTCAAATTTAATATGATGTAATTCATCTACATATCAAAAAATTAAGAAGCCCCAAGCTGTGTAACTAAAAGAAATCCATCATGACATGCTTTCTAATGAACTTGTGAGAGACAGTCAATTGAATACAGACACAGAGAGGTATCCATTTAGAAGTTTTCCTCACAATGCCAAAAAGCTTATTTCTTATTAGACACAGGAAGAAGAGAAAGTAGTAGGATGAAGTATTTAAGGGGTCAAAAAAAATTAGTGACAAGGAAAATTCTATATCTGCTAAAAATTAAGGAGGATTCGAGCCACTTTCAGAAAAACAAAAGCTCATTTAATTTGATGAAAATTTTAAGGAAAGACATAAGACAGTACTCAAGAGTAGGCAAATTAATGAATAAATAAAGAATAAAGTAAGTAAAGTTTACTAGTAAAGATATTTACAATAATAAATATGAAATTATTGTTCAACTTTTAGTTTTTAATAATATATTTTATTTCTTATGTAAATTAAAACACAAAATGCATGAAACAATAATCATAAATTTGTCACTGGGCACCTAATCGATAGTGATGTGAGGTGTGACTAGAGTAAGAGGAGGGATGAAGTTCTCAATTGGAGCATGTATTCCATATGCTATGGGAACTAAGTTCATATTAACTCAAAGTATATTGTAACACACTTAAGACAATAATGTTCAACTCTAAGGAAATCACTAAAGAAATGCAAGTATAATAGGTAAATACATTATAAAAATCAAAAAATAAAAAAAGTTTAAAACACAAAGCAAATATGGAGAAACTAAGAAGATATATAATGCACTCAGAAATAAAGTACCAAGAGATCAGAAGTAAGTCCTTGTTAACTAGTAATTAATTTAGATCTAAACAGGTTAAGCTTAACAAAGCAAGGACAAATTTGCAAAATAAATAAACAGAAAATGTGCTCCCAATATGTAACTACAAATTATACTTAACCTATTTACTTCATACATGATGACAACTAACTTGGAAGTAAAAGGACAGTGGGTAGGAATTCCATGAAAACTGCAAACATGGACCTGGAGCATATATGACAATGCAATGTGAAAGAGATTTAAGATAAAACGTTTGCAAAATAATCCAGGGACATACATGTATATATATATATATATATATATATATATATATATATATATATATATACATATATATGATGTCCACATAAAAGACACACACACACACACACACACACACACACACACACATATATAATGTCCACATAAAAGACATAATTCTTATAACCTTATATATAACATATGAAGGAGCCCTAAAATATTAAACCAACCTAGAGAGATATATATAGAAAAACTGACACTTCTCCAGTAACAGTGGGGACACACAGTAGTCCTCCTTCAATAATGAATGTACACAGCAGATCGATAAGGAAATGAAAGACTTGAGCAGCCCTTTATGCCTCTGAGTCCTAACCTTTGTAAATGATGTTACCCACCAAAAACAGAATTCATATCCTTCACAAAGATTTTTATATGGGCCACAAAAAAGTCTCAGTAAACTAAAAAACAATGAAATTGTACAAAGTGGTTTTCAAACCACATTGAGAATAAACATTTGGAATCAGTAAGTAAAAAAAAAAAAAAGAGAAAAAGAAAATCTTAACATTACAACCCATGACTCATAGACAGAATTATCACAATTCATGCATCTAATGTGAAGTAGAATTCTAACCCCATTAGATACTATAAAACAGGGTAAAAGGAGATTTATACAAGTAATTTTATTGTAGAAGAAGTTATCTTAAATTAATAACTCATTTAAAAATATTTTATTAATTTATTTACTTATTTATTTATTTTTCGGAGAGAAAGACACACACACACAGAGAGAGAGAGAGAGAGAGAGAGAGAGAGAGAGAGAGAGAGAGAGATAGGAAGATAGAGAATGGGTGCACGAGGGCCTCGACCCAATACAAAGGAACTCCAGACTTATGTGCTCCCTTGTACACCTGTTGTTATGTGGATAGTAGGAAATTGAACTTAGGTCCTCAGACTTTGCAGGCAGGCATGCTAACCACTGAGCATTTCTCCAGCCTCTTAATAGTTTATTTTACTTTTTAATATTTGTTTATTTATCAGAGAGAAAGAGAGAGAGAAAGTGAGAGAAAGAATGGGCATGCCAGGGCCTCTAGCTACTGCAAACGAACTCCAGACACAAGTGCCATTTTGTGCATCTGGCTCACATGGTACTGGGGAATTGAACCTGATTCCTTAGACTCTGGAGGCAAGTGCCTTAACTGCTAAGCCATCTCTCCAGCCGCTGATATTTTATTTGTTTATTTGAGAGAGAGAAAGAGGGAGAAAGAGAGAGATACAGAGAGAAAGAGAATGGGTGTGCCACGGCCTGCAGCCACTGCAAATGAACTCCAGATGCATGCACCACATTGTCCATCTGGATAATGTGGGTCCTGGGAAGTCAAAGCAAGGTAAACACCTTAACTGCTAAGCTCTCTCTCCAGCCAATAGTTTATTTTATACTTATTTTTTTGTAATTTTTAAATGATATATAGAAAGAGTAAGAAAGAGAAAGAGAGGAGGAAGAAAATTGTTGTGCCAGGGCCTCCAACCACTGCAGTTGAACTCTAGATGTGTATGCCACCTTGTGCTCATGTTCATCCTCACACACTTGCATCACCTTATGCATCTGGTTTATGTGGGACCTGGAGAGTCAAACATGGGCCCTTAGGCTTTGCAGGCAAGAGCTTTAACCACTAAGCTAACTTTTCAGACCTTAGCTTATTTTATACTATACTGAAAGGCACTGGGAAAATGGATCATCAGTGAAAGATGCTGTTTGCAAATCTTACTGGCCTGGGTCCAATTTCCTAGCCACAAAAAGTGGCGCAAGTTCCTGGAGTTTTTGCAGTAGCAAGAGGCCCTTACACATCCATACACAGACACACACACATACCCACACACTCACACAGATCTGTAAATAAATTAAATTTCATTTATTAAACTTAATTAAACTTTAGAAAAAGAAACTAGAACAAAAAAGTAGTACAACACAAACTTACCAGATGGAAGTGATAAAGATCTGATGGATATACATGAAATAAAAAAGATAATATAAAAAATTAAATGGAACATGCATTGTTCCTTTGAAAATATTTTATAATTTGGATGATCATTAGAAATTTTGACAGTGATTGGAGAGAGGAAATACATGTAAGTAAAATGAGAAGCAGGTGTTGGAATGTTACTATCAATCATAGAATTTGAAAGGCTTACATAAGTATACTTTCAACCATTCCATGCCAACAGAACAGAGAATTTGCAGGCAATGGGCAAATTCCTATAAATATATGCAAATTACTGAAACTGACTCAAAACTTCCTCACAACACAACTGAATTCAGTCAGTACTCTAGAAGTTTATTCCAAGGAAAACTCTGAAATCACTTATGAATTATGTCAAACTTTAAATACAACCAATCTCCCCAAACTATTAAAAAATACATGGTTCAAAAATATTATTCTCCAGCTGGTAAGGTGGGTCAGCAGTTATGGCGCTTACATGCAAAGCCTAACAACCTGATTTCAATTCACCAGTACCCACATAAAGCCAGTTGCATGAATTTGCACATCCACCCAGAGTTTGTTTGCAGCTGCTGGAGGCCCTGGTGAGCCCATTCTCTCTGTCTCTCCTCCCTCTCTCTCAATCTTTCTCTCTCTCTCTCCTTGCAAGTAAATAAATAAATACTAAAATAGAATGGCCTGGAGGGATGGCTTAGTAGTTAAGGCGTTTTCCTGCAAAGCCAAAGGACCCAGGTTTGATTCCCCAGGACCCATGTTAGCCAGATGCACAAGGGGGTGCACACATCTGGAGTTCGTTTGTAGTGGCTGGAGGTCCTGGCATGCCCCCACCTCTCTCTCTCTCTCTCTCTCTCTCTCTCTCTCTCTCTCCCCCTCCTTCTTTCTCTGTCAAATAAAAAAAAATAGAATACTGGGATAGAGAGATGGCTTATTGGTTAAGGCACTTGGCTGCAAAGCCAAAGCACTCAGGTTGGCTTCCTCAGGACCCAAGTAAGCCAGATACATAAGGTGGCACATGTGTCTGGAATTCTTTTGCAATGGCCAAAGGCCCTAGCACACTCATTCTGTCTTTCTCTTTCTTTCCATCGGCTTCTTTCTCTCTCTCATATAAGTAAAATACATTTTTTTGAAAGAATGCTATTCTCTCAGCCTGGTATTATACAACAGACAAATCAAACAATGATACTAAGAGAAAGTTTCTGCTGCTTATGAGTGCTTTTAAAGGGATTCTGAAATCCTCAGTAAAAGTTAGCAAACTGAATCCAACAATAATTTGAAGGTATTGTACATCATGACTGCCTAGGATTTACTTCATGAGTGAAATAAGAGTTTTTCTTTTTTTATTTTTATTTATTTTTGTTTATTTATTTATTTGAGAGCAACAGACAGCGAGATAAAGAGACAGAGACACAGAGAGAGAGAGAGAATGGTTGCACCAAGGCCTCCAGCCACTGCAAATGAACTCCAGATGCGTGCGCCCTCTTGTGCATCTGGTTAAGTGGGTCCTGGAGAATGGAGCCTTGAACCAAGGTCCTTAGGCTTCATAGGCAAGCGCTTAACTGCTAAGCCATCTCTCCAGCCCAAAAGAACAGTTTTTCTCAACCCAAGAAAAATTATTTGATGCAATAAACACACTAATATAAAGGAAAACTATAACCATACATAGTTTTCCACAACTGATGTTGAAAGAGTACTTGACAATGTCCAATACCCTTTTAAAATGGAAATACTCAGAAAAGCAGGAGAAGAAACACCAATCTGTCTCAATGATATTTGCTTCAAGACACACTATGATGTCTTTAGTCAACATATAAAAAATATGAAACGCTGATGAGAATGTGGAAAACTCAGAACTATACTATATTTCTGGTGGTGGAGATTCAGAATGCTTTAGCTGCTGTTGAAAAAAAAATCCACCATCTCCAAAGCTAACCAGAATTGCTAAATGACATTTTTCTTCTAGGTATTCCTGCCAATTAACTGAAAATGTATAGTTAGGCAAGTAATTATGGATGCATGATTGTAACAATGCAATATATAATAACCAACAGGTAGAAAAACCTTACATGTACTTAAATACATCTCCATGGAATAATGGAGTATCATTCAATTATAAAAAGTAATGAAGGACTAGAGAGATGGATTAGCAGTTAAATGCTTGCCTGTGAAGCCTAAGGACTCAGGTTCAAGGCTCGATTCTCCAGGACCCACGTAACCAGATGCATAAGAGGTCGCACGCATCTGGAGTTCATTTGCAGTGGCTAGAAGCCCTGGTGTGCGCATTCTCTCTCTTTACCTGTGTATTTCTCTCTCTCTCTCTCTCAAATAAATATATATATAAAATTTTTCATTATAAAAAAGAGAGCTATTCTTAAAAAAAAGTAATCAAGTACCATACATGCTTCAACATGGATGAACCTCAAAAGCATTATCATATGTAAAAGTGTTGAGACAAAAGTGGTCATATATATTGCATTGTATCATGCAATGACTATAAAATATCCAGACTATATGCATCTTTATTGCAAGATAGATATTGGGGATTCTAACAGACTGAAAGAGAGTCAAAACTGTTTTATCAGAATGGATTTTTGGATTGCTTCTTTGGCATGAAGGAAATTTTTGGAACTAGATAGAAGTGGTGGTTATATAACAATATGAATGGCTGACACTAACTTCATTTTTTTAAAGATACCTTTTAAAATTATTTATTTATTTATTTATTTATTTATTTATTTATTTATTTGTTTATGTGCATGCAGAGAGAGACAGACAGAAAGAAACTGGGAGCTCTAGGGATTCTAGCAAACAAATTGTAGATATATGTGCCACCTTATGTATCTGGTTTTACATAGGTACTGGGGAATCAAACAAAGGTTGTTAGGCTTTGTAGACAAGTGCCTTAATGGCTGAAAATCTCTCAGCCCACTAACTTCATTTAAACAGAAATGCTCTATGTATTGAGGAAATACAATATTTTTAAAAGAAAGAATCTAAATACTAAAAATTACAAAAATGAAAAAGTTTTTATAATCTCTAATTCATTAAACTCTGTATAGGAGTTTTTATACCATGTAAGATCTGACTGTAACTTATGGTATTTTTAGTTACTGCATGTGGGTGTAGCAAGTACTTGGTATGGTAAGTGTATGAGTGGTAAATGCACGTGTGTGTGTGTGCACAGATATGTGCACAGATGTGTGCAACCAGAGGGCAGAACAGAATGTCAGATGTCCATCTTTGTCACTCAACAGCCTGTTTGCTTAAAACACTTTCTCACTGAACCCATGGTGGCTGTTTACTGTTCAGATTGGCTGATCAATGAGCCCCACCAATTCTCTGGACTCTACCTCCCCACAGGATTGGGGTTGCAGGGGTGCAGGGCCGTGGGCAATTGTAAAAGTCTGTGCTGGAGGTGGAACTCAGGTAGTCTCAGGCCACTTAGGTGCTCTCAGGCTCTCTACTGTTGGGCCATTTCCCTGGCCCTAATGTGATACTTACATGTTTACATATCCAGTCTTATACAAGAATGGAATAAGACCTCCTTTGCCCTGGCTAATGGAAATACTCAGCTGTGAAATGGAGGGATTTTATTACTAATGTTTTGTTTTTATTTTTTTACATATTTTTAGAGTGCATGTCTCAACAAGTGAGAATGTGGATAGGATGATGTTCACATCACACAACACTTTCTTTCCACTGACCCAGCTTGGAAAGATGGAGATTGGGAAGATGGACACATCGCCTACCCTCCACATGTGTCTTGAGAGTGGGGACAGGGGTGGCATACCTATCCATTCACACAGCCTTGTGGCCTCATGTGAGTGAATCCAGGCATCCAAGGGAGTAATTCTGTTATCCTCCAAATCACTTTGCTACTGCGAAATACTGACATTGGGTTACAGTACATTTATGGCTTCATTTTCATGCTCACGTTAATTATGGCTTTGAGGCAACTGTATGAGCAGCATGCATTACTTTGTTTGCCATTAAAATGCACATGCGGAGGTTTGTCTAACTCCTTTCAATGTGAGCACAGTGAGAGTCAGCATACAAAAGGAATCATAATTTCAGTCCCTTCCTAATTTCAGAACAGGAATTGTTACAGATTGAGCTGATAATAAAATAACTGAGTCAGTGTGAGGTAAACTCTCTATTTGATAGGTTTGCAGAGTGGTGGAAACGGTGCTTAATGATCTGTCAGGCAAGTCATTTAAACTAAGTCTCAAGGAGAGAAGAAACATTTAGTATAAAATAGAGTTTGAAAGGTCAGCAAATGAAAGGGTTTGACAAAATTTGTGCTAAAGAGAAAATTAGAAGAAACAGTGCCAGTGAGAAATGAAATCTGTATGTAGTAATCAGATTATTCAGTAGCTGATCGTTCAATTTTATCCTTGTTAGACTGTTTACATTTCTCCTTGCTACTTCAGGAATGTTCAGGATTCCCTGCTTAGAATTTGAATGACAATATAGGTAAGTAAAAAAGGGAGAGTTCACCCAATGCCACATGCCAATTGCCCTGGCATTCAAGTTCTATCCAAAGGCAAGAGACATGATCCTTGAAGGAAGGAAGTTATTATTTCTTTGACCATGGAAATTAACAAAAAAAAAATCAAAGAGGTTGACGTTCCTATTCCCATCCTAACTTGGCTTTGCTATTCTCAAGGACAGATCCAGTGACTAAAGGTGTTGAGAGCTTCTTCATCAATGACCTTCTTATCCGGACTTCACTTTAATCAACGTGGATTCATTTTTCACAAATATGAACACAAAAACAATGAGAATAATAAGTGACACAGATTGGGGCAAGGGAGAGCTCTGTAGGTATTAGTGAGCTCACTGCACAAGCATGAGGACCCGAGTTCAGTCCCCAGCACCCAAGTAAAAAGATGATTATGGCCATTCATGCCAGTAGCCACAAAGTTGAAGTGGGTGGAGATGGGAGGATAGCTGTGGCTCACTGTTCAGCCAGTGTAACAACAACAACATAAAAGGCAGCTTGAGGTTCAATGAGAGACTCCATCTTGCAGGCAGATCAATAAAGGAGAACACGGAATTCTGTCCTCAGCCTTCACATGTATGATCACAGTGCATGCATATCTCCACACACATGAGCATGTACCATACCACCCCCCATTCATCACCAAATGCAAACAAAAATAATCCTGTAAAAACTTGCAAGTAATAGACCTGGAAACTCTACTTAAGTCAGATGGGGTAACTGTCTAATTTCAGAACCAGGAAAATCTCTAGTGTTGTCATTTGAGCAAGGAAAAGAGAACTCAGGACTTCTCTGAATAAAAGGTTAGACAATTCCCCGAAATGGCACTAACTTTTGTGCTCATTTGAATATTATGTGACACCTAATAACTTTGGAAGTCTTTATATAATATGTCCAGTTGGAAGATAAACTTCCATATTATTGCTACTATCTTTACTTGAGTAAACCAAGTTAATTGAGTATCTCTATGCAGTACTAATTAAAGCCCAGAGCATCCTTTCTTGCATAGGGTAGATTTTTTTAATTAAGCTAAGTTACAGGTAACATTTCTGGATTCTAGGCTGTTACTTGTGATAATGTCCTCTATTTACTTTGAGGCTACAGATTTCCAGTCCATTTACACACACACACACACACACACACACACACACACACACACATCTATTGTGTTGCAGTCATTTAAAGTAAAATACAAAGAATTCCAGCCTTCATTTTTTGATGTAAAGTATGTCAGGACCATTCAGAGACTCTTCTTCATTGTGAATGCCCATGTTATCCCTGAAGAGTGAAGAATAAGATAAGGAGAATATGAAGGGGAAATATGTCAGTGAGAAACCAGAGATTGAGATAAATATATACAAGCACAGAGTCTGTAGAATAAGAACAGGCACACGCAAGGGTCTCTTGCTACTGAAAATGAACTCCAGGCACGTGTACCATTTTGTGGGTCTGGCTTTACGTGGGTACTGTGGAATCAAACCCTGGACAAGAGGCTATGCACACAATCCCCTTTAACTGCTGAGTCATCTTGCTGGTCCCAGAAATGAAGTTTAAAACATTTCTAGATTAGGACATTTCTTTTTCTTTTTAAATTTTTAAATTTTTTTTTTTTTTTTTTTTTTTTTTTTTTTTTTTTTTGGAGAGAGACACAGAGAGGGACAGTCAGAGAGAGAGGGAGAGGGAGACAGAGAATGGGCACGCCAGCAGTCTCTCAGCTGCTGTGAACGAAATCCAGATGTGTGTGCCCCCTTGTGGGAAAGTGTGGCATTGCGCCTTTGTGTCACTCTGCATCTGGCTAAACGTGGGACCTGGAGATTTGAACCGGATTCTTGGGCTTAGCAGGCAGGCGCCTTAACTGCTAAGCCATCTCTCCAGCCCCAGGACATTTCTTTAGTCATAGGCATTCTGTGGAAGAAGATTCCAATTACATCCATACCTATGTTCATCCTAAATTCCTCTTTAAAGTGAGGTGTTGAAAAATGTCTTATAATTTATTTTATTGTTAGACTGCATTTTGTGTGTTTGGAAGATAAGCTGCAGAAAAGTGGTCATACCTAGGGAAACCATTAAATGGTTGCACATGCCCTAATTCTTGACAGAGGAAAAGGAGTACCGATATTCAAATAAAGGAGTAATCTTGAGTTACCTTCAGCAATATTTTGTTGTGTGGTCATGTTTGTTCATGGATGAAGAATGATCAAATTAAATAAAATTAAAGACCCAATTACAGTGCATGTTCCTAACACACTTAATAATATATGTCTGTTTAATCGAATCACATTTATTTGATTAACAGTTCCACTTCCCAGTGGCTGGAAGATAAATAATAGTAGTACAAAGACATTCAATAAAATGATTCAAATTATATCACATCTGAAAAGTATTGAATGAAATTATTTGTTTATTAAACACAGAATTATAGAATAATCCAGACATGTAAAGCAATGAACAGAATCATTAAAAGCTATTTGGTATCAAGCTTAAATTTAAAAATAAAGGTGAATTAGAAAACAATATAAATCACTAAGTAGCATGCACACTTTATAATCTTATACAGTGAGACGGCACATGAAGAGAATAAAGTGGTGTTGGCTACAGCTGAAGGCAGTGCAGTTACATGTACACCTATTTGTGTGCTCATCTGCATGCTTGTCAGTAGAGAAAATGTACAAGGCAGTTTTTCATTGCTGCCAAAATAGCAGAAGTCTATAAGACTATAAAAAGCTAGGCTGTAGAGATGGCCCAGCAGTTAATTTTCTTGCCTGCAATGCCTAATGACCCACATTCAATTCCCTAGTACCCTTATAAAACCAGATACAAAAAGTGGCACATGCATCTGGAGTTCATTTCTCCTCACTTGCAAATAAATCAATACTATTTGTTTATTTTAATTTAAGAAGACTGTAAAAAGTAAAAGATTTATGTTGGCTCATAGCTAGCTTCAGATGTTCTAGTCTTTGCTCCTTAGGCTCTAATGTTCTCTACCTGTGATAAGTCAGAATGTCAGGATAGAAGTGTGGGGCAGAGGAATGTGGCTGACATCATGGCAAGCCAGGAAATAGAGGATAATGGGCCATGATAGTCATAGAGTTCAAGGAAAGGCTTCTCAGCGCCCACACCTTTCAGGAAGGTCACCCCTCTCAATTTTCATCACTTCCCACTACTTCCTTTGTTTATGAGCCATCAATTGATCAATCAAATGATCATATCAGAGACCTCTGATCCAATATCTTGCTCAGCACCCCACCTCTGAATACTATAGCACTGGGGACCAAGCCTTCACCATTTGACTCCCTGGGTGACATTTCAGATCCAAACCATAACAGAAAGCTAAAACTAATAGTAAAATTTTAACAGATATATTCATGAAGAAACATGTATACCCTCACATAAAGATTTCTGTTTAGCTGTAAAACATTTATAAACTTACTCTTACATGATAAAATGCATCAACATAAAATTTCTAGATTATGCAAGGCACAAACAAAAATTATAGTTTAAGTGTTAAATTGATGAAATTCAAATAAATTAATGTAACATGAAAGTTAAAATATGCAGGGTTGGGCTGAGGAAATTGCTCAGCAGTTAAAAGCGCTTCTTGCAAAGTTTGCTATCCATGGTTCAATTGCCCAGTACCCATGTACACAGATACACAAAGTAGAACATGTGTCTAGGGTTTTTGGCAGCAGCAAGAAGCCCTGGTAACCCTATACTGGCACTCCCTCTCCTCCCCCAGTCACTCTCTGTGTCATAAATAAAAACATAAAATGAGAGGCAAAATAAAATCACACCGAAAAGTAAAATATTTTTGCTGAACTTTATGTGTTCGCTATCTTCTTGATGTGGAGATAGATGTTCCAGTATTACTGGATTTTTAAATCTTTATATTTTAGTTTATTTGCAATCAGAGAGAGATAAAGGAGAAGCAGACAGAAAGAATGGGTATACCAGGTCCTCCCGCCACTGAAAATGGACTCCAGATGCATGCTCCACTCTGTACAGCTGGCTTTGCATGGGTACTGGGGGATCAAACTTGGGTTGTTAGGCTTTGCTGGCTAGTATCTTACCCACTGAGCCATCTCTCAAATCTTGATATTGGATTTTAGACACGACATGCATATAATGAGTAAGGTTTAAATTAACATACTTCCTAAGATTTCTGTCTATGGGAATTGTTTATTCATAAAGCATATTTAATATATTCTATGAAAATTCCTTCCAACTGACATGGCATGGCATCAGAAGATTCCTACAATAGGGCCGTGACTCTGTGATTTTCATTAAAATAGAAACAATACTTGTTGCAGTCAGGTTCACATTGCTGGCAGAAATCACCCAACCAAGAGTAGCTTGTGGAAAAAAAAAAAAAAAAAAAAAGGTTTATTTTGGCTTATAGATTCAAAGAGAAGCTCCATGATGGCAGGGGAAAATGCTGGCATGGGAAAATGATGGCATGAGCAGAAGGTGGACATCACTTGTTGGTTTACATAAGGTGGACAATAGGAAAGTGTGCTAAACACTGGCAAGGGGAAGCTGATTTCAGATCCATGGTACATGCTCTCAAATCAGACAGTTGAGTTGTCACTGCAAAGGGCTTCAGAGACCCAGAATGTCAGGGAGCCGGGGGTGGGGTGCCCATTTAATACCTGGAACATGTAACTATCTGGTCATGATAGTGACAGAAGAGATAAATGGAGTTTTTTTTTTTTTTTTTTTTTTTTTAATTTTACTTGGAATTGACACATTAGCTTCAATGTAGATCATTAGCTAAAGGGAGTTGTTTTCTTCTGATGTGTTAAACAATGAAAGAAGAATAAAAAATGTAAAATTACTTCATTTCTCCTGGTCATTGTTGTATACTTGGCTAAATGTGTGATCCTGAACTGGTCATGTTATTCCACTTAGAATCTTATCTATAAAGTAATAGAACAGGACTGAATAATATTATGGGGCTTTTCTGCTCTACAATTCAGTGATGGCAATGTGTTTCTAAGTAGCCAACCTATGAACAAAAGAGCATGCAGTATCCTGATAACATTTTTGTAAGGGTTGGATACATTTGAATATGTAGTATTTTGTTGTTACTCTAGTATTCATGAAACAGAAAGAATGTACAGAGTTAAAATTAAAATTTTCTATTTTAACAAAAAGGAGATGACAACGTTTTTCAAGTTTTGGGGTACATGTATATTCAGGTACACCTCTTTTTTATGTTATTTTATTTTTTTGGTTTTTTTGAGGTAGGGTCTCACTCTAGCTCAGGCTGACCTGGCATTCACTATGTAGTCTCAGGGTGGCCTTGAACTTACCATGATCCTCCTACCTCTGCCTCCCGAGTGCTGGGATTAAAGGCGTGCACCACCGCGCCTGGCTCAGGTACACCTTTTATACATGTCTACGATAGTGATAATTTAACTTTAAGTGGATGGATATTCTAGAATGGTGTTTAGGAGCACCTTTTCTCATAGTATTAGAGGCATTAGTTTTAAATGAAATTAGTAAGTATAGGTTGTGTACTAAAGTATAACGTATGTATAGGATAAAATTTATACTTGTAAATGAACAATGTATGAATAAAAGAAACCATATGGTTTAACTGATAGTTTGCAAGTTGGTGAGAACAGAATATCTGTCCCAAGTGCAAGAGCACAGAGGACAGTGTATGTATCTTTATATTTTTGAATACTAAATGAGTTGAGCAAACCCTAAACTTAAGCTGAATTGTGAATTTGGAAACACAGTCAATAATTTTCACATATAGACACTGCAAGCACTATTTTTTTCAGTATAAGTAACGGTAGTTAACCAAATCAATCAAATAAATTAATATTTTAGATTACTGTATACGATTTAGATAATTAAAAATAAACATAGTTTCCCTACAAATACAAATGCTTTGAATAAAATTATATTATTTATATCGAGTTATCCTTCACCATAAACCATTATCAACACAGAACATGGTGCAGATTTTGTCTTGCTAGATTTTGTTTCATCACTCTGAGGACTGAACACAGGACATCATGCTTCTTAGACAAGTGGCCGGCCATCCATTGCAGTAAATTCACAATCTTGTCCAGATAATTTTTAATGTGATATTTAAAAGTATCCATTAAAAGTTTTTATCTATTTTCATCACTTTCAATTTCTCCAAAAATGAATTGTTCATTTTTAATATATTTGTTGTAACCTGGGAAAGTAAGAATAATGATGATCATATAAAACATTAGAATTTTGTTGCAGGTACTATTTGATGTTTTCAAGGAACCTGCATTTTAATCTATTATATTAAATTTCTTCTAGGAAATTAAAGCTTTGGTAATTCCTAAGATACTAATTAAAACTAACTCTAGAGTAAGTGATTCTTGTTAAAGGTCAGATGGTAGAAAATGAACTTTATTTCGAGTATTTATGAGACATACTTCATTATTTTATCCAGATTGTATAGAATAAGACCATGGTCCATGGAAAAACATAATAAACATAAAATTTCCATTGCATTGGTTTTCTTATTTCTATGGTGAGGTTCCTGATAAAAGTAACTTAAGGTAGGAAGGGAGAATTTAATTTAGTTTCCAGTTTGAAGATATAGCCCATCATGGTGAAGAAGACAGGGCAATGACAGGTTGAGGAACTGGGACCCCAGCCCATGGAAGCATGTCATGCACATTCAGGGTTGGTCTTTTCTCTTCAGTTAAGCTTTACTGGAAAGACCCTCATAGCACCCAGGGGTGTGTTCCTATAGTGATTCTAAATCCAGCCAGTTGACAATGAAGATTATTTGTCATGCTCACAAAGATGAAAATTAACAAAACTTCAAAGTGAATGAGAAGAGAAAAATTACATAGAACTTTGTGTGACACATAGGTAAAATAATGCTGTTATAAATACTCCATTTTACAGTCTAGACTACAAGGGAAAAGTAGTTTAAAAGAATTATATAGCCTTATACCTCATCAAGGTAGAAAAATATAAACTCATTAGAGAATAATAATTTTCATGGATAAAGGTATTATAATTATAAAAAATTAACAAATTCAAACCAGTAACAGAATATCCATAACACTTGGTAGGGAAGTACGTTTTTCAAAGGTATGTAAGATAGGAGTTTAGAATCATTAAATGTAACATGCTTAAAAAATGGTGCTGGGCAGATGGCTCAGTGTTTAAGAGTAGTTGCTGCTTAACCATGAGGACTATTAGGGCCAAAGATTACCAAGTTCAACTTTTCATAACCTCCATACAAGGCTGGGCATGGCCACGTATGTCAGCTGGGCTTCACTTATGGGCGAAAGCTCAGGAAGATCTCCCATCTCAAGGAAAGAAATAACCATATGAGCAGAGGCAGCCCAACATTCTCCTTTGCCATCCACACACGTGTGCATGGAGCATACTCATCTGCGCGCGCGCGTGCGCACACACACACACACACACTCAACAAAACATGCATGTAAACAGATGAAAGAAAACTATAGGATGATATTAATAGATGAAGGGAATTCTTTTCGAAAAAAAAAAAAAAACAAAAAAAAAAACACCAGAACTAGTCCTGACATGTAGGCACAAAGGTCAACTTTCTTTTTTATTTTTGAAAATTTATTTAATTAATTAATTAATTTGAAAGACAGAGGGGGAGGGAGAGAGAGAGAATGGGCATGGCAGGGCCTCCAGCTACTGAAAACAAACTCTGGATGAAAGTGCCACCTTGTGCATCTGGCTTACATGGGTACTGGATAATCAAACCTAGGTCCATAGGCTTCACAGGCAAGTACCTTAACCGCTAAACTATCTCTCCAGTTCCTCAATGTCCTTTTTATCTATTTATCTTCTTTGATTATGTGTATGCATTTGTGCATGTGTCCATGCAGTGCCCTCGTGCTTTCTGCAGTGGGGTGTGCTAGAGGGGAATGTAGGGTGTCCTGCTTCATTTCTCTTCCACACTTTCTTTTTGAGCCATTGTTTCTTACTGATCACAGAATTTTCCATTGTTCCCCAAGCTCCACCAAGTTATAGGCCTCTGCTACCTATGAAACTGGGGTAACAGATTTGCATGTCCATGTTCAGCTGTTTTGGGGGTCTTAGGAACTGAAATTTAGTGGTGTCCCAGACCATTTTAGGCAGTCATGCTTGCACAGGAAGTGTTAACTATTAAGCCATCTCTCTAGCCCATCTTTCTTAATCTTCTAGTAGCATGATAATGTAATAGGCATTCATGAATAACATGCATCTGATAATCAAGATGAAATATTGACATATCTGAGAATCTAGGGACATGCTTTATACAATATGATATTCAACCATTAACTTAGTACCTGAGCCATTGGAAAAAGAATGGAAAATAAATTAAAGACATAAAAATTATAAAGAATTAAAGTATACTGTTTCAGATGACCAGTTTCCATAGCAACCCCAAGTATTCCAAACAGTAACTTTCTACTAATAAGAAAAAAGCATAATGTGTAAACATATCAGTGTACTAGAATATAGCATGCAAAGTGAATAAATTATAACTATTTTTTGAAACACACAAAATATATAGCTAAACACCATCAAAAAGTTAAAATTGGAGGCTTGAAGACTCTTCTTTTTCTTCCTCCAACATTCCTCAACACTGATTCAATGAAAACAGAGATCTGCTCCTTCATTAGAAATCCAGAATCCAGTTAAGAGGCCATGCACACCAACAAATCAGGAAAACAGCTAGATTAAATCAGATATGATAAATTGTAGCATTCACTCACTGGAGACATTCCCCATTACATGGCCAAATGTGATTAGCAGAAACCTTCACTCCCGGTTTCTCCTGGGGAAGGAAGAAGAAGTTTGGAACATACATCTAATAGCCACCTATTTTGGGGAAGAGGGCCTGAGACACTGGCTTGTGTCTCATTGGAATCAAAGCCTGACAATAAACCATCCCAGGTTGGGGACATGAGACAAAAGACAAATCTTTTGAAGTAGAATATATTAACTAGCAACTTTCTCCTACCATCCCCACTCCAAAGCAAACAGAAAGTAAAACTGAATATATATATATATATCTCCTCAACTGCTCACTACTCTGAGAAGGAAAAGAATGGATCTTGAGTCCAACATTCTAGCTTCTTTGAAAAATGCCAACAGGCTGGGTTTTTGTCTTTTTTGTCTCAAAAACTCAGATAAGCCTTGGTACAAATGCTTTGTGGATGTTAAAAAAAAAAAAAAAAAAAAAAAAGTATCTGAAGAATTTGTGGATGGCCCCCAGGAGCCAAAGAGTAACACATGTAGGCTGCTAGAACCTAGTGGTCCTCTCTAGGAAAGGGAGGGTATGAAGAAGGATATGAAAGAAATTCTAGCATCCACCCAGTGCTCTAGGTTTTCAGGGAGCTACATGAATACTGGATTCTGTGCCCATCTACTCAGCCTGTCCACAGGACTTGGTTTACTGTGGGGTATGCACCACTGAAAACAAACCAAGACTGGCCAACTTGGGACCTCTAGAGATCCCTCAGGAAGGCAGATAGACATCATCAGCACCAGATAAAAGAAATGGGTAAACACCTCTCAGGAGTTTATATCCACAATAAATGTGGAAGGATGTGCAAGGATTGCCTACAGAAAAATTCGAGTGTCCTGCAAATCACTCAGTGTGCAAATGATGAAGACCTTACTTGGCAAGACTGTTCTCAACAACTGAGTGGTTTTGTTGAAAATAGCACATCACAAACTGATGAGACTTATGAAGAAAAAATATGGGTTAAATAAAAGGAGAAAAGCAATTATCTACTAATCTACCCTAAAGAAACAGTGTGACATGACTTACCCAACAAAGAAGTCACAATGAATTAAATAAATGTTATGGAGCTATTCAAAGAAACAGTCATGTTGGAATTCAAGAATACAATGGTTGAATTGAATTATTTCTATAGTCTTGTTCTTCTTTAAGAAAACATTTTTTATTAATTTATTTGCAAGCAGAGAAAGAAAAGAGAGGGGATGGTCTCCACAGGGCCTCTTGCCACTGCAGATAAATTCAATATATTCCAGATGCTTTTGTCACTTTGTGCTTCTGGCTTTATGCGGGTAATTAGGAATCAAACCTGGGCTGTCAGGCTTTGAAAGCAAGCACCTTTAAAAGATGAGCCACCCATCCAGGCCCCAGTCTTGTTCTTTTTAATTAGTGTATGTTTATTTACCTTTATTATCAGCCTGTTCCATATAAAGGCATGAAATGATGCTTGTTGTTGTACACTGAGTATACAAATATATACATGTTTTTGTACTGACACTGGCTTAAATAAGTTTTTGGAAATGGGTAGTATTATACACATATAAATAGTGTAATCATTGATAAACATACTGAGATGTCACTGCCATGGCTTGGATATCCTCCCCAAAACTAGAGTGGAAGCTTGAACTCTAGTTTAACAGTGTTAGGAGCTTTGTAGTCTAGGGGATATTTTTCTTTGAGGCAAGCCCAACAGACTGGCCTTTTTATATGAGAGAGAGAGAGAAAGAGAATTGGTGTGCCAGGGCCTCTAGCCATTGTAATTGAACTCCAGGTGTGTGTACCACTAATGTCCATATGCAGACTTGTGATCTTGCATCACTTTGTGCATCTGGATTATGTGGGACCTGGAGAGTCAAACATGAATGCTTAGGCTTGGCAGGCAAACACCCTAACCAGTAAGCAATCTCTCCAGTCTGGGGGCAGATTTTTGAGGCATGGGGCTGAGGGTCTCAAAATGGATTAATGTCATTCTCCAATGAGTGATCTCTCGTTCTTGAGGGACTAGACAATCAGTCATGTATGTGTGGTGCTGTTCAGTGAGGCAGGCCTCTTTTGCTGGTTCCACATGTGCATGTTTGCCCTTCCATTTTTATCAAGGATGATCTCAGATGTGATCTGCCCTCCTTCCTAGCTGTTCGCACTGCCAACCTATTTCCATACAAAGAACACAGTCTTGATAATTTCATTATGGAAACAGAATATTAACCAAGACATCCTTTTAAGTAAAATATCAATGATTTAATTAATTCCTTGATTGCTGCAACATACGTTTCAAGGCACAAATGCAGCTCTATTATTCTCTAAGTGATGAGCATACAGATGCTTTCACTTATTCGCCAATAAGGAGGATAGGAGAAATATATTCACTATCATGTCTTTTTAATCTATTATCAGAGTGATCTAGAGTAACAGAATTGACAGAATGAATGAGTATTAGGTTAGGTCACAGGATAAAGGCTGGGAAGTCTAACAATAGTTGACCACATCCAGGAACCAGGTAGCTGCTCAGTCCACAAAGTTGCATGCCTCAGCTGTTATAATCTGGCACTGAAGGCTTGAAGGATACCTGGAGCATTGCTGGCTTTCAGTTCATGTAAGAAGAAGGCTGGAGAAGTTTCTGTTGAAGAAGTTTCTATTGTTCACAAAGGACAGCAACAACAGGGTAGTGCATACACTGGCAAGGAGCATGGGCAACCAGGCAAAAGGCATTGCTCTCTGACTTTCTATATAGTCTACCTGCAAAAAAACCCACCCACTCTGGTGGGTCTTCCTGAATCCATCAATCCTTCCTGTGATAAACCTCACAGAACTACCAAAGAGTGTGTGCAGGTGCCTTACTTGATTTCAGATCTGGTCAAGTTGACATTAGAACTTCACTGTCAATTATGGTATATATTCCCAATTCTGAAAGCAGTAGGAGAGGTGTTTAGACACTTTAAATTTAAAGTATAATACTTTGAGCTTCCCACAATGCTAAAAATTTGGGTTTACAACATTGTGAATTTCCAATTTTTTACAATATAATATGTAAGAAGAAGAATTTTATAAATATCTCAGGTTATTCCAAGGCCGAGGAAGATTGAACATTTATTGATGATAATACTCCCTTCCCTTAGAATGCCTCGTGATAGTTACCCAGAGTTTTGTTTGTTTATCCTAGAAACATTTATCAATGCTGTATTAATTATGCATCTGACAACTTTGGCATATGTGTCCAAATTATACTTTTTTTCTATATCTATATAACTTTATTTGATAGAGAAAAAAAGTGGAGAGAGAGAGAAAGAGAGTCAGATAGAGAGAGAGAAAAATGGGTTCTCTAGGGCCTGTAGCCACTGCAAACACACTCCAATGCATCCACCACCTTGTACATCTGGCTTATGTGGGTACTGGGGAATCAAACCTGGGTACTTAGGCTTCACAAGTAAGAACCTTAACTTCAAGGCCATATGTCCAGCTCTATATTATTTTTTTCTTTCTTCATTCTATACTATATTTTGCCAAGTTTTTCTATATTAATGGAGTCAGATGTGGCCTTCTTATTCTTAAGTGTCTGTCACTTTCTTCCCCTATTCTATGGATCAAAATCAAGGCCTCATACATAACCATTGTCCTTCAATTCATTTCACTTAAACAGACACATCTGACTCTAAAATTAGTGGATTTATCAATCAGAATCAACAGATACCAAAAAAAACTACAGTTATACTTTAAATCTGTTTGGAATTCATTTATATATTAATTAAAGGCTAGCTTTGTTTTCTTCCTAGATGGCTGATTATTGTTTCATTAACATTTATTAACTGTGTATTGTTTCCTCAAGTTAAATGAAATTACTTTTTGGAATATATTACATTTTAAACTAAACTGAAGCATTTTTGCATTTCATACCTCATTTATGTGTTTTCACTTTCCTAGACAGAAAATTTCTTTTGACAAAGAAGTCAAAATAATGACTTGTTATATGATTAATTAATTAATTAATCTTATTGATTCATCAACATTTTAGTGTTCATAGGAATGTTAATATTGTTTTAACTCAAGCCCTGGAAATTTCACTATTTCTTTGAATGAAATAGCCACCACATGTCCAGAATAATGTTACAAAGGACCCCTCTCCATCTTCAGACTCTGACATATTTTTCTGGCACACTTCAGTGTTCACTGAGCCTTGGCATATGTAGTACAGTTGTATCATTTAATGCTACATATTTAACAGTTTCTTCTCAGCATTTTGATGAATCTGAGTCTCTCCAGTAGTCACAGATATCTGTGAAAAGAAGTACCTCTGATCAAAAGTGAGTGCATCACTACTATATGTGCATAAACATGATTGATTCTTGAGAGGGCAGTTTGCTTGGCACAACATAGCCACTTAGGAAAACAATGGTAGTAGTTTTCCCCTTAGTGCCATCAACTTTTGAATAGATTTTGAGTACTAGCTACAAATTTTTTCCTGTGGACTAGTCCCCAAATCCAGTCAGAGATCAGTCACTTACCCCCATAACGATCATGCCACTATTGCATCAGGGAACTCATTTTTTCTGGTTGACCAGTTGTATAATTTTCAAGGTTCACTGCTCATTATGATGGGCTTTTTGCCACAGTAGCCTCATAGCACTTTCCAGAACCATGCCATCTGGCCACTGAGGAGGAGATTTCTGGCTAAGCATCAGCTTGATTTTTCTGTGTCCTACAACCAACACATGTGGTGTGTTCAGCAACAGGGTCTTACAGTCTAATTCTGATTGAGAGCCAAGCACATTGACAATAGCCTGTGTAGTAATTTGAATGTGACAGTTTAATTAATATGGCCCCATAGACTCATATGTTTCATTAAAATTGAGCTTGCAAAGCGAGCTCCTGGAAGGCTGATAAAGGGGGTCTTGTCACTGCAGGCAGATCCTGGAGTCCAGCCCTAAGGCATGTTTGGGGGTGGATCTTCAGTCCAGCCCTATGAGGGGCAAAGAGAACAGTTTGAACTTTGGCGGCCGGCTCATACTTACTGGTATTGGTGTTTGCTTGCTGAACTTGTTTCTCTCTGCTTGGATCTGTGAAAGACAGCAAGCTACTTCCACCATTTATGGAGTTTCCTGTGGATTTTGAAAGCCTGAAATAAACTCCTTCTTCCCATAGCCTTTGTGTGGTTGGATGTTTGGCTCAGCAATGAGACAAACCTGTATTGTTTGGGTGCTCCAAGAGCCTCTCTGACCAACAACTGGTAAAAGCCTATGGCTTAACCTTGATTTTTAATTATCTAACAAAGAAGTATATTTTCATTTGATTTATTAAACTAATCTTTGATTTTTGTTAAGTCTGCACTCACCCATTACTCTATTCCCCTCCATCATCTGATTAAAAAAAAATTTTTAAAAATTACTTTCAACATTAAAATTACAGAATTTTAGGTACTAATGTTACTTTTTCTCTACATATGCCTTTGAATTATTTCTTGTTCACATTTTTGTAATGAATAACATATATTTACTTTGCATCTTTTCATTTCAAAAAATATTTTACTATACTCCATTGGATTATTTAACTATTTTTAGTATTCTTGAAAAGGTAATTTATATTCTATACTTTAAGGTTTTTATGAAGTGTATTCATTGTACAGTGGTGATTTTCACTCAAGTAATAATGTATTTGGCTATACAATTTGACTATACATTTCTCTATACTGTCCTATCCTTATATCATCCCTCTTCTGCTAGAGCTCCAATTTCCGCAGATAGCCTTCTTTCTTCTACTATTATTCATATATATATATATATATATATATATATATATATGGCCTAGTATCTTGATATTATTATGTATATATGCATATATCTTATGTATATTGATTATATAAGCCCAGATTTACATATGAGAAAAACATACAATATTTTTCATTCTGAGTTTGGCTTATTATGTTTAATGTTCTGCTCATTAATTCCATCCTTTTTACTTTATGCAACATAATTTATTTCTTTTTATAGCTGAATAAAGTTCCATTGTGTAAATGCAGCACATTTTCGACATCCATCAATTGAGAGAAAACTAGGATGATTCTATAGCTTGGCAATTGTGAATAAAGCTGAAATAAACATAATTTGAAGATATTTCTGTGGTATGCTGACTTACATTCCTTTGGGTGTACTCACAGGAGTGGTTAATTTGATCATATAATGGATCTATTTATAAATAAATATATTCATTTATTTATTTGCAAGCAGAGAGAGAAGAGAGACAGACAGTGAGAATGGGTGAGTCAAGGGCCTCCAGCCTTTGAAAACAAACACCAGATGCATAAGCCACTTTATACATCTTGCGTTACATAGGTACTGGAGAATCAAAATCAGAATGAGGTCATTAGCCTTTTCAGCCAATTGTCAGAATTAGTAAGCCCTCTCTCCAGACCTGACAGTTCCAATTTTAACCTTTTAAGAATCTTCCACACTGATTTCCATACATAATTGTATGTATGGATGTATGATATATATATATATATATATACATATATATATATATATATATATATATATATATATATGACATCACATTATCAGTGTACACATTCCTTTAATGCTTGCATCTTCATGTTGTTTTTATTTGTGGTTATTTGTTGACTTGATGATAGCCATTATGACTAAGTTGAGATATAATCTTAATGAGATTTAAGTTTGCATTTCCTTGATAATAATGCTAAACAATTTTAAATACTTATTAGCCATTTATATTTCTTCAATCTATAATTATCTGTGAATTCATTTGCTCAATTATTGGATGCTGTTTAATTATTTGTGTGCTTTATTAATTCTAGATATTAATACTATACCCAATTATAGCTAGTAAAGATTTTCTCTCATTCTATAGTTGTAACTTCAAAAGGCTACTTGTTTCTGTTTATATGTAGAAGCTTTTTAACTTCATACAACCCATTTGTCAAGTGGTTAAGCTAATTTCCTAGTTAATAGAATCTTTTCCAAAATTTTCCTCCCTAGACAGATCTTGAAGTGATTTTTTTTTTTTCATAGTTCTTTAACAGTTTCAGAGATTTAGGCCTTATATCAGGGTCTTTAATACATTTTGAATTAATTTATGTATCGTGTAAAAGATAAGGATTAAATTAACTATTGTATGTGTGATTGTCCAGTTTTTCTTTTCTTTCTGGTTCTCTTTGAAGAGGCAGTGTATTATCCAAAGTGTATTATTGTTATCATTATCAAAAATCAGGTGGTTGTAGTTGTGTGGATTCATTTCTTGGTCCTTTGTTCTGTTCTATTGGCATCTGTTTTATATCAGTGCCATGCTGTTCTGATTAGTAGGATTATAGTATAATTTAATATCATGTGTACAGTAGAATTGGAATAATTTCTTTGGTCTTATCATTGGTGCCTTACCTGGAATAAAGAAGCATTGCCATTTGACATATGAACAGGAATGTGACAGAACCAGAGATGAGTTTAGAAGGAGCATGTGCATGATTACTGATGTGTTCTGATGCAGCTACAGCTCTCTGAGGGGGCAGCATTCACAGGGACAGACCCGGTGTCCCTATGTGGTACAGAATGCCATCTTTCTTGCTGCAGTAGCAACTGCATTGCCCACATCGTAAGTAAAAGACATGCAGCCAAGGGTGCTCCTTCTAAACGTGGAATGTCTAATGGGAAAATTCCAGGGTGGTCATCCTCCTCTGTGTTGCATAAAGTGATACACATATTTGATGAGTTCTTCATATGAATAATATGGTAGCTTGAATGTAAACTGTCCCAAATACATTCATTTTTTGTTACTAAGCTTCATACTCAGTCCCCAGTTGGTATCCGTTTGGGAGGTGAAGCTTTAACAGAGGAGGTGTGTTGTTGGAGGAGGGCTGTATGGCATTATAGCCCAGCTCTTCTTTTCTAGCTAGCTCACTCTCTTGCTGATTGCTGTCAGATGCTGTGGCAAAATGTGATGCCCTGTCTCTTCTTTGTCAAGCCATGGTGAAACATCCCTCAAGACTGTAGTCTAAATGACATCCTTTCATTCCATATGCTACTTTTGGTAGGTTCCTTTGTCTGAGAAACAAGAAGGTAGCTACAACCATGGGGGTGCCCTACAAATAACTTATGGACTAAAAAATTTGTAATTCCTGAATATCTAGAATCGAGTAATGAAGAGACTGCTATATCAGTTGCACTGTTCTTGCACTGGGCAACTGAGGTTGAGTTATCTTTGCCAAAGGAATGTTCATTTAAAGGATGAATTGAAACGAAAGAAAAAAGAAAAACAGCCGTGTGTGGTAGTGCACAAGGCCACCCTGAGAGTACATTTCAGGTCAACCTGGGCTAGAGTGAAACCCTAACCTTGAAAAACCAAAAAATAAAAAATAAAAATAAAGAAAAAAAAAGAAAAACAAACCATGTAGCTGCTATCTTCTATACTAACCCTAAATTGTTAGGAAAAGTAGACCAAAAGAAGTGAGATGGAAGTGTTGGCTTGTTATTTCTTATGACTAAGGGACCAGAAAGGAAAGGAATTCCAAATTAAATGTATTAAAAAGCCCTTCCTGGGATCCATGTGCAGAATCAGAGACTTGAGTTAGGTAGAAGGGATAGCCATCAGGTCCAATCACCAATGTAGTGGATGGAAATACACACTGTACAGCAGCATGTAGAGATTTTAAAATGTCCCAGTATAGAAAACTGTGACAATATGAAACTAATCTCCATTTTAACTACTAGATGGGGAAGACTTTTAAACAGAGCATGAAAGGGCCTCTCATATTCTGGCTCTTGAAGCCAGAGGTTGATTTGTCAGGGACCTCAAGACTGGTATGTGGCTACAGGTAGTTGCTATGGTGAGCCCAGGGTCACATGTGGTCTTTATGAGGGAGAGGGACTCTGGATGATATAGACAAATATGTAACTTAGATTTATAAAATATTAGAGCGATCAAGAGGGGGGTGCGAATAAAGGTTAAACAGACAAATTAACCTATGCAGATCACTCAAAAGCAAGTGTGGTAAGATTTTTTTTTTCCAGTGGTAGTTCCTAGGGAATAAATGGACAGAAACCCCACTTCACTGTTTGTGGGACTTGAGAAGGCTTTAAAGTTTAAACAATATAAATGATAAAACAGCGAGGGTAAGAAAGTAAGCGCATTTCAGAAGTAGGCAGTAATTTCTCAGGGTTTCCTGGGTACATTTATGTCCTTCAAAATAAAAGTGCGCTAAATGTGGAACCACCTCATCCAGGTTCCTATCAATAGCTAAGTCTGGGCAGTGGACAGGCAATATAATGTCTGCAACCAAAGCGCTGCCTCACAGCCTGTGGGACGTGGGGATCCAGCTTGCACAGTGGTCCAGGTCCCCACCACACCTGTTGGACTTGTGGAGCTGAGCAACAACATCGACTCCGGTTGAGGAAGCCAGACAGTCCATGGAGAATAACGGTAAATTATTTAGAAGGTAGCCATGGTTCTGTACCCAACATTATCTTTTGAGGAAACAATGTAATACAGATGATGGAAAAAAATTCATTCTGCATTGGACTTTGCTAACATGTTTATTTAGTATTCATTTAATTATTTATTCCCGAGACGAATTGACTCTTGCTTAGAATTGATGACCTGCCAGTTTTGTATAAACTCTGTTCCTTTCTCAGTGTCTTAGAGGGAAAGGAAAAGCATCTGGAAGAACAGCAAAAATAGCACATCTTAGAGTTTGAATTTGTGTGTGATGTTGGCTTGCAAAACCTGCCAGCCTTGATACTGGAGAGAATCACATAGTGGTTAAAGGTGCTTGCAAATCCATTCACCCCAGTTTAATTCCCAAGTCATTAATGGGAAGCCAGACAGGAGTCCTTTTGCAGCCTCAAGAGACTCTGGTGTCCCTATTTTCTCTCTCTCTCATTCTCTCTCTCTCTCTCTCTCTCTCTCTCTCACACACACACACACACGCAAAGTAAATCTTTAACACATGAAATGGAAGACAAATGACAAGGTAAGACATAGCTAGCTGTGGTGGCAAACACTGTAATTCTATCACCGAAGGATCACTGACAAGTTTGATGTTGGCCTAGGTTATAAAATAAGACCCTGTCTCAAAAGAAATTGCTTAATTAAGGAATCATAAAAGTGAGGGAATGAGAACAAGAGAAAAAATAAAAGCTCCTTTGTAATTGAATTGCTGTGTCTTATTTAATCAATGGGATATAAATTCTCTTTAAATGGACTGTAACTAGAGAAGAGAGAGAAAAATCAAAGAGAACATAAAATGGAATAAAAGACAAATAACAAAAATTAATTAAAATATAAAAAAATAATAACACTAGCAAAAATAAATACTGCTGAAGAACATGTATTTCCAGTTGCCTGGAGATGTCACTTCTTTGGCCAGGTGTGCGGATTCTGTCTTCAAGTTCCCTTACTCTGTGTTCTCTGGTACTTGGGTGTGTGCTGTTCCATGAGGTTGTTCAATGTTCCTTGTGTTGTTTTTTGGACAGTTTGCCCAGGAGACAGAATATATAGCTCATGGATGGATGACATTAACTAAGAGCCTTTCTCCTACAAATTGCTTAGGGCTACTGGTGTGCCTTAGACCCTATACCTTTAGTCGCTTTCCACTGTTCTCCCGTTTTCTGGGGAGCTAGTGTGTCTCACTCCAATTTAGGAGCAGACCACATTTTTACTGTGTTTACACTTTGTGCTTTGACTAATAGTTTTACTCCTTTACCTGTTGGGACTCTGAAGATCAGTAATCTAATTGTAGTCACCTGACTCTTGTTTTGAACTCTTAAGAGTGGGCAGTGCAGATAGGGACCTGCCCCTCTGTAACCTTTTGCCCACTAACTCAGCTATGGTATTATTAACATGGCTTTAAAATATTTATTTATATATTATTTATTCATTTTATAAAATCTTTATTTGAGAGAGCAAGAAAGAGGAATATATATATGGAATATATATATATATATATATATATATATATATATATATATATACACATACATACATGGAGAGAAGTTAATGGGAACAGTAGAGCCTTCATCCAGTGAAAATGAAACACAGACATATGCCTCACCTTTTGTATCTGGCTTATGTGGGTACTGAACCTGGCAATTGAAACTGGGCCCTTAGGCTTTGCATTTAAGTGCCTTAACTATTAAGCCATCTTTTTCACCCCTATTCGTTTTTATTTTATTTATATTTATTTATATGTTTGTATTTAATTATTTATTCATTTATTTATTTTTGTTTGTGGGGGCATGCCAGAGCCTCTTCCGACTTCAAACAAGCACTATATTCCACCTGGTTTATGTGGGTGCTAAGGAATTGAACCAGGGCCATGCCACTGTTTGCAATTAAAATTGCCTAGAGATCTTCCCAGTCAAAAATGTCTTCTTCATCAATGCAATAAAGAAAAGCTTATTTTCCTGACTCTTGTATGATATTGTACTTTGCATATCCAAAGATTTATGTCTAGACTTGGGCTGTCCCTTTGTTCCATGATGAATCTAGTGCTAATTGTGGTCTTCAACTCTTCCTTCCACCCTCCTCTCCCCCCTCTCAACTTCTCCTTCCACTGAGTCACTTCATCTTTCCATCTGGATTTTTTTATGCTAATATTATCATTTTTTCTTATTATGCAGGTCTTGTATAGATAGTGTCAGGCACTATGCGATCATAAATATTAAGGTCACCTTGTGTCTGGAAGACATTATTGTAAACACATCTCTTCTTTTGGCTCTTAGTTTCTTTCTGTCACCTCTTCCACAATGGTTACTGAGCCTTGGAGGGGGTGATAGACATGTCTCACTTAGTGCTGACACTCTACTGTCATTTTGTTTCAGCACTATCGTGAGTTTTGACTCTCCCCAGAAGTAACTGCTCTCTGAAAGGAGAAGCTTGTCTAACCAAAAAATTAGAGTAGCATTGATATACGTGGATAAACATAAATATTTAGCCAGACATCAGTAGTAGTTTTCCCCTAGGGAATACGACCTTCTAAGACAATAGATTTTCAGTATCAGGCAGTATTTCTGTCCTGTGGAACAGGCCTCAAGTCCAATCAGAGAGCAGTTGGTCTCCCTGATAACAGACATGCCATCACTTCCAACTTCACTCTCAGCTACATAGCTCTCTCTCTTTTTAATCTTTTCTTTTTGCATTATCTCATACTGAAAATGCAGTGTATTTTCTGACCTTTTGAGGCTTTCTCTTTGTCTTAAACAAATGCTCTCACCTTCCACATGAACCACCTTCCAGGACACTCTTTTCTTTTCCACTTTCTAAAGTTTCCTGCTTTTGAAATGTCAGGATTTTCCATCATCATTCATCTCAGAGCATTGCTGCTTCCCAACTATCCAGGCTTATTTCTGGAAATCCTAGATTTCAATGTTTTTGTCTCCGAGACAATACATACCACTTCCAAAATTTTTTTGCCATCTACCTGGCCCAATTTCCTAAATGTAGTGCAGTAGATACCTTTGTGTTGCTAGGACAAAACATGTGATCAAAAACAGCTGGTGGGAGGAAATGATTTACTTTGGGTTACAGTCCAGGGAAAGTGTCAACTCTCCTTTGAGGCTTATGATAGCAGGGAAAAGATGGTAGATCAGAGGCTGAATATCACTTAGTTTACAGAAACTAGGAGAAAACAGCAACAGAATGAGCTGAGCTCTGGTAAGGTGGCAGCTGTGCTCTTACCATCCTTTATCCCATTCCTAGTAACACACCTTCTCCAGCATGGATCCACCTTTCAAATTGCTACCAACTGTGGACCAAGCACTGAAAACACAAGTTTATGAGGGTGGGATGTGATTCAATCCACCATATCTAGGCTTAGGAATTCTATGCACTAACTTAAAAAGTACTTTGATAAGCATGTTATTTACTATAATAGCATGCAATGCACTCCTTATTCTTAGCCATCTTTATATGAACTTAACCTGCTAAGAAAATTTCCATACATAAATTAATTTTCTCAATGACATTCTCTACCCCTCTATGCCATTAACTATGTATACATTCTTTCCTGACATACCAAGTTCTTGTTTTATTATTTTGCTGCCACTTCAACTAGCAATATCAAGTTTCTAGTAGTATCGCTTCTAAGGCTTTCTGCCACCTTACTGCTTTGATCATTAATGTTTCTGTTAAAGTGCATTTTTTTTAAGATTTCTATTTTGTTTATCTTTATTGGATTGTTATCAAGACGGGGACTTATATTTCCCAGGGTGACTTTGAACTTCTGCTCGCTTTTTCTCCACAAACTGAGTGTTGTGACAAGTATATGCCAATAAATGCAGTTTTTGTGGTTCTGGGGATTGAACCAAGGGCTTCATGCCTGCTAGGCAAACAGTTTGGAAGTTAATCTAAATCACTGACTCTGTTTTGAGTTTTCTTTACTTTGTGATTTATTTTATTTTGCTTCCATGGTTTTAGCATTATATATGTAAGAATAAAATCTAAATCTTTCTATCCTTGATTTTCATTAAACTTTTATTGCTTTAAGAGATAAATCTTTTGCTTTTGAGCTAATTTACAATTTATAAACTCTAGATTCTGGGGTTGATGTGGTGAGGATAATTGTATGCATCATGAAAATAAATCCAAATTAATGTTAGAATATCAAGAGTAAAAATCAATGTGAAGGTAAATTGACTATAAGTGAAAATAAATAACACTACTAACTAAACTGAGAATGGATTCTTTAGCTAGATTAGTTATAGACATGACTCATTATGTAGTCCAGTGTTTGGGTATGTTTAACAAGTCCCCACACACACAACATGCAAATGTTCATCAACATAAATATCAATCTATATTCCAATTTATTTTACTTTTTTACTTGTAGGAGTTCCTAAGAAATGAGTGGTGGGAAATAAACAATAACCTACTTCACACTATATAAATGATACAGTAATCTCTTCATTTTTTTTTTTCAGTTTGTGTCCACAATGTTACCTACTAAGTAGGCTTCTATCTTCCAGATAGAAACAAAGTAAATGACAATATTTGTTCATCTGGCAGACCAATATTCTGAATATGGTATTGGCTTTCCTCCTGATGCAGGAGATAAGTTTTAGAGGATTTGTTTCTTTCATATATGCATGGATAGGAGTTAGAATACAGAGTAACATAGAGTTAATAATTTCCTGGACTCTTCAAAATTATAATTTATATAATTAGGTTGAACATAGTATATTTCATATTAAGGGCAATAATTCTAGAATATAACATTTTACCTTGAAAATGTAATTTAATTTAGAATTTGTATCTATTTTAGAGCCTGCAGGTCAACAAACCATGTGTCTGATAAACACAAATAAATAGATTTCTTTTTTAGAATATATATCTCCCTCTGTTGATCTCCTCCATATTCTTTTAAACAGGGTCTCTTGCTGAAACTAGAATACACTTATTTGACTAAAGCACACCAGCATTTTATGTGGGTTCTAAGAATTTGAACTCTGTTCCTCATGCTTCTAAGGTCAGCACTTTCCCCACTGAACTATCTACCCAACCCCAGAAATGACTTTCTAAACATAAGCCCCACTTTAATTATTTAAAGGAGGAAAAGTATTTATTTTGACTAATAGTTTTAAAAGGAATTCATTTCATCGTGAAGAGGAAGACAGGAACATACAGTAGTTGGCCACATTGCATCAACAGTCATGAAAAGGAAAGAAATAAATGCTTGTAAGCCCACTTTAGAGAGGTGTTGACCTATAGAATTCCTGTGATTACCAGTCAGGGAAAGGCTGTTGCAACTGGCAGTTTTGATTTTGGATCCTTGCAGTTTAAAGAGCCCAATATAAGCAAGACTTTAATAACTGAGGAGAATATTAATTTTCCAAAGGAATAATCAAATTTAAATCAATAATCAATGGTTAACATATAGTTTGATATTTATTTATGTATACATATATACACAAGTAACTTTATGCATATATATGTATAATATATGCATTTAAGTAAGTGTGTAAATAAGTTATATCAGATTACTCTAATTCTTAGTTTCTTAAATATGTATTTATGCATGATTTATTTGTCAATGTTGGACTTTTGCACATCCTGTTATGTACTTTGGATCAAAGGCTTTCAACCTTGGCAATATTGATTTTGTGAACCACATCAATATTTTCTGTGGAGATTGGAATGTCCTTGATGTAGGATCCTGGCAGCATCCCTGACCTTGTCTTAGACTCATCTACAGATAGCCAATGCCCTAGTTCTCACAATCCAATATGTCTTCAACTATTTCTACATGTCTCATTCATGTAGTGTGAAAAATGAATCCCAAGCCAACAGCACTGAATAAGAGAAAATATTGAAAAATTTGTTGCAAATATATTTAAGCATATACAAACCCAAAATAAATATGCACTATTATTTTCATTTTGTAAATTGCTATCTCTTTAAATATCTAAGTGTTTTGTTTTATAACAGAAGTCAAATATAAGAAATATGATTATTAGTTTGGTAAATGTATGTAGAATCATAAATTCAATGCTTTTAGTACACATATTTATTTTGAAATACTGGCTTTAATTAATGGAAAGATTGCAATGATATCTCCTGTAGTAATTTTCTGTAAAGAGGTAAGTAAAATATATATCAGTGAATCCCACATTCTTTAAGAACTTGAAACCCAAAGATATCTTCATAATACATAAAGTTAGTCCTTTACACAAAGGAAATGTTAATCAAATGCAATGTGAATGAACTTAATGACTGATTTCAAGCCAGTGATTGTTTAAGTTTGTAGACTTATCAAACTCATGCAGCACTTCGATACTTTACGTATTAAATCCTTCCAGAACAACACATGGCTTTGTCAGGTATGTAAAAAACACATCGAAGGAACTGTATTTACATGGAATAATTTATTTGGGGAGACAGAACTGTCTCTCCCTCTGATGCACATGCACCTTCAAACTTGTCCTTCATCTTGCACTTGGACAGCTTCAGCCTCGTTCTGCCTTGGAGTCATCTGTTGAGACATTTCCACTGCCTAGGCTTTAGCAGTGAAGAGATCTGTCGATACGGCGTCTGCTTAGAACATATTTTCTGTTTTGCATTT
This sequence comes from Orientallactaga sibirica, assembly GCA_036365145.1. Taxonomy (NCBI): domain Eukaryota; kingdom Metazoa; phylum Chordata; class Mammalia; order Rodentia; family Dipodidae; genus Orientallactaga; species Orientallactaga sibirica. The sequence continues at coordinate 26,028,602 of JAEOAD010000006.1, forward strand.
ATGTGGGAGTGGTAAAACAAAAAATCATCTGCTAAGAAGAAAAACCTTCATAATAATCATTTTCAGAATCTGCTGAAGCAATGCTCATATGTCTACCCAGATGGCGAGGTGGTGAAGTGGAAGGACACACACCTCCAGGCAGTTGTTGCTGCTGATCTCCTGAGGATTTCAACATGGAAGCATACCTTCTAAACGTCTGCATATACCCTGTGAGTCAAAATGAAATTGCCAGTAGAGCTTACAATAAGTGGGTAATTGATTATATATCTACTCCTCTCTTCAGATAAAACTATGGATTTTTATTTTTACAGAATTTAAAGTTATGAGGATATAATCAAGCTTTGCTTGAGATATACATTATAAAACATTTACTGCAATTCTGCCCTGATATTCTACCAATACAAAGCCCTATAAATTCAGTCTTAATGTGTTGGAGTACATAGCTTGGGATGGAAAAAGTAGCATGACAGGAAGAAAAGGGATTTTTATAGTGTAATCAAAAAGATAAACTGCATTTCCATTGGGTAGAAGAAAATAGCAAGATCCCAAGAATGCTTTGATACTTAAAAATAGGGTGATAAGTGTCCTTTTTATAGATTTAGAAGTTACTCTATAGAAAAGTTTCTAAGCAGGACTGTTAATATAGCTTCGAGCACAACCAATTAAAAAGTGGGAAAGAAACCAACAGGATGTGATCTGTCTTGTGAAAACAGTCACTAGACATTTTAAAATGAGACAAAAATATCTAAATTGTCTTCTGTAAGAAGCTTTATTTGTATTAGATATCATTATTGTAATATAAAATATCAAAAAGCCCATGTTACATAGATATAGACAGAAAAATAGATATCAGATAGGTAGATGATAGACAGATTATTAATTAATGATAGATAGATGATGACTATTTTTTACTGTTGGATAAGACTTCTCATATAGTCTGATATTTCCTTTTCATTGTCTTTATACTGCTTAATTTTTTTAAAAGTAAGAAACTAGCTTGTCAAGAATGACTTTGAAGAAGAAACTGGAATGGCCTGCATGGAATTCTCCTCAGTGGAAATGGAAGAGGAAATCCTTATTGTTACAGTATATTTGATTGTAATAATGAATGTATTGTGTGTGTGTGTGTGTGTGTGTGTGTATGTGTGTGTAGAGAAAGCAAGACAGAAAATATGAAATTATGCTACACTTTCAACAAATTCCTAGTGTTTACTATTAATATAAATTAAAGCATATAATTCTTTCAAAAATGTTAACAATATTTGGAATTGTATACAAAAAACATGACTTTGTAGTTCTAAATCCCTGAGATACATATGCATTTTTAGAAATAAAATAAGATATAAATAGTAATTTTAACAAAGATACGAAGATTAATAAATAATTTAACATAATTATTCTTTACTCTTTTAGTTGTGTGGCATTTATGTGCCAGTATAATTATTTTAAGTTTTCTATTATCAAAGAATATCACCACATATACCAGTAAAAAGGCAAATTTCTATATGACCCAGACTTATAAACACAATTGTATATTCAAATCCTAATCAACATAACTGTATTATTACCATATATTTCTTGATGTCAATGTGAAGATAAACAATTGCAGTAAAATAAATAAGTGATTATATTTCTTCTAAGTCCTTCAGTTGTTATCGCCCTTCAAGTATCTTTGGCTATTTACATGTTTGCCCTAATGATATATAAAACCATTATGTGTATAAATGGCATGATTCTGAGAAATGATTCATAATTACATTAAAAGTCATTTAGATGTCACAGATTAACCAGTTGTGGTGGCACATGTCTTTAATCCCAGCACTTGGGAAGCAGGGTTGGAGGATCAACATGAATTCAAGGCCATTCTGAGACTACATAATGAATTCCAGGTCAGCCTGAGCTAGAGTGAGACCCTACCTTGAAAGAAAAACATAAAAAGAAAAAGAAAAGGGAAAAAAAAGCAAAAAAATGAAAAAAGAAAATTAAAAAAAAAAGAAGATGTCACAGATTAATAGTTGCTGTACAAACATGAGAACTAGAAACAACGTGGACGAGAATGTATTGGGAACCCAAAAGAGGCATTTCCTGCCCCATGTCAGCTCAAATTCCAGCTCTGGGTCTTGGTTTCTTAACTGCAAATTGCAAAACGAGTAACCTATAAAAGATAGTTTGATTCTATAATTCTCTCTAGTTTTCAATTGCTAGACCCAGAAACATGTTTAAAGCAGTGTGGCCCTTGTCACACTGGTATTTAATAGGACTTGGATCTGTAGGGAAGAATTAATATCTATCTTTAGGTAGATATTCTTTAACTAAGATAATTTATCAGGCCCTCTTTGAGAGTACTTTGTTGGGCATGATCAAAGAGTGGCAAGAATACTTAGGTTTGTCTTGTAATAAAAAGCAAGGGGACTGCTTAGTGCAGTGTGTAAAATTGGAGGTAAAGAACACCCAAAACAACCCCAGGAATGAGTTGGCTAACAGATCAGTAGAATGTTAACAATGGTGAAAACTTCATAGAGTTTAAAATTCAAGATCAAGTCTAAGGACAAAAAAATATCTAAGGACAAGATTGTGTAGTTCAATTTTATCTACCTGAATTATGGTAATAAACTGAAGAGAAACGCTCTGGATTCGCTCAGGGTGGTGGTAAGATGAAGTTGATCGGGATGCTTTTCCAGGCTAATCAGTGTGTGATGTTTGTATGCAGTCACCAACCTTGACACTTGAAACTAGGAGAGAAAGTGTGATGCTACTAATGAGCTGTGTGCGGAGAAAGAGGGAAACGTTTTTATAGAAAAGCCACAGTTTACTTTTTTTTTTTAATAGTTTTTTTAAGGCAAGGTCTCACTGTAGTCCACGTTGACCTATAATTTACTATGTAGTCTCAGGGTGGCCTTCAATTCAAGGTGATCCTCCTATCTTTTCCTCCGAAGTGCTGGGGTTAAATTCATGTACCACCACAGCTGACTTTAATTCTTGAACATAAATAATCAATAATGCCATGATAGAAATGAAAGTTAGAAGTTTAAATAAGAAGGTATATTTAAAGAGAATGAAATATTGATATGTATTAGGCATGTATGTTTATATCCATATGCTAATCTTTTTTGAGGCTACCAACTTTCTAACACTCAACATGTGGGTTGTGAAGTAATATAGACATGCTAAGTCCATGCCCTTCACTCTACCTACAGCAGTAAGCCAGGCCCTTCATTCTATCTACAGCAGTAGGTCATGTCCTTTAACCCATGTTCATGTCACAGTGTCCTCCTGCTCTCACTATGATCCACTCTTGAACTTGGGTTTGTGTAATATTTGCCCACATTCTGATCTTCTGTCCATAGACATTTGGCTTTTCTGTTTAATTAGATTTCTAAAGCTTTCTGATTCATTCATTATTGGATCTTTATTGACTACTTAAGAAGGGATATTCTATCTAGACAATATTCTTTCATCTGAATTTTTGTCCATAGTATTAGCTGTGAGTGCCACTACTCAGCACACACCCCCTCTATTTGGGGAAAAGTTTTGTGTTCATGGCCTGCCCTGCAGTGGTATCCACGATGCAAGACATATGCCTACATCCATGGTTTCACCTACAGAACATAGCCTGATCTCTCCTTATTTAACAACTTAAACAGTGATTCAGACAGGATCTAGGAAACTTAAGACTTTCAACACTGGAAGGCTAGAGACATTTCCTGTGAAAATTTATGCCTTGAGGTCTCAGGGTGGTTCTAGTGTCCAATCAGAACCCATACAGTCATCTAATGAATTTAATTTTCTTTTGCTTCCTAGAGCAGATTTCAATCAGAAGAGCCAGAGAGAACAAAATCATGCAACTCAGGGAAATACAAACATGCTTAAGCAAAGCAGAAATCAGAAGATGGATCTCTGCTTTTATAAAAATCAAAAGGTTCTCTCTCTCTTGACTTGTATGAGTGTCTCTGTGTGTGTGCACTCTTGCACGTGTGTGTTTGTATGGTAAACTTCCATTTGGAGTTTTATACAAGAGAAATGCAAAACAAAAAAATAAAACCTTTTTACCTTTTATTTTTATTTGCAATGATCTCCTTAGATTCCAATTTTTTCCCCCATCTTTATTGTTAAGTAGAAACTTTGGATGGACACATCATGGGTTGGTGCCATCATCTCCCTCCTCCCTGCTCCCATTCCAGTGAGGGCCCTCCTCATAGGAATTGCTGGTATTAACCATAGGGTTGTGTGTTAGGAGTTCTGAGAGCAAGTCAGTCATTGTGGGTGTGCGTGTGTGTGGGGGTGTCTGTCAATGTCTCTGGATATTCTCGCCTACTCTGTGGCTCTTAAAATCTTTCTATCCCTTCTTTCACAAGTCTACTTTAGTGTTGTGCTTTCAGCAGCTTAGTTGTGTTAATTATAATATTGCTCGTTCGTTTCCTCTGTGTGTAGCTGACTCTTCTACCTTCCTGTACTCCCTCCTTTCCTCTTTTTTTTCTCACTGTCTCTCTCTGTTTTACTCTCTCTGCTCCTTAGTATGCCTCATAGGAAATGCTGAATATGTTCTTAAGAGTTTATCTTTTACATAATTTTGTCTGACCCATTCTGAACCCTGTGGATGCATACTGTGTGTCAGTAGTGCATGTTGGTAGGTAGAGCTGTCTGTGTCCTGAAATCTTGCCATGGAGGCAACTACAGCCCTTGGGTAGGCAATAGCAGATCAGTAAGTGAAGTCAGCAGGCATCCGCCATGAGCAGTGTGAGAATAACGTCAATATGAACACAAGCCCCAGTGGAAGTAAAATGATTAGTTTTATTGATAGGTATGTATTATAAGTGGCACATAAATCTTCAGAAACGGGTTTGGCAAGGTTCCTTATGTTAAAATTCAATCATATATTTTATGCTTCGTATATCGTAGTTTCTGTCACCTTTGTCTTTCATTACATACTGCTTCATGAATAGGAAAAAAATCTTGAAAAATAGAAAAAAAAACTGTTAAGCATATGTACTTAATGTGTTTTTGCTAAGAAAATTTGAATTTTAAATAAGCACCACATGTGTCATATTGAATAGTCTATCCACATTGTCCTATCATGGTGTTTGCTTGCTTCACATTAGGTGACTATCTTACTACTATCATGCACTACTTTGCACATCTGACTTTATATGGGTCTTGGGGAACTGAACCAGTGTTGTTACACTTTGTAGGCTAGTATCTTAACTGCCGAGCCATTGCTCCAGCAATGTAAATTTTTAAGCTTCTGCTTTCAATAGTAGAGTTCCCCATTTCTTCCCAATTGCTATTTGACATTTTTCACAAAGTCATCACTGTCAGTGACTCAACAGAACACACTCCTACTATGAGAGGACCCTGAACCTGAATTAATCCTCCTATAGAAAGTGAGTGATTTTCCTGGGAACCATAATGTTATCAACTATATTCTTGAAATCTAACCAAGACAACAAGAACATGAAATAATATTTAAAATATTAGAATATTTAATTTACTAAAATCTTTTACATTTAAGTTGTAAAGTATTTCATGAAGTATTGCTAAAGTTGAAGTAAAGTTGAAAACTTTCATGATTCAACACCAGAATGAATAGACATGAAAATGAGCCAAAGGAACTTTGCTTCTGTGACATTTCTTTATTATTCTTTGTATAATTCAAGACTATGTTTTCCAATAAGTTCACATTATTATGATTACATATTTGTCTTCTATTATGAATTAAATTTCATCCATTTTATTTTTCTAGTTGTTTATTATAAGGACTTAGATGAAACTCTTTGTATCTATTTTTTCAGATGATTGATGTGGCTTGTTAATCTTGCAATGTCATGCTCTTACTTTGATTTCCAATGTTGTTTTTAACTAGCAGCTATTATATCCAAGAAACAAAGCACAGTCCCAGTAGAAAATTTCTAGGGCATTTAAACTAGAAATTCAAGCATGGAAAGAGAGTTCAAAAAGTACCTAAGTTCTCAGGTGGAAGAAACCTTGGCAGCTGAGTTTAGGTTTTGAACCTTTGTATTTCAAAACATTAACAACTCTGGAGAAATGGCTCAGTGGTTAGAGGTGGTTGATTATCCTGATGGTCCTGGTTCAATTCCTAGATACTCATGTGAAACCAGAAACACACAGTGACAAAAGCACCTGGAATTTGTTTGCAGCAACAGAAAGCTCTGGTGTTCCAGGTCTCTATTTTAGTTGCAAATTCTCCTATCATCTTTACGGGCTAATGTTCAGTTAATTTATTTCATCTGATATACTTCCTAGCAACAGATTTGCTTCCTGGTAATACTTTGTACAAAAGGAGAGTAAAGAATTAACTTGTCATCTATGCCCAAGTAACAAACAACCAAATTGTGGTATGGAGAATGTTTTCAGTTTTAACTTAAGTGTTGCCATCAGTGGAGAACCAATCAACACTGAAAAAAATTGTTTCTTGTTGCAAATGCCATGATAAGCCAGTATTACTGTGCAACAGGGATTTTTAGATGCACTTAGGATGGGAAAAATGAGATGCCTTGGAAAATTCAAAATGACACACTAATAACATTGTTTTGAAATTTTAGAAACTTATTAGCAAGACAGAGCAATAGCAAATGAGGTAGATTTCATAAAATAGCTGAGTAATAAAAGGGATGATTTCCAAATAAATAGAGACTTTATTCACAGTATGTAGGTGAGTTCATGTTTAAGAGCAGATAAACGATTATTGAGTAGTTATTGTCCATATGCATAATTAACTGTAGGAAGATATCATGGAATAAGCAGTGATCCTTTGAAATTTTGTTATATCCCACAACATTTTACAAAGGAATGAGTAGTAACATTTATGATTAAAATTTGTTCAAAGCTTAATAAGTTCCAGACAGAATGTCAAATTCCTTCCCATGCCTCATTTGATCTAATCCTATTAAACTCACTAGGAAGTACTATTATTTTATATACTTTATACAATATGAATATTGTCATAGAGAAGTGAAATGGTTTTTCCAAAGATATAATTGCAATAAACTTTCATGCAATTTTATTAGATAGAAGCATTATTTTCTGTTTACAGCTCTGAGACTATTGGAGGCACTTGTACTGTGATAAGGGCTCAAATCATGAGGTTTGTTAGATCCTGTAGGCTAGGCTTTTCATTTTTTCTTGAAACTGTGGACAGAGTACATATTTTCTCTCGACTTCCTCATTGGTATGATAGTAGAGGTGAATCACAAGGGAGGAATATACTGGATATTGGCAATTTTGTAGAAGGAAGAAGTAGTGGAGAAATGTACAGAAATGTAGAACAGAGAAAATGGTACCCTATACTATACACAGGAAGAGAATGCAATATAGAGATCAGAGATCTGACACAAGTCAGATTAAGGAACAGGTTACAAGCTAGGTTATGAGCACAAAAGAAGAATTATTTGTAATTTTCCTATAGTTTTCTCCCAGTTCAACATGAAGAGATATAAGCAATCTAGTAGTTATATCCAAGAATAGAAGGAAACCAAATTTACTCAGAGCTTTTTTTGTTAAACCATATTGGAGTGTGAACTACCCCATGGCCATTCTGATATTTTGTTGGCCTGAATACACAATGCGAATTCTCTCCACAGTAATACTATAGCAAAGTTTCTAACACTGCAAGCCAGGAAAGATATATCAATGCCTTTAAGAATGGTAGATATCACTTCATTTCAGATAGAAGCTTATGATCACAACAGTAATAACAAAGTGTTCAACATAGGAATTTTGAACAACCAATAACTTCTTTAAATCCCTTTAAGTCCAGCAAAGGCTACAGGAATCAACAGATACACAAGGACAAATGCCAGATTGTTTACTATTTATGTAAAATAAAACAGATCAGCAGCAAACCAAAATATTTAATGAGTATTCAGAGACTGAAACTATCTCAATGAATACAGGAAATATGACAAGCAGTACAGAAAAGAAAAAAAGAAAAAGCTCAGAGGAAGTGGGGGACTGATCTGTCATGTGTAAAATTTGATTACTGTAGTAACAGGCAGGGTTACTGAAGACAGCCAAATCACTTAAAAAATAATTTAAGAAAAAAATGAAGCCTAAGTAGGAGAGGGAGAAAAGGTAAGGGAAAAAGAGAATCAGTCACTCTTGCTTAAAACACTCAAGCAAAGGTACCTACTGAGCACCATTATATGATTTCACTGCAGATCTAATATAAAATTTTGGATGCATAGTTTAATAAGAAATTTAGGGAACTCTGTGCACTCTGGGGCTTTTATCCTCACCCTTCATATCCAAAGAGCTCCATGGCTGGCACATGAAGCAAAAGAAGTAGGTGTTTTAAGAACTCTGGACTCTGAAGAATTGATACATTTATATCTGGTGCACATGTACTAACGCAACTTTTAGGAGGACTCAGGTAGTCAAGTAAAGGTATGTGATGCAACTAAGTGTGGAAAAGTAATTCCTCTCTTATGACTATGTTTTGAAAGGAAAGCATTTAGGAATCAGAGGAGTTTCCTTCCTCAATAAGAATTAATGAATAAAGTTGCTTAAAAATCTTTCTGGTTCTGTGAATAAATTGTGTATTTCTGCTTGAAATATCATTACTGTTTTGTCAAAATGCATTGAAAATGAATAAATGCTTTGTTTTTCTTGAGAGGTGATACCAATCAAATGGAATGGAATATGGAAATTATATAAAATCATATATATATATATATATATATATATATATATATAGAGAGAGAGAGAGAGAGAGAGAGAGAGAGAGAGAGAGAGAGAAAAGAGAGAGAGAGAGAAAGTCTCATGTAGCCTGGGCTGGCCTTAAATTCTCTTCTACCTCTTAAATGGTGAAATTGCAGGTGTGTTTACAAAGTTATGTAAAATGTATATATAGATATCAATCATATTCATCCTCTTCACCAGGTAAAACATTCTCTTGTAGATTTCTCTCTCTCTCTCTCTATCTCTCTCTTTTTCCAATGCAAACTTTTCCCAACTCCAGGAAAATAATATCTTCATTTCTACCATTATTTCTTTCTGGTCTAGCTGGAAGACTCTGTCTGAAAAAGGTCATATTTTATGTATCAGTTTGTGACTTTGAGCCACATATTTTTTGGAACTCGTATATTTCACGACATTTTCATTGTTTCCTTTGTACTGTTGAATTGTATTCCTATGTATGAATATGAATACACCCTGGTGTTTTTATGTATAGCAATATATATGTAGTTTCCAATGTTTCTTATCTCAACAGTCATTTGGAAGGGCCAGAGTTCTGAAAAATCCCCTTGTTTGTGAATCAAGCATGGTTCCATTTCTATTTTCCTAACAAGTAATATTGTTGGTTATCTTTTAATGTACTTTCTTTTTGCAATTCATAGTCAAAGTTTTGTTCATAGTTTTGTCTATTTGTTTGGATGTTTGTTGAGATGTAGGGAGAGAAGAGAAGAGAAGAGAAGAGAGAGATAGGATAGCTAGGTTTTTAGGGGTAAAAAGAGGTTCATATGCTATATGTGTTGTAAATTTATTCTTGATCATATTGATATTCCTTTAAGATTTTGATGAAAATAGCATTCTTCATGATGCATTTCTGTATTGTATAATACATTGATAGGTTCAGTATTATAATGTTTCTTAAATCTTTTTAGATTTATAGTCATGTTATAGTCAGGTGTGCAGGACACAGTCATATTCTTAATCCAGGGACAAAATAAATCATAGCCTTGAAAAGCAGGTTCCTTCTCCAGTCAGCTCTTTCCAAGAGTTTGCATTTTTAACAGTCTTTCCTCAGGCATCCTCTCCATTGTTTTAATGTAAATCAAGTCAGGCCACCTTCCTTCCACCTTCCTTAAGATTGCTAATGCATTGACAATAGCAGCTCCAGTAACCTAAAACCAGTCTCAGTGCCTCTGCTTTTAACTTGCTTGAGTTTTTCCAACTTAAAATCTTAAAATCTCAGTCCAATATCTTCAGCCAAGCATATCAGTCCATTACAAATTTAACCTTGATCAAACTTTCTGGGCCTGGATAGCAGAACGTAGCCATCCCTTATGCCAGTAGCCCAGTTCCAACAAAGTCCTCTGCAGTCTTTCCTTCCCCTTAGAAAGCTCATAAGCCAAGCCTCGAAGTTCAATACTGTCTGCACTTAGCATTCTCAAACTCTCATCAGGATAGTCCATAAAACTTGGCTTACCACTCCAGAAGGCATCTTCAGTTGCAAGCACCAAGTCCATGCCCATTCCTCCAAAACAAAGGTTCCAAAAGATGAACATCCACACGATCTGGTTCATCTCACCCCACACTCCTAGGTACCACTTTACTGTTGCAGACAGCTTCAGGTTCGCTGAGATGAACTTCCAGACCAGGCACAGTTATGGAGGAAGCGATATTATTTATTGAAGCTTACAGATCCAGGGGAAGTTCCATAATGGCAAGAGAAGCGGCCTGCTCTCCACAGGGCCAAGCAGAGAGAGCAAAAGCCAACCAGCCACCATAGCACACAGAGCAAAACTATAGCCCAAAGGTCACACAGCACACTTCAGGAACTCCTGCTAGGCACATTTGCATATTTTTACAATGGAATCTCAAACCCACACCATTAACACCTTAAGACTGGCCCCCAGTGACATTGCCTCTAGCAAGGTGATTGCAGATACAAACTATAACTAATAAAATACTGAATATATTGGGGGACATGTATTCAAACTACCACACCGAGCTATTAATGTCAAGTGGGGACATGTGAAATGACACAATAATCAATTTTAAGGGACCAACACTGCTTCATGATATTCAATTTTCAACCTCAATAAAGGCAAGAGAATTATAATAGTATAAAGTCAATAATATATGTTCATAATATACTTAAGACAACAAGCTCATCAGAGCTATTTGGTCATTTTCAGAGGGAAGAGAGAAATATTTCATTGCACTGAATATTAGAAAATGAAGACTAGAGTTGACCATTATTCATGTAATGCATAAATAGCAGCTTGCCATAAAATGATTCCATCAGATAATTTTAAACAAGAGTGGATATTTAGGGTAGTGACATTTGCTCTTCCCCCCACCCACCCTACACACATAGAATATTGAGGCACTGAGCATTACTTCTAGTTCTCTAGGGATAGCAACAAGCTATACTAAAAAGCTTTCTGAAGATTGAAATGCTTAAAAGTCTATAATAATGCATAAAATTGGACCTAGATCAGCCTCAGTACCTAGCTGCTGAAAACCTAGTACTGACAAACAAACATAATTGCCATAGAGAATACAGGAGACATCTCAGAACTTAAATGAGTATCTACCAACTTCTACGGATTCCTGCTTGAGGTTCCATAAGTTTTGCTTTGATTAGAAGCGTCTCATCCAGGATAGCCTAACTGCAATGCCTACTGTCTGCTGGGTCTCTATCCTCTTATATTTTTATGTTCTTATTTTAGCACAGAGTAGAATGTAGTTTATCCTTTTATATAATTATTTACTGTTTTCCTCTTCCTCTGACATATCCTATCTAAAAATCAAACAATATCTTCTTTTATCTCCTTATGCTTAGGGGCCCTCAATCTTCTTTATTCTTTGATTAGATTTTTCAGTATTAGCAATTATTTGTTATTGGGATACTTCACATTTTTTTAAATTAAGAACATATTTACATGGATGCATTATGTGTTGGTAATCATCTTTTCCCTCCTCCCTGCTTCCACAGGGGTTCCTCCTCAGTGGGGTTGGTGGTATTCCCCATGGGGTTGTGGGTTATATCTATTAAAAAAAATGATTGACTTGCAAGAGAGAGAAAGAGAGAGAGAAGGAGAGAGAAAATGAGTGAATTAATTTGGGCCCTCTTGGGCCTCTTGCCACCACAAAGGAAATCCATACACACGTACCATGTTATGTATCCGGTTTTATGTGGGTACTGTGGAATCAAACACTGACCATCAGGCATAGAAAGAAAGTATCTTTAACTGCTCAGTCATATTTCTCCAGCCCCAAATCTTTCCTATTTTAAAAGATTGTATTTATAAAAATATTTCCAGTCTATTTGCTCATTCATATTTTCTTCATTTTTTTTTTTTTGAGGATGAGAAAAAAAAAATAGCCCCAAATCCCTTTTTTATGTTTTTTATAACTTGGGTATTTTAGTTTTAAAGAGAGAAAAAGAAAGATGGAGAGGGAAAGAATGGGTGCACCAGGGCTTCCAGTCACTGCAAATGAACTCCAGACACATGTGCCACCTTGTGCATCTGGCTTATGTGGGAAGTAGGACTTGAACCTGTGCCCTTTGGCTCTGCAGGCAAGCACCTTAACCGCTAAGGCATAACTGTATCCCTATAATTTGTTTTGATCTGAATATATAGTATCCTAATAAATTCTTTCTTCTAAATTAATCTAAATAAATTACATATAAATTTAAAGAAATTCAGTTATCATTAGAAAAAATCAGTGATCTGAACTGTAGATATAACTCAGTTGTAGAGCATATAGTATCTATGTATGAATCTCTTAGTTTAATCCATTCTTTAAAATGTATATCCATGACAATAATAATGATAAGCTGTCCTCATTTTTATTTTTTTATTTTTTTTAATATTTTATTTTTTATTTATTTATTTGAGAGAGAGAGAGGTACAGAAATAGGCAGGTAGAAAGAGAGAGAGAGAGAATGGGTGCGCCAGGGCCTCCAGCCACTGCAAACGAACTCCAGATGCATGCACCCCCTTGTGCATCTGGCTTACGTGGGTCCTGGAGAATCGAGCCTCGAACCGGGGTCCTTAGGCTCCATAGGCAAGCGTTTAACAGCTAAGCCATCTTTCCAGCCCAGCTGTCCTCATTTTAACTGTTGTTAGGTCTATATTAAAGTTTTGTCACAATGTGCCATTAAAATTATCTGGGTCTTTTTGTGTGTGTGTGTTGTGGATATAGTAACTTCCTCAGAAGCATTTACCTATTACCCATTTCAGAAGAAAGTTTAGAAATGAACAACCAAGCCCTAGCCAGATCTTTCTTGCTACCCCATAGAGTGGCCACATGAAAGCTGGTCATAATGCTCACTCTTACTTGCAAGTATGCGGCCACCTATCCCTGTTGCTTGTCAACTCTTCCCACTTTGCATGTGCATGTCCGTCCACAGCCCATTCATGGAAGGATACATTTGAAGACCCAGAGAAAAGACTCACAAAGTAATCTGATTTTGTGTACTTCTAATGGGGCAGAGGGTTCTGGGATCCTGGATGACTGAAATTTATGCTGGAAAGTAGATTGTGGGTTCACAGTAGTCATGTCCAGTGCTTACTACCCTTAGCATTTGCCTTGTGAGGAGGTGTGCAAATTAAGAATGGCAATGTCAATGCCTTCAAATTGTGGAGGTTACAATGTGCAACCACTAGCTGGAGTCCGAAGGGACAATTAGTTAGAAGTCCCTAAGTTATAGTGTGAGAAGTAAATGAGAAATTCAAATTGAAACATGAGTTTTGTTCTTAGGTGGTGGTATATTCTTAAGTGGTGGTAAACACAATAAATGCAACAAATAGGCCTGTATAATTAGGAAATAGGACCATGCACTTTCTTTAACATCATGAATTGTAAAGTCATTTTCACTAAAATTAAGACAGACCATAATGGGTTTTATTGCTCTTGGTATAATTACAGTAATTTCAGCCACATAGAATATTCTATTCCTCCTAATATTCAGTCATATGTCTATTTAATCATACAAATCAAAGAATCTTCTCCATGAGTGCTATAATAGTGATTTTATACTCCTTTAAGAGAGTGTCAACTTTTTAATTTTATGCTGCATTATGAATACTCTTTATTTTATCTAGCTCACACCAAGGATGAACCTTTTTTCTTAACCAGTCTTTATTGAAGTAGCAACACCAAATAAGTTTTTCTTTACCAAGCTGATTTTTCTACCATTGCTGAGATATCCATTTTCATCCCTAACCCTCAGAAAAAGTCTAGGCTAATGTATTGTCCTTCAAGCATAGGCATTGGTAAGGCAATTTATTGTGAACAGAAGCCTCCAGAAAGTCAAATCTACAGCTGCCTGAAGGAACACACTTATTGAGGTAATTGAAAACGATTTCAAAAACAACTACTTGAAGTAATCCTACCACTTCAGTGACTGAAAATTGAGGAAGAAATCCAAGTTGACTTTGGTAAACAAGTAGAATATATGAATGCTGCAATTTTCTCCATACCAATACATTACCAACAAAAAAATACAAAAGTAACCACTGCTCTTTCTCTGAGTTTTTGTTAGCCATTGCCATTATTTTTCTAAAACTAAGAGTAGAATGGATAATTTACATAATTCTTGTCCAATATTCTTGCTAAGTACAACATGTTGTATAATGCCTTCTTTTCCTTTATATTATTCTTGGTCAGAAGATAAAATATTTCATAGTTTTAAAAGAGCAAAATCTATTTCTTTAATTTCTTTTTTTTTAAATCATCCTTTTTAAAGTTTCACAATTGCCTGAAAAGCTCATTCTCTCAGGCTGCAAACTGGAGATGTTGAAAGCAACTTGTCCTTTCTGTTGCCTCACCAGATGCACTTGTCTTTGATCTTTTAGAAGTACTGTTTGTACCACTTTCACATAAGTCTTTCGTTGGAGGCTATGGCTTTGAATTGGATTGGAGCTAAATCTCTTATCACTGCACAGATAAAGCCTTCAGCATAATTTTAGTTATTGTTAAACAATTGCCTATATATCCAGAGAGTTGCCACCCTAAATCTGAAACTGCTTTTAGTAAACGGGAATATTGTCAACTCTGAACTTTTCAGTTTTGATTTCTTATTCTAATGGCTCCATTCCTTGGGCAATTCACATGTTCCGTTCTCATTTTCTTCTGCAGTCAGCAAATAAAAATCAATACAGTGGTTCATTCTGAGCTCTCAATTGCTTTTAAGCCAAAAAGTTGGTTTCATGTCTTAATAGTATTGGGGAGTTATCACTATAACTACAACAGGCAGTTTATGGGAAGAGTTTTTAAATTCCAAAAACATATTTACTATATGCACCTATTGTTATTTTGATTTATGAAACCTAAGCTTCTCAAAACATTCTTTTCAAAAGAAGAAAGTAGGTGTTTGGCCACAAAGCTGTATTATAACTTTTCTCTAATACAAAGCAAAGATCCCATTTATGTTCATACTTAGCAATGGTAGAAATTGTAGTTGTATAAAGAAGATTGGAAGACTTATTTTGGTTAAGAAGGCAGAAAACTAGCTGCCTGTGTATGGTTCAGTGCAAGAGAAGAATCAAGACAACATGAGACATTATTGCAAAGGGAGAAAGAGTGAAAAGGCATCAGATATCACCAAGGAAGCAATAGGACAGCTGTAAAATATGGTCACTCATAAGGGCAGCCAAGGAGAAAGGATCAAGAAGCAGAGGTCTAGACACAGAACAAGGTAAACACAAAATGAGATGAAAATAAATAATAAAGGTCAGGGTTGCAATTAATGAAATGGAGAACAAAAAGAATGATACAACAGAATGGTGGCAGGGATGAGGGAAAAGAGGGTATCAACACATGATGTATCAATATGAAATATGTAATAATAATAATAATAAACAACTTTTAAAAAGAATAAATGAAGCAAAAAGTTGGGTATTTGATAAAAATAAACCATTTTGACAAATTCTTAGAAAAACTAACTGAAAAACGATAGACAAACAAAAATTTAAAATAAAGGTAGAAAAGTGGAAGAAAAAGGGGGGGCTATAATAATAGATTGGGACAAAATTCAGAAGATCCTTAAGGTTTGATCAGAAAGTCTATATTCCAAAAGCATAGCAAATGTAAAACAAATAGACAAATTTATAGGCACAGATACCCTAACAAATTAAATAAAGAAAACATTTTTTAAAAATTAACCATGAGAACGCATAGGCCTCTGAGAGCTGTCTGCAGTGGGAGTGTATAGCGTTGCAGTTGAGCCCAGGTTCATACAGCCCTCCAAGTTCCAACCATAGGGGAGTAGACAGTGCAGCATGAGTGTCCTGGACCACAGAAGTCAAAGAGAGTCCAGCATGGCAAAGTGTAGAAACCCTCTACAGATGAATTGTACCCTAGATACAGCTCTAGAAATCTCTTACTGTGCTATTGAAAATCAAAAACAAACCCAAAGGATTGACCACAGCAGAGATACTACCTTTTACATGTTTTATTTTCTTTCTTCCTTTCTCTTCTTTCCTTTCTTCTTTTTTCTCTTTTTTTCTATTTTTTTATTGACAACTTCTATACTTACAGAAAATAAACCATGATAATTCCCTCCCCTCACCCACTTTCCCCTTCACAACTCCACTCTCCATCATCTCCCCTCCCTCTCTCCATTAGTCTCTCTTTTAATTTGATGTCATCATCTTTTTCTTCTATTATGAGGGTCTTGTGAAGGTATTGCTAGGCACTGCAAGGTCATGTATATCAAGACCAATTTCTGTCTGGACAGTTGCATTGTAAGGAGTCGTACCCTTCCTTTGGCTCTTACATTCTTTCCGCCACCTCTTCCACAATGGACCCTGAGCCCTTGGAGGGTATAATAAAGATGTTTCAGTGCTGGACAATCCTCTGTCCCTTCTTTCTCAGCACTATGTTGCTTGGGTCATCTCAGTGGTCATCACCATCTGAAAAAGAGAAGCTTCTCTAACCAAAAGTGAGAGTAGCATTAATATATGAATATGAATATTAAGTGTAGTCTTTCAGGGCAGTTTGGTGAGAGTAATACATACATTTAATCAGACAAGAGCAGGCTTTATATGCCTAAGGCTCATGACCTCCCCTGCCATCGGCTTTTGATTAGGTTTTCAGTACCAGGCATGTATTCCCTCCCACAGAGTGGGCCTTCAGTACAATTAGAGAGCAGTTGGTTTCCTCCAGAGCAGACATGCCACTCTTGCACTCGTTCGGGTATTTGGCTTCCAGAGTCCACTGTTTTCATCACTGATGACTTCTGTCTCCCATATGGCTGCATGCAGTGCAGCTTTTTCCAGTGTTCAGTTGGCTGGTCTATAGAGAGAAGGATTTCTGCTCAGCACCAGCTTGATTTCTCTGTTCAGGCATGTGAAGTCTTTAGCAATAGGGTCTTACCATCTGTTTCTCAAGGGAAACCAAGGGCCTTGCCAATAGCCTGTAATGTTTTCTAGGCAATCGGGGTATCGCTGGCCAACAACTCACCGGAAGGTATCCCATCCCAGGCACTGAAAATTTTCTAGTAACAATCTATGGCTTCTGGATATGCCATTATTCAAAAAAGTAGGTTTTCATAAGTCTTACTCAGAATATCTTGAATTTTGATTGACCTTCCCACCCTTCTTTCACACAATCACTTTCCCTGGCCTCACTTAGGCTGTCCCCCTCCCTGTAATCTGTTCTTCTACTTACATATGTACAATACCATCCCCTCAAGTCCTTCCCTCTTCTCCCTCCCTTATAGCCTTTTTCTAGCTTACTGGCCTCTGCTACCAATTTTTGTTTCTAGCTCACAAACATCTATACATTTGTAGCTATGATTCATATATGAGAGAGAACATGTGACATTTCATTTTCTGGGCCTGGGTTACCTCACTTAGTATAATCTTTTTCCAATTCCATCCATTTCCCTGCATATTTCATAATTTCACTTTTCTTTTCCGCTGAATAGAACTCCATTGTGTAAATGTACCACATCTTTATTATCCATTCATCTGTTGAGGGACATCTAGGCTGGTTCCTCTTCCTAGCTATTGTGAATAGAGCAGTAATAAACATGGTTGTGCAAGTTTCTCTAAGGCAGTGAGAGAAGTTACTAGGATATATGCCTAGGAGTGCTACAGCTGGATCATATGGCAAATCTATTTTTAGTTGTCTTAAGAACCTTCACAAGTAGTTCTATTAAGAACAATCTACTGAAAAAAAAAAAAAAAAAAAAAGAAAAGAAAAGAAAAGAAAAGAAAAGAGGCAGGGAACTGAATAGGGGGTTCTCAGAGGAATAAATACAAATGGCTAATACACACTTAAGGAAATGTCGAACATCCTTTTTATTTTTGACATCTTGACAAATATGTGTTCTGGAAAAACTCATCTTTAATGATGATTCCCTTGGATTCTGTAAGCCTGGAATACACCCTCCCCACCCCATATGTTGCTTCATGTCAGGGAAATGTTTTTGTTTATTTATTTATTTTATTTGTGCGTGACACAGAGGGAGAAAGAAACAGATAGAGAGAGAATGGGTGCATCAGCCACTGCAAACGAACTCCAGATGTATGCACCACTTTGTGCATCTGGCTTATGTGGTTCCTGGGGCATTGAGCCTCAAACTGGGGTCCTTAGGCTTCACAGGCTTAATTGCTAAGCCATCTCTCCAGGCCCCATCCATCTGCATTTTTGACTGATCCATCAAATCACTGATTCTCTTTAAAAGTAGGACCATGAATCCTTTCTCTGATATTTCCCCTATCTGGTGGATTTAACTCCCATATAGAAAGTTGGGTGGTTGGGAATGAGTTGTGGTGAGTGTTGCCTCTCATTCTTCTTATTTCCTTGCTGTATTTTGCCTGTCTGTTGGAGTGGATATATGTTCTAGATTTAATTCCCCTTTTTATCCTAATGATATTTGTTTGGGTGTTTTTGTGAGTCTTCTTAAATTCTACTTCCTTGGTTGTTTTGTACCCTGCAACTATTGATGTACAGTTTAAGCAATGATCCCCTCTAATTTATCAGCATTCCAGGATCTACCTAGTTTAGTGGCCCCTTTCCTACTATGCTTGTGAAACATCATATTTCCAAAACAGTGCTGTGGTACTGGCTTGAGAAGGGATGATTGAGAAAAATTTCAGTGCAAAGAGTATCAGAGTTTGAGTAGAGGAAAGAAAAAAGGATGAAGACAAAAAGCAAAGAGAGGATTATGAAGAGATGGAATATGTATGTTTGGAGGTTTGGGGTAATAGTGATATTATTTTAGAAGAGGCAGAGAGGAAAAGGCTGTTGTATGCATACAAAAGTAAAGTACACTTGTAGAAGTATACTTTGTGGAAGGATAGTCTGAATCATCTTGAGTTCACCCATTCTATACAAAGTTGCAAATTGTTATACAGAAGAACCAATTGAAAA
Organism: Orientallactaga sibirica; assembly: GCA_036365145.1. NCBI lineage: Eukaryota > Metazoa > Chordata > Mammalia > Rodentia > Dipodidae > Orientallactaga > Orientallactaga sibirica. The sequence continues at coordinate 26,047,676 of JAEOAD010000006.1, forward strand.
TAGAAATTAAATCACTAAAATATTAGAAAACAGAAAAGCACAAGTAAAGAAACTATACAACACTAGAACAATGAACAAAAAATATATTGGAAACATGCAAACATAGATACAAATCAACAACCAACAAACAAGCCAGTAACAATCAAAGAATGAAAGAAACAATTAGAAAGTTCCCACTAGTCTTTGGCCAAAAGAGGCTACATTCATCAAAATCTTCCTAAATTAACAATACTTATCTCATTTAATCTATGTTGGCTTCATTCTCCTTTGTAGAATCTACTTTTTTCTTTTTCAGAAGGTAGTGAACTTGAGGAGATAAACCACCCCCCATGCTTCAGCCAAGGCCTAGGTAAAACACAGAGGAATTGGTGAGATGAGCAAGAGTGCTGCTTCCATGGTAAGCCTGACAATCAGTGCCAGGTTGAAGGGGAGCTTCTTTCTGGATGTCTGCTTTGGAATGTTTTGAGTATCTTAGCATTTTTGCCCTTCACCCTGGTACTGATCCTAGCTTATAATATTTATAAACAGGTATGTAAAGTGGGAAAATGTGGGTACAACCTAAAGAGTTTGAATTGTGACCAAGAATGGGTAATATGAAGTGACAAGAAAGGTGGTATGGAGAGGATGAAAGGAAACATGAGCTAAGTGCACAGAAAGAAAGGGTACAAAGGAGGACAGGAGGCTTGGTGGGGATGAGGAAGAGGAGAATGAACTGAAATACATTGTGTTTAAAAATGTAGTAAAGATATCTAATACTGTGTATGTTGTCTAAAAATATTACAAAAGTACTGTACCATAACTAAAGAAAAAACAGTGGAGTTGTATTAAAGCATATCTTAACATAGAAACCCCAGTTCTCTATGGATTTAATGACAAATTCTAATAGAAATATAGTAGAAAATCTAATACTACCTGGGTGTGGTCGTCTACATAGTAAAACTATGATACAAAAAGAAACAAGAAAGAGAGAAAGAAAAAGGAGAGAAAGAGAAAGAAAAAGAAGGAAGTAAGGGGAAGGAAAGAAGACAGGGAAGGAAGAAAGGGATTTATAAAATGGCTAATACCACTGGTCCTCAAGTTTCACCCATAATAGAAAAGGAAGGATCAGTAGCTCATTCTATGAAGCTAATGTTACTCTGATATCAAAATCAGATAGGGTCACTACATAAAAAGAAAGCTATAGAAAAGTATCCCAAATGAACCTTGAAATAAAAAAAAAAATTCTCAGTAAGGGGTGAAGAGATGTGCTTATACATCATATGTGTTGTGGCTTGTTTGAAGTGTATGTATATGAGTGTGTATATGCATGTGTCCTGTATGAATACACATTGGGGACCAAGTCAAACAGTTGAGTTTCCCCTTCTATTGCTCATCCATATCTTTCCAAATCCAATGTTAGCAGGCATGCATGGCCATTTCCAGCTGTTTATGTGGGTGCTAAGAATCAAATGCATTGGTCTCTGGCCCTGTACAAACCTCATGCTAGCATGGAAAGCACTTTTACCTGCTGAGCTATTTCCCCAGCCCAAAGCAAAGCTCTTAATGTAAGACCTAACAAACAGACTAGAGGGAAAAAAAGAAACACTTGAGTACTTTCTGAAAAGGACTCTGATAGTTTCAATATAATTGCAAGAATTGACAAATTGCATTACATAGAATGTGAAATTTTCTGCGATGCCATGGAAACAATTAGCAGTGACAGCCCACAAAATGAGAGAAAACATTTGCCAATGGCACATCTGACAGTGGGTCAATATTGAGAGTCTATAAAGAACTCAAAAATGGATCAATAAATGACCTAATGAATTGAATAGGCAGTTTCAAAATGAGCAAATATGAATGGTAAATAAATATTTGAGAAAGTTTTTAACATCTTTGGCCATTAGAGAAATGTAAACTAAAGCTATGCGGAAATGGCATGCCACCACAAGGCTGGAGAGATTTCTTAGTCCTTAAGGTGCTTGCTTCCCAAACCTAAGGCCCAGATTCTACTCCCCAGTGCCCACGTAAAGCCAGATGGAGTTCATTTGCAGTGGCTCCTGGTCCTGGTGGGCCCGTTCTCTCTCTCTCTCTCTCTCTCAAATAAATGAATAAATAATTACAATATAAAAAAAAAAAACAAGGACAACAAATGCTAGTGAGGATAGAAAGAAAAAACACAACTCTTACACATTTCTGGATGAAATATAAATTTTATAGCTGTTGTGGAAATCATTATAGCCATTTATCAACAATCTGAAAATTCAACTACCATATGATCCAACTTTATCAATCCTGAGAATTTCCCTTAAAATATATTTTACACACATATTTGGACATCCATGATTAAAGCAACACTCTTCACAACAGTCAAGATTGGGAAGGGTTATAGATGTCTAACAAATAGACAAATGGATATAAAAAGGTGGCATATGTGTCCAGTGGTGTTTTCTTCAACTCTAAAGAAAAAAAGAAATCATAGCATTTGTAGTAGGAAGTATAATAATGGAAATCATCATGTTAAACAAAATATGCTAGGCACAGAAAGAAAATATTGCCTCTTTTCCTTCATATGTAGAATCTAAATATATGCTTATATGCATATATGTTTACATTTTCATTCATGACATTATGGTAGAAGGGGAACTGTGTGAGGATAAAGGAGTCTGAGCACAGGAGGGAGGGCCAACAAATGCGAGTAAGAACTTATTATTGGTGAAAGGAATTGGATTAAGAAGAAGCCAGGGGAAGGTTTGGAGAGTATAGTGGGGGAAACTATGAGTAATTACAATGATATACACATGTGAAGCATCATAAGGAACCCCATTATTGTGTGTACATAAGAAAATTTCAAAGAAAATATAAAATGCAGCAGATTTACTTAACAGTAAGGATATTTCTTATCGCAAGTAATTTTTCTACAAGAAACAGAGTAAGTGGGTGAATTTGCAAGTTATATGATAATATCATAGAATGACTGCCAGTAAGGTTACTCACTAATTTATATAATTAAGGTCTCTCAAAGAAAACTTTTCATATATCTCATCCTAAAATCACATTAGTCACAGAAGCTTGATAATAAAATATAGATAATAAGGCCAGTTTAGTAAGGTACTGAAATCAGAATTCCAGAATCTAGAAAGGAAGACTATTACATGAATGGAGAACAGAGCATATCGTAAGAGTGGAGCAGCTGGAATACAGGAATATATTATTTTACTAAAACAAAACTTGATTCTGCTTTAGTAAATTTATTACCAGTGGATACACATTGTATGAAATCCTAGATGAATTACAATATAAAGTGACTACATTTCAATATCAAACCACACTACTTTATAAGCAAGATTACTTAGTGGAATATATTTTTGGGAGTTTCAATTCAGTAGAAGTAAACTAATATTCATTACTGTCTACTCCATGTTGTAATATTATTTATAAATAGAAGCAAGAAAATGAGGATGTTTTGTGAGCATGAATATTTTCACAGAAATTGAAATAATCTAAATGTAAACTAACTGTTTTCAATTTTTGTTATATGTCAAATATCAAACAAACTTGTTCAGAAACAATATATAAATAGATAGGTAGATAGTAGATGGATAGATAAATTCCACACATATTGCATGTATGTATGCGTATTTGAGTTCCTTTACTATTGAATGTGATTTTACGGCTCTGGACATCCACATCAACAACATCAGCAAAAATAAGAAGTCTCTATTCATCATACTATCGACAACAGAAAATGGACAAATTATGCCCCAGATAATAATTTTATGAAGATGCATTAAGTGTAAATGATATTTCAAAAATACATCATAGGTATAGATGCCTTAATTTTTAAACCGTGAAAAGTTCTCTACAGACAGCAAGAAAATGGAAGAAAGAATTTATATGGAATGGCATGAATCTCAAAATCAGATGAAATAATTGCTTCAAAAAGGATGGAGAGTAAAATGGAATTAGCACTGCCCATGGCTTGCTACCACAGTATAAAGATGTGAGGACACTTCCTTTCAGGAACAGAGCATGAACTCACAAGGGTGCTAGAGTTTGGAAATATAATGAAATAATTACATATAGTTAATACAAAACATGGAATAGAATTTTGGGAAATTATATTTGCTCCAAGTAAAATTCAGAATCACTCTCTTCTGGATATCAGATTTTCATGCCTGTTTAAATGTTCTCATTTTATTTTTTTATTTATTTTTAATATTTAAAGGAATCCTTGATGGGCCATGCCATGCATGTCCCAAATGTTTTATTTATTTTATTTTATTTTATTTTATTTTATTTTATTTTATTTTATTTTATTTATTTATTTGAGACAGAAAGAGAGAGAGAGAATGGTGCACCAGGGCCTCTAGCCACTGCAAACGAACTCCAGATGCACGTGCCACCTTGTGCATCTGGCTTACATGGGACCTGGAGAATCAAACCTGGATCCTTAGGCTTCACAGGCAAGTACCTTAACTGCTAAGCCATCTATCTAGTCCTCTCTTTGTTTTATTTTGTTGTTGGTTGTTATCCATGTCTGCCCTTGTTCCACATTTTTAAAAAATCCTTCCTAACAAAATTCTATCAGGGCTACTGTTTAAAAATTCTTCTGTAAAAAATATGGTAGACAGATGAGGTGGTATCTGTAAGAAAATTTAGTGACAAACTTGTTAGGTCTTCCTCTTTTTTAAAGAATGAGCAGCAACAAGTTTTATGGAGTCAGTGGTGACATTTTAGATTAAACCACAATGTGATATCATGTGAACGACTGAAAGGAAGGTTGTCCTTCTAGAAATGCTCTTCCATAATAACCATAAAGGTATCTAGAAGTCTATCTGCATTCTAAATTTGATCAGGAAGAAAAGGAATATGACGTTCAGAAAAAGCTGGCTAGGTATTCATTTGTTTTCTTCATTCATGAAGGTGGTTGAGACCTAGTCCAGCCTTGGAGAAAGACGTTCCCGCCGCGGGCTTCCTGTACTGGGTGGGCGCGAGCTCCGTGACCTACCTGCTCCTGTGCCTCTCCTATTCACTCTTTAGAGCCTTTCGGGTCTGGGGCGTGGGGAAGGAAGGGGTCGGCCCGGGGCTCAGAGCCTGGGCAGTTGTCTCGGGTGGTATTGATGGAATTGGAAAATCATATGCAGAAGAGTTAGCAAAACGTGGAATGAAGGTTGCTCTAATCAGCAGGTCCCCGGATAAATTGAACCAGGTTTCCAGAGAAAACAAAGAAAAATTCAAAGTGGAGACAAGGACCATTGCAGTTGACTTTACATCAGAAGACATTTATGATAAAATAAAAACAGGCTTGACAGGTCTCGAAATTGGCATCTTAGTGAACAATGTGGGAATGTCACATGAGTATCCTGAATACTTTCTGGAAATTCCCGACTTGGACAATACCATCAAGAAATTGATAAATATTAATATTCTTTCTGTTTGTAAGGTAACACAATTGGTGCTGCCTGGCATGGTAGAAAGCTCTAACTGGGTGATTCTGAACATCTCCTCTGCTAGTGGCATGCTCCCAGTTCCACTGTTGACCATCTACTCCACAACCAAGGCTTTTGTAGACTTCTTCTCTCAGTGCCTCCATGAAGAGTATTAGAGCAAGGGCAGAGTGTCCTACCATACTTCATAGCTACAAAACTGGATAAAATCTGAAAGCCAACTTTGGACAAGCCCTCTCCAGAGACATTTGTGGAGTCTGCCATTAAAACAGTAGGCTTGCAGTCACGAACCACTGGGTATCTGATCCATTCTCTCATGGGCTTAATAAACTCAAACCTGCTTCCTTGGATTTATTTTAAAATAACGATGGGTTACAAGTCCTTGTGGGCTCACTATCTGAAAAAAAGCAAATAAGAACTAAGCACTGATAACTCAGTAGGTCACTTGGCCAGATGCTTCACCCTGCTCTGTGCACTGCAATGCACCCACCAGCCTCCAGAATCAGCACTGTTCTTTTAGTAATCACCACCATGGGTGAAGTTGTCATAATTGGAAGGAAAACAGGAACTGCATTTAGGAGTTTCTGGAAAATATTCTGGATAACATCCAGGAATAACTTGGAGTTTAATATAAATGCCCATATGAATTGGATGTAGATCCAGTATTACCCAGAACAACTTGATAGAAGAGAACATGGCATAGCAAATCACAGAATGACAGAGGAAGACATAGGACTCAACAGTTTCATCAGGTCCAAATTCCAGTGATCATGTTTTTGTGTGAAACATAACATAAAATGTAATGCTAGCTACTTTAGTTAACACTTCGAAGGTATGGGGATGAATAAATTTGCTTACAGGTAGACACACTGCAGTTTATAGAGATTGCTACAAGATTTCCTGAAAGCATGTTCTGGTTTGCATATTTATATGGAAATAGTCTTAATCAAAAATAACTAATGACATAAAAATGATTGGAATAGTATGTTATTCTAACATACGAGTCTGCTAAAATGTTCTTTCTTATAATACATAATGTCTTAGCTGTTTAAATATATGTAAGTGCTGGGCTGGAGAGATGGCTTAGCGGTTAAGGCGCCTGCCTCCTAAGCCTAAGAATGCTGGTCCCAATCTCCAGGTCCCACGTTTAGCCAGATGCAAAGTGACGCTAGGACACAATGCCGCACTTGACCACAAGGGGAACACATGCATGTGGATTTCGTTCACAGCAGCTGAGAGACTGCTGGCACACCCATCTCTATATGTCTTCCTCTTCCTCTCTGTCTCTCTCTGTGTCTCTCCAGAAAAAAAAAAAAAAAAATATATATATATATATATATATATATATATATATATATATATTTGTAAGTACTGAAAGCTATGTGGTATGATTGAATTGTCTTTGGTAAATGGGCCAAAATGTATATCTAAAACAGCAACTTCCTATGGTACTACCAAGATCCTGACCAGGAAAGTAGCCTGTGTGGACTTCCAGCCTTCTTTGTATCTGCACTATACTAATATGCTCACATGTGATAACCAATGGTTTGTAAAATAGTAATGGTGTCATGGAAATAGCATTGTTCTGGCTAAACTGGTTCTTTGTATGTACTGATGTAGCTGGCTTTAAAAAAAGATGATGAAAAAAAAAAAAAAAAAAAAAAAAAAAAGCTGGCTAGGTAATAAAAGACTGGTAAACATGAAATTAAAAAAAAAATCAAAATCAACATAAAAGTGTTCAAAAGAATACTTTTATTTTGGAAAATCCTCATTGATTAAAAGACACTATTATGGGGCCGGGGAGATGGCTTAGCGGTTAGGCATTTGCCTGCAAAGCCAAAGGATCCTGGTTCGATTCTCCAGGACCCACGTCTCCTGGAGACCCACAAAGGGGTGAATGCATCTGGAGATCGTTTGCAGTGGCTGGAGCCCCTGGCATGCCCAATCTCTCTCCCCCTGCCCCCATCTGCCTCTTTCTCTCTTGCTCTCTCATTAAGACTCAAGAAGTAAGCAATAATTACAAAAGTCAAGAAGTAGTTAAACTCAAGTTTCAGGAACATCTTAAAATTTATAAGACTCACAGTGTCCTTCCCCAAGATTATATAAGCAGTAACAATTGCTGAGAAACACTCAAGCTGGTCTATCTGCCTGTAAGTTCTACAGCATACTATAGGTAAGTATTTGTCATGAGTCATCACACTTTCTCAGATGAACTTTTTGGTGAAAAAGCTGCCTTCAAGTCACTCAGGCTCCTGGGTACAGTAACCTAATAAACCCATTGAGTCACCAAGTTGGACTTTGTTGGAATTGTTACCTTGGTATGTCATTGGTACCTCACATGGAATAAATAGATGCTTGTTCATGTCTTCTCAGGAAAAAAAAAATATCATAGACAAAGAAGATATAAAGTGAAATACACATTATAAATTGTGGGGGGAGGACAGGGAGAAGGCTAATGATGGTACCATACTAATAGAAAAATGACTACAGATGATTTTTTTTTTACTTACAATGATAAAATACTTAAAGACTGCCCTAATCAGCAATCCTTAAAACTTACATATATTTCCAATTAACTAAATAAAATATAAATAAAACAAAGTATGTTATCACTTGAGGAATATGCATTTCTGATAGAGCTTTTGCTACTTGCAATAAGTACAGGGAATTGTCCTCTGGCTTTGGCATTGTTGGACAACAATGGATTTTCTAGAGGTGTATAATCCTATTTAGAATTGTCTATACAGAGAACAGAAGTAACAGAAGGGAGGAGGTAAGTGCAGTTCAAATCACTTCACTGTGAAAGCTGAAGAAATAAAACATAGATCAAAGGGGTTGAAGAGTTAAGGAGAAATTAAGTGAAGCGTGTTTGAAATTAACATATGTGGATGGAAAAGAAAGATATTCTCTGATATTACCAAATTACTTGAGGATAATTTCCCATTAAAGAAGGGAGAAGTCAAATGGGCAAGTTTTTCTTTAAAGTTACTGGCATGCCTTCTTTTGCTTTCTAACTTAAATAAAGAAGCCTGGGTATTTATGTGTTTTCAGAAGATTTCAGGAGATCAAAGATTCTTTGAAATAAGTACTCTTCTTTTGAGAATCAGAAAATGCAGTTTTTATGTCACATCTTTACATGATTTTCAAGCTGCATCTGATATGTGCTTAGAATTCACAAAAGTAACCAGTACCTGTCTAACTTGTCTAACTCGGCACTCACAAAACAGTAATAATTCAACATCTACATATAAATTACTATACTGGCAGAATTACCAGATGATAATTATTCTACATTTCTCCTTTCCTTACCAGCAGTTCTCCTGTCATCTTCATGAAAGTAACAGTGTATGAGATAAAAATGTGCATTTTTCCTATAAAAATAATTGCTTTTGACATATTTTAATCTGTATCAAAAATGTTGTATCTTTTATTGTTTTCTAAATTTAAGAAATATTTAAGCTATAAGAATATGTGTTTTCGGGGCTGGAGAGATGGCTTAGAGGTTAAGCGCTTGCCTGTGAAGCCTACGGAACTAGGTTCGAGGCTCGATTCCCCATGGTAAACATGAAAGTAAAAAAAATCAAAATCAGTGCTGGAGAGATGGCTTAGGGGTTAAGGCGCCTGCCTCCTAAGCCTAAGAACACTGGTTCCAATTTCCAGTGGTTCCAATCTCTAGGTCCCACGTTTAGCCAGATGCAAAGTGATGCAAGGACACAATGCTGCACTTGACCACAAGGGGGCGCACACATCTGGATTTCGTTCGCAGCAGCTGAGTCACTGCTGGTGCACCCATTTCTGTCTTCCTCTCCCCCTCTCTCTCTGTCTCTCTCTCTCTGTTTTTCTCTGTGTCTCTCTCCAAAAAAAATAATAAAAAAATAATAAAAATAAAAATCAACATAAAAGTGTTCAAAAGAATACTTTTATTTTGGAAAATCCTCATTGATTAAAAGACACTATTATGGGGCTGGAGAGATGGCTTAGTGGTTAGGCATTTGCCTGCAAAGCCAAAGGATCCTGATTCGATTCCCCAGGACCCATGTAAGCCAGATGCACAAAGTGGCGCATGCATCTGGAGTTTGTTTGCAGTGGCTGGAGGCCCTGGCATGCCCCTTCTCTCTCTCTCTCCCTGTGCCTCTTTCTTTATCTGTTGCTCTCAAATTAAAAACAAAAAAAAAAAAAAACCAGTCAAAAATATGTGTTTTCAAGATTAAATTCATACCACCTGTGCAGAGGTGTTTCCTACTGCACCTGACAGGCCAGCTCTGCCTATGTTCTTGCTTGTACATCAGAGTCTTTTCCTAAGATGCCTCCATTTTCCTCAATTTAATTCTTGGAAAATAATTTTCATTAAGTACATTACATATTTCACATAAATCATTTTAAGTGATCTTCTTATAAAAATATTTTATTTTTATTTATTTATTTGAGAGAGAAAGAGAGAATGGGCATGCCAGGGCCTTTAGCCATTGCCAAAGAACTCTAGACACATGCACCACCACAAGCATCTGGCTTCTCTCTCTCTCTCAAATAGATAAATAAAATAATTTTAAAAATAGATAAATAAGCAAACCAGGAGGCTGGTGATGAGGTATTAAGTCTTTATTTACAGTGAAAATCACATTTTCTGGATGAAGAATCATTTGTGAGCATAGTGTACACTTTAAAATTGTTCATTTTCTTTCTTTTAAAAAATATTTTATTTTTATTTAAGAGAGAGAGAGAAAGAGGGAGAGAGAGTGGGGGTGGGGGAGAGAATGGGCACACCAGGGCCTTCAGCCACTGCAGAGGAACTCTAGATGCATGTTCCACCTTGTGCATCTGGCTTACATGGGTCCTAGAATTGAACCTGGGTCCTTTTGCTTCACAAGCAAACACCATAATCTCTAAGCCATCTCTCTCTAGCCCAAAATTTTTCTTATTATTTTAACCACTTCAAAATCATTTCTTGTGTGGTATAGTATAATTTTGATCTCCAAAGAGTTACCCAATGAATGTGTTTTTATTGAGTGAATCATGTATTCCTCATATGACAGATGAGGATCTATTTGGTTCTATCTATTTTGACTATCACTAAGGAAAATGAATTGAAACTCCTAAAACATTGGGAAAATCTTGTGAGTTTATTGAATAAGAAAAGATTCAGTCTTCAGCCCTCTATCTAGAAATCTCCAACTTTGGCAGGGAGGTCTTACCTTAGTACTATTTTTTTTGTTTGTTTGTTTTTTTGAGGTCAGGTCTCATTCTAGCCTAGGCTGACCTGAAATTCACTATTTAGTTTCAGGGTGGCCTAGAACTCATAGATCCTACCTCAGCCTCAAGAGTTCTGGGATTAAAGCCATGAGCCACTATGCCTGCCTTTCTTCATACTCTTTTTTTTTAATTTTTTGATATGAGTTTTAGTTCTATATTACCCTTACCTAAGAAGATGGGTGGGGGGAAGCTGGGGAGACACATTACTGTTCAAACGCCCCTGGAATATGCATACTGATAAAGCAAACACTTCAGGTTACTCTTCTTAGAAAGTGTGCAGAGAACTCGGCCAATCTTTTGAGAAATTCCAGTTTGCACAGAAAAGCACAGCATAGAACAATTTGCATGAGAAACCCTGACAGAGCTAACAGGGAACATGAGGGGGGCTTGGTAGCTGTTCTGCAGTGTACCAATCTTTGTCACATTTCACTGGATTTCAGTTAGGGTTACTATGCTCAAGAAAATGAGGGAGAAAAGTTGTGATATTTCTATGGTTAGGCAACATTGTAAACTGAATATTTTCTATGGCCTTTATCAAAGTGTGTATTAACAATGGAGGCCAAACCACCCCTTGGGGAAGGTGAAAAATATGCCATTCACATACTATAAAGCACAAGTCAAAGCAGAATGATGAATAAATATGCTGTTTAACTGTGCTATTAAAATTTCATGTGAGGGATTCAAATATAGTGGCTCAAAAGACTTCTTAGGAGGGTGAGACTGGAAAAAATAAGTTTAAGAATTTCTCATCTACCGTGTATAGGATTAGTAATTCACTGGTCTTTGTATATGTTCTGTGTTTATTTCAATACCCCTATCAATTTTCTAAATGAAAATCTCCCTATAACACTTTTTTTGTGTAATCTTCACAATGTTTTGCTCTAACATGAATGGGCAGCACTCTGATGCATTCTGGCATTTAAATATCTTCTTATTAAAATAACTACATCAAGACCTAGTGAACTCAGGTGCACATTGTACTGTTTTCAGATAGACCATCTGGATGGAACCAGGCACAAATATCAGAAACAAATAAAAGAAATACCATTTAAAAGGTGCAACAATAGAATTACATACAAAGGACACAGCACAAAGGAGGGAGAAGTGAAAGGCTTTCTACAGAAAGTGACAATTGCCCTGAGTCTCAAACATCAAGGTAAAAACTTACTGGTAGGCAAGGGACAACAGGGCAATCCTATTAGAGGCACAAAGAGAAATCAGAAACAAATACCCCAAAGCTTATTTGACCACAAAATGATGATTCTGTGAGGAAATACATTTATTATATACCTAGCTTTAACCAGCCCACTATGCATATAGACTACAGCACTTTATGTTATACATGGCCAATGCATACAATTACATCAGTCAATTTTTCATCAGCTGTTTTGTTCCTGGAACTGCAAGTTCTCAATAGTGAAATCAGATCAGTCATATCTGACGCAGTGGCTGGAAAAGAAGAGGTTGGGAAAGGGTACATGGTGAAAATCCCGGTGCCTGAGGGAACACTAAAATGGTGTGACAAAGCCACAACACATTTCCTTTACAAAACAAACTGCGCTGGCAGGTTCATGCAGAAAGTACAGACTAGCACAGTGGAAGTGGGAGGAAGTGGGACACACAGAAATGGTTTGTGTCTGGAGTGATATAGTAGATTCATCATGGATGGTATTATTATGTGATCCAAGTTTGAAAAGAGAGTTATGAATTTTATCTTATAGGTGATATTTCCAATAAAGAGAATGTAACCCAGGGGAAACACAAGGATTGTGAGGAGAAAAGGCAAAATAAAAAATTTATGTGGTTCCTATCACCTGAACACACGGGGTTAATCCTGAAATTCCAAATGGGGAGCCACCATTCACACGGGTTTGTTAGGAATTGTGTACTTCTACAGATAGAAGTTTTTCAGCTGATGATTTCACATAACGGTTTTATCATTTGCTACTTTCTGTATTGAGAAGGTCCAGGTATGGAAAAGTCACTGAACGTCTATGTAAAAGTTAAAATATTTATTACTGCATAATCCCACTTTATGTAAACCTGTTCAGTAAGCAGACCTGGGACTGGCACCCAAGTTCTTTCATAGAAGAACATGGTGGAAAGTGTATGCACACAGCTTGCATGTTTTTCGCACAACTGTGTGATTTCAACCAGTATTTCCCCATTCCTGCTTAATATGTCTCTCCTTCTAATGCCGCAAGGATGTCTGCATTCCCCCAGAACAAAAAGATACTTCAGGGGCTCTAAGTGCTGGTTTCATTAATTATTTTTCTGGAGAATTTCTAGACTGAGAAAAATGCCAGCTGTAGATTTGATCTTTAGAACCAGTAAGGGAGACATGATGTTGATCTCCTGTGTGTTGGTCAGCAAATGTCGCATCAGGCCTAGGCTTGAAACTAGACTAACTTTTCTCAACCCCCTGAGCCTTACTCCTGTAGAAATGGATGCAGTAAGGTTGCCCTTTTTTGCCTTCTGGTGCTCAAGAAGCCCGGGACACATTTCTATCATTGCTCTTTGTTAGCAACATGGATAAGTATCTAGATGTAAGGAGCAACTTATATTTGATTTCTGATTCTCATAGCTCTACCACTGTATAATATATATGTCATTTTCTTTTTTAAAATTCTAAGTAGAACAATGTCTTTCATAAAAGTAGAACCTTGAAATTTGAATATTTTTTTTTTTTTTGTTTTACTTTACACTGCAGAGATCCTTTTTTTTTTTTTTTTTTTTTTTTTTTTTTTTTTTTTTTTTTTTTTGTTTTTTTTTCAATGTAGGGCCTCCCTGTAGCCCAGGCTGACCTGGAATTTACTATATAGTCTCAGGGTGGCCTAGAACACATGACGATCCTCCTACCTCAGCTTCCTGAGTGCTGGGAAGAAGTTCCGTTATTAATAATAAAATGGTATTTTAATTTTTTGTGTTGTTATTACAGTATCTCTAATGTGGATACTATTCATATTCATGAATAAATTTGCATAGTTATGTACTAAAGACACTACTAGTTCAAAAAGGAATTTCATGATTTCTTTTAACTAAATTTGTATTAATGATATATTTCTCTAGTGGCTAGTAGAATCATATCTATTCCTTTATTAAAATACGGCACATAAATAATTTTGTGCATAAGACTTTAATACATTTGCCATATGTTTATGGCCCAGAATTCTAGATGTGTGATTTCTAGATGTAAAAAAAAGAAAAAAAAGTTTAACTTGCTTTCTAGTTTGTTGAATCTCTGGTTTCTTTTAATTTGCATAACCATGAGAAGTCTTTCCCCTACAAACTCACTAACAGCATGTTGTCAAATGTTTCAATGCTCTTGTAGTGAGGAATAATATAATATAATACAGTGGTGAGGAATAATAAGATATAGTGTAAAATAATATTACTTTTTTGTTACTTTGTTTTCTGTTATTTGCTTGTCATATTGTAACATGTAATTTTGGAAAACAAGCTGTCGTATCACATATTTCAGGATTTTTTTTATTGGGTCTTTAGTCTCTTCATTTTGTAATAATCTTTTATGCTATTGTTTGTCAGTTTCTGCTTATTTCTGGTAATCTGTTAATACCATGTGTTTAGAATGGTCATGATTGCAACTTATGAAACAATCTAATGTGTTTTATACTTCTGATTTTTACAAGAATTAGTCTTAAAAGCTGTAATGAATTGACTTGTAACCCTACCCAAAAATAGAATATTTGGGGATATTGAAATTAATTGAATTAAAATGAGGTAACTAGGGTATACTTTATTCTAACCATTGATATTTTTATGAAGTGGAATAATTTGGACTCTGAAGAAGAAGCACCTGTCAACACAAACTACTAGATGTTTGCTGATTAATCCTTCAAATCAGATCTACTTCACACTGTCGGCTCTGCTGGTCTAATAAGGAAATGGCCTTACAACTTTTAGGTTTCAAAGATATTTGCCTCTTTTCCCTTAGTGGTTGTGTGAATGTTACTTTAGTTTCTATTTTTTCCAATTATTGGGAAGTTTATAATTTATAATAGAATGTATTCCATAAGGACAGATAGAGCATGTTCTTCAACTATATATCCAATTTTTCCCGAATAAGAAAATTAAGGAGAAAGTCCATCTATTTTCTGCAGATTTGAGATGACATTTTGAAATACACTAAATTTTATTTAGTACTTGCAGCCTTTTCTAAAATCTATGTCTAAAATCTATTTTGATGTAAATCTATTTATATATTGAAACCATGCTGATTTAATCATGTAGCCTTAATAATACGTTTAAAGTGCCCAATAAATGATTTTCTTCTTCTTTCCTTCCTTTCTTCCTTCCCTTCCTTCCTTTTTTTATATCTCTTTCTCATACATTGACACAGTTTGTTTTCATTATGTCAGTGTTTATTCAACTATTCTGCCTCTAAACCTTCTCTTCACCCTCCCCTTCCATTTCCCTTCTTCTGCCCTATCCACCCTTTTTATGTCTCCTTCCAGTCCCATTCCTCTTCCTTCCACTTCTCCCACTCTTCCTACTTCCCTTTTAGCACTAGGGATTAAACTCAGTACCTCAAAAATGCTGTGCAAGTGCTCTACCATTCCTTCCTTAAAAAACAAAAAATTATTGACAACTTCTATACTTACAGGCAATAAACCATGATATTTCCCTCCCCTCCCCCACGTCCCCTTCTGAACTCCACTCTCCATCATCTCCCCTCCCTCGCTCCATTAGTCTCTCTTTTAATTTGATGTCATCATCTTTTTCTCCTATTAGGGGGGTCTTGTGAAGGTTTTGCTAAGCACTGCAAGGTCATGGATATCGAAGCCAATTTCTGTCTGGACAGTTGCATTGTAAGTAGTTGTATCCTTCCTTTGGCTCTTACATTCTTTCCGACCCCTCTTCCACAATGGACACCTAGCCTTGGATGGTGTGATAGAGAGGTTTCAGTGCATTTCCTTCATTTTTTTTACAAAGGAACTTTAAATTGAAATGTTTGTGATACAGAAGAAAAAAAGAAATCTTTTTGTTTTCTATTAAATTGTATTAAATTTCAAATTAACTTAGTAACCATTAACAGTTATTTGATATTGTATGTTCTATCTATGTGTATTGTATATATTTCCTCTTAGTTAAATTTAAATTTTGTGTGGGGGGACTGGGGAGATGGTTTAGTGATTAAAGCTGTCTGCTTGCAAAATCTGCTGGCCCATTTTTGATTCCTCAGTACCCATGTAAATCCAGATGCATAAAGTGGAAATAGCATCTGGAGTTAATTTTCACTGGCAAGAGGCTCTGGCATACCCCTTCAGGTCTCATTTTATCCAACTTTCTATTTCTATATTACTCTTTCACTTCTCTTTGCTCACAAATAGATAATTCAAAATATATTTTAAATCCACATTTTAAAAACATTGATATACTTATGGCTATGTTTATGGAATGATGTTTTGTTTTAAAATTTATTACTATTTAAATATCCCTCGAGCCAACATATTATTTATTATTTCTGTATTTATTCTATTTATTTTTAAAAATATTTTATTTGCTTATTTATTTGAAAGAGAGAGGGAAAAAGAGAGAGAAGGAGGGAGGGAGAGAATGGGTATTCTATGGCCTCCAGCCACTGCAAACAAAGTCCAGATGCATGTGGCTCTTGGTGCATCTGGCTTTATGTGAGTACTGAAGATTTTAACCTGTATCCTTTGCCTTTGCAGGCAAGCACCTTAACTGCTAAGCCATCTCTCCAGCCCCTATTTTTTTTTAATTTTGTAAAAACATCTCACTTTTTCTAAGTTCTATGTTTACATTTTTGTAGAGAATATTTTATTTCTTCCTTGGGTTTTAAAGATATTGTATGAATACATTTAAAAAACAATTGTTCTATTGCTATATATAGTGGTCAATAATGTCTTTTATTGACCTTGGTGACAGTGAGTTTGGCTTTTCTATGTTAGATAATATACTAGATTGGTATCCAGGTATATATATATATGCTATGTACCTATTAGTACATTATTGAACTATCATTGCTATGAATTTTGCTAGTTTTCCTCAAATATGTTAATTTGACACATCAGAAAATAAATTTCTTCATAATTAGATTTTCATTTCCCTCCATAGAGCAAATCTGATTTGTGATGTGTACTTTTCAATCATTTTTTTCCCTCTGGTACTGAGGAGTTAATCTAATGTTTTGTGTATGATAGGGAAACACTTTAACACTAAGTATATTTCTTTTTTTTTTTTTTTTTTTTTTTTTTTTTTTTTTTTTGGTTTTTCGAGGTAGAGTGTCACTCTGGCCAGGCTGACCTGGAATTCACAATGTAGTCTCAGGGTGGCCTTGAACTCATGGCAATCCTCCTACCTCTGCCTCCTGAGTGCTGGGATTAAAGGCGTGCGCCACCATGCCCGGCTAACACTGAGTATATTTCAAGCCCCTCATTAATTTTGTAAAAGAAATCTACCTACAGTACATTTTTTGTAATCATCACAATGTTTTGCTGTCAATTCTGAATTTGATTTAGAATATTCCATTATCTACTTTAGATAGATGCAGTTGTAGATGACTGTATCAATTAACAGAATCCTAATTGTAATAAATATTTCTAAAATGTTAAAAAAAATACAGCCCTTTTCCCATAATTCAAATATGTACTTATTTGCATACCTTATCCTAACAGCCTGGGATACAATGGCAGAGAGGAGGTATAAAGCCAAGACCATCATCTCTATTGACTTTAAGTCCAAGCGACTTGATGTCTAGAATGTCAATTTCGAATCATCAGGTCTCTTTTTTTCCATGCTGTAGCTCAAAGGGAGAAAATCCTCTGTAAGGCTGCCAAAATACGATTTTTTTTTTTTCCTCTCAGATTCCTTACCAAGGTTTAAATTTTCTGCTTGGGAGTTTTGAGCTCAAGAAGCACACACACAGTTGTACACATTCTTCTCTTAGAACTGTTGTCCGAGTATGGGTTCCCACCAAGTGGGATGAGAATGCTCCACAAGATTACTACTGCTACTATTGTGTCAGACAAATTCAGATTCTTCATGGACATGAGCATTTTGAAGCTTTCCTTCAATGGAAGCTGTGAAACAACAATAACAACACAACCTCCAGGATTTGAGAGATGTCCCAGTGGTTAAGGCACTTGCCTGTAAAGCCTAATGATCTGGGTTTGATTCCCCTGTACCCACATAAAGCCAGATGCACAAAGGGGCACGCGTGTATGGAGTTTGTTTGCAGTAGCTAGATCCCTGGTGTATCCCTTCTTTCTCTGTGTCTATCTACCACTGTCTCTCTCTCTCTCAAGTAACTAAAAATAAATTAAATATTTAACAATGAAACAAAAAAACACCCTCTACCTTCAAGTTAGCAAATGAAATTTAGTCCCTTGAAACTTTCATGATTGACAGCTAAGAAACTGTATGAATCAGACAAACATGTCTTAAAAACTACATTAAAAAACATGCATTTAACAGTTTTAGGATCTAAAAATTTTCCTTAAAACACTTACACACATTTCCTCATAGGGCAAAACTCCTATGTCATACCTAGAATGAGTCAAAAATATGTAAGGGATAAATACCTAAATTCCCACTTTCATGAATATGATTTTTAAAATCATGAAGGGTTGATTTATTTTGAGATTGCCATCATACCATCCTGCAATATACAACAACGGTGTCTCTCTAGAGGCATGTCCACTCCTTACTGCATTAATTAACCAGAGAGACAGTCTCAGATGAAGCGTTTATATCTGCAAGATATCAGACACATCTCACTGTATGCAACTTGACTTCATGTTGACAGACGGAGAGCTGATGATCCTTTGAACCATTAACTCGAAAACGTTAAAGTACTGTGAGCTTGTGGTAGCAGCTATGCATTTAAAGTTCCTCTTTTATTTTTGACATCAGCATCAGTGTCATTTGAAAAACTCAATTTCAAAAGATTATCTTCAATCCAGTTGTACCATGTGAAGGACCCAATTTCTTATATTTGGGAAAAAAAATGTAACCTACCCTGGAGCATGTAGCCTTTGTTCTTTAGAATTTCAGTGTTGTACTTTTCACTCTTAATGAGAAGGAGGGTGTTTTGAAATAAATTTAACTTGGATACTTATGTGGCATAAATTCAAGAATTGGTAATAGCTTTTGTTAATAACTATTATCATACAGTTAATGCTTATATTTGTTTCATAGGGTTTTGTATGTAAAAGATTTTTAATAAATGTGCTGTAGGAGACAAAATGTTTACTCTTTATCATTTGTTTCTATTTCAGGAAATAAGAAATTTATTTATTTGGTTCACTTCCTTTGTTGATTTCAGTGAAAGACCCTTGAGTTTACCACCACAGGTACACATTTTAAATCCCATATATTATCTCTGCTGTTATGTTGACTTGATGTGTGATTTCAATAATGAAGCCAGCATTGCATTGCTTTGTGCTTTTCCTTTCTCTGGTGTGTCCCAGCTGCTCCTTGGTGAAGGCTTTGTTCTTTTCTCACAAGGAAGGAATAACCACCCACAAAAGCTCCAACTCCTTTATTAATGTCAACCAAAGATGTAAAACAGGAAGTTACCTCTCCTTTCCTCTCTTCTCCTCTCCTCCTTCTCCTGTCGTCCCCTCCTCCTCCCTCCCCCTTTCTCTCTCCCTGTTTCTGTAAAAGCAAACAGAAGAGGATTGCAGATACTGATGAATACCTCTTATGAATTGCATAATTTAAAAGAAATGATCTCATTTAATTTTCACATCAGACTTTCCAATGGCACAGAGTCTTTTTGCAGGTGGTCCACATGTGGGAATTATAACAGTCACAAGATAGCAGCATGCTGTGAACAACTACACAAATAGTCATTCCTGTCTGGGTACAAGCCTGCTCTGTATGTGGTCAGAATACATGTTCTTTCAACGACCTTGTTATGGCAATTGCACTGTATGTTTATTGCTGGTGGTCACCCAATAATTACAGTAATGTGACTGGGCATGCACTCTGGAGGCTGGAAAGTTTGGATGGTGGCTCTTTTTAATCACGTGTAAGTACATGAGGACTCATGACATAGATTTGACCTATCGCACCTCCCATGGTACTCCCTAAACAGTGTGTTCAGGAAGAAAAGGCTACACAGAAGTTACTTCCATGATAGCAGCTCTGCCCTCCTGTGGAGGTCACCGGAGTAGCAGTGACAGTGAATGGCTAGCCTGCTTACCTTTGCTTCTCCAATCCTCCCCCCCCCTTTTTTTTGGTAGTGTCCAGCTTTCTAGGCTGGTTTTCTACCCATTTCCTCATTAATTTTGAGTGCTGCTCATAGCATGCTCTCATAAGGCCTTTACTGATCATGTTAGCAAGTCAGTTTCAATGTTTTTACAACTAAGAAACTGAATTGACATGAGATAATAAATTAGCATTCTAGCCAATAGTAATATGCTTGGTCATATACCTTTCTTCTATTATAACTAGGAAATAAAACATAAAATGTAGGTCAGAAAAAATATTTTATAAATTCAAGGGTGATGATTCTTGAAATGGTAAATCTTGGGGCTGGAGAATTGCTCAGAGTTTATCGGCACTTGCTTTCAAGGTCTAACAGCCTGGAGTTTGATTCCCCAGTTCTCATGTAAATCCAGATGCACAAGTCATAATTGACTCTTTATCTACTTGATTTAAATCTAGAGGCATATTTGAATATGACCATATTGAAATGACTTCAGGATGTCTTAGTGTAGTCACCAGAAAATTAGTTATATATTTTTTTTTTTTTTACTAAAACACCTGAAACAGTCTCTCAAAATAAAAAAATCCATGAAGCTTTCCCTGTTATAGACAAGTGGCACAATTTCCAGCCACTCTGACTAGAAGATAAGTAAGTAAGTTTAATTCAAGGTGAACTATTCTGAGAATTATGTAATATGCATGCATTAATTTTTAGATAAATTATAGTGAATTGCTAAATATTCTTTTGACAAGTTGATATTTACAAAACTCAAGCCAAACCAAAATAATATTATGTATGAGAGTGCTAACAATTTCATAGACAAAACAATATTTTATATGCCATAACATAAAAAGAAAAAGCTCAACAAATGAAAAACTCAGTTTTGATTCCCAGTTGATACTGTGAACAAGCAAAACTACATGTGTCTAACATTCAACCCGAGTGAGGACCAGAATTCCATAGAGGATAGCTACAGACTGAATTTTCTTTTGATTAGTCAAAGATTGTCAGGAGAGTACATTCTGAGGAAAGCTTAGAGCATTCCACATACAAGACTTAAGTAGATCATTACAAAATATAAGGAATAAATTTCCTGAAGTATTGAGAAAGTTATAGGCTATCTGAATTCTGGATGTATAATTTAATGTCATATTACTCTATACGTCATCTATGTGTGCATGTGTGTGTGTGTGTCCTATAGTACAAAAGAATTATAGGAACACTAAGAAAAAAGTGATGCATAAGTTGGTTATTATTTTATGCCTCCCCTTTATCAGTATTATTATTGGACAACAGATGAACTTAGTGTATTCTACAGTATGTCTTGGTATCACAGATCCAATAATATGAGAAAGAAAGTTTTAATATCAGTTCTAAAAATCCTATATACCTATGCCTCTTTGATCCACATTAATTCACATT
Organism: Orientallactaga sibirica; assembly: GCA_036365145.1. Classification (NCBI taxonomy): domain Eukaryota; kingdom Metazoa; phylum Chordata; class Mammalia; order Rodentia; family Dipodidae; genus Orientallactaga; species Orientallactaga sibirica. Next base: position 26,068,973 of record JAEOAD010000006.1, read on the forward strand.
AATATTGTGAAAATCTCAGATGTTGTCACAAGTTCTGTTGTCAACTTGATCTGTTTAGGTATCCACAGTCATTCTTCTTGACTGGGTCTTAGAGGTGCCTTCCAGGAAGGATTCAAGGAAGGAGGAAGTCGTTCCCCCCAGGGTGAGCCCTTTCCCCAGAGTGGATGGCCCCTCTCAGAAGGGAGCTTGATCTAAGGAATCTCTGGGAGAAATTAATTCCTTCTTCCCACCTGGCTGCCAGTGCTGCTGGCTGCCTTCCAGCATGGACTGAAGACCAGTGCTAACTAAAGACCAGGAGTTCTTCAGGAAGCCTCCAGGTTTTTAGCACTGCATTGGGACTACTGAGTCATCCAGCCTTGCCTCATGGACTGAGCAGCTGCCCTGTTTCTTGACTGTTGGGCTTACAACCTGCTATTGTTGGACTGCCATAAACTAATCCAATAAATATTCTTTTAATACAATCCATTGTATGAGTTCTGTTCCATTAGAGAACCCTAATACACAACACATTAGGAAAACCTTAATATTTCTGAACTAGATACCTTAAAGTTTTAACTCAATATTGTGGTTTGAATCAGATGTCCCCCATAAACTCATGTGTTTTTGAATGCTTGGTCCTCAGCTGGTGGCAATTTGTGAAGTGGGGACTTGATGGAGGTGGAGTTTTGCTGGGGCATACTTCAGGGTGTTATAGATAACTGCCCTTTGCCAGAGCTTTAGTTCACTCTCCTATTGCTCTTTTTTTTTTTTTTTTTTTTTCTGCTGTGGCAAGGACCTGATGTCCTGCCAGTACTCTACCGTCTTTCCCCAGCCTTCAAGGAACTTCCCTCAAGACTGTCAGTCAAAACAAACCCTGTCTTCCGATCAGCTCTTCTTGGTCAGGTGCTCTATTCCAGCAACACAGAGGTAAATACAAGTATGGGAAGCAGACGATCACTGAACACTCCTGTGTGTTGTTGAGTTGTAATAGTGCATCTGTGTGAGATGGGTCTCTCTACTGGTTCTACTGATTCTGGCAAAGGAAACACTGCTCCACCAACCAGATACAGAGGTGGAAGTGTCCAATGCTTTCCTGTGAACCAACACATTCCCAAGCAGATGTCAGCACCTCCTAATTCTAAATGCAGGGGTGAAGGAAGAGTGCTGGCTAAACATGTTTCTAAGTCAGGAACACATAACTAAAATGTACGCCATCCTCCCTTCTCACACTGGGTCAGGATCACTGAGCTTTCTGTCCCTCTGTAGTGATATCAGCAAAGCCAGGGAGCCTTCTTCTGATGCTGAGTGCCAACATATTCAGATAAGCACATGTGGTCCAAGTTACATTTCAAACATCAAAGTAAATTTTAGTTAAATGCTCTTAAAATGTCTCATGGGTCAAGTTAGTCTCTTACTAATCAATAAGTACTTAATTATGCATTTAAAGTAAAAAGACCATCCATATTTAAAATTTAATAAAAATGTAGACTCAGTGCCTTATGAGTAGGAAAGTTAAGATATTCGTGGGTGAAAGGGTAAAAATCCTAATCATGAGGTCAAATATATGAAAGATCTTGTCAAGCAGATATGGCTGTCTGCATTCATACTGTGTGTGTGCAAACAAACACAGACACAGACACACACACACACACACACACACACACACACACTCTATCTAGCAGTCAAGTTATTTTAATAACATAGAAACATAAAGTAAGGAATGTATAGAGAATTACTTGAGGACATTTTCTATAGTTTTTTTTTTTTTTTTCTTAATAAAGTTTCTGGGTTGAGACATTGGTGCTTTTCAGCATGTGTTTATGATAACCTCTTTATGCCAGTCAGCTCAATATTCAATCTTTCAATTTATTTCCTGCCTCTGTAACCCAGATAGAAACCTCCAGTGTTCATTTTTTTTAAATTCCCTGAAACCGTGTCTGATATGAATATCTTGTTGTCTCAGATGACAGCAATATCCTCTGAGAATTTGAATGCATAGAGGATAGTCTGCATTCTTGTCTTTCCTTACTTCTTAGAAAATAATACTTTTACTTTGCCCCCTTTCTAGTTTAACAGCTTAATTCTGAACTCCCTTAGTTTTTGATGTTTGAGTGCATAAAATGATTGTGATTCCATTACTTATTTCAAGACATCTTATTATACTTTTTCTGGTTATAGTTTGTTTACTCATGAAATTTTCAATTTAAAAGGATTTTATATTTTTAATTAGTACACATGAAGTCCTGTGTGGAAATTAACAGTAAAGTTCACAAATGCCTAAACTATTAGGATTGGACTGGAAATTCACCCTAAGCCTGATGTCCAATCTTGCTCAACATGAATCTGGGTTTTTCCTGTCTCAGGTGTTTTCAGAAATTTCTAGTTTAATTTTCCTTCTCACCTAACATTTGGGTTAATTTCCCTGTTAATAACAATTGGAGCTGGAGATGGGCTGGAGAGATGGCTTAGCAGTTAAGGCACCTGCCCTTCTAAGCCTAAGAATGCCTGTTCCAATCTCCAGGTCCCAATTTTAGCCAGATGCAGTGACGCAAGGACGCAATGCCACATGTGCCCTCAAGGGGGCACACTCATCTGGAGTTCTTCACAGTGTCTGAGAGGCTGCTGGAGTGCCCATTCTCTCTCTCTCTCTCTCTCTCTCTCTCTCTCTCTCTCTCTCTCTCTCTTTCTCCCTCTCCCTCTCTCTCTCTCTCTCTCTAACAAAACAAAAAAAAAAAAAAAAATGGAGCTGGAGAGATTGAATAGTGGTTAAGGAACTTGCCTGCGAAGCCAAAGGACCCAGGCTTGATTCCCCATGACCAACTTAAGCCTGATGCAAAAGATGGCACATGCATCTGGAGTTCATTTGCAGTGCCTGGAGGCCCTGGCATGTCCATTCTCTCCCTCCCCCTCTCTCTCTTCTAGCTTTCTCTTAATAAATAAATTAAAAGTTAAAAAAAATTTTGAGGAAGTGAATAGGTAATTAAATTACTTTATATTTTAAGCTGAAATATTATTTAAGACATGAAGTTCATAAAATATTCTCACATTTATTATTTTTTCATTAATTATTGGTACTGAAAGAACATAGCGGATTATATTGACTTTTAAAATGTTTGACCTCTAAATATTTTCAAGGCTTTTGGCTGATAAAATCAATATGCTTACATTTGCCTAGAAATTACACAGCAAGAGGGAGGGCTATCTTCTCAATATTGTAAAATTTGTACCTTTAAAAATAATTTCCAAAAACTCAAATCCACTTTTCTATTCTCAAACTAGAAAATGTTGTTGCTTAATAATCCCCTTTAGCTCTCTTCCCATCTGTCTCAGTATTTCATTTATCAAATTATTTAACTCAGGCAGACCATCATCGATCTATCTATTTGTCTATCTATCTATTGTGATGCTAAAAATCAAACCCAGTGTTTCATGTATGCTAGGAATGCATAATTCTTTTCTTTTTCAATGCAGAATTTTGTGAAATTACTCAAGCTGGCCTTGAAATTAGTCTGTAGGCCAAGTAGGCATGGAGCACACTATCTGCTTCAGCCTCCCATGTAACTTGGATTACATCCTGAGTCTTCATATACAGAATATAGAAGAACAATTTGCTTAGTTGTGATTTGACTTTAAAAATACCATTCTTTATTTTAGAGGCCTCGTTTTAGTCTGAAGGAGTGTTTTAAAATGGGTCCCTTTGAGATGGTCAAAAGACAAATAATCATGAGTGTTTCTCACACTGTTACTCCTGACAATATTTCAGCAAGCTCAGCATACTATTTTCTATCTTTCTGCTATCTTTATAGCAGAGAGAAGGCATTGGTGTGGTGTCTGAAGCTATGTTCAGAGTTAAGCAACAGACTAGTGAGTTGTAAATAAGCACTGAAAGAATAGCCTACATTCAGTCAGGTTGTCCTTAGAATATAGTTGAAATAGTTCAGGTCTAAACAGATTATCTTTTTATTCTGAATAATTTAGATTAGTTTCCTTATATTTACTGTTCAGTACCTAGATACATCTATCTAATCTAAAAGGTCATTCTACTTATATCTCATAGAGATTTCTTTTAAAGAGCAGTTTCATGTTCACAGCAAAATTAAGAGGAGGTTACAAAGATTTTTTTTTTTTTTTGCATGCCCATCTACCCCTACTCTTGCAGAGCTCCTGCTATCAACATACCCCATGCCAGTTACATATTTGTGCCAGCTCATAAACCACACTTCTGCTTCAATGTCAATTGAAGTCCACCATGTTTATACTTTTACTCTTCCTGCTATACGTTCTATGGATTTGGGTAGATACATACATCTGTCTCTATGGCACAATATAAAATATTCTTACTGACCCAAATAACCTCTGTGCCATGTCTCTTCATGTCTTCTTCCTTCCAAGGCCTGGAAAGTACTAATCTTTTTATCATTGTCATCCTTTTCTACAATGCCATCTACTTGGAATCAACATGTAAGTTGCCCTTGAAAGGTGCTTATTTCATATAACAATATTTGTTTAAATACCTGCCATATATTTTCATGGCTTAAAACCTATTGATTCTCATTATTGAATACTATTCCACGGTCAGAATGTTCCTTGTTCCATCAGAGGACCTCTTGATTTCTTCCAAGTTTTGTCAGCTGAATAAATCTGCTATAAATGCTTGTACGGGGATGTTTTAACTCCTTTGGATGTTTGGATGTAAAAAGCTTGGTTGTTGGAGCTTTCCTTTCAATAAAAACATGTGGAGCTGTTGTAGTAATCTTCATATTGCTGCTGTAGTTCCTTTGTCAATGCACTAACCAAAATGAGCTGATGGGAATCACATTGTTCTTTTGGCTTACAGTCTTGAGGAGAAGCTCCATGATGGCATGGGAAAGGCATGGCATGAACTGAGGTTGGATATTACCTCTGCCACAGTAGGTTGGTAACAGCAGTGGGAGAGTGGCCCCAACTCACAGTGGAAAACTAGGGCTAATAAACCATCAAGGTCCTCTCCCAACAATATACCTCCTCCAAAAAGGATCCACCTCCCAAATTTCTATCTTCTTGGGATCAAACATTCAGAACACATAAGTTTATGGGGGATACCTGAATCAAACCGCTTGCTTTCTGATTTTATATGAGGCTTGCTCCATAAAAGGGAATTCATGTCTGGTACTGAAAACCTAGCCAAAAGCTCATGACTAGAAAATACATAAGCCCTATTGGGAAACTAGTACTTCTGTCTTACTAAATGAACCTATTATGCTCAAGTAATTTCCCGCTAAATACTTACGTCTGTGCCTATGTATTAGTGATGATCTCATGATTGATTATCTTTTCAGGTGGTGGTAGCTTAAAACTTGTCAAAGTGTTGAGAAGTGACAGTTGCGTGTTCAACACTTAATGAAACATCTCTGTCATACCATCGAAAAGCTCAGGGATTCTAGCAGAAGAAGTGGCAGAAAGAATTTAACAGCCAAAGGTTTGGAAGGAGTGCATAGGAACAGTGTCTTCCAAACACAAAATGTTGGTTGCAATTAAGACCTCATAGTTGCTATGGTTACATGAAAAATACTGGCATGATATTGGGACTATTAACATGTCATGGGTGATGGAGTACAAAAAAAAACATCAAAATAAAAGATGGACAAGTTGCAAATAATAAAGGGTTCAATACAGAGTGGGTGGGAAAGGGGGACAAGAAAATATAACAAGTGGTGATTATAGTCAAAGTATATGTATATTATTGCAATAAAAATGCAAATAGAGATAAGAACTGTTGTCCAGGGGTAGTAAAAACAAACTATAGTAAGTTTAATCACAAGTAAACTTAGCTGATATTTATATCCTCTGTGTAGAAAATAATTTTTGCATAAGTATTACAAAAGCATCAATTGTTTGTTAGACTGAGGGTCAGAATGAATATTTTCAAATGAGGGGAAATCAGGAAATCTTTGCAACTTCAGCAATTATTGTGTGAATTATATAATATTATTTTCTGTTCTGCTTATTTATAATGTCATGTCTTGGAGAATGGATGACACAAAAACAATACATACCCCAGCAGAGTCATATTGCATGCATCTAGAGAAGTAGAAACAACATGATAAGCTGAACACTAGTGAGATCAGGAACTTGTATTTTTGTTCAAATTATTCAAAAATATTTTTGAAATCATAATGTTATCTATCTCTGCCATCATCCCATTATTTTCACAGGCACAGGAGTATCTTTTCTGCACACACATGTCAGGAAAACCATGTATATGATATTCTGAATTTTGAATTTCTCCCAAGTTCTGCATGGTAGTTCAGAAAAATTTTGAAATGAATCTATTTCCCTTATAAAGTAAGATTTTTCTGACAAATGTAACATTGTTTTCATTTGCACTCTGAGGATCAGAAGCATGACAATACATGTGGAGGGAAATCCTAAGAGAAATTCTATGACTAAGAGCACATTCTCATTTCTATTTTTTTATTTATTCCTACTTATTTCATCATTAATTTTAATTTTATTTTGCTTTAGAAAATTTGGGCATTGGTATACTTACTGATTCATGGATTTTTCATTATATGTATTATACTTTAACACACTATTCAAAATTCAAATCTTTTATAAAAATATTTAATATCCTTATAACTCTTCTGGTATTGAAAATTACCTAATATAGGAAACAGTTTAGATTTTGTACTTTGAAGGAGCCTCTTTTCTATGTGATTGATATGGTCATTAACATCTGATTATTGAAGTCATAATTTAAAAAATCATATTTTAGTCATTCAGATACTTTAACATATAAAAATACTTGCTACTTTTTAATAAATCTGACAGAGTTCAAATGATTATAAGTATTAATAAAACTATATTATCATTATTGCATTTTAGCATCTTTTCCAATGCTAGTGTTCAAGCCCAGGGTCTTCTGTATGCTAGACAAGATATATATATATATACCCAAAACATATTCTGAATTTTCAGCATTTCCTTTAAATTACCTTGTTTTTATTTATTTTAATACCTTGTGAAATGTAATAGTATTTTATTGAGAATTTTTGCTAAATTTCAATGGGACAAATTCAGGATGAAAAGGATACATTCAGGGAAAGTAAATGTTCTCCAAAGGACCACCTAGTAATGATTTCCTTTGGTGTAAGTCAGATAGATTATTTTACGTACCCCACTTGGCCACTGTAGGGTAGTCATGGGAGTTGTACAAACAAATGACTGTGGCTGTGTTCCAGGAAAATCTGACTTACAAAAATTAACAGCAGACTTGTTATACTACATTTGTTACCTGTTAACTTAGTTGTTAATTTGATAGACTAAATTTAATCTTTGACCCTTGATGTTTTTATCCCTTGAAAAATATATCATGGAACTCAGTTGAATACCTTCGAATTTTTAATGTCACCTCACTGATTACTAATTATACTGATGTTAGAATAAATTAAAGTGTCCTATTTAACCTGACATGAGTATTTAGAATAATGTATAATTTAGAGTCAAGATTTGCCAGTACTAAGAAAATGAAAGAAGAAGCCCCAATATCCTTGGTTTCAAAAAACAAAATTAAATATCCTGAAAAATGTTAGAGATGCAAAAATATCATGCTGGCAAATAAATTACATGGATTTTAACCTATAACCTTAGATGAGCTGTTTCTTAATCATATGTTTTTTTTTTTTTTAACCTTAGAATGATAAAATAATAGAACAAAATACATGTCCTCAAATTAGAGAAAAGATAAGTTCAGGAAGTTTAAGTTTTTCCATTCATAGCTATTATTATTATTTAGTTGAGTAACCAACTCATTTTCTTTCTTTTTTGTCTTTTCCTTACTAAATTATATTCTCACTCATTTTCTGTAACAATCTTTTCTAGTTTTTAATGTAAGAAATGTCTGCTTGTCTTGTGTGGGCTGCTGTTTGCTTCCAAAAAGTCACCTTGAGATCATATCCTTTACAGGGAAGTAATGTTTCTTTTCTATAGTTCACATCTTGGAAGGTAGGAGCATAAGTGAGGTCTGACCACCACATGAGGATTCTTTACAAGGGCCCTGTGAATGCTTAAGGACTCATGATGCTCATTTGATGGCTCAGAGGTTAAGTGTAATTCCTGTGCAAGTATGAGAGCCTGAGGGGATCTGAAAGTGCTATAGTTTGAATTTATCTTCAGATCCCACTTAAAACAACTGGGTTTGGCCACATGCACCTGTAGCCTTGGTTCTGCAAGGGGAGGAGAGACCAGGAAATCATCATTGCTCATGAATAGATTAAAAAACCACAGTTAGTAAGAAACTACAGCTCAGACAACAGGTAGAGAGATGGAATGTGTTATAGTTACCTTCAGTTTTAGTCGGAAAAAAAAAGAAAAAAATCAGCTGGCTGGCCAAAAGCAGCTGATGGGAGGAAAGGGATACTTTTTATTTTAGCTTATAGTTACATCTGCAAGCTTCAGCAGAACAAGGAAAGAATGGTAGGGCAGAGGCTGGACTTCACATCTTGCCACAGAAGCTCGCAGAAAGCAACAGTAGGAGGAGCAGAGCTCTGGTAAGGGGAGGCTGACTAGCACTCCCTAAACCTGCGCCTAGCAACACCTCTTCTCCAGCAAGAGCCCCTCCAAAACACAAGAGTGTAGGGGGAGATGTCTGATTCCAACCACCACAGAGTAGACACTGCAAGTTCTATTCCCACCACAACAGGTGAGTACCTGCTGCTGCAAGCAAACATGTGGTGCCACAAGGGTACATACATTTCCATTCACCTCATAACACTAACACACACACAAACTACATACACACCAGCCAAAATAAACAAATAAATACATAAAAATAAAAGTCCCCTCCCCCCAGAAAAAAGCCAGGTATGGTGGAGCATGTCTTTAATACAAGGACTAGGGAGGCAGAAATAGGATGACCATGAGATAGACACCATCCTGAAACTACATAGTTAATCCCAGGTCAACCTGGGCCAGAGTGAGACCCTAACTTGAAAAACAAACAAAAGCAAATAATTAAATAGTAAATAAAAGTAAAAGTCCCCACAACCTAATACTATCACATTGGCAACCCCTCAATTTTGAAGGAAACACTTTTAACCCTATAGCAATGTATAACAACTCCTTATAAAATGTACATTGTCATTCTTTTTTCACTTAGATACTTTGTAATTATCATTCTCCAAATTTATGTGATTTTCCCGTTACTTATAGTATTCTAATATTCAGAAGCTATTTCAATGTGGATATGATGACATACATGCATAGGCAATATCTACCCATTCCCTAGTACCCACGTAAAGCCAGATGCAAGAGTAGGACATGCATCTGGAGTTCATCTGCAATGGCTAGAGACCCTGGAACACCCATTGTTTCTCAATCTGTCTCCCTCCACCCTCTCTCTTCTCTTTCTCTCTCTCTTTTTGCAAATAAATAGATAAAATATTAAGAAAATTAACATGAAAAAGGAAAGAAAAAGCCAGGTGTGTTGGCACACACCTTTAATCCCAGCATTGGGGGGGGGGGGTGGAGAGGTAGGAGGATCACCATAAGTGTTATAGATAAAATGTCAAATATCCTCCATAAGCTCATGTGTAGTGCATGATATCCAGCTAGTGTGACAGTTTTGACATGTTGTGTACACTCTTGTGGCTATGTATAGAAGAAGAAGAAGATCCTTAGCAGGGTAGTTTCTCTGAGGGTTGTATCTTCCCTTGGCTCCTCTTGCTCTCTACTTCCTGACCACCTTAAAGTGAAGAGGATCCTTTGTCCCTGGCCCCCACACCCATAATGCTTTTCACATGCACATGAGGTTCTGACTGAACCCTCAGAAACTCAGAGCCAACTCCAAGGCTTTCTCAGGTATCTGGTTAAATGGTGAGAAAAGTACAAATATGCAAGACGTATGATTAAAGATTAAAGAATTAAATAGTACTTAAGTAAGGAACCCCCAGGATCTGTTAATATACATTCCAATCAGCTTAAGGAAATGAAGCAGTTTACTTCCTGTTTTCAATATCCTTTCCTTTCCTATATCCCTGTCAACTAGAAAATGTTCTCTATGTTTTTGTATATGCTTAATATGCTGGTTAGACATTGTATCCTAATGGAATTACACACACACACACACACACACACACACACACACACACACATATATATTATATATATATTCATTTGATTCTATGATTCTATTTTTACATAAATGCATACCTATGTTGAGGTCCTAAGACGCTCCAGTAAATGTTCTAAGGCAGGTAAAATCAATGGATAAAAAGTGCTTCCCATGTGTGGTAGTTTGAATATATGGCCCCCAATATATTCAATGTTTTATTACTTAATAGTTTGCATCTGCAATCACAATGTCACTGGGGGCTGGTCTTAAGGTGTTAATGGTGGGTTTGAGATTCCATTGTAAAGATATGCAAAGTGTGCCTAGCAGGAGTTCCTGTAAGTGTGCTGGGCTTTTGGGCTGTAGTTTTGCTCTGTGTGCTGTGTGGCTGGGGGCTTTGCTCTCTCTGCTTGGTCCTGGGAGAGGAGGCCGCTTCTCCTGCCATTATAGAACTTCCCCTGGATCTGTAAGCTTCAATAAATATCCCTTCCTTCATTACTGTGCCTGGTCTAGAAGTTCATCTCAGCGAACCTGAAGCTGTCTGCTACACCATGCAAGTGTGAGTACGGGAGGATACTGTGGCACCTATGTATATATTACATGGATGTGGCAAAGCCAGAGAATCCCTGGTGCAAACTGGATAGTTATACTAAACAAAGTGGCAAGCTCTGAGTTCAAGTGAGAAACTCTGCCACAGTAAATAACATGGAGATTGATAGAAGGTCATACCTGACGTTAACATGTGGCCTTCACAAGCAAATGCATACTTACTCACACACATGTGTGCACTCATGCATATGAACACACATGGCCAACATACACACACACACACACACACACACACACACACACACACACACAGAATGCACTAATAATTTGCATCCAAGTAAATTGCATACACTTGTGATCAGAAACAGACATTTCTATCTTTCCTATTTTCTCATTTTCTTCTTTTGTTTTTCTAATCTCTTCTGTCCTCTCACCTTTTGTAAAATTAAAGACCATTATCTTTCCCTTTTTTTCTTATGTTTTCTTTTATAAGATAACTATTTTCACAAATGGAAATCAGGGCAACACTTACCTGCTATATTTATGTTGTGCACATGCATTTAGAACAATTTTAATATAAGATTCCATTAAAATGTCTCCAATAAGTTATATTCTTTTAACCATTTCAATATTGTAAGTTTTGTTTCCTTGGTTTACAAAACCAACTACTTTATATATTAGATTTTTCTTCATAATGAATAAATATATATACCAAATTTAACATTAGGTAAGTATGAAGGTAATCAACTAGATATTGTTAAAGAAATCCACAGCAAAATATCTCTTAATTTATCTCAATTAGTTACTATTTTTAGTATTTTGAAATTCTTCTAGATATTGTCAATATTGTATCTCAGAAGGTAATATTTCCTATATTAAGCAACAAAAAATGAGTCTCTTACACTGAACCCTATTAAAAACTGTTCATTAATTACATGTGTTTGACAATCTAAATTTGTTCTGGTTTATAGTAAAGTGTTTCACTTTTATTAAATAGCTACTTATATACAGAATAATGATAGGTATAAAATGAATTATGCTGTCCACTATGAAGATACATTTTATGGGAAACAGACATTCTGTACAACCTATGAATCCCCTAATCAGCACAGAATTATCTATAGGCCATATACATTAAAATACTGGTGTTCATTACAATACACAAAAACAATGACTCTCATGTAGTACATTTGAAATTCTTAATCTCTTTTTAGTGGGAGGACTCTGTCCATTTGTATGTGGAAATGAGGGAAAGCCTTTTGATATATGATTGCCTACAATCCCAGCTTCAAATAGCATCTGGGTTTATTGGTAGTACAGATTGGTCTTTAAATTGATTGCCTTTATGAAAAGAAATATATTTTCATAATTTAAAAATGTTGAGTCAAGATAGTCTTGTTATTAATTTTATTACTATGGTTATTAGCTCATTGAAATATTAATCACTGGTGGCAGAATGGACAAGAGGAATCTTATTCAGAATTTCCAAACTAGTTGAGGTGACATAAAAATAAACTTTGGTTCTGTACTCACCATTTTCTTTGATCTTTATTTTTGTTTATTAAAATTGTTATAGAAATATCCACTACATGCAGCTTAATTTATTGAATTTATTATGCAATATGACACTGGATAACATAATAATCCTAAAATAATTGTTTTTCCACTTTTCTAAACAGTTACACACTTCAATAATCCCACTGGTCAATCTTTATAGACATTTTTAAAGCCACTTAACAGAATTGAACAATTATTTACTTTGATAAATGAGGAGAAATAAAACACTTTAACTGGTAACACATGAGGATACAGAAAACCAGTATGACGAGCAATTTTCTGTCAAACGCAAATAAAATGCATTTTCTTTTATTGTGATTTGGCATTTTGTGTGAACATTTACTTATGCTTGGATAAGTATTTCTCCCTGAAATGTCAGAAGATAAGAAATTTAAGCAGATGCCTCTTATTTGTAAGAAGCAATAATCAATAATAGAATAACTAATGTTTGAGTCTTTTTCTAAAGTAAGCACATGCACTTGTGATTGGATGACAAGGGCACAGCATCGTGTGTACATATGTGCAGAATGACTTGATAAAATTCTCATGTGTGCCTTTATGAAAAATTTTATGTCATTTCAGTTAATTGACATGCTTAAATATCAGTCATTGCTAAATAAATTTTAATATTTTTCTAACAAATTTACATGTGAACAATGGTCATAGGAACCACAAAACATCCAAACTATAATTTCCTGTATTTACTTCTCACACTTAGGAATGAGGGCACTGATCCTCACTCCTTTTTAAAATTATTATTATTATTATTATTATTATTATTATTATTATTATTATTATTATTTTGGAGAGAGAGACACAGAGAGAGACAGAGAGAGAGGGAGAGGAAGACAGATAGAGATGGGAGCGCCAGCAGACTCTCAGCTGCTGAGAACGAAATCCAGATGTGTTCGCCCCCTTGTGTCAAGTGTGGCATTGCACCCTTGAGTCACTTTGCATCTGGCTAAATGTGGGACCTGGAGATTGGAATTGCTGGAGATTTGAACCAGTGTACTTTTGGGCTTAGGAGGCAGGTGCCTTAACCACTAAGCCATCTCTCCAGCCCCTCACTCCTTTTTAAAAAATATTACTATTTCCTTTTTGTTGGCAATTTATTCAATAAGGATCATCAGGTCTGACCTGAAGGATATAGAAAGTCAGGGAAATGATTTAACTAGTTATTATTATTATTTTTTTGTAAAACAAATCATTGAAACATGAAACTTGGAATACAAGTATTATCACACCAAAGATAGACAGAGATAACACATTGTAATGTTCTTTTCTGAATACCCCACACTTACTCAAAATTAAAAAAAAAGAAAGAAAGGAAATGAAAAACAGAAAAAGAAAATTAAAGGTTGGGAGCAGGAAGATGAACCACTAAGCAGAAGAATGTGGAGTTGACTTGCTGTCCTATGGAGAATCTTCAAGTTAATTTGAATCTATATGAAAAGAATAACGAAGGGTCACACTAAACTAAATTCTTGTACAATGTTTAACTTACTGCAAGGCAAAAATGGATTTTCTAATAATAATAATCATAAGAGTGCACCAAGGTTATCATCCTCACTTTTATCCCCTGAACACTACCCATATGACACCATCTAAAACCATGAAGCATTCATCTGTGCTTTAAGGAAATCAATATCAATGGAGCTTGACACATGCATTCACTTCATACCATCTTATAAATGGGTATACAGGCTTGGGGAACTGAAATATTATCAAATAATAAGTTATAACTATATTTTAAGAACTCAGGTATTCCCTACACCAAAATGTAAAAAGCCTTTTATATTTTATTGTAAGGAATCTATATTAGAACTTAAGTTACCTTTTTAGAGGTTTAATAAAATGAAAATCATTTTGGAAGAAGATTAAGAATCATAAAAGTCAAAAGATACATTTGTGGGGCTGTGTCTAAAGACCACAGTTCAAGGCTCGATTTCCCAGTATCCACATAAGCCAGATACACAGGTGGTGCATGCATCTGGAGTCTTTTGCAGTGGCTGGAGGCCCTGGTGTGCCCATTCTCTCTCTCTTTCTCTCTCTCTGCCTCTTTCTCTCTCTGATGGTCTGTTACTCTCAAATAAATAAATAAAAAAAAAAAAAAATAAAAGCTTAAAAAATACATTTGAGAAGAAAAATAAGGTATATTCAATATAAACTGTGATGGTAATATAAAATAAAAGAAAATTTTGAAAATCAAAACTATATATAAGTAGATTATACATAATAATTCAAAGCTGGATTTCTTGGGTACTGAACTATGTAGAAAATGAATTCTTTCCTTACGGATATGAGAAAATAGTAATGACATTGAGTCAAGTGTCTCATTCTAATGCCTATTACAATTCTCACCAATGTATCACCTAAAGACACTTTTGAAGCAAATCAACCTACTAATATATCAAGCTATCACCTATCTATTTATCTATCCATCTATCTATTATCTAACTATCATTTATCTGTTTATCTATCACCTATCATCATCATCTACCTTCTCTCTCTCTCTGTGTCTGTCTGTCTATCTATCTATCTATCTATCTATCTATCTATCTATCTATCTATCTACCTATCCATCTATCATCTATCTATCATCTATAATCTACCTATACCTGAATTTAGAAGTGCAGAATTGTCTTTTTAAAATATTTTCTTTGTGGGTTCCATGTTGTAATGGTTAGCACTCGGGACTTCTTTTATTAAATTTTAAAATATTTAGGTATACAATTTAAAAAGATGAAGAATGCTCTAAAATATATTCATCTTTTATAAAAAAGGAATTACAATTATAGTATAATTGATGATTCAGGATCATACTTTGTTGATTAGTTATTGTAAGTCACATGAAACAAAACACATATGATGCACTTGGTAGAGTCTTTAGACCAACATATTGCTAAATTCTCCCTCTGATTTTTCTGGTTAATATCACTTTATTTTTGGATCATTTTAGATGATTTTGTGTTTTTATCTTGTGGCTAAAAAAAATTAAGTCCAAGCTTCAGCAGCTATTTAGAATATTGAAAACATGATTATATTTAGAATTTACTAGAGCAAATGCCCTACATCAAGTATTAGTGTTGAGTCTTACTATTGACATATTAAAGTTGTCTTACCACTTCACACTGGAAACTCATTTTGGCATTAACTAATTTCTTCCTATAACAACTCTATATTTAATGTCCCAATATTATACAAGTATTATTTACCAGCTCTAAAATTCATATTTAGTAATCTGGCTCATTACTAATATGCAATTCCTAGGTTTATACTCTACCAAGATTTTGTAGTCATTACCTATTGTGTATATGATTCTTCTAAACTGAAATACTCTCTCCTGAAGAGAAAAAGGAGGCTCTGATTCAGGAAGTCAAGTCTGAGAAACCTAAAACTTAAAGGTCATACAACTACTCTTCAAGGTTATGTTAGTTAGAAACTGAAATATTTCTTCCTGGTGGGGGAAGGAATGAAGTCAACAATTGTGGGAAAGGGAAAGGTTTAAGATATCCCACCCTATATAAAGGCAAAACAACTATTTGGCGAAGGGACTCTCTGACTGAGTTGCCTGCAAGTCATGTAGTGTACTAGACTCCTGTTGGGCAGCCTGCAGGTTGTGCAGTGTGCTTCAGAGATGCAGCTTCCATAAGTGCTCACCTATGCTGGGGTGAGGTTTTTGTTGACGCAGCTGCCTTTGAGTCATCCATCACTCCTGTAAGCATCCCCTTGCCCTGCTCTGTAAGTAACACCTATAAACTCACTGGTTATTCTTCTAAGACCATGTAAACATGAAGAAATTTTCTGTTTCTCCACTCCATCGCTGATGCCATCTCTCTACGACTCAGTTTCCTATAGCTGTGCTTGTGTGCCCCCGGGAGAAAAGGTTATCTGTAACACCTGCTATTTTGTGTAGTGTCCAGATTAGGAGCACATTTTCAAGGTTTTGAATTGTGTGAGCATGTAAACAATTTTATGAGCACCAAAGTATGAAATACGGGTTAAAATAAGGACTACAATGAGGTGTTTTTTTTTTTTTTTTTTTTAATGAGTCATAAAACAGGGATCTCAAAATGTGTACTTGAGGAGGTGAGGTAGTTCTTGAAGGTAAAAGACACTTTGACAGAGTCAAGCAAAGAAATTAGGAAGGATATTTCAGGCAAGAAAGCCTCAGAGTATCATGGCTTCCCATTTATCTTTCTTTGTCTGGGAATTTACACTTTGTTCTTCTGCCATGGTACAATTATGAATAAAACCCACCTTAACTATCAAAAGTGTCCTTGTTTGGACGATAAATTATATGACCACCCTTTCTAAGGGCAGTGGCATGGAGTTTGGTACAAACATGGTATGTTTTGTGAAATGCAAGTAATTTATCACGGCTAGAACTCAGGATATAAAATGGGAATTGTGAAGAACTGTACAATCTTTGAAAAAAAAAGTGGGAGTGATCTTTCTCTAGCTGGCAGATATGTCTTTTCAATTTAAAGGTGACAGGATGCCACTGAAAGGTTTTAAGCAAGGGGTATAATATTACTCAATTACATTTTCAATGACTGCTCTAAAAATATTCTCATGATGCAAGATCAGCGAGAGATTGCCAAAAACAGTCATGCAACAAATATTTATCAAGACCCTACTATGCACAGGCATCGTTCTATGCTCCTAAGACACCTCAGTGAGTATTTTACTATGTAAGAGCCTGGGTCACGTGGAGCTGCTCTTCTTACATTACCATAAACTCACAGAAGAGTAAATGCAAAACAAAGTAAAAGAACTCAGGGATGTGTAGCCATTTAGGTAGGATGAACAGCAAAAAGATGTTAACTGTATGTTGGAATAAAGATTTGAAGACATAAAGGTGAAGGGATGGAGAGATGGCTCAGTGGTTAAGGTGCTTGCCTGAAAGGACCAACGGTTCAGGTTAGATTCCCAGTATCCATGTCAAGTCAGTTGCACAAAATTGGCACCTGCATCTGGAGTTTGTTTGCACTGGCTGGAGGCCCAGGTGTGTTCATTCTCTTTGTCTGTCTTCCTTCTCTCTCTCTCTCTCTCTCTCTCTCTCTCTCTCTCTCTTTGCATATAAATACTTTAAAAAATACCATCTTTAAAAAAAGGTAGAGCTTCAGATACTGAGTGATATCTCAGCTCAAGGGAAACTCTCATGTAGATTTTTTTCTTTAAATAATTATTTTTATTTATTTATTAGAGACAGATGGGGGATGGGGTGGGCATGCCAGGGCCTCTAGCCACTGCAAAGGAACTCCAGATGCATGTGCTACCATGTGTGTCTAGCTTATGTGGGACCTGGAGAATTGAACTTGGGTCCTTAAGCTTCACAGGCATGTGCCTTAACCACTAAGCCATCTCTCCATCCCTCATGTAGATTCTTATATCTGAATGATATCTCAGCTGGACGGAAGATCTGTTGTTAGGTCCTGAGGTGAGAATGATTGAGACTTGGATTCCAAACTATGAGGCTGCTGATGTGGGGTGGACCAGGGGACCAAGAGGTAGGAGTAAATGCTAGAGAACGCCAAGGTATGTGCTTAGAGACAAGATACAACAGACAAATGGAATATGAAAAGTAATAGAGAGTGTAATTGTGTGATCAAGCATAATTAAAAATAAAAACCAAAGGGTAAAAAAAAGACACTTTAGAAAGCAATTTTTATAATGAATATAACATGATTTTTAAGATTTATGACTATATGAAAATGTTCCGGATAAACAAATGCTACCAGGAATACTGTGCAAAACTACCCGAGTGGATTAGAAATTGTTTCACTACTTTTATAGTTCAAGACATCTCAAACTCACAACTGTTAATACATATGTTAGAGAAAATAAACAATAAGTAATTTTGTTTATGACAAATCAAAAGGAAAGTGGTAAACTAGCAGAATGTATGTGCAAAACAGTCCACAGACCAAAAGATAAACTCTGCAATTTCAAAATGATTTTTACAATTTGTTGACAAGATGATATGAATGTCTAATAGAAAAATGAAAAGGGCATAAGCAACAGATTCACATAAAATACATATAAGATGCAATTATTCTTTAATCATATGAACTCATCTAGAGTTGTGACATAAGTAATTTGAACTATACTTATATGGCTTATCTATATATTAATTACAACTTTTCATATTGACAAATATTTGCTGTTGCCAGATATACAATATGCAATTTTGATGTACCAGTCAGTGTGCAGATCTGAACCTATTTTTATATTCAGGGCTTGCTGATTTTGAAAGGGTTCCTGATAAGGAGTGAAGAATGACTCAAGATCTCCTAAAAATAACTATTGTAACTTGAGGGAAACTCACAAGTGTGTCATATTCAATAAATGTTTATTATGTGAGGTGACAGATATAACAAATGGTTTATTGTGATAAACACTTCATAATGAAGAATATGTATCAAAATAGCAGGTTGAAAACCATCTAATTGAACATTATAAAAATGAAACGCTTTCATCAGGTATCCATTTCTTAGTTGAGGAGATGGACAGAATGGGTAGGTACATTCTCTCTGAGGAGTGGTTCTCAGCAGTATGAGGAATGGACAGTAGTAAGCGCCTCTATTTCTGATACCCCGCTCAACAGTGAGCATGCAGTGCAGGTGGCTTATCTAAAACTTGCAGAACTGCAAGACAGTCACAGATGTGCCTGTCTGCCTCCAGGCCTTCTCCAGTGCCGTGGGAGCAATGTGCAGCTTAGTTAATGCTCGTGGGAAGTCCTCAAGCAGTGGGAGATGGGAGATAGAGAATTAATGAGCTTCTCAAATAGCCAATTCTGCAAAATATACAGCCCATTTCAGGATGTCTGTGCAGAGACCAGCCTGGTTCTCCCAGAAGTGGTTTTCAAAATGCACTTTTTTCTTGGGCATTTATTCTCCCCTTACTCACTTTCTCAGTCGTTCAACTATAAGATCTTGAAATGAGTATGTGCATTGTGTGATGTGGGGAGTGTGTGTGTGTGTGTGTGTGTGCATGTTATATGCATCTGTGCGTACATGTGAGTGGGGAGGCCCTCCATCAATCATCACTTGTTCCTTTCAAGATGGACTCTCTTACTGATTTCTTCCAGAGCAAGTCATTTTCAAGAGCTAAAGCTATTCATTAGAATCTGCTCCTGAAACAGTTGTTGATGTCAAACATATTCCTTGCTTTGGGGACTGGATAAATGGCTCAGTGGTTATGGAACTTGCATGCAAAGCCTAACGACCTGACTTTGATTTCTCAGTAACCACATAAAGTCAGATGCACAAAGTAGGACATGCATCTAGAGTTTGTTTGCAGTGGCTGGAAGCTCTAGCATGCCCTTTCTCTCTGTATCCCTCTCTCTCTCTCCCTCTCTCTATCTCTGTCTCTCTCTCAGTGTGTGTGTGTGTGTGTGTGTGTGTGTGTGTGTGTGTGTGTGTCTGTCTGTCTGTCTGTCTGTATGTCTGTCTCTCTATCTCTCTCTGCTTATATATAACAAAAGCAAAATATATAAAAGAAAAATGTAAATATTCCCTGCTTTCAAGAAAAGTAAGCATATTATCTCCATTCATAAAAACCTATTGTTAATATTTAATTGGAAATGATTTTTAATACCCACTTCATTTTTAAGTTTTCAAGTTGTCATGTCAGTTCTTAAGCACCTTAAGCACCTACTGTGTTCATTTTCACTATGGATAACATTGGGCTGCTTATTGCCTATTTCTAATGTTTCTACCTTTCACATATAACTGTATTTTCAGTGTCTGGATCTTAGAAACTGCATGTCAGACTACAGGGACTCTTAAGGCATGAAAGATACATGGAAGAATTGTAAGTTCAGCTGTCTCCATGCCAAGACTTGGCATTTTGGCAGGAAACAAAAAGGCTGATGTGATACCAGCTCCTTGCCAGTCATATGTCCTCCTGTCAGTCAGATGTCCTCCTGTCAAACAGTCAGATGTCCTCCTGTCAAACAGTCAGTCAGATGTTATTCTGCCAGTGAAATGTCCACTTGCATGTGAGCTATTTACATATGTTAGATAATTGTCATTCTTCTTGGACTTTCTCATTCCAAAGTTGCTGAAAGCCTGTATTTTTTTAAACCAAGATATTCAGTTTTCAAACCTTTTCAGCTTTGTTTTGTAGCCATTCATGGTCATGAATTTCTGATTCTCCTGCCTTCATCTCTGAGTTACGGAATTGCAGCTGTGCATCACCACATCCAGTTTATGCAGTGCAGTGGGACAAACGCAGGGCTTTATGTGCATGCTAGTCAAGTACTCCACCACCTGAGCTACATCTCAGCCCAGTTCTTATGTTTTTTAAACCCCCAGACTGATTCTTACTATTTGAGAAATACCCTGATTGGTAGAAAATTCTTCTTAGAATGTAAATCTTTGGTGTTCTGGCCACTGTTGATGAAATCGGCTTGCTTATACAAGATTTTAACTCATTACTTAAATTCCATGCACTTTGACTGCAGTCCTCATGTTCTTGTATGATGCGGGTGAAAGTGAATGATTGTTTAGGGAGTAAGGTCATGGCCACTCACACATTCTTCAGCTGTGAGTACACTTCAGTTGCAGTTGAAGAATTGTATGATTTCATCAGAGGCAGGATGCCCTTCTAAATTGAAAGAATTTCTTACTTGGACCATAACTTGAAAAGTACACTGACCCCTTTCTATGTCAATTGAATCTGCTGCACAACTCCAGGCAGCATCATAGATTAATTTACTTACTATCACTTTTATGACACACTCTCCCTTTCTGATTCATTTAACTATGTATGTATCTATATATTTATGTATGTATCTAGGTACTCATGTATCTATTTATCTATCTACTCATCTATCTATCTAGATGTAAATGATGTTTGCCCATTTAAAATCCTTCTTGTTGACTTTAGACATAATGTCATAAGGCAGATGTCTAAAATATATTCATTATGCCTTACAGAAACTTTCTGCTGCTGAGCTAGTAGTCATCATTTCCCTTTCACCTCAGCCTTTGGAACAATCATTTCACTTACTGATTCTTTGAATTTGGCTCTTACATATAATATATAAGTGGAATAATGTAGCATTTGTTTTCCTCGGATTTGTTTACTTCACCAGGCATCATGCTTTTAAGTTCCTTACAGGTTGCTGCTTGTCACAGAATGTCTTTTTTAAGTTCTGAGTAATACTTCTTTACCCACTCGTTTACTGAATTCGGTTTTCTACATCTTGCCTAGCATGCAGAATGTCACAATGAACAGGAATGATAATATCCTCTCTCTGTACAGTTTTGTTTCTCTTGGATACGTATACAGAAGCATACATGGCAGTTCTGTTTTCTTTCTTTAGGCACTGTCATGTTATTTTGCATAGCATTTTCATCATTTGGTATGCCTAAACATAATGAACAAGGTTGCTAATTTCCCCTCAACTATCAGACAATTTTTGATAATGCCTATGCTTTATCTATGAACTGGTATCTTACTGTAGTTTGGATTTGCATTTCAATGATGACCACTTGTGAGTCTATGTTGGATGAATAACTATTCAAGTTCTTACATATTTTTTTCCCAGAGTAGGGTCTCGCTCTAGCACAGGCTGATCTGGAATTCACTATGTATTCTCAGGGTGGCCTCAAGCTCAATGAGATTCCCCTACCTCGGCCTCCCGAGTGCTGGGATTAAAGGTGAGCACCACAATGTATGGTTTGTTGTGTGCTTTTCCTTGTTGCCTTTGATGTTGTTCTATATCCATAACATACTTGTACAGGAAAAAAAAATAACTCATTCACCTTTTCCAATGCATTTTTACAAGTTTTTATTTTTATTTATTTATTAGAGACAGAGAAAGGGGAAAGAGAGAGAGAGACAGAGAATGGGCACGCCAGGGCTGCTAACCAGTGCAAATGAACTCCAGATGCATGTGCCACCTTGTACATCTGGCTTACGTGGGTACTGGGGAATCGAGCCTTGAACCATGGTCCATAGGCTTCACAGGCAAGCCTTAACCACTAAGCCATCTCTCCAGCCCCTCCACTGCATTTTATTCAAGGAGTGCAAAGGTTTTGAGTTCTACATTTCATATTTGCTTCTATCGGGTTTATTTTTTTCTGCTCTCTGTATTATTGTATTGATAATATATTTTGAATCATGTTCAGATAAAAATAAAAAGCTTAAAGCATCATATTTCTTAATTTCAATACACATTATAAGCCTACACTAATCAAAACAGTATGGTTCTTATACGAAGATGGAAATATAGATTGTAGAGCAATATGATAGCTGAGAAATAAATTTATCATGACACTAACATGTAAAATTTTACAATAATAAAATGTTATTATCTTTAAATTTACATAAATTAAAATATCCATATTAAGTAGAAATAGGTCAAATATAGGGGCATACACCTGATTTTCTAGTACCAAGGAAGATGACATTGCAAGATTGTGAGTGTGAGGACAGCTTCAGACACATAGTGAAAATTGGAAAGAAAGAAAGAAAGAAAGAAAGAAAGAAAGAAAGAAAGAAAGAAGAGAGAGAAAGGGAAGGGAAGGGAAGAGAAGAGAAGAGAAGAGAAGAGAAGAGAAGAGAAGAGAAGAGAAGAGAAGAGAAGAGAAGAGAAAATAATAGAAAATTATAGGTGTGGGGCTGGAGAGATGGCTTGACCATTAAGGCGCCTGCCTCCCAAGCCTAAGAACAGCAGCTCTGATCTCCAGGTTCCACATTTAGCCTGATGCAAAAAGTGATGCAAGGGCACAATGCCGCACTTGCCCACAAGGGGGCTCACAAGTCTGGAGCTTGTTCAGAGTAGCTGAGAGACTCCTGACGTGCCCACTCTCTCTCTCTCTCTCTTTCACTGTCTCTCAAATTAAAAAAAAAAAAAAAAGTTAAAAAAAAACAAAAAACGTTATAGGAGTGAATAAAAGGTGATAGTCACGTTTGCTGAGTACCTCACTTCCCAGGCTTGGAAAGAGAACACGTTATAAGCATCAGGTCATAACATAGCTGCTATTGAACTGAGGAGGTGGAGAGAAGGAGCATGTGTTTCTGAAGGTCACATAACCAGTAAATAGCTGTAATCAAACCCATAAGAAGCAAAATCTTCAGTGTCACTGTGGTTTATTGTCAATACTCTTGCTGTAATGAGCAACCAATACGTTTTCTTGAAATTTCTTGAGTCTACTACATGATATTCTGTGTAATTTCTTACTGAATCATAAAATGAGGTTTGGTACCTCATCACCATCAGTCATACTGCTGGCTTCACTTAAATTCTCTGTGTAGCCAGAGTAGCTCAAGCCCACAAAATGCTAACATTTCCATAATCAAGAGCAAAGTGTGAGTGGTGGTGCAGGCCTTTAATCTCAGCACTCGCAAGGCAGAGGTAGGAGGATCTCCATAAGTTCGAGGCCACCCTGAGAATACAGAGTAAATTCCAGGACAGCCTGGGCTAGAGTACCTCTTTAAAAAAAAAAAAAAAAAAATAGAGCAAATTGTGGTTCTGTAATGCAGCTGTGGGGGTGTGTGCATTTTCCACCTACTCATGGCCTTAGCTAGAAGGCTACACTTGTCCCAAAGTAGGCTAATGGTATGAGTCATGACTCATCAGAGGAAGCCACCAATATGAGGAAACACGTAAGTCGCTCTAAGATGTCTCTCAGACTCTCACTGTATGGGGTGACTAAAGCATGATTGTTTTCTATGCGTATAATAATTCATCAACTTTTCTGAAAAGTAGATGCTCAGTTTCTGCACATGATACCAAAGCTTACTTAAAATAAAATTCAGAAAACCAGGCAATAAAAGGACAGACAGTTTTATCTTCATGTCTGGGAAGCACTCCTTCACAACTGATATTTTTAACCCAGGAGCATAGTGGTAGGCAGTGAAGTAAGATGCATAACTTGAAATTAGAATGATATCATTTTAGAATATTTATATGAACACATAGGGATTTCAGTATCATCAAGTTCCCAGTCTATGAGGACATAAGTGAGACCCCTGAAAATGGGAGAATTAATCTCCAGTTTGGCAACTTCTAAATGGTAATTCCATATGAAGCACATGCAAACACATACTTTTAAAGCAAAGTAATATGTACTATCAAAACTTCATTTGGGTGCTGAAGAGAGGGCTTAGCGGTTAAAGTATTTGCTTGCAAAGCCTAAGGACCTAGGTTCACTTTCCCAATACCCATGTAAGCCAGATGCACATGGTGGAGGATGTGCTGGGAGTTCATTTTCAGGGGCTGGAGGCCTTAGTGTGTCCATTCTCCCATTCTCTCTCTTAACCTCTTTCTCTCTCACTCTCAAATTAATAAATTAATTAAATAAAAAAAAAATTAAAGAAAAAGATTATTGGGACTGGGGAGATGGCTTAGTGATTAAAGTGCTTGCATGCAAAGCCTAAGGACCCAGTTTTGATTCCCAGGAACTCATGTAATCCCAGGTGCACAAGGTGGCACATGTATCTGGAGTTTGTTTGCAGTGGCTGGATGCTATGGTGTGGCCATTCTATTTCTCAATCTCTCTCTCTCTTTTTCTCTCTCTCTTCTCTCTCCCTTCTCTCTCCTTCTCTCTCACAAATAAATAAAATACATTTTTTGTTATTTTTTATTTTTAGAGAGAGACACACAGAGAGACAGACAGAGAGAGAGGTAGAAGGAGACAGATAGAGAATGGGCACGCCAGCAGTCTCTCAGCTGCTGTGAATGAAATCCAGATGTGTGCACCTCCTTGTGGGCAAGTGCGGCATTGCACCCTTGCGTCACTTTGCATCTGGCTAAACGTGGGACCGGGAGATTGGAACCGGCATTCTTAGGCTTAGGAGGCAGGCGCCTTAACTGCTAAGCCATCTCTCCAGCCCCATAAAATACATTTTTAAAAATTGCTGTACAAGAGAATGAGTCAGGGAAATATACAAGTGAATCTGCATAGTTAGTGACGGAAGCTATAGGGAATCATTTTCAAATAACAGTCAGTGAATAAAGCATTGAAATTTTGTTCTAGTCAAAGGAAAAATGAATTTTCAACAAGTCCCTAGGTCATGGTTACTGAAGTTGTTAGAGATGCAAATTATTCCCTTAACAAATGGGCAGTTGTACACATAATTTAAATTACCAAACTTCTTTAATCATCTAGTTTCATCATTTTTACAGATATTTTCTTTAGCGCTCATGATATTCACAAGAATTTTACCAAATAGACAATTTCTAGGGCTGTAACTTCAATTTTACATAATAGTTGGAATATAGGAGCTGTTGAAAAGATGAAACTTCTACATAATTGTGCCAAATATTAAAAATTGTGGTGGCTGGAGATATGGCTTTGCAGTTAAAGGCACTTGCTTACAAAGTCTAACTGCCCAGGTTCAATTTCTCAGTACTCATGGAAAACCAGATGCACTAAGTGGCACATGTGTATGGAGTTTATTTGCAGTAACAAAAAGCTCTGGAATGCCCATACTCGCTCTAATTCTTTGACTTTCTCTCTCAAATAAATAAATAAAATGTTTTATTTTAAACTGGAAATAGAGCAGGAGAGATGGCTCGGCTATTAATTTGCTGGCCTGTAAAGCCTAATGATCCAGGTTTGATTCCCCAGTACTCACATAAAGGCAGCTGCCCAAAGTGGCACATGTGTCTGGAGTTCATTTGAAATAGCTGGAGGCTCTGATAAACCAACTCTCTCTGTCTGTCTCTGTTTTATGTCTCTCCGCTTGCAAATCAATAAATTAAAATATTTTTTTAAATCAGTTATAAGTAGCTAACAATAATAATGATAATAAAGTATATATGTGTGCCTATGGTTAGAAGGAAGAAGAAAAAGAAGCTTGTGGGCCTGTTAGTTTGGCAAAAAGAGATACAAACACCATCAAGAGACCCTGCTTCAAATTCAATCAAGGTGGAAGGTGGTGATTTAACCCAAAGTTATCCTCTGACCTCCTAACTCATGCCATGGTATTCACGTGCCTACACTCAAACACACACACACACACACACACACACACACACACGCCATATACACAAAAAATGAAAAATGCATACACTCAATTATATGTGGTTGTTTTTACTCGTCTTGGAAAACTATGAACTTAATTTCCTTTTATTAGCCTTCTACACAGCATAGAAAAAATGTCAAGTTAATTTTCATTTGCCTGGGTAAACAGTCATTCATCTTAATTATTTTTGTCATCTTCTAAATTATGCATTGAGTGTCTCAACAGCAAAGAGAGAACTCGTCTCCTTTCAGAGCAGATAACTGAAAGTGACATGCTATTGTCATTATCTGAAAGTCCTAAGTGCACTTGAGAAACTAAGCCAAATAATGAAAAATATACTCTCAATGATATTCAGCTCTGTAAGTTAATATGCAATGTCAAATATTAACCTTAAATTTACTATTCAAAAGTTTATGTGAAATATCAAATTGCATAAAACATTTTAAGTACATGAGGAATCAACTTGTAAATTATCAAGTTTAAAGTAAGGACATGTACACAAAAAATTACATTTCCAAGTGATATAACTGTGTGCATGCTCTGTATGCATCCACTGATCTTAGCAAAGAAAAATGTTCACTTTCACATGTTGGTATTGTCATGCTTTGTCAATCTGAAAAGGCAAAAGCTATTAGATTCTCACAAGATGTGGTAGTTTCAATAAATGCCCCCCTAAATAGATTCAGAAGTTTGTTAAAACTTCTTGGATTTCCAGCCACTTGGCTGGAGGAGGTGTCCCTGGGCAGATCTTAGGTACGGCCCTAAGGTGTGGTGGTGGATTTGAATTTCCAATCAAAAGATATGCAAAGTGCCTGGACTTCAGGAAATGTGCTGTGTGGTGCCTCCCCCCCTCCCGTTTTGGACCTGTAAGAACAGGCCAACTTCTTCTGCCATTATGGAACACCTGGATCTGTGAGTTTCCAATAAATATCCCTTCCTCCGTAACTGTGCCTGGTATGGAGCTTTATCTCAATGACCTGAGGCTGTCTGCTACATAGGATTACACAGTTAAAATCACAACTGATCTTTAGAGGATCCTTATCAGTGGGGATATATAGAGAAATAATATAAATGGCAGGAGATAATTTTGAATACACTGGGATTAACATTTTTGTTAGTTATCAGTATAAATTCAGCTGCAAGCTACCAAGCAGACATATGAAGACAACTGGAGAAAATGAAGATTAGAAGCAAACATGACCCACTAGAAAAATAATTCAAAGAAATGTAGTGAGGGGTGGGTGAAAAATAAATATAGATAGTATGTTTGATGCAAGTAAGAGAAAAGATATCTCATAGGACAAAGGATAACTACATATTAGCAAAATGCATGTGATTACATAAGCTGAGGATGAAATAATGATGAGTGAGATATGTAAAGAGAGGAACCTGCTTTAGCTACTTGGAACACTGCTTATCTTGGGCCATAAACACACACCTTTCCTCAAAATGCACTTAAGGCAACTTTTGACAAACTGGGACTCTAATCTGCACTGAGAGCTGCATATGCACCCCACTCCAAACAATGGAATAAGTTGTTTTATTTATTAGAGAAGAGAGTGGGAGAAGGAAAGAGAAAGAGAGAGAGAGAGAGAGAGAGAGAGAGAATGGGCATTCCAGCACCCCTAGCCACTCCAAATGATCTCCAGATGCTTGTGCCACCATGTGCATCTGGCTTATGTAGATTCTGTAGGAATTGAACCTTGGTCTTTAGCTTGTGCAGGCAAGCACCTTACTGCTAAGCCATTCCTCCACCCCCGGGGTGAGTTTTTATTCAAACAGAGTCTTACATGTATCAGGGATTGGATCGAACCTGGACTGGTTTGGGATGAATGCAAAATAAACTGTGTCCTCTAAGTGAACTTTTGGGAATCCCCTACTTACTCTTTTATACCTATGCATGTCTGGGCATACATATGATTAAAATGATATGCCTCATGAGAAGGAGCATGCACAGTTAGAAAATATTTTATATTCCAGAATTGTCAAACTATTCCCCTAGTAAGTAACTCCTCTGTTGGTGGACTGACTCTATGAAAAGAATTGCAGGCAATAACCAGTACCTCTTGAGAATTTTCAGTCTGGTGGCCTGGCCTACTGCCCCCATTGGCAGTATATCTCAAATCTTTATTATCATTTTATTCTTAATAAAGTTTCTTGCTGTTTCGGTATTTGTGTGGACCTTCCTTAAAATCCTTTAAGGAAGACCTCAAAAAACCTAAAGACACCCATATGCATGTGTGGATGTGTCCATCCTTTGTGTAGGTATGTGGAGGCCAGAACAGGACTTAAGTGTTTTCTATCACTCATCCATACTATTCTTTGAGATGGAGTCTCTAGCTGAGCATGGAACAGCCAATTCTGGTCAGAATGACTAATCAGTGAATCCCAACAATCCTCTAATCTCTAGTTTCTACAGAACTGGGGTTACAGGTATATGTCCTGTGCCCAGCTGGTTACACAGGTGCTAGGGAACCAAACCTAGGGTGATTCAAGGCCTCCTAATTGTGTGTCAAGGACTGTTAAATATAGAGTTATCTTCTGAGATCAATACTAAACTTTTACATGGTAAGCCAGCTTCAAGAAGAAGGATTTAGAGGCTGAAGAGATGGGTCACTGGTTAAGGTCCGTGCCTACAAAGGCTAATAATCTGGACTCAATTCCCTAACACCCATGTAAAGGTAGATTCACAAAGTGGCACATGCATCTGGAGTTTGTTTAGCCTTGGAGCTCCTATTCTCTCCGTCTCTCTTCTCCCTATCTCTCTCTGCTTACAAATAAATTAGTAAAAATACTTTTATTTTAATTTGAGAGAGAGAGAGAACTAGAGAGAGAGAGAGAAAGAGAATGGGCGTGCCAGCAGCCTCTTGGCCACTGTGAACAAACTCCAGATGCGTGAGCCCCCTTGTGGGCAAGTCAGCATTGCGCCCTTGCATCACTTTTTGCATCTGGCTAAACATGGGACCTGGAGATTGGAACCAGCATTCTTTGGCTTGGCAGGCAGGCACCTTAACCACCAAGCCATCTATCGAGCCCTAAGGTAGGATTTATCCCTACAATTTGAATAATTGTAAAGAACAACTATAAGTTATTTGGGGTTTGTTTCCAAGAAACTTGGGCACCTTTCTCTTGTGCCCCTTTATCCTTCCTAATGATGTCCTGTATGGTGTTTCCATTTAAGGTTATTATCTAGGACATGGGTCCTTTCTTATCACTGTTTCTCTTTTGGCTAATATGTTCTTATATCTGCATGCTTTATTAATTATGTCTAGTCTTGATTTTACTGTAGTCTTATTTTTATTTATCTCATCTTTATTGAGAGCTTTAAGGCTGGAGAGATAGCTCCACAGTTAAGGTAAATCCCTGCAAAGCTTAATGACCTGTGATCAATTCTCCAATACCAATGTAAAGCAGATGCACAATGATGCATGCATCTGGAGTTTATTTGCAGCAGCTGGAGGCCATGGCACACCCTCTCTCTCTTTCTCTCTCTCTTCTCTCTCTCTCTCTCTCTACTTGCAAATAAATAGTATAAAACTTTATTTAGAACTTTAATATCTAAACATATTGCAAATTGGTGACATTTCCATTAGCTTATAGTCCTATGTCCCCTCTCAATAGGATTGTTCAGAGCCTGTAATATCTGTTGTTCACTGTGCTAATACTAAGGCCCATATTCATTCTCATTTTCTCATTGTCATTTTCAAACTTTTAGTAAGTTCCACAGCAGATTACCTAGACAACCATGTTACCATCTGGTCTTTACATAGTGATCAAATAATGTGAGGATTTTTCCTGCTTTTGGGTTTTGAACTTGTATTCTCTTTTCCTTTGAAAACTGTCAAAATTTCTGGTGCTTTTACTTGTCCAGTCCTAATATTCCATACTCTTCCAGAATCAGATCAAAATTAACAGTAAAAATGCCCCCCCCCCATCTTGTGGGTAACTAGTCGTGGTTACAGGCCTAAAGGGAATAAACAGATGTCTACATATCCTGACAGATCCAATGAACACAGAGATTTTATAATGAATTGTGTATTATTGATAAGTTCAGAGAAGAGAGTCTAGGAACTGAAATCCAAAAGCTCTGATCATCAGAGTTTATTGATTGTCCTCCTCTTCCTTCTCCTTCTTGCCTCTTCCCCTCCTCCTTTGCCTAACTCATCAACCTGTCAACAGCTGAGGCCTTGGCATGCCAATTCTCTCTCTCAATAAAAGTTTTTGTTAGTAGTTATAAGACGAACTGACTAAAGAAGATAGACTGGAGAGAAAACTAAATGCTAAAAATGTTTGATAAAAAAAGACTGTCACAGAGTGGTTACATAGATTGTAAAGTATGTGGATGAAGGTATGGGTAAAGTATATGGATAAGGTATGAATAAACTTAAATAGAAGGTTAAAGACAAAGTACTTAATCAGATTACAGACTTCTTGACATATAAAATGACTATTAGCCTAGGGTTTACATCAGACTAACAGAGTGTGATTCTGCCTGGTAGCAGGTTGCTATGGTATTCAGGTTGTAAAGTTAACTTGAACTCATTGATGCTAATCTGGTTGTTATGGTCATGAAAGACTGAATTTAGAGTACCCAACCAAATTAGCTAGTTTCCTCTATTTGTCAACATTTTAACTAAATCTTACAATTAAAATTGACTCATTAATATTTAATTCTCTCCTAAGGTTAGTATATCTATATACCTGCCTCAAAAAATCTCAGAAAAATTATCTACTCTCTTTTGTCCTATAATATAAGGTAAATAGACTACATTTGGAGACACTGACAGTATTTACGTTGTCAGCCTGCTCCCCTGGCTTGCTCGCTCATTCACCCCATTAGATGAGATCCCTGGGATGAATGCTGGTGGGTAGGGGTGACAGGAAAACTCTATACTCCTAGCTTATCACCCCCTCTAGTTCTCTTCATATCTCTAGACAGCTTGTACCTGCCCCCCATCCAGTACAAACTAACCACCACATTCTCTCACTGGAAAATCAAGTTACAGAAAAAATACAAGCTAGCAATACATGGACACAATCTATCCAATATGTGGCCAATCTTCTCCCCTTTACTAAATGTCCTAAAGCTTCTACCTGCTTCTTCTGTGTTTCCCCTACTCGTCCCCTGCTAACCACAGTCCCTATTGTTTTTAAGTTTATTTATCTATTTATTTATTAGAGACAGAGAGGGAGAGAGAGAGGAAGGGAGGGAAAGTGAGAGAGAGAGAGAGAAAGAGAGAGAGAGAGAGAGAATGGGCGTGCCAGGGCCTTTAGCCACTGCAAACAAACTCCAGATGCATGTGCCACCATATGCATCTGGTTTATGTGGGTACTGGGGAATTGAGTCTTGAACCGGGGTTCTTAAGCCTCACAGGTAAGTGCTTAACCACTAAGCCATCTCTCCAGCCCGCTGCAGTCCCTATAAATGCCACCATTGAATACCCTACATCTATAACAAGCTATTCCCAAAATCCTGCCTTACTGATATTCCCCTCTTTGATTCTGGTCAGGGTGTGCCTCTTTGCCTGTCCAGCTCCAAGCTGACCAGAGTTGAATTCCTCTGCAATAGTTCCATAACCAGGACCACTTGTGTCAAGACACCCACTCTCCTTTGGTGTGAAGGGGTAACCATCCCATGCATAAATGTTTCCTCTACCACTTATTGTTCCCAGTTTTGATTGTTCCACAGGTGTATCTCTTCAAGGAAGGAGACGTGACTTATGAACTCCAGCTCCACCTGCATCAGCCAAGAGAGATTTTGGTCCTCTTACTTATGGGCATTGGCATGATACTGTCCCTGGGTGACTCTGGTGCTGTGGGAGCCTTCCTGGTCCAGACCAACCACCTCAAGGGGGACTTCCAAAACAAGCTTGACCAGGCCATGATATCCACTAGCAACAACCTTGAAACTCTCCAGAGACAATTGAACTCTCTCATGGGTGTGGTATGCCAAAACTGTAGAGCCTTAGACCTCATTACCTCTGAACATGGGGGGACATGTGTGGTCATGGGGGAAGTATGTTGTTGTTTTGTGAATGAATCAAATATCGTTGCATAAAATGTTAAAACTCTCAACAACTCTGCAAGGAGCTGCTTGATGACTACCAGCCTGAGGACCCCACTACCTGGTTCTCTGAGCCCTTAGTCACTTGGCTTCTCCTCTTCCTTGGCCCCCTCCTTGCTATAGGAAACCTATTACTTGTAGCTCCTGCCTCATCAAATTTCTCAGACAGCAAATAACTAATATTGCTAAAGTAGCTACTAAGCAGGTCCTCATACTCCATCTAGCTCTATCTGTACCTATGATCAACTATAAAGATCTCACTCAATATGATGACACCACCTATTATAAAAACAAAGGGGGTGATGTCTAGCACAGGCAGGGCCCCAGGTGAAAGCAGGCCTAACCTATCAGACATGACTAGGGCCCTCAGGCTACAGAGAGGTCACAGCAGCCTGCACCCCAGATGAATCTTATACCCGAACACTGGCAGGAGGAGGGCCACTCCCCCGCCCCTCAACTGTTTATAAAAATCCAGTTCCTTGTTGAATAAATGAGAGCTGTTCTCTGAAGCTGTCTCCCGGGTACTTCTTTCCATCACAGTCATGGACGCTGGAGACCCTGCTTCGCTGTTGCCTGGATGCCCCTGGGACAGCGAGGCACCACGGCCTCAGGACAACCAGGAACCACATTCTCTTTCTCTCTCTCTCTCTCTCTCTCTCTCTCTCTCTCTCTCTCTCATTTCTTCCTCCATCTTGGAATTGTTGGCAAGAACCCACATTCCTTTCTCTAACTCATAAACCTATCCAAAGCTGATGCCCAGGCATACCAATTCTCTCTCTCTCTCTGTCTTGCTCTCACGCTCCCTAAAACTACAAAACATAAAATAAAGAGAAAAGGCTGTGATGTACATCCAAAGTAACCTACCTAATCCACCCTGACTTGTTTTGCAGTTTCCATCCCTAAGTGTGGAAGGAATCCTGACCCAAATCATCAAGCAGGCTACCCACTCAGGGCCCATCCAACTTGGAATCTTTCTTCTTCTTTGCTCATTTTTTCTAAAATGAAGCCTTGCTAACTGTCTCTTCTGCCATGTCTGTGTATGTCAGTTCTTTGTGGACCACATGACAATGTATTCAATAGCCCCTGGATTGGGCAGTATTAATGAGCTTTGATTGTGCAACTGAATACAAGGCCAGTTGCATTGAAAATAGTCCCAGTAGTTGATAAATTAGATTCCATGAAATACATAACTTCTGCAAAGCAAAGGAAACTATCAGCAGAGCAGTTATCATACAGAACAAGAGAAAATATGTTCAATTTTATACCTGCTGTGGTATTAGTATCTAGAATCTATGATGAACTTAAAAAAAATTAAAAACCACAAAATTTCTAAAACAATCAATAATGGGCAGATGACAGTACCAATAGGTCTCTAATGAACAAATAGAAATTGCCAGGGAATGTTTAAAAAACTGTTCCTCATTTTTAGTAATCAGGAAAATTCAAATTAAAACAATCTTGAGATTCCAGCTCAGCCCAGGCCGATTGGCTCTCATCCAAAAACTCAAGACAACAGATGCTGATGGGGATGTGGGAAAAGCAGAACTTTCCTCCACTGCTCATGGGAAGTGCTGAGGCCACTCTAGAAATGTGTATGGGGGTTCCTCAAAAGCCTGAATGTAAAACCCAGTGATCAGCTGTATTATTCTTGGGTATATATCCCCAGAAATCAGCATACAGCAAAAATACTTGTATGCAAACCAAAATGATATTACCACAGTATTCATAGTAAGCAAGATATAGAATCAGCCAGATGTATACATCAATAGATGGAGGAATGGGTAAAGAGAAAGCAGTACATAGAGTTTTATTCAGCTGTAAATAAGAATGAAATTATGTCATTTGCAGGAAAATCAATGAAACTGAAGATCATCATTTTAAGCAAAATATGCCAGTCTCAGAAAAAAATCACATTTTTCTCATATAAAATTTAGATACCTGCATATGCACATATATATGTATTTGTGTGTGTGTGTGTGTGTGTGTGCGTGTGTGTGCATGCCCCTTTTATTCTTTTTTAAAGGTATTTACTTATTTATTTGAGAAAAAGATAGAAAGGTAGAGGCAGATAGAAAGAAAAAGAAAGGGCATTCCAGGGCCTTCAGGCAATTCAAAAATCTTCAGATGTATGTACCACCTTGTGCATCTGGCTTACATGGGTACTGGGGAATAGAACCTGTGTCCTTTGGCTTTGCATGCAAACACACTAACTGCGAAGCTATCTCCTCAGGCCCCATCAACAGTTGAATAAGTAATATATCATCTATCTATCTGCCTATCTAAATATCTATCTATCTATCTATCTATCTATCTATCTATCTATCTATAATGCTTTATATGTGTGGGGGGGGCAGGGATATGGTGAAAGAGTTTAATATAAAAGCAAGAGGGAAACCGGGTGTGGTGGCACATGCCTTTGATCCCAGCACTTAGAAAGCAGAGGTGGGAGGATCTGCAAGAGTTCAAGGCCACCCAGAGACTACATAGTGAATTCTAGGACAGCCTGAACCAGAATGAAACCCTACCTCAAAAAACAGAACAAATAAATAAATAAATAAATAATAAAAATAAATAATAAATAATAAATAAAATAATTAATTAATTAATTAAATATAAATAAATAATAAATAAAAATAATAAAAATAAAAATAAGTAAATAAATAAATAAATAAATAAATAAATAAATAAATAAAAGCATGAGGGTCTGAGTGGGTCTGGTTTATCCGGAGTTTCAGAGTACAGTCCCAAGCACCCACATGAAAGGTTAGGCATGGTGACAAACACTTGCAATCTCATTCCTGTGAGAGTCAAAACAAGAGAATAGTTGGGGATTGCAGGTAAAACAACAGTTCCAGGTTAAGTGAAAAACAATGTAGATAAATGATAGAAGGGGAAAATACAATGTGTTTTGGCCTCCACATGTGCATGCAAGGGTACATGCATGTGAATAAGCATGTGCATATACCACACACAGAACACACTATACACATATCATAATACTACATAAACACACTCCAGAAGAATATTGTATGTATGCATATATATTTTTGTATTACTTATATGCATATATGTGTAATAAATATATTATGTATTACTATATACTACTTATATGCATTATATTTAATAAATATATAGTAATATATGCTGCTTTATATATTCAGCATTATATATATATTAGCATGAAAACAAATGCATGGAAGCTGGACTATCTAGAAGAGAAAGAAAGGCAACCAATGGGGGAGGTGGTGTCATATCAAATATGAACAAATTACAATGTTATATATGTATGAAAATATCCTAACAAATCTCATTATTTTGAAGCCCAATTAATAATTACTAAGATAGCATTTTATAATAAATTTTATAATAAATCTGAGGATTGGGCCAATGCTTGTATTCTTAGCACTTGGGAGATTGAGGCAACAGAATTGTCTGTTTGAGACCAGCCTGGGCTGCTGAATGAAATCATGCCAAAAAAAACCCAAACAAACAAATAAACAAACAAAAAACAAAAATAAATTGAATCAAAAACAAATTGAACTGTTATTATCAGTATATATCTCAAATGTTGTTGCAAAGGTAAGTAATAAATGGAAGTGAATGTTCTATCCTTGTGCATTATTCACAGCTCATATTTTTAAGTGAAAATTTAACATAAAAATTATATGTTAGATAATAGTTTTCTTCTAGTAGTTTCACTCTCCTGTTACTTTTTTTTTTTTTTTCTTGAAGTGTTACATTTACACAAGGCATGGACAAGGCATGGAGAACCTGAGCATTTATATGAAAGCTATATTTACTCTCACTCTCTCTCTATATATATATATGTGTGTGTGTGTGTGTGTGTGTGTGTGTGTGTGTGTGTGTGTGTGTGTAGTAAATGAACAACTGAGAAGCCAGGCATGCTACATTTACAATTTGAATATGAAATGACCCTTACAGTCCCATGTTCTGAACTCTTTGTTTTTCAGGTGGTAGCACTAATTTGGAGGCTCTGGAAAATTTAGGAGATGGGAACAAAGATGAAGATGAAGATCCTTGGAGGAATCTTATTCCTGGCTCCTTTATCTCCTCTACAGATTCCTCTCCTGCAAGAAGTGCACTTTAGCTTTTTTCACATGCTCCGCATGCCAAGATTTTCCCTATACATAGCTCAGCTCATGTACAGAACCCTCTGACACAGTGAGTCACAATAAATTCTGATTCTTTATGTTGTTTGGGTCAGTCTTGAAAACTCAGAAAGCCACAATGAAAAAAATAGCCTAAAAATACAAAGCTTCACTTTTCAAATATTTGTCATGCATTTGACATTCAATTAATACTATTAACATCCTTGAGAATTAATCAGAAAAATGGACTTTGTAGTACTGTAGTATATCTTCATTTTGGATATTTTTAAGTGATTGAGAATTTAATGAAATCACTTTTTGGGTACATTTTGCACAATGTTGAAATCAATTTGAAAGCGAGCAAATTGTTTTGTTTATACTTAGTGTCACATACAGTATATAGCTGAGGTAAAATGAATGAATGATGAGCTAACATAAATGAATTAATGCTAGCCTTGCTAGATGGTGGTGACATGGTAGAGGTGCTAGTGAAAGAAGATAAAATTGTCATACACACATCCTGTGACCTTTGTTTGATAATGCAGTGAGCTTCCTTATTTTGACTTATAGATGCAAGGGTGAGGTTGTGTTTGCAGGAGCATGGGCACCAAAATAGTGGCTTCATCACTAAAGAAAGTGTATATCCAACCCTCCCCCTATCAACCCATGATCACTCTCCCTTCTGGCTGAATTGTGACCAAACCAATCTTATACATGTTGTGTAAGTAATCACAGATGCTGTAAGGTCAAGCGTGAAACAGCCATGCCATGCCTGCCAATAATGTCTCAACCATTTGTTTGTAGAAGAAGATTCTTGAAGAATCATTCTGTTATGCAGTAAAAGTGGATTAGAACATAGAATGAATTACCTGAGCACTAAATATTCATGCAGTTCCTGATTTCAAAACATCACATCACATAATTATCATAATTCCCTATTTGTAAGCAAAGTAAAAGTATTAGATCATCTCTTAAAAAAAAAAAAACACTTGAAAATATGTGAAATTCTGTGTTAGGAAATATACAAGGCATCATTAATATTTGTAAAAATTTAGTCCCAATACCAATAAACAAAATGTACACTTTTATTCTGTAGTGAATCATACAAAAATGCTGACTAAGAACTTTAATATTTTCATTGAGACCATACCAGGTATTGCAAACTCAGTGATATTTCCTTAAATATGTATGTTGATTGAAATGAACACGTTTGAGGTTAAATGGCAAGTGAAGAACATAAAGGTATTTAACATTGTTTCATAATATTTCAGAGGGCAAAAGCATTATAGATTTTACATTTTTAGATGTAAGGTATTTTTGTTGTCTTTCACAAAAAAAATGGCATTTGATATCAAGTAAATTTCAATTATTTATGAGACCTGTGCGTGCAGGGCTTTGTGGTGTAGCAATTTAGCTAAGATCATTTGAAGGATAATATATTTGAATCAAAATCATCAAACTTAGGAGCAGGAGAGATGGATCAGCTGTTTGCAAACCCTGAAAGCCCAAGTTCATTTCCCCAGTACCCATGTAAAGCCAGATGAACAAAGTGGTGCAAGCATATGGAATTTGCTTGCAGTAGCTAGAGGTCTTGTGCCCATATTCTCTCACTATATCTCTTTCTCTCTCTCCCTCTCCCTCTCTCTCTCCAAATAAATGGTCAAACTTTTAGTTTACTTTCTTTACAGGTTATTTCTTCCTTCCCTACCATTTGTCAAACTACATCTATTCAGTTAAAGATTATGGAAACTTATGGATGCTTGGACATGAGAGATATTCATTGATGTTTTCTTAGAGATTACAAACATTCTAGGTAATTTTCTGCAACTTTGTATACCCAATCATCGAAGTGTGAACACAGATCTGTTCATTCATGAGAAAAAAAAAAAAGGGGGGGGGGCTGGAGAGATGGCTTAGCGATTAAGGCATTTGCTTGTGAGGCCAAAGGACTCAGGTTTGGTTCCCCAGTACCTATGTAAGCCAGATGCACAAGGGGCACATACATCTGGATTTCGTTTGCGGTGGCTAGAGACCCTGGTGTGCCCTTTCTCTCTGTGTGTCTCTTCTCTCTCTCTCTCGTTGCAAATAAATAAATCAAATATAAAAAATAAAGGGGAAACAAAACACAGCTTAACTAGAAAAAATAGAGAAAGAAATCTAACCCTTACAATGATGTCCCAAGCCTCCCCAGAGGCTGATTATCTTGCTACATGCTTATGTCCACTGTGTCTCCCTTGAAAGAGCACTTCCTGTCCAGCATCATCCTGAGGTTTGCATGATTAGCAGTCCTTAAATCTCTGCCCTAGAGCTCTAACCCTCATGCCTATAGGCTTTACAAACCTGATTCCCCAAGCCTTTTCTCCTAGGGCCCATTTATCAAAGTGTTAATCATTTTTTATTACTCCTCTTTGATTTCTTTCCAAAGCCTCTTTATCATGTTAGGACTTTATCAGTTAGGGTTGTCCAAGTGAAACCCTGTATGATCATAAATATTTGACCACTGCAGGAGTTAAGAAGAATGTGTCCTTTGTGATTTATACAGACATGACTTGCCTGAAGTCTTTCTCTTGTTAAGAATTAAGGATAGTTGGTCATTTGAATTCTTGCGATTTGGCCTGTGCTGTCAAGATTACTGTTTCTTCATTGCAGCAGCAGCAACAGTGTAACTGGATTAAATTATGTGTATAGCAGAACATTAAAGAAATAAAACAAGAAAAGCACATACAGGAAAAATCAATGCCAACCCCATGCGTCATGAAAAACATGAAAATGTACCCAGGTCACCATTACTATTTGGTTGGGTAGGGACAGGACAGATTGAATTCAAAATGCATTTAGAACAGATGTCACCATTGTTTTGGCTTTAGAATTTTTGACCTTTTTTTTTTTTTTTTTCAGTTATTGAAATGTCTGAGATTGTTTTGTTTTGCTATTGTCCCAAATAAAAACACATCATAAAATTTTCTACAGAAAAATCTCCAGATTCCAAAACCTTTCCCCATACTATAGTCATCTTGAGATATTAACCAAGAAGAGAGTTTCATTCTAGAACCTCTTATTTCCCATTGTTTGAAAGCATGATAATGTCAGTACTTTTGTTAACTGCACTTTCAGTTACCACCACTCTTCCTAGAATGTAGCCATAGCTTCGTAAATAGTGGTGAGTGAATGAAACAGTGGAACTTCTGTTCCTCCCATTATTGCCCTCGTGAGGGAAATGCAATCTCCTTTCTTTGACATTTCAGCCTCCTAATCCTTAGTCTTCTCAACTAATCCTTCTGTGTCTAAAATGGTCAGTTCCTCAACCTAACCCCACATATCAATTTGTTTCCATATGTTGACCTCTTTTTGCCCTTGAACACAAGTCTGCGTTGCTGAAATTGCCTCATACTTCCTTTTAGTTTACCCTAGATAGTTTTTGAAAACTCTGTGACAACAAACACCACTCTAAAATACACGTGTGATTTTTGCACATCCCAAGTTTAACATTGTCATCAAATTTGGAATTAAGAGCAGTCTCTGTCTTAGCATAAGAGCCCCTGGGTATTTTTGCATTTTCCAGATAATTTCTACATGCTATAGCCTCATGAAATATTTCATAGTTATTGTACACCACTGCAATTCTGTCCATGTATATATATGTGGGGTAGGGACTCACTCTAGCCCAGGCTGATCTGAAACCCTCTGCATATTGCCTTGCTGGACTCGAATTCACAGTAATCCTCCTACGTCTGTCTCCAAATCCTGGGATT
Source organism: Orientallactaga sibirica (assembly GCA_036365145.1). Classification (NCBI taxonomy): domain Eukaryota; kingdom Metazoa; phylum Chordata; class Mammalia; order Rodentia; family Dipodidae; genus Orientallactaga; species Orientallactaga sibirica. The sequence goes on from JAEOAD010000006.1 coordinate 26,109,056, forward strand.
AAAAGAATGTACCAACATGCCAGCCCCATGATATTTTCATCTCTAATTCCCATATACATTTCATCTCATTTTGTATAACTGATTTTTCCTTCAGTTAATATTTCATTTTAAGTTATGATTTAATATGATGTGTCTTTGAGAGAGGAAAAGAGAGAAGAGAGAGAGATAGAAGGGAGAGAGAGAGAGGGGGGGAGAGTGAGTGCTGACACATGTGACAGGTAGAGGACAATCTTTCTACGTCATTTAAGTCAGGGTTTTTCTCTCCACTGCTGGACTTTGCTGCTGTTGTGGCAGGAATCCTCATCTCTTCTCCCATCTCACCATCAACATGGAGTTACAGAAGCCCGCCATAACTTGTGGCTGGTTACGTGGGTTGTAGGGATTGAATCTGGGCTTGAGCAGTGAGTGCTTTATTCACAAAGTCATCTCCCCAGCTCCTAATATAATCTTTTATTATTGCTTTTATATATTTTTTCCCAGTAGTAGTTGACTCTAAGATGCCTACATTTAAGTTTTTACTTGTATGATTTCTAAGAATTTACATTCTTGTCATATTCACCTGTTATTCTCATATTCTCCAAAAATATCTTCTTAGGAATTCCTCTCATTATTCTTCCTCTTCTAATACTTGGTTTCTAAAAACAAAACACGGTGAGTCTCAGGGCTTTAATCTATATGCTAATTTCACTAAATTCTATATTGTTATCATGACAGATTTATTAAGCATAAGGTTTCAGTTTATTTTTTTCTTTTCAATTTTTTATACATTGGAGGATATTATGACATCCCTCCTCAGCTCTAGAAATGTGTATTAAGCTTATGACAACCTTTTAGATAGGTCTTAGACCCATTAAACAAACACAAAAATATATATTTAATATATACTGATTACCTCTTAGAAGTACAGCATTTGTGCTTTGAGTTCCTCAATCAAAACACCTTTGTCGATCTCTCAGGCTTCCCTGAATCCATTGCCACCACCTTATCCAAAGTATCAATGCATCTTGCTCTCACAATTCCACCACTAGGCCAAAGCATTTTCTTTTTGAATGTGTTCTGGGACAATTGTGCATATGTATAATATATATCCCCATTATACTCTCTTAACCCCCTCTCATTCCCATGAACCTGTTCTTCCCTCCACTTACCAGTGGCTGGACTACTGAAGAAAACGCACCCGTCCTCCTCCAGCACTGATTAACTGACACCTCTCCTTGACGAACTAATGGTAGAGTTATATTGGGGAAATCCAAATCCAATGTTGCCTTGGGCTTCCTAAATCTTCTGTCTTTCCATCTCTCACAGATTTGAAGAACAAAAAAAGGTTAGTTTACAAAGCATACCTTTAGCATTTCACTTTAGTTCTTTCATGACAATCATTATATGACTAGCTTATAAATTTCAGAGCAATGCTGATGTACTCATAATTATTATTATTTTAATATTTATTTATTTATTTGAGAGAGAGAGAGGGGAAGAGGCAGAGAGAAAGAACAAGAACACCAGGGCCTCCAGCCACTGTAAATAAACTCAAGATTCATGTGCCCCCTTGTGCATCTGGCTTACGTGGGTCCTGTGGAATTGAACCAGGGTCCTTAGGCTTTGCAGGCAAATGCCATAACCACTAAGCCATTTCCCCAGCCCCTCATAATTATTTTTTAATCAAACTGTATATTTCTTAAAGTAGGGTCCATATCAGACTTTCTGAACTATACTAAATGTTTGAACATTTTTGAATAATTTGAATAATATAAAATATGTTGAATAATATAAAGACCAAAGCATGAATGTGATAAAAATCATCTAGAATTATGACTAGTATACTCAAGTTAAAATGCAATTTAAATATTGTTTATTGTGAAAAGAAATGTCTCACTGAACAAAAAGGGTTATATCCATTTTCTTTTATGGTTGTTTTGAATTCATTATTGTCCTTGTTATTGCTACCATGCCTTCTATATGCTTGCCACTACATTAAGCAATGTGTAATATTAGTAGTCACCATTCAGATAAACCCAATGAGATAAATATCATTGCTGCTTCCCTTTTATAAATAGTGAAACTAATGTTGAATAATGTCATTCCATTTATATCAAAAGCATAGCAAACATTAATGCTAAACATGCATATTTGAACATATAACTCTAGTCTCCTCACAATGTTTTTTTTTTTTTTTACAGAAATCACACACACACACACACACACACACACACACACTTTTATGTTTTGTTTTGCTTGTTTCCTTTTGTAGTTAAGGTACAACATAACGGGTTTCCTTACGGAATTTTCATAATACATTACTTTGGTTGATCCTTTTCCTTGCTTCCCTCTCCCAACTCTCCATCACCCACTCACTTACAGCCTCCAGCCTCCAGTATGCCCCTTTCTACTTTCATGTCACATGTTTTTATTGCTCTCTCAGCCCCCTCCCTTAGCACCTCTTCACCGCCCCCCCATAGTCCTCTTTCTAGCTTCATGCTCTATAACTACAATCACGTGCATGTAATTCTCTACTTTTTATACATTTCCTGGGCTACTGAACAGCATATATTACCTAGATTTTCTTCTTCCCTCTCCCTTTCCTCTTGCCCTCTTCTCTTCTTGCCTTCTTTCTACTTACTAATTACATATTCATTTAATACTTATTTCCAGGTACTCCACTATGTCCTGAGAAAAAGTACTTTATAAACAAGCTAAGGCAACCTTCACTTCTACCACTCTATGTTGAGTTCTACACTGGCTGTTTACAAAAATCTGGAAACTTTTGCAGAACCTTTTTTTTTTTTTTTTAGTATGCCTTGCTTCAATGCTGTCTACCATTTCCTGATGAATTTAAAATAATCCTAGCACATTTAGATTTCTCCAAATACCCTTCATTACTGTAGTTTTACCTAGTCTGAAATTTTCTCAAATCAATTTTAATCATTTCATTATGCTTCATCTAGTCATTTTAATGTACCCACCTTCCTCTCTGAGTTTATTAAAATCCTATCCCCCTTGACTGAAATTAACTTGTCCTGACTTGTTTCCTCTTTCTATCTAAGTCTCAATCTGAATGGCATTCTCTTCAAATAACCCTTTCTGAGTTCATGAGAAAAATGGAACCCCCATCATAAATTCTCTTCTTGCATTCATCTTAGTTATTTTTATAAACAGTTTTTCTATATGCAGTTATTTACCTATTCTCTAGTTCATTAGCTGTCTCCACACTTCACACCCCAAGAGATCAGAGACCTTGTCTGTTATGTTTATTGTTGGGAAGTCATTTAATATTGATTCTGGCCCACAGAAATGCATTGATTAAATGATCCAGCACACCTCAGCAGATCCCATATGCAGACTCTAAAATTGATGCCCCATTGGCTCTTTCTGCACATCTGGAGTATGATTTAGTTTATACAAGGAAACTGCTCAATCCTTTTCTCTTTTCATACAGTGACAAACCAGCATGATCACTCTGGTCCTGGTGTCAATGTGATGGGCCTTAGATTTGTTCGTCAGTGCACACTGAGAGCAAGAGTCTTGGGGGAGTGGTTTCCTGGGATCTTAAGCAAATCAGGTGCTGGTCAGATGGGTCAGGTAACATCCAGATGGATTCAGATATTCTGTGGCATTCTATGGAACTTTGTGTAATGTGCTGGGGTGGGAAAATTAAGAAAAATTCATATTGAAAGAATCAACAAAGCAAAGTCTAGAAAAGGGAATATAAACAATAAAAGGTGTTATCTTGGGTATTTTCAATAAGCTTCATTATAGTTTAGTGAGCAAAGTCAACTGCTGGTCTCATTGTGCCATACTTTCCAGTACATCAAATCATTTTCTCTGCTGGGTACTTTTTCAGATGATACTCATTAAGATGGTTCATTTATGTCATCCCATTTGATGCTTATATAGTGGCAACTTATCTAGTGCCTTCCCAAAGAACAGTAGCCTGAACAGGTTTAGAGTATATTAGAAATACCACCCTATATTGAATCATAAATGATACCTTTTGAGAATATCCTTTTTGAGAACTGACTTATCCTTTCTGAGTGTTCATTTATGAAATGAGTGAGATTCTGGTTGTCTTTTTTTTTTTTTTTTTTTTTGGTTGTCTTTTTATTCTCATATTTCTTTGTACTCTGATAAAATGAAAAATAGGTTTTTAAAAAAATCTAGGCAAATTAAGAGATTAACTTTCAAAAGCCCATCAGTATCAAGTCAACTCTATGCTCATACTCTACCACTTTGCACTTACTATTATCTGTCTCTCTACTGTAGTATGTATTGAACAACTATTGTCTCTTCCATTTGCTCTAAAGCAGAGAAAAGTTCTTTCAATTTCTGATGCTCTGCTCACCATTATCTGGAAAGGCTCGTGGTGAGCTGTGAAACTGAAGCGACTTTTTGGTCATTTTTCTTATTGTATCTTCCATAATAATTTCATAGAAATGATTGTCCCTTGCATTTATGTTCTTACTGCTCTTGTAGCAAATTATGGCAAATTTAGTAGTTTCTAAAAAAATTTAGTTTGACATAGTGTCTCCCACTATTAATCTTAGCACTTGGGAGGCAGAGTAGAACTACTATGAGTTTCAGGCCAGTCTGGGCTACAGAATGAGTTCCAAGTCAGCCTAGGGTAGAATAAGACCTTTCATCTTAAAATCAAATCTACAAATGGATTATTGTGGTTGTCACTTCAGTATATTCTAGTTTCTTTTTTTTTTTTTTTTTATTGTTGGAGAGAGACACAGAGAGAGAGAGAGACAGAGAGAGAAGGATAGGGAGACAGATAGAGATGGGCGCACCAGCAGTCTCTCAGCTACTGTGAACGAAATCCAGATGCTTGTGCCCCCTTGTGGTCAAGTGTGGCATTGCGCCCTTGTGTCACTTTGCATCTGGCAAAAAGTGGGACTTGGAGATTGGAACCAGGTTCTTAGGCTTAGCAGGCAGGCGCTAAGCCACCACTAAGCCATCTCTCCAGCCCTCTAGTTTCTTTTTTTTATATCTTGTAGTTGTAGAAGTCAAAAATTAAAATGTGTCAGCATGGCTGCATTCCATCTGCAGGTCTGCCATAGAATCTGTTTTATTTTACTTATTTATTTATTTATTTATTTATTTATTTTGCCTTTTCTGGCTAATTGAGGCAATGCAAAGTCCTGAGACTATCACCTTTTCTTTTATCATCACAACCAGAAGTGTGACATAGTCCTATCTTTCTCCCTGATGTGGTTCTCTGGTTTCTCAGATTCCATGATCTTAGTATCTGTCTCCTCTGAAGATACTGGTAATTAGAGTGGGCTATCCCAGAATAATATCCTTAATTTCAATATTCTTAGCTAAATTATGTCTGCAAAGTGCCTTTTGCCACGCAAGGTAACATAGTCAGAAAAATCAGGGTTAGGATGTCCTGCTATGGGCATCTTGGGGGACCATTCATTGTTTAACCTACCACATTCTCCTTAAATGTTCTCTTCAAATAACCAAACTGGTGATAAAGATGTGTGACTATAGAGTGTCAGTTGAAGGCTGGTGTACCCCAGCATCATTCTTGCTGACATTTAGCCTGGCTATTTCTCTATCCAACTCCTTGTTTACTTCTTTGCCAGCTGGAATGCATGCGGGACTCCATGTCCACACAGTACACATTTTGGTCCCCAAACCTCAGTTTTCCAAAAGTCCATGCATAAAGCTCATAGGGAGAATAAGCCTTGGAGTCAGCAGCCCTGAACCTGCCACTCCTATGAGCATGTGCTTGACAACCTGGAGCACCATGAGCAGTCTCCAAGGTTCACTCATCACTACAGTCAGGATTTTTCCTGATACTGTCAACAGTATTGGCTACAAATTATCTGTCCAAAAAGATTAATCACAGACTATTGTAAAATCAGATAAATTGGCAAACAAAAAAGCTAAGGGAAACTCGTCAATGCTAGACTATCTTTCATGTAATCTGTGATTTGCACTGGGAGGCTAACATTTTCCCCATTAGTCCATATGAAAAAGCTGTAGCAATTTTTATCATGGTATCATTGAAAGCTTTTAATGTTCTAATCATCAATCCTGTGGCATTATTAAATTTTCTTTTGCATTGGTTATTTTTGTCTGTTTTCCTTTGAATGACTTTTTAAATTTTTTTTAAATTTTATTCATTTGCAAGCAGAGATAGAGGAGAGAGACAGAGAGGAGAGAAGAGAGAGAGAGAGAGAGAGAGAGAGATAGGGAGAGAATGGGCATTGCCAGGGCTTCTAGCCACTGCAAATGAACTCCAGATGCATGTGCCCCTTGTGCATATGGCTTACGTGGGTCCTGGAGAATCGAACCTGGGTCCTTTGGCTTCACAGGCAAATGTCTTAACTGCTAAGCCATCCCTCCAGCCCCTTTGCAAGTCTTATACTACTTAGGTCCCAGAATTTTTTAAATTGAAAAGTTGGCTCTCTATATATTTATACCAGTAGCAGAAGATTTTATCTCATAGTAATTTTAGATTTTTAATTAGAGAATCCCCATTGAGTGATATCTGAGTACCTTATTCTTTGTAGAATAATTTCTTCAAATGTATTCATTAACTCCTGGTTCTACAGAGCCCTTCCCATCAGAACAAGTGTTGGATCCCATTAGGTGCTGGGTACAATGCTAGTGTCTAGGGTGTTGGTGGTGTGTGAACATACTCATAGCTATCTTTCATGGAGATTTTACATTTGGGAGAGAAAAAGACATAAATAACTGCACCAGTGGAAATGTTCATAAAAATGAAAATGTAGCATCAAGGTAATCTCACCTTGTTATGTGATTACAAAACTTGACTTAGTCTCAATAAACAGGATGAATCCCCTGGGAAGCAGATTTCAGTGACTGCACTTTGAAAGTTGAAGGAAAAGTTACTAAGAAAAGGGACTAGGTAAGAGGGCATGTTAAGCTGAGAAAACTATGTATGCGAAGCCTCAAAGTCTGATATGTGAAAGGCTGATGTGATTGTGACCTGATTCTTCAAAGATCCTTCTGAGACATACAAATGAAAAGAAAGTGTGCCATGACTTCTATGTGATATTTTCCATAACAAAAGGCACACTCTTTCATACATATTAGTGATAGTAGATATCGGCTTTTACACGCAAACCCTGTGAATAAGTTAGAAAATAAATAAAATAGTGTATATGTAAAAATATATATCTACCACTAGCAGTTATACTTGGTATATCATAGCTATTGTGTTTGGAAATGCCCCAATAGCACAATATCTAGTGTTCTAACATTTAGTGGGAATGAAAAATAGATATGTTTTCTGATCATGAAAATTACACTTGTGCCTAGGACCAATGTACAGACACAGCAATAATTTTCTGATTATAAAGAACAATCTCTTCAGAATTTAACTATCTACATGCCAGACATTGGCATGGCAACATGACATAGAAACATAGGACTATTGCTGTAACTGTTTTTAATTGAAACTCTCTCTGTCCCCTGGACCTCACTCTTTTTTTATTTTTTATTACTATCCATGTCGGTTATCAACCTTCCTATCTAAAATGAAGGAGGATTTTAAATAGGACTCAAAGGAGTGCTATGAATGTCACAATGGGAAAATTTGGAACCTACAAGATTTGTAATAAATGAGTTATGACACAAAGCAGGAGGTTTCATAGATGATACGGACACTGCGCAGCTGATGACAACTGTCATTTGGGCAGCACTAGCTGCTATTCCTTGAATTTTATTCACTAAATGAACTCAGTCGTCTGCTTAACTGAACTCAAGATAAGAACATGCAATCTAATGGAGGGTCATGAATGTGTGACAGGAAAAGCAGCATAGTGCCTACATTATAATTCAAATTATAAACTAGCCAATCTTCATGGAGTCATTTTCCCTACACTGTGAGTCATCTAATTTACAACTTGGAAAAGCAATGACAATTTATCTTCTAATTTTATTTGTGATGGTTAACAATGTTATAGAGCATGTAAGTGTGTTCTCTCAGTGCTAAATTTAAAATCGATATAAATCAGATGTGTTTGAATTACCTAGCTTTTGGAATAGGAAATATGCCACAGCTTTTATTTCCAGAGTTTGCATTATGACAAATAGTTCTTAAATAAATAATCAGAAATATTAGAGGTGAATTATTTTTAATTCGAGCATCTTACGTGATATCTCATTATATAAAATATAACATTTGTTCAAGTGAAAGAAGGTACATAAATATTTTAAAGTGGAACATTATATTTTGTTTTCATCAGATTGTTTTTCTTAGTTTGACTCTTTTCCCACCACAGGAAAGGAGGAATATTCCATTGTGTATAGGCTCATTCTATTAATATCTCTCTTGCCCTGTCTTTGGTCTTTACCAGTTAATTAATCATAGAATATTAAAGACATTTGACAAACATAAACAGATTTATCATTCATTTACCTTCTAATATTCAACATATTTTCCTCACACTGCTTATAGGATATTTATTATGGTAAATCTTTCATGTTACAATCCCACCTTGGTCCTTGTGCCCTCTTTTTTTTTTTTTTTTTCTATCTCAAGGCCTCTGTAGAGACAATGTTCATTAAACACCCCTCTCCTGATACAGAATTCCCAATTTACTTTTACCTTTCATATTCAAGTTGAAATATCATTTCCTTATGATGGTTTTCCTTCATCACTCCGTGTGATGTGGTTACCTCCCCCACACAGATGTCTGCCAGATGGCTTTATCTTTTCTCATAACTCTTTGGTGTTTTCTTCCACTGGAATTGCCAGTGCTTTATTCACTAAAGCAGTCAAGGTAGGAACAAAATTTATCTTTTCTTAAAATATTATTTTATTAAGTGATATTTTAGGTGCTATAATGGTTAATTTTTGACAGGATTTAGAATTACCATAGCAATAAATCTCTGGGCATATCTGTGAGGGATTCTTTAGATTACATTGACTGAGGCTGGAAAACTGGTTTTACATATGCATGCACCATTTGTTCCATAGGCGAGGGTCCTGGACTTCATCAAAATGAGAGCTTGCTCATCCTTGGCAGGTCTAATGTGACCAGCTAGGCTTCAGGCTTCTGCTCCACCACACCTTCCCTGCTGTGATGGACTATAACCTTGAAATACAAGTCTAAATAAACCCTTCCTTCCTTCACTTGCTTAGGGCAGGATGCTTGGTCTCAGCAACGTGAACATTAATACAGATGCTACACATGAATGAATGAAAAAAGCTGCTCAGTTGCAATTATGTTTCAAGTCATTCACTGTATCTGAGGTTGTAACTATAACAAAAAAAGAGCTCAGAAACTTTATAAACAAGAGGTTTATTTATTTACGATATTTACTGTTAACTCCTGGGTTTAGTGATGCCACCTAGTGCTGGTATACTTTTTTTTTTTTAATTTTTTTTCCTTTTTTTAATTTATATTATTCTGATTTTACATTCATAGTATTGGTTCCATTGTCCTTCTCCCTGTCCTCCCACTTTCAAAGGGACCCTCATCAGTGGGGAATGTGGGTCGTGCATTGTGAGGTTAGTCAAGAGTTCTGGGGGGTAGGCCCCAGTCTCTGTGCATAATGCCCCAATTTGTGACTCTAACAATCTTTTGGCCCCAGCTTCCGTGAGTTTCCCTGAGCCACATTGGGTCATTTTAGTTCTGTTTCAGTGATGGTATACTTGATAGCAGTACCCTCAGATGGCACAGAACATCACATAGTGAGTGACAGAAGGTACATATGTTTGTGTGTATAGATCTGGTTTCTGTCCTTTTTATAAAGCACAAGGATTCAATCACAAATGCCCTCATCTGCACACAATCTTCTCCCAAGATGCTCAAACCATAGTTGGATTAACTTTTGATGCTCTTTTTTTTTTTTTTTTTTTAAATATTTTTTATTTATTTATTTATTTATTTATTTATTTATTTATTTATTTATTTATTTTGAGTACAGAAATATTTAGAGAGAATTTGAGGCCTCCAACTTGGACAGATGCATGCACCCCCTTGTGCAGTGGGTCCTGGAGAATCATAGATAGGCAAGCGTTTAACCGCTAAGCCATCTCTCCAGCCCCCAACTTTTGATGCTCTTATTAAGGCTAGTATATGAATTTAGAACTTGGACTCCAGTTCAAGGGGATAAAAAGGTTCTGGTTTGGGCATGAATTTATTCCCCATGAGGCTCATGTAATCAAGACTGGCCTCTGACCCAAGTGGTGTTGAGAAGTGGAGCCTAGCTGGAGAGAGCAGGTCACTAGATGTGTCTTATGAGGAGGGGCCTCTTTCTTTTCCACGATGTCTTTCTCTCTTACACACTCTTCTCTCTCTCTCTCTCTCTCTCTCCCTCCCCTCCCCCCCTCTATCTTTCTGCCCTCTAGGTGTCATGACTCACCCACATTCTCTCAACTCCATCCTGCCATCATATTCTGTCATACTCCAACTAACTAAATAATGGAGCTTATGAAGCAGAGCTGAACACATGAGCCAAAGTAATTCTTTCCTTCTTTAAATAGTTTTGATAACTTATGCTCTTTTACCCAGTAAGAAGCCTAGAACCCCAAAGTTAGAACACACAGCAAATTTCCTCAGTAATGAATATAATATGGACTTTGTCCACAAGTAAGTGTCACCTGGGCACCGAAGAACATGAAATCATCATTGGATTCAAGTGAGACATGATAGAAATTTACAGCCAGCTATTTCTATAAAATATTATCTCCAAAAGCTTGTATCCTATCAAACTCTTGTATCCTAAATTACTTTTAAACTATTCACTTATTAAGTTTACCTCCCTTGTAGGAGTACAATTATTATCCACATCTTTTCTCCTTACACCGTATTGAGACTCTTTGTCATTTGCCTCTTCCTACTTCAAAATCTAAGCCTGCTGGGCGTGGCAGTGCATGCTTTAATCACAGCAATCAGAAAGAAGAGGTAGGATGATTGTTGTAAGTTTGAGGCCACTCTTAGACTACATAGTGAATTTCAGGTCAGCCTGGGCTAGAGTGGGATGCGACCTCATTAAAAAAAAAAAAAAAAAAAAAAAAAAAAAAAGTAAAGTAAAAATTAAATTTTCTCTTTTGGTTACCATGAATCATGTTACTTTTTGTATTATTTCATAGAATTAAAGAAAATTGTGGATTCTTTCCTGCTCTAGAATCTGAAGACCTTTTAAAAAAACTTATTTTTTTAATGGACTGATCAAAGATCATGGGTCATTTATTTAAAATATCTATGTTTGTATCTTGAACAATGGGAGTTAACACATTTTTTTCCTATGTTCCAAATTTCTAAACTAAATTAAAACCATCCTTCCTGGAATTATGTTAGGTAAACTTAAGTTGGGTCATTATGCACAGAGACATTGCCCCACCCCATAACTGATGGCTATCCCCACACTGCAAAACCCACAATCCCTGAGGGGGGAAGATAGTGAGAAGGCTCACAATGGTACCATCGTGACTGTATATACATTATATAGATAACTAATAAAAAAATACCCCCATATGCCTGGCATGTTTCATAAAAGACAATGGGACATGTGTCTCATTTGGCACTAGTGTTTCAGTTCTGAAGATATCTTTTCCAACCCTTGAGCATATAGCACCTACTCTAGGTCATGTAGTTCTGGAGAGTTATAAATGGAAGAAACAGCAGCCTTCAAAGAAGCAGAGTGCTTTTGCTTTCACAGACCTTAGACTATTTGGTGATTTTCACGAAACAAAGAGCACCGAACAAAGCTAATGTCAAATTCCTTGAGATATAGGACCTTTTGATAAGGATTGTTTCTCATGCTTGTACAGTGTGGCTGAGAGATCTAGACAGGAGTCCTTCTGTATCACACACAGGCAGAGCCCTTACACATGTTCCTCTGACAAATACGATTGCAAGTTTCTTCTGTCAAGCCAGTGGTTAGAGGGGCTGGCAACTTCTAAATGATGCATGTCCATAGATAGTCAAGACCAGAGCAAAGGAAAGTCTAGTCTACCTGGTAAGCCAGGGTCTCCATGCCTCCTAAATAAACCAGTGTTGGTTGCGATAAACAGTCCAATGTCAAGATAATTCAGAGTGGCAACCAGTGACTCTTCAATTTCTCCCGTGGTCACATCATCAGGTTGTCAGCTCCTCCCTCTCTGTAAGGCTGTTTATCAGTAACTGCAAATCCAGAGCATCAGAATGAGCTGCAACCTTCAAGTTGAGGAGCTCAGTCTCTACACTATATTATTTTTGTAAACAGAATGTTTAAAAAATCTTGGACTGTACAGCCAAAACATCTTCACAATGTCTGGTTGACTAATGATATTAAGTGGTTATGTTTTTACTAGAACCCACTCTACATTTTATCATCAATATTAGGAGGAAGATATTGCTTGAAATACAGTCTTGAGCAGCCACGTTATTTTTTACCAAAAAGATAGGATAAAAAAGACATCATATTAAACCTGAGTCATTTTTAAAACTTGTAGTTATAGCAACATAGCACATAGAATGGCAACTAAAATGATTCTAATAATCAGAAAGTCAAAAGGAACTTTATTCCTCAAACTTTTAACTATTTGTTAGTACAAGGAGACTAATTTGATTCATTCTTGGATTAGCCCATATTCAATATTTTTTAAGTTCTGATGAAATACTTCTTTGCTAATTAATGGACTGATGGTAAAATGCCAGCTGAATTTACCAAATGACCAACAACATATCCAAGTCAAACATTCACATATTAACCAAATTTGTGTCTTTATCTTACTCAGTTGTTTTTCAAACAGCACTTTCTAGTTATGAATATTTAAAGAAAACTAAAAATCGAGACATCAATTTTTTAAATTTAGCAAAATAAAATAAACAATCATTAGCATTTGATGTGGAGTAAAATATCCAAACTGAATGTACAAATTCTTGTCTCAATATTGTCAAGAAAATGTGTATAAATTTAGATTAAAATAGACTTTCTAAAAACATTAACTGCAATGACAATGTGGATACATATTTTTATGGATGTCTCTCTGGTTACAGATATAAATATGGTACAGATATAGTACCAGTTCAGTAGAATATTAATGGACCCTTTGTTTGAATGCACTGTATCTCCATCTATCACCCAGGCATAATCCAATAAACTCCTACATGTGTCTGCAGGAAGAATTCTTAGTATGGGAAATGAATAAGCTTGGATATTGTATGTATGAACAAATGAATCTAGGGAAAATATATATAAAAAAAAAAAAAAGATAAGAAATCTGCCCCAAGCCACAGTTATGTCTCCAATTAGCTTAACCTAAAGGGAATGTAGCAATTTACTAACAGTCTGGAGTATGTGTCTTGGCCTAACTAGTTTGGCCCTGCAGAGAAGGTCAGACTAATTAAGTCTATTTATTCCGATATATTGAATCAGTATATGGCTACTAAAAAAATTACATAATCAATTGGTCAAAAGGCTACTGGAACCTACAAAAGAGTAAGAGAGATGCAGGTAGTTTTCCATTGCTGCCTATAGAATCAGCTCAGATTGGCCACAAATAGGCTATGTGAAGTGAAGTGTCTAGGAAATAAATTCCAGAAGTCATCTATGTGTATAACCAGATAGGAAGTCCTCCGTAAATTTTGTGCCCTACGTTTTATCATTGCTATAAATCAGTGCTGAACTTTTGGAGAGCATCACTGGTCCCAGCATAGATAACCTGTGTTGTTCAAATCTATTTCCTCCTATGTGATTGAGGTGTTTTGAATCAGATGTCCCCCTTAATCTAAACTGTTCTGAATGCTTACTCTCCACTTGGTAGCAATTTGGGAGGTGCAGACTTTTGGAGGAGGTCTGTTGTTGGGGACAGACTTAGGGGTGTTAAAGCCAGTTCCCCTTGCTGGAATTGACTCACCTTTCTGCTGCTGTTTTCTACCTGCTGAGGCAGAGGTGATATTGGTTTCTGTTCATGACATGTATCCCCTGTCATGAAGCTTCTGCTTGAGAGTATATGCCAAAATATAAACTTTTCTCCCATTAACTGTGTTTGGTCAAGTTTTTTTTTTTTTTTTTCTTCTCAGCAATGCTATGGTAACTACAATAGTGATAACCTATAAGTAGCTTCTGTAGGATTCTAAAATGGTTTTCTTTCAGAGAAAACGTTAGAAAATTTGGTAGGATGGTCTACAGTTCTAGTTACTGTTGCTGGCCACAAGGCTATGAATAGCATGTCCCATGTCTCTCTTATTCACTGCTCACTCTAGATCTTGTCTCTTAGACAGCACTTATTCTGGCTGTATGGATCTGGTGATTGGAATTTATCAAATGTAAATAGTATGTCCAAGTTCAGAAGGTACAGGTAAGCTCTACAGCCACATAGTCCAAAACTCTGCATCACATATAACACTGGTAAACCAATACTTTTACCCCATCTCCACTGTATAGGGATCATCCACCCCTCTGAAGGAAGAATAAAAGCTGTCAAATCATAGCTCAACTGAGTATGAGGACACAGACCAGGTAAGATAAGGCTTATTCTAGCAGTTTTGAAAGATATCACCAAAGGAAAACCAATTCAAAGAGCATAACTTTCCCTTATGTACAAGTCATCTTCTGTGTGGCAAGGCAAGTGAGGCAAGGTTAGATAATCTGTAGATTCATGGTCAATATATAATAGCTTTGCTGGCCAGTCAGGTGTCTAGAAAGATTTAAAATCAAGTTCAAGGAACTATGAGGTAGCCATGCTGTTGGTCATATGAGAGTGAGGACCATGTATTACATAGTAGCCTGCTATACATACATTATTAAAAAAATAAAGTTCAGGGCTGGCTTAGCAGTCAAGGAACCTGCCTCCTAAACCTAAGAACGCTGGTTCCAATCTCCAGTGGTTCCAATCTCCAGGTCCCACATTTAGCCAGATGGAAAGTGATGCAAGTGCTCAATGACGCACTTGACCACAAAGGGGCGCACACATCTGGATTTCGTTCACAGCAGCTGAGAGGCTGTTGGTGTGCCCATCTCTATCTGTCTCCCTCTCCCTCTCTCTCTCTGTCTCTCTCCAAAATAAATAAATAAATAAAAATAAATAAAGTTCAATAGGACATGTTGAAAATAATAATCATATGATTTAGTGTTCTCAGTAAATCAATTATTGAATATTTCCAATTGCCATGACATTAAAGTATTTATGTTTCTCAGCTGGGGTCTATGAGTTCTGAAGTGTTGGTTTCCAAAGGCAGAGTATGTCCCAGAAAGAAACTACAGAAATCCCATTGAATTTTAAGTCTTACTCTTAGGTAAAATATAATTCAGAAACCCTGCTTCTTTTCAGCAGGACCTATAGTGCTTCTGTATTCATACTTCAGCTTTTGCTGCCCCAGGTCCAGCACACCCTGTGAATGTCCACCTCTCCATACTGCACCCATCACACTCTTAACAGTGTCCAAGGAGGCTCTGTGCCTTCACTACTTCTTGCTCAGGCCAACTGGTCATCAGCTCTGGGCTCAGCAGGTCCTGTGCCTACATCTCTTGATGCATCCATATTCAGCAGTCCTTACACCCATACCATCATAGCTTATCACATCCTCAGTTAAGGAGGCCCTCAGTTCACTATGGCCCAGCACCAGCAAGCCCTGTACCCGCAACATCACTAGCCATGCCCTGTGTGCAAGGATGATACCCTGAATCTGTGCCTACCATATCCCTGATCCAGTCCAGCCAACCCTGTGCCCAGACCACGTCCCCTGCATAGCCTAGGTAAAGGAGGACCTGTGCCCACCCATAGCTTGCTGCACAACAGGACTAGAAGTCCCTGTGTCTCAGGCATTATGAAAATGAGGCTGCGTTTGTGCAACTGGAACATTTTTCTTTGTATCCTGGGTCCAAAAGACCTGTGTCCCACTATCATTTACCTTACCCTGAGACTAGAGGGCTCTGAATCTGCCATCACCTTTACCTTTCCCTGCTAGGGAGAGAGAGAGAGAGAGAGAGAGAGAGAGAGAGAGAGAGAGAGAGAGAGAGAGAGAGGGAGAAAGTAAGTGAAACCTGGTATAATTGCAAAATAAAATGTAATAAAGAAACACAAGGAATATGAAGGTACAACCTATTATGACCCATCCCCAGGCTTCCAATTTCCCTATAATGGAAGCAAAACACACCAAGACAGGGGAAATGTCAGAGAAAGAACTCAGATAATCTCAAATGATCAGTGAACACATAGAAGACCTACATAAGGCAATGCATACAAGACCTTTGAAAGACAGACTCCAAATGATACTGTTAGTAAAGTGGAGGAGAAAGTACAAAACAGGAAGGACAAATTCAGCAAGAAAGTAGAAATTCTGAAAAACAACCAAGTGGACATCATGAAATTGAAAGAAAGAGTCAATAAGATAAAAATTACAGTAGAGTGTATCATCATGTCAAGGCCACACAGAAAGTTGGATTTCAGAAATGATGGAGAAAGACAAGACAATAAAACACAGAGATACATGCACAGAAAAAAAGTAACATAAACAATACTTTCAAGAAGCCACAAAAACACTCAAGGGACCAATCTTTGGAATCCAGGGAGTAGAAGGAGGAGCTCAGATAATATCTAAAGAACAGAGGAATTATTTAATGAAATCATAGCAGGAAATTGCCCAAAGCTAAAGTGAAAGGTTGACATACAAACACAAGAGGTATTTAAAACCTCAAACACAGGTGACCATAGAAGAACCTCTCCATGATACATAGTAGCCAAGGTGTCAAAGAGAAACAATAACATGGGCTGGAGAGATAGCTTAGCAGTTAAGGCACTTGTCCACAATGCTAAAGACCAAGGTTCAATTCCTCAGTACTCACATAAAGCCAGAAGCACAAAGTGACTCATGCAGCTGAAGTGACTAGAGGCCCTGGCACACCCATTTCCTCACACACTATCTACCTCCATCTCTCTCAAATCAATAAATAAAAGTTGTAAAAAAGAAACAAGGGCCAAAGAGATGGCTTAGCAGTTAAGATGCTTGCCTGTAAAGCCTGAGGACCCATATTTGACTCTCCAGATACCATGTAAGCCAGATGCACAAAGGTGAGGAAAGTGCAAGATTGCACATGCCCACTAGGTGGCACAAGAGTCTGAAGTTCAATTGCAGTGGCTGAGGTCCTGGCACACCAATTCTCCTCTCTCCATCTCTCCCTCTAAGTTAAAAAAAAAAAAAAAAAGAAACAAACAAACAAACAAAACAAAAAGAGTAAGGGAAAATCAATAACTTACTTATGAAAGCAAGAATATTAACTAACCTCAGATCTATCAGCAGCAGCCCTAAAAAGCCAGAAAAACATGGAATGCTACCTTTCAAGCACCGAAAGTGAGCAATTTCTAACCAAGAGTTAACATCCAGCAAAATTATCTTTATTTATGGAGAAATAAGGATATTCTGAGATAAACACAAAGTAAGACAATTCATAACAACCACACCAACTTTATAGAATACTCCTAAAGAGATACTGTATAGGAGGAAGTGAAGAAAATGTCTCATCCATGAGAACACATGGAAGGAAATCGACAGTGAAAGGAATAAGTGAAAGAATGCCTGGAAACATGTCAACCATGTGCAACACAGTGAGCCAGAAAACCCACAATATTACCCAAGGGAATAAAAAAGAAATACCAATAGCACAGCCAACCAGAACAGCACCTAACAAAAGCAGAAAAGATACTCTCAATGATAACATATATACATCAAACAATAGAACCTTCAGTTTCATAAAAGACACAGTAAAAATCTTAAATGGTTACATATTTCCTAACACAATAATAGTGGGAGGGCTGGAGAGATGGCTTAGTGGTTAAGGCACCTGCCTGCTAAGCCTAAGAACCCGGTTCCAACCTCCAGGTCTCATGTTTAGCCAGTTGCAAAGTGATGCAAGGGTGCAATGCTGCACTTGCCCACACGGGGCGCACACATCTGGATATCATTCACAGCAGCTGAGAGACTGCTGGCGTGCCCATTCTCTATCTGTCATCCTCTCCCTCTCTCTCTGTCTGTCTCTCTCTGTGTCTCTCTCAAAAAAAAAAAAAAAAAAAAAAAAAAAAACATTACTTTAAAAAAATAAAAATAATAGTGGGAGACTTTACTATCCCACTTACATATTTAGATAGGTCTTCCAAACTAAGTAAAAGCATATATACTACAGAGCTAAATTATGCCATAAACTAACTCGATTTACCATATATCTACAGAACATTTCCTTGAAGGAATAGCAATATCCATTATTCTCCGCAGTCCATGCAAGCCTTTTTTAAATTTTTTTTTAATTATTATTATTTTTATTTATTTTTGGAGAGATAGACAGAGAGAGATAGACAGAGAGGGAGAGAGATGGGTGTGCCAGCAGTCTCTCAGCTGCTGTGAAAGAAATCCAGATGTGTGTGCCCCCTTGTGGGCAAGTGTGGCATTGCGTCCTTGCCTCACTTTGCATTGGGCTAAACGTGGGACCTGGAGATTGGAACCGCTGGCCATTGGGACCAGAATTCTTAGGCTTAGCAGGCAGGCACCATAGCCGCCAAGCCATCTCTCCAGTCCCGTGCAAGCCTTTTAATATTAAACACATTATATGTCACAAAGCAAGCCTTAACAAATACAAAAAATAAATTAAGATAATCCCATGTGTGGCATAAAACTAGAAATCGGTAGCCAAAGAAACTTTAGCAACCACATGAACACCAGAAGAAGAAAGAGTAGTGCATTATTGCCTAAATCAGGAACAAAATTTCAAAAACTTCAAGGATTAATAAAAATGATGATGACACTTACCATGTCCTATGGGATTCAATCTTGGAAAGTTTATAGACATAAGTGCTCACATTAAAAATTCACAGGGATCTCAAATAAACAACTGAATGATATAACTTAAGGTTCTAGGAAATGAACAAGCCCAAATTCAGAACATGGCAAGAAAGAAGAAATTAATAAAAAGGGACTAAAGGAGTGATTCACAAAATCAATCACAGAGTTGCTTCTTTGAAAAAAAAAGTTAAGATTTTTCAAGCCCCTAGCCAAAGCTAACCAAAAGAAAAGAACCAAATTAAAAACAAAAACAAAAACAAAACAAAACAAGGAGTCATCACAACGGATCCCAAGCAAATCAGAAAAAAACACTAGGGGAAACTATGAAAGCTTAGATTTTCAAACACTGGAAAATCTACATGAAAATTATAAATTTCTATGTGCATATTGGTTCAGGATGTGGAGCTTCAAGGAGAGATTAGGCAGGAGGTCTCAGGCTTGTGAAACCCAACCTTTGTGTCCTAATCTCATTTACCATGGAATTGAAAAAACGCACTCCAACTGGGTACATTATGAATTACAAGGTTTATTTTGTGGACAATTAGAATCCAGAGAGAAGGCTGTCTGGAAGACTCTAGCCAGAAATGAAATTTTGCCTGGTTGAAAAAGGAATGGAGAGATGAAGAAAATATCCTTTATAGAGAAAATTTCCTGAGTACAATGTCCCTGGCACACACAGACACACACACATGATAGGCAAAACATGAAAGCCCAGGCTAAAAGATTCAGAACACACACACACACCACACGAAGCAAAGCATGAACATGTGAGCCCTTCTCCCTCACAAAGAAGAAAGCCAAGACATTGCATAGTGAAGGGACAAGAGCTTAGAGGAAAAATCATACACATAAAGTGAGAAGGCACCTGGAAACAAAATACATGTAGGAAGCAAGCAAGAAAGAACCAGGAAAATTCCCCACATCCCCAGCCAGGCTAGGAACAGGGAGAATTTACCAAAGTATGGACCAGGAGAGTCCTATACCACGAGAATAAATAGTCAATAGAGAGCTTTACACACATGTGCCTGGTTCATTTATAGGGCTCAGGCATCCAATTAGAAACAACCTTGCCAGGTGCATAAAGGAGAGACCTGATTGGTCATAGACTTAAGGGGCTTATGCAGGAGGATTAGCCTCCCCAAGTGTGCTGAGCTGAGGGGGAAGCAGGAAGATGCCAGGGAGAACTGCTTGCAACCAACTTGGATGAAGCTGGATCAGATGTAGGTTCTAGACCTGCCAGGGCAGGTAAGGTGGCATTCCTGTTCTTCTTGGGTGTTTGTCTCTGGCTGACTAGCTATAAAAAAAGGCTATCTTTTCTTTTGTTTCTCCTTTGATATGGCCTACCATTAGAACTAAAAAAAAGATAAATAATTTAAACCAACCCATAACAAACACTGAAACTGAAGCTGTAATTAAAAGTCTTACAAAAAAAAATAAAATAAAAAACAGGAATACAGAAACAAACATATTCACTACCAAATTCCATCAAACTTTTAAGCATGATCCAATACAAATACTTATCAAACTCTTCAACAAAATACTCCTCTCACTTCAGCCAAGCCACAAGTGAAACCACAGAGGAACTGGGGAGATGAGTAAGAATGTTGCTTCCATGCTGAACCTAATAATCAGCACCAGGGTGTAGGAGACAGACCCTGAGGATACTCAACACCTACCAAAGCAGAGATCCAGATGCTCCTAAGAGCTCATCGCTGAAGTAGACTTAAAACTCAGCCATCATGGTTCAGGGAATTTTGCAGAAGAGGGGGAGGAAAGATTGTAAGCGCCACAGGTTGAACCATCATGCCTAAAGGCATTCCCCCCCAAAATAACTGACTGCTGCTCCCACAGCACATAAAACACAGCCCCATAGGAATACCTGCAACCCCGCTGAGGAGCATCCCCAATAAACTGGGGAAGGGACGAGAGAAAAAGGGGTACCAATACATGATATATCCATATGAAATATAATAATAATAATAAACTAAGAAAAAGAAAGGAAAGGAACTCATTCTATGACACCAGAATTACCCTGAAAACAACATCAGACTGAGATAAAACAAAAGGAACACTACTGACCACTTTCCCTGATGAATATAGATGTAAAATTTCTCAAGTAAATGCTTGCAAAAAAAAAAAAAAATTCAGGGACAAACTAAGATTATGCACCATAATCATGTTGGTTTCATTCCAGTGATGCACAGTTGGTTGAACAAACAAAAATCAATGAACATAATTTATCATGTAATGCAATTTAAGGGCAGAAATCACAAGATCAACTTGACACACACAGACAAAGCATTTTCCAAACAGCAACATGCCTCCCTGATGACAGACGTGGAGAAATTAGGAATGGATGAAGTATATCTCTAAGTTATTTGTTCTTTTCTGTGGAAAGGACACCAGAAATGCCTCAAAGCATGGCTTCTCAATTGTTTGACTGTCCCAGGTCTTTGAATATTTGTATCTGGGTTTATGTTGTGCTTCTACATCAGAGCCTTACAGATTGGACTACTTATGATCCATTGAGATTTATTGGATCACTGTTTTGGCATCTTGGAAATCTATGATAACGAAACTGACACACATTATCTCTTATTTGAATGCAAAAAGGCAAATAAGTGATTAAACAGGCAAACAGATAGGCTGATCTCGTCCTATAATAGGACTCCCTTCCACAATGATGAACAGATGCCTACATTAAGAATACTGATCTGCTGCCTGGCGTGGTGGTACACGCCCTTAATCCCAGCAGTAGGGAGAGGTAGGAGGATCACCGTGAGTTTGAGGCCACCCTGAGACTACATAGTGAATTTCAAGTCAGCCTAGGCTAGGGTGAGACCCTACGTCTAAAAACCAAAATAAACAAACAAACAAACCAAATAAATAATACTGATTTGTTTAAAGAAAGCTCCCTGTTAACTAAGCATGTCCAGTTAGGTCTCATATTTAAACACAACTACATGGGGGGGAGTAAAGTTTCCAATACATAAATTTTAGGGGACAAATTCACATAATAGCACTTATTAAAATTTATAGTCAATAGTATAGAAGGCTTGTGTTCTGTCAAGACTTTTGATGTATTAGTTGTGTTTGCTCTCGATTATGTCTCTAATATGCCAGTTCAGTTTGATTGTCTGTGACAGGTTCAAATGTTCAAATCCTGTCAGATCATATTAAGAGAGAGAAGGAAAACCAGCATCGCCTGAAATAATTATTTGGAAGTACAGTGTCATTCATTTCAACTGAGGATGGAGTGTTTCTGATCTGTTCTTAACATTATCGGACAGAGTTCATTCACCACAGTAGTAGACATGAGCCATGTGCCTAAGGAGCTATTTATTCAACTACTGGTGGGGAACATATCAAATATGGCAAGGAGGCAGAAGTCACTGTGACTACTTTGAGTATGCAATCTCATTACAATCTGTGCCACAGGGGAAAGTTTCTAAATAAAGCAGTCAGACCTTCAGCATGTATAGATATTTCCATCAATATAAAACTGGCTATTCATTTTGCAATGTGCAAAAAACTGGCCAGTAATGGGTGGTATTCAAATACGTCCATTTCACTGTTCTGGTCTTTGATACTGTTGGAGTCTGTGGTGACTACCGGATAAGTCTGCTGCCGAATTATACCTTAGAAAATACATTATTGAGTAAATAAATACATTATTGAGTAAATAATCAGTTAGGTGAACCTGTATTCTCAGTGTGCCCAGTGTGAGACAAACTTGTTGGGCTTCATGTATTACCCGGTTTCCATATATTTCTATACCATTAGATTTCTATATATCATACCCTAGCACAATAGGCTGATTGCTAAATGTGAATATATACTGTCAATTATAAAATGTTCCCAAGCCTTTCAATGATTCTTTTGTGACATTCACAGTTAGCCAAAATAAGTATTTATTTAGCCTTTTATAGAAGCCATATGGCAATTGTCATCACATACATTGCCCAAGTATTTCAAGGTACTTTCTACAAAAGACTGACTTCTCAGTGTGGTATGTGACTTATTTCTACAAACAGGATAATCATTTATGAATGTCTTCTGGAAGCACCCCCCCTCGTCTTGTTGCATACCCAAAGTGCTTCTGATCACAGAGATGGAGCAGTTCTTACATGATTCTTTGTTTCTTTATTTCTGGGAGAAGCCTGGAAGTTTGCTTATACTTTCTCATGAGGAACTAGGGCCTTCAATTACTTATCCATGAAGAATGTGTCTATATTGAAAAATACTCATAGCCAAGTATGTATCCCAAGACCTAGTCTGTACCCCAAACACATGTGACATATATATATATATATATATATATATATATATATATATATATATATAATTTTTGAATATGTATGGCTCCCATTTATAAATTGCAGCACAGAGGCTTCCCCCAAATAGGTACCACAAGCAAGTTCAGCCAGAGCTCAAAACCTCTGCATAAATTTAGGCTGGAATTCACTTCTGACCCTGTGATTTTCCCCCTGCAGCAGGAGTCTGTCTGCTAGGGGCTGAAGTTACCAACTCAGTTTTTTGTGAAACAACTGTTTCTATGGAGGCGATACATTCAATCTATCACAGCCAAGCAGTCATGATGAGAAAAGTGGGGTATGGGAAGATATTTAGAGGAGAAAGTCTCCACCTAATCTTCAAATAGAGTACTATCTCTTGTATGCATGACCGAAAGAACAATTTTTTTTTTTTTTTTTTTTTTTTTTTGGTTTTGCAAGGTAGGGTCTCACTCTGGTCCAGGCTGACCTGGAATTAACTATGTAGTCTCAGGGTGGCCTCGAACTCTCGGCGATCCTCCTACCTCTGCCTCCCGAGTGCTGGGATTAAAGGCGTGCGCCACCACGCCCGGCGAAAGAACAATTTTAAAAGGAGATTTATTTTGCTCATGGTTTCAGAGGTCTTAGTTCATTATTGTCTGAAAAGTGGTATAGCTCATACCTCATAGCATGGTGGCTATACTAGGAAAAGAGAGAGAGAGAGAGAGAGAGAGAGAGAGAGAGGAGAGAATGGAACCAGTTTACTAGCTTGCTCCTGCCCCCCATTTTATTTCATTTGATCACCCAGCTTATGTGACTGTGCCTGCCACATTAAGACCAAGTCTTCCCTATGCAGGAAATTCTCTAAGATTCACATAGACAGGGAAACTAAGAATTTTGATCCAAGGAGACATGTGATTTCAGGATTATTGGGCACATAAATTCAAATATACTGAATCCACATGGTATTCATTCTTTTCCAAGGGATGCCATGGTAACTAATGTTCCCCTTATTAATTATATATATATATCCTGGGCTTGTTCTCCAAATGCAATGGATGAGAGCATCTTTTCAGGTACCCCAAAGTTGTCTTCTGCTTTTAGGTATAATGTTTGTAACTGAGTTAATAATTCCCAGCTTTTGCTTTACTCTCCTGAGCATCAAGAACATTTATCAGAAATCATTCATTTTTTATTATGTTGTATTGATTTCCTTCATATTCACTAATGCCTGAAAGATTTCATGTGCCTATCTTTATATACTAAAGCAGTATCTGTCTATACATATCTATTTTAACAGTTTCCTTGCTGTTTTTCTAATCCAATCATAAGTAAAGTCCTCATTCATAACAATAGTAGATATCTGCTCTGAAGTTTGTATTAGTAAGTAATTTCTCAGATGCCTAAAGTAGCTCTCATATGCCGAGCTGATTTGAAGGGAGCTTGAGAATTAGAAAATGAGTGTAATATAGGAGTGAGGGACTCTCCCTTTCCATGCAGAGGCTAGCAGTCATGGTAAACAGAATAAAATTAGGATTTGGAAGAAAAACTCAGCCTTCAGGCAGTTCTCACTTGACCTGTGAGCATCATCAGACAATATTCCATGTTTCCTGAGCAGGTCATACTATGTTTAGGAATTATATAGAGATTTGTTTGAGAAAGAGTAAATAGTGTGTGCAATGTGCTTTTATTTTTGTGGAGTAACTAACCCTAGAGGGTTGATATCTGAATGATTCCTTCCATCAACATTATCAGGGGTAGAAGACTGAGCTTTCAAAATATATATATATATATATATATATTGTAGAAGTCTTGGTCTTATAACTGTTGATCCAATCATGAAAGTCGGTTCTGGCCTAATTATTCAGGTTAGCTGAGATGAACTTCCAGACCAGGCACAGTTATGGAGGAAGGGATATTATTTATTGAAGCTTACAGATCCAGGGAAGTTCCATAAAGGCAGGAGAAGCGGCCTGCTCTCCACAGGACCAGGCAAGAGAGAGAGAAGAAACCAACCAGCCACCACAGCACACAGAGCAAAACTAACTACAGCCAAAAGGTCACACAGCAGACTTCAGGAACTCCTGCTAGACACATTTGCATATCTTTACAATGGAATCTCAAACCCATCACCACACCTTAAGACCGGGCCCCAGTGACCTTGCCTCTAGCAAGGTGATTGCAGATACAAACTATAAACTAATAAAATACTGAATATATTGGGGGACATATATTCAAACTACCACATTCCGCCCCTGGCCCCCAATATATTTAGCTCCTGGTCCCCAATAGATTTATAACTATCACACATTGTAAATTGTACTCAGTCCAATTTCAAAGGTTCTCACAGTCTTGATCAACTTAAGATAGTGAGTCCTGTACAATCAAACAAGTTAAATACTTTCAACATGTAAAGGCACAGAGTAAACATTTTAACTGTATAAGGAATAGCAAGGAGAGACTAAAACAATGCAAACTCAACCACCATCAGCAGTCATCAAACTTCTGCAGTTCAAGTTCAATATAACCAGAGACTAACAGTCTCCATGTTTACCAATTCCGCCCCTCCAGCTGGGCAGAGTCGCCAAGGAAAACTTTCATCCCAGTTCAACACTGCACTCCATGGTAGTCCTTTTGCACAGTCCTGGTATATCCAAAACATCTTCAGGTCTCCATGCAACCCACAGTCCATCTTCCAAAGGCTCTTCCAGCCTATTCCTGAGGGTCTTCATGCCCTGCTTCATGCCGCATCTCAGCAGCGGCTCCTGGAACCGTGTGCAACTCATGACCATTCTATGCATTTTTCATATTTCCAAAACTAATACCAGGTGTGCAGGACACAGCCATATTCTAAATCCAGGGACAAAATAAACCATAGCCTTGAAAAGCAGGTTCCTTCTCCAGTCAGCTCTTTCCAAGAATTTGCATTTTTAACAGTCTTTCCTCAGGCATCCTCTCCATTGTTTTAATGTAAATCAAGTCTGGCCACCTTCCTTCCACCTTCCTTAAGATTGCTAATGTGTTTGACAATAGCAGCTAAACCAGTCTCAGTGCCTCTGCTTTTAACTTGCTTGAGGTTTTCCAACTTAAAATCTTAAAATCTCAGTCCGATATCTTCAGCTAAGCACATCAGTCCATTACAAATTTAACCTTGATCAAACACTCTGGGCCTGGATAGCAGAACGTAGCCATCCCTTATGCCAGTAGCCCAGTTCCAACAAAGTCCTCTGCCGTCTTTCATTCCTCTTAGAAAGCTCATAAGCCAAGCCTCGAAGTTCAATACTGTCTGCACTTAGCATTCTCAAACTATCATCAGAATAGTCCATAAAACTTGGCTTACCACTCCAGAAGGCATCTTCAGTTGCAAGCAGCAAGTCCATGCCCATTCCTCCAAAACAAAGGTTCCAAAGACGAATATCCACACGGTCAGGTTCATCTCACCCCACACTCCTCGGTACCACTTTACTGTAGCAGACAGCTTCAGGTTCGCTGAGATGAACTTCCAGACCAGGCACAGTTATGAGGAAGGGATATTATTTATTGAAGCTTACAGATCCAGGGAAGTTCCATAAAGACAGGAGAAGCGGCCTGCTCTCCACAGGACCAGGCAGAGAGAAAGCAAAACCAACCAGCCACCACAGCACACAGAGCAAAACTAACTACAGCCAAAAGGTCACACAGCAGACTTCAGGAACTCCTGCTAGACACATTTGCATATCTTTACAATGAAATCTCAAACCCATCATCACACCTTAAGACCCGGGCCCCAGTGACCTTGCCTCTAGCAAGGTGATTGCAGATACAAACTATAACTAATAAAACATTGAATATATTGGGGGACATATATTCCGCCCTGGCCCCCAATATATTTAGCTCCTGGTCCCCAATAGATTTATAACTATCACACATTGTAAATTGTACTCAGTCCAATTTCAAAGGTTCTCACAGTCTTGATCAACTTAAGATAGTGAGTCCTGTAAAATCAAACAAGTTAAATACTTTCAACATGTAAAGGCACAGAGTAAACATTTTAACTGGTATAAGGCATAGCAAGGAGAGACTAGAATAATGCAAACTCAACCACCATCAACAGTCATCAAACTTCTGCAGTTCAAGTTCAATATAACCAGAGACTGACAGTCTCCAGGTTTTCCAATTCCCCCCCTCCAGCTGGGCAGAGCAGTGGGGAAAACTTTCATCCCATGCCAACACTGCACTCCATGGTAGCCCTTTTGCACAGTCCTGGTATATCCAAAACATCTTCAGGTCTCCATGCAACCCACAGTCCATCTTCCAAAGGCTCTTCCAGCCTATTCTGAGGGTCTTCATGCCTGCCTTCATGCTGCATCTCAGCAGTGGCTCCTGGAACCGTGTGCAACTCATGACCATTCTATGCATTTTTCATATTTCCAAAACTAATACCAGGTGTGCAGGACACAGCCATATTCTTAATCCAGGGACAAAATAAACCATAGCCTTGAAAAGCAGTTCCTTCTCCAGTCAACTCTTTCCAGAATTTGCATTAGAAGTTCCATAAAGACAGGAGAAGCGGCCTGCTCTCCACAGGACCAGGCAAGAGAGAGAGAGAGAAACCAACCAGCCACCACAGCACACAGAGCAAAACTAACTACAGCCAAAAGGTCACACAGCAGACTTCAGGAACTCCTGCTAGACACATTTGCATATCTTTACAATGGAATCTCAAACCCATCACCACACCTTAAGACCGGGCCCCCAGTGACCTTGCCTCTAGCAAGGTGATTGCAGATGCAAACTATAAACTAATAAAATACTGAATATATTGGGGGACATATATTCAAACTACCACATTCCGCCCCTGGCCCCCAATATATTTAGCTCCTGGTCCCCAATAGATTTATAACTATCACACATTGTAAATTGTACTCAGTCCAATTTCAAAGGTTCTCACAGTCTTGATCAACTTAAGATAGTGAGTCCTGTACAATCAAACAAGTTAAATACTTTCAACATGTAAAGGCACAGAGTAAACATTTTAACTGTATAAGGAATAGCAAGGAGAGACTAAAACAATGCAAACTCAACCACCATCAACAGTCATCAAACTTCTGCAGTTCAAGTTCAATATAACCAGAGACTAACAGTCTCCATGTTTACCAATTCCGCCCCTCCAGCTGGGCAGAGTCGCCAGGGAAAACTTTCATCCCAGTTCAACACTGCACTCCATGGTAGTCCTTTTGCACAGTCCTGGTATATCCAAAACATCTTCAGGTCTCCATGCAACCCACAGTCCATCTTCCAAAGGCTCTTCCAGCCTATTCCTGAGGGTCTTCATGCCCTGCTTCATGCCGCATCTCAGCAGCGGCTCCTGGAACCGTGTGCAACTCATGACCATTCTATGCATTTTTCATATTTCCAAAACTAATACCAGGTGTGCAGGACACAGCCATATTCTAAATCCAGGGACAAAATAAACCATAGCCTTGAAAAGCAGGTTCCTTCTCCAGTCAGCTCTTTCCAAGAATTTGCATTTTTAACAGTCTTTCCTCAGGCATCCTCTCCATTGTTTTAATGTAAATCAAGTCTGGCCACCTTCCTTCCACCTTCCTTAAGATTGCTAATGTGTTTGACAATAGCAGCTAAACCAGTCTCAGTGCCTCTGCTTTTAACTTGCTTGAGGTTTTCCAACTTAAAATCTTAAAATCTCAGTCCGATATCTTCAGCTAAGCACATCAGTCCATTACAAATTTAACCTTGATCAAACACTCTGGGCCTGGATAGCAGAACGTAGCCATCCCTTATGCCAGTAGCCCAGTTCCAACAAAGTCCTCTGCCGTCTTTCATTCCTCTTAGAAAGCTCATAAGCCAAGCCTCGAAGTTCAATACTGTCTGCACTTAGCATTCTCAAACTATCATCAGAATAGTCCATAAAACTTGGCTTACCACTCCAGAAGGCATCTTCAGTTGCGAGCAGCAAGTCCATGCCCATTCCTCCAAAACAAAGGTTCCAAAAGACGAATATCCACACGGTCAGGTTCATCTCACCCCACACTCCTCGGTACCACTTTACTGTAGCAGACAGCTTCAGGTTCGCTGAGATGAACTTCCAGACCAGGCGTAGTTATGGAGGAAGGGATATTATTTATTGAAGCTTACAGATCCAGGGGAAGTTCCATAAAGACAGGAGAAGCGGCCTGCTCTCCACAGGACCAGGCAAGAGAGAGAGAGAGAAACCAACCAGCCACCACAGCACACAGAGCAAAACTAACTACAGCCAAAAGGTCACACAGCAGACTTCAGGAACTCCTGCTAGACACATTTGCATATCTTTACAATGGAATCTCAAACCCATCACCACACCTTAAGACCGGGCCCCCAGTGACCTTGCCTCTAGCAAGGTGATTGCAGATGCAAACTATAAACTAATAAAATACTGAATATATTGGGGGACATATATTCAAACTACCACAGTGGTTAAAGCATTTGCCTACAAAGCCAAAGGACCCAGGTTCGATTCCCCAGGATCCCCATAAGCCAGTTGTACAAGGTGGTGCATGCATTTGGAGTATGCTTGCAATGGCTGGAGGCCCTAGTGTGCCCATTCTCTTTCTCTCTATCTGCCTCTTTCTCTCAAATAAATGAATAAAAATATATATTTTTTTAATGCTGACATGGAGAAGGTAAAAATGATGAGATTTTGGGGATGAGCTGAAGTAAGGAGAAAAAGCAGCAGGAACTTGCTAAAAAAGGCTGTAAAGAGGGAGAGGAAATCAGTGAAATCTCATGTGGAGGCTTACATCAGGCTGTTTTATAAACTGAGGTATCCCATCAGGATGAGCCTTATTGCTTAAGGAAGTATTTTCACATGTGTAGCAACCCCGATCCAGAGGCCACTACAACTGTCATCCATGGGAACAAGTCTTCATCCCAAGCTGGCAGCAGAACTTGGCAATGTCATGCAAGTGATAATTATTTTAGAAACATGAATAAGGTAAGATTGGGAGGATCATAGTTGCACCATAATTCTAAATACCAGAGGGCCACTAAAACCAAGCAATGTTTGGAAAGGTTGGAGTCCCTCCAAGGCTCCTCTGAGAGGCCAGTGAATGAAACTATATAGGTAAACCCTGAGTTGCCATTGTGACTCTATGAAGTTGGAGATGCTTAGATAGTTAGGTTAATGTGAGGGGAAGATGTAGGCTCACTGTAAAGCCAGCCCATGGCACAGGTTATGTGTGCCGTGGGTTAGCAAGGTAACTCAAGCCCTTTTGACCCCAGATTATTTTATTATGAGTGGTATATTTTGTGTCTTGATCAAAACTGGCATGGAACTCAGTGTTAATACTGAATGTAGGAAATGCCTGCTGTGGAAGTTATCAAGAGTACCTTTTAAGTCAAAGGTCAGAAAACAGAAGTTCTTAACACCATTGCATTAGGTCATCTTTACTGTGTGTATACACTCTGGCTCTAAGTGAAGGAAGGTGAAAGAAACTGTATGTAGCTGGAAATCAAAATGTGCTCAGGGTTTAAATTGTGAATTGGATAATATTTATTCCTTAATGGTTAAAATAAAAGAAAACTAATTTAATAACTATTTAATTATTTTTCCATTTTATTTCATTATATCCACTAATGAGTAGTGGAGAAATAAAATGAATTTATACAAGTCAGTTTCATTTTTGTACATTTGGACTATAAAAATATATCTATTCCATTGAATCCAACCATATTCAACATATATTAGACACAGACTTTGCATAATTATAAGCTTTTATAGATTCCCCCATTATTTTGATGTACATATGAATTACAATGGTAATTTGGAAATATATAGGAATTATAAAATATACTCAGAAATAGGAAGGTAGAATGGCAGAATGTTAAAAAACTTCTGCATACTATTTTACATTTACTTCCATCTGATCAATTTCTACCTGTTTTTTCAGAAATTTTGTAAAGTATATATATATATATATGTTATATACACATACATATCTGTCACTATTTTTCTGTGTTACATGCCACCCTTGAGCCTGAACCTTTAAAAACCATTCACTATAGCATCCCCAGAGTTTAGTCTGGATATCTCTTACCCTGTAATTGCTTAAAACATGTGCAGCTGATAGGTCAAACTTTTTATCTTTTTCCTTATAATATCTTACATATTCAAAATCAATACACATCATAGGATGAATTTATTCTATGATCAGAAAAAAATTGCAATATAAAGCAATTAGAATTTCTACTTAGAAATTTACCAATTCTCATTTGCAGTTTTCTCATTACTCTCTTAGCCTAGATTCTGTGGCATGTTTCAATTGATGTTTTTGGATTTCCTAAAAAGTTAATATTTAATTTGATAGGTCAAATTTGCAGGCAAGAGTACAGGATTGGTTTTCACAGGTTTAAGCTGTATTTATTAATTATGGGATATTTGCAATGGCCTTGGTGTGTACCAAGTGATGAGTTAGCAAGGTACATCTTTGCATTCTCTTCAATAAGTGTTCAAACTCTAAGCAAAGGCAGCCACTGAGCACTGAATGCTCTCTCTCAAACCCTGAACAAATTGCCTCCAATTGTCATTCATTTTACTTGACCAGCAGAGTTTAGTTGTTGTTGGTCATAGAAATATATGTGTATTTGTAAAAGAACAAAAGGAGGGGGCGGTTAGATCAATATTTGATTTTTCAGCACTACTGTGGATACAAGAGACTGCTGGATGGTTAAGTTTTAATTACAAAGAACATACAATTCCTTTGGCAAGATCCAGCAATGCAGCCCATGTTTTCTTTACATCTTCAGTTTTAAGTGATTTAAGTTTCTGTTTTCTATTGACTAAGAAACAGAGGAAAGGAAATGGTTGTTGATGTAGTAATCTTAAGGAAAAATTGAACCAGACCCAAGAGAAAAGGAGGATTATTTTTCCCTAAGACTATTGCAATCCAAAGGAGATTGAGCTCAGTTCCCCTGATGTAAAAGGTGAGAGCGCTTGTGAGTCCTGGGCAAGCTGTGAGGAAAGCCCAAGGGAACAGCCTGAGGGGAAGGCCGTCAGTGCGGCTGACAGTGTGTTTCCTTCCTACTCTTAGCAAGTTAGGCTCCCGGCTTTTCACTGAGACTGAGAGACATTCCCTCTAACTTTCTGGATGACTGCATCCAGAAAGACTGTTTCCAAGTCTTTGGTGAGATATTCCTGGGTTGAAAAAGATTTACATAACAAGGGGCACAGAGAAAATTAGCATGGGGAAGATTTCTAAATATGCTAGAGAAAACACTACAAAGCCTATCATATTAAGAGCAAGTTAAATTTATATACATTGTAACCAAGCTGAGGGAGCCATGAAGGCTTGCTGGTTACCAGGCTTTAAATGATTGTTTCTGAGCCATCCGTTTCCCCTTAAACAACAACAATAAAAAGACCATTCCTTTTTGTACAATTGCAAAATTAAAAATTCAAAGCAATGCATATTTTGACACTTTACCTCAAAGTCTCACAAATATTTACTTCATGCATATAAAAAGATGTTGGAATTACTAGGTAAGCAGAATCTACATTTTCTGAGGTGAACAATGGAAAATAATGACTCAAGAGGCATAGTGCAAAATAGAAATGAATCAATGATATTTAACCAAAAGCTTTGAAAATGAATCAGAATTGTAGTGGAAGATTTTTCCTCATGGATAGTTTGTAACTACGTAGAATCTAATTGTCATGCCAGCTACAGCCGGTGTTCAGTACAGTTCCTTAGATCAAATTCTCAGCATTCCTTGTATTGGAACAATATCTTTAATTACATTAACTTCCTGATTACTTTGTATTTCTTTCAATGTGTGGGGTTCTCTGTTTTTTTTTTTTTTTTTTTAAGAGAGACAAAAGCTAAACAAACAAAAAATATTATTGTTATTGATTATGACTAAATTAACTATACATTAGTTACAGTTTTCTACTTCAGAATAATGTTTCCATTTATTTATTTATTCTATTTATTTAATCCTTGTGGTCCTCAATAAGAATATCTTTATAGGGTTGGAGAGATGGTTTAATGGTTAAATGCTTACCTGTGAAGCCTAAGTACCCCTTTTCAAGGCTCGACTCTCCAGGAACCACATAAGACAGATGCACCAGGTGGCACATTCATCTGGAGTTCCTTTGCAGTGGCTGGAGGCTCTGGTTCGCCCATTCTCTCTCTTGCTCTCTGTCTCTGTCTCTCTCTCTCTGTCCTTCTTTCTCTCTTATGGCACTCTCAAATAAGTAGGTAAAAATAAAAATTAAAAAAATTATAAAAAATAATATCTTTAATAAAACAATAATATATATGATTATATTATCTGAACTGCTAATGCTCCCAACTGAGGTTTCTTCAGTTTTCTTTAAAATGTTCACTATTATGATCCTAGTAAAATAAGAATTTTAAAGAATAATATTGTTTAAACTTACTTCTTTAAAGATCATCTCTCTTAATATTCACGAATAGAGGAATGCAACATTCTTAATTTTATATACCAGCAAGTTATATAATAGGGACTCAAATTGCAGACTGTTGCTCTTCTGCCTTGTGTACAAGGTGCTGTTTGAGCTGCTATCTCAAGTTCACATAAATTATGTGGCTTAGTAATGACGAAAATTTATTTTCACAGACCTAACACAAAGATTGAGAGATTTCGTGTCTGTGAAGGCTTGTCTCTGATTCACAGCTTATGGTACCTTTGCATCCTGTCCCAATGTGGTGAAAAGGAATAGTGAACTGTCTGGGGTCTCTTTTATTAGGGTGCTAAATCCGTTCACAAGGGCTCCATGCCCTGACTCAGTTACAGCTTATACTCACCCCTCAACATCATCTCCTCCAGGCTAAGAATTTAATCATACAGATTTGGAGGAACCAAACCATATGGCTGTGAGTGGTGGCGAGAATACCATCTGTAGTTTGAGGGAAAACAGTTTATCACCAAAAATGTCCAGAAAGGGTCTTCCTTTTAAAAGGTGGTAGGAGAAAATGCTTTTAGAATTTAATAAAAATAAATTCTAAATTAATGTTTAGAACAAAACATTATTAAGTGGACTCTATTTGTCCCAACATTTTCTGTAGGGCTGAAAGAACATTCAGTTGAATATCACTTGATGGATTTAGTTTTTTATATAGGTTGCAGAGAAGCAAAACCTCTGGTAGGATTTGGCTTTAACTTACATGGCTAACTGAAACCACAGACATACAGTCTAGTTTATTTCCACTTGACTTACTCATTTGTTAAATATTTGTCTGAAATTTTTCACCCCTCTGAAAAGCCATTTTGTAAGGAGGAACAAACCCTGTGTAATATTTCAGTTAATTATCCTTAGAATCTTTTTTCTTTCAGCTTTCAACTATGCATGCAAAGTGAAGTGATGAACAATTTTCTAACTAATTTAATTAATTTATGTATCACTCTGATAATTCAAATAAATAAAACCACTTTCATTCAGGAAAAAAAAAAAAAAAACTACTTATCATCATTGTCTTGTTAATTGGCCATACAGCCATTCAAATTTGCAGAACAGTATATAACTCACTTGTTATATAAATGCCTTATGAGGGATTAAAGTCCTCCTCTGTACAGGGCGGCAACTATACCATGCCCAGATGTGTAACTACATTACATCATCTTCTGACCACATTTGAAAAGAATATTTTCATATTCACAATTTTTTCCCATTTATTTCACCTAATTAAAATGAGGTTAATAGTGATTTATTAAAAAAAAAAAAAAACACTCATTTCTTCCAGAGAAATACCTGAGTTCTAACCAAATGTGTACTTATTAATTCTGTATCTATTGCTGAAGCATCTCTTTATTTTAAGTTTTTGCCTACATGACAGATGGACACATTGGCTCTTCAGTATTCATTTAAAAAAATACTATGTGGGCAGAATGGTAGTATCTTGGCAGCATGCAGTAGGACATACATTTTAAAATGAATTTTATTCAGGACAAACCTTGCTTCTTGTTTGCAAATCAAATAATTCTAATGCAAATTTAATGTTTTGTATGATAGCAAATAACATAAAAGCACTTTGGTTAAAGGTTTAAAATGACAACTTTTCTCTGACTAAGAAGGCTTAATTTTGGAACATATAAACTACAGAATAAATTCAGATTTACTTTTGGCTACTTTATATTTCCAGTGAAAAATCAAATAAGAAATGAAACAAATTATTAATATCATATACACAGTTGTTTTGAGACCCTTTGATCACTTCCCTTTGATCACATGGCCCATTGAATAAACGAGAAAATTTCACTTAGAATTTTCAGACAACTTATTAGCAATATGCACTGTTCCTTCACATTATAGGGACTACCGTTCTTTGCACATCTTCCACTTACATCATATTAAATATTAAGTCAAATTTTTATCTTTGAATTTTCTTCCTCATATATATTTAATACATAATGATTGAATAAATATAATTATAATTTAATATATTATTGTTAAATCATCGTTATTGAACACTCTAGATAGCTATTTGCTTTAATGTCTCCAAAACCAAGAGGTTTAACCTTGGTGTTGCCAGTAGACCAAAATACTTTCAGAAATTGTTCCTGTATTATAAAAATAGAAAATTATTGGGATGGGAGATGTCTCAGTGGTTAAAAGCATTTGTTTGCAAAGCTTACCTGGCCAGGTTCAATTCCTCAGTAGTCATGTGTAGCAGACAGCTTCAGGTTCACTGAGATGAACTTCCAGACCAGGCACAGTTATGGAGGAAGGGATATTATTTATTGAAGCTTACAGATCCAGGGGAAGTTCCATAACGGCAAGAGAAGTGGCCTGCTCTCCACAGGACCAAGCAGAGAGAGAGAAAGCCAACCAGCCACCACAGCACCCAGAGTAAAACTACAGCCAAAAGGTCACACAGCAGACTTCAGGAACTCCTGCTAGACACATTTGCATATCTTTACAATGGAATCTCAAACCCATCACCACACCTTAAGACCGGGCCCCCAGTGACCTTGCCTCTAGCAAGGTGATTGCAGATGCAAACTATAAAATAATAAAACACTGAATATATTGGGGGACATATATTCAAACTACCACATTCCGCCCCTGGCCCCCAATATATTTAGCTCCTGGCCCCCAATAGATTTATAACTATCACACATTGTAAATTGTACTCAGTCCAATTTCAAAGGTTCTCACAGTCTTGATCAACTTAAGATAGTCCTGTAAAATCAAACAAGTTAAATACTTTCAACATGTAAAGGCACAGAGTAAACATTTTAACTGGTATAAGGCATAGCAAGGAGAGACTAGAACAATGCAAACTCAGCCACCATCAGCCGTCATCAAACTTCTGCAGTTCAAGTTCAATATAACCAGAGACGAACAGTCTCCAGGTTTTCCAATTCCGCCCCTCCAGCTGGGCAGAGTCGCCAGGGAAAACTTTCATAACATGCCAACACTGCACTCCATGGTAGCCCTTTTGCACAGTCCTGGTATATCCAAAACATCTTCAGGTCTCCATGCAAACCACGGTCCATCTTCCAAAGGCTCTTCCAGCCTATTCCTGAGGGTCTCCGTGCCCTGCCTCATGCTGCATCTCAGCAGCGGCTCCTGGAACCGTGTGCAATTCATGACCACTCCATGCATTTTTCATGCTTCCAAAACTAATACCAGGTGTGCAGGACACAGCCATATTCTTAATCCAGGGACAAAATAAACCATAGCCTTGAAAAGCAGGTTCCTTCTCCAGTCAACTCTCTTTCCAAAAGTTTGCATTTTTAACAGTCTTTCCTCAGGCATCCTCTCCATTGTTTTAATGTAAATCAAGTCAGGCCACCTTCCTTCCATCTTCCTTAAGTCAGCTCTTTCCAAGAGTTTGCATTTTTAACAGTCTTTCCTCAGGCATCCTCTCCATTGTTTTAATGTAAATCAAGTCTGGCCACCTTCCTTCCACCTTCCTTAAGATTGCTAATGTGTTGACAATAGCACCTAAACCAGCCTCAATGCCTCTACTTTTAACTTGCTTCAGGTTTTCCAACTTAAAATCTTAAAATCTCAGTCCAATATCTTTAGCCAAATACATCAGTCCATTACAAATTTAACTTTGATCAAACAGTGTGGGCCTGGATAGCCGAACGTAGCCATCCCTTATGCCAGTAGCCCAGTTCCAACAAAGTCCTCTGCAGTCTTTCCTTCCCCTTAGAAACCTCATAAGCCAAGCCTCGAAGTTCAATACTGTCTGCACTTAGCATTCTCAAACTCTCATCAGAATAGTCCATAAAACTTGGCTTACCACTCCAGAAGACATTTTCAGTTGCAAGCACCAAGTCCATGCCCATTCCTCCAAAACAAAGGTTCCAAAAGACGAATATCCACACGGTCAGGTTCATCTCACCCCACTCCTGGTACCACTTTACTGTTGCAGACAGCTTCAGGTTCGCTGAGATGAACTTCCAGACCAGGCACAGTTATGGAGGAAGGGATATTATTTATTGAAGCTTACAGATCCAGGGGAAGTTCCATAACGGCAAGAGAAGTGGCCTGCTCTCCACAGGACCAAGCAGAGAGAGAGAAAGCCAACCAGCCACCACAGCACCCAGAGTAAAACTACAGCCAAAAGGTCACACAGCAGACTTCAGGAACTCCTGCTAGACACATTTGCATATCTTTACAATGGAATCTCAAACCCATCACCACACCTTAAGACCGGGCCCCCAGTGACCTTGCCTCTAGCAAGGTGATTGCAGATGCAAACTATAAAATAATAAAACACTGAATATATTGGGGGACATATATTCAAACTACCACATCATGTAAAGCTGGATGCACAAAGTGGCACATTCTTCTGGAATTCATTTGCAGTGGCAAAAGTCCTACACATGACTAATTCATTCTCTCTCTCTCTGTCTGTCCTTGCAAATAAATATTAAAGAACAGAAAATTCTATGTGTCAGAGTGAACAATGTCTCAACATAAGTGATGTCAGTACCACACGTGATTCCCATGGATTTGCATGTCTTTAGTGCCTCCGTGAGTCTGCATACGTGACGATGGCACAGTGCTTGCAATGTGAAATACATCAGCACACTGGTCAGTAAAACCAGCTTTTCAGTGGCTATGCTGAGCCAGTGAGTGAAAGTTCATGGCATGCTGACAAGAGCCAGTTCCCATGACACCAAGGGCTCCTTTGATGGGTGTCTTTTGCTTGAGCATCAGGCTTTGGAGAAAGTTTTGTAGCCATCCACTGGAGCCTTCTGCTCTGTTCAACACCCTCCCCCCCTTTTTTTTATCGTCTTGATAGAAGTCAGCTATACATGAAGGTCTAATGACCACAGAGAGTCTTATAGAAACTTCCTTATCTTCCATTACTGAATTCCCCTCCCTAGGCTTGCACATCTAATCCCATATTTTTGTTTACCTTTGTAGGAATCATAAACATTAATGGGATTGAGAAATCAGGATGAAATTTGGGGATCATTCATTTTTTTTACCCCACACAGTAAAATAAAAATAAAAGACAACAGTGGTGAGTGGGAGGAGAATCAGAAGCTCTTGTACAGTTGTTTAAAATATTATCTTTACTGCCTTGGGAATCGTTCAGGTAATGGAGAGGAATCTTTTAAAGATATAATTGTGTGGACATTTGAAAAATAGTGGGTCAACAATGCAAACAGGGCTGGTGGAGTTGGCTGAATAGGAATTCTAATTACTCCTTTCCCTCAAAAAAATGACAAAATGGGGGTGGAGAGATGGCTCAGCAGTTAAGGCACTTGACTGCAAAACCTGAACTGGGAACCACTGTTCAATTCTCCATCACCCCCGTAAAGCCAGATGCACAAAGGTGTGCATGCATCTAGAGTTCATTTGCAATGACTGGTGGCTCTGGAACACTCATTTTGTCTGTCTCTCTTTTCTCTATATCTCTGTGCTTGTAAATAACTGAAAGTGAGTTCATGACAATGTATATGAAAGTATGTGGTATCCTTGCAATAATTTTACGAGGACCTTTTTGCTTCCGGGCTCAGAGCCCACACTGTTGAACAACCAATCTCGTGTAATTCTAGAAAGTCTTTTTTTTTTTTTTTTTTTTTAGGTGGGGTTTCGCTCTAGCCCAGGCAGACCTGGAATTCACTCTGTAGGCTCTAGGTGGCCTTGAACTCATAGTGATTCTCCTACTTCTGCTTCCTGAGTGCTGGGATTAAAGGCGTGCACCACCACGCCGGGTTTAGAAAGTCTTTTAAAGCACAGTTGAAGTGCTAGTTTCAGAGTGAGCAATCTAAATGGACATTCTTCAGTATATAGTATGTGCATGAAGTTAGGAGCCACTTGGCGTGGCACTGTGCCCATGATAAATGGAACACAAAGTTCTGGCAATTGAGGAGGAAGAAATAAACATTTTCAGCTATCTTGTTGCCTAGTGTCCAACTGGGAGATGATGTACTTCCTGTCTGTGAAGTCACGGATTCTGTAGTCAGCCTTTTGCTAAGGGACACAGTATAATGCCTAGCAATTGATGTATTGCCATACTTCCAGAATTCTTTGCACAAGGAGTAATCATTTATCAGGGGTAATTTAACCTGATATTCAAGAGTAAGTAAACTTCTTTTAACAAAGGACCACAGGCAAATATACTTTCAATGTAGGTGATCCGTTTGGCCATCTTCCTCTGTTCCTTCTACTGTCATAACTGATCAAACATGTGCAGACATCCTGGAGGAAGTCCAAGAAGGATGTGATAACCAAAATTTTGGACTTATAAGAAGTGATGCTTAGAGTCATATCTCTAAGTTAATCGCTAAGAACCTCTGAATTCTTCATACACAAGTGTGAAGGTTATTTGGAAAGCAGTATGGAAGAAGAGTGCCCCGGCCGGTGGGGTTCAACAGGGGCTCGAGGGGAGGCTGCTCCTGGATGAGAGAGACAAGCAGACACAAAGAAGAAAGCCTTGCTTCCACACCAGTCAAGGCTTTATTATTATTATTCATACAGAGGTATATATAGGGGAGGCAGGAAGAGGGCAAATGGGATTTTATGGCTATAGGGGAGGCGGGAAGAAGGCAAATGGGATTTATGACTGCCTAATGGATTTTATGGCTACCAGAGGGTCGGGGGTCTCTTGAGTGATAGGCCTCAAGAATGTCTGTTGAGATTACAGGCAGGGCAGATTTACATCAGTCCTGTTTGTTTAAGATACACATCTTTAGGTTACATTCTTGTTCTTATCAAAGCAGGCTTTTTGGGAAGGCTTGGTAAATTTCACAGGAACTCAGGAAGCTGAAATCTTAATACAAAGAGTGGAGGCTTCTTCCTCCAAATGGTTGCAGTTTGGCTCAGCGGTCTCCAACATCTCCTCCCTTCTTTTATACAAGACAGGGGAGGCCCTGCAGTCAAGCGGTGGGCTTTAACCAAGTGGGGAGAAGTGACCTGGCTCCTCCGTGGGTCATTTTTATCGCCCACAGATTTGGCCCTTGGTACCTTTTGGGGAGGGAGGCAGGGCCTATATAATTATTATGTATGGTACCAACCTCCATGCAAGTCAGGTTTTCTCTCAGGGAATTCAGATGTGGTCAGTAAGACCTTCCTTTGTTTTTTTTTTTTTTCACACCCACATTGGTACCCATCCCCTAGGGGTGCATAAGTCTGAATGCACGGTTCCCGGAGGCTTGGAGTATTAAACCTTGGCCAACATGCCTAGAATGATTTTAAAAGGTAAACAAAGGCTTACAGGGCTTACAGTGGCTATAGGGTTTACAGAAACTATAAGTTTTACAGACATTAGGTATTACAGAAACTATAGGTTTTAAAAGGTATTTACAGGGCTTACAGTGGCTATAGGGTTTACAGAAACTATAAGTTTTACAGACATTAGGTATTACAGAAACTATAGGTTTTAAAAGGTAAACAAAGGCTTACAGTGGCTATAACAGCTATAGGGTTTACATTCATTGTTAGGGGAAGGTCTCAGCTGGAGGCAAGTCCTCAGTCGCGATTCCTCGGCTTGCCAGCTCCAGTCTGTGATAGTGGACCTGCAGAGCTGCTGGAACACTTGAGCTCTGGAAGCTGGAGTACCAGGACTCAGTCCTTCTGATTGGCATAATTAAGTCAGGAAAACACATGACAATAAAGGCTACATTGGAGGAGTAATCTGTAGCTGTGTCCTTTTTAGAATTAATACAATTGGTGATAATATACCAGGTACAACTAAGAGTAAATTTCATTAGGTGATTGACCCACCTGGGCCCAAGTACAAAAGGATAAGGGAGGGGCAGACACGTGCAAAACTTAAAATAATTTTTTTTTTAGAGTACTTTTTATAATTTTGTTTGAGGCCACCTTTGGGACCCAAGATGGGCTGTATCTCTGATTATTTATTTTCTTGGGGACCCAACTGTAATCATAAATTATATTTATTTTGGTATATACTGAAGAACCAAAAAAAAGAAATCAATTAACCTGTTACATTTAATCTCTGCAACACCATTTGCTTGCCTGACTCAGGCATAGCCACCTCTGTATGTTGAAACAAGTTGCAATTGTATTGTTGAAATAAGCCTCCTGGAAATTTTTGAGTTTATTATTTCTCTAAATTACTGTTGTAAACCAAGTTAAAGTTTTTTCTTTTTTACTTAGAAGACATCATTTATTAGCCAGATGACAGTACTGTCATTATAGAATCAGACATTTATTCAACCCAGGCCTAACTAGCTAAGGAATGTGTTGACCTCTAGCTCTGTAATCTATGTTTGCCCAGCAGTAAATTTCCCCTGCTTAAGCTGAATGAGAATCTGAGAAAGAAACTGCTTGGGAGATACTTAAGGCATCAAAAAAAATTTTTTGCAGCCTTAACAGGATCACCAAAAGACAAATGACTATATGAAATAACAGATATTTTCTTTTTGTAAACCTTGTAAATTTATGTTAAGATTATTAAGATTTTAAATACCCCAAATATGATTTTTAACCTTTTACCATATAGTAGCAGTCCCATTGTAGGATAAAGGAGTAATGCTCATGACAGAACAATTGCTTTTGAACCACCAGATTGACAACCTGCCTTTTTAATACATAACAGCATTTTTAGAGCATCTATCCTGACTGACAGCTTTTAATCAATATCTATCTGTGAAGAAAAAGTTTGAGAAAAATTTTAATCAGTCCAATAACATAGCTTTTGGGGAGTTTTATACCTGTAGGACCTTTTAGAGATACTCAGCCATGGGGGCCTCTGGTTTTTATAACAGACAAATTTTGTAAACCATTTATTGACCTGAGATGTAACTCATTAATTGACTTGAGATGTAATTCCCAGTTCCCATTCCCCTCCCACACAAGAATTGGGACCGAGGCTTCAGCGGTCTCTTTTGGGCTGCCAACACCTGTGAAGAAAGGAGTGAAAAAAGGGGGTGGGGGTTAATTAAATTTTTCAGGTCACGATGTATGGGATCTGGTCTGGATGTCTGTTCCTAGGACAGAAAACATTTTTTTTAAATATTTGAATGAAAGGGTGTCCTCTGATAGCCATTGAGGAACAGAAATAGATACTCCATTTTTCTGAGCGATGTCCTTGATTTTTGTCCTAAAGAGGGGGAAGGGAACTGTCCCATGTTATTAAGTCAAGGGAGAAGCGTCTGTCCATAGGGAAACAACATACAGACACACGAATATGACAGAAACATAGAGGGCCCAATAACATAGACACACGAATATGACAGAAACAGAGAGCCCAAGAAAAGCCTTAAAAAGGAGAAAGAAAGAGAGAGAGCGCTCAGATACTTACCAGACCGGTCTGAGTGCTGAGGACCCCCAGGGTTGGATGTTTTGAAAACACAGTTGGATAGGAAACAATTATCACAGGTTACATTAAAGATCTTGGGTAGTTACTGGTGTGCCAATGGAGGGAGATGTTAGGCATTTTTTGTATATTAGCTATGTTAACCATGTGAGAGAAATGTTAATGAACCAATTTTAACCTTAAGATATAGTTAAAATGTTGACAAATAGGAACTTAATTAACTTTATTGGGTACTCTAAATTTAGTCTTTTTTA
The DNA here is from genome assembly GCA_036365145.1 of Orientallactaga sibirica. Taxonomy (NCBI): domain Eukaryota; kingdom Metazoa; phylum Chordata; class Mammalia; order Rodentia; family Dipodidae; genus Orientallactaga; species Orientallactaga sibirica. The sequence goes on from JAEOAD010000006.1 coordinate 26,152,075, forward strand.
ACCATCATCATGACCAGATTAATATCAACAAGCTAAAGTTTTAAGTTTACAGATTGAATACCATAGTAACTTGCTATCAGCTAGAGCCATGTTTTTATTAGTTTGATGTAAGCCCTAGGTTAATAATCACTTTATTGTATCTAAAAAGATCTGTAATCTGGTTAAGTGTTTTATCTTTAACTTTTTGTTTAAGTTTACTTAATATCTACAGTTACATATTTTTATTTTACAAATTATGTAACCACTTTGTAATAATCTTTTTCATTAGTCACCAACATTTAAAGTTTTTTTTTTCTTCAGTTTATTTTTAATCGGTTTATTTTATTATTACCAATGAAAACTTTTATTGTTTTTACAATTAGGCTATATAATAAAAAAAGGCCTTATATCTTTAAAGAGTAGATCAGACTTGACTTTTGATATACATTTAAATTATGAAAGTAGATTTGAACATTATAAAAAAAAAATTTAGTATTAAGCACATATTTAAATTTAAATATAATTCTTGAAACTGTTTTTTTTTGTTTGTTTGTTTGTTAGTAGTCCCAAAAAAGCATAGACAGACAAAATAAGCTTAAAACAGTTGTAATACTTATAAGAAGTCTATATCTACTTATAATAATTTGGCATTTACCCATATTTAGAAATTTTGTTAGTAGTACCAGAAAAACATAGAGAGGCAAAAGTGAGCTTAAAACAGTTGTAATACTTTTAAGAAGTCCATATGTACTTATAATAATTTGGTATTTATCCATATTTTGAAATTTTGTTAGTAGTCCCAGAAAAGTATAGAGAGACAAAGTGAACTTAAAACAGTTGTAAATACTTATAAGAAGTCTATATCTATTTATAATAATTTGGCATTTATCCATATTTTGAAATTTTGTTAGTAGTCCCAGAAAAGTATAGAGAGACAAAATAAGCTTAAAGATTCTAAAAGGGACACAGTGAAAGGGGCAACAGGTCCATATAGGGAAACTGCATTTTTTAGCTCTTTTATGTGTCTAAATTTAAGGTGTCGGTATTGCTGGGGCTGAATTACTAAGGTTTCATTTCTGCTTTGTTCCTCCTCACTACCAGACTCAGAGGACTGTTTAGGTGACTGTTTGTTCTCTGGACCCTCTCTACATTCTCTCTTTTTATGCCTCCTGTATGTGACTCTAAAATTGGCAAAGAGCTGGTTAATTGACCCTTTCCTGTTCTGACCTGAGAATGCGTCACGGGAAAGGCATGAAGAGTTTTTGTTTTAATTTTATTTTTGCAAGGGGGAGGGGTGGAGGGAGAGCGAATCTCTAGGTCTAGCTCATGAAGTTGTTTCAAAAGGAGGGCTTTTTCCCTCTTTGTCCTAAGAAGAGTTTTGAGTAGCTGGGTTTCACGGGAAAGTTTATGGGTAGCCCGCCTAGTGACTTCTTCCAAATCAAAGCGCATATGAAGCGCAGGAGCGCAGAAGGAAGGTATTCTACTGGGGTTATATGGCGGTGGGTTAGTCTCAGAGGCAGATAGAGGAGGCCAGTCAGGGTTAAGATCTTTGGCTGCCTCAGCTTTCAATTCTGCCTCCTCATCCTGGGAGAGAGAATCATCTCCCGGGGGGCCTCCCAAGAGCCCTGAGAGGACGGGATAAATGGACTTAGGAGGCTCTTTTGGAGTGGGAGGGTGTGAGTTGTCCTCTGGCATAGGAACAATAACCGAGGGACATCGGGACGGGGGATGTTTGGGCGGGTCTGAGAGGTTTTTATCTTGACAGAGGGAACTTTGGCTAGCCTTAAGGTTTTCTTTAAGGAAGGATTCCCCATCCTGTATGACTTTAGAAACATCAGGTTGATAATAATGAGACTGAAGGACGTCATTAATTAAATTCAAATAGGAGAAGGCTTAGACCGGGACTTTCTCAGGGCCAAACATGCGATAAAAATCTTTCAAACAATTACCCCACGCGACCCCATCGTTCCTCGTCAATAGTGCCTTTTGGGGAACCATGGGCAGATATTTTCCAAGAGAAGAAAAAACTTAACCAAATCTTTTTTTTTAACTTCAGCCCTCGCAACTTGAGGGATTCTTTAAGCCCTTGGATAAACAACTCATGTTTACTTAACGTCTGGCCCATGTTGAAAGAGAAATCTGCAGGAGCCTGAGCCCTGCCCCAGGTGTGAGCTTTTGTCTTTGTTGCTGCCTGTGGTTTTTGAGCGGCTCTGCCAGATCTGCCAGCTTGTCACAGCTCGAGCTAACAGCCACATTTTGATGAAGGCTAGTGTTCCTCACGATAGAGAAAGTTTAGAAACGTTAAGACCAAAGGGCAATATTCCTGGGCCATAAATAGCCCGGGGGATTTCCCGGTGGTCCCAAACGCAAGCCTGACCACAAGTTTAAGAATCCGGTAGCTGCCCTAAAGGCTTTTATTGGCCGATGCGTGACCGGTTTGTAAAATGTAAAGAGGAATAGATAGAAGGTTTATTGCCAACACCCGATCGGGCAGTCGGGATTTGAACAATGAGCTCGGGGCCTTCAGTCAATGCCAGAGAGTAGCCCTGGCCGAGAGACTTCAGTTGCCCTGTCGCCTTGATTCAATTCCACGCGAAGGCTTTAAACCGAAAACAAAGAATGAAATAAGAAGACAGCATCTGAGAGGGGAGATCTGTCTTTATCTTTGAGATGGAAAAAGTCTGTTTTTCTTTACATTACACCTCTCCTAATTCCTCAGTGGGGAGGCTAGCCCCCGCGGGCTTGTTAAGTTACGTTTCTCTGATGGAGAAACGGACAGTTTATTTTTCCTTTACATTATCTCTCGCCTGACCCGTCAGTGGCAAATATTACCTTCTCACTGGGGGGGCAGCCCCTGGGCTTGTAGTAATTAGTCTTTCTCTGATGGAGAAAGGGAGTTTGTCTTTCGCTAACTGGGGAAACAAACTCTGCCTAGTTTTTTAATGGCGAGACAACCATATGAAACTTCGCCTAAGTCCGTCAATAAAGAGACAATTTCTTCATTGGGGAGGCAGCCCACCCTGAGCCTGTAAATCCTAAGGGGAGGATGTCCCCAAAGGATCACCCGATTTTCTTTGTGCCTTGAGGTTCATAAACTATGAACATATATGGCTTGTCCCGAGACATTCGTCGCTATTCTTACCTTACCCAGGTCTGTATTACAGGCGGGCTTTCCTGCAGTGACCCACTGTGGATCTTCACTCACCAACGAGGTGGCGATCCAATGCTGAAGAGACGGCCGTCCTTCCTTGCGACGTCCAAGTCAGTCCTCGTACCTCAAGCCCCACGTCTGGGCGCCACTTGCCCCGGCCGGCGGGGTTCAACAGGGGCTCGAGGGGAGGCTGCTCCTGGATGAGAGAGACAAGCAGACACAAAGAAGAAAGCCTTGCTTCCACACCAGTCAAGGCTTTATTATTATTATTCATACAGAGGTATATATAGGGGAGGCAGGAAGAGGGCAAATGGGATTTTATGACTGCCTAATGGATTTTATGGCTACCAGAGGGTCGGGGGTCTCTTGAGTGATAGGCCTCAAGAATGTCTGTTGAGATTACAGGCAGGGCAGATTTACATCAGTCCTGTTTGTTTAAGATACACATCTTTAGGTTACATTCTTGTTCTTATCAAAGCAGGCTTTTTGGGAAGGCTTGGTAAATTTCACAGGAACTCAGGAAGCTGAAATCTTAATACAAAGAGTGGAGGCTTCTTCCTCCAAATGGTTGCAGTTTGGCTCAGCGGTCTCCAACAGAAGAGAATGAGCTGTTGAATGCATTTCAACTGCAGCTAGGAACTGCTCTCCATCCTAACATCTTACTTCCACTTTCTAAATTCCCCTCAGGGAGAAAAGCCTTTGGGGATATATGTAGTAGCTAGCCTCATATTCCCTAATGATGTCTGAGTCAGGAGGTTGCTATGACAACATGGAGTACACCACTCTGTATTGTAGGAAGCCTGGCTCACATGCTGCAGAGCTTGGCCTAACATTTTCACTTCCTGGAATTGTGCCACAAAATATCATGTACTGATGATAATCTCAAAGTATTGATAATAAAAGATCAGTTAGTTTCCGGCCATATATTTTAGTTTGAGGAATGCATATGTCATAGTTACCTTATTGTTGCTGGCACAAAAAATTCTGACCAGAAGGAACTTCTGGGAGGAAAGGGTCTATTTTGGGTTTATAGTTTTTAGAGAAGCTCCATGATGGCAGAAGGAAGCCATGACATGAGCAGAGGCTGGACATGAACTCTGACACAGGTGGGAAACATAAGCAGGAGATTGAGAAGTATTCACTCCTGAATTGCTATTACCTAAATGAAATACGTAAGTTTATTGAGGAAACATAATTTTAAACCCAAACTGACAATATATACTTTATTTACTAATATGTGCATATATAATTATGCATAATAACTATAAAAATAGTAGTTTAGAATATAGCTATAATATCAGCATGCTTATTTGATATCAAACATACCATCAGGTGGTGAAAACTTTTAAAGAATTGATGACTTGGGCTGTGGAGATGGCTCAGCTAAGGTGCTTCCCTGCAAAGCTTAATGACCCAGGTTCAATTCCCCAGTATCAAACTGCAGTCTGATTGCGAAGGTGGCACATACATTTGGAACTTGTTTGCCGAAGCTAGTGTTCCCTGATTACCCATATCCCCACCTCCTTATAAATAAACAAAATATTTTTTAAAATGGTGACTTTACATAGGTGTAATTTTTAACTATTTGCAGCCATCTTACTGGGGGGGGTGTCTGTATGCCCTGAAAAATGAACAATTAAGTAATTATTTATATGATACCAGTTTACTTTTTAAGTAAATGAATTACTTTAAGGAAGACATATTCCATTACATACCATGTGATATAGTTGCATTTTTAAAATGTTAAAATCAATTTATAATATATATGTAGTGATAATTGTTAGGTTGGGGCAGACTCCAGGGATGGAGTGACCATGGTCAGCAGAATGGTGACAGAGGCCTGGGGAGGTGTACTGTTCACTTTCTTCAAGAAACCACCCGTCATTATTCCCTCCTTGCCTAACAATGCCCCAGGTCATGGTTTCCTGCCCCCTTATTTGGTGAGTCACCTGGTCTCTGTTCTGTGTAAATGGTTAATGTAATAATCTCCCCTAAAGGATCTTCTCTTCTCCTCACCTTCCCCTTACTGAGAAAGCTCACTACCTGAAAACTCAGGTGGGCTGTGCTCCGCTCTTTGCCAGCTCCTGCTTTTCCCGAATAAAAGCTTTATCTTTGCTCAGAGTGGTTTGCGTGGTCATGGTCCCTCTCAGACCTTACAACATTCCTGCAACTTCTCCACCTATGCCTCAAAAATTCTTTTGCAAATTATTCCACAGGTTATCTCATTTATAAGATATTTATGTTATTGAAAATTAAAGAGAAAGAGAAAAATACAGCCATATGAAAAACAAAATTAAAGTAAGTCATTTATAGATAATGATCACTAACTAAAATTAGATATAAATTAACCATATCATTTTAAACTTTTACTGAATTCCTCCAGGGTCAATTAATACTACTTAATATGATGCCATCATAGTCACATAATAGCAACTCATACTAGAATGATGTTTTGTGTGAGGAAGGTATCAATGAATAAGAAGAAAATCACTATTTCTAACCACAAGTTTCTCAAAGAGCATAATTAAATGTCAGCTTCTGGGAGAATTAAATGTCTAGGAAGTATACCAAGTTCAAGATGATTATGGACACATTCTGTCAAAATAATGAGCCTGGAAGTACAGGCAGGAAAGAACAGACTGAGAGCAAATATAGTATTTGAAGAAAAGTGTTCTCACCTGCTATATTTCTTCTAGCATCATTTGGATGATTTATGATCAGTTTTATTAATGGTTCTTCCCCAAGGGACTACTTGTCAGAGACGAGCATACCTATCTTGCAAATAATTTCTTAAGATGAACATGTCATTGATGTTTTAATGCCCTGTTAATAAACATCTTTGCTGTGTGAGGATGCATGAAGCTCTTGCTAAAATATTGTAGTTGCCTGAGGTGGCTACAGTGCACCATGACACTAAGATCAAACAACAATGCTATTTATTTGAGATACTGTTAAAATACAGTAAGATTTATATGAATGATCAGTGTTGTAGTTACCTTCTTATTGCTGGGATAAAGTACCTTACCAAAAGCAGCATATGGGAGAATAGAGGTTATTTTGGTTTAGTGTTTGAGGGGAGGCTCCATTATTGCAGGAGAAAGATGTTAGAGCAGAGGTTGGACCTCACCTTCACACCAACATCACAAAAACAACAGGAGCAGGAGAGTGAGCTGAATTCTCTCAAGGGTAAGCTGGCTATTATACTCCTAACCCTTCTCCCTAACAACACAACTTCTCCAGCAGAGCTCCACATTCCAAAATGCCATCAGCTAGGGAACCTAGCATTCAGAACACATGAATTTATAATGGTACGTAGTTTAAACCACCACAATCAGCTTTATAATTTCTTTCATATTATATTGAAGACCAAATATATAAAAAATATTTTTATTTAAAAACATTTAAGTTTCCATTTCATCACCTTTGACATTAGCTTTTATCAATATTTTTATTACCCTTCGAGTTTCTCGATTACACATTTGATAATCCTGAGTTAACAAGGCAGTTGAAGAACATGATCTCTACTTTCACAGATGTGTGACTTAGGCAACATTCTGTAACCTTACCCAGTGCGTTGTTTTGAAATTTCGAAATGAATACACTAACCTCTCACATTTACATTCTGAAACAAAGGAGAAATTAGTAATTGTAGCTGTGTAGTCACAACGTTCTGTACTCCAAAGGAGGCTCTTTGCATCTGTGCCAAATTACATTAAAACTCAGTGGCTCAGTGATGTTCAGAATAACATGCTAATCTGTGTTTTTCTGAATAAACTGACTGGCTTCAACTTTGATGAAGACCGTATTTGAAATGTTTGTTGCCATTAAATAGAGGTGGAAAGACTAAGAAAATGATCGTTTGAGCCTCTAATGACCACAAAGAATGAATATCAGTTTCTTCTGTGAGCCCTTTGCTACTGTTCTCATAAGATTTATGTATGAAGTAGCTTGAATTTCTGATGTCATAGCCTTTATTTTACAGGGAATATCAGTAAGAACTGGAGGAAGAAAAGGAACTTTTAAAAATATTTTATTTATTTATGAGAGAGAGAAGGGAGAGAATGTTTATAGAGAGAAAAGGTGGGCCAGTGCGTCTGGCCACCACAATCTAACTCCAGATACATGTGCCACCTTCTGCATCTGGTTTCATGTGGGTGTTGGGGAATCACACCTGTGTCCTTAGGGTGTGCAGGCAAGTGTCTTAACTGCTGAGCCATCTCTGCATCCCATGAGAAGAAAGAACTTTCATCAGTGTTGGGTAGGTAAATTCAATTTGTATAGGTTGAGGCTATTTGCCTGTGCTCCAGGAAGTGTATTTCATAGAATCCATTTCAAATGGTCCTTTATCTGTCTTCTTACTTTCTTTTTTTCTTCTTTTTTTTTTTCTGACATTGCACAGAGAGCTAGACCATGTGTTCTGGAGGAAGTACTTCTATTCCCCTTTCCAGCACTGGTCTCTGTTGAGAAATGGAGGGATTTAAATATGTTAGCACCACAGAAGAAAATGCCTGGTTTGATGCCAGAGGACTTCCTTTCTTTCCAGATGTAACTGCCATGTGCTTAAGACATTTTGGACTTTCACATTAGAATATGGAAATGAGAATATGTCTTAAAAAGAAACAAAATAGTGATGTTTCTTAGATAGTTCTTAAAACTATGGTGATAACAGGATCCTGAAAGTTGTGAGACCACTTTCAAACATTGTGTGGCATTTCTCTGTGGCAAAGAAGGTCTAGCCTGCAAAGGGAGCTCTCTTTTCCTAATTGACCACCCTGAGAAACAGATTGCAAGGGAGTTTGTTATTTAACTTTCATTTTTTTATTATAGAATTAGCAACATTTAAGAAGCTAATGATTAACTATAAAGGAAACACATCTCAAACAATCCCTGTTCCTGAAATATCATTTTAACCCAAGCATGTTGGCCAGTAAAGAAGAAGAATGAGCGGATACAAATATCAATGATTTCTTCAATCATCCTAAAATAAATAGAAAATAAAAAGCAATTTTAGAATGTTATGTTATTTCCAATCAAATTTAACATGAAGTGAATCTGAAAAAGTTTCTACTTTTCACCTTATAGTGTTCATTAATCTGTCAGTTACATAATGCTTACAAGATTGCTGCTGCTATATTGTTTCCCTTCCTTTCTTCTTTGTGACATTGAATTAGCATCTGAGAAATTAATTGCCTCTCCATTCTGTGCTAGCTACTCCATTGTGTAATATTGGCCCCTCTGTCCAAGATCATTCTTCTTACACCACTGAGCAGAGAGCAGCATGTATCTTTTCGGTGTTTGCTTCCTGACAGCTCTTGTCTTCAATAATAGAAAGACAGAGCTCTCACAGACTCTATTAAATAGACAGACCCAGCTTGTTTCTGTTCTTGCATTACATAGCAACCTGAAAGGCAATATTTGCTTGAGAACTGAAAAGTGTATATGCTGAAAAGCATATCTCCTATAATTCCAGGTTATTTTGCCTAAAAATGACTTAATTGAGGTTTGCGAATTCAGTTCCTGTGGAGGAGGAACATATCCTGATCCAGATAAGATTATTGCTGTGACAATGTATCTGGTTGCTTTACTGAATTAATCAAAAAGGCAGTATCTTATACAAGCATGGAAGAATATGCCTGTAATTCCAGCACTCGGGAAGCTGAGGCAAGAGCATTCTGAGTTCCAGGCCAGCCTTAGTAAGATAGCAAAATTTTGTCAAAATAGATAGGAAGTGAAGGAACGGAGGGAATGAAAGAAAGAAAGGGCTGGAATGAGAAAGGGGAGAGAGAGGAGGAGGGAGGGAGGAGGAAATGATTGGAGAAGAAGATACACTACTTTGAAGAGGAGGGATTTGTTGCCATTAGACTGGATGAAAATGAGACAAGTACTATAGCAGGTAGAATAATAAGAAGTGGGAGTAAAAACAAACTGTAAAATTCAGCTACAAGCAAAAGAATAACTCTCAAAGGTCTTCCCATTTTTTTCCTGCTCTAAACCATTTTTACGGAGAAAAGCAAGACAGAAAACAAAATATATGGTTCTTTGTCAAATATGGTGTTTGCCTGATGGGTTATTAGTTTAACCCAGAGAACAAAAGTAGCATTCTGCAATTTCTAGCACAGAGTTCAAAAATAGTTTAAAAATTCAAAATTTAAAGCTCCAAGTGCCTAATAATCATACAATCACTATCCAACCTTCTATTAATTTGTCAGTATATGAGAAAAAATAGAGTAAAACTTCACTTTCTGTTTTGAAAAAGTATTTTATAAGGAACACTTGAACATTTGAACTGCGGTAGTAAAATATAGTTCATAAACTATTCTTAGCTGTCTGGATTCACTTTTTTTGTGAAATAGTGATATTTCCTTTATTTACTCACAGATAGCATAAACAAAACCAAGTGTCTTGTACCAGGTCCAGCTATTTTGCATGCTAGACTGACTGTAAAGGCAGCTGTCAACATTCTTGGCAACAAAAATAACTTGCCAACAAGCCAAAGCTGGAGAGTTTTCTCATGGAGATTGGAATTACTATAATGTGAGGTAGAGATTAAGTAATATGGGTTTGTTCTCTGATATGTGACTTGGAGATGTGTTTATGCACTGTGTATGATTTTAATGCTTTTTAAATAACCTTAGGAGAAAATTATCTTTGGCTCAGAGAGAGGAAAGAAAGAAAATTAGTTACTGAACATTTCTCATTTTCTTTGTATTCTCTTCTTTTCCTGCCAAAATAATGCACTCTTTGAAGAGTTAAAGAAAGCTGATGGGTGAATTTGGAGAAGAGTGCTGGAAATAGCAGGGCTATTCATTGTATGCTTTCTCCAGCTGCCTTGGGGACTTGGTGGCTATTCCTTAGGGGAGTGCAGTGCTGTAAATTATGAAGGACCCTCAGTCTCCGAAATTTAGAAATGACTCCTGTGCTCCCATTCTCATAAAGGTGACTGGTTGGGGGTTGAATTGGTCCACGATGAACACAATGAGGCTGTTTTGTCTGAAGGAGGATATTTGTAATGCTTATCAAATTAAAACCTACTGAACTGAACCCACCATCAGGTAGAACAGGAACATAGGTAGTTTCTCAGGGAGAAGCACATTGAAGTAGATGTGGTGTGAAGCTACACGGTTAAAATATCTGTTCTAAAACACTTCTTACCAACCATGAAAGGAATAAGCCTGGTCCTTTCTATTTTTTTTTTTTTTTAACTTAAATCCAAAGGAAAACAGCCCATTAAGTGTTATTTAAGAAAAAGAAAAGAAGTTCTTACTTTTCCGGAAAACATTTCTCATCTCCTGAGTGATGAGAAGGAATACTATTGACTCAGACTCAATATGAATCCTGCTCTCAAAAGCACTGAATACAAAGATCCCAAATGTGCGTTGGCCCTGTCGACTATGAACCCTGATTTTTTCTTCATGGTGGTATTTTAAGTCAAAGCAATTTGAGCTTCCTATATTAATAGCAAAGCCATTTATGTTTTTAAATGGCTTCGATACAGCCTTATAATGAGCAGAATGTTAAATATTTCTCTACAGTGAAATTCTGCTCAATGTACTTTCATTTGCTAGAATACAATTCCAAAATGATTTTCAGAAGATAAGAGAGGCAGATAAAACATGATTAAGGTATTTTTGTCTTGGCCAATGATGTAGGTGAAATAATGAATGTAGAGTTAGCAGATTCCTAGATTTAAAACAAACAAACAAACAAACAAACAAACAAAAAAAAAAAAACAGGCTCTAGAGATGGCTTAGTGGTTAAGGAGCCTGCCTCCTAAGCCTAAGAACGCTGGTTCCAATCTCCGGCGGTTCCAATCTCTAGGTTCCACGTTTAGCCAGGTGCAAAGTGACACAAGGGCGCACTGCCGCACTTGGCCACAAGGGGGCACAAACATCTGGATTTCGTTCGCAGCAGCTGAGACTGCTGGCACGCCCATTCTCTGTCTCCTTCTCCCTCTGTCTGTCTCTTTCTCTGTCTCTCTCCAACAATAAATAAAATAATTTAAAAAAAAAACACACACGTTTTTAACTCCTAAAGGAAAATTTCTTCATAATGACATTTGATTCCAGAGTATGTAGTACCCGACTGCAATCAACTTCAACTGGGAATACACACACACACACACACACACACACACACACCTACACACCTATGCACACACACCTACACACACACACACACACACACACATTTATTGATTTGGTGATTTAACATGTAAATATAATTAAATATTTCTTTAAACATTTCTTTGTGGTTTTAAGAACACAAGTTCAAGTGACACACAATTCAAAATTTGTAATGACAAATCATGTAATTGCCTTGGCTAGTAGACAAAATTCCAGTTACAGAAACAGAAATCCTGTACGTTAATTAGTTTTTGTCAGAAGTTGCTTTTTTTGTTGATGCATATGGCTTGTATATTGCACAGTGTCTTTAGTAAATGGTTGTGCATTGAGATAAAGGGATATACCTAATTTATTATTATTATTATTATTATTATTTATTACTTCATTTATCTCTTAATCTTTCATTATTTTCTCAAACTATACCATTTCTTTTTCTTCTACTTATGCTAGTTTTCTGCAGGTTTTATTTGTTCTCACATATGTCCATTCTTCTCCACACATATTGATTGTTGACAATGTAAGTGAACTGTTTTTCTTTTTTTAATAATTTATTTTTATTTATTTGATGGAGTGAAGGAGAGAGAGAGAGACAGTGAGAAAGAGAGAGAGAGAGAGAATGGGTGCTCCAGGGCCTCCAGTTACTGCAAACAAACTCTGGACACATGTGCCCCCTTGTTCTTCTGGCTAATGTGGGTCCTGGGGAATCCAACCTGGGTCCTTTGGCTTTCCAGGCAAATGCCTTAACTGCTAGGCAATCCCTCCAGCCCTAAACTGTTTTTCTTTCTTTCTTTCTCTTTCTTTCTTTCTTTCTTTCTTTCTTTCTTTCTTTCTTTCTTCTTTCTTTCTTTCTTTTTTTGTTTTTGTTTTTTCGAGGTAAGGTCTCACTGTAGCTCAGGCTGATCCCAGGGTGGCTTCGAACTCACGACAATCCTTCTCCCTCTGCCTCCTGAGTGCTGGGATTAAATGTGTGCGCTTCCATGCCTTGTTTGCGCTGTTTTTCTTGAAGGAGGTCATAGGTCTTTTATGCACAGACACTTAATCACATCGTTGACTTACTCAATTCCCATGTATACTAAATTTCAAAGAAAGCACTATAGAGTTTATTTTGACACACAGATTTGGAGGTTCTAGCCCTTAACTTGTTAGATCTGTTGTTTTGGGACCTACGAAGGCAGCTGATCAGGGTGAAAATGCTTGACAGTAATACATGGAGGAGGAAAGTCACCTACCTCAAGGCCAGGGAGTGAAAGAGAGAGGAACATTGTGATAGTGATGGGGAAACAAACATGACTAACACAGATCTCATTTGTTGCTCTCTTTTGTGGATCTTTAAGAATGTATGCTGAGTTGGGTGAGCTTAGAAAACACCCCAGGCTGTTAAGAATTAAGAGCTGATTAGAAGACACACACACACACACACACACACACACAGAGTAGCTGACAGCTAGGAAAGCCCAAAGGTGTTCAGAGGGAAGGTGGTAAAATTGTAATTATGTGATTGGATCCTTCTTGTGTGAAATTTAAGGTATCCTATGGCCATCCTTTACATATATATATATATATGGAGTGGTGACACATGCCTTGAATCCCAGCATTCAGAAGGTAGAGGTAGGAAGATTACCATGAGTTTGAGGCCACGCTGAGACTACATAGTGAATTCCAGGTCAGACTGGGCTAGAGAGAGACCCTACCTGGAAAAAAGAAGAAAAAAAGAAAAGAAAATCTTCCATTGAACAACTGTTAAGACAGCTCCATGAAAGAAGAAGAAAGCTCAGAAGTATGCACAGCAGGGAAATGAGCACACAATGAAGAGATTTGATGGGAATTAGTGACTTAGGGAAAGATGAATGCCTTGTGGGTAGTTAATTGGCAATTAGGACACAAGGCACCACTGCATACCTTGAGGTGCTCTTTATGTCAGTGAAGTTCAAAGTAACACTGTGACATTTATTATTACAGCCAAAGATAGAGCTTTAATAATTATTATGATTTTTAAAAACTTTCACAGTCTTACCTTAAGGGGTGATAGGAAATGTATGTAGAAGGTACTTTATATATATATATGGTCATACAATTAGTATTTATCAGGACATACTGCATAAAGTTTGACATATGACATTGTATAAAACATTAAAAATATTAATTATAACAGTCAGCAGCAAAGTGATATTTTCTAGGAGTTTAATAATAAATAAACATTGCTCTCTGGGCAATTTTGTGAAATAAAATTATGGGATAGGGATTTTTCAAGCAGGCTTTGTCTGACAGGCAAAGCAGATAAAAGCCATAAAAAAGACAAAACTCATTAAGTAAAGAATTTCAAGAAATAAATATCTTTCTATGTTTCCCAAAAGGAAAATGGAGAAACCCTAGTGAAAGACTAAAATAGAATGCACAGGAAAATTAACTAGAGTGCAGAAAACATTATAGAAAATGGGGTGCCTTAGCAACAATAATTAGTTTTAAGCTTAAACTTAGTATGTAGCACTTTTCAATTTATTTTGCACGATTTACTTGTGCTTATTGTTTTAAGCCTGCTATGGAATATATTCCCATATTTTTATTAGGAGGAAGCTATCATGTAAAGTGAACTTTTCTTTTCCCAGTTATTGAATCATACCTATCATTTTATTACAGCAAGAGAATGGTAAAGGATAATTACAACTTATAAAATCAATGACAACAAACAATAACCTAAAATGAATAGATGTGCAATTTTTTCTTGCATATTTTCCACATACAATGAACTCAATATATTTGATCTGTCACTCAGTGTCTTTGGTGCAGCATTAAAACTACCTGTGGCCTGACCAGGTCTACCTCTAACACTACCACTAGGGCCTAGCTGTGATCATACGCATTCCAAGTAATGTGTGCTATTCCATGTTACTCAGGGTGGGAGCCTGTGATGGTTTGAATGTAAATATCCCCCACAACCTCAGGTCCTTTTTTTTTTTTTTTTTTTTTTTTTTTTTTTTTTTTTGGAGAGAGACACAGAAAGTGACACAGAGTGAGGGAGAGGAAGACAGATATAGATGGGCACGCCAGCAGCCTTTCAGCTTCTGTGAACAAAATCCAGATGCGTGTGCCCCCTTGTGGTCAAGTGAGGCATTGCGCCCTTGCATCACTTTGCATCTGGCTAAAAGTGGGACCTGGGGCCTGGAGATTGGAACCGCTGGAGATTGGAATCAGCATTCTTAGGCTTAGGAGGCAGGCGCCTTAACCACTAAGCCATCTCTCCAGCCCCAGGTACTTTTTTAAAAATATATTTTTATTAGTTATGTGTATGTATGTGCATATATATATATATACATACATACATAAAGCCATGATGGTACGGTCGTTACTTTCTCCCTGTCCTCCCCCCTTGGCTAATGTGGGTCTTGCCTTATGTGGGTAGCCATCAGTTATGTGGGAGAGGCAATAACTATGTGCAAAATGACCCAACTTATGGCTGTAACAATCTTTCCATCCCCTCTTCCACGAATTTCCCTGAACCATGTTGGGTTCATTTTAGTCTATTTCAGTGACGAGGTTTTGTGAGTCTCTGGATATCTGATTTGGTAGGGGTTGAGTGTTCTTTATGTCTATCTTCTTTGCCCTTGTGCTGGTACTATATTCACCAATAAAGCAGGACTCTTGCTCATTTCCCCTATAACTCTATGGCTTCAGCTGATGCCCCATTGAGGTGCAATGGGCTGATTCTCTCCCATCTGAAAGAGAGAAACAGATTCTCAACAGAGACTGAGGTCAGTGCAAGATACATGGATAACCATTATTATTTTAGAGAGAATTTAATAGGTGTAGGCCCTCTTGTATCCTGCTATTGGTGGGAACTTGATATTGGAAAGCGGGCTCACTTTTGGATATGGTTCTAACTTGTTTCCTATTTCCGGTTATGGGTTCCATTCCACTGAGCAGAACATTTAGCCAAATCTAGAGCAGTTGGTCACCTACCATGGCTGTGTGCCACTACTGCACTTGTGTGAACATCATGTCAGGTTGTTTGCTGTTAAATAGCTTAGACCATGAGTTGCTCAGACAGATGTTCATCGTTTTCTCCCAGTCACTTATGTAGTGCCTTCTGGCAATAAACAATCTAACTGTCTGGGGACTGACTCTCTTCCAGAAAGTTTCTAGCCAAGTCTCTCCATGTTCTGTCTGAACAGCTTATGGTGTCTTTAGCAGTAGGGTCTTACCAAAACCTTTGGTGACTCATCAAGTACTCTGACAGAAATCTGTCTTCTTTTGGGAAACTTTGTAGATATCTCTGATCAACAGCTCATTATGGATGTTAACCACATGCTGGTATTGGGAGTTACAGGTCATTGCCAAGGAAAAAGAAGGAAGAAAAAGAACAGGTAATATGAAAGAGAAAGAGAGAAGAGAGAGAAGAGAAGAGGTAGTGATACAGAAAGAAATAGGATAAGATTGAAATTAGTCTTCATCCTACCCTCTCCAGGCTCCTGTGATTCAGGTATTTTCTCTAAGCACCTGAGGCAGGTCCAACCTTTTAGTATGTCTTTCAGGATATAGGATTTTATGGTACCATTTCCATTTGGGTCCAGTTTCTCCCCCCCTTTCCCTGACCACCCACCCAACCATCCCTATTGTCCAGTCCTTAAGATGTTTATTAGGTGTGTCAGCATCTGGGGGAAAATACAAATTAGGAACCACAGATGAGTGAGACCATGTGACGCTTATCTTTCTGTGATTGGTTGAGTTCGCTTAGAATGATCTGTCCCAAGTTTGACCATTTTTCTTCATATTGCTTTGTTTCATTTTTCCTTATTGCTATGTAGAATTCCATTGTGTAGATATACCACATCTTAGCATCCATTCATCTAATGATGGGATAATATGGCGGAAATGGATGAATTCCTGGACATATACCATCTACCAAAGCTAAACTCAGTTTCTTTTAATTAAGATTCCTATTCATTCTCCAGCTGGTGGAGTCTTCCTGAGGGGTGGGACTTTGCTGTAGAGTATATACTGCTATGAACTGACCTTGGGGTTGTGGAGTGCAGCTCTTTTTCTTGCTAGCTTCTCACTGTTGTGGATGAATGAAAGCAGTCAGCTTCCTCTGCCATGATGATACTTCCTCTCAAAAGTCTAAGATTGAAATAAATCCTTTCCTACCATATGCTGCTTTTGGTTTGGTACTTGTCCCAGAATGAAGATCATTGCTACAAAAAATAATAAGTAAATAAATAAATAAATAAATAAATAAATAATAAATAAAAACACTCCTCGCACCACAATCTGCATTGGTCAGGGATCTCTAGAGGAATGAAACCAACAGGATGCATTGGTATTGTAGAAGGGATTTAGTGGATTCGTTTAAGGAAGTTCAACAATAATTGTCTGCATGCTTGAGCAGCTGCGAACCCAATGCATACACTCAGAGAATGTGGCTGGATATCTAAGTGGTCTCTAATCAGCACTTAAGGCCTACAGGAATCCTGGAGAGACACTGGTTTTCACTCTGCTTTGCAAGGCTGATGAACCTGGTTACCATGCAGCAGCCCACTCTAAAGGAAGGATGTCTTCCCTTAGGTAATTTTTTCTGGACAAAAATTAAAAAAAAAAAATCCTCACAGACCCACCTAAAAGATGTCCTCTGGGTTCCTAATCTGATAAAGTTGACAGCAGAATTTAGCCATCACACAGCTAAAACCTTCGCAGTTGCTTGGTCCCTTGTCTAGATGTTGTGTGTCATCAGTCTGCTGTTTTGTGCTCCCTACAAGGCAGCTCTTCCATTCCTGTGGCAAGCAGAGCTCTTTCCCCTTGGGGCCTGTGAGAATACCATGTCTTTTACTGTCCCCATGCATCTTTGACCTCTTAATGAAATCACGGAAAGGTTATCCACTGATCATGGCTGCAGATTAATGTTCTCACTCAGTATTCCTTATTTAAACATTTTCTTTCTTTTTTTTTTTTTTTTTTTTTTTTTTTTTTTTGTAGAAAACAGCAAGATATATTTGGTTAAGTTTTGAAAGCAAAAAGGGGAGACATTTGATCGTCAGAAAATTTACATGACTCATCTAGCAGCTAAGAAAATAATGGCTGTTAGAGAGTATGAACAACATGTAACATGTGGTCTCTGTAAATGCTTCAAAGAAGGTAGGATATTTCCAGTCATTAACACCCATTGTGTCCTGATTTGGTCATGGTTGTATACCATCAATCCTGACTGCGCTTTTTTTTTTTTTCCCTAGGTAGGGTCCCATTCTAGCCCAGACTGACATGGAACTCACTATGTAGCCCCAGGCTTGCTTCCAACTGTCAGAAGTCCTTCTACCTCAGCCTCCTGAGTGTTAGAATTAAAGATGTGTGCCACCAAATCTTTTCTGGCTACAGATTTGTTTTTCAGTTTCTAATAAGCAGGCAATTAGATGAATTATATTGTCAATGTTCCCTGAATCACCTCTTAACAAAAATTTGAGATAAACCACAAATGTGTTTTTTTTTAATTTTTTTTTTATTTTTGATAGATTCCTTCTTTGGTCAAATATTTCTCTATATTTAAAATGTTCTAGCATTAATTTTGGAATTATTATAAACTTTGTGGCTTTTTGGATTTTATTATTATCATTATTATTATTATTAACAACATATTTGTATGGGCACATCATGTGTTGGTACCCTCTTTTCCCTCATCCCTGCTTCCATTTCTCTGGGGACCCTCCTCAATGGAACTGCAGGTATTTCCTATGGGGTTGTAGGTTATGTGTTGTGGGAGCAGCAATCAGTTGTTTTTGGGGGGAGGGAATGCCTCTGGGCATGATGTCTCAACCTGTGGCTCTTATCATCTTTCCTCCCCTTCTTCTGCAAAATTCCCTAAGCTGTGGTGGGTGAGTTTTATTTCTACTTCAGTAATGAGCTCTTAGGCGCCTCTGGATCTCTGCTTTGGTAAGTGTTGAGTATCCTCAGGATCTGTTTCCTTTTTATTTAAACTTCAGTAACAACTGATGTTGGCCCATTCAGTGTGCTAGCCTACTTGAGAATAAATTTCTAATTTCCTATACATAGAATGAACAACTAAGTGAAAGTCACCCTGTGGTCATATAAGTGGATATTAGTAGTTTTTAATTTTATTAGAATTAGTCACATAATTTCTAAAGAAATAAGCATTATTTTAAAAATATTTTTGTTGAAATTAATAATGACTTTAGAAATATTTTAGCTACTGAATAAGAGTTTATCTTTACACATATTTGCTTATGAATATGTCCAACATGTGAAGTAAAATGAAGTTCTTGGGCTGGAGGGAAGGGTCAGCGGTTAAGGCTCCTGCCTGGAAAATCTAATGACCCAGGTTTGATTACCCAGTACCCACGTACAACGAGATGCACAAAGTGACACATGCATCTTGAATTAGTTTGCAGTGGCTGGAAGTCCTGATCGCCCATTCCCCACCCCCCCTCTCTTCTATTTCTCTCTGCTTGCAAATAAATAAATAAAAATAATTTTTAATAAAGATGAAGCTCAAAAAAAGATGAAGCTCTAGAGAAAAGAGATTTATAATCTCTATTCAGTAAGGCCATCTGACAACTGGAAGCAATTCAAATCTAACCCAAGCTTCTTTCTTTTGCTCTAAGATTTTGATGTTCATTTTTAGATATTAAAGTTATATAAATAAATTTCAATCTCTTTAGTTAAGGAAAGGAAAACAGTATGTTATATAAAATGTTTGTGGCTATTATTTCCATAAATATTAATTTATTTGTGTTCATAGTCTAATTTTCCTCACAGTAAAGATGGTCTTTGTTTTCCTGTTGTGCATCTAAGTTACATTAAATCATCTTTTAACATGTGTATTCAGTGACTGTAAAGTTGGTTCTGCAAATTAAGCTATCAACATGCTTTATAATAAGCTACTACCAAAAAAGAATCTTCAGATTAACATTAACAACATAATTTTAAATGTGTTTGCTTGCATATATTTAAGGTGTGTAAGTGATATTTTATACATATAAATACAGATATACATAGAATGAAATAATTACTGCTAGTTGAATAAATTTACATATTTTGCTATATAAATTTGATATTTCTGTATATCATACAAATATGTGTGAATCTACATGAATGCAAATGGTGCTATCGTGCCCAAGTCAAAACCCAAGGTAGTTTACTTGAAGGCTGGATTCACACCACTTGTTAAACAAGCACATTTACATCTCTAGTCATATTTCTTGACACATTCAGTAGTTATCATAACTGTTTCCTTTGTTTATTCTTGAGACGTAACCATTCATATTTCAACCATTTTTAAACTTTTGAATTTTAATCTTCACACAGCTTGCACTCACCACTTTATTGTTTTAATGCACATTTGTTCCAAGTAAAAAATTCAAATTGAAGAGATCAAATAGCTCAAGCATGCTTTGACCTGATTTTTTTCTCAAAACTTTTCAGTGATTTGTATTCATGGGCACAAACAATATTTAAATTTATTTGATCACAGAATTCAAATAAATTTAAAATTGTCATAGGTGTGGATAAACTGGAAATCTGTTTTCATTTGTCAAATGAGTTCACCTATTTTTTCAGTTTTGGTCTCTGTAATCCAAGTTACTTATTTTTCCAGAAAGTTCAACTTAAGAAAACCCACTTGAGGATAGCTCTTCTTATCTTTGATTTATTATTCATGAAAAATGTAAGCACTTCTCTTATAGTGATCCGTAGCACTTTAAAACAGGCGGTAAGAAAGGAGCGTTTTTCAGCATGCACATTTTCTGTGACACCAAGATTCTTATACCTAAGCACAGGTTCCAAGGCATGTGAACCTCTAAAACTTAAACAAGGTACACTGTCCTCATTGTAACATCAACAACATACCTGCTTTAGTTCATACTATTCATTATTTTGAGACAAAGTCTCACTACATATAGCATAGGGTGGCCTTGAATGTACAATCCTCCTGAATCTGGTTCCTGAATATTGGTCCTTCTCTTTTGTGTGTGTGTTTATATATATATAGTTTATGGAAAGACAGAAAGAGAAAGAGGCGGGGGGGGGGGGAGAAAGAGAGAATGAGCATGCCAGGGCATCCAACCACTGCAAAGAAATTCCAGACACATGCACCCCCTTGCGCATCTGGCCTTCGTGGGTCCTGGGGAATGGAATCTGGGTCCTTAGGCTTCATAGGCAAGTACCTTAACCACTAAGTCATCTCTCCAGTCCTTGCTTTCTGAATGTTAGAAATACAGGTACAAGTACACGTATAGCGCCTCACCCAAACTTTTTTTTTTTTTTTTTTTTTTTAGTATTTAACATATTTATTTGTAAGCACAGTGAAAAAGATAAAGAGAGAGAATATGGCTGTGTACCAGAGCCTCTTGTCACTGCACTTTGTGCACCTGGCTCCACGTGCATTTTGACATATTGTACCAGAGAGAGTAGACTTTACAAGCAAGTGCCTTTAACCACAGATCCATCTTCCCAGCCCCCAACTAGGGCCCATATTTTTGTGGAGCTGGCAATGGAACCCAAAGCTTTGCTCAAGCTAGGCAAACACTCAACCACTGGCCTAAATTCATTCCTTAAGGTATATTAACTCTTCCTCTCAGAAATAACATACATAAGAGCATTACCTGTAAGAAGTTCAGGAGAAATCCCATGCTATTATGAAGAGGAAGTTCAATGACAGCTGTGAAATTTTAACATTGTCTTGTACCACCTTGAATGTGCCCTGGCTTAAGGTCTTCTCTAAAATGAGCATGTATATTGGTACTACAAATATAGAATTATATTAAAGTCATCCTAGAAATTCATTTTCAGAAAGTATATATATCTTCAGTAATTTGGGGGAGTTATAAACATGGTTGAGACTAATGTATGATTCAATTCAATTCAAGTGATTTACCAGAAATTTTCCCACTTTTGAATTTTAAAGTGGTGATTGAGAACCTGACCTCCTATTCCTAGGATAACCCTTTCCAACTTTCTTACAGTGCTGTTTTGTTTTGTTTTGTTTTGTTTTGTTTTGTTTTGTTTTGTTTTGTTTCTGGTTCTCTGGAACTTTGAAATTCCTTCTGATTACTCTGAAATTTCCTCACAGAAATTTATACTTTTGATTTGCAATAAACAGTTCTTGTGAGCACAATGTTTTTTATTTGATAAACCTGCATGCCTCTGCCATGCTTTTTTCTCCCTGATACGTTAGCATTTTAATCTTGGTTTTCCAGAATACATTCTTAGCAGTGGGTTGAGAAATAGCATTTATTAATAAAAGGCTTCTGGGGAATATACCTATTTGAAACAATTATAAGTGGTTTAATTTGAAAAGGCAAAGTAGTTGATTTTTTAAATTATTTTATTTATTTTTGGAGAGAGACACAGACAGAGACAGACAGAGAGGGAGAGGGAGACAGATAGAGAATGGGTGTGCCAGCAGTCTCTCAGCTGCTGTAAATGAAATCCAGATGCGTGCACCGCCTTGTGGGCAAGTGCGGCATTGCACCTTGCGTCACTTTGAATCTGGCTAAATGTGGGACCTGGAGATTGGAACCAGGTTCTTAGGCTTAGCAGGCAGATGCCTTAACCGCTAAGCCATCTCTCCAGCCCGAAAGTAGTTGATATTTTTAAATATTTGATGTTTTATTGCTGATTATGACCAATACCCAATTGCTTAAAGTCAATAAAGTGTCCACAAGTATGTCATGAATGTCCCTCTTTCTCATGTGAAGTGGACTATTACCTGCAGGATCCCATAAGCACTATGTAAGGTGTGCTTGTACTGCCAGTATTTAACATATCAGCTTAATTTTTAAAATTTTATTTATTTGTTTGCAAACAGAGAGAAATAGAAGAAAGACAGAGACAATGAGGGTGCCAGGGCTTCCAGATGCTGCAAATAAACTTTAAGACACATGTGTCACTTTGTGAATCTGGCTTTACGTGAGTTCTGGAGAATAGAACCTAGGTCGTTAGGCTTTGCAGGCCAGTGCCTTACCTTTGAGGTTAATTTTAATATTCAGTTGATGTGAAAATGTTAGGACTAAGTGTGGAAATAATTCAAAAACAATAATTAACTTCCTTTAGGAGAGAATGTTACATTTGAAAATTATTTAAGAGAAGGATTAGCATTTATAAAATTATACTTAAGTCTTTGTACATGAGAAAGTTCTACTCTGGGCATGTCAGGTGAGAGCAGAAGCTTGCAAGTCTGTTAGTCAAAGGACCATCTGGAGTTGAGCTTTCCTGGGAAAGGCAGCCAGCTGACCTGCTGTGGGAGCAGCTGTGCCTAGGTCCCCAAGAGTGGATGGAGCTCAGGATCCTCTCTCCCACAGGAAATCAGCCCACTTAGGATGGGAATGTAGAAAGAGGCGTTTTAAAATGCAAATTAAAGAGAAGGTAGTGATTTTGAGGTGAGAGTTGTAGCTAAATACAGGACAGATAAAAGAGTAGAATGTGTACATCCCAACAGCAGAATCCTTGTCATCACTGGAAAGAGGGCAAACTGTTGCCAGAGTAACAAAATGCCACAAACTCATCAGGAACTAAGTCTAAAAACAGCATTTTGGTCACAAGGGAACAGAGACATGGAGGACTCTAAAGAACCTCTTCTGTTTGGGGATAGGAATTATTTTGTCAGAAAGGGAATAAGAAAGATGTTTATGGTATAAATAACTGTGACATTTATAAAAATGTTTATGGCTCAAGCCACAGAAGTCTCAGAGCTTGCATGGTAAAATGTGTGTGTGTGTGGAATTTATCACATTCACACAGTCTCTACAAGTGTATTTTTTCGAATAAATGACTAAAATATTAGTGCTATTCTCCAGTGATGGATATAATTTCCAGTAAAACCTGTCTACTCCTTTAATACTAGCATTTTGTTGTTTTGACAAGGTGTCACACTGTAGCCCAGGCTGACTTCCTGATCACAACAACCCTTCTGCCTCAACTTCCCCAGTGCTTTGGTTATAGGCATAAACCACCACCCCTGACATTTAACAATAGCATTGGTATGTACAACTCTGATTTGTGAGGACAATTTCAGACTCTACGATCTGTGATATTTTCTTCAGAAAGAAACTGCCCAAACCAGAAGAAATAAATACTTGTGTAAGTACAATCTGAACATTGGAATTTAAAATTCATATCATCAAAGTAAAAACTTCTCATTTACTTAATTTTGCAATAACTGACATGGAATGATTAGGTGTTTTCTAAAAAAAAAAAAAGATACTAGTAACTTGCCTTGTCCCTAGCCCATACCATATCTGTCTGGTATACTTTAGTTTTGGCAGTATGCTGACATGATATTTTTAAGTATAGTTCCAGTTTTGCTGGTGATATTAATGTCACATTGAATACTAAAGAACCTCCAAATTATGAACCTATTAGTTTCTTATTAATCATCACAGCAGCTTTTTGAGTCAGAAAGTTAATACACTATAATCCCCGTGCTTATTTATTATTTATTTATTTATTTATTTATTTATTTTTATTTTTATTTTTTTGGTTCTATTTTTCTTGTGTCCATGACTGACGTAAAACTCTAATTTTCATCGCAGGGTGTCTCCTCTTCAGGAATCATGAATTTAACATATGTAAAGAAAACAAGGACAATTGTACTTTTGACAGCAGTCAACTTTTCACCCTTAGTAAAACAGAATCTCCCTAGATAATATGAGACATTGAAAATACTTAAATGGGAGCTTGTTTTTAGATATCCAGGGTGATGATATGTGTTACAAGATCAGCAAGGGACCTGGTGAGACAAGACTGTCAGATATTGTTCATGGCTATGTCCTAGCAACTTGTTTCCACTATGTCTGTCTCATAAGGCATGCACAGGATCACTCAGTAGTACCCACCATTCCAGGTGAACGTTTAATTACATTGCATGCATATATACAGCCTACTCCTATTATGTGCAAAGAGGAATGAATAAAAATTTGCTTTGGCCCAATTTAAAGTGCATTAGCAATGAGATTGTTTGTTCATGTACATATAATATCATGAATATTAAAAAATGATAAAATCATTTAACATTCATAAATACTTTTAATAATGAAGAAAAATTCACTTTCCATTTTATTTATTTTTTTGTTTATTTATTTATTTAAGAGCAACACAGAGAGAAAGAGGCAGATAGACAGAGAGAGAATAGGTGTGCCAGGGTCTCCAGCCACTGCAAACAAAGTCCAGATGCATGCACCACTTTGTACATCTGGCTTACGTGGGTCCTTGGGAATTGAGCCTTGAACCCGGGTCCGTAGGCTTCATGGGCAAGCGCTTAACTGCTAAGCCATCTCTCCAGCCCCTCCATTTTAATATATCATATAAAATACAAGATAGAGATATACCATAAATTAGTGTCACACTCACATTTGGTCAGAGAAGCTTTGTTTTGCAGATGAATGACCACTGGGGAGACTCAAACACATCAAAGTGCCAAGAACAAGTGACTGTTAAGTGCTCAGCATGAAATGAGACAGCTATAGAAACTCCTCCAAGGCTCAGGGAACATTTCAAAAGAGGTGATAGAAAGATCTAGAGGATGAGGAAAAGTGCTTGGGAGTGCTATCTTCTGTACATGAAGTGCTATGGCATTCATAACCTCATAGTAGCTATTGCTACCACTACAAGATCTATACAATGTTGGTCCCATAAACATTCTGCTGTGTTTGATGGAGGATGCCAAAAAAAACATGACATCATACTGGAAGAGGGACTAGCTGAAAAGAAGGGATTAGTGGAAAGGGACATGGAATGGGGCAAAAGAAGGAAATGGGAGGGCTATGATAAAAATATACTATGTACATGTATAGAATTGGCAGTAAAATGTTAAAGAAGAGAAAAATGGAAGTCAAATAAACTGAAAATATTCCTGTGATCTTACAGAATCAAAATAAATCATTTTTTCCACTAGAGTGACCTTTGTGTGTCTCTGTGTGTGTATATGTGTGTGTGTACACGTGTATGTGTGTATATATATATATATAGTCTCCCAGTTGTAAATTTGCAAGTTTCACAATCATATTGCTTTGTAATAGCTAAGCTGTATTTGAGACTGCTTTAATGCCAGACACTCAGCTGGCATTTTACATGGTTTAACTTATATAATGTGCATAGCAACTTTATGCTATAGCCAAATAATTACCATATATTGCAGAAGATCCTGAGACCACAAGTTAAATAACTTGTCAAAGTTACACTTCCTGTAAGAGTAATGCCAGCAATAAGATTCAGAACTGTCTAACCCAAAATGAAAGTTCCATTTTGTTCCTCGCATGTTGTGCAAACAATACTATATGTAAGTGAGCAATTTTGTTGACATTATTTATTTTATTTTTACTTATTTTATTTAATTTATTTTTCTTATTTGAGAGAGACAGAGAGAGAATGGGCACGCCAGGGCCTTTCAGCTGCTGTGAATGAACTCCAGTTCATTTGCAGTGTCTAGAGGCCTGACACACCCATTCTCATTTTTTGTCTCCCTCTTTCTCCTTTGCTTTGTCTCTAATAAATAAATTTTAAAAAAGATTTTTAATAAAAAAGAGAGAAAAAAGAAAATTGTTATATTCTTGTTATATTTTTATGTATGATTAAGATGTGCTTCTGTATATTGAAATGAATTCTGTAGAAACATGTAGTTTTAGTAGTTTTATTTCCACTGTTTACAATATAAATTAGAAACAACAATAATAAAGAAAAGATGCTAGTAAGCAGCAGGAATAAATGTACTTCTTAAATCTTGAAAATAATGCTACTTGAAGTATTTATTCTGGATAGCGAGATTTCTAAATCTATTCCTTATAAAAGAGAATATATAAATGTAATGATGATTCTGAAAGTTATATTTGCCATGAGTCAAAGAAGGTATGAGGTGAGAGGAATAGGAAGAAAAGAAACTACAACTGGATAAACATGAATATCAATGTTCTCATATATTGTATATATGCTTATTGCAGTATAGTATGTGCCTTAGGGACTCAGATATGCTTTGCCTATAGTCTGATTATTATTTCTCCTTATTATTAAAGAAATATGTGTTTATCAATAGTGATGTTTCAGAAAGTAACCCCTATGGACATCTAATTATTTTCTTCTGCAGCAAGCTACTGGGAGATAGAAATTGACTGACAGATGACTCTGCAGAGCAATCCTTTGGGCCCAGTGGGGTGCCTCCTGATGGATTCCTTGTTGAGACTCCCAAGAATCGTTCTTAGACACCCTGTGGAACTCTAATTGAACTCTAGGGGATTGAGTTTAATTGCTTTCAACTCTTGATAGGTTCCAGTCTAAAGAAACCAATTTAGGGGCTTTGGCTATGGCTCAGTTGATAACGTGGTCATAGCTCAAGCTGAAGTATCAAGCTCTGTACCCAAACCCAGGGGAAAAGATGGAAGCCGGGTTGGGGAAAGAGCTCATTGGTTCAGTGCATTTGCTTGCTAATCCTGCCTGCTCAGGTTCAATTCTCCAGCACACATGCAATGCAGGTGGCAACATGGCTCAGTCATCTGATGTGCATTTGCAAGAGACCTTGGTGCATCCATACACAGATACACAAACACATGAACACACTTACACAGAAAGAAATAAATAAATGCATACTTTAAAAAATTGTAAATGTTTGTCATCAAAGGCTCAGAGTATGTTGTGGGAAAGGTGTGGAAAGAATGTAAGAAACAGGGTGGAAAGGTGTGTTCAGAAGCATTGTCTCCCTCACAGAGACCGACAGGTGCATTCATGATTCTGCAGTGAAAATCAATAACCCAAATGAGGTGGGCTTTAAGTGAAATAGGAGTGGGAGAGAACATTAGTGCTGGTCATATATCAATGGCTATATGACCAATATAATGTATGTTCATACAATAAAGTTCTCAATAAAAGAGTTGGGGAGGGGAGCTCAAAGCAATGGTAGGATCTTGAATGCCAGCAGAAAGGGAAGTAGAGACATGCGAATTTCCTGAAAGTTTGTGGTGAGCACAGCAAGGAACTATAGTAGAGAGACAGAGAGTCCAAAGAGGAAACCGTGTTGCCATGGAGATGAAATGCAGAGACAGTTCTTGTGTGAGCCCTGCGTGTGTGTGTACCAGGACTCACACACAAACATACACACAAAACTCACAGGCTGTTAATGGAAAAATAACAACAACAACAGCAACAAAACCAAGTAGGGCTGGAGAGATGGCTTAGCGGTTAAGGTTCCTGCCTGCTAAGCCCAAGAACCCGGTTCCAATCTCCAGGTCCCACGTTTAGCCAGATGCAAAGTGATGCAAGGGCGCAATGCTGCACATGACCACTAGGGGGCGCACACATCTGGATTTCATTCACAGCAGCTGAGAGACTGCTGGCACGCCCATTCTGTCTCCCTCTCCCTCTCTGTCTATCTCTCTCTCTCTCTCTGTGCCTCTCTTGAAAAATAAAAAAATAATAAAAAAAAAATTGAAGTAAAACCTACTTAGCCCCAGAAATAGATTAAAATAGTAGAAAGAATTACGAATAATGAAAAGAGATCTAGATTCCAATAACATCAGTAAATTCCATCTTGGGCACAAGGTGTGCTTCAAGCTTTGCACTGCGAGTAATGCTTCTCTCCCTCCCAACATGGCTCCTTTTTCTCAATCCATTCAAGCAAGTACAACAAAATGTCCACATCATCTAGATAGCTTATAAGCAAAATAAGCTTACTTTTCATAGTTCTAATATATTTCCTGACTGCTGAGGGCCCATATTGTTAGTTTATTGATGGTTCATTTTCTCTGTCTGCACATGGTAGAGGGATCAAGGCAGCTCTCTGAGCTTTTCTCAAAAAAAAAAAAAAAGTAATTGCAATTATCCCCTTCATGTGGCATCATTCCACATTTAATACCAACAAATGGTGATTGAGTTTCAGCCTATGAATTTTGGTGGGGACAGGAATATGGAGATTATAGTCCTACTGCACAAGATGAGCTTCCAGGTGTTGATAACAGACAACATCAGTCCGTCTAGAATGTCCTTGTTCTCATGCTACCTACAAAAGTCTATACACCTCTTAAAATCTAACCCTACACCAAATCCTCCGCAAGGCCTTTCATAGGTTCCCGGCCACTCTCTGAGCTTCACACTGTTTTGAAAACCATTTTGATTGGCATGTTCATAAAGTATCTTATTATAAATATTTACTCTTATAAGTTTAACAACAGGAAAAGCTATTTTTACCTTAAATCTCCTTTGTTGGTACTTATGGAGTGTTCAGTGTGATATGAATGGAAGTATTCCAGCTCCAGTAACAGACCCTGTCTATATCTCCTTTTGTATGTGAAATATGAATAGTAAATTAGGACCAGATGCCAATATCTTCACTGGGACCAGCAAGTAGTAATATGCCTTGGAATACACACACATTGATGCATTTTATTAACATAAGCTATCTGGAGATCAGGCATTGAATGTTTTGCATTACTTCTGTGGCTTTTGTAAGATGAATAGGATGTCATTTGGGAATAGGTTCCAGAGATCATCTACATCAAATGAAAATGTAAAAACGCCCTTCTGTGTTGGATTAATTGTGTCTCCTCAAGTCTAGAGAACACAGGTCTACCAGCCTTGTGGAAGAATAGTCCAAGTACTTCCCAACTCACCTACATTTCAGTTTCTGGAATTAGCAAATGGCCAATTTACTGTATGCCCAGAGATGCTGGGACCATGCTGATACATCTTTATCTACGCATTAAGATTATGGCTTGAAATTTGTTTTTTTATGAATTTATGCCTGTTATTCCAGAAGCAATTGAATGTCACTGGTGCTGCATTTAAAGATGTATATTGATAACCATGAATACTGCACACACATGTGTGTCTCTTTGTGTATTTGTTCCACTAGTTTCATATGGTCATAAGGCCTTTTCAGGAAAATTTAGAGTGTTAAGTCCCTCTGGTACAGAAAGAGGCAGTTTGAAAAAAAAAAAAAATCTCATCTTGATTGAAATGAAGTTAAAATTTGCCTTTACTTTCACATTTAAGATTTCATTTAATGGGTATAACCTCACCCAGCTCATACAAAACTGGCCAGGCCTCAGAGACTCTCCCCTCATTCTACTTCTTCAGAAGATCTACTACAGTTCAAGCTCCTCCCCTTTTTTTCTGAATTTTTGAGATTACAACACAGTAGTCAGAATTTGAACCCAGTACGTCATCAGGTATCCACACCACACACATCTTGAACCCAGTACGTCATCTGTTATCCACATCACACACACACACTCCAGGTCAAGGGAAGGGCAATAAAGCATCAATTATGATTGAAAACAAAACAAAAGAAAACAGAACCTCTGGTCCTACAAGCCATCTATCAGAGAAGAGAGAAAGAAATGGAAATCACCAGTTGAACTGAAGATGGGATAGGTATAAAATTCGTTCTTGAAAGTTTTGAAAATGGGCGAGTAAACAGATGCAAAGTCTTGCCATGGCGAGTGCTTCTCACTCAAACAAGACATGATGTTTAGAAGTGTGACTTAGGCAGGGCTATTCTGGTCCTTAAGAGTACATTTTAACAGAAGCTAACTGGGATAATGGCAAGGAAGAACATTCTGGATTGTGGTCAACACTGTCCAGCAGGACTTGAACAAGCATTGGTTTATGTTTTTTCTCTTATAATTTCTATTGTAAATGATAAGTAATATTTCTTTTTGTGAGTCATACTCATTTACAGTTGATAAGAAAGAAGAACCTGTTTTTCTTCCTAATCAATGGAGAATTTGTTCCAAGTAGAACAATGGTAGTCATCGGATTTAATTTCTGTGCAAACATGATAAATGGGTGTCTAGATTTCTGGGAAAGTTAACCAATGAGGTTGGTGAAGAGGGGCGAGTTATGGAATTGTTTCTGTAGTATATTTTAAGTTCATATGTAAATGTGCTTGGAGCACATTGAGTTATGAAATATAGCTCTTCGATACACACACACACACACACACACACACATTTGGCATAAGCTATATATTGTCTTTGGGGTATAACATAGCACTATTGTATAACTTACACTCTTCCATGTGAGATGACTAATAGGACTCACTAGAGAACTCATCTGCTACTGTGGGCCAGAGAACACATGTCCACTGTGAGAAGGAAAGTCCTTCATGTCATCTGTAGTGTGAGGTTAGTACTTGGATATTTGAATATTCTTGAATAAAGCTTGATTCTGGAAGATCTCTAATGCTGTTGAGTATTCTGATTGGGACAATCGGAGTCCACTCAGGTTTGTATCATAAGTAAGGACTTCAGTTCAAGGAGCAAATCCCTTTGGTGAATGTGGTAGTTTGAATATATGTCCCCCAATATATTCAGTGTTTTTTTTTTATTATTTTATAGTTTGCATCTGCAATCACCTTGCTAGAGGCAAGGTCACTGGGGGCCCGGTCTTAAGGTGTGGTGATGGTTTGAGATTCCATTGTAAAGATATGCAAATGTGCCTAGCAGGAGTTCCTGAAGTGTGCTGTGTGACATTTTGGCTGTAGTTTTGCTCTGTGGTGGCTGGCTGGCTGGTTGGCTTTGTTCTCTCTGCTTGGCCCTGTGGAGAGCAGGCCGTTTCTCTTGCCATTATGGAACTTCCCCTGGATCTGTAAGCTTCAATAAATAATATCCCTTCCTCCATAACTGTGCCTGGTCTGCAAGTTCATCTCAGCGAACCTGAAGCTGTCTGCTACAGTGAAGAAAATGTAAGGAGGCTGAGGAGATATCTTGTCTGTTAAAGTGCTTGCTTACAATGCCCACTAGCCCTGGTCCAATTCCCCCATGATGTCTTACATGCATCTGAAGTGTTTCTGTACTAGCAAGAGGCCCAAGCTCACCTGAACACACACATTCTCTCTCTCTCTCTCTCTCTCTCAATTTAATAAAAATATGTGAAACTACAAGAATATAATGTAGAAATTGGGCTGAGAAAAAATCCTAATTTCTACCCATCCTCATGATATAATGAATCAATAGGGTCAATGGAAACAAAAGCACTGGGGATGAGGATCAATATGTCAGTTTTTCACTGTTATGACAAGATAGCTGTTGAAAACAATTTAAAATGTGAACAAGTTTGGCTCTGCTCCTGGCTTCAGTCTGAAGTTATCCAGTGTAATTGTTTCTTGGTTGTGGAGAGGCAGAACATTATGGTAAGAGGATGTGGCAGACAAAGTTGCTTACCCCATGGTAGTCAGGAAGCACAGAGATTGCAAGGAATGGAAGACAAAATGTAACCTTCAAAGGCATGCCACAGTCACCTGTCCTCTCCAGAGAGGCCCTACCTCCTAATATCCCTTTAGCTAAGAATGAGTAAACCCATAGTAGAGACATGTGCTCTCATGAGCCAGACATACCTCAGTGACATCACCAGCTGGGGACCAAACTTTCCATATCTGGGACTGTGGGGAGCATTTCAAATTCAAACCATAACACTTAATAGTGGCATTTAGAAGGAATGGACAATGGCTGACGTGCATGAGAAAGTCAGCTGAGGCACAAAAACAAGGTAAGGAAATGCCAGCAAAAATTATACTCATGTGCTAGATTTAACAAGCTCTTAGTAAAAACTACATTAATCCTGTCCAACTGAAATGTAGTGTGAACCATGAAGGCAATCGATATGTTTAACTTAAACTTTACCAATAACTACATAAGAGCAAGTAAAATTAATTATTATTTCATATTTAACCCAATGTATCCAGAATTATTTTGTGATGTGAATTTTATGCTATGTTATGCCTTTGTAGCCAAAGTAGACTTTATTCTCTGCAGTGTGTTTTTTTTGAGATGAGTCAGAATTTTAATGTCCACTGTATGCAGACTTTGGCTAGTGGTAAGGAGAAAGGAGAGAGTTCTACCACTAGGACATATTTTTATGCTTCTTTTTCAGCTAAGTGGATTTATATTTGTCTGAAAATTGAAGACCATAGGGCTAGTGATTGACCAGTAATTTATATCAGGAATCTGAATTCAAATTCTAGTGACTTTTGATGTCTGAAGGCATTTTTTTAAAAAAACATCTGGGACATTTTTCTTGGTAGAATACAATAGAAACTGTTTTAATCACTATTGTCTGGGATTATTAGGTTTAATCATCCTGTTAACTCTAGGTAGTATTGAGATGAACATTTTATTTGCCTAATGGCAAATCCCAAAGTGGCCACAAGCTTTTATCAGCATATTCATGGTGACTGGGTTATAGAGCAAGTGTTATACTTGAAATAGGTGCTAATTACACTGGTCTAACCTGGGAAGCTACAAAAAATAAAAGGTCATACTTTCCATCTTCTGCCTCAAATTTAACAGTCCATATAAAGCCATTTGAAGGATGTTGAATGCTTTGGTAACAGATTTTTTTTTTTAAATCATGAATTGAGAGGGACACAACCATTTAATTGTTACATTGCTATTAATGTAGCTTATTTATATATGGATATTGGGCATTGAATAAAGCTGGATCTTTGTAGCCGAGAGCATGAGCAAAACTCCTTGGTTGAAAAGCCGGAGTCTGTGGTAACCTGTAGTGTGAAATCAGTATATGCTTATATCATATACCAGAAATGGGAAATTCATTGAAGATTATCCTCTGCTCACTATCATAGTCACTTATGAATATAAGGGAGAATAAAATTATAATTAAGCAGAAATATGACTATGATTTTTAAAAAAATGTGAAAAGTAATTCAAATATTAATTCATTTTAGGAAAGAATGATGTATCAAGGTGTATCATAGAATTTACAAGTGGTCTGAGAAAACGCAATAAAAAAACTGACATGTTATATAACTATTTCTGCAAATTAAAACATCCCCTCATGGAGGAAGAGGGAAAGGCTTGAGAAATTCACAAATAAAAGCTTATAGAAGTATGAAATAACTCAGTCTATAAAGTGCTTGCCTCACAGGCAAAGGGCCCTGAGTCTCACTCTCTGAACTCCATGTAAAAGTTCTGGACATGGTGACACATGCCTGTCATCACAGCACCAGTATGGAGAGATAGGAGGATCACTGGGGCTTTTTGGCTGGCTCGTCGAATCTAAATTGTGGAGCCCCGTGCCAATGAGACCAATTAGAGCTGTCTTCATGCAGGGCAGGGTGCTTCAGGGATGCAGTTGTCTTGAGTCATCACACATGCTGGGGTGGGAGTTTTGGTGATGCAGCTGTCTTTGAGTCATCCATGCTCCGGTAAGTAACTCATTGGGTGGAATAATTTCTGAACAGTTGCTTGCTCATGTCTCCCCAGGAAAAGCCTCGCAACACATGTTGATGTCAAGCCATATGACTCAAAAATATTTTCAGAAATTTAGTATCAGTTTATTTGAAACTCATTGTTGATGAAATGCCCATGGAAACCACACAAGTAACAAATGTGAAGTTGGCCATTCAGAATTATGCAGGGAAATAAATGTCTCCACAAAACTGCATAAATGGATGCATATAGCTGCAGTTGATGGAGGAAAAGTAAAGAAGCTGAACAAAGAATATTGCAAGGCACAAAAGTCATGCCTGACATGGGAACAGTGGCTTAGAGAGTGAATTTGGATGACAGACTCTCTCCCTGTTAGTCTTGCTTTCTCATTATTGATTGGATCCTAAAAGAATTAGTAAATCTTGATAGTATATAGATTCCTTTGGATTTTAGATAGTCATTTTTGGGAGAGGAGCTCTAGAAACACTCATTTTCTGAAAAAAAAAATCATTTGAAAATGGTGTTTATATCACAATGTTATTGAACATTTTTTCACTTTCTAATTGTTTTTAATGGAGATGTAACAAACACACGCGCACACGCGCGAGCGCACACACACACACACACACACACACACACACAACTGCTTATGCCTTGCCTAATGAGTAAGAATATATAACATGAGCTAATTTGGTAGGTCAAGGGAGTGATATGTAAGGGGACTAACTCTACAGATGAACAGAGTAGCCAGTAATTGAGTGAAACAGACTGAATATTGGCACCTGTAAGAGAAGTTCCAGTCTTGAATAGAGCATAAACCTGAGGGGATGAGCTCACATATATGCTGAAATAGATTGTGGAACATTATTATAACCAACTTATCAATAGGTTAACTTGAAAGTGTGAGATTTTCTCACTGTGAAAGTGTATGGCATGGAGAACAATTTGATGTGTTTGGTGTTTCTAACCTCATAGACTTCTGTGTGAATTAGTGTGTGACCTTTTGAAGTGAGCTTGAAGACTCAACTAGTTTTGTAGAAATTAAGATGTGGAATTATAGTTACCTTCTCATTACTGAGATAAAATACCCAGCCAATAGCAACTGATGGGAGGAAAAGATTTTACTTTGGTTTATAATCTCAAGGTGATGCTTCAAAATGTCAGAGGAAAGATCAGCATGAGTAAGGCTGGACATCAACTCTGCCACAGCAGGTGGAAAGCAGTAGCAGGAGAATGAAACAAATTCTAGCAAGGAAGAGCTGGCTTTAAGACCTCTAAGCCCACCATCAACAGCAACACATCTTCTGCAGCAAAACTCCACCTCCCAAATTGCCATTAGCAGGGAAATCAAGCATTCAGAACACATGAGTTTATGCTGGCATCTGATCCAAACCAGCACAGGAATGAACACAAAATTTTCATTTAAAAACATAATTTTCTTATGGAAACTTAATTATTGTATTTTAGTGTTCAGCTTCAGAGACATTTGTAATTTAAATATGCATAACACTTTTCTGAGTAAAAATGCATATTGTAGGCCAATGAGATATGAGAGAAAAATGTACTCTAAAAGGTTTGGTAAGACCATTCTGACACTTGACTTTAAGCTTCCTTTGTGAGCAAAGCTGTATTCCTGATTTGTAACAGACTCAATATTGTCTATTAAAATAATGGGGCAAATTTGATTTCTAGGACAATTTAAAGTTTTATTTTAACTTACATCCTTCATAAGTATTGAGAACCGTTTCTTTCAAAATTTCACATTCTTTCATCTCTCCTTTTAGTGCCTCTGTGGCCTTCACTTGGCCGGTACCTAAAGAGGATTCTCAGCTGCCTTTTACTGTTTGGGAAGGTAATTCATCTTGTGGAAGCTTTGGAGTACACATTTGATTGGTACTTCCACGTATTTCATTGCTTTCCTTCTCAATGTCTTTTACCCTGAGATTACTTTTCATACCTTTTGATGTGCCAATCAAAAGAGTCTTTATTCAGAGTATCAAAAAAAACACTCAGAATATTTCTGCCAAAATGACAGAGAAACAACAAAAAACAAACAAAAAAAATGTGACTGTTCAATGTTTTTGACCAGTCTACAGACTTGCCTGGTGATAAAATACATGGGTTTTGTATTGTGTATCTGTTTTTGCAATTTTATGGAAAAAGGATGAAAATGGTCAGAAACATTGGTTTGCAGGATTGCAGTTCCAAGCCAAGAATGATTTTATCCTGAGTAACCACTACTTTGTGTTTTATTGTCACCTATAACTCCATCACCTTGGGTTCGCTGGGTGGCATGGGGTCAATGAGTAAAATAGCACTCTCATGTTTTTTCAAACATTACATCACTTCATGAATATTTGGAAAAGTCAGAGTAAGTGCCCCTGGCAAAGATACTTTCTTTAATCACAAAAAGGATTAATCAGTTCAGATACACCTGTAATTGGCAGTAAAATGAAAGCCATTATGTCTGACTTAAGAGTTCAGCGTGAGCAAATGTTGCTAGGGGTCTCTCTCACATCAATTACCTGAAAGCCATGTCTTACATTAAAAACAAAATCCAGAAGCTGATAACAGGTCAACACTATAGTAGACTTAAAATATACCCACCACTTGGCTCAGGAAATATTGCTGAATAGTGGGTGGAAAGATTGTAAGGGCCAAAGGGTGGGAGAGAATATCCAGAGACATTGCCCCTCACCACTCCACCCAATGACTGCTGCTCTCACAACTCATAACGAATACCAGCAATCTCACAGAGGAGAGACCTCAGTGGAATGGGACTAGGGAGGAAGTAAATTAAGGTACCAACACATGATGTATCCATACAAAGATTCTGCTTAATACAACAACAATGGTACAGGAAAAAAAATGGACAGTTTCATGGTGCCCAATGATTAGTAATAGAAAAACAAAAATGTACTATATCTTATAATTCTACCTCAGTTGGTGGTCAAAATACAACTTATCTTTCAAGTAAATAGAGGTTTAGAGTCTGTTTTTAAATGTCAGTTTAAATCCCTAGTGTCATGAGATGTGTGAATTTCCTTACATGTAACATAAGTCACTCCAACTGTAGGACAGTACATGGGAGAGGAATCCTGACCTTATTGATCTGCTTATCATAAGAATTTAAAATGTGTTGTTTCACACTTGTGTTATTCTTAATAATCTGAGTGATCTGAGATGGCAATAAGAACAATTTAGATGGCTTCTGCTTTGTGGATTACTAAGTGACTCTGGTAGTAAGAGAAGAAGCTGGTTGTGGTGGTAAAAGTAATTCAAATTTAATTTCTATTAATGAATAACAAAATACCCCTTGAACTCTTTAAATCAAAGCTCTCTAAGTTATATACTTTCTCTGGAACTCCTTGTTCTATTTGCATAATTTATCTTTCAATTTTATTATTCCAAGAATAAGTCAAGACAAAACTCCCCTCTTTTCCACATTTTGGGGCTATGCATATTAATTATGATAATTTATCATATGTCCTAAAGGGACTTAATAGCAAAGACATTTGGCAAATAGTTTTCATCAAATGATTTTTTGAGGTAGGGTTTCACTCTAGCTCAGGCTGACCTGGAATTAGTCTCAGGGTGTCCTTGAACTCATGGCAATCCTCCTATCTCTGCATCCTAAGTGCTGGGATTAAAGGCATGTGCCACCACACCAGGCTCACAAATACATTTTTAAAATGAAAAGATAATAAAATATTTGAGATATAGCATACTTTAGATACTATAGAGCTTTAATCACTAAATTTTAATAAACACCATCTGTCATATACTCTCAGGATTGCATATATACTATTTAATATATAATATCACGTATGCACCTCAAATTTGCAGAAAAGACTATGTAGCCTCAATTCATCATGACATAAAGGTCTAGGCTAGGTTCAAATTAAGTTGTGTCTAATAAAAACATATAACCTCCAACACTGTTCTGGAAGGTTGTCATGATAATGCCCATCAGATAAGGTCATCCATATTCTTGGGTCATGCTACTATGGAAGACTCATCCGGGAGCCTTATTATTTAGTATTCAAGCTTTTTTTTTTTTTTTTTTTTTTTTTTTTTTTTTTTGGTTTTTTTGAGGTAGGGTCTCACTCTGGTCCAGGCTGACCTGGAATTCACTATGTAGTCTCAGGGTGGCCTTGAACTCACAGCGATCCTCCTACCTCTGCCTCCCGAGTGCTGGGATTAAAGGTGTGCGCCACCACGCCCGGCTAGTATTCAAGCTTTTATGTGGCAAAAATGTCACATCTGCTTCAAAAGGAAGAGAGTAACTTCATAGTGAGATTTTTAGGAAAATTAAAACCAATATATTTAATTTAAGAACATTAATTAGGTTGAGTATGTATATACTGAATTAAATTGAAAAAAAAATGTGTTTTCAAAAATTTTTATGCTGACAGTAGCTCTTTGTCCAATCCATTACAATATGGAAAGAAGCACATGACCACTAAATCTTTCAATAATTTCTAAACATTGGCATACCACTAATTATAAATTAGAATAATCATGCATGTTATTTATTAAATTAAATTTTGACTAATCTTACTATGCTTGTCTTTTATTCCAAAAGTACAAGCACAGGGTGCTCTTTTGTCAATACTTTTTTGTTTTGTTTTGTTTTTCAAGGTAGGGTCTCACTCTAGCAAAAGCTAGCCTGAAATTCACTGTGTAGTCTCAGGCCGATTCTCCTACCTCTGCCTTCCTAGTGCTGGGATAAAAGGTGGGGCTGGAGAATGGCTTTACAGTTGAAGTGCTTACCTGTGAAGCCTAAGTACACATATTCAACTGTCCAGATTCCACATAAGCCAGATGCACAAACGTGAGGCAAGTTTGCACATGCCCAATAGGTGACAAAAGCATCTGGAGTTTGATTCCAGTGGCTGAGGCCCTGGCACATCAGTGTTCTCTCTTTGTGTGTGTGTGTGTGTGTGTGTGTGTGTGTGTGTCTGTGTCTAAAAAAATAAGTTTTATTATTTCCTTTTAGTAAAGGTATAAATACACACATACACACACATGTATATGCATATATATGAGTGTGTGACCATGCATGTGTATATACATAGTAGATGTAAATATATGTAGATATGTTTATGTATGTATATATCTGCATATATATATATATTATACTTTGATAATATTTATCTCTCATTAGCCACATTTATCCTCCTCACTTGTTGTCTTCATTTCCTATATAGCCACTCATTAGATTTATATATGTGTGTATGTTATATATATCATAATGTATACATATATGAGTATACATATATAGAGAGAGTTTTAACTTATGTATTTTTGAGAGAAAAACCTATTTTTGCTTTTAACGTCTCCCTTCAACAGAGTGCTTTATTGATAAAATTAGGAAGGAATAACCAGAGAACAGAAAATATTGGTATGATTTTATAAAGGAATGCCTTAAGCGAGAACAGAATAGTGTATTAAATCTTTTATACTATATGTGTATGAAATCTTTGCCTGTCCCTTACACATGTAAGTACCCAATATTCAAAGTTGTCTTGGTCCTTAATTAACTTCATGCCTTAAGTTAGAGGCCTTATATTTAAGCAGGATTTCTTCAATATATTTAAATTAATTCTTCAACTTAGGAGCAATAACCACTTTGTAGAGGAAGCAGAGTATTTCATGTTATTCTTTTTTTTTTTTTTTTTTTTTTTTTTGGTGGGGTCAGGGGGTAGGGTCAAGGTAGGGTCTCACTATAGCTCAGGCTGACCTGGAATTCACTATGTAGTCTCAGGCTGGCCTCGAACTCACTGCGATCCTCCGACCTCTGCCTCCTTAGTGCTGAAATTAAAGGTGTGCACCACCATGCCTGGTTTTCATGTTATTCTTGTATTGAGCTGAAAACAAGAATGAACTGAAATAAAATAACATGCATTTTGAGATATAATTAAATAAATGTTACTTAGCTTGAAAATGTAAAATTCCTCACTATCTTGTCCCAGACTTCTTTTATCCAGTGTGAGTTTTCAAATTCCTTTGCCAAACATTCCATGGCTTTGTAACTTGACTGATTATTCTAACACTCAGCACATGTTCATGCCTCCGGCCTCCATTAATCGGTCCATCTTGTTTTGTTTACTGGCATGCATTGTTTACCTGGAAAATAATCTTACTCATCTAAAAACTGATTTAATTTCAAGCTTCCTTCAAGCAGAATATATCACTCATTCATTTATTCTGATGAAAGTTGAAAGCAAGATTTATTTTGCTGGCTCATATATCCAAAATTACTTATTAAATGCTTTATAAATGCCAGCTGCAAAGAAGCATCAGATGGTTAGTGAAATCATTCAAAACAGTACCTTTGAAAGTTGTCTTGGTACATAGCACACATTCCATGTGATGTATTGTGTTTTTCTGTTACCTTTCCTGCTCTCTGAAGATCATAAGGTGGTATAAGAGATGGGGTTCAGATTACTTTGTATTTGTATCTCCAGCGCAAAACATGAAACATCCAATAGCAATTCAACACATTTTCATGTTTTTGGAATGAATACTTGTAATTTTGTAACTAACATGCATCTCAAAAATAACGAAGTGAGACACAGAATTCTGACATTTTGCAATCTTGCCATTTTCCTGCATAGAATAGGCTCTCACAGAACTGAGGTAGTCTACTAACTGGGGTTTATTTGGCCAGCCCTACTGGGTATTCACTAGCTTGCTCACTCTTACTGCTACCTCTCAGCTGATGGCACAAGATGGGATGCTCTGCCTCTTCTCCACCATGGCTTTCTCTACTTCCCCTGGAGATTGTTGGTTGAAATAAAGCTTTGGTGCATTGTCCCAACAATGAGGAGGTAACTGGAACCTACCCACCCAGCATTTTAATGGATATTATTATTGACCACATTGTCCAACTTGGCTGGTTTTGGTTTTTTCAAGACTGTCCACTCTGAAGCTCACCTTTGTGTCCCACGTTGCATACTGAGAGCTTTGGGTGTCTTTCACTATGTGATTTCTGGTGTGTTCAAGAAAATTTGTTCTTGAGTATGGAGGGATGGCTTAACTGTTATAGTTTCTTGCCTGCAAAGCCAAAGGACCCAGGTTTGACTCCCCAGTACCCACATAAGCCAGATGCACAAGGTAAAAGAAGTGTCGGGAATTCCTTTGCAGTGGCTAGAGACCCTGACGTGCCCATTCTCTTTCCCTCTGTGTGCTTCTTTCTTTCTCTCTCTCTTAAATAAATAAACAAATTAAATTTTTAAAAAATGAAAAAGAAAGCCAGGCGTGTGGCACACACCTTTAGTCCCAGCACTTGGGAGGCAGAGGTAGGAGGATCACCACAAGTTCAAGGCCACTCTGTGAATACAAGTGAATTCCAGGACAGCCTGAGCTAGAGTGAGACCCTACCTCGAAAAATAAAATGAAAAAGAAAATTTATTCTGTATATTCTTCCTGGATTTTTGTCTTCATGCATGTAAAACTGCCAGTTTCCAAAATCATGTCATTCTAGCAACCAAGAGTATCACAATGTCTTTTAGAAATAAAATTCAGATCATGTTAGCCCCCAAAGCATACCACATGATTCAGCCAACCCACACAAAGTTGTTTCTTAAAGAGAAATGATAACTTTCATTCACATAAAAATCAGCTTGTTAATGTTTTTTAATGAGATTGTGGTATTCATCCCAAATCAAAATTTTCCAAATATGATTTGGCTTGTAAATTGATAAAGGGTAAATTTATAAAAAGAACAAAAATGACATCATATAATTATATCACTGAATACTACTCAGACTTGCATGCATTATGATACTGTGGAAATCATACTCAAAAGTCAATATATAGTATGAGTTCAAACATATAGCATTGGGTTACAAGTAAGATGCCATGGAAAAGACATTGAATCCTGGTTTCTAATAGCGGGTAAGAGAAGGTTTGAAAAAACAGTGTCTGTGCACTGGAGAAATGACTTAGTAGTTAAGGCATTTGCCTGTGAAGCCTAAGGACCAAGTTCAATTCCCCAGTACCCACGTAAGCCAGATGCCAAGGTGGCATATGTGTCTAGAGTTAGTATGCAATGGCTAGATGCCCTGGCACATCCTTCTCTCCCTGCCTCGTTCTTGCTCTCGCTCTCTCTCTCTCTCTCTTTGAAACAATAGATGAAATACTAAAAACAAAACAAAACAAAACAACAACAACAACAACAAAAAAAAAAAAAAAAAACAGTGTTTGTAACAAGGGTTGCCTGTGCTCTGTATCCTGATTCTATGTATCATTACATGAGGGCATGCTTGTCTAACACTTTCAGACATAAACTAGAGAGAATATCATTGAGTGTGAGTAGTTATATATACATATATATTGATACTTACATACTATATATATTTTAGGTGAAAAATAAAATCCATTATATTTAAAATTATAAAATTTAAAATTGGGAAACTTTTCTTTTGTGATATTACCCAATTTTGGATCTTACAAAGTATCATCTCATGCATAAAGCATTCAAATTTTAATCATTTTAAGTATGATACTACCTTTGGAATTTTTTTCTGTATATGGTAATATTAGGATGTGAGCTCCGAGGACAAGACAAGCAATCCACAAATAAATCACTAATAATTTGAATGCCTATGATGGCTTTGAAGTGATCATGTGGCAAAAGAACCAGTTCTACTTTTGATTGTCTTAAGTATGGCCCAACAAGCAAATAAAGACAACCTGACAGTTAAGCATTCTCATAAAACAAAGACATTTTCATGTATGTAAAGTAGAACTCATAGACTTTGGCTATTGATCCTGCATTCCTAGGATATAAAATATTATTTTTAATGTATCTATTTACTTGGACTATGT
Source organism: Orientallactaga sibirica (assembly GCA_036365145.1). Lineage (NCBI taxonomy): Eukaryota > Metazoa > Chordata > Mammalia > Rodentia > Dipodidae > Orientallactaga > Orientallactaga sibirica. Next base: position 26,194,314 of record JAEOAD010000006.1, read on the forward strand.
GATCTGCTATATCAATCTTTGAAAAAAAAAACACATGGTCACACAGAACACACAAGCTTATCAAATTCAGTTTAAATATATGGTGCAAAAGTATTATCATAAATTAAATGAATAGAATTTCTAAAATACCTAACTTATTTCTTCTGAAAATATTTTAGATAATTTAATGCCAAATGTTAGACTCTAAAATAAGGACTCAGTATTATTTTATTATTTTAAAGCAGTATCCTTGTTGCACAGAATAAAATTGTGAAAGACAGCATTTTATTTCAAAAATCAGGTCTATATTTTTAACAATTAAATGTATTAAAGAACAAGTCAAATCTTTAAAGTTATTTAAACCTCAGCTTACACTTAGCATTTACTTTTGTAAATTCAAAATTGTATTAAGATTTCTGTAATAAAATCTTCAAATATGCACATTGTATTTAATTTTGGTTCAAATCAAATTGAGTTTAAGTCTATACAAGGATGATCAAAAATTGGTATGAATTGTGGGAAATCACAGTTTCTTCATTTATAAAATGTGTACAGAAATCAAATAAATTAACTATAATGTCAAGTTTGCTCATTAAGGACAAATTATTTTCTTAGTGTCCTTCCAGTAAGTGTTCATTTTATTTGTAGCAACTTCAATAGTAGGTCTAGTTTAAAAGTGCTACTCGTTTGGGCCACTGGGCTCAACAGCATCAAAATGAAAGTCACACTTTAGCCATAGGTACAGATCTGGTCTTCACCATTAAAATGAGAGTCAAGCTATAACTGCAGGTATAAATCCAGTCTTCATGATTTACTGTTTCCCAGCAGAGCTATTGGGGCCACATTTTAAATAATAAAAAATTAAAGAAAATAAAGAACACAAGACTAAATCCCATGACAACCAACAAATATGAAGATTATAGGATTTTCTGACAGCTGTGTGTGATCATTTGCTGTGTGATCATTTCCGATAATTTTGTGAAGTTATTGGATCCCAACTCGAGTCTTCACAGGGCCAGGAAAGATGATGTGCCAAGCGATAGTCTGCTTCCAATCACCACATGGAGACTGTGCATTTGCACTCATAAGAAACGCCTTCATTTATAAAGCTATATCATTAGATATTTTTGTTATTGACATTTTATTGGAAAAAATAAATTGCCTTTTTATGTGGTATATGGTGTGCAGGCATAGGTGCACATGTGTTCAAATGTGTGTGATTATAAATGTGCTCAGGTTTTGGGCTACAGTCTGACATATTTCTGGTTTCGGTTGATACTGAGTTTACCATTCCCTCCTTACTTCTAAAGAGTTTGCAAATGATTTTCTAGTGAAACTAGCTAATGAAGAATTTCTGTGAAAATTTCTTTGGATTTTTCCCCAGGATATCTGTATGGTTTAAGTTGCTCCAGATAATTAAGCCAAGTAGTCCTAGTTGGACAAGCCTGAGTGGGATCTGGGAATATGAAAGTATTATAAGTAAAGGAAATAGCTGAAATGAGCAAAAACAATAAGAATAAAATTCCATTTTAATATTTTAAGTAGTTACTTGAAAGCTATATATTGATTATTGAAACAATTGTCCTTTATATTGGAGTAGACTTTTTTTAATTATGTTAAAAGATTTACTTCAAATAGCTTGCTGGTGAAATTTTAGTAAATTATTAAATAGTACTAAAAATCAATTTCCATTTCAACCTTTGTACCTTCTAATTTTCCACCCTTACTATTATGAACAACTTGGGTTATTCTGTGGATTAATTCATGAAATCATGTATGTTGTCATAAGATTAAAATTCAAGTTTTTGGGCTGAAGAGATGACTTAGCAGACAAGGCCTTCAAAGCCAAAGGACCCAGGCTTGATTCCCCAGGACCAATGTAAGCCAGATGCACAAGATGGCACATGCATCTGGAGTTCATTTGCAGTGGCTAAGGGCCCTGGCATGCCCATTCTCTCTCCATGTCTATCGGCCTCTTTCTCTTTCTCTCAAATCAATAAATAAAATTTAAAAATAGAAAAAAAATCAAGTTTGTGTTAAAGTTTTCAAAGCTATAAGAAAATATGTCAGAAGCAACGTGAGGGTGAATGGATTTATTTTGGCTTGCAGTTTCAGAGGTGACAGTCAGAGTTTCCTATCCTCTGATCTTCCAGCTTCCGTTGGGCCCATGATAAGCCTGAGAAGCTTGCCTCAGCAGACAGGACATAGAAAGAGACAAAGAGCCAAGTAGAGAGGACAAGACACATCCTTCCACAGCATGGCCTTTGTGAGTTATGTCCTTCAAACAGGCCCCACTTGCTAGTATTCCTATTACCTGCCAATAAAGACACTAAATTATGAATCGATCAATATAATATTGATGAAGTCACAGCCCATATATTTCAGCCACTCCTCCCAAACCCACTTCTGCTTTTTGTATATATTGTTTTTATTAATTTGCAAGGAGAGAGAGAGCAAGAGCCAGTACCTGTTGCTCTGCAAAAAAAATCCCAAACTTATGTACCATGTTGTGCATCTGGTCCTACATGGGTTCTGGAGAATAGAACTAAGGCTGACAGGCCTTGCAAGCAAGAACCTTTAGCCTCAGAGCCATCTCCCCAACCCTACATCCACTTCTGAATAGTGATTTCATTAGGGATTAAATCATAATGAATCTTTCACAGGGCCATGTTATATACCACTAAAACAGGGTTTATGAGAAGCAAGACTGTATTAGGTAATGAAGCAATGGCTTCAGTATTTGTATAGGCTTGATTTGAGACATATTTTATTTAGCAAAAGTTTCTTTAAGCAGAAAAATATATTCAAGTATATGAATCAATTTAACACAAAAAAACAAGGATGCATTTGACCATGGTAAAGAATTTCTAAGTAGTTTAATGTAAGATCGAACTATCCTTTTATATTCTCAGATACTTATAATTTTTGAAAATTAGTCTTGTATGTTTTGTCTTCTGATAAAACAAATTGGCAAAATCTAAGTCAGAAGACTACCAATATGCTATGACAGAGAAAAATTATAGTCACAAGACGGACTTTATTCTGTGATACTAGTGTAGTGAAGAATGCTTTTAAATTCTGATGAAATTCAATTTTTCATACACTGACACTGATGGACGGTTGTTATTGTTGGTCTCCTCTAGAGCAAGTCACCAGTGTTAGAAGTGTCCTGGCTAACGTGGTGGCAGTTACAGCTTTGATTGAGATTACTCCTGACATAGGTCAGTCAGAGCAGTATACTGGGTCATACCGTCCTGGCAGCTGACCTCCTTTTTGCCCTTTCTCCTTGAAGAAATATGAAACTATTCTGCCCATGCAGCACTGTGGTGGTGATCATTGCTATGGAGTGTGGTTACAAGATGTTGCAGGAATCTTTACATCATTGCTTCCTGGTGGTAATATATCTATCTTCTTTCCACAGAGCAAATAAGGCTCTGCCTAACAGGAATGGCCACATTCATCTTGATCTGCTGGGTATTAAAGTTTACATTGTTGTTGTACAGATTTGCTAAACAAAACAAAACACAATGACAAAAACATGTTTAAAATGTTGAAAAACAAAGTACTTCTTCGAACACAAGGATTGAATAGTATAGCTCTCTTTTTTTTTTTTTTTTTTTTTAAGAAATGTCCACTGTTCATACAAGTAATGTTTTTTTGTGTTTGTTTTGTCTCTAATTTTCTAAACACAGTTGAATAATTATCCCTGTATTTTCGTGAAAAAAATACAACAACAAAATTATAAAATACTCTCCTCCAAATGTAAGAAATAAAACTATTAAAATGCTTTCTTCAATATATAAGAAAATTATTTCAATTGGGAGAGGGGATTTCCTGGGGATATTGGCCAGTTGTTTAGAGTTGTTACTTTGCATGAATGAATCTCCGGATTGGATCATCAATATAGGGGTTAAAAAAAAAGGCTTTTAATTGGTTTCTCCTGTTCTATAGAAAAAGGAGGTAACAAAAATAGATGTATATGTTGAATTGATGATAGAGATGATGACTGCCTACTCAATTCAATTTTCTTAAACTTCCTTTTTAACAACACACTAACTTCATATCATGTAGCAACAGCTCACTAAAACAAATCAGAACAAACTGATGCACATATATCTTGGAGATTTCTTTTACTACTAAGAGTGAAGGACATGGACTAGACAGATGGTTCAGAGGTTGAGGTTGCCTACAAAACATAATGAGCCAGGTTTGATTTCCCAGTACCCACATAAAGCTAGATGCAGAACTTGGCGCATGAACCTGGAGTTCCTTTTAGTGGCTGGAGGCTCTGGTGTTCCCATATTCATATTCTCTCTCTCTGTCTCTCTCTCTCTCTCTCTCTCTCTCTCTCGTGTTTGTCAATAAGTAAGTAAATAAAATACTTTTTAATAAAACATGAAGTATATGCAAATGAAATCCAGTGGTTCAGGTTCTGAAGGTACTTCTGAGAATGTTTATAATTTAGCTAGTAAATTTTGTTATTTCCATACTTCCTTCTTAATTCCACTTACTTGACACCAGAAACAATGATTCAATCATAGTAAGTGTATTATTCAATATTCTCTAGAGTAACAGAACAGATGGAATGAATTGTATTAAAAGGGGATTTATTGGATTAGCCTATGGCAGTCTAACAATAGCAGTTTGCAGGCCAGAGAGCCAAGAAACCCTGTACCTGTTCAGTCCAAGAGGCTGTATACCTTTGCAGTCCCAATCCAGCATTGAAGGTCTAGAGGCTTCCTGGTGAGCCACTGGTCTTCAGTCTAAACCAAAAGGCAGTCAGCAGTATGGACAGCCAAATAGGAGAAAGAGTTTTTTTTTTTTTTTTTTTTTGTTTTGTTTTGTTTTGTTTTTTGTTTTTTGTTTTAATTTTTTTAATTCCAGAGTGTCCTTAGATAAAGCACCCCCTCTGAGAGGGGCCACCCTCTCTTGGGGAAGGGCTCACCCTAGGGGAACAACTTCCTCCTTCAGTTCATTCTTTGTGAAAGCAACCTCAGAGACCCACTGGAGAGAAAATTCTATGGATTCCAAAATAGATCAAGTTGACAACAAAACCCAACTCTCACAGTAAACATCTTCTAAGTGTGAGGTGATCACAAATTCCTAATTTGGGTACTCAGAAGAGCTCAACAACAGGAAGCAGCTACTTTAACTTCTTGAGTTTCTTCATGTAAGAGAAAAGAAATATGATAATCCATGTTACTCACAATTATCTTACCAGCAGAATGATTTTATTCCACATAAGGTAAATCCATAGACTGTGAATGGGAAGTGTTTTTGTATTACATCTATTCTTGAAATATTGTAACATTGCCCCATGACAATGAGATTGACCCTTAGAATTTTACAGAATCATTGCATCTGTGAAGATTATGTTGTCAGAAAGATGAGTGACTTTCATGTTCTTTCTTCCAGTTAGAAATCTCTACATACATTCTCCTCAGATATAGTTACATGACAGCCATATATATGTTCTCTCAGTACATATATGGTTGAATTTATATGATGTTATCAACTACACTAAAGAGCCAATGTTTCTGCACATGAAAATTTTGTGTTCTTTTTTTCTGTGACCCAACATGTATACTTTCTTTGATGCACAGAACAGTCAAAAAACAAAAGAAAACTATCAAAAATGAAAACTAGAATTTTTGAGTCCAACCCAATTATCCTGATCCCTATTGATTCTATGTGTCTTCTGTCATAAATAACAAGGGCTAGAGGGCAAGGATATGTATATTGTTTCTTTGACTAGATGTCTCTCTTTGAGATAACTTTACATTTGTGTATAATCGAAAATAGAAATTTTATGTTAGAAATGATATGGATGCAAAAAAATTTAGCCCAAGTGACAATCATGGCAGTTTCTGAATCTATTAGTCATACCTCAAAATATAACATAAAAATAATAAAACATGGAATTGCAGTCAAATTATGCAGTAAAACCAAATGGTAAAGTAATTCCATGAAACCCCAAAATATATGGGCAATGCAAAATCAGTGACAGCAATGGATGAGCAGAGTGTTGATTACAATCTTTTAGTCTGGGCCACTATACAAAGAAATGCATTTATCATATATGTCATTATACTTTTTAAACATGTTCCCTTTGTTCATAGTACTATTTGTTCTCCCCCTCTCTTCTTTAGACCTTTTTCTTTTTTTATAGTCCCCTTTATATGAGGTAATATACTGAATCATGCCTTTCTAACTTGAGCTTACTTCTTTTCATAGTCATCTTCTATTTTCATACATTTTCCTGTGGTTATCATAATTTTACTTTGTTACAGCTGAATAAAATATCATTGTAGATATGAAACATTTTATTTATAAATTTATCTACTGCAATGCAGAAAACAAATAGTAATCATTGCTGGCAACAACTATATAACAGTTTCTTCTTATATGTACTTGCAAGCATTCATTGTCGTTATGTGTGTGATAGCCATTCTGTCTGAAGTAAGGTGCAATTTCAAAGTCACCAAATCATATATTAATGAAGTATTTTCCAAATTTTTGAAGACTATAAAAGTTATCTAATACATGGCAATAATTTAAACAAATGAGTAAAGATAAAGTGTTCATGCATAAGTAAAAAAAAAATAACTGAGGCAAGAGAATTATGAGTTCAAGACCTGTCTAGGTTGCATAGATTCTAGGCTAGTCTCAAAAAAAAAAAATAGTTGGTAATTGAGCAAATATGAGAAAGATCATCCATATCATGTTATCTGATGCAGGCTTTCAAAGACTCTCTTAACATTCCTCTGTAGCAGAGCTTTAGGTTGTATTTTTAGGAAAACTAGAATGAGAAAGAGTTCATACTAGTTTTCCAAGAATAAATGAATTAAAATATAACTTACTATAAGGTAGATTCAAGTTTTATTTTGTTTCTAGAAGACCATGATTGTCCTTTTAAAAATACTATCTCATTTAAAACCATGCAAATTATCTATACAGATTCAAAGTGAAATTTTCCCAGCAAGATTTGTTTAGAGAAGTGAAGTTTTTACTTTGCTCTTGTCGCTTTCCCCTTAGCTTACCAACCTTAAGCCTTCATGGAAGCAAATCTGTGGTTATATATATATGTATATATGAGTACAGTATAATCATTTGTGCATAGGGCATTTGATTTAAATTCATACACAAAGGAATTGTTAAATATTACCTTAAAACAGAAATTCTTAACTACATGTTCAAAGTGAAAAAAAAAAAAAGCTAGAAAGAAAATATAAATGCTAAACAAATAAACATATAAGTCAACAATCATCATCCTAAGAGGTTTGCAGCAATTATATTATTGTAGTAATATTTCATCTTTAAAACTTTTGCATGAATATGGTGATGAACCAAATGAATATTTAAATATCTCTGGAAACAGATTTTTTTTTTTTTTTATGTGTTAGGAAAAGAAAATTCAATATGTATTGGCTTCCTTTCACTATTATAGCTACTTAATATTATTTTGGTAGCCTAAAAATAACAATTATCTCTGAAAGTCCTGCCTGGAAGAAAGTTGGCATCACTAGGCCAAAATAAAGGTATTGGGGACATGAATCTGACTCAGTTGTCATTTCATTTCATAGACTATGCAGCTGTAACCCTTGACATGTGCTCCCTTTCTTCCACTTCAAGGCCCATAGTATACTTTTGACATAGTAGTAGCAATTTCTCTGGTCATATTAACTATTAACGTTCTATTTCCAGTCTCTGTATGCATGACTTATAATGATACTTGTGATTACATTTATAATCTATCCATATTATTGATAATAACACATACATTTCAAGCTTCTTAAAATAATCATATCTGCAAAGCTCTGCTTCTACATTGAATGGGTCTGAAGCTTGGTGCTAGAAAATGTGCAAGGCCCTGGATTAAATTCCCAGTGCCACCAGAGAGCAAAATCTAAAAGCTTCTCATAGGACCTTTCAGGTTCCTTAGTACAGGACCGAGACTTGACATTTAACTTAGGTATGTAATACTGCCAATATTCTTGCCACAAAAATATGCATGCATATCACATGTAAATTGTCTGTACATTTGCACAATATAAAGCTATTACTGAACCAGGTATGGTGGTGCATGCCTTTAATCCAAGCAGTTGGGAGGCAGAGGTAGGAGGATTGCCGAGAGTTCGAGGCCACCCTGAGAATAACACATGAATTCAGGTCAGCCAGAGCTAGAGTGAGACCCTACCTCAAAAAAACAACAAAAAATATATATATTACTGGCATACCCGTTCTCTCTCTTTGATCCTTACAAATAAATAATATATAAAATTTATAAAGGAAAGAGATTATAGTAGTTTGAATATATGGCTTCCAATATATTAAGTGTTTTATTAATTTGCATCTGCAGCCACCTGCCTGGAGGCAGCGTCACTGGGTGGATCTAGGTTCTTAAGGTGTGGTGGTAGGTTTGAGACTTCAATCCAAAAATATGCAAAGTGTGCCTAACTGGAGTTCCTGAGGTATGCTGTGCTGTGTGGCTTTTGGCCTGTGGCTTTTGCTCTCTGTGTTTGGTCCTGTGAAACAGGCCAGCTTCTTCTGCCATTATGGAACTTCCTCTGGATCTGTAAGCGTCAATAAATCCCTTCCTCCATAACTTTGCCTGGTCTGGAAGTTCATCTCAGCGAACCTGAAGCTGTCTGCTACAGAGATATAAAGTTATTACTTCCAATTAACATCCAAAATATTATCTAAATAACATCACAACAATAGTTACAAGTCTTTCACATCAATTATTTGAATCAGACATGGGTGAGATTTTTAAATATGACCCAAACTGAGTAAATTTCCCACCAATATATGAGATAATTAAGGCAAAAATCAAATATAATGACCAAAATATAATAGAATAAGTCATAGAACAATAATTATAGGGATTCTTCAAGCTCTGCTTATAGCAGTGCGAGGCATCTCTTAATACAAGGCTTCAAACCTTTCCACATGTCTCTCACAAATCAGATGTAAACGACCAAAAGCCAGATGGTCAGATATTTACAGGCATGACACCGCTCCTCAGGGAACTATTTTCTGTCATAGTTACCTTCTCACTGCTAGCAAAAAACACCAGACCAAAAGCAGCTGATGGGAGGAAAATACTTATTTTTGCTTAAAATTTTGAGGGGAAGATCAATGAAGGCAAAGAAAGCATTGCATGAGCAGTGGTTGGACATCACCTCTGCCACAGCTGGTGGCAAACAACAGGGGATGAGTAAAGCTCTAGCAAGGGAGGGCTGGCTATAACACCCCAAAGCCTAGCCCCGAAACATCCCCTCCAAGAAGATCCCACATCAAAGAGACACCACCTGGGGACCAAAAAGATGGGTTAATAAGGCACATCTGCTTTAAACTACTACAGAAGGCTACAGTCATTTTCTTCCTAAGACTTTTGATTGACTGAGAGGTCTGTCTGTCTAGTCTGTGGAAGAATTTGTTTTACCACTGTCTGTGTGTATGATGATAACTTTTAAGATATTTTATTTTCTCCTGAAGGGCATCAACTAATTATTGTACTATTTCTTTTCTGGAAAGCTTTGGGAGATTACACCATCTTCATTGTTTTCATTCAAACTATGGCCACAGAATTTCTACAGATGAGGTACTCTCCGAGCATTGTATGTCTATAATATCCTGATTTTTTCCACTATTAGACATGAGGTTCCTTGGCAGAACTTTCTTAGAAAATTGCATAACTCATTATCATTCCTGCCTGAGATGACTAAAGGCATAAATATCTTGCTTTATGACTGTCTTCAACACTAGTGAACTTGTTCAGCTCCATCCTTAACTTCCTTCCTCAGCCAAGCTTTAGTAACAGTCCATGTCCTAAGTTTTTTTTTTTTTCTTTTTTCTTTTCTTTTCTTTTCTTTTCTTTTCTTTTCTTTTCTTTTCTTTTCTTTTCTTTTCTTTTCTTTTCTTTTCTTTCTTTCTTTCTTTCTTTCTTTCTTTCTTTCTTTCTTTCTTTCTTTCTTTCTTTCTTTCTTTCTTTCTTTCTTTTTTTTTGAGAGAGTCAGAGAGAGAGACAGACAGAAAGAGAGGGACAGATAGAGAATGGGCTCCCCAGCAGTCTCTCAGACACTGTGAATGAACTCCAGATGTGTGCCCTCTTGTGGGCACATGCGACATTGCGCCCTTGCCTCACTGCGTCTGGCTACAGGTGGAACCTGGAGAATCCAGCTAGTGTTCTTAGGCTTAGGAGGCAGGCGCCTTAACCCCTAAGCCATCTCTCCAGCCCCCATGTCCTAATTTTTGTGCTTTTGTATGTAGAACATGTTGGGATTTTTCCAAGTCCTCATGTTTGGAATATTTTTACCTGATAGATATTGCCTTGATTTTTTTTTTTTTTTCTCTTTCACATTTTACCAAAACGCAATGAGAATAAATCAGGTTGTAATTTAAACACTTGTTTGGAAAGCTCGACTAGTGTATAAGTTTACTGTAGAAATATTTTTCTTTCAACATAACTGTGGGATGAAATTATTCTCAGCTTTCTGTCACTAATTATAATGCACTTAACTTTGACATTGTTATCCACAGCATGGTCAATAATAGAGATATCTTCTAAGATGGCATCATCTTTACAATGTCCTATACTTCATGCTAGACTCTGGAAGTCTTTATTGTCCATGTTTATATTGTTCAAAACAACTAAATTTATTTTATTATCTTTCAAATTTTCATCAGTGCCTACCTGCTACCCAATTCAAAAGCTGTCTCAAATTTTAGGTATTGCCAGGAGTAAAGCCATATAGTATCCAAAATTGCATTAGCTTCCTATGGCTGATATAGCAACTTGCTGAAAAACAGCATTCTGTTATTCTTCTATCTGTTTGGAGGTCAAAGGACTGAAATCACAATTACTGAGCCAAGATCATGATGTCAGAAGAGCTATGTTTCCTCCTAATATCTGTGGGAGAAATTGTTCCCTGGATTTTTCCAACTCCACTACTCGTTTGTTAGACTTATGACTAAATATATTCCTAATGTGTTAAAGTACAAACTGAAAAGTCATAAAACTAAGATATCCATGATTACTTCTCCCTAATAGATTGAGATATTTATAAACATCAACTATTACTAAAGAAAAAATGTCTTTTGAGAAAAATGTATTATTTTAGAACTGGGATATGTTGTACAAAATGAACTTACAATATGTTTTCACACACACACACACACAAATAAAGAACCTATTATATTCTGTTTTTTATTTTAAAAAATCAGTTTTTATTAAAACTCCAGAGTCAACTCATAAAGATAAGTCTACCATCCATTGACATACTTCCATTGAACTAAAACATGACCTATGCTCATGATACTAAAAAAAAAAAAAAAAAAAAAAAAAAGACTTCATGACTAATTAATCAACTAAGGAGGCAGCTAATTATTTTGAGTGTTGCCTAAGACAAGGAACAACATTTTATTTTCTCTCTTGTAGAAAATAAACCAAAACAAATATTTAATAGTTACTATTTACAAAAATATGTCAGCTAACATATGGTGACATACAAAATTCAAGTATTACCACTACAAACCTTAATGAAAAGAAATTGAGACAATACTCACCAATAGCTACCAGTAGCACCATAGTTGACCTATTTTTCATTATATTGATCCTAGTAGAATTACATGATTCTGAGGAGCTAATGTAACCTAAATAAAATAAAGTTTCTGAGCTGGGTTTGGAGGCACATGTCTTTAATCCCAGCACTCAGGAGTCCTAGGTAGGTTGGTCACCTTGGGATTGAGACTACCCTGAGACTGCAAAGTAAATTCTAGGTCAGCCTGGGTGAGAACAAGATCCTACCTTAAAAAGACATAAATAAATAAATTAAATTAATTAATAAAGTTTTTGTGTCTAATAAACAAATTTTTAGGTGTCAGAGAAGAAATGCAAGTGATAAAACAGCAAATTTAGATATGATCATTCCAGGTATAATGATGTTTTGCTTGTTTTTCATTGGTGTTTTGTGTGTGTGTGTGTGTTTGTGTGTGTGTGTGTGATAGTTTGTACAGCAAGCCCTTTCTCCACTTAGTTTGAGCTTGAGCCCCAGCTTGAGCTTGCACTTTGAACAAATAAAATATAAGTAAGGAGATCTGAATAATGAACAAAACTTAAGTATCAATAAGTTGATATATGCAGGGCATTAGTTTAACCTAGACCCAAATGAAGAAAATGTTAATAAAATTACAATAATTGATAAGGTCATTAGGCAAAGTTTAACACTGGGTATCTGAGGTTATTAAAGAATTTTCATTTTAGGGGAAGTTTAAATTCTAACATTAATGAGATATATGAATAAAATAAAGGATCGGATAAGTTGGAAATTTATTTGGAAGAGGCGAAAATGACATAGCACATAGATAAATCTTACTTTCTTTTTCTATTTTTTTTTTAAATGTTCTTTTAAAATGATTTACTGTTTTCTTAAGCAGAGAAGAGTGCTACTCAGTCACTGTTCCTTTGCAAAATCATTCCATAAATATTTGTTTCTTAGTTTTTAATGGAAAGCTTCTTCATATGCTCTTCCCTGCCCCCTCCACCAAAGTCTTAACAGATCTGTGCCTCTTGGGTCTTCAGAGCCTGCTTTGCTATTCATTACTGTGTCACCGTGGGAAAGAAACTGAACTTCCCTGTGTGTTCTGTTTCCACATACGTGAAAGGTACTAATATAACAAACTGAGAATCTGGATAATGCCTATGAAACAAGATGAAACAACTTAGGTAAATGGAAGCAGAAGACACATCTTAAGAAAGCTTCAATAAGTACAAGTGATCCTATGATAATCACAGTAAAATAATTATTGTCTGGTAAACTTTTGTCCCATTTTAAAATTTTAGTATCTAGTTTCTTTAGAACAACCTCTCTTGATTTGGAGAATTTCCTGCTTTAAGATGATTTCCCACGACACATGTGAGACTAACTTTCTCAGTCTTGGCTGGAGAGAGGACTCCGTCACATGATCAAACTTCCACCCCAGAGAGTACATCACAGTGACATCGGGTCAGAATCAAAAGTCCCCCAGAATTGTCTTGTATCTGGCTTTCGAGGGTGGCTTCCTCAGTCTAGTGTCTGGTGCACATAAATGGTATCGGCTGATCTGCCTACCGGCAGCTGTTCTCATGGTTGCTTCCTTGGAGAATTCTAAACTCTACCTCTCCAGGTTCTTGTTAATCCACATAGCTGGTTCCCATTGTTGGAGGTTGTTGTTTCTTATAATGACAGATGCTGACATAAGGAATGTGGAACATCGCTCAATGTAAAATGAGCAGTTAGGATCCTGTGAGCCGCCAGCCACATCAGCAAATCAATGCCTGACCTCATATTTTATGTACTTTCATGTGAAGCCATCTTAACAAATGTTTACAGTAATGCACTGAACTTACAACCAGCAGTGTACTAACAGGACTCTGATAGCACCTGTTTCCACATCAAACTTTGGCCTTCTTGAGCTTCCATATACTGGACAGCATGTCACCACTGAGCTTATTGATGGCAGAAATAACAAAATTATGCATGCATGTCCCTAAAAATTCACAAAAACAAAGGCTAAATTGGGCCTGGGAGATGGCATAGCAGTTAAGATACTTGTCTGCAAAGCCCTAGGACCCAGGTTCAATTTTCCAGGAGCCATATAAGCCAGATACACAAAGTTTTGGATGTATCTGGGGTTCCATTGTAGTGGCTAGAGTCCCTGGAATGCCCGTTCTCTCTCTCTCTCTCTTTCTCTTCCTCTCTCTCTCTCTCAGATAAATAAATGAATAAAATATTTTTTTAAAAAAAAAAACCTAAATTATATTAAATATATTGCAAAATCTTGTAAGGAATGGTCACCACATTGGACCTAAGCTGCTTACTTGTATGTCACTGGATTTGAGGTTTTCCTGCTCTGTCTGTGTATATCTCAGTAATGACCGTGAGAGGGCTGAAAGGTTAGTTTTCAGGGAGCAAGTTGATTTTAGGAAGTAGATAAATTTTCACATGTGAGGTCTATGCAAATAAGGATGGACTGTTTTTGAACATGGCTTCCTAGGTCCTGCAGCAATTCTGCCCAGGACTTCATGGGAACTAGCTGATTACTGTATTTGTTTCTGATCTTTACTGAGAAAAAGAGGAGAGAGGAAGAGAAAAATGCACCACTCTTAGCCCAATCCTTATGCCCTTATGTGGTGCTTGTAATTGTTCTATCCAAGGCTTGGATTTCTTTTCATATTTGGCTCCAATGACTATGCCTTCCACAGAGTATTTTTATCCATTTATTTTATTATACTGTGGAATGTATCAGACTCAAAATCTTTTGGAATTCAAACTTTTTTTTTTTTTTTTTTTTTTTTTTTTTTTTTTTTAGCTTTTTCACAGAGCGTTTTAGAAGATAAATTCCACATCTTTTTGACTTGTGGATTTGGCTTCAAACAGAACTCTTTTTTGTCATATAATACTGCCACTGTATTAATTATGGAAGGAAAAAGGAGAAAAACATATTTCAGGATAAAAATAGGTAGTTGATCTGTGAACATTATCATTTATTTTGATTTATTTGTGTGTGTGTGTTGGTTTGAATCAGATGTGCCCCATAAACTCATGTGCTTTTAATGCTTGGTCCCCAGCTGATAGCAACTTGGAAGGTGGAGCTTTGCTGGAGGAGGTGTGTCCCTGGGGGTGGACCTTGAGGTTGATTAGCCCCTGATTTGTCAGTGTTATTTTAGCTCATTTTTCTGCTGTTGTTTTCCACCTGCTGTGGCAGAGCTAATGTCCAGCTTCTGCTCTGCCCATGCTTTCTCCTGCTATGATGAAGCTTCCCCTTGAGAGGTAAGCAAAAAAAAAAAAAAAAAAAAAATTTTTCTTCCCATCAGCTGGTGTTTTGTGCCAATGAAGAAAAGGAAATTGGAACAGAATGCTTATGGTTTCCTAGAATATGATGAAACCTGGCATTAGCAACAACTGACAGTAACACAGGAGGCCCAAGCATCAATATATGTTCATGCTGCAGATATTAATTGAGTTCCTTCTATATACAGGGCGCTGTTTTGTGTAGTAGACTTACAGTAATATCAAAAGAACTCATTCTCATTGAGAAGACCATAGCATTGCTCTTTCAGTTATACAATCTGTGTTCACATTTTCAATTGATAAATTGCATATATTTATTGTGCATAACATCATTTCAGAATATACATGCATTACTGAATGGCAAAAATGTGCTCAAGAAATACACATGTGCATGGAAATAAACTAAATATAGTATAAATTGAAGGACAGAGTGTGAAAAAAAGAAACAAGAAAATCCAGAGATGTTTCAGTTTTTATTGTTGCCTTCTGAGTTCATGATCCTACTTCTCATTCTTCCTACCATCTACTTGCACTGGGAAATATGTTTAAAGCTGGATAGAGTTTATCTGGAATAAACTCATTCTATTCATATCAAAAATGAGACCCAGAGAATTTTAGAGAATGTTTTCTCAAAGCAAAAGAATGAATTCATAGATCATTTAAAAGTCAAAAGTTAAGAGGCAGTCCTTTGAATGTCTTGTAGAGTCTGCTCACATGAGGAGAAATTTATATGTGTTTAGGAGTCCAGCCACGTGGACACAGAGAACAACAGAAGTTTCCACAATTTCAGTTTCACTACTTGTTAGCATGATGAATTTCAAAAATCACTCCAGTATTCAAAAGTGGAAAAGAGGAGCTGTAGACCAAATTAAGAAGAGTTTATTTGTGAGACATAAATTATTCTGCTTAATAGTGAAGTTTTTTTTTTCAATTTTTATTTATTTGTTTGCAAGCACAGAGAGAGAGAGAGAGAGAGAGAGAGAGAGAGAGAGAATGGGCATGCTAGAGCCCTGCAAATGAACTCCAGATGCATGTGCCCCTCATGCACCTGGCTTACATGGGTCCCGGAGAATCGAACCAGGATCTTTTGGCTTCACAGACAAGTGTCTTAACCACGAAGCCATTTCTCCAGCACCAATAGTGAAGTTTTACAGGCACTTCCTATTTTGCTTATTGATTTATCTATTTTGTGACAAAGTCTTACCATTATGTTCAAGTGGCCCTGCGACTATGTGTCCCAGTCTCAAACTCATCATGCTCTTGCCTCAGTCTCATACTGGTTGAGAGTAAGGCGTGTGCCTCTTGGCCAGCTTATATACTTGTAGGCTTTTTTTCAGGTGGAAATTTTTAGAAGATTGTTTACTTATAAAATGTGTATATGAGTATCTGCCTGTGAGTGTGTGTTTGTACTGTTGTGGATTACATCAATATGTAATAGGTGTATGAATATGTGTATGAATGTATGTGCTAACATCAAAACACAGTCCACACATTCTCCCTTGTTTTGAGACAGAGTCTCTCTTTTTCACCATTGCATTTGGAAAAGTAGTTGGCCCATGAATTCAGGATTTTCCTGCCACAGTCTCTCTTATCTCGTAGGCAGACACTTAGGCTATGCATATGGTTCTACATGGGTTCTGAGCTTCGAGTTCAAGTCATCAGGATTAAGGAGCAAGAGCTTTGTCCATTAAAACATTTTCCAAACACTTGATATAATTTTACAAAAAAACCTTTAAATATTTATTTGACTTTGTCTTATATTTTCTCACATTTAAAATAATATTAATAAATTATATTTTGGAGGTCTCCAAGTAGTGGAAAGGAAATATGAATTAATTGAGAATCCACAGTGCTAGACAGTTAGATGCTTCTCTCTATGAAACTTTTGGGATAATTTCCATGTCTCAAGTTCTGTTACGACATGGCCCCCTTTCATGATATTTATTTTTAAATATATTTTTTAATATATAGATTTTATTTTTATTTATTTATTTATTAGAGACAGAGAGAGGGGGAGAGAGAGATAGAAAGAATGAGAATGGGCATGCCAGGGCCTCTAGCCACTGCAAACGAACTCCAGAAGCATGCGCCTTCTTGCGCATCTGGCTTACGTGGGACCTGGAGAATCAAACTGGGGTCCTTAGGCTTCGCAGGCATGCATCTTAACTGCTAATCCTGCTCTCCAGCCCTAAATAAGTTTTTTTCTAACAGAATACAAACAATGACTTTCACTATGAACTTTGCATTCATGCGCATCATTATGGTTAACTCACATTCACTCCCCATTACACTTACCCAAACATCTTTGGAGTTTCTTTCTCCCACAAGTAGTCACTCTTCTACTTTCACGGACTATACTTATATTTAAACCTAGATTTTTGCATATGAGAGGAAAACCTGTGAATTTTATTTTTTTGGTTTTTCCAGGTAGGGTCTCACTCTAGCCCAGGCTGAACTGGAATTCACTCTGTATTCTCAGGGTGGCCTTGAACTATCATCATTCCTCCTACTTCTGCCTCCTGTGTACTGGGATTAAAGGCATGAGCCACCATTTTTTCTTTTTTTTTCTTTCTTTCTCTCTCTCTCTTTTTTTTTTTCTATGCCTCTAAATTGTGCTATCAGTGTAATGTTGTCTTCATAAAAAGTGGTTGGAAGCATACCCTTTTTTTTTTTTGTCTTCTACATAGTAATTTAAGAAACATTGCTTTTAATTCATCGTTAAAGACATGATAGAATTCTACAATGAATCCGTCTAGACTTGGCTATGTAGAAGAGAAAATTACCAACCATTCAAGGTGGTGCATGCATCTGGTGTTGATTTGCAGTGGCTGGAGGCCCTGGTGTACCCATTCTCTCTCTTTCTTCTACCTATCTCTTCTTGCAAATAAATAAAAATATATTTAAAATATTTTTTAATCTTGGAATAAATCAACAAAGGAAGCCTAGGACTGATACAATGAATACTTAAAAGCACTAGAGATAAAAATGAAAGAAAGACATGAGAAGATGGAAACATCTCCCGTGCTCATTGTTTGAAAGAATTAATATTGAGAAAATGACCAGCTTACCAAAGCAATCTCAGTGCCATCCCAAGCATGATTCCAGTAGTAATCTTCACAGACAGAGAAAAAAATCTTAAAATCCATACAGAAGCACAATCTGTATTTGTCTTAGCAAGTATCTTCTTCCTAATTGAAGAAAGTCTTTTGGAATTGCTTGTTTTCTTTTTCTCTTTTCTTTTAATTAATCTTTATTTATTTGAGAGAAACAGAGATAATTAGGCACATATATAGAGAGAATGTGCAATCCAGGGCCTTCAGCAGCTGTAAACAAACTCCAAATGCATGTGCCACCTTGTGCATCTGGTCCTGAGGAATTGAACCTGGGTACTTTGGCTTTGCAGGCAAATGCCTTAACTGATAAGCCATCTCTTCAGCCCTCTTTTTCTTCTTCTTTCTTTTTCTCCCTCTGTAGATCTTGACATCCAGGAGCTCTTTTTTTTATTTTTGCTTTTGCTTGACATTTCCCAGATCAAGCTCCGACACACACAGTAGATTAATTTGCTGTTTAATAAATGTTGGTAATGTATAAACTTGCTTGCATTTTTCTTCTTTATTTAAAACATGTACTTAGCTTTGCTTATGCCTCCCATCCCGGTTCTCCATCCTCTTCACTGCTTACCTCCCTCCCTAGGTATTTCTCCTTTAACTTCTATATCATGTAAGATCTTTTTCCTTCCATACCCTTCTCCCCTTTCTGGTTTCCTGACATCTACACATTCTGACTCCTACAATAACACACATTTATAAAGGTTCTAAACTAAGATCCACTTATATACAGTGTTTGTCATTCTGTATTTGGGTTATCTCACTTAATAATGATATGTTACAGTAACATTCATTGGCCAATCAATTTCATTTTTATTCATGATTGAACATAATTAAATTAAATGTGTGTGCCAAAGTTTTATTATCCATTTATCAGTTGAAAGACATTTAGGTTGATCCTGTCTCCTTGCTATTGCAAAGGTCACAGTGACAATCACTGTTGAACATGTATCTCTTTTGAAGAATCCATAGGGCATAAGCCCAGGTGTGGTACAGCTAGATCATACTGCAGTTCTGTTTACAGATTTCTAAAATACCTCCACACTCACTTTCTAATGTGGCTGAAAGAGTTTAAAATTTTACAGGAGTCTATAATTCCACCAACAGTGAATAACTGTTTATAATTTACACCCTGGCCCAGAATTGCTATTATCTGTTTTCTGGAAGATAGCCATGCTAACAGGTGTAAGATATCATCTTCAGGTAGTCTCAATTTGCATTTACCTGATGGCTAAGGATGCTAAACCTTTTTGTATTTATATAAGCACTCTCTATTTAGTTGTGTAACCTGTTTTTTTTTGTTGTTGTTGTTTTTTTTTTTTTTTTTTTTTTGTTTTAAACTGAGCTATTTGTTTCAGTGTTGTTTAGTTTCTGAAGCTCTTTGTATAGTCTAGATATTGAGTCTCTGCCAGTCTCTGGTTGTTTTTTTTTTTTTTTTTTTTTCTTGGTTAACCATTCCATTGCTGTACCTAAGCTTTTCAGTTTCAGGAGGTCCCATTTATTGATTGTTGACCTTATTTCCTGGGCAAGCAATCTTACTCAGAAATTTGTTCTCCAGTCCTATTTCTTGAAAAGTTTTCCCTACTTTCTTCATCCATTGTCCAGAGTTTTAGGACTCATATTATGACTTTGATTTATACTTGATTGTTTTGTGTATAGTAAGAGATAATGATCTATTTTTATTATATAAGTAGATATCCAACATTCCCAACACCATTTGTTAAAAGGCTATCTTTTCTCTAGTGAAAATTTTTGGTATTTTTTTTACTCAAAAATGAAATAGCTTTAGCTACATAAGTTCATACCAGGATTGTCCATTCTGATCCATTGATCTGCACATCCATTTTTGTGCCTGGATCATGCTGTTTTGTTACTCTGTGTCCATGATACTAGTTGAAAGCAGGTATAGGGATACCTCCAGCAATATTTTTACCCCCAGCATTGTATTGGCTATCCAAACTCTTTCTTGACACCAAGTGAATTTTAAGATTGATTTTTTTTTCTTTTCCTGTGAAGAATGGCAGACTTTTTTTTTTTTTTAAATGGGGATGACATTGACTATGTAAACTGCTCTTGCCAAGTTGACAATTTTCACTCTATCACTCCAATCCATGAACATGGAAATCTTTCTTACATCTGATGTGTACTTCAATCGCTCTCTTGAGGGTTTTAAAGTTTTTAGAGGTCATTCCCTTTCTTCATTAGGTTTATTCCTAGGACTTTCATTCTTTTGGCATAATTGTGTAATTGTGAATGGTTTTACTCCCTTGACTTCTTCCTGTCCTTGTTTGTTGTTGGCATATAGGGAGGCTACAAATTTTGTATGGTAATTTTGTAATCTGCCACTTTGGTGAAAGTGTTAATCAATTTAAGAGCTTTCTGGTGAAATCTTTATAGTCTCTTGATGTATAAAACCCCATAATATGCACATAAGGATACTTTGACTCCTTACTTTCATATTTGTATCCCTTTTACTTGCTTATCTTTTCCCATAGATATAGTTAAGAATTTCAGTACAATATTAAATAATAATGAAGAAAGAAGGCACTTTTGTCTTATTCCTCATTTTACTGGAAATTCTTTGAGTTTTCCACCCATTTTTTATACTGGTGGATATATGTTTGCTGTATATAGCCTTAATTATGTTGAGATGTGATCCTTCTGTTCCAAGTTTCTTCAGGACTTTTACTATGAAAGGATAATAAATTTAATCAAATGCCATTTGTGCATCAATTGAAGTGATTGTCTAATTATGTCCTCACATCTAATTATGTAATGCATTTATTGTTTTGGGTATGTTGAACCATCTCTGACTCTTTGGAATAAAGCCCAGGTGATCATGATGGGTGATATTGACATATCCTTGCATTTGGTTTACAAATATTTTATTGATAATTTTTGCATCTATGTTAATCAAGGAGACTATTCTAAAATTGTCTCATTTTGTTGTGCTTTTATCTAGTTGTTTTTGTATCGCAATAATACTGAATTCATTAAAACTAAGTTTGATAGTTTTCCTTTCTGGCCCTATTCTATGGAAGAGTTTGAGATGCATTAACATTAGGTCTTTTTTGCAGTAAAATTCAGCAGTGAATCAATCCAGTCGGTCTTGGACATGTTGTATCTGGAATTTTTATTTTTACTTCAATCTCACTGCTTGTTATATGTGTGTTTTCATTACTTACCTCTAATCAGCTCTAATTAAATTGGTTCAATTTATTGAGATTACATGCATCTATAAATTAATTCAATTCTTTCCTATTTACTAATTTAGTGGATTACATGTTTTTAAGTTATGTCCCTATGATTTTCTGAATTTCATTAGTATCTGTTGTAATGTCCTGCCTTTTCTCTCCAATTTTATTAATTTGGATCTTTTGTCTCTTTATTTTGGTTAGATTGGCCAAGGACATTCAATCATTTTAACTCTTTCTAAACCTACTATTTGTCTCACTGATTCTTTGTATTGTGTTTTTCATTTCCATTTCATTAATCATTGCCCTTATCTTAATTATTTCTTTCCACCCACATATATGGCCTATTCTTGTTTCCTAAGGCACCAAAATAAATCATCAAGTTATTAATTTGAGATATCTTAGATTTCGTAATGTAGGTGTTTAGATCTATAAACATTTATCTAGTGACTGGTTTCATTATATCCCACAATTCTTGGGGTATGGTATTTTCATTTCAATCATTTCATTTCTTGAAATTTCTTCATTTATGATTTCACCAATGACTTATTCAACATCCAATAGTGAATTTTAAAATAATTTTTAATATTTTATTTTTTGAGAGAAATAAATAGGCAGATAGAGAGACAGACAGAGAACGTGGGGGAGAAGAAGAGAATGGCCATACTATGCACTCCAGATAAATACACCACCATGTGCATCTGGTTTATGTGGATACTAGGGAACCAAACATGGGTCCTTAGGCTTTGCCAGCAAATTCCTTAACTGCTAAGCATTCCTCCATTCCAATAAGTATTTTAAAAATCTATCATCAGTTTGTAAATGTCCTGTAGTTTCTCTTAGTGTTGTTTTATAATTTTATTGCATTATAATCAGATATTATTTCAAGTTTCCCATATATTTAGTGCTTGTTTTGGTCCTAATATGTGATCTATTTTAGGAACATTCCCTGGACTATTGAAAAGAGAACAATGAACATTCTGTGGTGCTTATGTGAAATGTTCTGTAGGTGACTGTTTTGTCCAGTTGATCTATGATTTCATTTAATTCAGATATTTATTTATTTATTTATTTTGCCTGGATGACCTGTCAATTGTGGTGAGTGGGATACCAAATGGGTATTTAGCAGAAGAAAATGACATTGTAACTCCATATCAACACAGTCCCTCCTCATCAGTGCAAGCCTTCACTCTGAAAGAATGAGTGAATAAAATTTCTCATAATGCATGTTCGTAGGTGATTCAATTTCTTAGCTTTTATTTGCTTCAGAAGCACTTACTTTATATTCATTTATGTCATACTGTTTCAAAGGTCACATAAACCTGCATTAGCATTTTACTTTTTTTTAATGAGAGAGAGAGAGAGAGAGAGAGAGAGAGAAAGAGAGAGAGAGAGAGAATTGGCACGCTAGGGTCTTCAGCCACTGAAATCTAACTCCAAGTGCATGTGCCACCTTGTGCACATGTGTGATCTTGTCACCTTGTGCATCTGGCTTTCGTGGGACCCGGAGAATCTGTCATGGGTCCTTAGGTTTGTTAGGTAAGCACCTTAACTGTTTAGCCATCTCTCCAGTGCCCATTCTACTGTTTTAATTTTCATTTTTACTTATTTATTGAGAGAGATAAAGAGGCGGAGTTATATAGAGAGAGGGAGAGAAAGAGTGCACCAGGGCTACCTGCCACAGCAAATGAACTCCAGACACATATACCACCTTGTGCATCTGGCTATACATGGGTATTGAAGAATCAAACCTGGGTCCTTTGGCTTTTCAGGTAAGTGCCTTAACCACTAAGCAAGATTAGCTAAGCCTAGATTAGCATTTTAAAAGAAACTATTAGATTTAAGATACAGTTGTATTATTTTATAGGCCATACAATTATGAATATTATACTGTAATTTTATTTTGTTCCTATCAATATGATAGTGCTTTAATTATTGGCTCATCCACCTGATGTTTATAGTTATTTTATAGTAATTTATTTTATAGTTAATTTATAGTTCATAGTAATTTTCAGAAAAGAATGATGGGTAGGGTTTGGTCACAATTATTATTATTCAGCACTGTGTGCTCAGTGCCTTTCTCTATACTATGGTTTATGCACACATATTCAATGAAAAAGCCCCAAATATATTCATATATCCTATTTTGTCCTCTGCACTTTCATAACTTATTATGTGCATATGTTAAAATGTTTGATAGTGTCCTAAAATTGCTCTTTTTTGGATTGGATTTACTATTACTGTTTTAAGTGTGCTAATCATTTTGTACAGTAACATGAATACCATACAATTCATTTTTCATTAGACATATCAAATTCTTTATTCACTTACTTATTTTTAAGTGTTTCAGACTGAATATAGTTTCTCACATGCCAAGCAAGTATTCTAGCTCTTACACATATCACCATGCCTGAATTATTTCACTGCTAAAGACGATATCATGGTATATTTCATATTTTCCATGATGTTATATTTATTTTGTCTTCATGAAAATATAAAATCTTTATATTATTATTGACTTTGCTTTTATTAAATAACCTTACCTTAATAAGGAATTATAGTTTCTAACTTCTTTCTTTGTCATATTTTCTATTTGTTACTGGACATTATAAATTGCATGTTGTTGCTGCATAATGGATATTTCATTTGGTGTTATTTTAATCAATTAGTGTTTCTAGTAATTTGAATGTGAAGTCATCCACAGGTTTATGTTTTTGAATACTTAGTCCTCAGTTTTTGACACTGTTTTGGGGAGGTTGAGGAAACCTTTGGAAGTAGAGCCTTGCTAGAAGAAGGGGTTGCTGAGGACAGAGCCCAGATCTGGTTCCAGGCCATCCTGACTGTCAATATGATGTAACGATCTTCCTCAGGTACCTACTGCTACAGCCACAGTCATTCCCACTGCCACACCTCTCCTGCCAACCTTAAAGAAACAACTGAAGTATGCCTCTCTTCACTGAAGTTGTCCAGATGACCTCAAATCAAATTGACAGAGTTTGAGAATTATTTTAGCACTACATTAGTGACTTGGAATGCAAATTATCTTTTCAGAATCACTGTAAAACATTTCAATTTTGCACCATGATGCCATTATGTCATGAATATTTGTGTTATTAATAATGAAAAAATATGGAGCCAGGAGACCACTGGTTGAAACCTCTGTGAGCATCTTGCTTTTCTCTTTTAACTTATTTTTCTCAATTATTTTGTCATAGCTATGAAACCGACTAATATAGCTTTCAAATGCCTTCTCTTCTTACATAAGCATACAGTGCGAGATCAGAATTCAATTTCACTCTTTTGCATGTGGATATCCAGTTTTTCTACCTGTTCTAGTAAGGTGAATTCCCTTTCCTATTGTCTATGTCCTTGGTACCCTTGGTTAATATCAGTTGACTTGTGTGCTTGTATTTATTTCTGGAATCTGATTAAGTGATTTCTGATGCTTTTTATTCCAGATACTGTTGTTTGAGCATTGTATCTTTTAACATAGTTTAGAATCAGGAAGTTCAGGAAGTATCATGATTCCAAATTTGTTATGTAAGATTACCTTAGAGATTCAGGGTCTTTTATGGCACCATGTAAATTATAGAATTTTTTTTGGTTTAGTTAAAAAAAGAAATTGAGATTTTGATTGTTATTGCCTTATATTATAGACTGATTTTCATTACATGAGAGTTTAAACTATATTAATTATAGTTAAAATCATAGTACAGCTTAGCTGGAGGAAGATGTCACTGAGGGCATGAGCTGGAGAGCAGATCTTGCCCTAGGCCCTCTTAGTCTCTCTTCCTGCTGCTGATAGGAGTAAGCAGCTTGGCTTCCATTATGAGGTTATGCTTCATAGCAGAACCAGAAACAATGGAGCAAGCCAACCATCAGCTCTACTTCTGATATGATGTGCCACAATAAATCCTTCCTCCTTTATTTGATTTCTAAGGTATATATTCACCATGAAAATTTAACTAGTAAACATACTTACTTTTTTTTTTTGATCCAAATTTCTATAGGAACAACTTCTAATGCTATTTCAAAATTAGGTATTAAATTTGGGCTTCCTAGCCTCACACCATTTCCTACATTTGGAATGTTTTAAATTTTCTTCTATAGATTATAGTGTCATTTGTGTTAACCTAATATATGATCCTTACTATTTTATTTATTTTTTATATTTTTTTATTGATTTGAGAGAGAGAGAGTGGCAGAGAGGGTGAGAAAGTGAGAGAACATGGGCATACTGCCAATGAACTCCAGATGTATGGACCAACTTGTGCATCTGGCTTACAAGGGTCCTGGGTAATTAAACCTGAGTCCTTTGTCTTTGCAAGCAAGTGCCTTAACTGCTAGAACATCTCAACAGCCCTTACTGTTTCTTTAAATATTTTTTTAAACTAAAAAAATATTTATTTATTAGAGAGAGAGACAGAAGAGGCAGAGAGAGAAGAGAGAGAGAGAGAGAGAGAGAGCACTCCAAGGCCTCTGGCCACTGCAAATGAATTCCAGATGACTGCTCCAATCTGGGTCTTTAGGATTCAAAGGCAAGTGCCTTAAACACTAAGCCATCTCTCCAGCCCTGATATTCACTACCGTTTAAAATAAGTCTCTTATATACTTTTTCATTTAGAGTTTGAATTATGAATAGATGTTAAAATTTGTCAGGTATACATGATCTTGATTTTGTCTAATTGTATCACTATGCTGTATCATATTAACTGAGTTGGTTAAATCAGATCATTCTTGCCTCTCAGGGATAAATGGTAAAATAATGGTGTTGTATAACTTTAATTCACTGTTCGAGATATTTTGCTAATATTGCGGGAATACTTGCACTACATTCATCAAAATTGTTAGACTGACATTTTAGCATCTTTATATAGTCTAGATATTAAAGTGATGATGGCCTTATAAGTTAATTTGGAAGTTGTCATACAGTGATCCTAGATCTGTGATCCCTGAAGAACTGTAAGATGTCAGAGTGGAAATTAACAAGTTAGCTGATACTGCTGAAGTTTTTCTCCTGCCTGCCTTCAGACCATCACTCAAGTAAGAAGTAGATTTAGAAAGAAACCATTTGGTAACAACCATCAATAGTCGTTCCCCCTCTTATTTTCATTTTCATAATATGGAAGGCTAGCCAGGCACAGTAAAGCATGCTTATAATCCCAATACTTGGAAGGTAGAGACAGGAGGATTATTTCTTCAAGAAAAAATTTCAGTTATAAATCAAGTTTGAGGTCAGCCTGGGCTACATGAAACCCTGACTCATAAAAAAAAAAAAAATGCAAAACTTATTATAGAGATACAACTAATCTTGCTGCTCCAAACAATTGCCTCATATTAAAGCTTCTGCTCTGTCTTTCCCTGCCTACCAACCTGGAAGGTTCTATGTCCTTCTTTGATTTGAATTTGAATTCATCCGTGGAAGGCTGGTTCCTATAATAGTGAATTCCCTAGTGGATACTGGCAACCTTTATCTATATTCCTGTGGAATGTTCACAGGTGTTTTTATTACTCCCTGGCATGTTAGCAAAATTCCACTATGAAGCTATCTGGACTTTTGGTTTTCAGTGTGTGTGGGTGTGTGTGGATGTGTCTGCACATACACCCACATGACATGCTCATTTCTAATCCAATGTCCTTAGTCCATTCAGATTTTGTATTTCTTCAGGATTTATTTATGATAGGTTGTGTGTTTCTCAGAACTTCTCAATTCCACCAGGGTTCCTAATTTGTTGGCACAGAACTGCCTATAGCAGTGTCTTACAATGCTAATTGTTTCTGCCATAGCAGCTGAATATTTCATCTTTGATTCCTACTTGCATTTGAGTCTTCTGTTTTGTTTCTTATCTAGCAAAAGGTTTTCTGGTGCTCTCTATCTCATTAAGGGGACAACTTTTACTTTTTTAATGTTTTCTATATTTTTTCTATATTCATTTATTTACTCTAATCTTCATTGTTTCTACCTTTTACTAACTTTAGGTGTAAAGATATACTACTTACCTAAGGTCTTTTATCTCTTTTGATACAGTCAGGTATTGCTTTAAACTGTCATATTCAACCACTTTTGCTGTTCCCCACATATTACTAATGTACTGAATATTGTTTTTCTTTTTAGTACAATAAATTTTAAATTTCTGTAGTGTTATTGAAGCTGATGTTTCATGTTTTCTTGAAATTTTTAAATTTTTTAAATTTTTATTTATTAGCAACAGACAGAGAAAGAGGAGAGGGAGAGAGAGAGAATGGGTGCAGCAGGGCCTCCAGCCACTGCAATGAAACTCGGGATGCATGTACCACCTTGAGCAACTGGCTTATGTGGGTACTGGGGAATTGAGCCTCAAACCAGGGTCCTTAGGATTCACAGGCATGCACTTAACCACTAAGCCATTTCTCCAGCCCCCACCCCCCTTTTTTTTTCAAGGTAAGGTTATGCTGTAGCCCAGGCTGACCTGGAATTCACTATGTTATTTCAGAGTGGACTCAAACACATGTTGATCCTCCTACCTCTGCCTCCTGAGTGCTGGGATTAAAGGTGTGTGCCACCATGCCTAGCTTCTAAGCTGATGTTTCTTTTCCATTTTCTGCCTGGCTGCTGTGACTGGCTGTTGTGTTTAGGTGTTGAAAACCCTGATAACATGACATCACTATAAATTTCTTAAATGAGATTCATTAATGCTTGCTTATTATATTTAGGAATTCTGATTTTGAGTGGTCAATGTTTGTGATTTTCTTTCTTTCCTGTCGCTTGACCCTTTTATTGCTATATGCAGACTTTGTTCTCTGGAGCTATTTTATACTTAAAATCTGATTTGTAGGATGTAATTATAGCCACTTGTGCTTTCTATTATTATTTGCATGAACTAGCATGACCATGATTTTCCTTTGAATCTATATGTGTGTTTAAAAATCTAAGATAACTTTCATATGTAGTGTATAGTTGGAAATTGTCCTTTTTATTCATTCAGCCATTCTAAGGCTAAGGTTTGGAAACTTTTAAGCCATAATTATTTCCTGTAACTTAGGGCCCTTTCTCTTTCTCAGCTCCCATATTGTATGACTTGAGTTGACTCCCTGTGTGTTTACATTCTCTCTACACCCCTTTCTCCTCTGACTGCATAACTTCAAATGATCTGGAGTTCACAGATTCTTTCTGCTTAAGCCACACCTGTCTCACCTATCATTTAATTCCTAATATACTTCAACCCCAGAATTTGTTGTTTTCATAATTATTTCTACCCATTGTTTTGTATGTTTCATTTTATTTTGTTTGAGTATTTCATTGTGATCACATCTTGTTGTCCTGATTTGTTGACTTTTCTATCATGTGGCTTCCTTGTAGCTGACATTCTGTAAAGTAATTATTTTTAAAAATATTTTATTTTCATTTATGTATTTAAGAGACAAAAAGGGGCAGAGAGAGGAAGAAAGAGAGAGAGAAAGAGAGAGAGAGAAAATATGGGTGTGCCAGAGTCTCTAGCCACTGCAATCAAACTCCAGACGTATGTGCTACTTTATGTATCTGGCTTATGTGGGTCCAGGGGAATTGAATCTGGGTCCTTTGTATTTGCAGGCAAGCCCCTTAACCACTAAACCATCTCTCCAGCACTAAAGTAATTAATTTAATGATTTGTCAGACAGTCTTTAGATGTCAATTTCATTGGGTCACAAGATGGAGTTATGTGATGTATGTGTATGCTTTTCATAGCTACATTTTGGTGTCTACATACTAGGAAGAATTGGCACTTCCTCCACACTTTACTCTGGCCTTGTTGTGATAAGACTTTTCCTTGCAGGTTCTTTTCAGGGTTCTGACTCTTTATAGTATAGTAGCTACTGTTCTGCTGGCCTTGGCAAGGAAGTGGCACTGCAGCAGTGTGGCCATGGAGCTCTCCCATCTGAAGGCAGCCTTGCTCTGCAAGCCACTGGGGATCATCAATAGCCAAAGTACCTCTTAGCAAGGAGCACGGGTGCCCAACTTTTATTTTACTTTATTTTTTATTGACAGAGAAGGTTACAACAGTCCCCAGTTGCAATCAAATGGATATTTCTTAGCACTGTGGTTGGATATAAACTGGTACCAACAGCATGTCTAAGGCATGGGCTTGAGGGGACTAGTTGTATCACTGAAATCCAGAGTTCAAAACCACCCAGCCTTGGGGTGCATGCTATATTGATGGTTCAGTCTCTAGACAGAAAACGTATAAATTTCTCCATCATCAGTGGTTAATGTTAGTGCTGGAGTCCTCAGTAATATTATTTATTTGAGAGAGAGAGAAAGAAAATGGATGAGTCAGGGCCTCTAGCCACTGCAAACGAACTCCAGACATGTGCCACCTTGTGCATCTGACTTATGTGTGTCCTGGGGAATCAAAATTGGGTCCTTAGGTTTTTCAGGTAAGTGCCTTAAGCACTAAGCCACCTCTCCAGACCTGCAATACCAGTTTTGGGTGTCCACAATCAGTGGTGCAGGCATGGACTCCTGCTCTCCAGCTTCTCTGAGTAAAGCCAATAGTCTCGTTTTCCTAGATTGAATGAAAGAGCGCCACAAAGAGAACATGCTTCATATTCTTTTGTGCAAATCTAACCTCATTTTTGTGTTCAGTTTGATGTAGCTCCTTCACTTTGTTTGGAACTCCTCCAGGCATGTGTAGGTTTTTTTCTTTTTTTTTCTTTTCTTTTCTTTCCTTTGTTGGGAACATGAGCAAAAGGACCTTATAGTTTCTCAACTTTCTGATAGCATTCCTCTTTCTGGAAGCTTTTAATGAAATCTGAGCCTGAGTCCTAAGAGTAGGAACACCTGCTTCAGGAGACTGGTGTTCAGGAACCCCTACCCAGACTTGGTGGAGATGGGCTTCTCATGG
Organism: Orientallactaga sibirica; assembly: GCA_036365145.1. Classification (NCBI taxonomy): domain Eukaryota; kingdom Metazoa; phylum Chordata; class Mammalia; order Rodentia; family Dipodidae; genus Orientallactaga; species Orientallactaga sibirica. The sequence continues at coordinate 26,224,289 of JAEOAD010000006.1, forward strand.
AACTTGCAGACAGAGGGAGTCAGGCCTGCCTAGCAGAGGGAACAGAGTGAACACTGGCCATAGGTGGTGGAAGCAGTGGTTTGGCAGTGGATGAAATCAGCAGAAAATTGAAGAGATTAAAGGATTCATATACAGGACGAAACACAAACTGTCCTAGTCCCAGACTGTGGTGCAGCTCATTCCAGAGCTGTCTGGCTGCAGTGCCAGTGTGTAGGGGAGAGAAGGGTATAAGTTACTGTCTCAGGCAAGAAGAAGTGACTGCATATTATGCTCACTTCTTCACTGCATTACTGAGGTTTCTAATCCATCTTCGATGGAACACCAGTTCTTATATTTTTAATAATTTCTTTTTCACAAATTTTATTTTTTATTGACAACTTCTATTCTTACAGTTATTAAACCATGATTTTTCCCTCCCCTACAGCCTTTCCTCTTCAGAACTCCATTCTCCATCATATCCCCTCCCTCTCTCCATTAGTCTCTTTTTTAATTTGATGTCATCGTCTTTTTCTCCTATTATGAGGATCTTGTGTAAGTATTGCTAGGTACTGCGAGGTCATGGATATTGAGGCTAATTTCTGTTTGGACCATTCCATTGTAAGAAGTGGTACCCTTCCTTTCGCTCTTACATTCTTTCCGCCACCCCTTCTGCAATGGACTGTGAGACTAGAAGGGTGTGATACAGATGTTTCAGAGCTGAACATTCCTCCATCCCTTCTTCTCAGCACTGTGTTGCCTTTTGGGTCATCCCAGTGGTCATCGCCATCTGAAAAGAGAAGCTTCTCTAAGCAGAAGTGAGAGTAGCATTAATATGTCAATATGAACATTAAGTGTAGTGCATACAGGGCAGTTTTGTGAGCATAATATATGCATTTAACAAGACATGTGCACCAATGGGAGAGACAAAACACCAGTGAAGGTATTCAACAGTGAACACTGCATGCTTATATTTGGCGAGCCAGGCCAAATGAGCCAATGGGTGCAATAGAGCATGTCTGTTATGCGGGAAACCAACTGCTCTCTTATTGGGCTGGAGGCCTGCTCCATGGGAGAGAATACATCCCTGATACTGAAAACCTACGACGGGTAGTCATGAGGCCTAGGGGTGTAACATCTGTGGGTGTCACGCTAAATGTATATACTATGCTCACCAAACTGCCAAGTAAGCACTTCTCTTAATGTCGACACCCATATATTAATGTTACTCTCACTTTTGGTTAGAAGCTTCTCTTTTGAGATGGTAGTGAACTTGGAATGACTCAGAAGACACCATGGTGCTGAGAAGAAGGGACAGAGGAGTGCTCTGCACTGAAACATCTGAAACACACCTTCCAAGGCTCAGGGTCTATTGTGGAAGAAGGGGAGGAAAGAATGTAAGAGCCAAAGGAAAAGTGGGACTCCTTACAATGTGCTACTTCAGAAACAAAATGGCCTGGATATCCATGACATCACAGTGCCTGACAAGACTTACACAAGACCATGTTAATAGGAGGAAAAGATTATGACATCAAAGTGAAAAGAGAGAGTAATTGAGAGGGGGAGCAGATATGATGGAGAGTGAAGTTTCAAAGGGAAAAGTGGGGGGGAGGGAGGGAACTATGATGAGATATTGTTTACTATTAAAGAAGTTGTCGATTTGAAAAAAAAGTTCAGTCTTTATACCTTTACAGCCTATGACCTCCCCTGGAATAGGCTTTTGATTAGGTTTTCAGTACCAGGCATGCATCCTCTCCCATAGAGCAGGCCTCCAGTCCAATCAAAGAGCAGCTGGTTTCCTCCAGAACAGACATGCCACTATTGCACTCATTCAGTCATTTGGCCTGTCTGGCAAAGCTTGAGGCTTCCAGTGTCCACTGTTTTCACCTCTGATGTATTCTGTCCCCCATAGGACTACATTCAGTGAAGCTTTGGTCTACAGGGAGGAGCTTTTCACCTCAGCCCCAGCTTGATTTCTCAGGACCTTGCCTTCCAGGAATGTGGAGTCTTTAGCAATAGTGTCTTAACATATGTTTCTCCAGGAAAACCAAGGGACTTGACAAGACCGTATAATGTTGTGGAGGCAACAGGGACCTCCCTGGCCAACAGCTAACTGGAAGGTATCCCATGTCTGGCAGTGAAAATTTTCTAGTAACAAGCTATGGCTTCTGGATGTGCCATTATCCATAAAAGTAGGCTTTCATATGTCTTATTCTGAATATCTTGAATTTTGATTGACCCTGCCCCCACCCTTCTTTTACTCAGTCCCATCCATGGACTCATGTAAGCTATTCAACTCCCTGTTATCTGCTGTTCTACTTACCTATATACAATACCATATTGTTTATTCCTTCCCTCTCCTCCTTCCCTTATAGTCTTTTTCTAGCTTACTGGCCTTTAACACCGATTTTTGGTTCCAGTTCATACACAAGTTTAACCATTTGTAGCTTTGATCCACATATGGGAGAGAACATGTGACATTTGGCTTTCTGAGCCTGGGTTATGTCACTCAGTACAATCCTCTCCAGATCCATCAATTGCCCTGAAAATTTCATAATTTCATTTTTCTTTACTGCTGAATAGAACACCATTGTGTAAATGTACCACATCTTTATGATCCATTTATCTGTTGAGGGACATCTAGGCTGGTTCCATTTCCTAGCTATTGTGAATGTAGCAGCAATAAACCTGGCTGTGCAAGTATCTTTAAGGTACTGAGAAGAGTCCTTAGGATATATCCTAGGAGTGCTATAGCTGGATCATATGGTAAGTCTATTTTTGGCTGTCTCAAGGACCTCCACACTGATTTCCATAGAAAGGTTCCCATTTTCCACAGCCTCGCCAACATTTATTGTCATTTGTTTTCTTGGTGATAGCCATTCTCACAGGAATGAGATGGAATCTCAAAGTAGTTTTAATTTGCTGAGTGTTACTTCAGATAATATATTTTGTGTGTATGGGAGTGGGAGGGTAGATTTTGTGTGGTGGGGGACGTGATATGTAGTATATTATGTGTGGTGTATATTAATGTGTGTGCAGATGTGCATTTTCTCTGCATGGGATCAGAAGCCAGAAAAGAGCTCCATATGGCTTACTCTATTACTTACCCTCTTATTTCGTTGAGACAGGGTTTCACCCTCAACACACGGCTACAGTTTGTTCAATGAGCCCCACTGATAAAGATGTAAACGGTCATGCCTTGATTTGTACGTGAGTTGTGAGGTGTGAGACTCATTAGATCCCAGGTGTTTTTATTTAAGCAGCAAGACACTTAACCACTGTCCAATCCTCTACCCCTAAATAGTATAAATTTAACCTCCATTATATGCATATAATTTAATGAAAAACCTGAAAATCATGGTAATAAGAGAAAGATTAGTGAATCTGTAAGGAGATCAATGTCCTTTTGTTTAGCAACAATTATACCTGGTGATCTATTTTTATTAGTATCTATATAATGTGTATACAGCCATGATGGTACCATCGTTAGCCTTCTCCCTGTCCTCCCCCTTGGGGATGGTGGGTCTTGCATTGTGGGGGTAGCCATCAGTTATGGGGTGAGGCAATGTTTCTGTGCACAATGACAAAACATATGACTCTAACAATCTTTCTGCCCTCTCTTCTGTGAACTTCCTTAATCCATGTTGGGTTCATTTTAGGTCTATTTCAGTGATGAGGTCTTGGGAGTCTCTGTGTCTCTGGATATCTGCTTAGGTAGGAGTTGAGTGTTCTCTGTGTCTATCTCCTTCACCCCTGTGCTGGTACCAGGTTCACTGAGAAAGCAGGACTCTTGTTCCTTTCCCCTATAACTCTATGATGCAAAATTCTCTGCCATGTCCTGAGTATTAGTGTATGTCGAGTCAAAATTTGTGTGCTGAAATCTGTTCTTCAGTGTGATGGTATGATGAAAGAGCCTCTTCAAGATGACTATGAGTATTGAGTTACATCCTCATTACTGTGAACAAATCTCTGACCAGGACCAACTTAAACAAGGTAAGGATTTAATTTGGCTTATAGTTTTGTGGGGAACATTTATGGCAAGGAAGGCATGGTGCTAGGAGCAGAGCTGGTCACATTCTGTTTATCATCAGGAAACAGAGAACAAACTAGAACTGAGGACAGGATAGGAAATCTTTAAGGCCCATAATGCAGTCTCCAAATCCTCCAGTGATGTCCCACTTCCTAATGGTTCCACAACTGTCCCACACCATGAACCAACTGGGGAACAAATGTTCAAACATATGTTCCTATGAGGCACATTTTTTATTTAAGCCACTGCATTCGGCACCTGATCCCCATAGTCTTATCATCATCTCATGACTTGCAATGTCTTTAGTCCAATTTCGAAAGTCTGTATATTCTTTAAAATCCCAACTCTGCTCAAAAGTCCAAAGTGTCTTCTGACACTTCAGATAGTCTCTTAACTGTCACCTCTATAAAAATCAAAACAAAAAATTATATACTTCCCACACATAAATAATTGAATATAGAGTGAATATTTCCACTCAAAAGTAGAAGAATGGTGAAATAGCAAGGCAAGACATCAACACAGCAAGGGGTGTGTCAAGTTCTGTAGTTCCATGTCCAGTATTTCAGACTTTTTTTTTTTTTTTTTTTTTTTTTTTTTTTTTTTTTTCGAGGTAGGGTCTCACTCTGGTCCAGGCTGACCTGGAATTAACTATGCAGTCTCAGGGTGGCCTTGAACTCTCGGCGATCCTCCTACCTCTGCCTCCCGAGTGCTGGGATTAAAGGCTTGCGCCACCACGCACGGCCCGTATTTCAGACTTTTGATGAAATTGTCTGGATTGCAAAAACCTTGAATAGCCTCACAGTTCCAGCTCTGTCATCTCTAGTACGTATAGCCTTGCCTTGTAGCTCGCTCAAATCTTAGCGTACAGGCTGCATTACTCTCAGACATCTCTTGGTTCAGGCCTCCTCTAGTATGCATGTTTCTCTCTCTCTCTCTCCCTTCTACCCTTAAGCTCTGCTCATAGCATTCTAGAGCATTTCTAGCCCAAAATTCCAAACTTCGTTGCATATTCTTCTCACAAACCAGTTCCCAAAGCCTGTGAAGCACATGGTCAGGTTTAATGCAGCAATGACACCATAGCTCAGTGCTAGTTTTCTGTACTAGTTACTACCTCATTTCTGTGAACAGAAGCAACGTCGTAAGGAGAGGGCTGAAGATGGGTTATAGACTTAAAGGGAAGTTTCATGATGTGAAAATCACCATGGCAAGAACAGGAACAGAGCTGATTTCATTGTATTTGCAATAAAGAAATAGGAAATTGGGCTGAGCAATAAAACCTTATGGTCAACTGTCAGTGACCTCAAGCCAGAATCCACTTCCTAAAGGTTTCACCACCTTCCTCCAAAGTGCCACCAACTAAGGACCACGTGATCAAATACATGATTCTATAGGGTACACTTTATATTCAAACACAACATCGAGTCATGTAAGCGGAGATCTTATGTATGGCAGAATTCTTCCATGTTTTCTTGCTCTCTCTCTTCCACACTCTCTCAAATAAGTGGGAAAATTTATTTTACTCAGAGACTAAGAGAGACAGATGAGGTAGAAAGAGAAAAAAGTATATTTCTCTACATAAGAATATTTTTATATTCAATAAATGTGTAACTAAGTTATTATTATTTCAGTTTTAATAAAGTCCCAATTTGGACTTTTTAAAATTTCATTGTTTGATTTATATATTTTAGAGAGAGACAGAAGGAGCGAGAGGGAGAGCGAGAGAGAGAGAAATTGAATGGGTGTCCCAGGGCATTCAACCAGATGCATGTGCCACCATGTGCATCTGACTTACGTGGGTCCTGGGTAATTGAACCTGGGTCCCTTGGCTTTGAATGCAAGCACTTAACCACTAAGACATCTTTTCAGCCCACTATTTGGATTTTTAAGTTATTTTTTCACTTTATTTGTTTGGGTGTGTATGTATGGGAACATGGGCCATAGTGCATGTGTAGAAATCAGAGAACTTCAAGGTGTCTATGCTCCACCTCCTTTGTAATAGGGTCTTTCCTGCTCCAAACAATCTGCAAGAAAACAGCTAATTGGGTGGCCTGTGAACTTCAAATTCTCACTGCTTTGCCTTCCATTGTCATAAGCTTATAGAAACCACAGATGCATGCACCACTTTATATCAGGCTTTATGTATGTGTTGGAGACTTGAGCTCTGGCCAGCAGGCTTTGCAAACCAGTGCTTTTAACTGCCAAGTCATCTCCACAGGCCCTAGATTATTGTTTGACAAATTATTTTTATTTAATCCATGAGATTTTCTTAATGATAATTATATATTCTGAGAAAAATGTTAAAAAGCTTGAACCTCCACACTTGTGACTTTAGGCACATTAATATCTTCTTTCCAGAAAGATTAAAAATGTCAGGAATTATTTTTGATAACATTAATCCTCTTATGGAACATAGTACTGCAAAATGAAAGTATTATTGATTTTAATAAGCTACTTTTAAATTTTTAGATGAAATCGCCACTCTATAATACAAAACTATATTTATTCATCAGGAGTCTCTGACACTGCTTCCTACCTATGGTGTTAAGTTTAAATGTCTCCAGGGCATTTTTCTATCAAGACTGTCTTAGCCAATATGTAACTTCCTTGTTTCTTCACAAGCAACAGTTGTTATTTTATGTTTCACTTTTATGTGTGGGAAGAGGCCTGTCTGGTAAGATTTTCTTGTGAACAGATGTACTTGGAATTATTTCAATTAAGTAGAAATTACATCCTTCATTATAAAATGCTTAATCAACCATGCAAACAGAATAAATCAAGTATGAAGTAAGGAGGACTTTAGTCTACCTTTTTAGTGACATTCATAACAGCATTCTTAGTTTACCCATAAATGCATACTTAAAAGTGATAAAACGTTGATGGAAAAGTATATATGCATTGCTATTAGACATCAAGACTACCGATTTAAGACTTTAGAGTGATCCTTCAATCCTTCGTTCTTTACAAACAACTTTGGGCTGGAGATATGGCTTACCAGTTAAGGCACTTGTGTGTAAAGGCCAAGGACCCAGGTTCAATGCTCCAGTACCTATATAAACCAGATGCACAAAGTGACACATGCCTCTGGAGTTTTCCTTTTCCTTTGCAATGGCTAGAGGCCCTAGTGTGCTGACTCACTCTCTCTCTCTCTCTCTCTCTCTCTCTCTCTCTCTCTCTCTCTCTCTCTCTCTCTCTCTCTCTCTCTCTATCTATATATATATATTTATTGCTCTCTCAATAAATAAATAAATAAATAAAACAAAATTTTAAAACAACTTTGTTAAAATGTATGTGTTTTCTTGAGTTATATGAAATTTATCTATACCTGTCTACATGGTGCTATTACATTTCCAAAGTGTAAAATTGGCTATAGTGCAATGAAACTATGAAAAGGGAGTAGGTAGAATCTAAAGGGTTTAAAATACAGAAAAATTTAATAATTTTGTTTTTCAAGGTAGAGTCTCACTGTAGCCCAGACTGACTTTGAATTCACTATGTAGTCTCAGGGTAGCCTCAAACTCACAGCAACCCTCCTAACTCTGCCTCCCAAGTGCTGGGATTAAAGGTATGTGCCACCATGCCTGTCCAAATATATTTTTTTAATTACACAGATTAAACAAAGGACAGACAATACATAGAGAACAAGAACTAATGAGAACTTTATGGACAAAGTTAAAAGTGTGTAAGAAACACAGCCTCTACATTGACTATGCATCTTCACAATCATTACCTTGGGAAATAGCAGTATTGACCCTTCATTACTCAGCATCCTCCAATTATATGAGTATTTTTTTTTTTTAGTGAGAAACTGACCCAACCTTCACTTTCCTTTATGTCAAGGTTCTAACACAAGAACAGAAGAAGAAAAAAAAAAAAAAAAACTTTTAATTTTCCTTGTTAAATGATAGGGAAAAAAAAAAAAAAAAAAAAAGAGGGCTGGAAAGATAGCTTAGCAGTTAAGGTGCTTACTTGTGAAGCCTAAGGATCTAGGTTTGATACCCCAGGTCCCATGTAAGCCAGAAGCACATGGCAGCACATGCATCTGAGTTCATTTTCAGTGGCTACAGGCCCTGGCACATCCATTCTCACTCTCTCTCTCCCCTCTCTCTGTCTCAAATAAATAAAAAATTAAATCAGAAAAAAATTTTAAAAAAAGAAAAAGAAAAAAGAGAAATAATACTAGTCTTGTGCTATAACTCAGTGGAAGAGCACCTGCCTACAATGGGAAAGAACATAGGTTTGATCCCAAGCACTGAAAAATTGAAAAATACACAAATTAATTAAAATGAAAATGAAAAGATGAAAGTAATGAATGAGCACAAAGAATTCATAATAAGTAAAAGTGCAATTAAAATTTCATGTAGATAAAAATCTTATTGTAATATAGCCATGCTTTCACTTACATGTTGTTAGAATTCAGGCTTGACTAGAATGATGTGAGAAAAATAAGACAAAAGGAAAATCAACACAAATTATCCTTTTCTCTTTTGTGTATTTGTTTTTATTTATGAGAGAGAGAGAGAGAGAGAGAGAGAGAGAGAGAGAGAAGGAGAGAATGGCATGCCAGGGCCTTGAGCCATTGTAAATGAACTCCAGATATATGCATCACCATGTGCATCTGACTTACATGGGTTTGGGGAAATTGAATCTGGGTCCTTAGGCTTCACAGGCAAGCACCTTAATCACTAAGCCATCTATACAGCCACCAGACTATTCTGTATTGGTAGGACATCAGCTTTTCCCATATGAAACTGCTACTACAGCATTTGAATCTGGCAGAGAGTAGAGATATGCATTAGGAGGGATGGGATGGACATCTTTGGAAGAGAAAAATGGAGGAAAGCTAAAGCCTATTTCTTTTGTTGTTGTTGTTTACTATTGCCTGTACATGTGACCTGATAGCTCTTGAGGCCAGATCATTGAGTTATGAGCTTGCTTTCTAACAGATGTCTGTTATCATGCTATGGTCCTGGAAAATTTTATGGAGCACCAAGGTCTGGTCTGAGGCCTATGGTTCATTAACTCTTCATATGTTTTCCTTACTGACTTTAAAATTATAAAAGTTGATAGAGTATTTGCATCAGAGCCAATCCAGCCCTCATAGCCTTAGTATGTATGACAGTGCCTTCTCCAGAGAAGTTTGAGAACCCTATTCTGAGCCAGTTAACATTTCTGAATATCTAAGTAGGCCAAATGCCTTCCCAGGAGAACACTGCTTTGACATTTAAATCTAGCCAATTCCATATTCTGTAGGTTCTGTTATCAGTTTCTCCTTGGTTTATATCAAATATCATTTCTATATGTATTTCCTTCCTCTAGACACTATAATAAAAATTTGGAGGCTATACCTATATATATGTGTTCTGGCATTTCCTAGAAGACGTAAGTAAGGAATCAAGATCCTCTCTGGGCAGCAGCATCACATAGGTTAGAGTCGTGGACTGAAAACAAATGGGTCCCCTGAGATGTGTAAGAGCCATCACAGTCTGTTTCCTCTGTTGTGGAGCTGCCAGCCTCCATGCCTTCCCCCTCATGATGAACTGTGTCACCTCAAAACAGGAGCCACAATAAGTATTTATTCATTTATGTTGCCTTAGGAAGACATTTGGTCACAGAACCAGGAAAAGTAACTAATACAGAATCTTTTACTACCAAGTAGGATTGACATGAGAAAAGTGACCATATGGTTATTACACTTTTGGATCTGGTTAGTGGTAGGATTGTGAAAGACTTGGTAGATATGGGCTACATAAGCCCTAAAATACTACAAGTAGAGCTTTGTAAGTGATTCTGACATAAGTTCAGAATTTCAGGACAAATGTTGAAAATGGTGAGCAGCTTGATTTTGCCTCAAATGAGAACAAGATATCTATGGGGAATTAAGAGAGAGGGTATTTATACTATATTTTAGCAAAGAATATGGCTATTTGAAAGGAAAGTTTGGTAGTTAATTTTGATCGTAAATTGGATTGGTTTAAGAAATGCCTAGGGCATTAATACAATGATTTGGTGTCACTGTGATAGCATTGTCAGAGAGTATTATTTTATGTGACAAGATTCACTCTGAATAGAGGTAGCACAATCCAATAGGGTCCTTAACTATGTAAAAAGGAATAAGACAACAAAGCTTCTAGAGTCGTGATGTTCCTCTTTTTCACTTTCCTGGTCTTTTCAGAGGTGAGCATGCAGCTGCTGACACAGAGCCATCAACTGCCAAGACAGATGGCTTCTCCTCAAACCATGAGTCAAAAATAAAAACCTCTTTTGTCTTAAGTTACTTTAGTGAGGTATTTAGCCAGAGCAAAGACAAATAGCATAAGGGCAAGTGAACATAATATTTAAAGGTAATGGATAGACATATGGTAAGGGTAACTTTATATCTTATATTTTCATTATTGATTTTGGGGACAGTTTTTGTTATCATTTTATTTTCTTACAACATGAAGTTGAATCAGAAATGAATGAAATAGAAAATTTATTTTAAACAATTTTTGGACACGTCTTTTTTTTGGATTCGTTTTCACAAGACTAGCTGAATCTCTTCTTGTATTTTGTTATCTTTCAATAATTATTTCCTGAGGTGTGAGAAGTATTTTAACAAAGTAATTTAAAAGTATATGTTGCAGGAAGACTTACTGACATCTTCCCAGCCTTCCCTTCTGCTCTAAAGCTCATGAAGGATAAGAGGCTAGGCTAGTTCAGTACAATATTGATGCTCTAGAAAAAAATGTGTGATACACGATGAAAAAGAATACTTCCAGTGTCTGTACATTCCAAGATATATTTCTTCAGTTCTCCAATGATCTCCAACATTGAGTGTGGACAGTGTGTCAAAACTCAAGTTTTTCAAGCCATTGGTGTCTTTGCAAAAGATATCATTGGAAGAAAAAGAGTACTTTTCCAAATAAAATACTAAGACATAACATATGAAAACATGAATGCTGAATATGATACAAAAATTATAGATAGCAAAGATATTAAAAAAACATTTTTAAAATTTCCAAAGATGCAATTAAAGAAAATGTATCTTTAAATATATAGTATTCAACAGACCAAAGTTTGTAATAAAATGAGTAACAGAATGCAGAAAATTATTTTTATCAGCATTAAAATTTGGAGGCAGGTGAAAAATTTTGAATTTAATCAATAATACCAAGTGGAACGTGGGGACATTTTTGCCATAAGTTTCTACCTTTCATAGTTGTCTTTACAGGACTAAGACCATATATGATAGTAGCTAATGCATTTCTTTAAATGCTACCACAAGGTTAAGAGTAATATAAAAATTGTGCTTGAAAAGTGTGGTGGTAGAAAGAAAGAAAGAAAGAAAGAAAGAAAGAAAGAAAAAGAAAGAAAGAAAGAAAGAAAAGAAAAAAAGAAAGAAAGAAAAAAAAGAAAGAAAATAATAAAGAGAATAAAGGAAAAAGAAAAAAAATCTGTAATCCTAGATTTCGAGGGAAAAGCAAGAGGATTAGTAGTTGAAGATCAGCTTGGGCCATGTAATGAGGTCCTGTCTCAAAAAATCATTATAAATTCACAATTATACTTCTTCCTCCATGGCAAATATCATGATTTGGATTGACTTTTCAAGAGATAAAAATAGAATGTTACAGCAAAATACAAATGAACCACATAAAACTGGGAAAATGGCTTCCTCAATTTATGGGCTGATTTTAATCTTTGATCTGTACTTCAAGACACTTGCATTGAAAGAAATGAGAGGTTGTTCTAGAAGGAAAGAAAGGCAGTGATTGGCACATCTCTTAAAGCTCCAATACTTTTTATTTTTTTCCTTTTTGATCAGTACAGCAGATTAATAATTTAGTGAACTATGTTCCTATGATCATAGTTCTTAGACAGTATTTGGAGTGAGAACAAAAAAAAGTGCAGGAAATATTTTGTCGCAGATGTGAGTCAAGGGCCATAGGCTCTAATCAATGCATACACTTCAAAATGATCATAAACACACCAGTCTCTTCATTTATTAATCCAGCCATTTATGGACTCTTAGGTTGACCCAGTTGGTTATTACCACTGGTGTTTCATTAATGATCGTAGCACACATATGTGTTTTACTTACTGACATTGTTTTCTTTAAATGTACAAACCCAACATTGGATCTTTGGATCAAATGGAAGTTTGAGGCAGTTGCATTCTTTTTTTAATAACTACGACACTTGTTTTCATTTCAACAGGTAGTTCACAAGGGTTCCATTTCATGTTGTCTACTTGGAAGTATCAATTTTAAAAGGAATGAGATAACATCAGTGAGATTTTGATTTGCATTTCCTTGCTGTTAGTAATATTGAAAGTTCTGCATATTCCTGTCACCTATGATATATCTCCTTTTAAGCGGCATGTATTCACAAAGAGAGAGAAGGAGAGAGATAGAGATGGGCATGCCAGCAGTCTCTCATCTGCTGTGAACGAAATCCTGATGTGTGCGCCCCCTTGTGGTCACGTGTGGCATTGTGCCCTTGTATCACTTTGCATCTGGGTAAACGTGGGACCTGGAGATTGGAACCGGGTTCTTAGAAGACAGGCGCCTTAACCGCTAAGCCAACTGTCCAGCGCTGCCTGTATTTTTTAATTGCAATATTTGTTTAATTGCTATTGAGTTGTTCTGAGTCCCATATGTGGTTTTGATATTAACCTCTCATCTAACACATAGTTTGCAAATATTTCTCCATTTTTTTTTAATATTTATTGACAACAAAACATACTTACATACCAAAGGTGCGTATTTTTCCCTCCCCTCCCCCCATTCCCCTTTAGAACTCCACTCTCCATCATATCCCCTCCCTCTCTCCATCAGTCTCTTTTTTTTAATTTGATGTCATCCTCTTTTACTTCTACTATGAGGGTCTTGCGGAGGTATTGCTAGGCACAGCAAGGTCATGGATATCAAGGCCAATTTCTGTCTGGGCAGTTGCATTGTAAGGAGTCGTACCCTTCCTTTGGCTCTTCCATTCTATCCGCCCCCTCTTCCGCAATGATCCCTGAGCCTTGGAGGGTGTGACAGAGATGTTTCAGTGCTGGGCACTTATCCATCCCTTCTTCTCCGCACTATGTTGCCTTTTGGATCATCCCAGTGGTCATCGCCATCTGAAAAGAGAAGCTTCTCTAACCAGAAGTGAGAGTAGCATTAATATGTGAATATGAGCATTAAGTGTAGTATTTTCCGGGCAGCTTGGTGGGAATAGTATATACATTTAGATAAGGGCATGCTTTATACCCCTAAGGCTTATGACCTTACCTACCATAGACTTTTGCTTAGGCTTTGCAGTACCAGGCATGTATTCCGTCCCGTAGAGAGGGCCTTCAGTCCAATTATAGAGCAGTTGGTTACCCCATGAGTAGACATGCCACTATTGCACCTGTTCAGTCTTTGGGCCTGTCTGGCCAAATTTGAATATTCAGCGTCCACTGTTTTCACTGCTGATGACTTCTATCTCCCATACTCTGCATGCAGTGCAGCTTTTCCAGCTTTCAGTTGGCTGGTCTACAGGGAGAAGGTTTTCTGCTCAGCATCAGCTTGCTTTCTCAGTGACCTTGCCTCTCAGGCAAGAGATGTCTTCAGCAATAGGGTCTTACTATCTGTTTCTCAGGGGAAACCAAGGGCTTTGGCAAAAGCCTTTAATGTTTTGGAGGCTACCGGGACCTCCTTGGCCAACAACTCACTGAAAGGTATCCCATCCCAGGTACTGAAAATTTTCTAGTAACAGTCTACAGCTTCTAGATGTACCATTATTCAAAAAAGTAGTTTTACATAAGTCTTATTCACAATCTTTTGAAATTAGATTGACCCTCCCCCTGCCCTTCTTTTATGCATTCTCTACCCATGGCCTTGGTTAGGCCATTCCCCTCCTTGTAATCAGTCCTTCCACTTACATATGTGCAATACCATACACTTCAGTCCTTCCCTTTCCTCCGTCCCTTATAGCCTTTTACCAGCTTACTGGTTTCTGGTACCAATTTTTGGTTCCAGTTCACACACAAGTCTGTCTATTTGTAGCTAGGATCCACATATGAGAGAGAACATGTGACGTTTGGCTTTCTGAGCCTGGGTTACCTCACTTAGTATAATCCTTTCCAGATCTCTTTTTTTTACAGAATTATAAAGAAGAATGAAGAGTGCCTGAGTCTGAAGTAGTAGGGAGAGAAGTTAGGGAAAATGCTGCACAGAATTATAGTTATATAATAGAAATAAAGTCAGGAGTGTTATTGAACAGTATGAAGGACCATAGTTAATAAAGACATTTTTTTGAAAACTGCTCAGAAGATTGATGTCACACATTTACAACACAAATAATGATGACTGAGGAAAAGAATACATTAATTAGCTAGATATAGGCATTTTACAATGTGTACATACTTTAAAGTGTCACATTACATTTGGCAAATTTACATAATTTTATATGTAATATTTAAATAAATAATTTTACAAACAGTAAAAAGAATAGCTAAGAGGGAGAGACAAGGCTACACATGTAGTGTAAAAGCTTAGGTATTACTCCCTGGGAAGGTCATAGAGTGAAAGATCCACAGTGCAGCCACTCCATGAGAAGCAGCTTACTCTCCCTGGTACAGGTTTTATGCCTGGGGTGCTTAGAACTGCCAGTATTATGCAGGTTTGGCTGACTTCCAAATCTTATAGCTAAGCTTTGTGGGGTTTTTTTTTTTTTTTGTTTGTTTGTTTGTTTGTTTTTTGCAGAATTTAAAAGGGCATTTCAGGGGTTGGAAAGATGGCTTAGTGTCTGAGGCTCTTGTGTCAAAGCCAAAGAACCCAGGTTTGATTCCCCAGTATTCACATAAAGCAAGATACACAAGGTGGCACATGCGTCTGGAGTTTGTTAGCAGTGACTAGGCTGCCCTGGCCCACCAGTTCTCTCTCTCTCCTCTGCCTCTGCCTTTGTCTCTCTCTCTTTCTGTCTCTCCCTCTCTCAAATAAATAAATAAAATATTAAAAAAATATTTTTTCAAAAAAAGTGCAATGCATACACACAGGCGTGTACCCCCCCACACACTACAGTTACTTCTTCTAATATTTAATTATATAAATAATTTTGGCTAGAGCAATGGCTCAGCAGTTAAGGCACTTGCCCAGAGTTCAATGCCCTAGTACCCATGTAAAGCTAGGTACAAAAAGTGGTGCTTGCATCAGGTGTTCATTAGTAGTGGTGAGAGGCCCTGGCACACCCATTCTCTCTCTTTCTCCTTCACTCCCTCTCCCAGGTATGGTCGCAAATGTCTTTAATCCCAGCACTTGGGAGTCAGAGGTAGGAAGATTGCTGTAAGTTTGAGGCCAACCTGAAAGTACATAGTGAATTCCAGGTCTTGCTGGACTAGAGTGAGACCTTACCACAAATTAAATAAATAAATAAATAAATAAATAAATAAATAAATAAATAAATAAATATTACCATTATTATCATCATTATATTATTAATAATAGCTTAAACTGTGTTTGTATGTATTTGACACCCCGATTTTGAAGAGTACCAGGAAATACAGGCTCCATAAAATTATTTATATGTGCATTTCTTCATTATTTGATACCTAAAGTGTTTGGTTTCCCTCATTTTTTTTTTTAAATTTTATATACTGTGCTCATCATGAATAAGTTTGAATAGTCTCTGAAATAGGAAATATTTTGTTGCTAAACTTTTCAAGGTATGAATTAAGGTTTCCAAGTTTGTGGTTGTAGTAAGTGATAGGTGAGAGATGATTATCCTCCTGTCATTCCTTTGATCATGCCTTTAATAACTATGCTATTCAACAGAAGATAATGTAAATTAAAATGAAAGAATAACAAGACATCTGAAGAAGTCAAATTCAAATGTACTAATTTTTAAATTAGAAAATAAAGTTTGGTGTGATAACAGATGTGCTTCTCAAGGGCAATGGGTAGTGCAGGATAGAAACATGTTTCTGAACTGGGCACATGTGGACTATATATCCTGCTTATATTTGCTTTCCTAACAAGATATGTCTTTTCTCCACTGAGCATCATTATTCTTATTTCAGTAACTTTCAAGATAATCAATGCCTTTAAATCAAGTAATGCAATTTTATGTGGTATTTATTTAATAAATATGTGTTTGAAAAAATAGTTTTGAATGTCTAGTGAATCTTTTGTGTTCTTATAAATAGCAAATTCTGACTCTCTGGGTGACTGGCAACAAAGATATCATTATAAGCCATAGAAAAAGCTACCCACCTCCTTGGAATTAAATTGATTCCTATGCTGTTCAAACACACAATCCTGAAACAAAATCAGAAATATTGTGGGATGAGCTTAAATTCTTAAGTGAAAAGATTCAAAGAATGCAATCTGAACTGCACACCTCTAACTCTCTCTCAGGAGTTTTAATTAAGGATAATGCTGTTCTCTTCAGGAAATAGACACTTTAAAACTTTACGGGGGGAAAATACGGTAGATCTTAAATCCATGTAAGGACTCAGAGAGAAATACTACATAGTAATCATGCTGCTATAATTGAAGCTATTTTGAAGATTTAATTCTCAATCCTCCTTTTTTGCCAAAGGCTAATGGTTTTGTGTGCCAATGATAAGGTTCAATACCTACAGAAGCTCAGAGATGTTTTCCTTGGGGCCTTCAGAAGCAGTGCTACAGATAAAGCTACACTTGTCTGTATTATAAAGGAAGGAATTATGTATGTAATATAAAGTGTTCTCTCCTTTTAATTATCCCCTTACTTTTAATTCAAAAGCCTTTGAGATTCTCCTGAAGAGCTACTATTTCACCCTAGACAGCACTGTCCATCCTCATATAGTATGATTCATTGCTGTACTGCTGGAAAAAAGCACTCAAAATAAGAAAACAGTACAGTAGACCTCACTTATAGTGTATAATTAACCTACAGCTAGTTTTCAATATAGAGTGTTAAGAAATATGTTGATAACTTTTAATGGACTGTGTTTAAGATGGAGGAATCCATTTTTAAAATTCAAAATTTCTAGGGTCTCCTTAAATTTACACCTGCCAACATTGGAGATGCATTTATGGATGGTTCCTATGGTAATTGGTCCTGTATTTGGCTGACTTGTGATGTCCCCAAGCCATCATACATGCTGATCTTTCATATTAACCCCAATTTCTCAAATTTGTTCTACATTTGTAAGAATTTGGCACTTAGTTTATATGTTAATCATAATTGTGTTACCTGCAAGACAATACTTAGGTAGTTATATATAAAATGTTATGACTTTGGACTGAGAACCAAATTTTAGTTCTGAGAGCTGATAATATTCTATCTATGGAAGTCTATCATGAAATTAGAGTGGATGTAGCCCACTTTCTTTACTTCATTCAAGTCAGAGTTTTATTTTTCAACACATTATTGTAGACAAAATAATATGAGACAAAACCAAATAAAAATTTCATAAAAGTAATATTTTTGCTTTGAAAAATAAAATTAAGGACAAACCAAAATTTAATTCTGATCATAGATGATGAGAAACAATGAACACATATAGAAAAAGAATTGTATTTGATTTTGAAATTCTATCTTCACTCATGGGTTATATTCATGAAAGGTAAAATCATCATGGACATCTTATGAGAATAAATGTTAAAAGATGTTTTTGACTTATGTCTAATGAAAGAGCCAAAACAAAATGATTCATCATGTGAATGTAAGAAATTTAAGTGAAAAGTTAAATTATATTTTGCTTGACATTTTAATAGAATGAACAATTTACATATTACTCATGAGGAAATGTAGTAATAGACAATATAAAATATTCCATAGGATATGGTGAGGTAAATGGGACTATAAGGGTTTTGTTTCAGTTACAATTTAGCTAGAAATTTTAAGATGCATCATCTTTGTATAACCCATTTATGTGTACCACAAATATCAATTCATGCTGTTAGATGCCAGAATTTATCTCTGGTCTGATGATTGTTATAATCTAGTTGGGGGTAAGAAAGGGGTTAAGTAGTTAATTATGCTAAATATATATATTTACATTCCTGAAAAAAATGTTGGCTATCAGGAAATGGTGGATGGGGGTAAGTACTGGATTTCTTTGGAGGATGAGGAAAAGATCATAGAATTAGGTAGGTGTTCTCATTGCCAAATTCTATTTATACTAGAAAAATGCATATGTGTACACTGTAAAAGAGGACATTTTGTACCAACTATATATTTTACATTTTTACTTATTTGCAAGCAAAGAGAAGAGAGAGAGAGAGAGAGAGAGAGAGAGAGAATTGGTACTCCAGGGCCTCTAGCCACTACAAATAAACTCCAGATGCATGCACTACTTTGTGCATTTGGCTTTACGTGGGTACTGGGGAACTGAGCGCAGGCAGTCAGGCTTTACAAGTAAGTGCCTAACCATTGAGCAATTTCTCCAGCCCCAGTTGTATTTTTAGAGGGTGGTTATTTAAGAAGAATAAAATATTATGATAGCTCATATCTATAATGAATCCTAGAATCTGAAAATTGAGGCATGAGGCTTCTGAGACTGATGAGAGCCTAGACTATGTGACATAGTGATAGATGTTACACCATACACATGCACGCACACATGCACATACGCACGCGCGCACACACACACACACACACACACACACAAACACTCATTATATCTCTCTATGTCTGTTGCTCAAAACTCTTACTCTAAACCCGGGTGTTGTGGAGCCTTTAATCCCAGCAAGAATAGGAGGATTTAAAACCATCTGCCTTGTCAGGTCAGCCTGGGCCAGACCCAAAAAAAAAAAAAAAAACCTGTTTAAATATTTTCTGCCTTGTTGTTTGGGATAACTGTTTAAAGCTGAGCTTTCTGAGCTTTCTGTTCCATACTACATATAAATATGCCTACATAAGTATAAATTGTGTGGTTCTTTAACAACCAAAGTTCTTATTGCTTCAATAATACCACCCCTTGCTATATATTTCTTCCTGGGAAGTCAATGTGACAGTTTGGAATTTAAAGCCACCTAAATTTTTACTGGAATTAGGGTCAGAGCCTGTGCCCTACCAGTCTTAAGAAACCAGGCTTGGCCACCTGTCCTCAGTAAGTCAATTAAAAGAATGAAGTTAATAGTGAAAAGCAGAAAAGGGAGATTAATTCTATGTGGTCACAGTGGGAAGAAGGACAGAGAGATCCAGTGACCTCTGACCCCAATTGCATCCTATTTAAATTGATTAATCAAAGACAGGTGGCTGAGCCATGTTTATTAGGTCTGTTAGGACATGAGCTCTGACCCCGACTCTGGTAGCAAAACATCCATATGTAAAAGGCTTGATCAACAAAGTATTTCTGTTAGGAAGTGCGGGAACTGTTGAGAGGCATTTCCCAGTGGAATTAGAAAGTCTTTAGGTTTTCTGGATGTACCTATTAAAACTTTTATTTATTTAGTTATGTGTGTGTGTTATGTTTGTATGTGAATGTGGGCATATACTTGACACTGAAACATATGTGAAGGTCAGAGGACAATTATGGAAGGTCATTTTTGTCAGCCATCTCATTTGAATCAGAGTTTTTTGTTTCTCATTGTTCTTTCTCTTTATTGCACTTGCCAAGAGCTTGCAGGAAATTCTCCTAACATCTCACCATCAAAATATGGGGATTACAGAAGCTCAACACAGCTTCTTTTTTTTTTTTTTTCTTTCAACATTTCAAGCTTTCTTTGTGAAAACACTGACGTACTTGTATATATTGTATTTTAATTTTATTTCTCCCATTACCCTCTTTTATCCCTTTTCTCCTTCTTCATAGCAGATAATCCCCACCCCACTTTCATGTTCTGTTATTGACCCACTGAGTGAAATTAGTCTTGTTTGAATTATCAGTGGTGGATGGTTGCTTACTGGAGAATGAACAACCTACAAGAAGCTACACCACTGAAAAACATGACCCCGTCTCCAAGCAACTATTAGCTGATCTTGGCTACTTGGGGTGGTGTGCAATCTTAAAAGCCTTTCTGAATAAATATTGACAAGCTCAGTGTTGTTTAGGAAACCATAGATGCTGTGAGCTCCTTAAAGCCTTTTTACATGCACAAAACAGCATTCCACGGCTTCCCCCCCACACACCCATTCAGCTGCCCTTATATTTTTTCTACTCCCTCTTCTGCAAGGTTTCCTGTTCCTTGGAGGAGTTGTTTTAGATATCCTGTTTAAAGCCAAGCACACAATATTCACTTATTTTCAGAAATGTTCTGAGACATGTATTTCTGCATTAACCTCTGCCCCTTGTAGAAAGAATCTCTTATAGTCCAGGCTGTGAGCAGTATTAATTTATGGGAACAAATGTAAATATTGAGAAGACAATTTGATATCATGACTTTTTATCATAGTAACTTTAGTAGGTTATGCTAGGAACATTTTGTCTATGTTTATAGCACTAGACATATGTTCTCATGTGAAGAAGTCCTTAAATAAACCAAGAAAGTGATTGGTTTTCACATATCAGACATGCCACTATTGCACCAATGGGGACTTCTTCCTTGGCAGGTAAGTTGTGGTCCACAAAGGCCTCTCTTCCTGATGACTTTCTTCATATTTGAAGATTCTATGCTCACTGCTTGCATTGAAAGTTATCAGCAGTCTTACTCAGCCATGACTTCCATGTTGTCATGGGGGGGTTGGAGATTAAAATCAGTTACTCTGACTTGAGTAGCAAGCACTTCACCAGCTGAGCCATCTCCCAAACCCTGAGGTATACAGTTTTGTTTTCCCATACACTCCAGTCATAAGGTTCTTCCTTACTGGGGGCTCACAGTAATGGCATTACTCTAATAGAGTGAAATCTCCAAAACTGAAAGAAAGAACATTTTTCTTTATATAAACTGTTTATCTTTGGTGAGATTTTGTTACAGTACTGGAACACTTATTATAATACTAGTAACATAAATTATTTTATAGTCTACATTGTATTTCTTTCCCTTTTCCTCTCCCCCTCCCATAACTCTGAGACAGGTCTCATGTAGCTTAGGATTTCCTTAACTCATTATGTAGTCAAGGCTATTTTTTAATTATGATTGATCCTCCCTGTGTTAGTTTGAATGTAACATGTTCCCCATAGCTTCATGTGTTTGTGATGAGATTTGTCCTTAAAACTGTGATCTTGACATAAATCTCTTCCTTCCATAAGCTGCTTCTGGTCAGGTGGTTTGTCCCTATCATTTAGCTTACAAGTGTGAACCACAAAGCCCAGCCAAGTACTGTCATTTTTTAAAATTGTTTTATTTATTTATTTGAGGGCAACAGGCAGAGAGAGAAAGAGAGAGAGAGAGAAAGAGAGAGAATGGGTGCACCAGGGCCTCCAGCCACTGCAAACGAACTCCAGATGCATGCACCACCTTGTGCATCAGGCTTACATGGGTAATGGGGAATTGAGCCTCGAACCAGGGTCTTTAGGCTTCATAGGCCAGCACTTAACCACTAAGCCATCTCTCCAGCCCCAAGCACTATCATTTTTTACTTGAAATTTCTATTTGAATGCAAAAGTCTTAGTGATGGTTCACTTGAATATAGTAAATGATATTACTCTTCCTTCACCTTCTATGACCCATAAACTATATGGCTTATACTTCATTTATATATTTCTAAGTACTTCATAATATTTCATATAAATTATTTATAATTATAGTATTTTCAATCTTCCTCCTAGAATAAAACAAAGCCTGATTTTTAAATCATATTTTGTTTTGTTTCATTTGACAGAATCTTTCTATATTTCTCAGGTTGCCTCCTTCCTCAGTCTTGCCAGGGGATAAGACTGTGGTACCCACTACCATGTCTGCCTCAAGATTGTTTTAATTACTTATATAGTTTCAGTATTTTTGTATGCATTATTTGGAAAATAAAAGTATAAAATTAATATGCTCAGTATATTAACCATACTAAAGACCTAAGTTTTAATTTTATTATCTAATAAATATGAAATGCAGTATTCTATGTGTTGTAACATTTTGTGGTTGGAAAAAATGCATGCCATGTACTCTGTTTAACAATCTTAAAAGACAGGACTAAAGGTAGTTTTTCAAACTTTATTAGTCTTTTATGGATATAACCACAAAAGCACTAATAATTTCACTATATCTTGACAACATCTATGTTTAAATTACAAGAAATTAAAGAACAATAAAAAGAAAGAAAAGTATGATAAGAAGGAGGACATTTAAGGTTTAACTATAAGATACTTTGAGATATTTAAAGTGGATACTATGAGTGACTTCTTGAATTGCTACACATAAAATGTCACAGAAAACCCTGGAGCAACTGGAACCTTCTCCCACAGTACTAGCTAAAGACAAATAATAATAATAATAATAATAATAATAATAATAATAATAATAATAAGGCCTGCTGATTTATCCGTAGAAATAATCTGCAGAGGCAGACTTGAGTGCTTAACTCATTTTAGGATGTCAACATCATAGAAAAAGAGTGTTGTCCAAAGTAGAGCATAAACACTCCAAGGATCTGAAACTCCTACAAGGGTTCTTGCTTTATTCCTATAACCATATTGAAGTTGTGTATATTTCTTCAGAAAATCAAAATTAAAAGTACTTATTAAAAAAAAAAAAAAACTCTGAAAAAGAGAACATAAAGTCAGAGAGCAAAAACAGATATTCAGAAGGAACAGAACTGCCCAGCACTGAGACAGAAAAGGATCAGGCTGTGAATGCCTAATGTTCTCTTGAAATTTCACCATAGAGAATGTAATGAATAACAAAATAGATCTTATGTCTTCATGGATATTATGGTGTGATGGTGAATGTATGCTTTAAACAAAGGTGAGTTAAAAATGAAATTTAAGATTACTTACTAAGCAAGTTGTGTGGTACAGCCTCATGTGAAATGATAATACTCTTCCATTTAATAAGTTTAATCCAAGCCTTCCATCTGGTTCAGGAACCAGAAAACCTGCATCTTTCTCACAGATCTAAATGCTGCTATTACTAATAACAATAATGATATCTAACTGACAGGAAGATGTAACTCAATAGTAGAGTACACATCCAGCAGGTACAAGGCCTGAAGTTTCTTCTACAGTATTGAAAAATAAAAATTAATGAAATATTTTCATTCCTCTTACTTTACATACATTATTTTCATGCTGCACTCTGCTATGTATGTGATTCTTATGCATGATCTCACATTTTTAAAATATATTATTTATTTACTTGAGAGAGAGAGAGAGAGAGAGAGAGAGAAAGAGAGAGAGAGAGAGAGAATGGGCTTACCAGGGCCTCCAGCCACTAAAAATGAACTCCAGACATATGTGCCCCCTTAAGCATCTGCTTACATGAGTCCTGGGGAATCAAACTGGGATCCTTTGGCTTTGCAAGCAAATACCTTTACCTGTAAGCCATCGCTCCAGCCCATCTCACATTATTTTTAAGAGACAGTATAGATATCATTTCCTTGATTGGACAATGGAGATGGGATTACAATGATCATGTTACAGAGCCTCCACTTTAACCAATATTCATCTCACAATCCATTTGGCCCTGGTTGTTAAATTGAAGTTGTTAATGCCACCATCTATAATGTTATTATTTTAAAAATAAATGTACATCAGGAAGTCTCCATCTCAGTTTTTTTTTTTTTTTTTTTTTTTTTTGTTTGCATATTATAGGAATGATACTGGAATGAGGATTCTGGATTTGTAGTAGCATGTATTACAAAAGAATCCAGTGATTTTCATTATACGAAAAAGTCTAAGAAATTTTCTTTGTGTTTGTATGTGAGGTAAAGGTCTGTTATCCTACACTACTATAATATATTATATTTGACCTGGCAGGTCACCTAGTTTCCACATGTTTAGGATGATAACGAACTGATTGGCCTCTGAATTAGAATATTCATTTTTATTTATTTTTTGTTGTTATTTTTTTGGGGGGGGAGATGGTTTTTGTTTTGTTTGTGTTTTCAAGGAAGGATCTGTGTCTAGCTCAGGCTGACCTAGAACTCACTCTGTAGTACTAAGTTGGGCTTGAATCCACAGTGATCCTCCTACCGCTGCCTCCGGAGTGCTTAGAATTTTCTTAATACTCTGATGTGTGAAAGTCTCTCAGTGACCAAGCATGTGGAGGCAAGCACTGTGATAAAAGTTTCAGGATTTTGCTTTATTTCATTGATCTTCTTAGGAGGCATTTCACTGGCTGAGGCCAAGGTAGTTTTAAAGCCATGGGAAGAAGACAAGTGAGATCCCAGAACTGTGTTATAAAGAGTATCTTTCAAACAATCAATAGCTATATGAAATAGATATGGGATATAAATTGCCCTTTGTAATACTGTTCTTAGCACATGATTCTGCTTCAAGGCTCTGCCTCATCCTTACATCCAGAGCCTCTCTCTCTCTCCTGTAACTTGTAATAGAACCTAATGTAGTCACAACTCATACTCATGTCAACAGCTTCTCAATTTCATGAAACTTTTCATTTATGGTTGCTAGTATAATAAATGAGGCATAATGTGTCTTTGCTATGGAAATTATAATCAGTAATATTTCAAAGTGTTGTGTTGGCTGGTACAGTGGTACATGCCTTTAATCCCAGCACTCTGTAGGAGGATCACTGTAAATTCGAGGCCACCCTGAGATTACATAATCAACTCCAGGTCAGCCTAGGTTACAGTGAGACCCTACCTCAAAATAAAATAAATAAATAAATAAATAAAGTTGTGTTTTCAGGTAGCAAACCCATTTTTAGTTTATGCTATTCCATCGTCTTAAATTTATTCATGTCCTCCACTCATTATTATAACCACTAATACCTATTTCATTATCTGTATTAGAGGCTAAAGGGCAGCTTAGCTTTCAAAAAGGTAAGGAATGCTTTCAATTCCACTTTTGAACATGTAGATTACTTTGAACTTCTCACACGATCATTTTACTTAATATCACATTTAATTACTAATGAAAAAATGCTACTAGTATAACAAACATAATTATTCAAATTGTGGTAGTTACTATTTATTACATCAATAGAACCATTCATTATTTTATTAAAACTAGCATTGAAGTGACATTTAGTTATTCATAAACATAAATATTGTAATGTGAATTCCAATGTTCTCTTTATTTCAATATATATTTGAAAAAATAAAATATAATTGGACTTGCTACTGGGATGTAGGCAGTATTCTCTTAGGAAGCTTGAAAGTGTTAGGACTTGTCTTTGAGGAGTAGAGTATAAGTTTCACAAAGGCAGTTGCTACTGTTTCAGAACACAGAGAATGAAGGAAAAAAATCCACTAATGCTGTATTTTTCTCTGATTGGTTGTAGCTGGTACAATTTATTTAACCTTTCCAAACTTTAGTTTTCTGATCTCTATAACTGAGGAAAAGAAATCCCTGTTGATTTTAATCCAAAATGTCACATTAAGTAATGAAAACAAATTCCTTACCATGGCACAGGGAACAAAAAATTTGGGAACTCAAGTGAAAACACGTAAGTTTAAAACTGGCTCCTGTTTACCACATTTGAGATGACTGGAAGGCTACAAAATCACCGGAACCTTGTTTCCTTCCTCTATAAAATGTGGCTAATCATAATACCAATGACATACAATGGCTTTGAGGAGTCTCTCCATGGAGCAGACCTCATTAAATGTTTTCTGTTACATCTACTATCATGCTCAAACACATTCTTTCTTCTTGGTTTTATTATATTTTGTTGATTTTATTTATTTATTTATTTATTTATTTATTTATTTATTTATTTATTTATTTATTTTGAGGCAGGGTCTCACTCTACCGAAGCTGACCTGGAATATACTATGTAGTCTCTGGGTTGTCTCAAACTCATGGCCAAACTCTTACCACTACCTCCTGAGTGCTAGGATTAAAGGTGTGTACCTCCATGCCTTTGTTTTATGTTTAAAAAGACAAATTTATGGTTACTTTTCCAATTTTAAGTGAATATTTTTCTCTTTTTATTTTGCAAAAGGAATATTTTCATCTTTGTTTAGTCCCCTTTGGGAAGTAATTATAACTAAGACTTTTTACCAACTGTGGATGCTCTTAAAGATTTGAAAGAAAAAAATGTTTAGGACACATTACTAAGAACAAACTGATGGTATGTATTCCAAAATTCAATGTTAATAAACTTTAAAATGTCCCATTGTTTCTTCTGTTTTTAGATTTAACTAAAATTATTAATAAAGTAGTTCCCTTCATCCATAAGAGGTTCACTTCAAGATCTTCAGTGGGTGCAGAAAACCCTGAATCATACTGAATCTTATAGTTTTGCTATGTATACATAACTATAATAAAATGTAAGTTATAAATTGAGCATAGGTAAAAGTTATTAATAACTAATAAAACCAAATAATTATAAAAATACAATGTAATAAAAATTAGGTGCATGTCATCTCTTTGTCTCTCAAAATGTCCTATTGTACTACATTTGAGGTTGGGCGATGAAAATTACTTTATTTATACTCATTGGACTATTGCCAAGCTAGTTTAAAATTATGAGGGCTGCCCTATCATATTCATTCATCAACATGGGCAATGGGATTTCAAGCCACGGTGTCTGTAAATGACAGGTACATATTTCAAGATAGATTCTTTTTCATGCAACTATTGGAAAAAAAAGTTATCACTGGGGAACTGGGGGGGGCGGGTTCTCGAAGGATAGTTTAGTTTAGAATATTATCACTTTGACTATCTGAAGCAAATACAATTCTGCTAAAAGTTCTTCTGAAGAAGTTAAAAATTGTAAAATCATCAGGATAGTTGTTCTCAGACATAAAGAACCAGATAAAACCAAGGTTAATGCTATGGACAATGTGTATATCACAACTATTTAAATCACATTGTATAAGACTCACTATAAATATTTCTGGTATATGAAATATGCATTTTCAGATACCAACCTTTGACAGATACTGAATAACATTTCATTTAAGGCAATCTACAAAATAAGCATTTCTTGAGGATGTATACAAGTTGTCAGAATTTCAAGCTAGAAATGGCTCTGGCTACTGAGGCAGCTCACTCTTCTACAGTTAGAAAAAAAATGCAAACTATCTCAACCAGTTTTCATTTTAAGAAGGCTAGACTTGTAAAAACACTGTTATTATGAGAAAAGGTCACTGGTTTTCTAAACACAGAGACTTAGCACCACCATAAAAGAGAATACATTTTATTAAATGAATGATGAGCCGGGAAGGTCACAGTAGCTGGGAAAGAACAATTGCAGGTCATGAGCTTATAAATCTTGGAAGAACTTTCATTTAAGAGAGCTGCATTCTCATACAACTAGCTAAAGTGCAAGAAGCAATAGGAGGTCATTCTTGCTGATACAAAGTGCCAATTAAAACTTTAAAAATACTCACCATGAAATTTTATCGTTTGTATCAGGTAGTGTGTATAAAAGGGACAAAGTGAGTAATTTGCATTGTTCTGGAAAAGATAATACAGACAGCAGGGATTAATACATACGTCATAATTCCAGAAATGCTTTTTTTTCCCCATTTGTTTGGAAACAATTGTATACTTGGCTGTTTCCCTTATTGTTACATATCTGCTCATTCTCTTCCCTAATAATAATTTCATTAAACTTCAGTAGAACCAATGACAATAATTATGAATATTTCACTGATATTATTTCTTAGAAGTAACTGATTCTAACACCTGAGTGAGAAAAATTGATTTCAAAATATCGTTATGATATTTCTTGACAGGTTTTTTGGGAGAATGGGCAATAAAAATATAACAAATTTAAAATTATGTTTCTATAATAATTTGTCAGAATCTACGACTATCAAATATAAAATAAAATTGTCATAGGGAAGAAATTTGACATTGTTTAGGTCCATATGCCTATAGAATTAAATATTTTTAAATATAGTATCTACTACAAGAGTATTTATAAATTAGTTAACACAAAATAACTGATAGCATTTTTAATTACACGAATGTTTCCATGAATTTGAGCAGTGATATAATTTTTCTGATTGTGTGTTAAAAAATTTAGTCTCTTCTTGGCTCTCCTGTTCTAAAGTGTGTGCAATCCACCTCTCTCTTCTTCTCTGTCTTTCCCCTCAATCTCTGTTTCACACTCGCCTTCTTCTATTTTTCTGTCCTCTATTCCTTTCTTTCTCTCTAACTCTTCTTCCTCCCACTTTCCTCCTGGTTCAGAGCCCCTTCCCTCTTTCTCACTCTAAACCCATGACTCTTTTGCTGGCATTAAATAAAACCTCGGAATAGAGGGGAAAAAAAAAAAGAATGATTATTTTCATCTCTGATATATATAGATTTTGGGGTATTTGCATGGTGTGTATATTTACAGTGTATGTGTGTGTGTGTGTGTGTGTGTATGCACACTACTTTTGCATGGATGCAGAGAATTTTGTGTGTCCCCCTCTAACTCTCATCCACATCTTTCCTTCAGACAGCCTCTCACTGAACTCAGGGCTGCCATCTCTGGTGACACTGTCTGACCAGTGATATTCTGGTCTCCACTCCCTAAAGGACTGGAAACAGGCATGTATGGCCACACCCAGCTTTTTACACAGGTGCTGGGGAATCAAACCAGGGCAAATTAGGTTCACTCTCAGACCCTCACACTTGTGCAGCAAGCACTCTTAATTGATAAGCCATCTTCCAACATCTGGGAAGTCAATATTTTGATCTTAAAAAGAGAAGTTTCAGGACAAACTGACATCCTAGATTTTGACAAGATAATTAAATGCAGAGTTACTGATGAACTTGGACTTAGGAGAAATAAATAATCTGCAGCATAAACTGCTAGAAAAAGTAATGGTATTTTGAAATATTGTTAGAGGCCAAGGGTGAGATGGTATAAAAGAAGTAACTTGAAACCTACAATCCTAGTAGAACCTAAACTTTCAGAGATTTTATTTCCATGTGTTTTCTAGTTTTACTGGTAAAAATCCAAAAGAGCTCTTTCCTCTCTCTGGTAGTAGTAAAAAGATAATTCCTATCATCTACTATTTATAGAATATTTTCTACCAGGCAGATGGACAGAAACATATGATATGGAATATAACACAAATCAAATTCATATGTTAAGTGTTCTAAAGGAACAAAGAACAATAGCAAGAATGCAAGTTTGGCAGTGTCAGGTGAGTACAGAAACTCTAGGATAGAATCAGAAGGGGATGTTTGTTTGGTTTTTTTTTTTTTTTTTTTTTTGTTTTTCTGAGGTAGGGTCTCACTCTACCTCAGGTTGACCTGGAATTCACTATGTACTCTTAGGGTTGCCTTGAACTCACAGCAATCCACCTACCTCTGCCTCCCGAGTGCTGGGATTAAAGGTGTGTGCCACCATGCCCAGCTCTCAGAAGGGGATGTTTGAAATCAAAAACACTCTAACAGAAACAAAAAGAAAAAAAAAAAAAAAAGAATGAGGAACTTGAATACAGGGCAACAGGAATTTCCTAAACTGAAATGCAAAAAGGTGAAGAAAATAAAGATAGCAGATAAGAAGAAAAAAATGAATATTTATGACCCATAGGGAAATTATAAAACAATAACATAGGTGAACTGGAACATTGAAAATAATCTAAGGAATCAAAAACTAATAGAACAGAACTAAAAAAAACTTTAAGTAATAATGGCTGAAGGCATTAAATATTAATTATAGGCATAAAATTCCAGAAGTTCAAAAAAATTACAGTGGAAAAAGAAACACACAAAAAAAAGTCAGCATCAAGAACTGGGAAGATGCTTCCTCACAAGCATTAAAACTGAATTTCAGATCTCTAGGACCCATATAAGAAGGCAGAAATGGAATTCCTGATGTTCATTGGCTGGCTAATCTAATGGAATCAGTTAGATCTAGATACAGGCAAAGATACTGACTCAAGGAATTAGGTGGAGATTAATTGGGAAGATACCCAGCACCAAGCACTGGCTTCCACGTGCACATGCACTCACATGCATGCATACCTATACACACATATCACATGTACACATATGATTCAATATCATGGCATTGTACTTAAACTGTGCTTAAACCTTCATATTAAATCAGGGAGCAAAAATATAGAAATCACATGTTGGAAAAATTAAGCAAATTTTCTCTCCTGAGGAAGTAAAAATGACTGATATCAGAATCAATGTATGCTGACTGACAATGGACGTATGTATCTAAAATACTGAATTACAAAACATGAGATTAGAGTAGAGTCTGTTCGGAGGGTGCACATCTGTAATCCGAGCACTAGGAAGGCTGAGGCAGAAGGGCTGTGAATCCAAGGCTAGTATAGACTGCATGATTTCAAAAACCAAGGTAAAAAAAATAACTATAGTATGCCACCTCCAGCCAATTATGCTTCAAAATTAAATAAGCAACAAAAATATTTTAAGTGGAAAATATGGGAAATTATTGACAGGAAATCTGCTCTTGAAAGAAATTCAAATAAATGATTTAGAGATACTGAAAGTAATTCAAATTAGAAGTTGATCTGAATAAAGCAAATATAAATGCACATATAGAATGCAAATAAAAATACTGTAGTTTCCTTATATAAAATACTTGCTTTTTATATTAATAATAGTAATATATTTGACAATTCTAACATGTTTGTGAGAGGATAATAATGCTTGTACAAGGGAATGAAAGAGGGATTAGTAATAGAGCTATATGGCATCTAACCTGTACATAATAAGAAAGAAGGATTGAACATAATAACTAATATGTCAGCACTCCTGTAAGGCCTAATGATCTAACATCTGCATAGCATACAATAGTGATGAATTAAAAGAGGTTAAAATTTACAGCATTGGAAGGTCATGGACCAAATCCACAATTACATTTGAAGTTTTGGAGATCCTTATACTTGATAAAACAAGCAGTACCTCTGTCTCTACCTGCCTTTCTGTATCTCTCTCTCTCTCTTTCTCTCTCAAATAAATAAATAAAATATTTTTTAAATGGCTGGAGAGATAGCTGGAGAGATGGCTTGGCAGTTAAGGCACTTGCCTGCAAAGCCTAAGGACCTGGGTTTGATTCCCCAATACCCTTATAAAGTCAGATGCACAAGGTGGTGCATGCATCTGAAATTCATTGGCAGAAGCTAGAAGCCCTGGAGTTCCCATTCTTTCTCTCTCCCCCTCTCTTTCTATCTGCCTCTATCAAATAAATAGATAGATAAATAAATTAATTAATTAAATATGAGAAAATCAATTTACATATGTAAACATTAAACAAAAATGTATTAATGTGTTTCTCCATATCTATTTGTTTGATATATAAATATATATGATATATATATAATATATATATATGCTGTGTGTGATAATGCATGCCATATATATTTATATAAAATGTACAGATATGATTGATATGGATAAATCATGCAGATTAATTATTGAGTCTTTCTTCTTATGGTATATTCTATTCAACAGCAACAGGATACATACTCTTTTCACATAGACACTCACCAGTATAAACTTTTTCTGGACACACTGCATTTTGAATACTTTAAAGTATTCCAAAAATATGATTTGTTTAAAGTATATTCCAAAACTATAACACAATTTTGATAAGATTTGACTAATAATGAAGTATTTAAAGACAAAATTATTTCTAAATGCATGTGTTAACCAAGAGAATATTATTTTATATGTAATATATAGAATTTTTAAAATTATAATGTAATAATGTAATACCTGAATCACTTCTCAGCACAGCATGGACTTGGGTATAACCATAAGACTGTCCATGTCTTGAGACTCAGCTGAGACCTCATGTAGCATCATCCTTTCTGGAGAGAGGTTTGTGCTGGCTCACAACATGATCCCAGCTATATGCAGCATCACTTGGAATTTTGCTTACTAGGGCTAGGCAAGGGTAGTTAAACTGAGGATTTGGTTTTGGAATTCATAATTGACTGGTACAATCTTACACATGGTAGATCCTAATAAAGCCCACTATATATGTGGCAATATGTGGGGCATCTAAAATGCCTCTACTGTGGGGTAGAGCCACATGGGCCAGTCTTCCAACCTTCTGGTCTGCATGAACTTTGGCTCTGTGAATTGGTCCTAAATCAAGAGTCAAGCTACATAGTAGTGCTACCCCACTCTAGTGTATTTTGGTCTGCAAGTAGTAGGCTCAGCATATGGTATGACATAATGGTGTTTGTGTTAAGGAGCATGATATGAAAACTAGAGCTGCTGTATTCATAAGATTCTGTCCAGTCAGGCAGAGTTCCACAATGCCTGATAACAATCTTGGATTCAGATAAGGTATCTGGGCCTGCTTCAACTTGTAGGGAGGAGTTATCTTTTTACTTTATCCCCCCTGTTCTTAGTCTACAACACACCAGCCACATATTTGGGACAAACATGATGTTGGATTGTCCTTTAGTATTGGAATATTAATAATGTTTCAACATCATGCTCAGCCTTGGATGGAAGGCACCATATTGTATTGAATATGTTAAATTAATCAAAAACTCTAAAAAATAAGTACCCTACTTAGAATTTCTGGAAAGGTAAGCACCAAATAAAATGGGAAGTCCAAATGACATTGTACATGAATAGGCTTGACAGGCTTTGAGGAAACCATCACCTCACCTAAAGGTCAAAATAGGGTACCAGAAACTGATCAGATAATCAGACAAAAGAAAGCCTTCTGAAAATGAAAATTCAATAGCAAAAAAAAGCTATAAAAGTTTTACTGTGTGGGTAATAAGGAATGTTTGCAGTTTATTTCACACATGCTCAGAACTAAATAGGTCTTACTTGTTTGTATCACCTCTAGGAATGAAGGCCTGCATGTTTTGGTGTTTGACCGTTCATCCCCTTGTGTGTCATTGAGTACACATTCTGGTATAATCTATTAAAGAGGATACTCTGCACTGACTAGCATAGCATCATTAATATAATGCAAGAATGCAGTGTTAGTGGAAGAGAGGACAGAATTCATGCCCAAGCTAGCAAGATGTGACTGATAGCAAGATTATGTAGGTACCCCTGAGGCAATCCCTAGAATGTGCATTTTTTTTTCTCAAGTTAAGATTGACTGGTTCTATGAATATGTTTAATAATGGGATGATGAAAATGGAATTAGATAAATCCAGGACATAATAAATGGTGTCATGGAAAGGTGTCATTGTTCCTAGAAGCCAAATAATCTAGATATCACACCTAGATACCATACATCTAGATATCACCTTAATCAGCTCCTTGGAGCCAGTGGTCATTCTCCAAATTAAATCCAGGTTTTGTTCCTGAACATACAGCTATTGATGTATAAGGCCTTTCTGCTGGGAGGGGGATAGGGGAATGGGGGATTTGTTTGTGAAGTTAGGTAGGGGAGTTTCTTCAGGGGAATTTTTCTGTTAATCACAAGATTATGGTCAGGCCATTAGAGTGTATCATCAAAACAGAGGTCAGGTGACTTTTGAGATAAGGTAACCAGGAAACTGTTGTCTAGGGGCAAGGGGACACAATGGGTCAGGTGGTTTCTGAGGAATATATTCATCTTGATTCTTTTATTTTCCAGTAATGCTCCTTTTCATTGCCATTTTGTCTTCCATATGACTCCATAGCAGGCCTACTCCAACCTAACAATGATAACATATATTTCCTTGAATTCTGCAAAAGACATAAATCTACATATTAAAGAACATTATCAAGCTTTCAATGAGATAACCATCCCTTCCAAATGCCAAGTCATCACAGCCAACCTCATGGCATTTAAAAGGAAATAACAAATTATTAGGGAAAAAATATGGCACCTTATTTCATGAGAATGCAATTGAAGGACTTTTCTTCTGATGAATGCTTGATATTAGAAATTATGGAATTGGGGCTGGGGAGATGGATCAGTGGATGTATTTACCACACAACTGTGAGGACCAGAGTTCAGATATTTAAGCCAGGCAAGTGAGTGTTGCTGCCATCTGCAATCTCAGTCCTCATGAAGCAGTGGCTGGGGATTCTTGGGGCAGGTTGGCTAACTAGACTAGATGACATGCTGAGCTCCAGGTTCAGTGAGTGAAGCTGCCTCAGTATATAAAATGCAGCCACAGGATCCTCAGATCTTCCAGCCTGTAGACAGCTCTTGTTGGACTTCCTAGCCCGTATCCTGTACAGTAACCTAATAAATCTGCTTTATATACATATTTATCCTGTCAATTGGTTTTGTTCCTCTAGAGAACCCTGGCTAATATACTCTACCTGGGTCAAGAAAAAAATATGATGATGGGCTGGAGAGATGGCTTAGTGGTTAAGGCACCTGCCTCCTAACTCTAAGAATGCTGGTTCCAATCTCCAGCAGTTCCAATCTCCACGTCCCACGTTAAGCCAGATGCAAAGTGACGCAAGGGCACAATGCAGCAGCTGAGAGGCTGCTGGCGTGCCCATCTCTATCTGTCTTCCTCTCTCTCTCTCTCTCTCTCTCTCTCTCTCGCTCAAAAAAAAAAAAAAAAAAAAAAATGATGATATGAGCCTCAACCTGGACAGAAAATCTGACAAGTATAAGTGGGTGTGTAGGTATAATTATTTAAGGGTAACAAGATTTTTATTTTATTTTTCACAAACTATCAAAACATTGACACCAGTAATCCTTTATGTGTATGATTTAGAGAAACCACTAAATTATCTGTATGAGGAAATTGTATATTAAAAACAAAACTATCAAAAACCCAAATAGAATTCCAAAATCTACTCAGATAACCCACACATATGTTAAGAAAAGTTCAGAAAAGGGAGAAAATTACAGAAACAAACACAAAATTAGAATATGTAAACCTTTAATTATAAAGAAAATAGAAGTACACATTTAAAGATATATAGTCATTATTGCCCTTTTACATATGTGACTGTGGGTGGCATAGCACAATTATAAATTTAAATATCCTTTAAAAAGTTGCCAGTATTAATTTACTCCATTAATAAAAGAGTCTGTCTTATTGTCAAGCTTTGTGCTTCATAGTTTTTTTTTTTTTCCTACTTCTATATTCCATGAACACATAGGAAAAAACTGGTTGCTTTTCTATTCAAAGCTCCACTTAGACTAGAGGAGGACATCAGTATTTCAACATTTGTATTCTAGTTTATTTTCTGGGGACCAGTTAGAAGTAGGGATGTTATGTATAAAACCAGGTAATAAAAGAACTAAATAATGGTTATGCTTATAGGGCATTATAGTACACACTGTTCATTATTCAACCTATATAAACCAACAGGAAGAACAATTAGGGAAAAACAACTGAAGAGAAAGTGAAAAGATAAAGAGAACAAAGAAGAAAGAAAGAGATAGATTGAAAACTGAATTTTGGAAGGCTGGTTCTGTTACATCATTTTATGTAACAACTGAGTATTTGGCAATCAGTGTGCTCTCTGTGGTGCTTGGGAAGTGAACAACTATTTCCTACTCTTAGGTAGGGCAAGAGTCCCAAGATGGAGTCAAAATGAAGGAAGAGAAAGCCAGCTGCCTGATTGATCCAACTTTATTTTTATTTGTTTGAGAGAGAGAGAAAGAGAATGGGCACACCAGGCCCTCCAGCTGTTGCAAACGAACCCCAGATGCATGTGCTAACTTGTGCATCTGGCTTACGTGGGTCCTGGGGAACTGAGCCTTGAACAGGGGTCGTTAGGCTTCACAGGTCAGCCCTTAAGTGCTAAGCCATCTCTCCAGTCCTCGATACAACTTTAATTGTTTACATTGCCTAACCGCTACTCCCCTGACTTAACAATGCCCTCAGCCATAGTTTCCTGCCAATCTTCTTAGAGACAACCTGGCTCCTCTCCTGATGGCACTCCTTCTACGTTTGATCTGTGTTCCTCTGACTAATTAGCTTGTTCCTTTGGTCCCTACTGTCCCCTGCAGTCCCCAGTCCTTTGTCTTCTGTATCCCTCTCTCAAAAGGAAAACCTCTATAAAACCCCACAATATTCAGAGTCAGGCCAGCTGTTCTCTCTGTCTCTTCTCTCATGAAACAGCCTGGCAGCTCAGGCCCCAATAAGCAGCATTTTCCCTGCATCAGAGTGGTCCTGCATGGTCATTGGTCGTTCACAAACCTTACAACTACCAAGAGGAATTTGACATTGTATCTTTTCATATAACAAATGGATTGTAAACAATAAAGATCGGTATGTTTAGAAACATCATATTTAGAAACAGATGTATAATTGCAGCTTTTCTGGAGGCTGAGGCAGGAAGATCAGAAATTGAAGACCAGTTGTCTAGGTTATAGATTAATATCAAGACTAGCCCATGCCATTCAATGAGACCCTGATTCAAAATGAGAAGGAAAAAGAGTCTGGGGATATAACTCAGTGGCAGAATGTTCATCTATAATACATGAAGTACAAAACTGTAGATCAAACCCCAGTAAAACACACACACACATACACACACACACATACAAATGCACACTTTGACAGATTATACACTTGAAAATATTGCTTAAAGACTTCAATATTCTACATCAAAATATGCCCATCATGAAAATATGCAAACTATTATAATAATAAAATATTCCCTAGAGGACAGTAATATTTAAAATTATGTTTTATGAGGAAGCCTAAGGAGTCTTAGTGAGGCCTGCATTTATTATAATATTTATGTGAATTGAGCGCATAACTTTCCCTCAGTAGAGTTTGTGAAACCCAGAGAAGCACTGAATCTGCTACAGCTACTTCCAAGCAAGGCTGAATGGACTGATAAAGCTCCCATGATCACAGAGAGAGGGAATGTTCTGAGTCACAGCCAAATCATCTTGTGCTATCATTTGCCTGTTAATAGCTATTTATTGCCCACCTCTGTGTCTGACCTAACATCTTGGTGACTATCAGTTTATCAGGTGCAATCCTTTCTGGAAAGCAAGAACAGATCCCAGCTTCCACCAAACCAATGGCTAAGAATGTCATCAGATAGTATGTAAAACCTATGGTGGAGAGTCCCTCTGCTATGCTATAATCCACCTACCTGATAGAGAGCCAATGAATTTGAAAAGTGCCTTGATTTATGACTTTCTTTTGTTCTGCAACTATAAAACCTTTATGCAGTTGTTAACATGTTGGAACATGGAATTTGGGGTAACCTAAATCAGTGTTCCCCGGCCTATGTTCACTCATATTTGGCTCCACAATAAACTATCTCTTATCCCTTTTGAGGTGAGAGCTGTATCTTTTGCATCAACAAATGGTAAGTTTTGATAGATTCATAAAATTCAGTGTGCCCCAAAACAGGGAAAATTGTTATGTTTATCTAATGATAGTTAAGTAATTTAAATTCACATACAAATCATCCCATTGATAGACATTAGAAGCAAGATGGCTTTATTGTGCAGATATTCACTTAGGAACACAGGCTCAAAAGAACATAGATGCTGACCTGCCCTGGCAAAACTAGAAGGGGATTGCAGGCTGACTCTGCATGGAGTTCAAGGACTGCTTCCTGGGTCTTCATCTGAGGAAGGTTGTGGGATTTTTCCAAACCTGAGTTCTCCTCTCTCACCCCACAACTCCAAGTAATCAAGGTCCTTCATATATATGTAAATTTGACAATGAGGCTCATCCCAACTACATGGATAATTGACTTCTCCAAGGATTTAAGGAAACTCAATCCAAGGTGGTCCACAACCACCTGCTCAAGATCAGCTTCTCAGATTGAGAGCTTTTCTGCTTTCTCTCTACTCTCTCTTAAAATAAATCTCTTATAATTTGTTTTGTTTTAACTTGTTTTTTTATTGACAACTTCTATACTTACAGACAATAAACCATGATATTTCCCTCCTTTACCCACATTTCCCTTCAGAACTCCACTCTCCATCATATCCCCTCCCTGTCACCATTAGTCTCTCTTTTAATTTGATGTCATCATAGTTTTCTTCTATTAGGAGGGTCTTGTGAAGGTATTGCGAGGCACTGCAAGGTCATGGATATCGAGGCCAATTTCTATCTGGACAGTTGCACTGTAAGGAGTCGTACCCTTCCTTTGGCTCTTACATTCTTTATGCTTCCTCTTCCTCAATGGACCCTGAGCCTTGGAGGGTGTGACAGAGGTGTTTCAGTGCTGGGCACTCCTCCATCCCTTCTTCTCAGCACTAAGTTGCCTTTTGGGTCATCCCAGTGGCCATCGCCATCTGAAAAGAGAAGGTTCTCTAACCAGAAGTGAGAGTAGCATTAATATGTGAATATGAACATGAAGTGTAGTGTTTTCAGGGCAGTTAGGTGGGAATAATATATACATTTAGCCAGACAGGAGCAGGCTTTATACCTCTAAGGCTCATGACCTCCCCTGCTATAGACTTTTGATTAGTTTTTTTTTTTTTTTTTTTTCCAGTACTAACCATGTATTCCCTCCTATAGAGCTGGCCTTCAGTCCAATCAGGGAGCAGTTGGTTTCCCCAAGAACACACATGCCACTATTGCATCAGTTCAATCATTGGGCCTCTCTGGCCCAACCTGAGGTTTCCAGTGTCCACTGTTTTCACTGCTGATGATTCCTGTCTCCCATACAGTTGCATGCAGTGCAGCTTTTTCCAGCTTTCAGTTGGCTGGTCCCCAGGGAGGTTTTCTGCTCAGCTCCAGCCTGCTTTCTCAGTGACCTTGGCACTCAGGCAAGTGAGGTCTTCAGCAGTAGGGTCCTACCATCTCTTTCTCAAGGGAAACCAAGGGCTTGGCTATAGCCTGTAATATTTTGGAGGCCACAGGGACTTCCCTGGTTAACCATTAAATCAAGAGCCATTGACTGGGGGAGTTTGAATGAAGGTCGAGCATCCAGCACTTTCACACCAAAGCTAATCCCAGCCATAGCCAAGAAAAGGTCTATGTATTTCCACCCTGTACAGGATGAGTAAAGATAAATAATTACTTACAAAATTAAAATTTTAAAGTAACTACATACTCAACTTCAGTGGATGTTACATACCATAGAAAAATTAGATGTGGTTCTAAGTTTGGAGTAGTCTGTCATTTTAAATTTTGCAAACAAGCAGTCTTAAATCATTAATGATTGCTATTTAAGTGAAGACAGACAGAGAGAGAGGGTATAGAATAGTGCCATTCATAGCTTAACTTAAATGCAAAGACAGAAAAAAATACTTGTAAATTTTGTAGCAACAGTACAACTTAGAGAAATGTTTGATGTGGTAATGTGTAGAATAGCATATAATATTTGGTAGAAAGGGAAGAGAATTAGATTATTTAGCTTTCCTTTGGATTATTTTAGCTAGCACTGAGTACTCTCACTGTGGCCACGTGATCCCAAACATTTATACATTCAGCTTCTTAAACATTCTTTTTTGTTAGTCGTCATTAATCATCCATCTTTTACATTACAAAAAGAAGGAATGAAAAAGTAGAGTAAACATGGATATTAGAGAGAGATGGGTAACCTGGCTAGAGTCTTGTTGCTCATGCTATGTGAAATCAAGGGTGAAATAAAATACATGCTGTCAGTCTGTGCCTTTAAGCATTATACAGCCTCACAAGGAGTTCTTTCCCAAAGCAAAGAAACTTCTTTAAAATGGTAAATACTGGGTCTAGAACAGAAGTCACTTGTAGCCCCAGGATCACTGTGCTGTATTTAATGCATGAGGAAACATCAGATATTACGGCCACATATGGTCTCTGATATAGTCCACATAAAGGTTATAAGAATTGTAGCCAAGATAATTTCATGTTTTAAAGGGAGGAGCCTTATTTGCCTTAAAAAAAAAAAAAAAATCCCAGAAACTTCCAAATCAATCCATACTTCCCAGTGACCAAGAAAACAATTACTTCCCATTGTCTCCTTGTGACAAGATGCAATTCAAGCAGAAGTTAATAGCTGCAATTAATTGAACCCCCTTTTCTTTGAAAAGCCACAACTATCAAAATGCTTAAATTTTCTCATATATTATCATAAATTTAAAACGTGATCTTTTGTGCTGGAGTGATGGCTTAGTGGTTGAGACACTTGTCTGCAAACCCAAAGGACCCAGGATCTATTTCCCATGTGCACAAGGTGCATATGTGCCTGGAGTTTGATTGCAGTTGCTAAAGGCCCTAGTATGCCCATCATCTTCTCTCTCTCTCTCTCTCTCTCTCTCTATATATATATATATATATATATATATATATATATATATATATATATATATATATAGGCATTTTTTCTCTTTAACTCTCAAATAAATAAATAAGTTTTAAAAAGTAAATATTTAAAAAGAGGTCTTTTACCTGTCAATGTTAGCTAGTTGCTTGGGCAAACAGAAATAAATACAGTGAACTAAATTGACCCATCCATTCACAGCAAAGGGAAATAGATTTGTGATCTTGGTTATTGGTTTGATTTTTTTTATTTTTTTATTTAGAACTATTCTCTCATGAACTGTGAGAAGTTTCCCTCCTTAAACACTGAAAATCTAAAGAGAAAATAATGGTCAAGAACACTTGGTAACTGACTTTGCTTTTGCCCCTAAAAATGAATATGTCTTCATAGTTTAGCTTAGAAGTAGAAGAAACGGGTGTTCGAGTAAACTTGACTTTAAACAAGTGTACGTGTTTGCTCAAGTTCCTTTTGAAATGCTAATTTAAACCCAAGAATGAAAGTGTAACTTAGCAAGATTTTTTACTTTTTCTTTTTATCTGACAGGCCTCTGCATCTGAGATGATAATAGCAGTAAACACATTGCCCTTTACAAACCAAGGCCTAGAGACTGTTTTAACATCTCTGACATTCCTTCTGGTATATGAAGCCAGTTTTCAGTATGTTCTATATTTTATCTAAATTGACAACATAGTATATAGTCATAACAAATAAATTTGACCTATTTGCATTACTGGAAATCTATACTTAATTCAATATGGAAGAACAATTTGATTGATTGTGTATCTAAATATATATATACTGAAACTACATACCTGTGGGCAGAGCAATAAAGAAACTAGGTAAGCTGCTAAATTTACTGTGACCTAAAAGCCTTCTAAAACTAAAACCTTTCAAAAAACTAAACTGAGCTGGATGTGGTGGCACATGCTTTTAATTCCAGCACTTGGGGGGCAGATGTAGGAGGATTGCCAGGAGTTCAAGGCCACCCCCCTGAGACTAATTCCAGGTTAGCCTGGGCTAAAGCAAGACCCTACCTCCTCGAAAAACAATAAATAAATAAATAAATAAATAAATAAATAAATAAATAAATAAATCAATCAATCTTAGGGATCAAAGACCCTAAACAAGAAGGCACCCAGACAACGACTGAGACACAGGGCAGTATTAAAATCTACCAAGGATATACTAACTAAGACAACCTGAGGAATTATTTTCAGAGAATGTCATAGAAAAACAGTTTTAAAATGTTCCTGCAACAAACTACAGATATATGTACCATCCTGTTCATCTGGCTTAAGTGGCGGGTTCCGGGGAAGCGAACCTGGGTCTTTAGACTTTGCAGACAAGTGCCTTAACTGTTAAGCTATCTTTCCAGCCCTCTTGGGTTAAGTTTTAATCAGTCGGAGCCCATTGTTTGAGTAGTCTTGTGGCTTAAGTGGGGGTCACAAATGTGTCTCTTTATAATGTGTCTCTTCTCACTTTATTGCTGTCAGGTATATTTTTATGGGTTGAGAGTCTGAGAAGGAAGGTCTGAGGCAAAACATAGGTGTCTGCCCCAATTGGAGCAGCACTGTAGTTTTAAGATTGGGGCAATGAATGGAAGTGAGAGGATGTAGTGTGCTCAGAAGTTGTTTTGGACTGCTGTGAAGAGGTGCTGGAGGAAGAATTCCTGACAAGAAGTTGGCTCAGGGACCCTTGGCATGATGAAAGAAAGAACATGCTGAGCAGGAGGTTTGTGAAGGCTGTGAACAGCTGTGGATGCACATGCTGTGTATAGACCATTGGAAAAAGGAGCGGGAGGGAGAGAGGGAGAAAGACAATATTAGGAGAGAGACGCAATGAAATAAAATGAAAATAGGAATGTGAGGCAGGCAAGCAGGAAGGTAAAAAAATATATGTGCCCAGGTGAGCAGAAGGACGGTGGGCAGAAAAAGACTGACACTAGTGCGGCAAGGCTGTTATGTCCTTGGGGCAGAGGGACAGCCAGCGGGAGAGGGCTTGTGGAGATATGATCCCAAGGAACTAAGTTTTCTGGGTTCCTATGGAGAGTGGGACTCTTTGTAGAAATATTATATCAATTACAAGTTGGGAGAGAGAGGGATCTCTGAAGGTAACAATTGCCATTATGGACAGTTCCAACTTTAAAACGTTCCTTTCAAGTGGGAGAGCTGACTTAGCTGTTAAGGCACTTGCCTGCGAAACCTAAAGACTCATGTTCAACTCTCCCTGTCCCATGTAAGCCAGACACACAGTGACAGAAGCATGAAAGGTCATGCAGGCGCTCAAGGGGGCACACACACACAGAGTCCAATTGCATTGGCTGAAGGCCCAAGCAAACCAATTCTCTTTCTCTCTCTCTCACTCTTGCATTAAAAAATGAGGAGGGGGGCGGGGGGGGCTGGAGAGATGGCTTACCGGTTAAGGCGCCTGCCTCCTAAGCCTAAGAATGCCAGTTCCAATCTCCAGGTCCCACATTTAGCCAGATGCAAAGTGACGCAAGGGCACAATGCCACACTTGACCACAAGGGGGCGCACACATCTAAGAAGCTGCTGGCCCATCCATCTCTGTCTTCTCTGTGTTCCTCTCTCTGTGTCTCTCTCCAAAAAAAAAAAAAAAAAAAAAAAAAAAAAAAAAGTTGGGGGTGGAGAGATGGTTTAGTGATTAAGGCATTGGCCTGCAAAGCCAAAGGATAAAAGGACAATTCCCTAGGACCCACATAAGCCCAATGAACAAGGGGGTGCTTGCATCTGGAATTCATTTGAGGTGGCTAGAGGCCCCAGCACAACCATTGTCTCTTTCTCTTTCTCTGCCTCTTTTTCTCTCTCAAATATATATTCAGTCTGTTTGGCTTGCCTAAAAAAAATAAAAATCAGGGGTTGGAGAGATGGCTTAGCGGTTAAGGTATATGCCTGCAAAGCCTAAGGACCCTGGTTCGATTCTCCAGGTCCCACGAAAGCCAGATACACATGGT
Organism: Orientallactaga sibirica; assembly: GCA_036365145.1. Lineage (NCBI taxonomy): Eukaryota > Metazoa > Chordata > Mammalia > Rodentia > Dipodidae > Orientallactaga > Orientallactaga sibirica. The sequence continues at coordinate 26,267,279 of JAEOAD010000006.1, forward strand.
GGCACATGCGTCTGGGGTTCGTTTGCAGTGGTTAGAGACCCCTGGTGTGCCCATTCCCCTCTCTCTCTCTCTCTCTCTCTCTCTCTCCCTCTTTCTGTTTCAAATAAATAAATATTAAAATTTCATTTGTTTATTTTAGACCTCCAACTTGAGCTTCATATTGAAGAAAGATAGAGCAAGCTTTTTTTTTTTTTTTTTTTTTTTTTTTTTTTTTTTTTGGCAAAGCTCAAAGACAGTCAGGAGATGCCACCCCACATGCCACCTCATCCTGGAACAAGAACTGAACTCTGAATAAATAGAACTCAAATCTGATTGATACCTTTCTACAGTGCCCACTGCTGCCTGCTGCCCACTGTCTATTGTGCTATGTGGGTGGGCTTATCCAAATGGGCTTTGCAAGCACCCTCTCGTGCATCTGGCTTAACTGGGTCCTGGAGAATTGAACTGGGATCCTTTGGCTTTGTAGGTAAATGCCTTAATTGCCAAGCCATCTATCCAGCCTGTGCCTGGCATTTTTTTTTTTTTTTTAATGGGTTCTGGGGATCTTAGCATCTGGAGTTCGATTGCAGTGACTGGAGGCCCTGGCACACCCACTCTCTGCCTCTTTCTCTCTCTCAAATAAATACATAAATTAAATGTATTAAAACAAAAGACCAGTCTGTTCAGCTTGCCTTAAAAAAAAAAAAAAAAAAAAGGTTCATTTCTTTATTTTTAGACCCCCAACTTGAGCTTGAGCTTCATATTGAAGAAGGATAGGAGAAAGCATATATTTTTTCTTTTTTCTTTGATAGCTTTCTTTCTTTCTTTCTTTCTTTCTTTCTTTCTTTCTTTCTTTCTTTCTTCTTTCTTTCTTTCTTTCTTTCTTTCTTTCTTTCTTTTGCCAATTTTAGTTAGGGATTGAAATTCAAAGAGAGTCTGAGATGCCACCTTCTTCTTCTCATCTTAATTACATGTATGATTGTTCTCTTGCTCCCTGTGTCCTTATTCTAAACTTGGAGTCACCATAAGTTTAACCCCCTTCATGACTCATTTCTTGTCTGAATCCTTTGGTCTCCCCGTTGATACTTTCCCTCAGGAAAGCACACGGTGGAGACCATGTGTGTTTTTTCTCTGTATCTCTACATATCCAACTTTCCCCCAAAGACCCTCAGTTTCTCTTCTGCTTTGATACTTTTCCTCTTCACAAAAGCCAATGACAGGTACAATGTGTGTTCTTTCTGAGTCTCTCTATACACATCTAAGTTCTACTTCCCATGTGCTTGCGACTCTTCCAGTCTTTTTCTAAAGACAATAAATTCTCTTAAATCAACCTAATAAACTATATAATGTTTCCACATGAGGACATGTTTTCTACTTCCGATGTGTTTAATCATCCTTCTTAGACCATAATATCCTTTAAATCAGCCTCAAAATTTGTAAATTTCTCCTAAATATACTTATCCTTCTTGAGTCCATCTATATTAATTTTTTATTAAAGGTAGGGCAGATCCCAAAACATGGGGTTCATAAATTCTGGGAGACCTCTTCTGAACCCCCAAATCCTGCATGAATATTGATAAAGTTTAGGAGCAAGATAGCCTTCTTTGTAGATAGCTAGCTAGGGACGCGGGCTCCAAAGGATATGAACAAGCATCAACAGGTCCTAAAGAAAATGGAGGAAGCTGCAGTTTGAACACAAACCAGACTGATCAAGTGACAATAAGCGCAGCCCTGTTTTCTTTACTTCCTGATTCTTCTTGAAACTTTTTGGGCTTTTTCTTTACTATTGGAGAGTTTTTACATATGTATGAGTATATGGGAAAACTGTGAATGCAACTGAGGGACCCAGACCTAGGCTATTTGGTGAGTTCCCAAAGGTTTCTTGACAGAATCCTGATCCTGGGAGCTCAACTGAGTTCTTATATAAGTCTCCTTTTCTGCCAAAGCATCATATCCTCGTTAGGAGATAATAGATGATTTTCCCCTACGAAGCCCCCTGTGCTGTCATAAGTAATGACTGGAGCACTCTTGCAAAGGTGCCTTGGGAAGTCTCCAACCAGTTGAGGGCACCCTTAGCAGGTGTTTGGGAACTTCAGAAAACACGGAGTGGAATATAAAAAAATAAAATAAAATAAAATAGTGGAAGATGCTGGGGGAAAAAGAATTGCATCTGAAACAGGGAGAAAGGGAAAGAGAGGAAAATAAGTAGAGGATGGGAGATAAAGTAGAATCAAAGGAAGGAAAGGTACATGTAGAGAGAGACAGAGACAGTGAAGGACAGAGACAATCACCCTGGCAGAGAAAGGGATGGAACATATGTACCTGAGTTCAGGTGAGAAACAGGAAGAAAACAGAAAGTGGAGGGTGTTCCAGTTACCATATCTTCGCTGGTATAAAGCACCTGTCCAAAAGCCACGGGATGGCGGGAAGGTTTTATTTTGGCTTATAGTCTCGAGGAAAAGCTTCACGATGGCAAGACAGTATGGTATGAGCAGAGGTGGGGCACCGGATTTGCCACAAGTAGGAGACTGAATCAGGTTTTAGAAAGGAGATCTGGCTAGAATACTCCTAAGTCAGCCCCCAACAACACACCTCCTCTAGCAAGGCTCCATCTCCCATATTGCCATCAGATAGTGACCAAGCATTCAAAACACATGAATATATGGGGGCACCTAATTCAAACCACCACAGAGGGATATGAGTGTGAGGCGTTGTATGTGCTCCCTTTGGTTGAGGGAGAACTTTCTTACTAGGTAAATAGCATTGGAGATGGATGGAGTTTTGGGGTGGTAGTGTGGGAAAGAGCCAGGCTGCCTAGAATGCCAACTGAGTCCTCTTGTGGAAGGGAGACTTTTGTAGCCTCGATTATGGCCTGTTGGGAGGCAGAGAAGGGAATGAATTTAGGGGCTTGAGACCCTAAAATTCACAATATCTACTTGCCTATGAGGACCACTTAGACTAATCTACTACAAACACATGCAGCTACTTGGAAGAAATGACAATTTCTTACTATAAATAGTTCTACTAAATATAAAGAAATAAAGATGTTTCCCTCAGTTTATTATTATCATTTTTATTTGAGAGAGAGAAAGAGGGAGAGAGAGGGGGTAGGGAGAGAGAATGTGTACACCAGGGCCTCCAGCCACTCCAGACATGTATACCACATTGTGCATCTGGCTTATGTGTGTTTTGGGAAATCAAACCTGCATCCTTAGGCTTTGTAGGCAAATACCTTAACCACTAAGCAATCTCTCTAGCCCCCCCACACCCCCCCTCCGCTTTTGTTTTAAATTCCAGTGGTGACAGTCATCCATACTAAGGAATATCAGAAAAGAACTCATGAATCTGCAGAAGGAAATAGGCTAGCAGAAGTGGCTGCTTGAGGACCCATAACTAAAAATCACTAAAGCTCCCTGACTATGGCAAAATCCTCTTAAGGAAACCAGACCTCAGTATTCTCCAGAGGAGAAAGACTGGACTATCTCAAGGGATATATTCTTATTCCTTCAGGAGTAAGATGAGGGTAAAATTATATGTGCCTTTCTCAGGCCATTATAAAATTCTTAAATTCACCACAAGACCTTTTATTTAGAGAGAGAGCATACCTACCAACTAGCTCACAGGCAGTTTACTGGAGAGCATCTTTCAAAAACCAAACCAAGTGGTCAATGCTTACCAGGTTCGTCACAGAAATCCTCTTTTAAATAGTAAAATTTACCCACCAGGGATAAAGATAAGGGATCAATCCTGGGAACCATAGACAAACTCCACACATCTACCAAAACCCAAATTAATCCAGTGTCTCCTTTTTCATACTGACACTTCCACAAACTGGATGGAGGCCTTGTCATGTATGACTGGAAAGCTGTCTGAAGCAGTAAGCATTATACGTCCCAGAAAGATTCCTTACTTATTTGTCTTTCATAAGAGTTTATATAGTGATTGAAGCCCTTCCTTCAAAATGGCAGTTACCCTGGGAGGGTGGTATCAAAGGATTTGGGAACAGAACATAACATTCATTGTGTCTGGCAGCAATCCTCAGGGAAGAGAGAGAGAAACAAATGTTATTCTTAAGAGACATCTTAGTAAGCTTTCTCAAGAGACCCATCTCCCATGGATGACTCTCCTTCACAATGCCTTGATAAAGATTGAAAATACCCATCGTAAAGCAGGGTTAAGTCCTTTTGAAATGTTATATGGAAGACCTTTCCTCACAAATGACTTTTTATTAGTCTCCAAGACTCCAGCCCTTGTAAAGTACAAAATGTCATTGGCAGAGTTCCAATATGCTCTGAAAACCCTTCCAGGAGCTCAAGATTGGGAACTGAGGATGTGCCTGTTTGTATCTGGGGAGTTAGTATTTGTAAGATCACTCTCTTCTCTTCCTCCTTATTGAAGTTCACCTTGGAAAATCCATACCCAGTAATACTTTCTATCTCCACTGCTGTGATTGTCTCAGGGTTCAGATCATGATTCCTCTTCTCTGGGACAAGAAATACTCACCAGACCTAGATGGTACCCTTCTAGGGATTTAGCCTTCCAACAAGATGCTTCTTATGTGGTCGATCCCACAGAAGATCTATAATTAATTTTCAAACACATAAATTTCATAATGGGCATTATTCTTATGTTCTTCATAAATTTATGATTGCTCTCAATGGAATGGGATCATTTTCTAGAGTGTTGATAATAATGACTATAATATTCTTACAGTTTATCTCTTATAGATGATACCTAAATTTAAAAAAGTAAAAAAAAATCCAGGCATGGTAGCTCATGACTTCAATCCAAGCACTTGTGAGGGAGGCAGAGATAGGAGGATTGCTGTGAGTTTGAGGCCAGTCTGAGACTACATAGTAAATTCCAGGTCAGGTCAGCCTGATCTAGAGTGAGACCTTACACTAAAAACACTAAAAACACTAAAAAAAAAAAAAAAAAAAGTGGAATAAAAGTACTTACCTACACAGATGGTGATAGGACATCACACTGGTTCAAAAGGAAAAAAAATGGAAAAGCCTTTTTAAATTTTTCTTTTTTTTTTTTTTTAATTTTGGAGAGAGACACAGAGAGAGATAGACAGAGAGAGAGGGAGACAGATAGAGAATGGGCGTGCTAGCAGTCTCTCAGCTGCTGTGAATGAAATCCAGATGTATGCGCCCACTTGTGGTCAAGTGTGGCATTGTGCCCTTGTGTCATTTTGCATCCGGCTAAATGTGGGATCTGGAGATTGGAACCCAGTTCTTAGGCTTAGCAGGCAGGCGCCTTAAGTGCTAAGCCATCTCTCCAGCCCTGGAAAAGCCTTTTATAACATAGGCTTCTATAAAAAAGTACCTCCAGGGTAATCTTAACCAACACACCCTGCATTCTTATTCAGTAGTTAGTGTTGTTTTGGGAAGGGACAATGATAGACATTATGAGCTAGGTAGCATTAGTTTGTAGTCAGCTACTTAAGAACACAGGCTCAAAAATATGTAAATATTAGATTGCCCTCAAAAATGGGAGAAAACTCCAGTCCAAACATAAATCTGACCCACTATCACTGTTCTGTTCTCTTTACTTCCTGACTCTTCCTCCTTGGAATTTTTTTTTTCCTTTTTAAAAAATTAGTTATGTTAATAGTATATATACAGCCATTATGGTACCATTACTAGCCTTCTCCATGTCCTCCCTCCATGGGTAATGTGGGTCTTGCCTTATGGGGGTAGCCATCAGTTATGCAGGACAGGCAATGACTCTGTGTATAATGACCCAACTCATGGCTCTAAGAATCTTTCCTATCCCTCTTCTGTGAATTTCCCTGAGCCATGTTGGGTTCATTTTAGGTCTATTTCAGTGACAAGGTTTTGTGAGTCTCTGTGTCTCTGGATATCTGATGTACTTTTTCTTCTGAGCTGTTGTGCTCTCTCTGAGTTTTCCCTCTTCTTACTGATCCACCAGCCATTCAAAATCCCTAATACCTTTAAAGTGAACCAAAACAATTCATACCCACTTAATAACTAATTTGTATACTCCTCATTACATAAAATCTTCCAAAATGCTGACCAGTCACCCATATTTTTAGCCCACTTTCCATCAGTCCATTGTGGAGAACTTTAGTTTTACTCTCAACAAAACTGGCTTGCTTGCCTTTTAACTGCTTTTGTTCATCATTCATTGCAATCAGGATACAAATGAACTTGGCCTTGAAAACTAGTAACAAATGAAAATTGCTGAAATATATCTTGGTAGTTTGAATATATGTCCCCCAATATATTCAGTGTTTTATTAGTTATAGTTTGCATCTGCAATCACCTTGCTAGAGGCAATGTCACTGGGGGCTGGTCTTAAGGTGTGGGTTTGAGTTTCCATTGTAAAGATATACAAATGTGCCTAGCAGGAGTTCCTGAAGTGTGCTGTGTGACCTTTTGGCTGTAGTTTTGCTCTGTGTGCTGTGATGGCTGGTTGGTTTCTCTCTCTCTCTGCTTGGCCCTGTGGAGAGCAGGCTGCTTCTCTTGCCATTATGGAACTTCCCCTGGATCTGTAAGCTTCAATAAATAATATCCCTTCCTCTATAACTGTGCCTGGTCTGGAAGTTCATCTCAGCGAACCTGAAGCTGTCTGCTACAATATCTGTGCTCGAAAAAAATATCACAATCTTAATGTAAGTAGGAGCCAACGTTAGACAATAAGTAATTAGTGTCAAGTTGCCATATATTTCTCCATTAGCCTTTCAGTTTAGTTACTTTTGGCATGAACGAGTCCATTTTGCTCTTGGTTTGGAAGAGGTTCATACTGTTGTCAGGTATCTAGTCAAACATTAGGAATTTAGAGGCAATTGAAAATGTACTTCTCTGTCATGATCATTTACTCTCCTAAAATACCATATGAAAGAGAAGGCAGTGGAAGTAGCAAGACTTTGTTAAGGCCTATTAAGAAACATTCTTCTAGTCAAAATAAGAAAAGTCTCTCTTTTCCCTTTCACCCTAGATGGAGACTTGGCATTTTAAGCTATACAAATAATAAGATTATTTACCCCATCATTCTTCTCCTCTTTTTCCCTGTTTGCAAATGAATAAACAAATTAATTAATTAATTAATTAATTAATTAATTTAACCCAACTGAGCCTGTTAGTTACCTGGCTAGGACACTAAGCATCAGGAAAATATTTTAAGTTGGTATATAAAAGAGATAGGAGTAATAATTTTCCTTTTAATTATATAGTGTATATATCCCAACAAGCTCTCCTTCAGTGCAGTTTCTTACAGATATTATTTCTTAAACCTGTTCACTCTTCTGAATTCTAACTCAAAATATATAACCTTTTCTTTACCATTTCTCCCATCTCCCTGAGACCAGTCAAAACCTCAAAATGCTAAGCATGTTTGCCATGATATTTTGGTCATTTACACTGTTCCTCAATAAATTTCTCTTTCATTTTTTTTCTCTGTCATCTGTGTGCATAATTACACTTGCCTGTGAGACCAGGATTCAAAGAAAAAGTCTGCATCATTAACTGAAGTCCCACTTAGGTTCTACAGAGGGTATTACAGAGGGCAAAAACAGGTTTAAGTGATTTTAGCAATTTGGCTTCTGAAAGACTTGATTAATTGTCCTACAAATATGAGACAGAATGCATATCATCAGATCTCAGCTCAGAATACTGTCACACTGGGGCATGGGGAAAGGAACACTCTACAGGAAGCTTCCACCTTCCCCATTACTGCATGTGTATGCAAAGCAACATCCCACAGGCATGGTAGGTAAAATTTTCCATTTCTCCAAGTTTTTATCAAATCTTTCACAATCAGCTGCTTGGAAGGCGACATTTGGGGCCTCATTCCTGAGTCATGCACTCTTCTGTTCTCTTGATGTCCCAGATACAACTTAACAGTCCATATTTCAATCCAACGGTGCCCTTTCCTGGAAGTGAGTAAGGGGTCTTCTTCCTTGGGGACACTGGACTGCTTTCAGGGCTCCAAGCTGCTCCACCTGAGGCTAGGGAGACAATGAAGGATACGGCATTCTCTCCCTTGCACTTCCCCAGCTACATTTTTGAACACTTGAGGACTTCATCTTGATTTGTGTGCAGACAATCTAGGTAGGAAGTGGAATTGGTTTTCATGAATTCTGTTGTGATGTTTTCTTTGAAGATGTGTAGCAGGTCTGGTGTTATGGGTTTCACAGTGGCTATTTCACATTGTTCTGGAATTAATAGTTCAGAGAATGTATATGTACGGTGACTTTATATGGGGGTCAAATCTGGTTATCAATGAAAATCGATTGATAGTTTTTGCAGCGATTATAACAGAGATTCTGTGGAGAAGTTACTTTTCCCTGGGTAAACTGATGAGAAGCATGTTCTACCAGTGTCCCCTTAATTCATCTCTCCCAGGAGACAGGTTTATCTCAAACTTACCCTCTAATTGAAAAACAGGATAACATTGGACCACAGAGCTCATTTTATCCCCTTGTCCTGTCATACCACAACCTCAACAGGCTATGAATTGATGGTCTAACATGGACATTATCTTTCCTACTTAGTTCAATATTTAGATGTGGTCCAATGGAGCTTCCATCTATGAAATTTCAACTGATATCCTGGACAGGAGGAGTCTTGATTGTAGGAGTCCTGATTGCCAGACAAATGGGGAGTGTGGACCAAGGCATGTAGAATAATCAGGTCAGATATAGGGCATAGAAAATCCTGAGTGACATGATTTATTAGATCTTTGCTGCACTGAGATACATTTCATGCAATTACTCTTAAGAAGTGTAGCTCCTTCCCTTTTGTGATACATCTTGACCCTGTATAACCTGCGGGGGGGGGGGTGGAAAAATCTAGCATCTGCATTGTAATCGAACTTCCAATACCATCATTAAGTAGATATGAACTTCATTTGAACAAATGGGAAGTTCCCTATGTCCATACTTGTCTCTTCTTAGGTGACAACCTGAAACATATATGTAAAGCTATAAGGTGGATTCCAAGTCAGATAATTGATTCCTGTGGATATGTATATATTCCTATATAATTGTCATTATGTAAAAATTCTGTTGGGAAGAAAATAAACACTCATCTTTTCATAACACAGACTATTAGACAGTGTAAGCATTAAAACAGCAAAACCAAGTGTTCCCTTTGTAGCTTTTAGGTTTCTAAAGGGTTACTCTGAGGAGAGAAAGGAATATTTATTACTTATATTTTCTGCTGAGGTTATCAGAATTTTCCATGCTTGAAAACTACTCTTAAGAGTCAGAATTTTAACTTTGTTTTTGTGTAAGCTTTGTCTAAAGGTTACACAAAATTTAGGACCAAATGATGCATGAAATGGATCTTCTGGCTGTTCATCTACCAAATCATGGAGCCCATGCCAATGAGGACAAAAGGGAAAGCCAGTATTTTGATTTTTGCCTTCTAAAGTCATTTAGGACCCAGGGGACAATCAGGCTCCTCTGAAAAAGCTCTAGCCTGCTAAGTTACCCATCTTCTTTCTGGACAATGGAAACCCCGGAGATTGTATTTTAATCAGTGTACATTCTGCAAAGGGGATGATCATGGAGAGGGCAAGGTTCTCTATGCTGACAAGGGAAGCAATGTGGTTAGCAAGACCCTGATGCACCCCAGCAGATCATGCAACTGGGAGAGGAAGATGAGAGGAACATCACAAGCCTCCCAAATTCCCAAGGTGATCTCTAAGGACTCTGATTTGACATTTAACAGCAAAAAACAATAAGCTTTGGTTACCTACAGGGTTTGAAGCACCCAGCAAGAAAGTATAGCCAAAGAGTAATATGATTGGTCACAGTATAAAACAAAAATATCTAGGTTAGACTTTAAAGTCCCTACAGTAGGGCTGAGAGTTTGTGATAAGGCCAAGCCTGGTAGAACAGTCACAATCACTCCTCAGCCAAAGATCAAAGGTTCTCATACTTTTGCCAACTGTAAATGTAGTGTGCATCTCTGTTAATGTCTCATCTTTTGTGATAAGATCTGTGATTCAAGTCATGTCAGACAGCAGCCCTTTCAGTGAACAGATGTAAAATCAGATCCTGGTTCTTCATGCTGGAAATGGGTTAATTTTGGTGGTGACCTAATTAATCTTTAGACATTATATATTTTACTCTGGACTTAATTTTAATTCCTCATGTTTACAGCCAATACACTCTCAGATTATCCTACTTCAGTCTAATTTCATCTATCGGGACCTCCAAGGCCTAAAAGTCAGCAAGAGTAGGGACACAAAAACCTGCCAATTTTTTTTTTTTTTTCAGCTGAAAGCAGTAATATAGATTTGATGTCAGTCTTCTAACTGATTTTAGGAAATCGACTATTAAGGAAGGAATGTTAGGTACCTAGACAGATATCCACAGGCTTGGACAACATTGGTGGTAGGACCTCCCTCATAATCAGCTTTACACACCACGATTTAAAATACCATATAAGAGACTTCTGGGTAAGATGGCTGCATAGGAGTCATGCCAAACCAGCCTAGGGAGGGATTTACTCAAAACCACGGTGTATAGGTTTTTATCAGACATAGCAGAGAAACAGAAGAGACTAAGATCTACCAGAAAGGAGAAAAAATAGCCAGAATCTGAGGCACTTGTGGCCCCGATTCATGTGGGTCCACACACCTGCTTGTCCTGGCCAAGCTGTAGGAGCAGAGACCAAAAAAAAAAAAAAAAAAAAAAAAAAAAAAAAGGATTTTACACCTCATCAGCCTCCTTGTAAAATCGAGAAACTTGAAGGGGAGACAGCTCAAAGGGATCTAGGTGGGATGAGCTAAGCTGAGCCGTTCCAGTACAACTCCAGGCTTCCTGCATTCTCCATCCCCCAACTGCAAACCTCTGGAGAACATATTCAGCCCCCTTTCAGAGCACAAGATCCACAGCACTACAGACAGGGTTCAAAGTGGGTATTCAGCATTGGTGAGAGTGGAGGCCACCCCAAATGGTAGCAAGCTCGACTGACAAAGCAGGTACACAGGCCTGCACTGGAAGTGCTAATCTCTCTTTCTGTGTCAGGGAGCGTATAAGTTACATATTTGTGGTAGGCTTTACAATTCTCAATTAAGCTGTATTTGGGGGTTGACTATTCTTAGCTTTCAGATTCACAGGGCTTTTGTCTTTTTCTTCTGTCATTATTGGGGGCAGTGTCTGATTCAGACCCAGGGTTACCTAGAACGCATTTCAGAACAAAAATCTCAACTCCCACCTGTCAGGATTAAGGGGGTAGAGCAACACACATCCTTAGGTAGTTTAGCTTTATAAGGTAACCTGTTTGTTTCAATCCTCACACTCGGTTACTCCATGCTGGGTTTTATTGAATGTGAATATTGCTCAGTTGAACTTTAGAATTTTGTCAGTAAATTGCTCCACCCAGCCCACTAGAATACTTGAATAGCAGGCAAACTCAACACCTAGGATTACTTCTGTTTTAGGAGTGGAGTACAAGAGCTACATTTAGCACCTTAAACTTGTATTCTGAAGGCACATAAAGTTGGATTTCCAAATCTAAAGAGCACCACAGATGATTAGAAAACCCAAGCATGAAATCAACTCAGGATGCAAAAATTGCTACATTATAATACAAGAAACACTAGCTGGGCATGGTAGCACATGCCTTTAATCTCAGCACTCGGGAGGCAGAGGTAGGAGGATTACCATGAGTTCGAGGCCATCCTGAGACTAATTCCAGGTCAGTCTGAGCTAGAGTGAGACCCTACCTCAAAAAAAAAAAAAAAAAAAAAAAAAAAAAAAAAAAAAAAAAAAAGAAAACAAGAAACACAAAGAATCAAGACAATATAATCCCACCAAAATTTATAAATCCTTCAGAAATGACCCCCCAATGAGACTTTCAGATGAAATTCTTGACAAAGTTTTTTTTTTTTAAATGATTTTATATATACTCAAGAAATTAAAGGAATCTATGAAGAAACCTAAAGGAATTAAACCAGAAAACAAACTCATGAACGTGTTCCAAGAGAACACATGAAACCAGCTTAATGAAATAAGGAGGTCACTACAAGGTATGAGAATGTAAGATCCAAAGGAAGGATATGACTCCTTACAAAGCAACTGTCCAGACAGAAATTGACCTTGATATCCATGACTTCACATTGCCTAGCAAGACACTCATAATAGGAGAAAAAGATAAAGACACCAAAATAAAAGAAAGACTAATGGAGAGAGGGAGGGGATATGATGGAGAGTGGAGTTTGTGAAGGGGAAAATGAAAGAGGGGAGGGAATTATCATGGTTTATTGTCTATAAGTATATAAGTTGTCAATAAAAAATATACATTAAAAATATAAAATACCATATGAAAGGGAGGAGGGGGAGGTATCAGGGCTTTGCTGAGGCCCATTAAGAGAAAGTTTCTCCTGGTCAAAAGAATAGAATCTGAGTTCTAATTCTGTTGCTGGGTGGAGGCATAACATTCTAAGATACTCAGGTTCAGGGAACATTAAAGAAGAGGGGGGCAGAAAAATTGTAAGAGCCATTGGATGAGAAGGAGTATCCCAAGGCATTTACCCCCTCCACTCCCCTCACAGAGACTAACTGATGTGTTCATAACCCCATGTTGAATGCTGACAGTCTCACTTAGGAGGGCCCTCAGTGTAATGGAGGCAAGGAAAAGGGGGTATAAGAGAATAAGACAAGAGGAATGGGACCAACACATGATTTTTTCATACAATAAAGTCTATAATGAATTTAAAAAGTATATAAAGACATATTATGGTCCCTTCATTTATACATAATTCAATTGAGTCTAACCAATCTTCTGATCAGGAGTTCCTGCCTCTCAGGAAAGCTGATTCATTTAAAAATATGTTAAGTGATGGAAGTAACAATTATCCCTTTTGTGAGATATTATATCCCCAGAAACTCCACCTTTCATTCAGATTCTTGGAGACCTTCTCTGCTCAGCCTGCCTGATATTCTGACTTCTAACTCAAAAAATGCAAACTTTGATTTTTCTCCCTTTCTATCTATCTCTTCTTGGAAACCAGACAAAATCTTAAGCATTCTTTTCCTGGTACTCTGGGCATTCTTGCTGTTTTCTCAATAGATCTCTTTTGCTTTCCTTATTCCTAGTTGTTGGCATGATTAATTCTTCATGGTTGTAAGATAAGGGTGAAATGGTAAAGAAAATATGTAAGACTGTGTAGCTAGGAGTGGCCTCAGATTTCTTGTCATCTTTCTTAATCCCCAAGTACTGGGATCACAGGCGTGTACCACCATGCATGCTGTTCTTTCATCTTGTCCTTGTGTCTGGATACTGTTCTCTGAAGATCCTTATTTACTGTCTGGTTCAACATTTAGTTTTCTTTCATTGTCAGGATGAGGATTTTCCTGGTTTGTCTTCTTCCACATTTGGGTAGAGGGAAGCATGTCATCAAGAGTCCAGTGGGTATTAATTTTTACCAAAATTAAGTGATGGAGAGGTCAAAAAGGAAAGGCTCTTAGGTCAGAGTTGACCCATAAGTCTTAAGAATATTGGGCCTCAGGTGAAAAGATTCCTGTCCTTTTGCCCTTCATGAGGGTTCCTTATACCCTTTTGTTTTTACACTGCTTTTAGGGTGGAAGATTTTCCTAATCTTTCTCTCTTTGAAGGTCAGCTATAAATCCATTTTTTATAGTAACTATGAAGTGAATAAACTTCCTAATTCAAAGTTATGAGCTGCTTTCCCCAATATGCTGAAAAATAACTGCATATTTTACATCAAAATAGCTGTAAAGTTTTATAAGGGAATTACAAAACAAATGAAGGAAGGCTTACCAATGTGCAGAACAATCCCCTATCACATTATATAATGATAATAATTACAATTGACAGCATCACTTCAGGACCATCAATCTGTCTTAAATTTTCATTAGAAATGCATTCACATTTGTTTCAGATGAAAGAATGACATAATTTGTCAATATAGTCTACATTTATGTACACATTTCCATTTAATTTGCCTCTTAAGATAAATGAAAATGTTTTCTAAATAAATTAGAATATATTCTCCTTATGTGTCAAAGTCTAACACTTTGAATTATTATAGAAACACTATTGGAGAGTACAGTCTATAAGCAAACCTAGCCATCCATAATTAAAGAGAACTGTCATACTTCATTGATGTGAACATGAACATAAAACTATGAAAGGTTAGACCCGACATGGTGGCACACACCTTTAATCCCAGCACTTGGAAGGCAGAGGTAGGAGAACAGCCATGAGTTACATAGTGAATTCCAGGTCAGTCTGAGCTAGAGTGAAACTCTTTGAAAAACAAAAACAAAACAAAACAAAAAAGAAATTACATAAAATTACAAAAAAACAAATAAAATATAATCTCAGATTCAGATTAAAAAAAAAAAAAAGACGTAATGATGTGAGGATACTGATCCAAAGACTAAATGAATGTCATTTTTGATACTTCAAAGTTATGCTGTTGTTTGAGTATCTAATGAATAAAGTCACAAAGTTCTTAGTAATATACTAAAAAAAAAAAGTCTAGAAAAGGTTACCATGACTAACAATTCTACTTTGGAGGATACCTGCTTCATAAGTTCTCCTATGCCTTGTATTTTACTTGTATTTTAGAATGCATATAGACTTGAGGAACAAAAGGGCCCATAACCATTTGCATTGCTTTGTTTTGGTAGTTATAGCAATACTGTATGGACTCACCAGGGCCTCCAGCCACTGCAAACAAACTCCAAATGGATGCACAACCATGTGCATCTGGCTTATGTGAGTACTGGGGAACAGAACTAAACCTGGGTCCTTAGGCTTCATAGGTAAGTGCATTATCTGCTAAACCATATCTTCAGCCCTGGAAACAAGTTGATAAAGTAAAGTAAATTCACCTGAAGTTTGAACACAAAGAGGAAAGAAAACTCATCCCTCCCCTCCTTATCTATGAGTATCTCACAGTTTATAGATGGTCAAGAGATGAAGGTGGGAACATGTGAAGATTTAGCTGATAGGCTAATTGGTCTTTTCCTGTTGCGAAGAAGCATAAGAACCAGGTTGCCTCCAGATTTTTTTTTTTTTTAAATAATTCTTGACAGACACAAAGGAGGATCTGAATGATTCTCCAAATTCAAAGAGAGAAGAATTGGCTTGGTACAATGTATGGTCCTCACGGTGTTCCTTGATATGTACAGATTATAAGTATCTGTATCTTTTCTTTGGATATTAACTTCAGGGTCCAGATTCCTGCATTCCTATTAAACATAACCATTTTTGGAAGTGAAAAGGGGTGACAGTCTGATCACTGAAGGGATGGGACAAGTTAGCAGTCAGTGCTTCTTGACAAAAGTAACTCTAAATGCCTCTTTCCTTTCCCTCTTGTGATTGGCCTTTTAAATTGCCTGCCCTGTGACAAAGTAGAATGAGAAGGGGATATATTTGAATGTCTGAAGCACATAAGTGACAAGATCCAAGTGTTTAATCCTGGAGGCAGAAGTGCCACTTTAAAGCACAATGCAAAAAGGGTTCCAGAGTCTGAAGAACTCAAGGAAATTTTAATAGGGACTTGTCTTCTCTGTTAAATAGCTCCATGAGTATGAAGAACTGAAAATAAAGTCAAGTGGAAGGGATGTAATTTCAGGTAATTATTCTTAAGAAATCTTTATCCATAACCTGTTGGCTTTAATTCATTTTGAAAGGATTGACACATGTGATTCAATTTTTATTGCTGACTTTGAGACAAGGTCTTGTAATGAAGCTGAGGCTGTCCTGAAACTGCTCCTACTTTAGCCATCCAAGTGCTAGAATGACACTCATGTGTCACCCTGTCCTATCTGACTTTATTTATGGAAAATGTCCCTCTTGACTTTGAACAATTCTCTCTGAAGAGAAAATGAGCCACCAATTAACCACTTTGTGGTTTGGTTTGTTTGACCTTCATCTCTGGGAAACTCTGCCCCTGTTAGTCTGATATGATTCCATCTGGATGGAGAGTGGGGTGGGGAGTGACAGATGTCCATGATTCAAGAAACTAACATGTGGAGAAACAATGGTCCTTAACAATAGACTCCGGGTGAGTTCTGCTTATGTTTAATTCTATCATTTTTGTATGTGAGGTCCTGGCATCTCAAAAATACTGTTCAGATGCTAGAAGTTGAACTTCTGCAGAATGTCAACAGAAAAACAATGTTTTTACAGAGAGAACACAAAACCCAACAAACTGGAGCAAATGCTAAAAAAAAAAAAAAAAAAAAAAAAAAAAAAAAAAAAAAAAAAAAAAAAAAAAACTAGGTTGAAAAATTCTTGAATTGTATTGTAAGTTTTTTTTAATATAAGGATCAAAACTGCAGGTAACAATTACCAAATACCTATGAATAGCATTCTGCAGAGGTTAGCAATTGATAAACTGATCTTTTCTTATTTCCATTGCATATAGCCTTTCAGGGTAATCATTGAATAGTTATTATTGACAGTGTCATGTTAGGACCATAATACTGTTATAATATTTTTTCATAAAAATATTCAATTCACTGTTTTAGTTTAAATAATGACATAATTTGTCAACAATAGGCTGTGTTTATATATAAATCTCCATCAAATTTGTCTTTAAAGGAGAAAACAAAATGCTTTATATATAAAGTAATATGTACATGTTTACATATGTATTCCTTAGCTGATCCATGTTAATACTTTGAATAGAGAACATTACTTGGAATACACTGTGGTACAACATGGTCATATTTGTTAGGAAGATGACACAAGTAAAGACTCATGAGTACAAGCCCAAAAAGGTTTGAACCAGTGCCAGTTATAGTTTTAAGGACACCAGGGTAGTAAGATGTTTCTCTAAGCTTTGTGTTTAGAAGGGTGATATACTTCTTTAACTTACATACCAGTTACTTGCTCCTTGCTCTGAACAAATACTTGACCAGAAGCAAAACTTACTGTGTTGAGGTAAAGGCATAGTATGGCAGGATGAAACATTTAGCTAGCATAACAAGGAGGAAGAGAGAAAACAGGACTGCCAGCCAGGCTGCAAGTCTTCAAAGCCCACCCTCACTGACCCACTTCCTCCAGCAAGTCCCAACTACTAAAGGTTCTGTAACATTCTCAAACAGCATCACCATCTGGAAATCACTGGTTCAAACCCATAAGCCTATGGAATAAAATACAAATAAATTACTGGAGAACTGTAGAAATATTTTATATGGACATAACAAATAACTTTTCTAATGATACTGCTGTGAGATGTATTTTTTTTTTTTTGCTAAGTTCTTGTCTTCTGATAACCATGTGTAGAGTGATGTAAACATATTTCTTCTATCTTAGTTTACCTTTGGCATGACAGCACAGATGAGCAATATTGATATGGAATGTTAAAAGTGCTGAATGAAATTAAGATGTGCACTTTGCCCTATTTCCTCAGGGACTGGTTGCACTCTTAACCCAGAACAATGTGGAAGTGCATTAGGTGTGCTAACCATACATTGGAGACAACTGATGCTAAAAGTAGCAAGTTGTCTATAGAAATGTTGAAAGCAACAGGTTGGCTAAAAATGATGGATTTGGAATAGTGTTTGTGTGTGTGTGTGTGTGTGTGTGTGTGTGTGTGTGTGTTTGTTCTGAGCCAGCAAAGTCCAACAGTGATGCTCCTAAATCCCCTTCCTTTAAACAAATGTTTAATTAATTTTGGGGGTCAAAAGTGTCTTGCCCCTTGCTCATGTGTTGTCTGTGCTTTACCCATGTAATGCTCAATTTGATCATGCATTGCTGTATTTGCTACTAAATGCAAACACCAGTGAGTTCTCATCAGCAGAAGCAATTGCTGCAGGAAAATTACAACAGTGGCAACTGCTGCAGCAACAGGTTCACTGTTGGTTTAAACCACTCCAAGGATTAGTTTTCCTTCTTTCAGGTTCTGCTTTAAGAAGCAGCTACCCCACTGTTGGGTAAATGAATCCAAAAGTCACTGTCCATAATTCCAGGTAAGTGCCTCAACAGGGTAGGGACAATCATTTTATTTTCAACTCACCACAGCTTGGTACAGCTTGGTAGGATGTGAAGTTTACAACATTGACAAAAAACAAAATCTTAGTTCTCTTCAAAATTTAAGATAGCATTAATGACCAAAAAATAGGCTCACTTTGGTGATCTTTGTCATATATATATATATATATATATATATATATATATATATATATATATATATATATATATATATATATATATATATATATATATACACATGTTTTACAAAATTTTTATTTAATTGTTGAAAACATATGTAGAATAAGTTGAAAATATCAGGACTTCCTATAACTCATTGAAAATATCAGAGATAACAGATGTTGTTTTGTATAAACAAGAGCACTAAATTTCTACTATGTATATATATATATATATATATATATATATATATATATATATATATATAACTAATTAAACTTACATGTATTTAGTCTAAAACCTTTTGTACTGTTGATGTGTAAATAGAGCTCTTACCTCAAACTGAATAACAGATGGTATATTCTGGAGCCAAATATGAGTGCTCATGGCCTGGAAACACAGATTCAGGTTTCCCCAAATACCACATTCCAACAAAACAATAGTCTTGTTAAGTTTTTATAGTAACAACACAAAAGAAGGTCAGAAATCAAGATGTTTTCAAATTATATTGGAGGAAACCTCAGGTAGGTATGTTAAAGAGAAAACATAGGGCATTTTGAGCTTTCAAGAGAGTGGTAGTTAGTGGTCTGTGCGTAGTGCATTCTGTAAGGGTTTACCTACTACTCACAAGTACGGATGTTAGGTCAATCCCAGAGGTGATGTAGCACTTTCTTTCTCATTGCTGGAAACAACAACAACAACAACAACACACCTAAATGCAAGCAACTTATGGAAGGATAGGGTTTAGTTCTGGCTTACTGTTTGAGGAGGGGCTTCATCATGAAGAAGAATATATCTATATCCACAGGAGCAAGGAGGGAGGAGAGTGAGCCATGAACACCTCATGGTGCTAGAATCATAAACTTCAAGGCTCACTCCCGATGAACACATCTCCTTCAGTGAGGCTCCACTTCCCACAGGCTACACAAGCTGAGGTCATTTACCCATAATGACTTTAGTCTGAGACAGCAAACAAATCTCTGGTGCTTAAAAACTATTTTAACATACACACTATTTTGTTTTTTCATGTATTGCCAGCTGGTGGGCTTTTGAGAAGTGACTGGATCAGGAGGACTCTGATTTCATGAATGAGTCAATTCACTCATACAGTCATACCTTGAAGGGATTGGAAAATGTGGCTTCTTTGGGGAGGCAGATCACTGGAGGAACATTTGTACTTCCTGGCTGTCATGAGTTAGATGGCCTATTTGGCCACATATACCTACTGTAACTATTTCTGGCATGACTTAAGTTATACTAAAGAAATACTTGTTCCTTCCTTTTGGCTACTAGATTTTGGGAAAATGTAGCCCAATGAATTAGAATTTCTCTAGATAGCACATGGTGAAAGAGAGAAAATTAATGCATTGTACCAGCCCCATTAGGAACTTGTCTCCTGGGAAGAGTTTAACACAGTTCTGACAACTTGTCAACCACCTTTCAGAAGAGACTAGAGCTTGGGAGAGACCTCATCTTGACTGGGACTTGTTGGCTACACATACCTGTGTCCCTCTCTTATATTGCAACCCCTGAGATAGACTGGAGGAGTCCCTTTCTCAAATGTAGATACATGGAATAAATCTCTCTTTTTGACTTTTAACTATTATTTTGCCTTTAATTAGCTTGTTGAGGATGAAGTGTCAAGGCTGGTTGGCTAATGATACCAGGGCAAGGAATCTGACCTTAATAATTCTGGTAAAATCATAACCATTACATTCTGTTTTTGGATTAACCCATGCTGATGGAGCCAAGCAATCATGGACTGAAATTTCTGAAAGTATGACCAAGATAATTTCTCCTTTAAATTATGTTTTTTCTTTATTAGTTATGTACATACTCAGTGTGTAAACAGCACATGTTGGTACCATCCTTATCCTCCTCCCTGTCCTGCCCCTCCAAAGGGACCCTCCTCATTGGGTATCCCTATTATCCCCATGGGGGTTATAGATTGTGTTTTGTGGGGCAGCAATCCTTTGTGGGGAAGAGGCAATGTCTCCGTGCATAATGTCCCAACTTGTGACTCTAACAATCTTTCTGCCCCCTCCTCTGCTTTTGTTTTCATTAGGTTTTTTAATGTTTGCCATCCTTACTAGGGTTAAGGTGGAATATCCAGTTGTTTTATTTAACATTTCCCTGATAATTAGGGATGGTGAATATTTTCTTAGTTGTGTGTTTGGCATTTGTAGTTCTTCCTCTGAGATATCCCTGTACAGTTCTCTGCCCCATTTTGTGAGTGAGTTTTGTGACTTTTTATTGTTCAGGTTTTTGAGTTCTATGTAAATTCTAGAAATTAGGCCTCTGTCAATTGTATAGCTGCCAAACATTTTCTCCCATTCTGTGGGTAATCTATTGGCACTGCTTATTGTATGTTTGTCTGTGAAAAAAAATTTTCAGTTTCATGAGATCCCAATGGTTGAGTGATTGTTTAATTTCCTGAGCTACTGGGGTTTTGTTCAGGAAGTCTTTTCCAACTCCTATATCATGGAAATTTCCTCCTAATTTTTCTTCCAGTTTCCGGTGTTATGTTGAGGTCTTTGATCCATTTGCATTTGATTTTTGTGCATGGCGAGATATGTGGATTGAGTTTCATTTTTCTCCATATGGTTGTCCAGTTGTCCAGCACCATTTGTTGAAGATGCTGTCTTTTTTCCAGTGTACATTGTTTTGGCCTTTGTCAAATATCAAGTAGCTGCAGTTACTTGATTCAAAGCCTGGGTCCTTGATTCTGTTATACTGGTCTATAATCCTGTTTTTATGCTAGTATTATATTGTTTTTATTACTATGACTTTGTAACATAGCTTTAGATCAGGGATGGCAATGCCTCCAGAGGTGTTTCTTTTGCTGAGGATATTCTTGGATATCCAAGGCCTTCTGCCATTTCATATGAATGATTATTTTTTTCTATCTTTGTAAAGAAAAAATGTTGGGATTTTTATTGGAATTGCATTAAATATGTATATTTCTTTTGGTATTATTGCCATTTTCACAATGTTAATTCTGCCTCTTCAGGAACATGGGAGGTCTTTCCATTTTCCCAAGTTGTCCTCAATTTCTTTCTTGAGTGGTTTTATGTTTTCATTATATAAATCTTTCACATACTTGGTTAATGTTATCCCAAGGTATTTTGTTGTTGTTGTTGTTGTTGCTTTTGAAAATGAGACAGTGTCACTAATTTCTTTCTCTGTATCTTTGTCTTTCACATATTTAAAGGCTACTGATTTTGTGCCTTTATTTTGAATCCTGCCACTTTGCTGAAGGAATTAATCACCTTTAAGGGTTTTGGGATTGAGGTTCTTGGGTTACTTATGTATACAATCATGTTGTTTGTGAATAGGGCTAACTTAACTTCTTCCTTTCCAATTTGAATCACTTTTATTTCTTTCTACTGTCTTATTGTTTGAGCCAAGACTTCTAGTACTATGTTGAAGCACAGAGGTGAGAGTGGACATCTTGTCTTGTTCCTGATTTCTATGGGAATTCCTTCAGTCTCTCCCCAGTAAGTATTATTTGGGCTTCAGGAGCTTTATATATAGTCTTTATTATGTTGAGAAATTAACTGTCCATGCCCTATTCTCTCCAATGTTTTGATCATGAGATGATTTTGTATTTTGTTGATGTCCTTTTCTGCATCTATTGAAATGATCATGTAGTTTTTGTGTTTAAGTTTAAAATTCTTTTTATCTTATATTTAAAACAGTAATAAAAAGGATAACCAAATAAAAATGATATCAGATAAGTGGTCTCAATTATTTTTTCTGATTATTATCAGAATGTATTTTATTAAATATGGTATTTTTAAATATATTTTATTTATTTGAGAGAGGTAAACAGGCAGAGAGACAGAGAGAAAGAGGTAGAAAAAGAGAGAGAGAGGAAATGGGCACACCAGGCCCTCCAACCACTGCAAATGAACTCCAGATGCATGTGCCTCCTTGTGCATCTGGCTTATGTGGGTCCTGGAGAGTCAAACCAGGATCCTTTGGCTTTGTAGACAAATGCCTTATCTGCTAAGCCACATCTCCAGCCATAAATATGCTATTTTAAATTTAAAAATTCAGCAAAACACATGCTTAAAACATAGTGCAACCAATAGTGAAATATTTCTCAAAAACCACATGCCAAAGAAGACTCAGATAATGAAAAGCTGTGCATCCTGTCCATGGAGTATGGGGAATATCCTTCTAATTTGCAAAGGGAGAAGTCTTCATTTACTTTACTGTAGGCTGATATATATATATATATATATAAATTTTTAAAAAAAAAGTCTTTGGGCTGGAGAGATGGCTTAGTGGTTAAGACGCCTGCCTCCTAAACCTAAGAAGGCCAGTTCTAATCTCCAGCAGTTCCAATCTCCAGGTTCCACATTTAGCCAGATGCAAAGGGTGCAATGCCACACTTGACCACAAAGGGGCACACACATCTGGATTTCCAGTTTCTCAGCAGTTTATTGTGGTGAGTTTCTTTTTTTTATTTGTTATGTATATAGTGTATACATATCCATGATGGTACCATCAAACGAGCCTACTCTCCAATATCAAGCTCCTGCAAATAGTGGGATACAAGAGGGCCAACACCTATTAAATTCTCTAAAATAATAAAGTTATCCATGTATGTTGCACTGACTTCACTGTCTGCTGGAGAATCTGCTTCTCTCTTTGAGATGGATGCAGAACCTGAAGAGAGAATCAGCCCATCACATCTCACCAGGGCACCAGGTAAAGCCATAGAGTTATAGGGGAAATGAGCAAGAGTGCTGCTTTATCGGTGAACCTGGTACCAGCACAAGGGCTAAGGAGATAGACACAAAGAACACTCAACTCCTACCAAATCAGATATCCAGAGACACAGAGACTACCAGAACCGTGTCACTGAAATAGACCTAAAATGAACCCAACATGGCTCAGGGAAATTCGTGGAAGAAGGGCCAGAAAGATTGTTAGAGCAATGAGTTGGGTCATTATGCACAGAGTCATTGCCTCTCCTGCATAACTGATGGCTACCCCCATAAGGCAAGACCCACATTACCTATGGGGGGAGGACAGGGAGAAGGCTAACATGGTACCATCCTTGTCTCAACTTTTCATGATAGTCTTGTTCCTAAGCCTTTGAACAGGTTTGCAGAATGAATTTGGAAAATTTTAGAGAGACAGTCTAGGATGCTATAAACAGACTTTCACTAGTGATTCAGGTAGGAGGATGACCCGGGTGCTAACAGGCATGCACATAGAAAGAATGTGTTCATGAGATTTCATTTAGGAACCTGTCCTATGTCAGTAATTAGACTAGAGGGCTTTCATATTGTGGAAAATAACTTGTCTATATTCTATTCATGGCCTCAGACTACATGTACAATTGAGTTTAAAGATGAGGAAGTAGTGAAAATTTCAATGAAGACCAGGATTCATGCTGTAGTATCATTATTGGGGGCTACATTTCACCAAGTTTAAAATGAAAACAATTTTTTAAAATGCCTTAAAATTAAAGTTTGCACAGAAAAGAAAGTATCATAAATTTGAGACAAAGGAAACTGCAGCTGCTGAGGACAGTGGGGCCATTGAGAACAATCCCAGTACATTACATTAAGGCAATAAGAAAGATTCCTTGAAGGACTCTCAGCAATTGCTCATACTCCAGGCATCATTATAGACTCAAGCATGTAAAGGTTTTAACTTACTTGAATTTACATTGAAAAGAGAGAACCTGTGCTCTCTGATGGTAAGAGGATAATAATAGGATTGCTTTGCTTTTTTAAAATTAATTACAAACTTTCCTGTATGCATATATCACATATTGGTCATATTCCCACTCAGTTATATTCATATATCTTCTCTACCTTCCTCCATTTCACTGAGTGATTTTTTCTTTTTCTCATTCAGACATCCAAACACTCAGAGGCCATAACAGGTATGGTCCAAGAAGGCTTTTCCTCACTTAAGCCTGCAGCAGATATTTAATACTACCCACATAATATCAGTTTTGCAGACATATCTAATGCATTGTCATGACATGGAGGTTTTATCTAGACTTCAAAGAAAGGGCTAGGAGAATAGTCAATGCACATTTGTATTGAAACCTCTATATGTCTAAGACGGAAACATGTGAAGCTGTGTGAGTGAACCCTCAGCTTCACTGGTCACCTAAGGAAGTTGGAGATACCTAGAACATGAAACATCTCCTGTGAAAAGCTGCAGGCAGAAAGCAGAGAAAGCCCAAGCAATAGGCTATTTAAAACGTTATTGAAGCCATAGGATTAGGGCTGCCCACCAGACTCATACTGCTTGGATGCCGAACCTATTGCATCAGGACTGAATGCTTGGCCTGCTGGCTTTCCATATTGCTTGAACTGGATTCCTTCTTTCTATACTTCACTGATCTCTTTTAGCTTGAGGATGTTTACTCTGTGACATTGTATGTTAAAAATGTGTAACTGTTGTTTTTATTATTATTATTTAATTCTAGAAAGACCAAAGAGTTTAAGTAACAGAAGAGATTTTGGACTGAGATTTTTAAAACTATTTCATTTATTTATTTGAGAGAGAGAGAGAAAGAAGAAAGGAAGGAAGGCAAAATGAAAGAAGAAAGGAAAGAAGGAAGGAAGGAAGAAAAATGAAAGAAGAAAGGAAAGAAGGAAGGAAGGAAGGAAGGAAGGAAGGAAGGAAGGAAGGAAGGAAGGAAGGAAAGAAGGAAGGAGGTTCAGGCATGTTAGCACACGCCTTTAATCCCAGCATTCGGGAGGCAGAGGTAGGAGGATTGCCATGAATTCGAGGCCACCCTGAGACTACATAGTTAATTCCAGGTCAGCCTGGGCCAGAGTGAGACCCTACCTCAGGGAAAAAAAAATGAAAGAGAAAAATGCAGATAAAGAAAATGAAAATAGGCATGTCAGGGCTTGTAGCCACTGGAAACAAACCAGATGCTTGTGCCACCTGTGCAACTGGTTTTACGTGGGTACTGGGGACTCGAACCTGGGTCTTTTGGCTTTACCACACTGCAAAGCCAAAGTCCTGCACTGAGATTTTTGAGAAATGTTCTAACTCTTGAGATGTTTAGGACTTTGGAAATAGACTGAAAATATTTATGAATTATCAGGTGGATATGAACCTTTAGGTACACGGGAATAATATTTTATTTATATTAATGCATACATTAGTTAATTATAGTCTAAGACCAACACAAAATAAAAATTTAGAAACAATATGTGTAACAAGTATAATGTTACCAAGCTGGGTATTGGGGTTTGAATGAAAAATATCCTCATAATCTCATGTGTTTGAACACACGTTCCCCAGCTGGTGGTGCTATTTGGGAAGGTTATGGAAACCTTAGGAGGTGCAGCCTTGCTAGAATAAGGGGCTCACTGAGGGCAGATTTGAGGTTTTGTAGCCCAGCCCTGCTTCCTGTTAGCACTCTGCTTCCTGATTGCCATGCACTGTGAATTGGTAGCCTCCTATCCTGCTGCCACACCTTTCCTGCCATGATGAAGTGTGTTAGCACAAAACTGCAAACCAGAATAAAGTGTTTTCTTTCTTAAACTGCTTCCTGTCAAGTTTTTGGTCACAGCAGTGATTAAAGTAACTAATACTTTGGTCCTAGTGGTGCAGGTCTACAATACCTGGTACTTTGAAGTTTGAAGTTAGAGCATCAAAAATTCCGCATCTGCCTGGGCTAAAAAGTGATTTAAAGGACAGCCTCTACTCAGTGAAACCTGGCCTCAAAAAAAAAAAAAAAAAAAAAAAAGTAAAAAGAGGGCCAGGGAATGCAATACTTTCTCTCTTGTATATGTGGGGTATTAGTCACAGTATATTAAAAAACACAGAAAATTATATATATATATATATATCAGCCAGTGTTTATCTTGAGGTGTGTTCATTTTCTGTGTGATGTGTATAGAATCCCTGAGCTACTACAGTCATGAAGCAGAAACACTGGCAAGGCCTCAGCTGAGAGCCAGCAGCCAAGCCATTTGACCTCCTGTGGTCATGAGAGGGAAGACTGAGTTGCATTATATATGAAAGAAGTCGCTCTTAGTGACAAGAGGCTTAAGAGACTGTAGAGGCAGAGAGAGCTCTTATAAAGCCCAATCAGTTGGGGGACTCTGTTAGGTCTTCTCAAGCACACAGAGAGCTGCTGTCATGAATTGCACTTGCTAAGACCTCTCTGTCACCAGGCACCAAGCCCATCAAGAGACAGGCTGGCATGCTAAGTGGTAAAGCAGCAGTTTGCCTAAGTCAAAGCTTACCCAAGGATCCCAGAATCTTCTCCCTCACCATGACAAAATAAACAAACCAAAAACAACAACAACAACAACAAAAACAAAAACAAAAACCAATCGTTTACACTTTGTCATAGTTCTAGATTTTCTGCTTAGGATAATAGGAATGAGGATCTGATAAATAAACTTGGAAACAAAACATAAGCTATCATATCTGCTCCAGAACTCTTGCCTTTCCAATAATATTCTGCTTTTAGTCAGTGGAGATTTCATTCTCCATAAAAATAAAATCTCATGGAATATTCCTTCCCAGTTGAAACCAACTCTAAAAATCATAATTTAAAAGGCATATAATATTTAATTACCATGTTGGCCTTTGTGAAATGAGTAGCTCATCTCTTGCAGCAAAAATAAAAAATAAAAAAATAAATGAAAACATCACCACCACCACCACCACAATACAACAAACTTTAAAAGCATTCAAAAGATCAAGGACTAACCCCTTGATATTTATACTAATTGATTAATATATTCAATTTTGTAATTCAAGGTGGGTATAATTATGCATTATTCTGTACATTAAAAATCAATTAGCATAATGAGAAAGAAAAGTTTAAAGAACATTATAGTTTAAGTCCACAGTCAGCACTAATTTCATAAAGCTACAAGCCCAAAACATGATGAACTCTGTACCACTTACACTGAATGTACTTGACACTGGGCTATTTATACATACCATGAAATTGTTTCACAGGATGATGGTGCATTATCATCTGACAATGAGCTGACACAGTACTGAACACTGCACATAGTTTTAACTCTTTGGATGTTCCTCCACTGTAAGTTGTCTATTTTTATATGTGTACTATATTTATACAACTCCACAGATTTGTGCTTTTGTTGTAAATAAATCATGTTTTGGGACTAGAGAGATGGCTTATCAGTTAAGGTGCTTGCCTGCAAAGTGGAAGGACCCAGGTTCAATTCCCTAGTACCCATGCAAGCCAGATGCACAAGGTGGCACATGCATTTTTACTTCGTTTGCAGTGGCTATACTAGTACAGAGTTTTCTGGAGTCTACTCACAAACCATTATCTTCAAGGCTATGTCATGAATCCTTCCAGGTTTATTCTTTGTCAGGGCATTTATTGTCTTCAGAATATCTTCCAGGCACTGTACTAAGGGCTTTGTGGATTCATCAGTGATAATATCTGAGAAATATTTCTGCCCACAGTGCAGTTGTTTAAAATCTTGTTATTTCATTTATGAGATGTTACCAAATTGTTGTTTTGGTTGTAGCTTATTATTTATTTATTTGAGAGAGAGAGAGAGAGAATGGGTACACCAGGGCCTTCAGCTTCTGCAAGTGAACTCCAGACACATGTGCCACCTTGTGCATCTGGCTTATGTGGGTCCTGGGGAATTGAACCTGGGTCCTTTGGTTTTGCAGAGAAGCACCTTAACTGCTAAGCCATCTCTCTAGCCTGGTTGTTTTGGTTTTTAACATATTTTGTTTAAATTAAAAAATTACAGTCTGGAGAGGTGGCTTAGCAGTTGGAACCAACTGATTGCAAAGCCTGGCAGGCCAGGTTTGATTTCTCCATACTCAGGTGGAGCCAGGTAGAGTGGCACATCTAGCAGCTTTTTCTTAACAGTGGCAGGAGGTCCTGATGGGTCCATTCTCTCTCTCCCACTCTGTCTTCTCTCTCACCTAGCAAATAACTAAGTAAAAATATTAAAAAAAAATAAATTCACAAACTGTAGCATTTTTTTTTTCATTTGGTCAAGAATGAAGGTCAACTATCTAGAAGAAAAATTACTCTGTTAATATGGTAATGGCACAAATAAAAATGTAGATTAGTTTTGTAATTTTATGTTTTCATTCTCAGATATGTTTACATACTTTATTTCAAAGGATAATTGTAGGTAGGTTCATTGGAAAGCAGAAAATTCAAAGAGACTCTCCTCTTTTCCCTTTCTGTTTGTGTCAATTCTTATATGGTTAAAGAGACTAGAAATCTGTCATATTAAGGAAACTTTAAAATAAAACAAAATTATAAAACAAGAGAAATGTTTCCATAGCAACTAGAGTTTTAAAGCCATGTGTAGAAGTATGTATAAAAATAGTAGTTATATCCAATGTTAAGAAATCATGAATTCATTGAGGATTCATCTAAACACATGTTTTAAATTTCTACTGATAACTACCAGACACTGTCATAATGAATTTACCCTGAAACACACCATAAACCTCATGTTCATCACAAGTTAACAGAGACAGACAAACATCCGTGAGGCAAATCCTATTGTTATTGAACTGGCAGTTTGCAGAGAGCAACATCATAATGAGAGCACACAGCCCAGAGCTGTCAAGCCACAGCCTAATTTGATTCTGTGCATCACAGGAGAATCCAGAAAGTGTCCACAAGAGAGTGTTTGATTCATCTGTTCTTTGTCAAAGAATAAAAAGTGACTGCTAAGACAGATACTTCAGATATATAGTTTTACATTTTCATTTATACACCATTTACATCTAGTTATCACTGGCCTGTACTATTTCAATGCAAAAGTGATACATTCATTTGGTGTGAGAAACTAAAATGTGAAAACTTAAATTGTAAGCATTCTGAAACTACACACACTAATATTATGGGGAACCATCCCTCTAAGTCTGCTTAACAATCATAATAATAAGCCAAAATATTTAGTTCATAATATTTAACTCCTACAATTGAGTTTATAGAGAACAAAATCAGAAATTATTACACTTAAATTAAAAAATATATATGTAAAATCTTTACATGAGCAGAAGCTGTGGTTTTGATTTATTATATAAAATAAAACCAAATATATAGTGAAGTTTTGTAAAAATATGAAAATTGACAACAGATTTTGACCTTATCTTTTCATATTCATGAAGACTCTAATCTTTTCATTTATATTCAACTTATGCTCACTTTCTCACAAAGCTCTATGACTAAAAGACTTTGCAGAGTTGTTAATATTCATGTAGAGTTTTCTGTATGAACTTTACCATCTATACCTTTTAAACTATACCAGGTAATGTTGGAATTTTTTTTTTAACATTTTTTCACATATAAATAAAACAATACTTTAAAGAATATCACAAAGTTATTTCAAAATGAATGGCTAAGTGTATGGGAATATTGCTCAGGGTTAAAGGCACTTGCTAGTCAAGGCTGCCAGCCAACATTAAATTCCCAAGCCAGCTACATAAGCTAGATATAAAATGAATGCTGAACCTGTAGAAGATAATTTTTTTTTTCAAAAAAGGTATTTTAAATAAATTTCCTTGACAATTGTTTCTTCAGTTTATTCATTATAATTTTGAAAGCAACAAGTAAATTAAGTTTAAAAACAAGTTTTTTTTTTTTTTTTTTTTTTTTTTTTTTTTAGTTTTTAGAAGTAGTGGCACATGCTTATATTCCTAGCACTAGCAAGCCCGAGGCAGGAAGACTGCAAGTTCTAGGCTACCTTCTTGATAAACTAAGGTCAGTCTTACAAGGCAACACCTTTTGGAAATAGATGACTTAAGCAGATGAATTTTTAAGTATGTACTATATTTTTATGGAAATTCAAATTAGAAAATCAAATTAATACATAATTTAAAATAAATAGTTTGTGCTTTCTAAGAAAGATTATATGTCTACATGTGGGAGTGTTGTAGTTACCTTCTCATTGCTGGGATAAACACCCAGCGAGAAGCAGCTTATGAGAAGAAAGGATTTATTTCAGACTTACCATCTTGAGAGGAAGCTTTGTGATGGCAGAGGAAAGCATGGCATGGGCACAGGCTGTACATCACCTCCTTGCTAACAGCAGGTAGTAACAATAGCATGAGAGGGAGCTGAGCCATGGCAAGCGGGAGCTGGCTATAACACCTCTAAGCCAGCTGCCCAAAACATACCTTCTCAGGCAAAGCTCCACCTCACAAACTGTCACCAGCTAGGAGCCAAGCATTCAGAACACATGACTTTATTGGTGGTGGTGGAGGGGTCATTGGATTCAAATCACCTCAGTGGCTATGATAGTTCATTCAATAAAATTAGTACTGTACACATACTACTTATTGCTAAAAGGCAATGATACAAAATGCAATGACATTATCTGTATATTACAGCAATACTGAGTGACATGAAACAGATATGGAACTATTCTAACCCTAACATTCAGGCAAGTGGGGTACTTTTTTTTGTATATATTTTTTTATTTATATTATTTTGATTTTACATTCATAGTAAAGGTTCCATTGTCCTCCTCCCTGTCCTCCCTCTTTCAAAGGGACCCTTTCAATGGGGAATGTGGGTCAAGCATTGTGAGGTTAGTTAAGAGTTCTGGGGTGTTGGCCCCAGTCTCTGTGCATAATGCCCCAACTATGACTCTAACAATCTTTCCACCCCCTCTTCCGCAAGTTTCCCTGAGCCACATCGGGGTCCTTTTAGTTCTGCTTCAGTGATGCAGTTTTGGGAGCCTCTGTGTCTCTGGATATCTGGCTTAGTTGGAGTTGGATGATCTCTGTGTTTATCTCCTTCAGCCTTTTTCTGGTGTCATGATCGCCATGAATGCTGAACTCTTGCCCTTCCCCTGCGTTGTTCTATGGTTTCAGCTGGGGCCCTGGTGAGGTGTGGTTAGCTGATCCTCCCTTCAGGTTCGATGTCCACCTGAAAAAAGATAAGCAAATTCTCCATTGGAGAGAAAAGTTAGTACTAGGTAGAAGGGATGACCATCTATGTTTTGGAGGGAAGTTTATATGCGTTGGCTCTCTTCTAGCCCACATTTGGTGGTATCTTGATCTTGGAGACTGAGCTCATTTTTTGTACCTGGTTTTGACTTATTTCCCAGTTCCAGCAATGAGTTCCATTCCACTGAGTGGATCTATTAGCCAAATCAAGAGCAGTTGGTTACCCACCATGGCTGATTGCCACTACTGCACTTGTATGAGCATTATGTCAAGTTGTTTCCTGCTGGGTATCTTAGACTGCCAGTTGTTTGGACAGATGTCGGTCATTTTCCCCCAGTTGCTTGTATAGCGCCCTCTGGTACTAGACTAGCTAACTGTCTGGGGACTGACCCTCTTCCAGATTCTGAACATATCTCTCCATGTTTGGTCTCACACACGTAAGCTGTCTTCAACAGTAGGGTCTTGCCATTAGGTGTCCATCACTAGATGAATGGATAACAAAGATGTGGTATATCTATACTATGGAATTCTACGTAGCAGTAAGGAAAGATGAAATAAGGAAATTTGAAAAAAAATGGTCAAACATGGAACAGATCATCCTCAGCGAGCTCACCCAAGCACAAAAAGATAATCGTCGCATGGTCTCATTTATCTGTTGCTCCTAACCTGAAACCATGTGGCAGGTGGCCAAACCAAATAAACACTCTGAAGCCCAGACAAAAGGGAGGGTGGGAGGGAGGGAGGGTAAGGGTGGGAGGGAACGAGAGGGTGGGAGGGAGAACAAGGGGGGGGGATACAGATTGGGACCCAAAAGGAAAACATACTATAAAACCCTTTATTCTGAACAACAGGTTAAAACATTGATCCTTCAGCAGGCCCACAGAGGGAACACCCGAACCACAGGAACCTGGAGAGAGCATCATGAAGGCCAACCTTAATCTTGTCCTGCTTCTCTCTCTCTTCTCTCTCTCTCTCTCTCATTCTCTCTCCCTCCCCTCTCTATACTCACTTTCTCCTCTATATTATCTTTTTCTTCCCTCACCTTCCTAGGTGCAGACTTATAACTCCCAGTGCCAGCATGGGGTGAAATTCCACAATGAGCTGTTGATCTGAAACACCTACAAGGTTTCCCAAAATAGACAGACTTCTGTCAGAGTTCTTGGTGACCCACCAAAGGTTAATGGCAAGTGGGGTACTTTTAATTCATTTTTTTCAGTTAATAAAGTGTGTCCTAACATTCAGCTTACTAATTCAAAAGAATACTTATATGAACAATTGACTACTTATAGCCATAAAAATAAGCCCATCAACTGTACCCAGTGTCCAAGCCTCACTTATTTTCATTTGTATCACACGAGGCCATTACTGTGAAATGTTTCAAAGCAGAGGTCTGTATAGATGTCTTTGAGTCCTGGCATACCAGAATTTGAACCCAGGGTTGAATTCACACTTTGACAAGTTTTGTGATGTTAGACAAGTTGTATTTCTTTCCTATCTTCATTGAAGTACCTAAATTTCATATAAATGCTAATGATTTTATTAGATAAAGTGACTATTTAAAAATTAAATGAGCCAAACATGGTGGTGCATGCCTTTAATTCCACCACCTGGGAGGCTAAGATAGGAAAATTTCTGTAAGTTCAATGACAGTCTGAGAAAAATTCCAGGTCAGACTGGGCTAGAGCAAGATCCTACCTCAAAAAAATTAATTAATTAATTAAATGAGCTTGAGAGACTGCTTAGTGCTTAAGGTACTTGCCTAATAAACCTAACCATCCAGTTCGATTTTCCAGTATTCATTTGAAACCAGATACACACTGGCACATGTGTCTGGAGTTAATTTACAGTGGCTGGAAGCCCTGGCACACCACTCTATCTATCTACTATATCTTCTATCTATCTATCTATCTATCATCTATCTATGTATCTATCATCTGTCTATCAATTATCTCTCTATCTTCTATCTGTCTCTCTTCTATCTTGTTTTGCTTACAAATAAATAAATGAAAATAATTTCAAAAAATAAGTGAAATGTATTGTTGTGGTCAATTCCATGCTGCTGGCTGGAATGCATCTCCAAATAAGACACAATTTATGGAAGAAATTATATTTATCTGAAGCTTAAAGATCCAGGGATGTTCCAAAATGTTGAAGAAGGCTGGCTCCCTTTCACAGATCCAAGTAAAGAGAGAAGAAACCACACACAGGAAAACCTGGGTAGAGCTCAAGTACTCTGCATACATTTTGGCTGGAATTCAGATCGACCCCCAGTAATGACTTAGGGCTAGACCCCAGGATCCACCCACAGTGGCACCTCTTTCAGCCAGGTGGCAAGAAACCCACGTTATAGCCTTTAATAAAACATTTGATTCTATTGGGTGACTTGAATTCAAGCCACCATAGATAATATTGAATACCTAGTACATATTAAACAATGCTGAAGATTCCACCACATACTTAGCCTGAAAGGTCACTGAGAAATCCTGCTGGAGCTGAGCTGAAAGCCTCCTCCTTGTGGATCAGCTGACAGAAGGATAGAAAAAGCTACACTGCCTGCAATTCAATGAGAGAGAGAGAGAGAGAGAGAGAGAGAGAGAGAGAGAGAGAAAATACCACTGAAGATACTCAACAGTGGACACTGTAAGCTTTAAATTTGGCCAGTCAAGCAAAATGAGTAAACTGGTGCAATAGTGACATGTCTGTTATGGGGGAAAACAACCACTCTCTACTTGGACTGGAGGCCCACTCAATGGAGGGAATACATCCCTGATACTAAAAACCTAAACAGGGGTAGTCATGAGCCCTAGGGGAGTAATGTCTGCTTGTTTGTGGCTAAATGTATATATTATGCTCACCAATCTGCCCAGTAAGCACTTCTTTTAATGTCCATACCTGTATATTAATGCTACTCTCACTTTTGGTTAGAGAAGCTTTTCTTTTCAGATGGTGGTGAACTTGGGATGATTCAGAAGGCACCATGGTGCAGAGAAGAAGGGACAGAGGAGTGTTCAGCACTAAAACATATGTAACACATCTTTCAAGGCTCAGGGTCCATTGCAGAAGAGGTGGCAGAAAGAATGTAAGAGCCAAAGGAAGGATAGGACTCCTTACAAAAATGTGCTGCTCCAGAAACAAAATGACCTGGATATCTGTGCCCTTATAATGCCTGACATTACCTACATGAGACCATCATAGTAAGAGGAAAAGATCATGAGATCAAAATTAAAAGACAGGCTGATTGAGGGGGGGAGGATATGATGGAGAGTGGAGTTTCAAAAGGAAAAGTGGGGGTGGAGGGAGTACCATGGGATATTGTCTACAATAAAGGAAGTTGTCACTATCCTTCATGAGTCAAGGATTTGACTTAGTGTCATATCAGAGAGGGAAATGAAAAATGGCATGATTCCTTTGTGCAATGCCTGTGTTTACTATTACCTAAGGAGTGGGATGATCCCTCTGTTCAATGTACCTTCCTGTATCTCTTTATTTCTAAATGTCTTTGTGATTACATAGAATAGAATGTTTCTTGCCTCAGTTCCACCTATGTGACCTATGTAGCCTTGTGACTTCTTGTCATAGCCGCCCCCCCCTTGCTTAATAGTATGTAACTTTGTGGTTTAACTCCCATCCTGTTTTTACTATAAACATCATGTGGTTATTTCCAACAGAAGCTGATACTCTAAAGAGTTCAGGGTTGCACCCTAAAATCCTGAACTCTGGGCTGTAGACCTGGTGCACCAGTGTTTCTTCTTTTTCTTTCTTTCTTTTTAAAAAATATATTTTATTTATTTAAAATAAATACATAAATGTTTAAAAAATATTCCAGTTAAAACTCACCTTTGGGATGGAGAGATGTTTCAGTGGCTAAGGCACTTGCCTGCAAAACCTAATAACCCAGGTTCAATTCACCAGTATCCACATAAAGTGGATGCATAAAGTGGCACTGGCATTTAGATTTTATTTGCAGTGTCTTCAGGCCCTTGAACTCCCTCTCTCTCTCTCTCTCTCTCTCTCTCCCTCCCTCCCTCTTTCTCTCTCTCTCTCTCTCTCATCTCTCTGTGTCTCAATCTCTTTCTGTGTCTCTATTCCTCCATTTGCATGTGAATAAATAAATATTGTAAAAAACTCATTTAAATATAATAAGTACAAAAATGTAGTGGGTGGAAAAGAATTGAACACAGGAAGCATAACTCAATTGGTTTTTAGTAGACTTAGGCAAAGTTCATTTCTTTCATATAGTGATTCAGTGTTGAGAGGTACAGGTTGCAGCCTTCACAAGATCATCTATAGCATGTAGGTCATTCTGTGCTATCACTCTTCAGTTCCCTTGGTTATGTTTTTATTCACATACATATGTACGGCTCAATAATTTCACATTCACAGTTTAAGTCAAATGTAGACAACTTCCCTGTGAAAGCATATGGCCCCAAATTCCCACGCATTCCTTCAGAATATAACTTGATGTTTGGAAGTTAAGTCAAAGTTCATCTTCTTTGCAAAGAAAATGTTTTTGAGTTGGATGCCAGGTATAAAGATGGAGGAGGCAAATCACAAATGTTACTTATCTTTGGTATAACTCAGCTAACACTCCTAGAAACATTAAAATGATGGTGACTAATTGAAGTACAAGACTGAATTTCAGACCTAGAAACTGGGAGGAAAATAAAGATATGGAAGAGGTAGAAGGCAGTGATGTCTCCAGTGGAACATATTGTCATTTCATCAACCTCTCTCTAACCTTTCTGTTTGAGAAGATTCTCATGTAGCCCAGACTGACCATGAAATCAAATCTCTATCCAAGGATCACAGTCAACTTCTCATCTTCCTGCCTCTACCTCTCAGGTGCTGTAGTTATAAACTTGGGACATAACATCTGATGTGATGTGGCACTGGGCTGTACTTGCCTTGGGGAAAGGCAGATTCTAGCTCCTCACTCTTCCCACCATTCTTCTTTGAGCTGAGGTCTCTTACAGATATTGGAACTTTTTTTCTTCATGAGTTCAGGAACTTCCTGTCTGTGCTTTCCTGTGGAACTGGTGTGTGTGTCCACACCCAGCTCGTTTTTATTTTATTTTATTTTTATCTGGGTTCTGGAGAGTCAATTTCAGATGGTCTCAGGCCCACTTAGGTCCGGTTGCTTGCACAGGAAGCATACTTAAGCCCAAAACAATCTCTACCGCTTGCTTTCTTTCTTTCTTTCTTTCTTTCTTTCTTTCTTTCTTTCTTTCTTTCTTTCTTTCTTTCTTTCTTTCTTTCTTTTCTTTCTTTCTTTCTTTTCTTTCTTTCTTTCTTTCTTTCTTTCTTTCTTTCTTTCTTTCTTTCTTTCTTTCTTTCTTTCTTTCTCCTTCTTTTCTTTCTTTCTTTCTTTCTTTCTTTCTTTCTTTCTTTCTTTCTTTCTTTCTTTCTTTTCTTTCTTTCTTTCTTTCTTTCTTTCTTTCTTTCTTTCTTTCTTTCTTTCTTTCTTTCTTTCTTTCTTTTTTTGAGAGAGAGGAGACAGAGAGAGAGAGAGAGAGAATTGGCATACCAGGGCCTCATCCACTGCAATCAAACTCCACATACTTGTGCCCCCTAGTGGGCATGTGCAACCTTGTGCTTGCATCACCTTTGTGCATCTGGCTTACATGGGATCTGGAGAGTTGAACATGGGTTCTTAGGCTTTGCAGGAAAGGGTCTTAACTGCTAAGCCATCTCCCTGCCCCAGCTTTTAGAGCAGCATTCTCCATATACTTCAATTAAAACTTTTGGAAGAAAAGTTGACTGTTTTGACATTTATGTACTTACTGTATGAGTATTACCTATGAACACTGAGTATGGAGGTATTTAAATGGACTATATAATCAGGGGAGGCCAGTTTTAGTATTCTTTTATCAACCTACCATGAACATAATTTACATGTTGGTCTTGGGTCATTCTTGTTTGTTTATGGTTACCAGGAGAGCAAATTAAAGGGAAACACACACACACACACACACACACACACTACAGAACAAACCAACACAACAATAACAACCAAAATATAATACACTTATTTTACACAGTGCAGTCCATAACCAACTGGTTAGAACCTATTTGAGAACTGTGAACTAAATTTGAGATGTTTATACATAAAATATATCATATAGAATTACATGTACCAAATGTATGATTTTCTAACATACATATATCTAAACATCTGTTTTACTTTATTTTTAAAAATAGGTAGGTTATATAAGTCCACATAGTATTAAACATTTGAAACAGAGAAAGATTATAAACATATGAATCAAAATTTGCCATAATTTTCTATGCCGAATTTTCCAAAACAGTTTTTTTAAATTTATTTTATTTATTTATTTATTAGAGAGAGAGGAAGAGGCAAAGAGGAAGAGAGAGAGTTTGGCAAACGAACTCCAGATGCATGCACCCCCTTTTACATCTGGCTTATGTGGGGTCTGGAAAGTTGAACTGGGATCCTTTGGTTTTGCAGACAAGTGCCTTAAATGATAAGCCACCTCTTGAGCCCCAAAATATAAATTTAATAATACTAAGGTAACTTCTTATATGCTAACTGTGATACAATGTAAAATAAATATTTTATTTTTGTGTGTTTATGTATTCTGCAGTTCATTAATGTCAACAAATTGACTCATATTAAGTTTCTTTACATGCAAGATGAAATATTTTGTGTTATTTTTCCAAGCTACTCAACATAGGTTAGGCAATGTAGAAAGAAGAAATGTAAAAATGAAGAAAGTAATTAATATTGATGATTGATTTAGGTCAAATATCTTGTTAGAAGGAAAAGTGTATTTTTTAAAACTTTATTATTTAGCCGGGCGTGGTGGCGCACGCCTTTAATCCCAGCACTCGGGAGGCACAGGTAGGAGGATCGCTGAGAGTTCGAGGCCACCCTGAGACTACATAGTAAATTCCAGGTCAGCCTGGACCAGAGTGAGACCCTACCTCGCAAAACCAAAAAAAAAAAAAAAAAAAAACCTTTATTATTTATTTGACATCCAGAGAAAGATATAGAGGAAGAGAATGGGCATGCCAAGGTTTCTAGCCACTGCAAATATCCTTTATTTATTTATTCCTTTATTTGGCAGTATTTGTGAGAGATCTCTATGCATTATACATGGTAGCAAACATTCTATCAAAATCCAGAGGAAGTCCATCAATGGAAGAAAAAAGTGCTTACTTCCATTCATCCAAGCAGACAAAACAGAGAGATTCAATTATAGCAAGCAAATGCCAACACCAGCAAACATGAACCACCAGAGCTCAAACTGCTCTGAACCCACCTAGTAAGGTTGGATTGAATTTCCCCCCTTTAATACACCACACAGTTAAACTCCAGGATTCCCACCCCACCCCAGGGATACATCCCCTTTTAGCAGGGATCTGTCTGGTAGGGGCTCAAGTACGAAGTTTAATAAAAAATAACTGAGTCAGGCTGGGAATATGGTTTAGTGGTTAAGGTGCTTGCCTATGAAGGCTAAGGACCCAGGTTTGATTCCCCAGGATCCGCATAAACCAGATGCACAAGGTGGTACATGCATCTGGAGTTCATTTGCAGTGGCTGGAGGCCCTGCCATGTTCTCTCTCTCCCTCTCTCTCTCTCTCTCTCTCCTTCCCTCCTTCTTTCCCTCTCTGACTCTTTCTCAATCTCTCTTCGTATAAAATAAATAAAAACTTACAAAGATGACATGGGTCTATTGGGACACAATTTTAATAATAAAATACTATTTTTACTTGTGTATATATAACAATTAAAGCTTCTACTCTAGGGGAACAGAGTTGTAAACAATGAAAAAAAAACAACAAAAATAAAAAAGTACATGCACAGTGATTAATAATGAGTATTGTACAGTGAAAAACAGACTACTCTAATTATAATAAAAAGGGGCAGTAAATCTCTTAGGTATAGAAATTGCCATTTTGTTAGACACCTGACTGAAACACAATAAAAACAGTGAACATATAATCATTGGGAAATCTAAACCATTCAATGCAGAGTCACCAAAATAAATTCCCATTAACATCATGGTCACATATGTGAGGTTTCTCATCTTACTACTCCAGGTTGCAAGAGAATAGAAAGGAGAGAGCTTCAGTAGGGCAGGGCAAAGGTGGTGAGAGCACCGCCACCCACAAAGGCTAGCTGCACATCTGCCAAAGCCACCAAGAGACTACCAGCACTCAGAAACTTTAGCTATGTTCAATGTTACTCTTCTGTTTTGGGAATAATATTAAATATACAATATTATAATCTTTCTACAGTCAAGGACTTTAAAGACTAATTACTATTGACTAAAAAAAATTGAGCCATGCTTGTACATAGTCATTACATAAGTGACCTTCCTCATTGCTAGAACAAAAGCACTAATACAATCAGTTTAAGGGATGAAGGGTTTATTTAAGCGTATAGTTCGAGTTTACAGTTTTTCATGACAGGAAAGGCATGGGAGCAGGAGCTTAAGGCAGCTGGCCACATCCCATCTGAAATCAGAAACCAGAGTGTGATGAATGTTGGTGATCACACACTCTTCCCCTGTTTACAAAGTCCACGACCTCAACCTAGGGAGTGTTGTTGCCTGTCATTAAAAATGGTTTGCTCTAGCTGGGCGTGGTGGAACACACCTTTAAACCCAGCACTCGGGAGGCAGAGGTAGGAGGATCCCTGTGAGTTCAAGGGCACCCTGAGACTACATAGTTAATTCCAGGTCAGCCTGGGCCAGAGTGAGACCTTACCTTGAAAAAAAAAAAAAATTGGTTTGCTCACTTTAAATCATCTATTCAAGATAATACCTCAGAGGTATGTCCAGAAAGGATTCCAGGTCTTGAAAAGTTGACAGTAAAAAACAAACCAACCAGTTTTAGAATTTATACCTATCCATCTTTGACTTAGTATTCAGAAACATTACATAGCATAGACAAAGTAATTGGTTCACAGGATGTACAGATCATAAGAGTCATAACAGCATCCCTGCTTTGAAGTTCTTCATTAGATCTTTTAGTTTTTCTGTTATGTGAAATATTTTAATTAGCAATATTTAATAAGCAAGGACAATACAAGTGAGGACAAATAAAATTTAGCACGTGTATCATTTGAAATGTTAATCTTTATAAAATATAATATTGAAGAAGTTGCATATAATTGTCCTAGAAGTTGTAGGATATATTTGTCATGTTTCTACATTAAAAAAAAAATCAGAAAAATTGAAACTTGAAAGAAGAAAACTAAAACATCATCCTCATTTCATTAAATTTGTGTTGACTACATGTCTCCTCAGGTAAATTGGTGGCATAATCTGGAAGCATCCAGTATTTAGGCAGGAAGGTTAGTGTGCATTTGATATAGAAACTATCTTGGATTGTTTGGATCAGGAAAATGGATATTGTTAGAAAGCAGGAAATGGAGCATTTTTTAAGCACCTATTTAGGGCTTTGTTTACTAAGGACTTAACTAATATTCCAAAGTCAAAATTAATTATAAGCTACCATCTGTTTTTAATTTCATATAGTGCAAAATATTTTCACTATTGAAATAAATTTTTAAAAATAAATTAAAATAAAAATCAATGATAAAATTAAAAAAAAAATGT
Organism: Orientallactaga sibirica; assembly: GCA_036365145.1. Lineage (NCBI taxonomy): Eukaryota > Metazoa > Chordata > Mammalia > Rodentia > Dipodidae > Orientallactaga > Orientallactaga sibirica. The sequence goes on from JAEOAD010000006.1 coordinate 26,307,870, forward strand.
ATAGAAGAAAAGCTATGAAAAGCTGCTGTGATTTTGAAGATGTTAACTAAAATAAACTATTTAAGGAACTGCTTTTTTCCTTGAAAGCAGGAAAATGATAGATTCATCAAGGAAAAAACATAGATGTGGGGAAACTAGGACAATGACAGATTTCCATCTGTCATGTTCTAAGTGATTTTTACTTAATTAGGCTCTTTCTTATTCCTATTTTTTCACCACTTTCTCATTTTGACCTTCAAAATACATTTCTGTTCTTTTACTAAATTTTTGAGCAGTTTAATGGGCTCAAAAAATAGTCATAAAATAATCAATTAAGACTGATAAAAACTCAGTATCACATTAAATCTATTAACCATAATCTATTCTCTCTCATGAAATAAAAATGAATTTGAAAACCTCATCAGAAAGACATAATAAATCTAAGAGGTTATAAATATATCAACTTAATGTAACATGTTCCATGTTACTGCACTAATATGTGCAAGTTTAGTTTCTAGGTATCCATTAAAAATAAAATATAATTATATTGGTAGTATGAGGGTCACCAGGCCTTGTTTATAGAATTAAGAAATATCTAACATAACAGGGTAATTCTATGGCTATGTCTTTCATATAGTTCACTTATTTCCAGTACCTAGTCACTTTTTTTTTTATTATTTTATTTTTATTTTTGGAGAGAGACACAGAGAGAGACAGACAGACAGAGAGAGAGAGAGGGAGAGGGAGACAGATAGAGATGGGCACGCCAGCAGTCTCTCAGCTGCTGTGAACGAACGCCAGATGTGTGCGCCCCCTTGTGGGCAAGTGCAGCATTGCGCCCTTTGCATCTGGCTAAACGTGGGACCTGGAGATTGGAACCGCTGGAGATTGGAACCAGCGATCCTAGGCTTAGGAGGCAGGCACCTTAACCACTAAGCCATCTCTCCAGCCCCCTAGTCACTTTTTTAAGGTAAGCACCAAAAGACACAGAAGAGTCATATTATCTTTTATTCATAGATTTCAAGGAAACAAATGCAAATTTGAAAGTGAAAGGAATGTGATGAGAGGTATATCTGATGGTCTACATATAAAATGAAGAGAATAGTGTCAAAAATGTTTGAGAAATACATAGGCAAGATGGCAAAGCAAGATTGAGTATAAAAGTGATTATTTGGAATTTTAAAATTCATGCAACTGCCTGCCTGATGTGCCACTGTTCTGTGGGTGATCCAAGACAGAAAATTCCTCACAAGGGTATAGTTAAAGAGTCATTCACTTTGGGCTTCCAGGCAAAAATCATGGCAATGTTTAAGTACTTAGGAAGTGAGAAATGTAAATGGTCATTTTTCTCTATGAACTGAATATGACAAATGAACTAATATTTTTTTCCATAGGAGAAATTTGTGGCCTATAATAAAACAAACTGGTTAAAATACTTAAAGAATAAAGAGAAAAGTAGTATTGTAGATTTTTCTTTGTTTATTTATTTCAAAGGAGGTTTTAAAATTAGTATATTTGTTAGTCTATTATGTTTATATATTTTCTATTTCAAGAGTTAGTTTATTTTCTGCTTCTGAGAAAAGCTTAATTTTTAATATGTATTTTAGTGTGGTAAAAATAAGCAAGAAATCATGCTTATGACATGAATCTAATCAAGAAACTTACGTTATTAAAATTCAAAGAAATAGGATTATTGTGTTGCCATGACTGTCATATACTTTTCTCTTCCATTCCTTTAAAGCTTTCAGTCTGTCCACCATCAACCTAAAATCTTCAAAATGACCCCCATATCTTACAGAACAGACTGAATTTAATTCACTGCCTCTAAACTATGGGGGCATGACCCTCTATTATTATTTTTCATAAGAATCTTTCTGGAAGAGTGACATAATCATACACTGACATGTTTATGATAAATATGTATTTTTATTTTTGTTTGTTATTTTATTTTTTACTAAAAGCTTCGATACTTACAAACAATAAACCAGACCCACAATCCATCAAAATCCCTCCCTCTCTCCATTACACTTCATTTAATTTGATGTCACCATCTTTTACTCCTATTATGAGGGTCTTCTGAAGGTAGTTATAGCACTGCAAGGTCAATGATATAGAGGCCAATTCTGTGTGAACAATTGCATTGTAAGCAGTCCTACCCTTCCTTTGGTTCTTATGTTCTTTCCACCACCTCTTTCATAATGGACCCTGAGCCTTGAGAGGAATGAAGGAGATGTTTCAGTGCTGAACAGTCCACAGTCACTTCTTCTCAACACTATGGTGCTTTTTGGGACATCCCAGTTGTCGCCACCATCTGGAAAGAGAAACTTCCCTAACCAAAAGTGAATGTAGCATTAATATATGTGTATGACCATTAAGTCAAGTTCTTATAGGGTTGTTTGGTGAGCATAATGTATTTAGCCAGACAAGAGCAGGTGTTACACCCCTAAGGCTCATGACCTCTCCTACCATAGGGTTTTGATTAGGCATATGTTTCCTCCCATAGAGTAGGCCTTTAGTCCAATTAGGGAGCAGTTGTTTTCCTCCAGACATACCACTATTGTACCCATTGGGTCATATGGCCTGGTTGGCCAAACTTGAGGCTTCCAGTGTCCACTGTTTTCATTGCTGATTACCTCTGTCTCCCATAGGGCTGCATATATTGCAGGTTTTTCCAGCTTTCTATCAGCTGGTCTACAGGGAGAAGGTTTTCAGATGAGCCCCAGCTTGATTTCTCAGTGACCTTGCAGCCCAGGCATGTGGAGTCTTCAGCAATAGAGCCTTACCATTTATTTCTGTTGGGAAATCAAGAGCCTTGGCAACAATATCCTGTAATGTTTTGGGGGCAGCAGGGAACTCCCTAGCCAACAATTTACTGGAAGGTATCCCATTCCTGGAACTGAAATTTTTCTAGTAATAGTCTATGGCTTCTGGGTGTGTCATTATCCAAAGCAGTAGGTTTTCATATGGCTTATTCACAATATCGTTAATTTTGCTTAACCCTCCCCCTACCCTTCTTTGACTCAATCGCTTCCCCTGACCTTACTTAGGCCATTCCACACCACAATTGTTCATCTACTTACATATATACACAACATCCCCTTAAGTCCTCTACTCTCATCCCTCCATTATAGCCCTTTTCTAGCTTACTTGCTTCTGCTACCAACTTTTTACTCCAACTCACACACAAGTGTAAACATTTGTAGTTAGGATCCACACATGAGAAAGAATATGCAACATTTGGCTTTCTTGCACTGGATTACCTTACTTAGTATAATCCTTTCCAGATCCAACCATTTCCCTGCAAATTTCATAAATTCAATTTTCTTTACCACTGACTAGAACTCCATTGTAAAATGTACCATATCTTCATTATCCATTCATCAAAGTTGAGGAGCATCTAGGCTGGTTCCATTTCCTAGTTACTGTGAATAGAGAGGCAACAAACATGGTTATGCAAGTATCTCTAAGGTAGTAAGAAGAGTCCTTAGGATATATGCCTATGAGTTCTATAGCCAAGTCATATGGTAAATCTATTTTAGTTCTTTCAGGAGCCTTCACACAATGGCTGTATTAGATTACATTCCTACCAACAGTGTAGACTGCATCCTTACGAGAACTTATTGTCATTTGTTTTCTTGATAGCCATTCTGACAAGAATGAGATGTAATCTCAAAGTAGTTTTAATTTGTATTTCTCTGATGGCTAGGGATGTTTATATGCTTATATGCCATCTGTATTTTTCCTTTTGAGAACTCTTCATTTAGTTCCATAACCTATTTTTTTAATTAGGTTGTTTGATTTATTATTATTTAGTTTTCTGAATTTTTTGTACATCCTAGACATTAATCCTCTTTCAAACTTATAGCTGGCAAATATTTTCTCCCGTTCTGTAGGTTGTCTCTTTGCTCTATTAACAGTGTCCTCTGCTGTATAAAAGCTTTTTAATTTCATGATGTCCCAGTGGTTGATTAATGGTTTAATTTCCTCAGCAATTGGGGTTATATTCAGGAAGTCATTGCCTATGCCAATAAGTTGAAAGGCTTCCCCTACTTTTTCCTTTAGCAGTTTCAGTCTTTCAGGTCTGATATTAAGGTCTTTGGTCTGTTTGTGCTCTATATTTGTGCATGGGGAGAGACAAGGATCTTCTTTTATACATATAGATATCCAGATTTCCAAGCACCATTCATTAAAGAGGCTGTCTTTCTGCATATTTTTGGCATTTTTGTCCAAAATCAGATGGCTATAACTGTACATCCATACATCTGATTCCTGTATTTTATTCCATTCATCTACATGTCTGTCTTTGTGCCAGTACCATGCTATTTTTGTTACTATGACTTTGTAATATAGCTTAAAATAAGGTATGGTGATATCATCAGCCTTATTTTTATTGCTCAAAATTGTTTAGGCTATTTGAGGTGTTTTGTGTTTCCAAATGAATTTTAGGACTATTTTTTCTATCAATATGAACAACACTATTGGAATTTTAATGGGGATTGCATTAAATGTGTAGATTACTTTTGGTCAATTTGACATTTTCACAATAGTGGTTCTTCCAATCCAACAACCTGGGATCTCTTTCCATTTCCTAGTGTCTTCTGCAAGTTCTCACTTGAGCATTTTAAAGTTTTCATTTTAGAGATCCTTCACTTCCTTGGTTAGGTTTATCCCAAGGAACTTTTATTTGTTCTTGAAGAAATCTGCTTTAATTCAATATGTTATTCTTGTGAGTAAGTAATGCATTGAATATGGCTATTATTCATGATTTTCACCAAAGAGAACTAAGTAAAATGGTCTGTTAAGCATTTATCAGCCACTTTTTTTTCAATCAGAACTGCTTTTTGTTTGTTATTATTATTAGTTTTATTTTCATTATTATTAACAACATATTTTGTATAGATACATCATTTGTTGGTGCCCTCTTTTCACTCATCCCTGCCCCATTGCATTGGGGACCCTCATCAGTGTTGTTGCAGGTGTTCCCTATGGCTTTGTAGTTTATGCATTGTTGAAGCAGCAGTCAGTTATTTTGGGGGGTGGCAGGAAATGCTTCTAGACATGATGTCTCAAACTGTTGCTCTTACAATCTTTCCAGCCCCCTCTTCCATAAAATTTCCTGAGCTATGGTGGGTGAGATTTAAGTCAACTTCAGTGATGAGCTCTTAGGAGCCTCTGGATCTCTGTTTTGGTAGGTGTTGAGTATCCTTAGGGTCTGTCTCCTACAATTTGGTATTGATTATCAGGTTCAGCATGGAAACAGCACTCATGTACATCTGTTGTTCCTCTGGGGTTTCAGGTGTGGCTTGGCTGAAGTCTGAGGGGTAGTTTATCTCCTCAGGTCTGGCTACCTTCTGAAAAATAAAAGAACAGATTCTACAATGGAGAGTGAAGTCAGCATAGTGTAAATGGGATAAGAATTATTAATTTAGGGAGAATTTGATGTCTGTAACCCTTCTTTTATCCAAAGACTAATGATAATTTGACACTGGAGAACATAATCTTTGTCTCCACAGGCTTCTGTTCTCGTTCCCAATTCCAGGTATGGATTGCTTTACACCAAGTGGATCTCTTAGCCAATAAGAAAGCTGTTGGTTACTGGCCAAAGCTGTGGCACTATGGCATTGGCAGGTACATCCTGTCAGGGTGTTTTGAGATAGTTGTGAATGGGCATGAATCCCTTATTTCATCCTCCACATGTTTGTTCTTATTATATAGGAAAGCTAATGATTTCTGTGTATTTATTTTGTATCCTGCTACATTGCTAAGTGTTTATCACCTCTGACAGTTTCCTGGTAGAGTCTTTAGGGTATTTTATTATGTTGATATATTTTCCTTCTATTCCCAGTTTCAGCAGGACTTTTACCATGAAGGGTTGTTGGATTTTGTTGAATGCATTTTTTACATCTTTTGAGATGATCCTATGATTTTTGTCCTTCAATCCATTGATATAGTGTATTAATTTATCATGAGGGAGATTGGTCTGTATTTTTTTTTTTTATTTTTTGTTCTGTCTTGTCTGGTTTTGGTAAGTGAGTTTGGAGAAATTCCTGTTTCTTCTACTTTATGGAAGAGTTTGTGAAGCATTAATGTTAGTTCTTCCATGAAGGTCTGGTAAAATTTACCATCTGGACCTGGACTTTTTTTTTTTTTTAAGTTGGGAGATTTTTTTTTTTTTAAAACTGCTTGGATGTCTGTACTTGATATAGGTCTACTTAAATGGTTTACCTCATCTTGATTTAATTTTTGTAGGTCATATAAATCCAGGAAATAATCCATTTCTTTCACATTTTCAACTTAGAGAAGTATATATTCTTAAACTATGTCCTTATGATTTTCAGAATTTCTTTGGTATCTGTTCTAATGGTGCCCCTTTCATCTCTAATTTTAAAAATTTGTGTCTCCTCTCTCTTCTGGTCAGGTTTGGTAAGGGTTTATCAATCTTGTTTATCCTTTCAGAGAACAAACTCTTTGTTTTATTGATTCTTTGTATGGTTGTTTTAGTTTCTATTTCATTAATTTCTGCCCTAATCTTTATTATTTCTTCCTGTCTGCTGATTTTTGGTTTGCCTTGTTCTTCTTTTTCCAAGGCCTTAAGGTGAAGATTTAAGTTGTTTATTTTCAACCATTCTAATTTCTTAATATAGTCATTTGAATATATAACTTTCTCTTGTAGGCCTCCCTTCAGTGTGTCCCAAAGGTTTCTGTATGTTGTGTTCTCATTATCATTTGATTCTGTAATTTTTTTTTTCATTTCCCTTTTGATTTACTCCATGACCCATTAAACATTCAGTAGCATAGCATTTAGTCTCTACAATTTTGTGTTTGTTTTGTAATTTTTTTTGTTGCTGATTTGTAGTTTAATCACCTTTTAGTCATACAGAATACAAGGAAGTATTTCAATTGTCCTGTATTGTTGAAATTTTCTTTGTGACATAATATGTGGGATATTTTAAAGAATGTTCCATGTGCTGCTGAGGAAAAAAAAAAATAAAATAAAAAAAAATGTTTTCTGCAGCATTTGAACAAAATGTTTTGTAGATATCTGTTAGGTCTATTTGCTTTATGACATCATTTAATCCAGATGTCTGTCTGTTTATTTTTTGTTGGGATGACCTGTCAATTTAGAGAGAGAGTGGGGTACTGAAATCACTCACTACAATTCTGCTTGCTGTTATCTGTGACCTTAAGTCTAATAGTGTTTGTTTGATGAAATTGGGCTCACCCACGTTAGGTATGTATATGTTTAGAAATATAATGTCTTCCTGTTGAAATTTTTCTTTTAATCAATATAAAGTGACCTTCTTTATATTTTTCACTAATGTTGGTTTGAAGTATCCTGTCAGATATTAGCACAACAAAACCGGCTTGTTCCCTAGACCCATTTGCTTGAAATACTATTTATCCTTTCACCCTAAGATAGTGTCTGTCTTTTAGTATGAAGTGATTTTCTTGGAGGCAACAAACAGAAGGATCCTGCCTTTTAATCTCATATAAACAGCTGTGTCTTTTGCTTAGTTATTATTGAAAGGTATATATTTGTTCTCACCATTCTTCTTGTTTTGTAGTGCTTCCTGTTTTCCCTTTATTGTATTAACTGGCATTTGAGTATGGTTTATTTTTTCCTGTTTCCTCATATTTGTACTTTGCTTTCTCTTCAGTGTGAAGAATCCCTTCATGTATTTTCTGTAGAGCTGGCTTAGTGGTCATATATTCTTTAGTCTTTTTTGTGGTGGAATATTCTTATTTCTCCATCAATTTGGATGGATAGCTTTACTGGATAAAGTAATCTCAGTTGACAGTTGTTATATTTCAGAACTTGGAATACATCATTCCAAACCATTTTGGCTTTTAAAGTTTGTGTTGAGTAATCTGTTGTTATCCTGATGGACTTGCCTTTATAAATGACTTGCTTTTTCTCTCTTACTGCTTTCAATATATTTTCTTTGGTTTGTGGGTTTGGTAGTTTAATTTCGCCATGACAAGGAGAGCTTCTTTCCATGTTGTGTCTGTTTGGTATTCTATAAGCTTCCTGTATCTGCATTGGCATCTTTTTCCCAAATTGGGGAAAATTTTCTCTATGATTTTGTTGAAAATACCTACTATGCCTTTGGAGTGAAATTCTTCCCCTTCTATTATACCCTTGATTCTTATGTTTGATATTTTCTTAGTATCCCAAATATTCTGAAATTACATTTATACCTTCCTATTAGTTTGTTTTTCTCTATGTTGGACTATATTAGATCTTCTACCTGGTCTACTGATTTAGAAATTATATTTTCTCCTTTACCCATGTTATTGGTGAGACTTTCTACAGCATATTTTCATTTGGCTTACTGTGTTTTTTTTTATTTCTAGCATATCTGATTGGTTTTTCTTCATTATTTCTATTTCCTTACTCATGTCTTATATTGACCTCCTTATTTCATTAATTTGGTTTCCTGTGTCTTTTTTGATTCCTTTGAGTTCTTATTTGATTTCTTTTAACATAGTTATAATCATTATTTTGAAAGCTTCAGGAATTTCATTTAAATCAGTCTCACTGGAGGTCATTCTTGATGGAGTTTTAATTTTTGGCACAAATATATTGTCTTGATTTTTCTGTGTTTCTTTTTTTTTTTCTTTTTTTTTTTTTTTCTTTCTTTCTTTTTTTTTTTTGAGAGAGAGAGAGACAGAGAGACAGAGAGAGAGAGAGAGAGAGGGAGGGAGAGGAAGACAGATAGAGATGGGCACGCCAGCAGCCTCTCAGCTGCTGCAAATGAAATCCAGATGTGTGCGCCAGATGTGGTCAAGTGTGGCATTGTGCCCTTGCATCACTTTGCATCTGGCTAAACGTGGGACCTGGAGATTGGAACTGCTGGAGATTGGATCCAGCATTCTTAGGATTATGAGGCAGGTGCCTTAACCGCTAAGCCATCTCTCCAGCCTTTCTGTGTTTCTTATATTGTAATGCTGAGATTTTGGCATCTTGGTTAATTTAATACTTGGGTTTTTAATTACCTGAAGTAACTTTAGATGTTTAGGAGCTTTAAGTGACAGGTGTCACTCTTGAATTAATCTCAGAGTAACAGCAAAAGTGATCCTAGATGTTGAGTTTGCCTGCTATATGAGTATTCTAGTAGACTGGTTGGAGCAAATTATAGGCAGATTCTAAAATTCAGCTGAACAATATGCACATTTAATCAAAACCAGCATGGAGTATTTATGTAAGAAGGGGTATTAAAACAAACAGCACACTTTTAACCCCAGCATTCAAGAGGCAGAAGTAAGAGGATTGCCATGAGTTCGAGGCCACCCTGAGACGACATAGTAAATTCCAGGCCAGCCTGGGCTATAGCGAGACCCTATGTCAAAATAAATAAATAAATAAATAAATAAATAAATAAATAAATAAAACAGATCATCTAACAAAGTGAGAATTATGGTCTCTAAAGGGTTCCAGGTCAATCTGTGGCTGAGCGAGACCTTGCTCCAAAAAATGACAGAAAAAGAGACAAAGACACTATAAATTAGGAAGCAACAAAGAAAATCATCAAAATATAGCTTGCTTAAGACTGGAAAATCAGACCATCCATAACATATAACTTGCCCTGACATGGAAGGTGTGAATATCACTTCCAATGCAGGTCTAGATGCCAGGCTTTTTTGGTGGGTACTAACCTGGGGTAAGTAGGCTCTATCACCTTTTGCAATGCCTTTTGTCTCAGCTATGTAGGGTGTCTGCTTGGGTACCTCTTTACTGCCCTGTGGGATCAGGTAGGTGGGCTGCATCAGTGGCTTCTCTAATTGCCTGAGGTGTGAGCTGTGGAGCCAAGGTTTACTAAGATAAATCAGTTTTCTTTACTTTTATAATATTTTGATCACAAAGATGACACAACAAAAAGTGTTCTTCTCAGAGACTTCTGGGTAAGATGGCAGCATAGGAGCCACACCAAAGTAACCTTGGGGCAAAATAAGCAGAGAAACAACAAATTATGCTCTTCTACCAATAAGTGAAGGGAATGAAAATTGTCAACCACCACAGAGAAATAGGAAGGACCTCAGAAGTAGGAAGAAGCAGCTCCAGAAGTTGCATGGGTCTGTACAACCACCAGGCCCTGCCTAAGCTGCCAGAGAAACCAGATTTTCCACTCACACCAGCTTCCTTGCAAACTCAAGAAACCAGGAGGAGAAGATAGCAGGGGCCAGATGAGCAGCTTGTGAGGAAGAGGATCATGGTGACCAGCAACACAGCTCCAGTACAATTTCAGACACCCTCCACAGCATCCCCTCCCCCAATTGCCAATGTAAACAACCATGTGAGACCTGGAGAAGGGAACTCAGCTACAAATACTCCAACTGATCTCCCAACACAGTCCCCAAGGCATTTTGATGTCATTCTGTTTTGAAGTGGTTCAGAAATTAATTTTGTACTTGTAGGTAATAAAATGATTTCTGGACTTGTTTTCTCCAAAACTTTTTTCTGGTTCATGTGAGAATGGAGGCAGGTGATTCTGCTGTATTGCTCTGCCATTTCTCACAAGTTGTTGACCTTGATGCTATTTAAATTATCCAGATTTAACAATCATGTATTGGAGCTGCTTCCTTTATAGTCCCCTGTTGTTCAATCTGTTTTGCTTATATTAAAGCCATTCCAATATCATATTATTTGATCAGTTCCCTGATGATATTACAAAATAAAAATTTTAAAGTTCTACCAATAAAATATATTTCCTATTTAATGTGTTTAAATATTTTCTCTAGCACATGAAAATTTCAGTAATTAAATGTTCCCCTTCATTTCTATAGTTGAAAAGTGAAATGTAAATGCTAATGCAAATAGAAACATGTTAACTATTTATATATTAATTGATCAAGAAGTACTTTGACTTTGAAAATTATGGTATCATTTATGTGGTTTCATTCATTTTGATCCAGAAGCTGGTATAGCAAATTCATAAAATAATATAATCTCTTTAACCCCCTTTTCTGTTACTCATATTCTGCTTTTCAACATCTTTTCAACAAATATTGATGGGGGAATCTGCATTGCATGAATCATTCTGAAACAAATGGAGAAATGCAAACAAATCCAAGAGCACCACGTTTTTCCTAAAGGAAATTATGATCTCATTAAATCAATATCTGTTAAAGAAACAGACATAATCCCCAAAACACTTATAAACAAACACATACAGACAATATTTAACTAGGTCACTTATAGATAAAAAGACATATGCAGTGAATCTGAATAACCTAGCAGCATAGCCACATACAAGTTGAGACAATGATGGACGTAGATGATCATTAATGCTTGAATTTGAACAGGGTGTGTAAGCTGCTTAATTGCTAGTTAGGCACTCTGTGAGAAAGTCCAACTTAGGAGGAGTGGCTCATATAAAAATTTGGACTTTGATATAATGTTGTTTCTGTTATTATGCTACAAATGCATTAGTGAAATATCTTTCCTTCTGTAAAATCACAGAGTAAAAGTAATGTAGTTTACAGCACATGCTAAATTAAGGAGATACTCAATGCATATGAAACACATAAGCAAAGCAAGGAAATCACACTTGAACAAAATCACAGTAAAACTCTTGCTACGAACTTTGACACAGTTAATATTCTGCTGACATTGGTACTTATGTTCTTGTCACCTTAAATATAGGTACTTATTCTAAATTAAAGAAATTATTGAAGAAAGTCCTTTAGAATTAATAATGCAATACAAGAATGTCCTTTCACATTTAAAAAAGTATATATTTAATTTTATTTGAGAGAAAGATAGAAAGAAGGACAGAGAATGGGCACTCTAGGGTTTATAGCCACTGCCAGTGAACTCCAGACACATGTGCCACCTTGTGCTTTTGGCTTACTTGGGTTCTGAGGAATCGAACCTGAGTCCTTTGCAGGCAACCACCTTAACCACTAAACCATCCCTCCAGCCCTCACATATATTTTAAATACAGGGAAAAATACCTTTGAATCATCTTAACTTATCCTCATAGCTCTGCTGATAGTCACGGTCTGAAAAGTTTGGTGAAGTTTACAACTACTATGCCACATATTAAGTTCCTATTTTGTAGAATTTTCAACTTCTACAGATCTTCATATGTTATTAAGGCTATCATTTTTGTTGTAAAACTTGAAACAGACTATGTCAAGATGTAGCATGCTGGGAAGCATCACAAATAAACCAATGTGACTTGTATATTAAAACTTGGATCTCTTTCCACATGCCCAGCTTGTATGAGTCAATTTCTACTAAAGCATCACAGGCTGTACCAGCATATCTTAAATTGAATTTGACATTCCTTCGTGATGAGTGGCGATCCACGTGGGTCTGGACTCAGAAGCATCATCTCTTGAAAAATAGGACTGGGCACTATGCTAGCATGGTTCATTAGAAAATGCTTGCTTATAAAGGAAATGACATAAAGAGAAAACACGAAGTGAAATGAGTGACCCTGCAATGGACTTGGGATTTCTCTACCTTCTTAAGACCATGAACTTACCATCACATGTAAAAGATGCAACCAAATAATGTAAGGAGGGTAACATTTAAAGCCATATGCAATGTGCAAGATCAGATCAGTATAACTAGCCTATTTATTATCACCTCAGACTTTTAACACGTCTTTGTATTTAGGAGCCTGGGAACTTAGGGGTCAATAAACCTTGATGCCTGAGGCACATAAGCACCCCATTGGTGGTGAGCTGTTATAAGTGCTATTACTCACAGGTGAAGGGACAAAGGGAAAAAATGCAGAACAAATTCAATTTGACAATTATTTAGTAGATATCTACTACTATGTGCAGGCAATTTTGTAGGATGCCAATTTTGGAGAGGTCTTGGAGTCTCTGTAAAATTTGAGATGTTGACAGAAGAAGTGGCATAGAGGGGTCTTCATATGCTTTATGTAATCAGAAAGAAATACCCTTTGGTAATTGATATACTCCAAGTGATATATTTTGGTGACTTGTGCACAAGCAATATGCTAAAACTCGCTTTACTTAGGGCCCTGCACCTCACCTAAATTTGAATAGATTTAAATATAATGAATGTACTTAGAAACTTAGAAAAATAATTTGGCTATTATTTCAGCCCTGTGTTGCCAGCACGGTTATCTTCTAGAAAGTGATGTCTGTCACCATCTTGCCTCCTCAGATGGGTACCAAATTCCTTTGACAAAAATGATTATATCTCCTTCTACTTAAAAAAAATAATCAGAATATAAAAATCAATGTACTGTCATATTCACAAGTATTTGCTAAATAAATACATAAATAAATGAGTGGTGATTATCATAATATGTATCTTTAAACTTTGACCAATAGTATAAATAAATGGAATTTTCATTTCTAAAAATAATGTAAGGGAAAATTGGAAAAATGGATAATAACAGCTATCTGAACAGGCATAGTACAATTGAGAAGTTGTCAGCTATCATCTTTCTTATTTGTTACCTAAATAACACTTTCAATAAATTATAATAAAATTAAAACAACATGATATGGAGGGCTGATATGTTAGCAATTTAATAAAATGTATTTATATTGATATATGCAGGCATTTAACTGCATATTCTTACTTTATAAAGGCAGTTCATATTGATATATGGAGGTATTTAACTATATTTGCTTACTTCATAAAAGGAATTTATATTAATATAGTAAGGTTTTTAACTGCAGATGCTTAGTCCTTATATGTATAGGCACACACTTTTACATGTGATTTTTGAGCATCCTATTTTGTATTTCTCACCACTTTCATCTCTACTAACAAAGTGAAGGATAAATGACTCATTTATAGGTCAGGTGAATAAGGCAGATGTGCTGATCTTGTGCCTCTGAAGAACTGAAGAGAGGAAGAATAGAACAGTGATATATACACCCAAAACTTCAGCAGAGTAAAGGAAAATGATATTTATACCTCATTTATACAATAAGAGGAACATGCAGAAACAATGTTTAACAATGTTATACAGTGTTTAACAATTCACAGACATTACACGGGGAAATGGAATCCAAAGAAGGCTGATAGCTAAGATAAATGGTAACAGAAGGAATAGTGGTCTGAGCTGAAGAAGGGTCCTTTGGGTGACTTGTTACTTTCTGATAAAATAAAATAAAAGAACAGATAGAGAATCAATACAAAAAAAAATCATTGTTAACTTTCTTTCAACTTTGATAACACAATACAGTGAAAAATGATACTAGAGCTAAAAGTAATCTTATGAATCAGGTTTAGAATAAGATTTCCAATCAATTCTGTAATGCCTGGTCATTGAAATTACGTCCAGTTTTACTAGACTATATCTTTAGAAGCAAGACTATGCTAGGGCTGGAGAGATAGCTCAGCAGCTAAGACATTTGCTGCAAAGCCTAACGACCTAGTTCAATTCCCCTGTACCCACGTATAGCCAGATGCACAGTGGCACGTTCATCTGGAGCTCATTTGCAGTGGCTGGAGGCCCTGTTGTGCCCATTCTTTCTATCTCTCTCTCTCTTTTCTCTTGATCTCTCTCAATCTCTGCTTGGAAATAAATAAGTAAAAATATTTTTTAATATATGTATATATATATATTTTTATTTATATTATTTTGATTTTACATTCATAGTAAAGGTTCCATTGTCCTCCTCCCTGTCCTCCCTCTTTCAAAGGGACCCTTGTCAATGGGGAATGTGGGTCAAGCATTGTGAGGTTAGTTAAGAGTTCTGGGGGGTTGGCCCCAATCTCTGTGCATAATGCCCCAACTATGACTCTAACAATCTTTCCGCCCCCTCTTCCGCAAGTTTCCCTGAGCCACATTGGGGTCATTTTAGTTCTGCTTCAGTGATGTGGTTTTGGGAGCCTCTGTGTCCCTTCTACCTAGTACTAACTTTTCTCTCTGATGGAGAATTTGCTTATCTTTTTTCAGGTGGACATCGAACCTGAAGGGAGGATCAGCTAACCACACCTCACCAGGGCCCCAGCTGAAACCATAGAACAATGCAGGGGAAGGGCAAGAGTTCAGTATTCATGGCGATCATGACACCAGCAAAAGGCCGAAGGAGATAAACACAGAGAACATCCAACTCCAACTAAGCCAGATATCCAGAGACACAAAGTAAAAATATTTTTAAAAGAACTAAGAGTATCCTAAATATCATGTGACTATGAGCAGGTCAATTTTTCTACTCTCTTTTAATGTGACCCTCATGTGTTACTCAAGCACCACCATTAATAATATGTATATATCTCATGACATGCTGATGAGGTCTTGTCTGCAAATATGGAGGAGTGGGATGCAATGAGAATGACCACATACTTTTTCTCCTACATCAGAAGGAAATCCTTCTGCTTTTGAAACTATGTCCATACTATTAACAAGTGTGTATTCTTCTTTCTGTCTTCCATGACTCTGTCAAGTACATATTTTATACTTCTGCTCATATCAGGGTGAGAAGCCCTTTTAATTTTAATTTGCTTGTAGTTATTTATGAAGTCCTATGGATTTAAATGATAGCATTCTCTGTAATGGGTGGGCACAATGGGTTGGAGCTGCTTAGCATTTAAAGTAGGTGGCATGATGACTTTTTTCCTCATCTTGTTCTATTCATAAACAAGGTATGGAATTGATTGGTCTTGATAAGCTTTAATGCAGAAGACAGTTTTATTTATTTTCATGAGTAAACTTTTCAAGATGCTGTCAGTTCATCTTATCCTATACTTGTGTACTGCTTTATTCTCAAATTCTCAAAATTTCTAGCCATTAAGAAATGTTTCCATATATATTATAGTATGCATAACATATATGTATATATACATTTTAAAAAACTTTTCCTCTTCATTCAACTTTATACTTGCTTTCCTCCTCACTCAAGATCAGTCAGGCCTGACCAACACTTGACAGATGAGAGTGTGGGAAGTGGCATGATTATTAAGGAAAAATGGCTAAGTTTTATATAGCTGGTGAAAGTGATAGCTTACTCTAGCTACTGAAACTTCTTCCTGGCAGTGATTCATATGCTGCCTAGAAACCCACAGAATATTTTGGCTTTATTTTACAGATGAAATATTTTCAGAATGACACTGTACCCTAGATAGATGATGGCTCATGCTTTCACATTCTTTGTGGAGCACAAGTCTGTATGAAGTGGGACAGCCTGCAAAACTCTGGTTATCATCACCTCATCTGAACTGCAAAGATCTCGGCTATTTCCTGTCAAGATAATTCTCTGACATAACTCTGTTCTTTGTGTCTTTACAGTGTGAGTTTTCATTTTCTCTCTATTTTATCTTTAAATGTTTTTTAATTATTATTTATTTTAGAGAGAGAAAGAGGCAGAAAGAGTGAGCATGAGTATGACAGGGCCTCTTGCCACTGCACATGAACTCCAGATGCATGTGCCTCTTGGTACATCTGGCTTTACATGGGTACCAGGGAAATGAACCTGGGCCATCAGGTTTTGCATGCAAGCACCTTTAAACACTGAGCCATTTCTCCAGGCCTATATCATCAATCTAAATATTGTTTGTAAATTGCAATGTTGTGAAAATACTGAGAAACATGGGTTCCTCTTAGAACATCCTCTGTGTAGTGGTTTGATTCAGGTGTCCCCCATAAACTTAACTGTTCTGAATACTAGTCTCCCTAGCTGATAGCAATTGGAAATTAAAGCCTCCTAAATGTAGAGTATTGTTGCAGGCGGGCTTATGGGTATTATAACCAGTGTTCCCTTGCCAGTGTTTGGCACGCTCTTCTGGTTCTATTGTCCACCTTATGTTTGCCAGGGGGTGATGTCCACCCTCTGCTCATCCCATTGTTTTCTCCTGCCATCATGAAACTTCCCTTTGAGTATGTAAGCCAAAGTAAACTCTTCCCCCAAATTTGCTGTTGGTCGGGTGATTACTGCCAGCAATGTGAACCTAACTGCAACAGAAATATTGGTACTGAGGAGTTGGGTCATTTGCTACTGGACACCTGACTGTGTGTCTTTGACCTTTTGGAGCTGATTTTCAAGAGGAATGTGGAATAATTTGAAACCTTGGCCTAACAGACACCTTGCAGTGCTACAAGTACAGCTTGATGGATTCTTCTGGTCAGAGCTGCAAGACCTGAATGCAATAAGAACTATGGACTGTGAAGTATATCTTATGAGGGTGAAAAGGAGCTTTGTATGGACTGATCTAGAAGCAGTTTATATGAGAAGCTTACTATTTATGCCCATGTCCTGAGAACTTGTGCAGGGTTGCAGTGAGTAGAAACGGGCTGATATGAGCAGAAGGATATGGCACAGAAATGAAATCTTTGTGCTAAAACTTCTGCCCAATTGAGAGATTATGTATATCAGTTTTTGGGGGCAGGGGCAGAAAGTTCTGGTTTGATTCAGGTGTCCCTCATCAACTTAAATATTCTGAATGCTAGTCTCCCCAGCTGATGGCAATTGGAAATTAAAGCCTCCTTAAGGCAGTGTACTGTTGAGGGCGGGCATATGGGTATTATAGCCAGTGTCCCCTTCCCAGTGTTTGGCATGCTCTCCTGTTGCTATTGTCCACCTTATTTTAGCCAGGAGTGTTGTCCACCTCTGATCAAGCCATTGTTTTTCCCTGACATCACAGAGCTTCCCCCTCAAGTCTGTAAACCAAAACAAACATTTTTTTTTTTTTTACCCAAAATCTGCTCTTGGTGAGGTGATATCTGCCAGCAATGTGAACCTGACTTCAACACCCTGCATGCCGCTAAGCTCTATGCTGTACCAAAAACATGAGGAAATCACCTATGACAATAAGAACAGCTTTAGCAGATGCTCTACTTCTGGTATCTGTAACAGTCACAGCTTGATGTTCTAGATGTTGCAAACATCAGCTCATCATGCTGAAAAAGTCTTCAGGAAAATCTAAATATTGTATGCTTTAGGTCTTGCGTGACGAATCTTCAGTAGCCAGAAGTGTCACCATGTATTGGGAGTTCATTGAACCTTCATGTCTATGTTACCCAGTTAAATATGAAAACAATACAAACTTTTATCAGAAAATATGTAGATATCAGAGTGGAAAGAAGAAAAACACAAAGAATAACAGAACCAGAGTAAATCAAATGTAATCTGATAATAATGCAGACCTAGAAGGAAATATTCTGTAGAAAAATCTAAGATCTCATTTTAATTTTCTTGATAATTATAGTGTCCTTATGTGTTACTTAAAAATATATCAAATGCCATCTTTAATTTTGCTTACTAACTTGATTTGTTTAAGAACCATCTAGGGGATTAGTAAAACACACCTCTGTCTTTGTCTGCAAGAGTGTTTACAGAAAAAACAAACAGATCATGAGGTTTCTCATATATGAATGGATTAATCTCTTGATGGATACATACCATGGTGTTAATATTAGGAAACAATGGAACACAGGTGTTGTTGTCTAGTTGAAGGAAATAGGTAACTGAGGTGTGTCCTTGGGACTATATCTCACCTTGTACCTTACTGCATGCCTTTCTTCTGTATGCTCTTTTGCATGGCATGAAATGAGTTGCTCTCCTCCAGCACATGCTCCAGCCATCAGTATGTTCTGCATGGGAAAAGTGAGCCAAAATAAATCTTTCATCCCTGTATATGATTACAATGAATGGTAACTACCATATAATATCTAACATGGAAGAGTGAATAAATCTTTGGAAGTATATAAGAAGAAATATAGAAGCAGTTCTAAAAGGAAACATTCCAGTTGAGGACAATCAAATATCAAAGAGCTGATGGCTCGTTTTTTTTTTTTTTTTTTTTTTTTTTTTTATCATAGCAATAAATAACTTTACTAACACTTGATATATTCATAAATTAATAAAAGCATAAAAGGAAACATCTTAGTCTGCTTTGTTGAGTACCAGGCAACTATTTTATTCTTGATATTAAAACACAGAGGATGAAAGAAAGAAGTATGTTTAAACATATACTTAAGAAGATGGAACTTTGGAACAACTCATTACAGTAGTAAGGGGCTTTACATGCATTTTATGTGTATAAGACAATGCAATATTTTACATAACATATAAATAGTATAAATATTTTATATAATGGATCAGTCATTTGACTTTATGATATCAGTGTCATAATGTTTCCAATGTTACAATTTTTGTTGTATAAATATTAATCTTTTTTTAAGGGAGGTGATTTTTCACACAGGATAATGTATTGACCACACTTAAATGAAATTTAACTTAATTGAAAATTCAGCTGTGTTTATTTTCTTTATATATTAAAGATTATGTGCTAATCTGGACAATGCTATGACTTTCTTAGAATTATTTCTACTGTAAGTCAAAGCATCCACTTAAGACATGGTCAACAATTTTGTTCCAATCTAGGAACTAGGTATCTGTCCTTAATTTTTTTTTTTTTTTTGGGTGGTGTGATAGTTTGAATAGATGACCAAAATATATTCAGTGTTTTATTAGTGTTTACTGTGCATCTGTATCCACCTGGCTGGAGGCAATGTCACTGGGTGGATCTTAAGGTGTGGGGGTGGTTTGAGATTTCAATCTAAAGATATGCAAAGTGTGCCTACCTGATTTTCCTGAGGTGTACTGTGCTGTGTGGCTTTTGGCTTGAGGCTTTTCTCTCTGTGTTTGGTCCTATGGAAGCAGGCCAGATTTTTCTGCCATTATGAAACTTCTCCTGGATCTTTAATCTTCAATAAATCCCTTCCTCGATAACTGCGCCTGGTCTGGAAGTTCATCTCAGTGAATCTGAAGCTGTCTGCTACAGGTGGCAACAATGTTCTGTATTCTGATTGTAATTATAACTACAAGGGTATTTTGGAGGAGCAAGAACTCATTTGAATGTATATAACTTCAAAATGTATTATTTTTTAAAAGTCACTTATGTCCAAATCATGTGCACATATTCACAGATTCCATGGAATCCTTATTAAATATTCCTAGGATATATTTGAACTAACAGTCTGTGTAAAAAAAAAAATATATATATATATATATATATATATATATATATATATATATATATATGGTGTAAAGTACACAATAAAAACTTGAACAAGAGCTGGAGAGATGGCTTAGCGGTTAAGGTGCCTGCCTCCTAAGCCTAAGAACGCTGGTTCCAATCTCTGGCGGTTCCAATCTCCAGGTCCCATGTTTAGCCAGATGTAAAGTGATGCAAAGGGCGCAATGCTGCACTTGACCACAAGGGGGCACACACATCTGTATTTCGTTCACAGCAGCTGAGAGGCTGCTGGTGCACCCAACTCTATCTGTCTTCCTCTCCCTCTCTCTGTCTCCACCCCTAAAGAAAAAGAAGATTTTGAAGGCTTATAATAATTTAATATTTGGTCTTAAAAGAGAATGAAAAGGCATACATATTTCATACAGGATCAAAATGTACACACAAATTGAGTGTTCCCTGCTTACATGAATTCACATCAGGAGAAAGATGATTGTAGAGCGAGTTCTAAAGCATGTTAATATATCTTGTAATGATCAACATACTCTTAGCACCTATATACTGGAAAAAATAAGCATTACATGCATACACATTTATGCTTAAAATAAATAAAATTAAGGCAAAAAAAATAGGTGTGAGATGTTGGATTATAGGAGGATAGCATTCAGGAGGTAGAAGTGGGAGAATTAGGACTTCAAGTTCATCCTTGGTTGCACAGAGATTTTGAACCAATTTGAGTTGGTCTACATTAGACTTCGACATCAAAAGAAAAGGAAGAAGAATGAAAAACAAAAGAATGCAAAAAGGAGAGATGAGTGATGGAAAAATGAGTAAAAAGAATCAAGGAAGGAAAGACTTCAAAGTGACATGTTCAATTTTGCTGAAACAAATCAATGAATTTCTTCAGTCCAATAAGTTAAATGGAAGTGGCATCAGTTAATGTCTTATTGAAGGGAGAAAAGTTCCCTACCAGAAGCAATGTAGGGAATGCAAGAATTTGTTTTGGCTTACATTTCCAGAAGGTGGAGTTCACAGTGACAGGAAAAACAAGGTTGGGGCAGGAAGCTGTAGGTCACATCATTACATGATCAGGGAGGAAGTAGAGAGACAGAGGGAGAGCAAGCTAGCTAGATTGCAATATGTCAAGGCCCAGCCCAGTGCCATTAACAAATGTCCTCTAGCAAGGCTCTATCTTCTAAAGATCTCACATCCTTCCCAAATAGCAACACTTTGCTGGGAACAAATGTTCAAACCTATGAGCTTATGGGTCATTTCACTCAAACTATCAGCAGTTTTTTTTCTTTTTCCCAACATATTCAGCTACATAGGAGATCTGATCTACCACTGGATATAGAGTTATGCACTTGAAGGGCAGTGTGCTTGAAGGAGGAGAAAATATTAAGACAGTAAGGTCAGCATTATTGACCTCAGCATCCACAGTGCCTTGGAAAACAAGCACTGGGGAGAGGGGCTGAAAAATCCAGAGAAAGGTAGATGCATAAAGCACAGGTGTTATAACAAGGCAAAGAAGCGAGTATGAAAGCCTCTGGAAGGATAAAATGCTGCAGGTGAAGGTGGTTCACAGGAGAATGTGCTTTGTAAGAGATCTGGGCTTTGGATTATCTTCTGAGTGTCCAAACATGAGCCCCTGGGTATTTAATTTTATCACAATGGAACTGGTGGAAATGACATATGTACTAATTTACCAGGCACAGATACGGAGCTTGATAATAAAAAAATATGTATATATATATATGGAGAGAGAGAATGTGCTTTATCAAGATTAAGTAGGAATTGAGCATAAAAAAAAATAGGACAGGCAAAGAAAAAAAAAAAAAAACAAATTTAGTGTCTATTCTTTTGGGGACATCTCATTTGCTCTCTCTGTCATTTTTCTTCAAAATTATAACTACCTCCTTCTTGCCACCCATCTATCTTAAGTTGCAAAGGAACTGGGTTTGCTCCCAACTGGCTGTTTAGTTCACTGTAACAAGGGTGCAGATGTGCTGACTGAAGTCATATTAGAGTTTTCACATGTCAGTGAAAATTCCTAGCAAGTTTAACATTCAAGTATAAAGCTGGGTTATTTTTTCAAAGTACAGAGAATAAACTCTGTTTTCTTTTTTACTGACACACTTTGGTGAGGTACCTATTATGAATAATACTAGGATTGTCCATAACATAGAAAAGAAACTAGGGTGAATGCTAGAGAACATTTCTGAAAGTTCAGGAAACCATACTTTTTTGTAATGCTCCATACAACCTCAAGTAGAAGGCTTTAATTGATGTAAATTCATACTTTCAATCATTTTTATTTGATTCATTGTATAAGCAGAACATTAATGGAATGTACGAAGAGTACAAAATTCATTTGAATATTTATAAAGCATAAGTAATTAGGAGTAAATTCCAAAGAAATTATTTGGATGTAAGATGTGATTTATTCAAGATATATTGGAATGGTCTCAAAGACTATTTGGTGAAAAGGTAGTCTGAATTAATAAGTATAATGAAGAAAGCAGACCAAGTCAAGAGATCCATGGCCTTTGCAGGTGATTCATTCAGGCTGTTTCCTGAAAGCCAGCAGAATTCTAAGGTTAAAATAAGTTAACGGTGAGAGACAATATTGAGGCATGAGGTTAGTTCTCTGAGCATCACACAGGTTGATGCAGAGCACATGAATATCCATGTCCACAGGGTACATTGGGGCCAGGGAAGGGGAAGGAGAGGTTGTTTTGATCTGTGGTAAATTGGAGAGAATGCCAACAACATTTTTATATCTGCTGGCCTGGCTTTTGGTATAGGAAGAGGTAAGCATTCCCAAATAATTTAAGGTTTAAGAGAGACTGAAATCAAATTGCTTAGGTGAAATTTCTAAAAAGCATAAATCTGGTTAGAGAATTTTAAAGGTCATACTCAAATTGTATGAAAAAAAAAATACTTGTTATCTGAATAAGAGTTTGGTTTGTTTTCTGTTGTCTGGGGAATTTGAAGGCTCCTTACTTCCCTGATGACAATGACCTGCTTAGTGGCATTACAGAGCACCACAGGATTCACAGCACAGTGAGAGTGACTCCTGACCACTTCATCTCCCAATGGTTATAAAGCCTAAATGAGATTGTGTAGAATGGGGTCTGGAGAGTCTTAACAGCTATGGAAAACTGCCATTAACATTTACAAGTGTGATTTAAAAATAAAAACAAAACATCTATTACTAGTCAACAAATAGCTCATTCCCATGTTGTTACCTCTGTTTCAGCATAGATAATGACTAGTTTACTGTTGTCATAAGAAGTTATTATCACTATAAAGTTGACATAATATCATTGTGAAACTGAAATTTATCATTTAGCCAGACTTGTTGGAAGTTGGGTGATATGTTAACTGGCATGATTTAGGCTATTGAATTTGGTAGTGCATGGTTTCCTTAGCCTAGACATAAGTTTGATACAGCTAGTGGCTTACTGATTCTTGTAACTATGCTTAATTTTCAGAAAACCTTTTATACATGGGCATAATTTTGATCATGAATTACACCAAGTCCCTTTTTTTGCTTCTCCCATTCTTTTTGAACAGATCACTTCTTTCCAGCTAGTTCCTCTGCTATTTTATGTTTTCCCTCCCCCATCACACATGATGGGAGGTTGAACAGCCATGCATTGTGCATATCTTGTGAAGGTAACAACAGTCACTGTCAGTTCATGAATGCCATGACTGCCTCATGAGAAGACAGTATCACAGGGCACTCCATCATTTGCCTTTTACATTCATTCTGCCTCTTCTGCAATATTTCCTGGGCATTAGAAGGGATTTTGTGCTTATCTCATTCACCAATAAGGGTTAAAAGTTACTAATATTCAGCATTTTGATGACTAGTGACTCTCCCCAGTATCCACAACCATGTGCAAAATATTCTTCTTTTACCCAAATCTATGGCAATAAACACAAATATTGAGAGGAAAATTTAATATGTATAGCATATACATTTTGATAAGCAATAGTAGTAGCTTCCCCTCTAGGGCTTGTGACATTCCCAGCCATAGGATTTGACTGGATATTTAGTATCAAGCATGGATTTCCTCTCATGGGGCAGGCTTCTAATCCAACCTAAGAGCTATTTGGTTTACTCACAACAGTATTATTATTTTTTTTTTATTTGAGAGAGAGAGAGGAAGAGGGAAAGAGAGAGGGTGAGAATGGGTGCACAAACAAACTCCAGATTCATGCACCACAATGTGCATCTAACCTACATGGGTCCTGGGGAATTGAACCTGGGTCCTTTGGCTTTGCAGGTAAGCTCTTTAACCACTAAGCCATCTCTCCAGCCCCATATATTTTATTTTTTTTTTTTTTTTTGGTTTTGCAAGGTAGGGTCTCACTGTGGTTCAGGCTGACCTGGAATTAACTATGTAGTCTCAGGGTGGCCTCGAACTCTCGGCGATCCTCCTACCTCTGCCTCCTGAGCGCTGGGATTAAAGGCGTGCGCCACCACGCCCAGCTCCATATTTTAATTTTTAAAGAATTGTCATAATTTATAAAACAATATGGCCTTAATGTTCCTAGACTATTTGTAATATCTTACAGAGAAAATAAGAACTTATAACAAAAGAAATGAAAAGGCCAAAAGAGAGGCCAGGGTTACTTCAATACTAAACATTGTCTTCAACATTTTTTTTTTTTTTTTTGCCTTTTGATTTCCATTTCCTTAGAAGTAGTTTATAAGAAAGAACAGATGGATATATTGTTGTCTCACAAATTTGAGACTCTCCCAAGACTTGTTAGAGAGCTTTATCATGCAATGTATGCAGTCCAGATTGCCATCATTTACTATTCAAGCATACATGTACATATCATGTTTCTCCTTCCTCCTCTTCCCCTTCTTCTTCTCCTCCTTCTTCTCTTCCTGCTATTTCTTCTTCTCTTCTTTCTCCTCTGCCTCCTTATCTTTCACATTCTCCTCATCCTTCTCTTCCTCCTCCATCTTCTCCTTCTTCTCTTCCTCCTCCTTCTCTCCTTCTCCTCCTCCTTCTTCTCTTTCTTCTTCTTCTCTTCCTCCTCTTCTACCCCTCCTCTGTCTCATTTTCTTCCTCCTCCTAATCCTTCTCCTTCTCTTCCTTCTCCTTCCTTTGTCTCTTTCTCCTTCTCTCCTGTCCTCTTTCTCTTCCTTCATCTTTTAAGAACACTGGAGTTGACTTATAATAGTCCTCATTCCATATTTGGTGTTTTCTTAATGAACTATAATTCAGTCCTCATGCTTATTTACCTACAAGTGAGTGGTACCAGTAATATAAACAAGAGGCATGCAACTTTCTGTGAAAAAAAAAAAAAAAATTCCAGCACTGAAATCCAATTTCACAAATATTCTGTTGTCACTTATTATTCTGGCCAGCAGGCACTTAGACTCCTTTCTGAACAGGAATTATCATTCTTTATTCCTTTCCTTTAACACTGTCAGGTTACTATGGAATAGTTCTGATAGTTCAGTAAAAGACACTTATTTTTGACAGGGCTATTGAATTACGAAAGACATGTAGTGGTATAATGAAGGTGACAAAGATGGTAGTGATCCTTTTAACAGTGTGCTTATTTATGGTGAATCTGCTACACTGAGCAGGAGCTTGTGAGATGACAAGTAAGGAAGAGATATGCTTCATTAGAGTGAAATGACATTTGTCACACCTCAATATAAGATTGTATGCACATTAACTAATGAAATGAATTAGGGAACATATCCCTAATAAAAACAGAATTGGATGACAGATTTCCAGGCAAAAAGTTATTCTGCTATTTTCCCATAACACCTTACCAGAACAGCTGGTGCTTACCTAAAAATGCCACATATTTCCTGAAAATATATTCAAATAATTTAAAGTTATCAATGTCATAATAAATCTACATTTGAAATCAAAATTAAAGGAGAGTATGATTTGTGAAGCATTAAGTTATGTCCTTTTATCAAGTGATTCCTTTGTCGTGTTCTGAAATTTCATGAAAGTATTGCTTTACTTTTTTATCTTTATTTCAGATGAAATAGGTCTATAACCCAGTTCTTTCTGAAAACTCAAACACCACGAACACCTTTAGTGCATTTAGATACTCATTATGCCTTGTTCTTGGTCTAGATTTATGTCCATAATTAGAAACAAATTGTTGTCCTTGAACTGGTAGTCTTCATGGTCTTCACTTAATAGGAGCTTTCTGTAATGTTCAAAAATCCTGAACTGGTAAAATACTGATCTAATCTTGTTATAACTCTTATAAATTTTGCCTTGTGACAGCAATGAGGGCTCTTTTTCCTATGTTCTTTTGAAGAAATGTTATTTATTCAAGATCTGATCTAACCACATTTCCAAAAATAGGTCCACCTGTATTCTTCAGAATAATGTTTCCTCTTTTTTGTGCGTGTGTGGTTTTTCAAGGGAAGGTCTCACTCTAACCCAGGCTGACCTGGAATTGACTCTGTATTCTCAGGGTAGCCTCGAACTCACAGTGATCCTCCTACCTCTGCCTCCCAAGTGCTGGGATTAAAAGAGTGTGCCACCACCCCTGGCTCAATGTTTACCCTGATGTGACTTTGTTTCCTTTTGTTTGAATTTTAAATGATTATTATGATATTGGGGAAACAGATTTTAAAATATTCTTGAACTATCTCTCAATAAAATAAAATATTAAAAATTATCATGATTTAGTTGCAAAGGATTTATTTCTGAAGAGAATAAGGAAGTATTATTTGTGTCTACTCATGTAAAAGTTAACATGCAGTGATTCCTTACATACATTGTTTAGCTCCTCTATTCTTGGGATGTAATATTGATGGAGAATTTTGGTGTTAAGGAGGGGGTTCCCCCAAATTTATGAAGTTTGGGTTCTATCGTTAACAAAAAAGCGATAAAGATGAAATCAAAATGATGTTATGAATTATTAAGTTTACTTAGGGAAAAATCACAAATTGTGGGTTTTATTCAAAGAGATTGCAATCTAGGATGAAAGCCAGAGCACAGCCATAAACACGTGGGAAGTAGGAAACATGTTCTCATGTAGAAACCACTGCATAGCTCATCATTAAGAAAATTGAGGGCTTTAGGGAAAGACTGGAGTAGAGCCACAAACATGTAAAGAATAGAATTTAAGAGCTTGTGTAGGGAGATTTAGAATGAATACCCCCCATAGTTTACACTCTGAGTTTCTGTATGGAAGAAAGTTAAAAGAG
This sequence comes from Orientallactaga sibirica, assembly GCA_036365145.1. Lineage (NCBI taxonomy): Eukaryota > Metazoa > Chordata > Mammalia > Rodentia > Dipodidae > Orientallactaga > Orientallactaga sibirica. The sequence goes on from JAEOAD010000006.1 coordinate 26,334,974, forward strand.
CAAATGGTGGTGATTTAAGGAAGAATAGTGGAAAGAAAATATCAAAGCAGAGATGTAGAAATCCAGATGAGAAATCTTAAAGAAGAAAGAGTTGAACTCATAGTTACCTCGAGTTTAGAGACACAGGTAACAGGCCTAGAATTAGTGAAAGCATTTCCATTTCCCATGGTAGATTAAAGAAAATATGCACACGGCAGAGTCAGAAACCAGAAGAAAATCATACATGTAAATAAGTGAGAAATTAACCCCAAGGAATAAAATAGAGGCAAGCAGAGAAACATTCAGACCAGGAAATAATATTATGCTCTCTCCTTCCCACCCAGCCAGCTGGGAAGGGGGAGGCCAGACTCATGTGTATCCAAGCCAACAGCATAAGGCCAGTAGAATCACAGAGAAAAGAAAAGCAAGAAAGAAAGAAGATGAGAGCCTTTATATGCACAGGGAAGAGCCAATTGGTTTTTAGATTTGGAGGGCAGACGCCAGGGCCAGCCCAGCTGGGCTCTCTATCTAGATAGCATGTTCATCTGTGACAGCAGGGAGATTGGTTTTGATCAGACATAAGGTCCATCACTGCCAAGAGTTTTATTTTTGTGCCAGGGTGAGTTGGCATGTGGGGGGCATCTTCTGGTTCTCTCTGGGCCTTGTTTTCTAACTGACACTGCCTAAGAAAGCTATCTGTCTCCTATTCTCCTTCAAAATGTACTGAATTAGGAATTTTAATATGAAAGATTTATCTCTATGTCCAAGGTCCTGGTTTCCATTCTAAATCTATAGTAAGTAAATAAGTAAGTAAATAATACATACCTTTCAATGATGCAAAGCATTAAAGTTACATGGAAATATTAATCCTTGATGTGGTCAAATATGAGCAAGTGTATTAAATAACTAGATAGTGAAACTGGCAGAATATGAGTTGGAGTTTGGATGTATCCATCTTTCTGGTGACAGAACACCAACTATCTAATGTCTACCATGCCAGGGTATAACATTATGTGCACACGTGAGTCCTTCCAATCATGTCATTCTTGGAGGACTGTGTGTTCTGCTTGTGGTGCATGTCGGCTCTCTTTGTAAAGGAAACTTAGTAAATACAATTGAGTAATTAAGTAGAAAATTAGATTCTCTTCTTTTATTTGGTTCAAATTCATTAAACACACTATTTAACAAATCAGGTTCTTCAAGCCTATGGGAATGTAGAAACAAAGTGATTACAGAGATTTCTTTTGAAAATTTAGCTCCCATGAACATAAACGCACACACACACACACACACACGGGCACAGAGGTTAATGATTAATTTAGATTGTACCGAACAAATGATTAGGTTTCTGCCTTTCATTATAAATTTCAGGTAATGCTAGTGTTGGATATTTTTCAAGAGATAACCCATAGCCAGTACTCAACGTGATGACTATTTACCATTTTCTGTTCTTTCCTCATTCCCTTTGTAAGCTACAACTGTCACTTTTAACCAGTGTACTGCATTCATAGACTGAGATGCAAAAAGCAGCACCATGTCTGCTGTGGACGTTTGATCGAGCGTCACTGCCTCTACCCACATTTTCTGAAATGTGTTTCTGATGACACCTTTGACACTGTACATTTGGTGCGGATGCACCTGGGAATATGAGGAAGAAAAAAGATTGAGGAGCTGCTACTTCTCATTCCTCACAACATAATCAAAGCTTTCTTATAAGTAGAGATTCAACTGTCAAAAGACACAGACAGCTCACCTGATTTTATACTCTATTCTTAAATGGTTTCAAGTATCTCCTTACTACTAAATTTAAGGGGTCCACCAGGGCTTATGTGAAATGAGCTATGTGTGTGTGTGTGTGTGTGTGTACCTATTTTGGAGTGTGTACATTTTGGTAGGAAAAAGAATCCAAGGAGCCAAATTTCCTGGTTGTATATTCCTTTAACATGACTTTTTTTTTTTTTTTTTTTTTTTTTAATCAGATGATGTCTTATAAGATTGCAGTAACTGGTGCCTATATCTGATGTTCCACAAGTCAGGAATTGTAAAAACAAACACTGTTGATAAATCTGTAACATGTTCTCATGAACTGAGTCACTATAGTGGAAAACTAAATGTAAGGGGTGAGGGTAGTTTTTGACCTGGGAATAAGATGTTTGGAGGCAGAATTTCTTCTTCTTCAAGGGAAGTTAAGCATTTTCTTTTAAGACACTCAACTGATTGTATGAAGTATTTTCTATTCATTGTATGCAGCCTGACTTGCTTTATTCAGTGTATCATTGTAAATTCTAGTTATTGTTTAACCTGAATACCTGCACAACTAAATTCAGACTGGTGTTGAAGAAAATACCTGGGCACTGTGGTCTAGCCCAGTTACCCATAAAATAAACTGTTGCAACGTCTGCTATTATCAGTTTGTCACTTACTCATACTTCTTTAAACAATGCTCAGGTTCCAAAAACAATACGATCTAAGATGAAGTTCTTTCCAAATTCAATGTCTAGTGAAGACTTTGGTTATTAAAAGAGTTTCTGATTTATGAGAGAGAGAGAGAGAGAGAGAGACTCACTCTCTTTTATTTTCTTCTTTCTTATAACACTATCCATTCTTGGAGGTTCCACCATCATGACCTTTTTGAGATCTCATTACCTACTAAGGATCTCTAAACACCATAAATTTGGGTTAATGTATCAATATATAAATTTTAGAAACATATTACCATAAAATTAAATATACCAATTATCCTCATATGGTCCTATGGGTACAGCATAATATAACTAACTTCATAGTAAATTTTTTTTCATAAATTTCTAAGCTGGTAAGAAAAATTATTTACAAATATTAAGTACTTAGATTTACCAAAACAAAAATAAATTTGTAAGAGATGTTTCCTCTGATCAGTGGCTAATGACTTGTCACTCAAATGCTGAAATAAATAAGGCCAACTGGTTCTCCAAATCTCTCTAGGAACTCCTCTCAGGAAACTGTAGCAGAATAGAAGAGCAGTGCCCCTCGTGTTAAACAGCCTCAAAATCACTGAGTTCATAGAAAAGGCAGGTGAATATTACAAAGAGTCATAGATTTTCATTGTACAATATCACACAATGGTATTATTAATTAGAAAAGTGCAATGCAATATTTCTTGCTTAATATATAGATATTTTCTTCATTTGCATGAATATATGATATATAGTGCTGATATATTTACTTAAAATATTCTTACTTTCTTCAGTCTCTCATTCAACCACTAATGATCTAAAAAGTAATTTATACTCACTTGCTGACTTTTAACTATTTAATACGATTTTGGCCAGAATGACCCAGTCAAAAATAACCTGCTATGTAGCTGCATACAGAAAATTATATGATCACACTATTTTAAAGATTAATATCGGGCTGGAGAGATGGCTTAGCGGTTAAGGAGCCTGCCTGCTAAGCCTAAGAACCCGGTTCCAATCTCCAGGTCTCACATTTAGCCAGATGCAAAGTGACACAAGGGCGCAATGTCACAGTTGACCACAAGGGGGCACATGCATCTGGATTTCGTTCACAGCAGCTGAGAGACTGCTGGTGTGCCCATCTCTACCTGTCTCCCTCTCCATCTCTGTCTGTCTCTCTCTGTGTCTCTCTCCAAAAACAAATAAAATTAAAAAAAAATAAAGATTAAAATCTAAGTAAATTTAATCTAATACTGGCTTTCATCCTAAAAGTATCATGGCTTTATATTTACAGTTCCTCATCATCCCTGTCACCGTCAGAGAGCAATAATGTGGATAGAACACTATACTGATTGGTGTACAGTGCAGCGTGATTTATATTGCATCAGAAAGAACAAAGAAATCCCAGATTGTATACTAAATTATTAGGTAAGAAGATAGACAAGTTCATATCACATTTGGCAAAATAAACATTAACAATGCTTTTCTTGGCATATATTAATTATAGAAATAACAGGGTTGAATATATTTTCATACATGTATATGATGTAATTTGGACCCTTTTTATCCACCTACCACCCTCCTGCTGGCCTCCTTCCTCTCTCAAATAGTCTGCCTTTTATTTTAATATCTCTTTTTTTAATCTAAATTTTGCTTAAAGGGAAAATGTGATCACACTTTAATTCAACAAGAAAATGCCTATACCATGTTAAATTCAAATTGGCATTCTGTATATACCAATTTTATCTCTCAGCCACTCAGATGCTTGAAATGTGGAGTTTTATCTTGAATTAGTCAATAGCTTCAAATTACATTTGGGTTAAAAATTATGAAAATTCAGTAACACTAAATAAGTACTGGTTTCTCTGCCTCATTTTTCTCCTATCTTAATTCTTTTTTCTTAGATTCAAGATATTGTATTAATTATGATTTATTCATGTGCAATAGTCTATGTGATGACTAAACAAGCTTAGTATTTGGGTGTTTCAAGTCTATGAGTAGGAGGGATACCCATCTGTAGGGCTCTTCACACAGCTGAAAAGGAACCTTGTCAATCATATTTCTTAAGGTGTACATCCTCTGGACTAAGTTTGCCTTTCTACTTTGGCATGCTCCCTCTGAATATCAAAAATGAGCTTATTTTTATGATTTTAAAATTCTAAGATGAATTTTCTGCTTGAATGAGCCAAGCTGTTCTAAATAGTCCACTGCTGAAAGTGCTTAACTAAAGTCAACAAAGAGAAGATAAGGCTTCCCGGGATTGTTTGCTGAAATATTAATACCAATTCCAGCTGTAAAAATGATAAATACTTTAATAAAGATAGCTTGTTTCTCACCAAAGTTTTTAGTGCTCTTTATTCTACTCATGTGAGAATATTCCCAGCAGACAGATGTAATCTTGCAACAGATATGGGTTACTACAATGTGGCAATGGTACAAATGTCCCCACAGCTTTTAAAATGAGCGGCCATAGAATGCTAGAACATTGCACATTCTCTAAAGCCCCACTTGTCTTTTCCTAATTAGTTTTTTTTCAAGGAGCATGTGTAAGATACTACTACAAACCTACATACATCGCTTACGTGTACATCAGTCGTGTGTATTACCATTAGTTTTTCTCCATTGCCTTTGGTTTCTCTTTGTTTGATTTCTTTGTGGGTTGTTATGATATTGTGATTCATTTTCATTTTTGTACATTGCATTCATTTCTGCTTCTTGGAGTCAGTTGACATCATACATAATGGATCATGGAGTTAAATGATTCAACTAAACGTTGATGATGGAAACATTAGGGGCTAATTTATTGGCAGAGACTCTCTGTGCCACATATGCTCTAATTATAAAAAACTTTACACCAGGCTAGTGCTACTTCAGTTTAATGAACTTTTATCTGACATAGCATATTAAATCTACCAAGCACAGAGCCATCTTGAAACAGTACCAGTTTGAATAGAATTTAATTTTAAGGAAAGGAATATACTTTGTGTGGCTATAGGTAAAAAAAAAAAAAAAATCTACACATAGAAAACAAAAAGTCTACCTGTGCATGCCCTTTATACATGCTTAATAGTATGTGCATAAACATTATGCATATTAATGTATTCACATTTGCATCACCATTTGAATGAATGCATCATTTTGTATAATGTGTTTATATAAGATCAATTATCCTATTAACTTTTAATGAAATATAAACAATAATATAGCAAATACATTTTAGTTATACCTGATACTTAAACATTATCCTATTTATAACTATTTACATAATCATGAAAACATGTGCAATAGTGTTTATTAAACCTTTGCTGTGTAATGTGAAATGTTGTGGTAACCTGGAAATGGAAGAAACAAAAGGGACTAGAGTAGAAGTTAGAGATAGGTGGAGGTTGAAGGCATTGGCAACATGGATTATAGCAAAATCAGAACATGATCATCACAGGAGAATCAATAATTTAATAAACACCTAAGTGTTCTGTTGAATAAAGTCACTCTGCAGAATGGCTAATGCTTCGGAATAGAACATATCATTGAAATATTTTGGATATTTGCATATAGAGAGTTTTAGGAGAGTGTGTGTGCAAGAACCAGTTACTCATCTCCAACCTGATACTTCCTTTGTTCTTATTTTACATGTTTTAGTAGCCACACTTAGAGGAATGTCTGATATTTTCCCTTGCTTAATAGCAAAGGCAATCATTTTGAAATATCACATTGGTCATTGGCAACTTTATATCTCTGAGTGTGGCATCCATTCATAACTTTGCCCATGGCATGAATGGGAAAAGCATTAAGGATGAAGTAGTTTGTAAAAAAACTCAGGTAGGACTTCCTTTGTCTATACTTCTGTGTGTGGTATGCACACATATGTATATGTGTCTATATTAATATGGATGTGGGTACATATGTACGTATGCCATTACACATGCATTCATGTGTGTATGTGTATATGAGTGTGTGTGTGTGTGTGTGTGTGTGTGTGTGTAGACCAGAGGCCAATGTTAGGTGTTTTCCTCAATAACTTTCCACATCATTTTAAAGCATTTTTTTTACTTACTTATTTGAAAGACGGGTGGGGGGGGGAGAGAGAGAGAGAAAGAGAGGGAGAATATTAGCATACCAGGGTCTCCAGTGTCTGGAAACCAATTGCAGACACATGTGCCACCTTGTGCTTTTGGCTTACGTGGGTCCTGGAGAGTTGAACCTGGGTCCTTGGCTTCACAAGGCAAGCACCTTGACTGCTAAGTCATCTCTCCAGCTTCCTGCACCTCATTTTTTTAAGACAAGTTCTCTCCCAGAACATACAGCTCATTTATTAAGCTAGACCAGATATCCAGAATGACCTAGGGAACGCCCTGTCTCTGATTCTCTCAGGCAGGGATAACACGCATGCATCATTCCATCTGGCATTTATGTGGCTGTGGAGGATCAGAATTCATGTTCTCTTGCTTGTGTGTCAAGCACTTTACCCATTGATCCATTTCCCCAGCCTTTCTTTTGCTATTTCACACTGAAATTACAACATCATTATTATAGTTTGTAATTAAACACAGAAATGTGTAAAAAAAAAAAACTTATAATTTATTCTGTTTTCTCAATGTATTTTCCAATGACTAAAATGAGTAAAATAGTAGCAGTTTTCCATACAGACTGTAGAGATGATGCTTTTGAAAAATGAAATATAAATTTGAATATATGTGTTTATGTGTGGAAATATAGGCATATTTTCTATGTATCTATATGTTTAAATTCTTTAGATTGAAGAATGTTTACATTCACATATGGACATATGACTTATATGTGAATGAAAACACAAGACACATTAATCACACTTATATTAATAAAGCGATGAGTAAATAAGCTGGCATAGTGGCTCATGCCTTTAATCCCAGCACTTGGGAGGCAGAGGTAGGAGGATTGCCATGAGTTCCATGACACCTTGTGATTACATAGTGAATTCCAGGTTCTAGCTTGGGCTAGAACGAAACTCTACCTCTAAAAATGAAAAAAAAAAATGGGTAAATATATAATAGTACAAATTTACATTTACCATATAAATCTATATATATTTACGTTAACTCACATGCATGTGTATATTTGCAGCATAATCATAGGTTTGGACACAAGTCCATAGATTCTTATATTTGTTGGAAAATGAAAAACAGTAAGTTTATATTCCAAATGAAACTATCATGAACTTCTTCACTGTATCTATAGCTAAAATTCACTATTTTAAACGTTCATTTTTGTTCCATTTATGGATGTCACATAATTTATTCTCTACTCTAATTCTGTATATTATATGTTTGCAAATACTTATTCTTAGATATCCTTGATACATTTTCCAAAATAGTATTCACTTGTTTTGCTTTTATCTAATGCAAAAGATGTGAGCTGGCTGTCCATTGGAAAGAAGATATTAGTCACGTCCTCTTATTTGATTCATTTTCTCTGGAATCCTGGTGATGAGCACTCTTGTCTGGCTTTCTTATTTTTGTTTTCAGAAGTGAGTTGATTTTGGTAGAGACTGTTGTTGTGAGGCGATTCTGTATTTGAGTCTTATATGATACGCTTCTGTTAGCCAAGTGGTGATCTAGATGAAAGATTCAGGAAGAAGGCACTCCATGTTCAAGTGCAACTCACACAGAAGAATGAAGCGGATACATTTGTCTGAACAAATAAAATGGACTGTGAGGCTTGAAAAGGAGATAGTAAATATATCTCCTGGCCTCATCTTGGTATGTGTCTTGACACTTTGCTTATCAAAACTGATGCATTTTTTTTTTTTTTTATTAAATAGAAACTTTTTATGGACACATCATGTTTTGGTACCAACATTTTCCTCTTCCTGTCCCATTCCACTGAGGGCTGGTATTCCCCCTGGAGTTTTGTGTCATGAGATGTGAGAGCAGCAGTCAGTCATTGTAAGGGAGGGGCAATGCCTCTGGACATTCTCTTCCACTCTGTGGTTCTTATAATCTTTCCGTCCCCTGTTCTCTTATTCTGTTTCTGTATGTGTTGAGTATCCTCACTGTCTGTCTCCATAACCCTGGTGCTGGTTGTCAGGCTCACCATTGAAATAGCACTCTTGCTTATCTCTCCAATTCCTCTGTGGTTTCACCTGGACCCTGGCTGATGTGTAAGAGGTGACTTATTTCCTCAGTTCTCTCTGCCTTCTGAAAAAGAAACAAGATTCTCCAATGGAGAACAAGGTCAGAATAGGTTAAATAGGATGACCAATGTTTATTAAGAGAGGTTTTGATGGCTGTAGCCTCTCTTTTGATCAAAGTCTAGTGGGAGCTTCTCCTTGAAGTCCATGATTTTGTCTCCATAGGATTCTGTCTTAGTTACCTGTGACAGCTATGGCTTCAAGCTATGGGTTCTTTTCCACTGAGTGTATCTTCTATACAATCAGAGAGCCATTGGTTACCCACCTAGGATGGGTGCCACTATTGCACAGATGTGTATATCTTATCAGGCTGATTGCTTTTGTAAAGCAGTGCCTCCTGCTAGCAAATGCCATTGTTGGCCATTTTTGCCAAACAGCTCATGTATCACTTTCCAGTACTGTATGGGCAGACTATCTGGAAAATGACTTCCTTCTAGATTCCAGCTAGATCTCTGGATGGTCTGTATCACCAACATGCAGTTTGTTCAGCAATAGAATCTTACCTTTTGCCTCAACTGGGTAATTGACAGAAGCCTGTCTTGTTTTGAGTACCTCATAGGTCTCTCTGATCAACAGCTCAATGTGGGTTATATGATTTCTTTTTATCTTTTGTTTGTTTGTTTGTTTGTTTGTTTGTTTTTCTTGGTTTTTCTAGGTAGGGTTGTACCCTAGCTCAGGCTGACCTGGAATTCACTATGGAGTTTCAGGGTGGCCTCAAACTGACAGTTATTCTCCTACCTCTGCCTCCTAAATTCTGGGATTAAAGGCTTGCACCACCAAGCCTGGCTGGCTATACGATTTCTGATACTGGGAGTTACAAGTCAGAGTTAATGTTTTAGGGTTAGGCTTCAGGCTTCATCTCACCTCTCCAGGGCCTTTCTTATTAGATAATCTTTGCACATTCCTCTTAATGGGTTATATATTTTAGTCTGCTCTAAGGAGAAAGGTTTATATTGTATAAATTCATATTGAATTTAGTTTTGTATGTATCTCCCATGCCTTCCTTATCCCCTTCCACCAAACACTTCCATCCCTATTATCTATCCCTCAAGTTGCCTGTAAGGTATGCCTGCAACTCAAGCTGTTCCATGTTAGGAACCACAGATGAGGGAGAACATACAGCATTTATCTTTCTGTCCTTGCGAGTTCACTTAATATAATCTTCCATTGTCCTACAAATTTCAATGTATCATTTTTCCTTACTACTGAGTAGAATTACATAGTTTATATGTACCACATCTTCATTAACCAGTCATCAAATTATGGGCATCCAGGTTAATTAAGTTCTTAGCTATTATAAATTGAGCAACTATAAACATTTTTGAGCTAGTAGCTCCACAGTGAAGAGTGAGGCCTTTAGGGTAGATGCCCAATAGAGGAATAGCTTGGTCAGACGGTAGCTCTATTTTCATCTTTTCCAGGACTCTCTATGTTGATTTCCATAGTAGTTGTACAAGACTGCAGTCCCACCAGCAGCTAATGAGGGTTCCTCCTTCCCCATATCCTCACCAACATTTGTTATTTGATTTTTTTAATGATTGCCATACTGACTGAAGTAAGGTGGACTCTCATAGTTGTTTTAATTTTCATTTCCTTGATGGTTAAGGATGTTGAACATTTTAAGTGAGTATTAGACACTTATATTTCTTCCATTGAGAATTCCCTATTCAGTTCTCTCACCCATTTTTTTCTTTTTTGAGTTGATTGTTTGGTTTTTTTATTGCTTAGATTTTGAGTACTTTGTCCAAGCTAGATATAAGGCCTCTGTTAGTGGTGTAGCTAGTGAAGATTTTCACCCATTCTGTGGGTAGTCTTTTGGCTCTGTTTATGGTATGTTTGTCTGTACACAAACATTTTAGCTTCATGAGATTCATGGTTGAGTGATTGTTTCATTTCCTTGGCTACTGGGGTCTTAAAATAATTATCTGTATTGCTTATGAAACACTTTAAGCATCTGTGTTCCATTCTCCATTTTGTCAGTGATTACATGAGGCATTTAAATGTAATGTTAACATTTTGTACATCTAAACCAGTTTTCAGAATATTTATAGCACAGCTTCCTATGAGGGAAAAAATGTTGCATGGGAGTCATGTGAATGATTCTTTGTGAGTCTATTGGTGGAATCAAAATGGTACATTTTACAGCATTTTCTTCAATATCAGCTGTCATGAAAGGTAATCATAAGAATCTCCCAACCTGAAGGGTTGATGCATACTAATAATACACTATTGGAAGAATAAAATGACAATAATGGGAACCTCCCAATTTTTACAGATGGGGGGAAACAGATGATAACAGTACACCATTGATTAAAATACTATGGAATGTGGCTGGACAGATTGCTCAGTTGTTAAGGTGCTAGACTGCAAAGCCCAAGGACAAGAGTGTGATTTCCTAGTCCCCATGTAAAGCCAGATGCACCAAGTGGTGCATGTATCTGTAATTTATTTATAGCAGCAGAAAGTCTTGACATGCCAACACACACACACACACACACACACACACACACACCACACACTTTCTTTCTCTTAAATAAATAAATAAATAAAATTTAAAAAGTCATAGGGAATGTAACATCACTTGTTAGGTCATCCTTTTTGCTCTAATTTTAAAATAAAAGTCAATATTAGCTACTGTGGGCCAGAAATATTCTGGCCCATAGTCCTGAAGTTACTTCCTGAGCACATGTGCATTCCCTGATTCTCAGGTAGTGATCCTTCACAGATTTATAGGAAGATCAGACATTGAAGTTGTTAAAGTCTGTATAACTCAAAATATATTGGGTCCACAGGGATAAATTTAAGCCAACAAATGGCTTTCATAGGCTAATAAACGTATAATTCTCAGCTTTTTCTGACTAATTTATTGTGGAATGAGAGGCTTTATCGAGACATGCCCACATACTGTCTAACTCTGTGCCATTCTTTGTGATTTCCCTGCTACTCAGGTTTGCGTTAATACAATCTTTTCATCTTACATTACTTCTGTACTGAGTATAAATCTCTGCAATAGAATAGAATAGAATTCATTAATTTTAAAATGGATTAGAGTCATTTTAGTTACTGTGGCCTGGAAATCATTCATAACTGTCAGACAATTGGGATAAAATGGATGATCACTTATCAAGATATATTCTATGAGGAGCAATGCTTAAGATTCATATCACCCCAACCATGCCATTTAATACAGTGACGTTAATTCATTAATATATAGAACACTAAATTGATATAATCATCCAATTTTCACAAGGTAGTCATCAATATAGGTGGATGTAATTTAAAATATGCCTGTTTTGAGAAAAAAAAAAAAAAGATGCTGTATTTCACAGAAAGTAGAATTTGTCAAATTGGAGGAGGCATTATTTCAGCAAGCCTATTTCCATCCTGTTCCTAGCTCTGTAACTTGGGAAGATTTATTATTTCAGTGATGATTAGGTAGAAATGGTAATATTTCCACAGAAAATAGAAGTATATTAGCTTATATAAGGTATGTGTTTGACAGCAAATTACAGATGGTTGAGAGGATGTCATTTCAAATTTCCTCATAGAGGAAAAGATAAGTAGTATAATTATCAGGAGATAAAGTATGTTTTCATGTGACTGTTTCTATGAAATATCTATATTCTTTTCATAGTTACTTAAATGCTTAATAGCACATCTAATTTTAGACATATAAAATAGAGCATGTTGTAGTAAGTGTCAAAAATGGGAGCAGATTAGCATCATGACTTTCCATTTAAAACTGTTTGAATGTAGAATGTAAACATGTTTTGTATACTGAAGGGGGTATTGATGGAATAAATCTCATCTGACTGAAATCAAAATATCTTTTTATTTTTCTAGTAGGAAATAAGGTAAAGTATGAATATATTTTCTACAAAATGCAAATAAAGTAACATGAAGAATACATAAAACTAAGGATGTAATTTATAATATTCCCTAAAATGTAAAGCTTAATAATTCTGAAAGAAAATCCAAAGATAGATTCATATAGTTTTAAAGTTAATAATTTACCATAATATTATGTTTCTTATGCTATTATACAATTTTAAAATATTAATTCCTGGGCTGGAGGAATGGCTTAGCATTTAAGGTGCTTGCCTGCAAAGCCAAAGGACCTAGGTTTGATTCCTCAGGACCCACGTCAGCCAGATGCACAAGGGGGCACATATATCTGGAGTTTGTTTGCAGTGGCTGGAGGCCTGGGCATACCTATTGTCTCTCTCTCTCTCTTTCTCTGTCAAATAAATAAATAAAAATTAAATTAAAAAATCCCAATTCCTAATTAGACAAACATATATATCTTGAAACATGCATATCATGCAAAATTAAAATTAAAAAATAACCAAAAATAGAGAAAAATTTCAAAGATGATGGGGAAATTAATATGCAGTAAACACAGGCAGATATATTTTGGACCTAAAAATCTATATTTTTTTACATGGGAAAGCGATCTGATAATTTGCTTTAGATGTCTTCCAAATGTCTACATTTCCCTTGCTTTATTTAAAAGATGCAATATAGGAAGTAGAGGGCAGAGAGGAATAAATATTATATATATATATATATATGTTTATGTATATGATTGAGTTAACATTCCAACTGTAAAATCATAATATTGGCTTTAAAAAAAATCAATGTTATCCTAAAAATGCAAGTTAATTAGAACTTCCTTTTTGGATAATATTTTATTGGTATTTATAATGAGTATGTGACCTAGGGTTACAGTTAGGGTTAACGGTGTGACTAGAATAATAAGGGAATCTTGTAAGACAGGTACACAACTGCTTCATGTGGCTCTATATCATTTGTTTTTCTGAATCTGAAAATTGCTATCAACAAATTATAGTGATAATGTGAGAATGCGTTTTCATCAGAAGTACTTTGTGCATCCCCTTTAACTTCTTTAAAACTTCTTTACTTTGTAATTTACAAAACAACTGTTTCTATCATCTCTGTCTTTGACTTGTTGGGCCTTGTTAGTAACAGGCTGAACCTGTGAGGAGGCTGGCCTGAAGTATTGGACATGACCAGGGACCCTGGGCTGTGGGGTTGCAGCTGGCCCTCTGTCAGGAAGTCCCTTGCGACGGTAACGACCTTCCCTATGTTGTAGCTTGTAGTGAGCTGTCATTGCCCAGAGTGGGCAGAACTGGCGAGGCGCTCCCCTACCCCAAAATGCTCTGACCATTCCATAAGTCAGATTTTGCCCCCCCCCCACGGTTCCTGACCTTGTGGCTAGCTGCCCAAGAGACCCTCATATGGCTAAAATCACGTAGTCTTCCCACCCCCCACAGTTTTTAAGTCACAGCCTTCTGTTAATCTCCTCTTCCACCCTTCCCCCTTCCTTCCCTTATCCTTTCCCCATAGCTTTGAAGTTACTAGTCCTTCTGCCATCTGGATAACATCCCATAAACTATGCATCCGATTGTACGTGCCATCTCAACCTTCCCCAAGTGTTTATAAACCCACCCCCCTTTGAATAAGCAAGTGTTGTCCATCAAATGGTCTCCCAGGTGCTCATTGCCCTGTCATGTGTTCGTGTGTCATTGCATCGCACTCACCCACTACTCCAGGAAGGACCCTGCTGCTTTGAGCCCAACTCCTCTCTCCTTCACCCAGGACCAACGATGGCCAACGACCCCAGGGGGAATGGGAACAGAACGAGACCCACATTGACTGATACTCAAAAACATATATTTATCAAGTATTAAATGTTTTTCACTCTCTTAAGTTTTTCAAAAAAGGCTGACATAAATCAAGAGACAAGTCTTCTGATTTTAGGCAGCTTATTTTTCATGATAAAAATTGTCAATGAAGAAAAATGTTACAAAGGACATCCAAAAATAACAGGTGATACCCAAAAGTTATCAAAGTGAAACATTATCAAACCACTCTCTGATTGGATTTGAAGCCTGCTACATTGAAAAGAATTCATGCCTGGTAATGAAAACGCAGTCAAAAACCCATGTCTAGGAAGATCATAGGCCCTGAGTGAAAAGACACTACCCCTGCTTGGATAAATGGATATGCTATGTTCATCAAGTTGCTTGCCTATTTGACATTTTGCCCATATCTTAGTAGTCTTCTCACTTTGGGTCAAAAAAGCATCTTTTATTTTTTTATTTATTTTATTTTTTAATTTAGGTGGGATGACAGCCAGGAGAGACTCAAAACTCCTCCAAGTACTCTGAAAAAGTGAAGAGTTGAGTCTTACCACTAAATGAAACATGTCTATCATGTTGTCTGAATGCTCAGGGAGCAAGGAAGAAGTGGCAGAAAGAATGTAAGAGTCAGAGGATAGGGAGGAAGGCTTTGCAATGCTGCCTTCCAAACAGAAAAGGGCTGTTACAGTCATGATCTCACAACAGCTGTCGTTACACCTGCACAACATTGAGCTCATCAACATTTATTCATGGAAGATAGAGAATAATAATTCATCAAAATAGAGTAGTGAGTTAGAAAAAGAAGTGAATCAGTTGGAGGGGAATCTGTGAGGGGACAAACAAAAGAAGGTAATGGGAGGGGATTATAATCAAAACATATTTTGTGCATGTAAGAAAATTGCCTATAATATTAAAAACTGGTCAGTCATGGTGGTGCACACTATTAATCCCAACACTCAGGAGGCAGAGGTAGGAAGATTACCATGAGTTTGAGGCCACCCTGAGAATACATAGTGAATTCCAGGTCAGCCTGGACTAGAATAAGACCCTATCAGAAAGACCCACTAGGTTTCCCATAAAAAGACAGACTTCTGTCAGAACACTTGATTACCCATCAAAGGTTCATGGTAAGACCCTACTGCCAAAGACACCATATGCTGTTGTTATCGAACATGGAGAGACATGGCTGGAATCTGGAAGAGAGTCAGTCCCCAGACAGTTAGATTGTATAATGCCAGAAGCGCTACATGAATGACTGGGGGAAAAATAACCTACATCTGTCAAAGCAACTCATGATCTAAGCAAACAACCTGACGTGATGCGCACCCAAATGCAATTGTGGCACACAGCCATGGTGTGTAACCAACTGCTCTGGAATTGGCTAATACATCTGCTCAGTGAAACTGAACCCTTAGCTGGAACTGGTAAACAAGTCAGAATCATATCCAACCAATCTTGGGCTATAAGAAGGTCTAAACCTATTAAATTCTCTCAAAACTAATAATGGCTATCCCATTTTTCTGGTGCTGAGTCACTCTCCATTGGAGAATCTGCCTATCTTTTCAGATGGATGCAGAACCTGAGGAGAAAATCAGCCCATCACACCTCACCAGGGCCCTAGCTGAAATCAGAGAGTAATGGGGGAAATGAGCAAGCCTGCTGCTTTCTTAGTGAACATGGTATCAGCACAAGGGTGAAGGAGATACACACAGACAACACTCAACTCCTACCTAACCCCAGATCCAGAGACACAGAGGTTCCCAAGACCTCATCATTGAAGTGGACCTAAAACAAACTCAACATGGCTCAGGGAAATTCACAGAAGAGGGGCAGAAAGATTGTTAGAGCCACAAGTTGGGACATTATACACAGAGACATTGCTTCTTGCCCATAACTGATGGCTACCCATAATGCACGACCTATAATCCTCATGGGGATAACTGGCATCCCTAACAAGGAGGGTCCTTTTGGAGGAGGGAGGACAGGGAGGAGGATAAGGATGGTACCAACATGTGCTGTTTACACACTGAGTATGTACATAACTAATAAAGAAAAAATTGATTTAAAAACTTTAAAAAATGATAGATTATGA
Source organism: Orientallactaga sibirica (assembly GCA_036365145.1). NCBI lineage: Eukaryota > Metazoa > Chordata > Mammalia > Rodentia > Dipodidae > Orientallactaga > Orientallactaga sibirica. The sequence continues at coordinate 26,351,309 of JAEOAD010000006.1, forward strand.
TATGGCAGAGAGAAATGACAAACATATTTAGCTGGAGGGTCATTAGATGAACATCTCATTGTTATGACCAAATACATGGACAGAAGCAAGTTAAGAAAGCAATAGTTTATTTTGGCTCACAATTTAAGAAGGTATCACTCTCCAGTAACCTACTTCCTCCACCAAGGCTCTGCAGTCTGCAAAATCCACGACCTTCCAAAATTGCAACACCAACTGAGGAATAAATGTGCCAGCACATGAGTCACCAATGAGGAGCATTTCACATTCAAACCACAACAGCAGATATTAATTACGAGCAAATAAAATGAGAATGAATATACCAGGTTGGGTTCCTGGAATCAGTTTCTCACAAGAACTTTTGAAAAATTATGCCTCAAGCTGAAATGGGAGAGTAAAAGGGAGCTGTGGTAGTTTGAATATATGTCCTCCAATATATTCAGTATTTTATTAGTTATAGTTTGCATCTGCAATCACCTTGCTAGAGGCAATGTCACTGGGGACTGGTCTTAAGGTGTTGGTGGTGGGTTTGAGATTCCATTGTAAAGATATGCAAAGTGTGCCTAACAGGAGTTCCTGTAAGTGTGCTGTGTGACTTTTTGGCTGTAGTTTTGCTCAGTGTGTTGTGTGCCTGGTTGGCTTTTTCTCTCTCTGCTTGGCCCTGTGAAGGCAGGCCAGCTTCTTCTACCATCATTGGAACTTCCCCTGGATCTGTAAGCTTCAATAAATAATATCCCTTCCTCCATAACTGTGCCTGATCTAGAAGTTCATCTCAGCGAACGTGAAGCTGTCTGCTACAGGAGCTGAGAGAAATGTTGTTTCTGGAGAATGACAAGCACAGTGCATTTTCACATCCCCATGAAGCAGTGAGGTTATGCACAGGTTCAGTGAGTTATTGGCTTTGGGAAACATCAATCTGGAGAAGCTAATTTTCTTATAAGCCATTTCTCCAATCATCAGGAGACAATGGAGGTTAGTGGAACTGTAAATATGTTGCAGTGGACATTACTTGGGCTGGGCATGGGCTACCTTGAATAAAGAATAATGGTGAGGTACTATGTGTTTGATTATGGAGGGGAATTCAGGAGGAAATTAGGCCAACTCATACATGACTTTCCAGAGTAAATATATACTTTATTCTAGAAGCAATAGAAGCTTTGGAGTGTATTAAACAAGGCATGATTTGATTTGTATATATTTTTAAACTACTCTCTTTTTTCTTATTCTTTCTTTCTTTTTTTTTCTTTTTCTTTTTCTTTTTCGAAGTAGGGTCTCATGCTGGCCCAGGCTGACCTGGAATTAACTATGTAGTCTCAACATGGCCTCAAACTCATGGAGATCCTCCTACCTCTGCCTCCTGAGTGCTGGGATTAAAGACATACACAACCACACCCAGTTAAAAGTCCTCTCTTTCAATAGCAAGTGGGAAAGGAAATTGGTAGGAGGGCAAACATTCAAAAAATATAAAATCATAAGTTATTGGTGACTTGAAGTATTTGATATTGATGAAAAAGAAAAGAAAAATTAAAAATGTATATATTTTTTTTTAAATAAGGAAGAGAGACAGTATTTTATTGATAAAGGAGGATACAGGACCTGGGTTTTAAAAATATAATAAAGGAGCTCAAAAAGTAAAGTATTGATTCATGAAAAAAAATCCAAGAGAGTAAAATAAATCAGTGTTTCCAAACCTTTCAAGTATAAGTTGAAGGGTTGAAATCTTAGAAAAAAAGGGCTTAGTTCTGAGTGAGTAGAGTTATAAACTAATGAAAATTACCTAATAGTTCTAGAAAAGGAGCTCTTTTTTTTATCCACATCAAAAACACCTGTAAGTTTAATTAGTAGATAGGTGAATAAATGCAAGAATGAAAAACTCCTATGTTGCAGTTAACATTTTTTTGCTGGAACAAACACATGGCTACAAGTAGCTAATGGGAGGAAAAAGGTTTATTTCAGGCTTATAGATTCCATGGGAAGCTTTGGCAGAGGAAGGTGGCTCACTTTGTCGTACATCCACATGAAGAAAGAATAGCAGCCAGAACATAAGTTGGCTCTTAATACACCTTAAGGCTGGGGTGAAGATTCTCCCTCAATGACACACCTCCTCCTGCAGGACTCTGCCTGCTGGAGACTAATTAGAAAGCTTAATCAAAACTCTATGGGAGCCAGGCGTGGTGGTGCGCGCCTTTAATCCCAGCACTAGAGAGGTAGAGATAGGAGTACTGCTGTGAGTTCGAGGCCACTCTGAGACTACCTAGTGATTTCCAGGTCAGCCTGGGCTAGAGTAAGACCCTACCTAGAAAAGCATCACACGTTGTACGCATGAATCCACGGTCAGCTACTTTCTCCATAGCAGTCAGGGAGTAATAAGAAACGAGAGAACAGGGAGCAGAAGAAATAATCAGTCAGTGGGTCATCATCAGCTTTGTAAGCCACACTTTGAAGTTTAACTTTCTCAAATTCTAGGCTCAAAATGTCTTGGGGCTAAACAAACAAACAAACAAACAAACAAACAAAATAAACCAAAAATCCAAGAACTGCCAATAGAGATGTATTTAATTGGGAAATGAGGAGCATTCTTTTAGCCTGGGAGCTCCATAATTTTGACTATTCTACTGAAGGCAACAGCACATAAGAAGTGATAAGTGGTTTCATGACTCTGGGATACATATGAATAGCTAACAGGAGAGCAGCCGATCAGCAGTGACTTTTGTTTGACACTGGACAAAGTAGGAAGGCACTGAATAACACACTAAAGGGCCCTTGCAGCAGAACCAACTCTCCTCTGGTTCTTTTCATTACTTCAACTGCTTTCAATACTATATGTCTTTCTGTAAGGCTTTTTTTTTTTTTTTTTTTTTTTTTTGGCTATACATAATGACTTTCACCAATAAAGTAACGAGTGAGAAATAAACAGAAATGTAACAATTCCCTTTACACCACTGGCGACTGAGAATACATTATGAAACATTAAATAAAGTACATCATTAAAAATGTTATCTAGCATTACTTTAGGATTTTACTTTAAAAATATTTATCCTCAAAAGTATAATCAGTAGCCCCATACCTGTTAAGGTCATTCGAGGCAAGGAGTCACAGTTTAGTTCTCTAAACTGTGATAAAGACAAACTGTTTCTAGATTTATTTGCTTAAACAAAGTCATTTTAATTCCATATGCTAAAGAGGACTGACATTTGCAGCAGTAAGAGAAACCAATGCCTAATGAGTATAGCCAGCACAATTACTGGAAGAGAGCTCATTAGATTAGAATTTTCACGTTACACGTGGTGATCGAGGTGGATGTGCAGTCCTCAGTGATCTATTAAATCAAATGCTACAATAGATCAAGCAGAAACACAGTTGCCCAAGAAATCACAGCACAAGTAAAAAGTCATTACAAACCCTAGTGAAAATCCCACTGGTGCAATGAGTAGGCCTAAACCCAGATTGAAATTTCAAAAATAATTGACTCTGAGGGAGACCAGTGATCAGCTGTGCAACAACATTCCATAAAGCTCTTGCTGAAGCAGGAGTATTTTATATGGGAATTTAGAAAGGGAATTCTTCTTTAAAAGATTAAGTACAAATTCTTCTCATACCTCAAAGGGGGATTGTTTCATTGGCATTTCAAACAAAACTCAGAATGTGAGACATTAACCTATGTTTCTGAAATTCCATAGTCCACATAGCATTCTTCCAGAGTGAAATCCTGATGTGTAACAGGTATCAGCATAGGTCACACTGTCTTCTACCATTTACTCCAGTGGAGTGTCTTTGGGATGAAGAGATTAATTTAATGACTATTTCATGCATGCTAAGAAAAAACTTTGTAATGTACTCATGCATTCTGTTTCTCCATTTCAGCAAAATATCCTCTCCTTTTTTATCTTCCTCCACTCACCATTCTTTTCTTCCCTCCTCTAATATATCTTTAAAGCCTCAACTGCTTTGGGAAACATGACGTTTAATTTTTCTTTCTTTTTTTTCCAGGTAGGGTTTCACTCTATCCGAGGCTGACCTGGAATTCACTCTGTAGTTTCAGGCTGGCCTCTAACTCATAGTGATACTCCTACCTCTGCCTCCCAAGGGCTGGGATTAAATGCGTGAGCCACTATGCCCAGCTTTTTTTTTTTTTTTTAAATCCATGAGTTGATTTAAATTTCAAAATTTTAACTACAACAAACTAGTTATCAATAGGGCAGCCTGATTATCTGTTTCTGTTTTGTTTTTTTTGTTTTTGTTTTTTTTTGAGGTAGGGTCTCACTGTAGCCCAGGCTGAGCTGGAACTTACTCTGTAGTCCCAGGCTGGCCTCATAACCATAAATGAACATTTGATGTATTTCATAAAGAAAATCCTTTGGACTTAAGATGTGGAAAAGCAAAGCAAAACTATACTATTGCTAAGATAATAGAATACAGCATAAAGACTTTTCAAACTTTCTTGGAAATAGTATATTTCTATTAAAGGTTACCTCATAAAGCAAGATATCCATAATATATTTATTATAAAGTTATTATTTGTAAAAGAACTTTCCTGGGATATATAAAGTACTGTATTTAAATATATATTAATAGACTCATTTATTTATAATAATATGTTTTCTCAATAACTTAAATATTGATTTCTCGTTATGAGTAATAAGGAAGTCACCCAAAGCTAACATTTATAATTTATTTGGACAATTAGTACTGAGGTAAATAGAAATAAGTAACAGAATACCATTAACATTATGTACCGTGACACCTATTCATACAAGTTCTCCTTTCAGAATTTTTACTGTGTCTATTTGAATAGATAATTAGCTTCAGGAAAAAAAAAAAAACTGTTAAACTTTTGTAGTAAACTAAATTCTTTATAAAACAATTTATGTTTTTCTAACCATATTTCTCTATAATATCTAATTTTGTTTTCAAAGAATAATGAAGGGTATGAAATAAAAGTTTTGTTGCAGGAGATACTCACATATTGATAGTTTGTCTGCAACGATTATCAGATGATAGAAAGCTCAATAGAAAGATAAACAAGAGAGAGAGAGTGAAGGTTTTTTACAGTGTAAAATATTCATGGAAAATGGCAGTGAATTCTAAAGTACTTCCAAAGTATTTTAAAAGAAGGGGTAAAGTCATTATTAATAAAGTTTTTAGAATACAGTTTAGAAAGTGCAAGTTTTTCACGTGTAGGAATAATCTATTAAAACTGAAATAAATATAACATAGCTGAAGATAATGTGCTTTAATGATTAAGATATTTGTGGAGAACAGTATAAGACCACAAGTTTTTAAAATATGTAAAAGTATTGATGATATGAACATAAATGCAAATACTCTATGCAAACAACTTCCACCAACATTGGGTATGTCCTTCACGGAATGGATTGCAAAGTGAGCAACATGTTGAAATTTTTATACAGGTAGTTAGTGTTGATGAAAGCAATAATTTCACCAAAAACTGACACAGAATTATGCTGCTGAAATTATTCCAAGGTCTTTTTCAGTAGTTAGATGAAGTGTGCTTCAGAAATCTTTCTATAAAGTCAGATAAAGGAAGTTTTATTTAAAACTAGTATTTAGTGTGGAGGTGGGGCTTGGAGATATGGTTTAGCAGTGCTTGCCTGAGAAGCCTAAGAACTCATGTTCGAATCCCCAGGTCTCATGTATCCAGATGCACAGTGACACAAGTGCACAATGTTGCACGTGTGCCACAAAGGGTCACATGTGTCTGCAGTTTGTTTGCAGTAGCTGAAGGCCCTAATTCACCCTTTCTCTCTCTCTCTTCCTCTCCTCTTGTCATTTTGTCTCTCAGAAATAAAAATTAAAAAATACCTTCCTACTGGAAAGTATCTGTTATTTTTTTAAAGACTAGTTCTTAGCAATTGCCATACTCACAAACTTGACAATAAAATCATTTACTCAATTATAAACATTTTGTTTTTGTTATAACCTTAGTGAAAATCATGTGAGTGATGGGATGATCATCACCATCAAAGCCAGCGAAAGCACATCCCACCGATGGAATATATGTTGATGCATGACATCCATATTATTTTTTAATCAGCACATTAAGTATTACACATTTTGCTATCATAAGTCTTCAAATACAAATTTCCTTCAAAAAGATAAGTGGCAATATGGAATTCTGGAAACAAATAATTCATGTCACACTAAGGACAATGCTACACGAACTGCATTCTAAGGTAAAGGAATTCACCTGTCATAGCAGCTGCTCTACTTAACCATTTCTCAGGAAATTTAAGAGTGGAGTATTCCTTCTGGTGAGATCCATAGCATGTATGCAAAATTCACTGAAAATTTTCATTACTGTCTTATGAAGAAAGTCAGTGATGCAGGTATATAAATCCATATTATTTGTAAGGACATATTAGCCAGAACATAAAATCATCAGGTTTCGTGATAGGATGACAATTTTGGTTTACTTTCCATAACAAAGCTAAAGGAAAATAAATGATTATTTAACATTATATATTGATATTAAAGTTAATGCCTTCAGTATTGTTTTATCTCTTCTACAAATTTAAGTGTTATATTAATAAGTGACATGATAAAAATGACAGTGATACATTTGTGGTAATGTGCTTTAGACACAATTGTTTTTCAGGCAATTTTAACATGTTCTATAAATGCTTTCCCTAAAATTTATGTGTCTAGGAGTGGATTCTTCTAATCTTTTTCCTCCTTGGTAATAAGCTACTGAGTAATCCTCAAATTTCCAACTCTAACTTTGAATTTGCCCTCTGTGCTGATATAACTTACTATTTTTGAAAACCAAATAAGCTGAGTACAATAGCAACTAACTGAGAGCCAGTTTGGAGTAGAATATGTTGCTACCTGCTGGAAGCAAGGATCTAATAAAAGTGATAATGTTGAAGGAAATGTCAAGAGATAGTTGCCAATAGGGCAGATGATTAGAGTTTTTTCAAAAGAAAGAATAGTTCCTTATACATAACTAAAGATTAAAGAAAGTATAGAAAGCAGAGGGGTAGAGCACTGAGTGAGTTCATGTCTAATATTGTCTCTTTACGTCAACATTTCTTGTTGATATGTGTTGCTCAAAATGAAAGAATGAATGTGCATTTTGTGGAAAGTTGTAGAGGTATGAATTATGACTTGGTTTGTTCTTAAAATAGTCCATTTGCACATAAAAATATTTGTTCAAATATATTCATTGTAATTTTTGAATGTTTTATAGATCAATACATGTTTAAATATGAATAGATGCTTTTTAAATTTTAATTTACTTATGTGTGTGTGTTTGTGTGTCCACACCAGGCTTCTTGCCTCTGCAATGATTCCTAAATGCTTGTGTAACTTTTACATGGATGGCTTGGGAATTGAACCTTGGCCAGCAGGCTTTGCAAGCAGGCACCATTAGTCATTGATCCATCATCTCAACTCCTAGTTAATTACAACTCATTTAGAACCACACATTTTAATTTCAACTTTAAAGGCTTGCTTCCTAGAGATGTCATTAATTTGCTCAACATTTCCTGACATCAAAAACAAGAAATAGGCCTAAAGAGATGGCTTAGTGGTTAAGCTCTTCCCTGTAAAGCCTAAGAACCCAGTAAGAGGCTTGATTCCCCAGAACCCACATAAGTCAGATGCACAGGGTGGCATGTGCATCTGGAGTTCATTTGCAATGGCTGGATCCCCTGGTGTGCCCATTCTCTCTCTTTCTCTCTCTCTCTCTCTCTCTGTCACTCTCAAATGAATAAATGAATAAATATAAACAAAAAAAAAAAAACAAGAAATATATGTGCACTAAATCTCTGAAGGATATGTAGCTGGTGAAGATTTTCTCCCATTTTCCATGTTCTCTCCTGCCTCTGTTGATGGCTTCTTTATCTGTACAATAGCCTTTTCATTTGCATGGTCCCAGTCATTGAGCTTGTTTAACTTGCCTGGGCTACTGAGGTCTTATTCAAAAAGACTTTCCTATGCCTATAAAGTGTAGTATCCTCCCTATTATTTTCTAGTTTTAGAGTTTCAGGTCTTATACTGAGGTCCTTGATCCATTTGGAGTTGATGTTTCTTTTCTGCAGGGTATGAGAAGAAAATCCAAATCAATTGTACATGTGCCTATCCAGTTTATCCAGCACCAATTTTGAAGATGTTTTCATTTCTCCAGTGTGTTTTGGACTCTTTTTAAAGATCAGGCAGGTGTAATTACTAGAACTTATACATGGATCTTCTATTTCATTGGTCTATGTGTTGTTTTGTGCCAGTACCATGCTATTTTCATTACTATGGCTTTATAGCATATATTGAAATCTGGTATGTGATACCAGAAGTGTTTCTTTTGCTGAGGACATTTTGGCAATCCCAGTACTTTTTTTTGTTTTCATATGAATTTTGAGACTATTTCTAACTCTGTGAAGGGATGTTGCTAGGATTTTGATTGTAATTGCATTGAATCTGTTATGACTTTCAGTAGAATGACCATTTTCATGATATTCATTCTTTGGATCCATGAGTATGGAAGGTCATTCTGTCTTCTCATGTTTATTCTTTACTTCAACTATTTTTTTAAGTGTGTTAGTTTTCCTTGTACATATCTTTAACTTCTTTATTTAGGGATATTTCATGGTATTCATTTTTGTGGCTATTATAAATGGAAAGCTAACTGTATTGCTTTCTCATCATGTTTTTCATTGGTATATATGATGGATACTGATTTTTGTGTGTGGATTTTATATCCTCCTACATTGCTAAAAGCATGCATTAATTCTGGGAGTCTTCATCGAGTCTTTCAGGTCACTTATGTGTAGAATCAGGTTATCTGGCAAGTGAGATCACACAGATTCAAAAGGACAAACATTGCATGTTCTTTCTCATATGTCATTTCTTACTTGGAAAAGCTTGAGTTGATTACAAGTTGAGTAATCATCAGAACTATTGACACGGAACTATAATGAAGCTAGGAGAAAGGGGGAATGTGGAGGGAGGGAGGGAAGAAAGGATTGCTCAACAAGCAGGTTGAGGGACAGAATATAGGGGATTGCAAGGTCTAGGCTTGCATAAGGGAAAGAAGAATAACACAAAAAAGCAATGCCAGAATGATCAAGCACCATAGAATTCTTCCTTTCATATAGCAAGCTGAAAGATATAACAATTAATAAGGTGTGGAGGATCACACAGACAGAAGGGCTCTGTACTGTGTACAGAGTGCCTAACACTAAAACCATAGACAGAGGATGGTAAATCCCAGTGCTCAAACTGTGTTATCACCACAGTAATCTATTGTTTGGGGAGGTCCATGATGTCTCCAAAACAATGTAGGGTTATGCTAAAGCACTTGGTGACCCACCAAGGCTACACAGTAAGACACTAATGCTAAAGAAAGCACAGACATTGGACAGAGAACAAGAGATACTGCTGGAAACCTAGAAGCAAGCCAGCTCCCTCCTGGTATGTCCTCAGAATATAGGGAAGTTCTATGCAAGTAATTGGGGGATAATGGCCACCAAAAGCATGAACAAGCAGGGGATCCTGCTAGCTACAGAATCAACCCATGTGTACAATATACACACGTGTGCAATAGTTGCATACAGCATATGTGGGTAATCAATGGCTCTCTGTTTGGCTATGAGGATGCCTCAGTCTGTCTCTCTACCCTGTAGCTCTTAACAATATTTCCTCTTCTAAAATGTTCCCTGTGCCTTGGAGGGTTTGTTATAAGACTACATTAGTGGTATTCTCTCTGTAATCTCTGCATTTCTGCTTTGAAATACTTTGAGTGTCCTCAGCATCTTTTATCACCATCCCTTTGGAGCTGATTGTCGGGCAAGCAGAGAGCTGCACTTGTGTTTATAACACCACTTCCTTTGCAATGTCCCATTGGCTATGAGAACTCATACCTGGTCCTAAGAACCAAGTCAGAGTCCTATGGCTATGAAGGCCATAGACTCCAGAGAGAAGCTCCTGTTGGTCTTTAGTCAGGAAGCATGCCTATACTCAGCACAAATCTCTTAAATAAGTAGGTTTACTCCCTTTACACCTTGTGGCTCTCACTCTTGCTTGAATAGGCTCTTTTTTTTTTTTTTTAAATAGAAGGCAATGGAGAACCAAATTCCATCAGTAAGACAAGAAAAGATAGCAATCCACCTAGCATGAGACAAGTATCTCTACCACATCTGCCAGGGTCCATGAGACAACCAGGGTTCATGTGATAACCCAGTTTTGTACAACAGTACAGCTGGGGATCTGATCTCAGGTCTTCATTAAAATACAGCAAGTGTTTTATTGACTGGAACACCATATCACCAGCCCTGATGTCCTGGAGTTAATAAATGGATGCATGTTATCCCAAGAATAGGGGAAAAAAGAATCATTATCTTTATATATATATGAAAATTGCACTTTTCACTTATTGGAGCTGACATAACAAGAGTTACTTCTAGGTGATTCCCTTCCACATTAATTCCTTGTTTGGCTACAGTAATTTGTGATCATATATGCTGTGTGCATTTTATGTTTAACCTACACTAGTACAGTGCAATGGTGTGGATGCCTAGGAAACACTAGCAGAGATAAGCATGACTCTTTGTGCAACCTTTTTCTGGTGGATACATTGGATTCTGTTTCTTATTTTTACTCAGTGTGTAATATTATTTTCAAAGTCTTATGTGATTATTTAAATTACAACAGATACAATACTTCTGCATAGAATGGTATCTGGATAGTTCAACTAAGCATTACACATCTAGCTCTCATTTCCTTTCTCATGGTTTGCATTGTTTTAGTTTTTTGGCACTCAGCTATGTCTGATATGCTGATCGCATTGCAGCAAATCAACATTTTCACAGAGTGTAAAATAATTTGACTCAAACCTTAATACAATCTAAGATTGCTAACTCAGGCCTATAATTCTAGCCAGCTACTCAGGAAGCTGAATGGGAAGTATTGCAAGTTCAAAACCTCACTGGGTTTTTGAATGGATTCAAAGCTATCCCGAAGACCCAAGTCTATTTCAAAATAATAAAGTAACAGTGCTTTGGAAGCTGTTCAGTTAGAACACATGCATGGCATGTGCAAGGCCCTAAGTTCAACCTTTAAGAACTACCCTCCCAATCAAAAAGGAAAACTATGTAAGTGCATTTTTTCCTACTGCATCAGAATGGTCTCTTTTTTATTAGTTATGCATATCTTTAAAAATATATTTTATTTATCTGAGAGAAAGAAAAAGACAGGAGAGAAAGAGAGATACAGAAGGAGAGAGAAGAGAGAGAGAGAATGGACGTGTCAGGGCCTCTGCAAATGAACTCTAGATGCATGTACCACTTTGTGCATCTGGCTTATGTGGATCCTGGGGAATCATACTGGGGTCCTTTGGCTTTTTGGGCAAATACCTTAACCACTAAGTCATCTTTCCAGCCCCTATGTATGTTCATTTTAACAGCAGAAGACACTGAACTCTTTCATCGTTGGTCTTTGCAACATGCTCATGCATACTTTAAAAAAGTAAATATTAATATTTTTCTGATTGATTCACACCTACCCTTATATGAATTAAAACCCAAATACAATATTTTATTTTATAAGTTGTGGGCATTGCTCTTTTGAAATGTAATCATAGCGTAATTATTTTCAACTTTATTTTATGTGCTAATATATATGCATATATATGTAATCTTAGACAAGTATTGAACACAATAAATATCAATCAAATTAAATCCCTTTTATTATTGCATAACATCACATACTTATAGCTATCAAAATTACTCAGCTATTGTTTCACTTGTGAACATTCGGTTTAGGATTTTGCCTTTTGAAAGAGTTTTTTTTTTTTTTTCTTGCAGAAAAATTTTAGCAAAATATACAAGACCTTACAAAGATTTCCCATATAACCAATGCCTCCCGCATGCACAGGTTACCATTCTCAACATTCCCAGTGGAGGGGTATATTTATTACACCTGATGAATTTACATCATTGTTTCTTTGTCGCCTAAGTCTATAATAATAATTTGGATCCATTGTAGTCATTGTATACTCTATTGACTAAAACACACATGTATCCATCATTATAGTTTCATGCAGAGTATTCTTATACCTTAAAAGTCTTCCTTCCCCAGCTTACTTAACCTCGTTCTCAGCAAGCACAGGCATTCTTTTTTTCTGTCTCCATTGTTGTCTTTTATTCAGAATGACATATATTTGAATATACAATGCATGTACCCTTTTCAGATTATCTTCATTTACTTATAATATGCATTTGAGTTACATATGACTTTAATGTTTTGATGTCTTATTTTCTTTTAGTAATGAATAATACTCCATTGCCTCAATGTATCATAACTTAGCTTTACACTCATGGCCTTAAAAAGTGCCTGTGTAATTGTGGATAAATTATCTATAAGTCTATACTTGTGTATAAAAGTAACTAATCCCCCTCATACAGTTTTAAGTGTTGTGATGAGTGACCATCTTCACTGCCTACTTAACTCAATACAGATTCACACCTCTGGACTGATCTATTTTTCCAGAGGAAGGACAATGAAAGGAAGACCCATCAGGAAGACCCATCTGAACATTGGTGGTCCAGCCAATGGAAAGATGGCTGATACTGGATAAGAGGGAACAAGTAGAAAGTGAGCTGAGCACCAGCATTCATCTCTCTTTGCCTCCTGGTTGTGGCAGCAATGAGAGTCCTGTCTCATGCTCTCATGTATCTGTGTATCCCTTTTTAATACTCAAGCCAAAAACAAGTTTTTTTTTTTTTTTTTTTTTTTTTTTAAACTGGGCATTTTGGTACAGCCACAAGGAACATAACTAAGCCTTATGTGGACATACATTTGTGATTTCTTTGTGTAAATATTAGCCTGATCCTTGGTTAGAATATGCTTAATTTATAAGAAAATGCCAAACACTTCCAAAATTGTTATGACATGTTTTCCTTCCTAGTATTTTATTCTGGACATTCCAGCCAACATTTTGTGTTGGTATTTCTGGATTTGGTCGTTCTAATAGGTATTTAGAAATAGTGCACTTTTTTCCAGTTCATTTTCTCTGATGATTTGATGTGAGTGAGCATCTTTTCATAAGTTCATAGGCCATGTATACATGTCCTTGGTGATGGAACTCTTACAATCTTTAAACCTATCATTTTATTAATACGGTTAATTGCTAAGAGTTCTCAGCTGGACATGGTGGTGCACACCTTTAATCCCAGCACTTGGGAGGCAGAGGTCAGAGGATTGCCATGAGTTCAAGGCCACCCTGAGACTACATAGTGAATTCCAGTTCAACCCTACCTCAAGAACAACCCCCCCCAAATGTATAATGAACCTTTATCAGTTGTATCTTTTTCTTATGCTTTGTCTCTTCTTGTTCTAGTGAATCTAGTTTATGTGACATTTCTTTGATTGAATAGGTCTCATCTAAGGCTGCATGTCTCAGTTTCTGTTTGAAACAGGGTGTCTTAATGCAGCCCATGCTGGCCTTGACCTACTGGAAGCTTTAAGTAAATCAGTGGATTGCACTGGCAAGACAACTTTTCCCCCAGCCCTGCTGTTAGGGATCAAATCCAAGAGCATTTCTAATGCATTGCACCTTTAGTACCAGAACAGTACCATCTTCACAGTCAGGAGCCTTACAATCCAGGACAAGAAATAACACTCCATTTATTCAGATCTCCTTTTCTTTTCTTCATGTGTATATCTCATGCTATAAACCATGGTTGAAAAATCCTGAAGGATTTCATATTCTGGGGTGCTAATATCAATATTATTGTGCTCTTAATTTTAAATCTACTTCAATGCTTATAAGATGATTAAAAGTTGATTTATTAATATATCATCTTTGTATTTGACAAACTTGCCATCATTGTTCATTAGTCTAAAGAGGTTATATTTCTTCAATCATTTGGATTTTATTGCTTCTGATATAAATTATTTTATTATTGTTATTGTTTTGCCTTATTGCTTTCTCTAGTACTCTTGTATAGTGCTGAAAAAGATGTGGTGAGGGATGTTTCTTGAACTTTCATTTTATTAATAGGACTACTTGAAGTTTCTTATAAAAACAAAAGCATGATTGTAGGAAGATATTTTTGCAGTATATTTCAGGTTGATTAAATTCTCCATTATTTTTAGCTTCCTGAAAGTTTTAATCACAATGTTTTATTTTGTTGGTTTTATTGTGTATCTGTTGAAATAAGCATATGATTTTTCACTTTTAGCTTTTTCACCCTCTTTTTGTCCTCTGTGTGTGTGTGTGTGTGTGTGTGTGTGTGTGTGTGTGTGTGTATCTGTGGTGTGTTTTGCTTTTAGCTTTTGGGTTTGCTGTGTTGTATTAACTAATTTTTACTTTAAACTCAAATTGTATATCTGAAATATCTATCAGTAATGGTATATAACTATAACCATTATGTGTTACAACTATTACTAAACTTCCTTTGGTCATACTTTGCTGAAGCTATTTCCCTCAGTACATTAGCCATATTGGTCTGTGTTTTTTTCTTTTCTCATGATGTGTTTTGCTTTAACTTCTCTAATCTCAAACATATCATAGAGAATTATTATGCACTTGACTCTTGAATAACATGGTGTATATCTACATCTGTAGAAATTGTTTTGAGAATTGTCACAGCGTTAAATCTACATATATAGTTTTTGAGAATTAAAACAATTTTTAAAACCTAAGATAAATTGTATAGCCTGGAAATATTGAAGCAAGTAAGAAAAAATAATTAAGTTCTGAATGCATAAAAATATATATTAGAAAAAATTATTATTTAATATAATGACTTATTATAAAAAGTTAAAATTTATCCATCATGTGCATACCAACTCATATCATACATAACAGTAGTAAAAGTCAAAAAATGGTTTTCTTTCCCTATCTCAGAAAAATTAAATATTTGAAAAGGAGAAATGAAAAAATGTAAAACTGCAGTGTTAAATCATAACTGTGTATCATAACTGAATTGTGTTAATAATCTTGAGGCTCCCTCCTACACCTATTTCATGCACTTAAATGTTGTGAGTGTCAGCTTAAAACACTGTGTGGTGCTGATAATCCCAACATGAACTCTATTCAGTAAATTGCACACAGTAGTAAAAAGTGATCATTCATGGTTCTCACCATGTTTAATGTTTAACATGCCAAATATGCATTAATCAATTATGTGTATTATTAATAAGTTCAGGGCAATAGTGAGCTTCTAGTATTTAAGGCTTGCAGGAGGTGAAAGATATGCATAGATTTTTTTCAACTGCTGAAGAGAAAATCTAACCCCTATACTTGCTTCTATAAATACTTTATAGAACATACTAATGAATCTATCCACGCCAGATGTTTTATGTTTGGGACAATCATCAAATATTGCCACCATATATTGAATAGATATGAGCCTGTTCAAATATCTTCTTCTCCTGTGAGTTTTAGCAAATTGTTTCTTTCCAGAAACCATCCCATTTTAACATACCTTATAAAATTTGTGGCTATACGCATCTGTGGAGTACATTTGTTATGTGTTGTGACCACTGGATGTATAGTTATGGCTCACCATTTTTTTTTCTGTCATTAGTAGTAAATTGTTAACGCTTTAATTTTTACTTAGCTTTCTTGCTATAAACAATGATTAACATTTTGACAAAGAATGTGTTAGATTATTTTCAAAAGATGATACATACAGCATGTTATGTTCCCCCATATAACATGTAAATTTTATTTACCTTGAAATTTAGTGGTTGGGGTAGGAATTAAATGTTTACCAATCAAATAAATCTAAAGTGTATTACTTGTATTTTCTGTAGCTTACACATATTTGTATCCTAAATGCTGAGTATCTTCTTAATATGTTAATGTTATATTTAAACCTCTGAAATGATTTGTCTATTTTTAATTTTTTATCCACTTTATTAATAAGTTTATATTAACTGCAGAAATATTCACATTCATTTGACTTTCATATATCTATTTTAAATAAGCATACTTTTTGATTTATTGTCATGCTTCGGATATTCTCTTCAATATTAAATTTGCTTTGGGAATTTGGTTTAGATAATTGTCATTGTGAATGAAAATCTTATAATTATCATTTTTCTACACATTAGATGGACTGTTTCAACATTGAATTTTCTTTCAACTTCATTTATTTGGAATTATGCTTCAATTTTTGAAAAATAATAATAATTATAAAAACTTCATAATATTAATGTCTTATTTTAGAAATTATGTTTTCTTTTGAACATATATTAATTGTATCCCTTCTCTGTTCTCTTTTTTTTTTTTTTTTTTTTTTTTTTTTTTTTTTTGCAAGGTAGGGTTCTCTACTCATGTCGGCAAAAGTAAACATTAAAGAGCTTAAAGAGGTATTCTTATGAACTATCAGTATATTGTGATTTAAATATTGGTGGTATCAAAATGTTAAAGATCCATTCAGAAAATTTATTTCTATCGCATTTGCTTTTGAAAATAATTACTAATTAATTATAGTAATATTTGTAATTCTGTAAAATATTTATTTAAAATATGTTTTTATTTATTTGTGAGATAGGAGTTGCAGAAAGAGAGAGAGCAAGAAAGAGAAAAAAAGATGGATCCACCAGGGGCTCTTATGCTGCCTGGGAACATGCACCACTTTGTTCTGCATCTGGTTTTACATGAGGGATAGGGAATTGAACCTAGGCCTGCAGGAGTTACAAGCACTTGCTTTAACCACTAAGCCATCTCCTTAGCCCAAGATTTATAATTTTATTATTTTATTTGCATATGTGTGATATACATACATATACATCTTTGTATGTGTGCATTAACACTTGTGTGCTAGTGTGAGTGTGCATGGGTATGTGTACAAGCCAGAGGTTCATTTAGTGTCTCTCAGTCACTCTCCACCTTATTGTTTGGGACAGGGTCTCACACTGAATGTGATACTGAACCGGAACCTCACTTATTTGTCTAGGCCAGATAGCTAGTGATCCCATTGATTCTCTTGTCTCTGCTTCCCCAGCTCTGGGATTACAGGAATGTGCTACTGGGCTTGAATTTTGCATGAATGCTGGGGATCCAAACTCAGGTCCTCATACTTACATAGTGAGTACTTTACTAACTGTGTTATCTCTCCAACCCATTTTTCTTTAGAGGGAAGAAAATGTATTAAGTCCCCCAGTAAATCTATTTTATTGGCCAGAATAGTTTCAAATCAATATTTCTACCACCTGTCAAGATACAAGATTAGTGTAAACGAATCACAGTTCATCTCCTAGGGAATATTGGTAGATGATATACAAATACAACTCAGGTCTGTTACCAGGGAGAAATGACTGTCATAAGTTTTCACAATACTGCAAATTAAAAAAATCATTTATCAACTACTTTATGATTTCCTGTTCAAATATTTTTCTTTGGTCTGGTGTCAGAGATTATGAGACATATTTTGGAAACCCAATTGCACATTTACTAACATATATTTATTGAATATAGTTGTATATAACAATTTCTTTAAAATTTATCATGTTCTTCAGCCATATTCATCTCTCTATTCTACCTCTTCCGCACCCCTTGTCATTTTTCTCACTTATTCTCCTAATTACACACACACACCCACACACACACACACACACACACAATGTTTTTCTTTTTTAATCTCACCTGTTTTATTTAACATGATAATGTGTAGTTGTATACATTTTCCTGCAAACAATATAATTTCCATCTTATGGTTGAACATAACTTTATTGTGTATACAAATCACAGGTGCATCCACTCGTCTATTGAAGGAAACTGAGGCAAATTGATGACTTAGCTACTATGGGGTTTTAAATGCAAGGGGCCACCCATAGCCTCATAAGTTTGTGATTAAGCCTCATGCTTTATTCTGCAGTAAATACAGCCTTTGGGGTGGGGGAGTGAAGCCTTGCTAGAGGAGGTGTGTCACTGAGGATGAGCTTTGGGATTTTCTTCTTTTTTATTGACAACTTCTATACTTACAGGCAATAAACCATGGTATTTCCTCCCCTCCCCCCATTCCCCTTCACAACTCCACTCTCCATCATATCCCTCCCTCTCCCTATTAATCTCTATTTTAATTTGATGTCATCATCTTTTTCTCCTATTATGAATATATTGTGAAGGTATTGCTAGGCACTGCAAGGTCATGGATATCATGGCCAATTTCTTCTGGACAGTTGCATTGTAAAGAGTCCTACCCTTCCTTTGGCTCTTACATTCTTTTTACCACCTCTTCCACAATGGATCCTGAGCCTTGTAAGGTGTGATAGAGATGTTTCAGTGCTGGACACTCCTTTGCCCCTTCTTCTCAGCATTATGTTGCCTTTTGGGTCATCCCAGTGGTCATCGCCATCTGAAAAGAGAAGCTTCTCTAACCAGAAGTGAGAGTAGCATAAATATATGAATATGAACATTAAGTGTAGTACTTTCAGGGCAGTTTGGTGGGAATAATATGTACATTTAGCCAGACAAGAGCAGGTCTTATACCCCTAAGGCTCATGACATCCCCTGCCATAGTCTTTTTTTAAATTAATTAATTAATTAATTAATTAATTAATTTATTTATTTATTGGAGACAGACACAGAGAGAGACAGAGAGAGAGAGACAGAGAGAGAGAGAGAGGAAGCCAGAGATGGGCTCCCCAGCAGTGTCTCAGCTGCTGAGAATGAAATCCAGATGTGTGCTCCCCCTTGTGGTCAAGTGAGGCATTGCACCCTTGTGTCACTTTGCATCTGGCTAAATGTGGGACCTGGAGATTGGAACCAGCGTTCTTAGGCTTAGGAGACAGGTGCCTTAACCCCTAAGCCATCTCTCCAGCCCCTGCTATAGTCTTTTGATTAGGTTTCTCAGTACCAGGTATGTATTCCCTCCCATAGAGTGGGCCTTCAGTTCAATTAGAAAGCAGTTGGTGTCCCCCAGAGCAGACATGCCACTATTGCACCTGTTTGGTCATTTGGTCACTCTGGCCAAACTGAAAACCATGGACACTGGGCTTTGGGATTTTATAGTCCATCTCTACTCAGCAATGCTTGCAGAGCTCACACTTGCTACTTCCTCTCTGCTGCTGGTATGAGGATGTGTGCCAACTGTTTGTTTTTGCTCTGCTATCTCACAATGATGAAAGTTCCCTTTGAATTTCTTAGCTGAAATAAAGCTGCTTCTAGTCAGAGGGTTTTTTAAAAATATTTTATTTTTATTTATTTATTGGAGAGAGAGAAAGAGAGAGAGAGAATGAATATGGCAGGGCATTCAGCCACTGAAAGCAAACTCCAGACACATATGTCACCTTCAGCATCTGGCTTACATGGTTCCTGGTGAATTTAACCCACGTCCTTTGGCTTTGCAGGCAAGCATTTTAATGGCTAAGCCATCTCTCCAGCCCTGTTCGGGAGTTTTGTTTCAGCAATGATAAGGCATCTCTTTCAGCTACCATAAACACATCTCCAATAAACATAAATGGGCCAGTATCTCTGGATATGTGAATTTAGAGAGCCCTTCAGTGTAAGTCCAGAAATGGTATAGCTCAGCCATAGTGTAGCTCTATTTTTATTTTTTAATTTTATTTTATGTTTGGGTTTTTTCGAGGTAGGTTCTCACTCTAGCCCAGGCTGACCTGGAATTCACTCTGTATTCTCAGGGTGGCCTTTAACTCACTGCTATCCTCCCACCTCTGCCTCCCGAGTGCTGGGATTAAGGGCATGCACCACCACCCCCAGCCTCATTTTTATTTTTTGAGGAACCTCCACACTGGTTTTTAAAGTGGCTGGACTGATTTATATTTCCATAAGCAGTGTATAAGGGTTTTGTTTTCTTTGTCAAAACTTATTAATATGTAGTTTTAATTACAGCAATTCTGATTGACATAAAATAAAATATAACTGCTATTTCAGTCTGTGTTACGCTAATTGCTAAAAATGTTAGTTTTTGTATGTTTATTGGCCATATATATTTGATCTTTTGAGAACTGCTTATTCCTTTTGTTAGGTCTTTTGTTAATGGGATTCTTTGTTTTCTTGCTATTTAAATGTTAAAATTTTAATATATTCAAGATATTAGTCCTACATGAGATTTGTAGTTCCTAAAGATTTTCTTCTAATATATAGTCTGTCTTTTCACTTGATTGTTCCTTCATATTTTATATGCTTTTCACACAATCTATTCTTTCCTACAGAAGTTGTTTAAAAGGCTTGTTGAACCCAATTTGGGAATTTTATTTTTAAAAAAATCTTCTGATACATATTTATGAATTGTTATTCAAAATATTTGTGCCAATTTACACTGCCATCAGCAAATAAATGACTGTCTCTTCTGAGTCACTGTATTGAGTTGCCAAACTAACTGAACAACAAATGCAAATGCAGTTATTATCTATCAACAGACTGCTGAAGTTTGAAGCAATAGAAAAGTTCAACAAGAAACAAAATTAAGTTGTAAAAAATACAGACACAATATACTGTATCAGTAAGAAATATGCCTCCACTATTGATTTGTCAAATTTTCACAAACATTTGAGCTATATAATGTTATAATATCACATTCAATTTTTGACTTGACTATATATATTCTCATTTATATCTAAGTCTTCATGCTTTTTATATTTTGTGGTGCTGGACATCTAAATCAGGAAATTTCTTATTGGATTTTACACCAAACCCAATTCTCCAGTTTTAAACATCATGAAAATAAATATCTACATTACATGTTAAGTGGTAAAATTGTGAGTAGCTTTTCTTTTAAAACCTAAGGCCTAATCTATTGTTCGACTTTGCTGCAAGTCTGTGCATGATTTACTTTGCATATAATAAAGGTGAAATAAATTGAATCATTTTTACACTGACACAATTGAAAATAATATAAACATATCATGTAATCTATTTGTTATCCTCAATGAACTCTTCTAATTGCCTTCTAATAGAATCTGAAATAACTGAATTTAATCTCTTGACACGTTTATAGCCAGGTTACCCCTCAGCAAAGGGCATTTTCTAACATGTTTGGGAATCCAGGGTGGGCCAAGACAAATGAGAACATTATGGAATTACGGGAGACTTTGTGGAAGGAATTACTTGTTATTAAAAAGGAAGGGACCCTCATTTCTACTCAAGACACCCTTCTCACTACACTGCAGACTCCACTTTAAGCGACAAGATGGGGACTGATGAACTTCTGAGCCAGGCACCCTAGAGCACAGGATGACTGTGATGGAGATCCCTGATCAGGCCCTTGCTTGTCCACGTCTGTGGATTGTTCTCACACATGGAAATGCCTTTATGATACCACACCCATGGATGACTTTCCTACTTTGTTTACAGAGGCTAGCTTATGGAATGATAGTTGTTAAACTCCACTGACAAAATTTAGAGATGTTTATATATGTTGATTATAATAGCAGTTTAAATTCTACTTATTTTTTCAAATATAGTAAGTGTTATTGATAAGGGTAATGACATAGGAAAATCTACCTGGTGTTTGGTAGGAAGCTAATAAAGATAGGTGCTATAGTAAATCTAGTTTTCTATTAATTAAATTTCCATCTCTCTCTCTCTCCCCCACACACATTTACACATGTATATGCTTACATTTACTGACTTCAATATAAAAATGTTTAATGATACAAAGAAGGATAATCTAGGTTAAAGAAGTTACACAACTTCAAAGAATCTAATGTTCTTAAAGCTAAATATTATTATATGTAAAGTGAAACATTCTAAATCAGATCTGTCTTTCTTTTCTTCAGTGATTCACTAATTATGTATGCATTAAAATATTCTGGTCAATCTGCTGAAAAAGAAAAAAGTTGAGTCCCCTCACAAGAGATTATGGCAATGGTTTTACATTGAAGCTTCAAAGTTGCATTTCTAATAAATCTTCAAATTATATTTATTTTCCCAAGTAAATCATATGTTGAGAACTGGTGGGCATTTGTACAATATCCGTGGTGCATATCCAACTCTCCCAACAAAGTGAATATTCCTATTAAATAAAGATATTTTTATAGATCACAAACCTTTTTTTCTGAGACAAGCTCAACAGACTTGCCTTTTCTTTTTATGTGAGAGAACAAGAGAGTGAGAGAGTGAGATAGAGAAAAAGTGAGAGTGAGGGGGCTAGGGGAAGATAATTGGCACAGCAGGGCCTTCAGGCCCTGTTATCGAACTCCAGACATGCATGCAACCTTGTGCACATATGTGACTGTGCATGCTTGTGTCACCTTGTGCTTCTGCCTTACGTGGGACGTGAGGAGTCAAAATATATGTTCTTGGGCTTCACATGCAATCATCTTTATCACTAAGTCATCTCTCCAGCCTTACATCACAAATCTTAACACAGCATCAGTAAAATATACTTCTTTTGTCATATCTGATGGTATTGTACTAAAAGAGAATCAACAATCAACATTTGATAGTGTTTGTGTGGTACAATGACATTATAGGGTCATTAAGATAGTAGTGACAGCTGATTTTTATAAATATTTGATTTTCATAAATAGCATTTCACTAAAAATTTATATTAACACAATGTTCTTTATAAGCCACTGGTTTGTTATAGATATTAATAAAACCAAATATAGAACAATTGAACTCAAAGAAGAATGCTGGATAAGTTAAGAAGACAATAGAGAAGAAGTGAAATATTCTGTGTTTTTGAAGGAATTGTTATTTGTCACTAACAATGATGGGATATTAGTAAATTTTTCTAAATAAGAACTCAGGGTTAACTTTTACTATTCCTTCAAAAGACAGAGTGAAATGGAGAAACATGGAAAGAATGACATTAAGGGAAGTGACGTAAGGTCAGAATAAACAAAATCTCATATTCTGTCTGATATGCCAATCCTGCCTTATGGCATCTGGAAATCTACATGCATATTGGGGACAAATTTGGGTAAAACCTATAAAGATAGAATGGTAACCAAGAGTGGCAATAAAGAGATGGGCAGAAAGAGGGATGAGGAAGGCGTAAAAGGACAGCTTTGGCATGCAAACTTTAAAGGGGAGAAGAGCAGTAGGAGAGGGGAATTGGGGAGTAAGAGGATTGAGGAGGGAAAAGAGGATGAGGATCAGCTAAAAATTATATTTGAAAATACCAGGATGGATGATACCTAAATTTTTGTATATTAAGTAAAAAAAATAGAATAAAAATTGGATTAGCTAGTAAAATCCAGATTAGAATAAAATTAATAGTATTGTAAAAATAGATAAAAATACATTGCAATTTTTGATTTTCTTCTAAGAAATGTAATGTTTTTTTTCATGATTTTCTCATACCACAAAGGATTATATTAAGTTGTAATTAATTAAACTGTAAACTTTTAAGTCCATCAGCATAACAAACAAAACTTTTTTATACATTTGAAAGAAAAATATTTTTGAAATTCATTATAATTAAAATTTGAAATGAAATAATGTCATAAAGTTCCCCATTTTAATAATTTCCTTAGCAAAGAAATGTGAAGGAAATCTATAACTCGGACAAATTTTGAAGAACTTAGACTATGATTTCTAGATATGATGAAATTAGGATGAAGCTAGCTAACCTGTACTTATCAGTACAGAATAAGGGCAAGCCAGGGATAATTTGTATGCTACCAAAGCTGTGTGATGAAAGTTTGTGACCAGTGAGAGTGATGCATTCAGCTTCATTTGTTGAGTTCCTTCTATACATAATACTATCCAGACAATATATTCACAATATGGGTATTACAGTGAGCAATACAAAGCAGAACACAAGGTCAAAACCCAGATGAACTAGAAATTCAACAATAATGAGCAAAAATAAAGTTCATATACAATAAGCAACTCATTTCTCTTCCCTAAAATGTAGGGGAAGGGGAACTGAAAGTACTGAAGTCAGTAAACAGGCTATAATACTCAATAGGCTGATAAGTGATGGCTCAGGATGTTGCTGCACTTAGGGGATGAAGCCGCATTTTCCCGAGGGACTAACTCGAGTATGTGCAGTTGTAACTTACACTGCCTCCCACACAAAAAGCATGGACTGCATTATCAGCTTGCTCAGCTGTAGTTAAACAAAAAATGTAGTGCTCAAATCTATTAACCTTTGCACACCAATGGAATTTGACTATGTATTAAAAATAGTCTCACATGTTTGAGGTAAATGAGACATGGAAGACTTTGCAATTTGCATATCAGTGAGACAAGAAATTCCCATTGTCAATGACCTTAAAAGGGGAAATTTTTGAATGAGCGGTGGATTCCAGATTATGATTTATTGATGATATAATCCATTTTATGATGTTACTCTAAAAAATAAATAGCATGCCTAAAGTGAAAATTTTCCAGAAAACATATAAGCCTATGCAGTATGAACTGCCAAGAATGTTTGGAAAGCCAGGGAAACTTTTTTTTTTTTTTTTTTTTTTTTGGTTTTTCGAGGTAGGGTCTCACTCTGGCCCAGGCCCAGGCTGACCTGGAATTAACTATGTAGTCTCAGGGTGGCCTTGAACTCACAGTGATCCTCCTACCTCTGCCTCCCAAGTGCTGGGATTAAAGGCATGCACTACCATGCCCAGACTCATTTTAATTTTGTAATATTTTATTTTTATTTGTTTATTTATAAGAGAGTGAGGGAATGGGTGTGCCAGGGTCTCTAGCCACTCACTGCAAACGAACTCCAGAAGCATGCACCACCATGTTTATCTGACTTATGTGGGTTCTGGGGAATCAAACTGGATCCTTAGGCTTCACAGACAAGCACCTTAACTGCTAAGCTATCTGTCCAGCACTCATTTTAATGTTTTATTTTTTAATCCTTCCCACTGGGGGAAAATGTTAGTCTTTATTCTACATCCTCAAATCAGGTCTGCAAGCTCAACCAGGCTTCAGATTTTTCTGGTGTGTGACACTAACTCGACAAATATAATCAATACTCTTTCTCGATCAAATAAAATGGCTTTTAAACTGAAATAGTTCAAATAATTATTTCAAAAGAACAACCTCTCAGTATTAGTCTGTGTGGGGTAATTAGGAATTAAGTAACATGTTTCTCCTCAACTGTATTCATAGGAACCTACAAACACAACTTGGAGATATTAGCACTTTGAAGTACTAGAAAAACTGTTTATGATAAAAATAAATCAAAACAACTGATAATCAGAGGACAAAAAGGCAAGATCTATCAGGAGTAAAGATTAATATCTAAATAATATCTAAAATATTATTATTTTTATTTATTTTTTATTTTTTGAGATAGGTTCTCACTATAGCTCAGGCTGACCTGGAATTCACTATGTAGTCTCAGGGTGTCCTTGAACTCACAGTGATCCTCCAACTTCTGCCTCCTGAGTGCTGGGATTAAAGGCTGAGCCAAGAAGAGGTTATTTTAAGGAAGTTTATGCAACATGTCACAATGAATCATTCTGCACTTTGTGTGTTTATGGATGTGGTTGCTAAATTTACAATTCAATTGAAATTTTCACTAAATCCACTGTGTCTCAATTATTACTTGCCCTCTCAGCTGCTTTAATCCTGCTATGATACATTTATTTTTTATCTGCCTAAATATAAGAGGCACATATTGCTTACTCATTTCAATTCGTGGGGTCAAGATTTGTTTTTCTAGAAAATAGATTACTTATAGTCCTTTTATGTAGTTTTATTTTAAATTTGTTTGGACCAGTAAATTAAAATGGAAAGTTCATCAATAATCTGGCTACTAAACTCAAGTGAAATTCAAAATTGAAACAGATGTTTATTGTACATCCATTACAAGCTAGACTTTGCTAGCTCTGAAAGTTCAAAGAGGAAAGAACACTTTATTCAATTTGTTTGCTAGAGCTCACAATGAGAAACAGATAAACCAGGCAATGAAATAAAACTCAGCATGATGCGAGCAGTATGCCTGGTATACATGATGAAGTTTAGATGGTTAAACTACTACTTTTGGTTTAGAAAGGTTAAGGAATTGTCTGCCTGCAAGGTAAGGAATTACATTCCGAGCAAATAACATCCTCAATGACTAATGCAACAGACATGAGATAACACAGTTGGCTCAAGAATACCAAATAATTCAGTGTTGCTTTTATGATCAGACACCCTGCTGTATGCCTATCCCAATGCCATTCATCCTTCATAGCTAGATGTGTATTAGCTTAAGCCATCTTATCCTCTGACTATATTGGAAAAACACATCTCTTGGGGCCCTGGCAGATGAATGATGGTACCTAGCAGCTATGAAAAGATTGATTAAAAGGAGGACAGTCACCAGCAGACACCCTACCATACAACCTGCATAGTTTACCACAAATGACTCACAGGAAGATATGTACCAGCTGGCTTGCGTCTGGGTGGTTCCATGTTCATGTAATATAGAGCACCTCCTGCGAGTTCACCATAAGCCTCTCATTTCACCCTCACTTGTTAATTCTATCCTGTCACAGAGCATGGTGGCCAACACGCCATATCTAAGTCATCACCTCTTGGAAGGCTACCTGACCAAAAATTTCAAAATTGCATTATCTATTAGAAATGCTTTCTATCGTGCCACTAAGTTTATGTTTTTTTTTTTTGTTTTGTTTTTTTTTTTTTTTTTTATATTCACTGTCAAATACTAGTTTAACTTTCCAGATGCATAATAGTCTACATTTTAAATCACATTAGGCAGTCAGTATGAAAATTCAAACTTATGACCGGGGCAAGCAGTCAAATAATGTGTTAAATGAGGCTCAAAGTTTATCTTTAGCAGTTCCCCAGTTTGTTTTGTTCAATTGTTAAAATTTTTGAAACTCCTTCAGCCTAATGTCTAGTTTTTTTTTTTTTTTAAATTAATTTATTTGCAAGCAGAGAGAGAGATAGAAGGGAGGCAGACAGAGAGAACGGGCCTCTAGCCACTGCAAACGAACTCCACATGCATGTGCCCCTTGTGCATCTGGCTTACGTGGGTCCTGGAGAATCGAACCAGGATCCTTTGGCTTTGCAGGCAAACACCTTAACCACTAAGCCATTTCTCCAGCCCCTAACGTCTAGTTTTAATCACCTGTACAGATCTTACCCAACTATTCACTTCCCCCATCTTTCCATTTTAAACCATCTCATGGACCTTCATCTACTGCTTATAACACTTATGATCAATGGCTACTTTCTGTGTATAGAGACTCATGCTAGATATACAATACCCATGAAAAGGGAGAAATACTTTGAAGTACATAAAGGCACTCTGAAAAAGTCATAAGAAGTCTGATGTCATCACCAGTATGAAAACCAACAGTCACACAGGCAAATCACAACAGAAGACTAGAGAAGGAAGGAAATAAATGCTCCCTCCTTATTATGTACAAACACAACCTCAGGTGTTCACTGTACACAGCATCATTTATATTTCCACTATTATACTAAGAATAAAATATTACAATTAATTTTCTTCAAAGGAAGCACATATATCTCAGTTTAGTAACTCATAGTGTTTATGAGGAAAAATTTAAAGTAAATAAATCCATTTGTTAAAGACTAAAATTGATAAAATGGAAACATTAATTGAAGAAGGGAGCGACTTTCATGTTTTCTTGCCTAGAAATAATTCTTTTCCATTGGCAAACTGCATTTATACTATATATAAATAATTTTATAGGCATTTTGAATTTAATTATGCATTCATGGAATAGATAAAAGATTTATGTTTTAGAAATTTCATGTCATGCAGACCGTAGGTGAGCCACCCAGCTGAAGAAGTCGGTGCATTCTGAGTCCACTCCATAAAGCTCCTCTCTCATCTTGCTTTGATCATATCTTAGATTGATGTATTTTTTAATGTGCACTAATATGTTTGGGTTATGATCTTGTGTCTCAGTTTTAATAAAAGTGACTCAAATTTTCTGTACTACAAAGCTGTCATTTCTAACATTCTTTTCCAACCTACATGCACCTTTGTTTCTAATTTAAACTCAGGAGAGACTGATAATGCTTCGAGTGACAAGCCATTTCCTATATCACTGGCACTTAAACTTCACTTTCCTAATCTAGGTTGAATATTCAGATGGCAGTTTTAGACCAGGTCAATGAGGAACTATTTTACCAGCAGGTTTTGGGATAGAGTCTACCAAGCTACAGTGCTTCTACAGGAAAAGCAACTTTGTTTTAAAAAACACATCAAAGAAAAGACAGTGTGTATTGATTCATATTTAATAAGATTCAAAAACTATAGAGTTCCTTTTCCAATATAGCTATGATCTAATAACTTATGACATGCTTAGCAGCAGGCAGAAGTATCTGCCACTACTGTGATAATTTACCAGCCTCACTTTTTGGACAGGGATGAGGGAATAACATGGAACAGGAGGAAATCTAACTAGCCGTTGCTCTGCACCTGGGGCTCAACCTGTTGCTGAATCTGTAAAGCACACTTAGTAAAAAATCTGAACTGATTAATTAAGTGATGCTTTTCATTTCTCTTGTCAATAATAATAACAAAAAAAAAAAGCCATATTGAGGGGTTGGAGAGATTGCTTAGTGGCTAAAGCACTTGTCTGTGAAGTGTAAGGTCCCAAGTTTGATTCTCTAGTACCCATGTAAGCCAGATACACAAGATGGTGCCTGCATCTGGAGTTCATTTTCAGAGGCTAGAGATCCTGGTATGCCCATTGTATCTAATTTATATATATGATGTTGACATTCCGTGTTTAGTGAATCAATTTTCGACTAGTGCTTAGATTTTTCTTTTCAATTTTCTTCAACAAGCATTCCTGGGGCAATGGCTCTGTGAGAGGCATGATGATATTTGGTAGAAATAAAATAATCACTAGCCCCTAACCTATTAAGCCTTTATTCTTAATGAAGAGAAGAAAGAAGACCCACTGAATTGTAGCCCAGAGAGGAAAGTGTTAATGGACTGAATAAAGATATATATGATGTTCTTGTGGGAGCATTAAAGAATAATAAATAATTTTGTCTAAATTAAAGTTGCAACTAATAATGGATTCTAAGGATTATACATAAAATGTATAATAAGAAATGCAAACATGAGCTAGAGTTTAGTAATTTAGGACTTGCAGTGTGAGTGTGCTAGTGGGAAAGAACCTTCACTTACTAGAGGAATCTCATTCAATCTGTCGTGTATGAGTAGGGCAGATGAGCAGCCATCTCAAAGTGTTTGTAAGGGTTATCCACTCATTCATTTATTTGTTGGTTTGTGATTTACATCTCTACAATAAGACAGCATATCACAAGTACTATGTTTTTAATAATCTATGATAGGTCCTATTTGAAATTATGTGTGTTAAATTTCATTCAGAAACGAAGATAACCACAAGAAGCAGTAATGTTTGAAATGGGGAGAGAGAATTGGCATCCACAATGAGAACACAGAAACCACTAATGACTTCAGTTCCATTTCAAATGAAGTGAGGCTTCTTCCATTACTGGGTTAAACCACGGAGGGATGAGTTGGACAAATATCTCCATCTCTGATCAGCACTGCCTACTTTTTACAATAAGTTCTTTCTCCACCAGGTCTGTTGCCTCTGCTGGAAGGACCCAGCCCAGCTTGTGGCCAGCTCATCCTGCAGAGAGCATATCTCTTCTGCTCAAAATGAACTCCGCTGTACTGTTGCAGATCACAGCATCTAAACGGTTCTCTCAGCTAATGCCGATTCCAAGCTCTGCCTTAATGGAGCTTTACCTCAAAGCCTTTCATCTGACAACCTTGAAGACTGTAAAATATATATATATATTCAGTATACGTTAATGGTGTCATGGCACCTACCCTTTTAAGCTCTGTCCTGGAATACATCTTTACCAGTCGGAGTTCACTTTTGTTGTTGCTGTAGGAACTAACTGGAAAATGGTTGTAAAATGCCAGTTAAATGGAACTAGGATGGGGGTTTCTAATAATTCTACCATTTCCAGCAACATTAGGATGATTTCTTGTAAAACAATGCATGCTAGCAAAAACTGCTGAGGAGGCCCTTATTTTGTACCATTTTGCTGAGAGTCATTTTGGCTGCATGCATGATGTGCCTGGAGTTGGTTGATATGGGACTCTGCCTCTTTCAAATCAGAGCTCATTATCACTTAAAAAACTATCCATCACCAGCTGTACTTGCTGCTGAGACTGTGCCTCCAAGGCAACAATGTTGGTTTTATAACTCCTGGGCGACTTTGTTGCAGCCTGCCTATGGATGAGCACATGTGTTAATCTTCCTGTAAGGACTCAGATTCCTTTGGTACTCACCTCTTTAGGTTGTTAGTTTGGAAAACTGGAATAGAAGAAACTTAGAAAACACATAGCTAGTGCAACTTACATGAACTAACACCAAACAACTGCCACCAATATTTCTACAACCAGGGCAGGGCTAAGCGACATTGATTTGGAAGATCCCAGATTGTGCTGCCAGACTGAAGCCATCTCAGTCCCTGCCCTGATCTTTTCTAGTTGAGTGTGAGCTGGAGTTGTGGATCACGTGGTTACTTCTTTCACCATGTAAGTTGTATTTTATATTCACTGTCAAATGCTAGTTTAACTTTCCAGATGCATAATAGTCTACATTTTAAATCACATTAGGCAGTCAGTATGAAAATTCAAACTTATGACCGGGCAAGCAGTCAAATAATGTGTTAAATGAGGCTCAAAGTTTATCTTTAGCAGTTCCCCAGTTTGTTTTGTTCAATTGTTTAAAATTTTTGAAACTCCTTCAGCCTAATGTCTAGTTTTTTTTTTTAAATTAATTTATTTGCAAGCAGAGAGAGATAGAAGGGAGGCAGACAGAGAGAA
This sequence comes from Orientallactaga sibirica, assembly GCA_036365145.1. NCBI lineage: Eukaryota > Metazoa > Chordata > Mammalia > Rodentia > Dipodidae > Orientallactaga > Orientallactaga sibirica. Next base: position 26,382,001 of record JAEOAD010000006.1, read on the forward strand.
CGGGCCTCTAGCCACTGCAAACGAACTCCACATGCATGTGCCCCTTGTGCATCTGGCTTACGTGGGTCCTGGAGAATCGAACCAGGATCCTTTGGCTTTGCACAAACACCTTAACCACTAAGCCATTTCTCCAGCCCCTAACGTCTAGTTTTAATCACCTGTACAGATCTTACCCAACTATTCACTTCCCCCATCTTTCCATTTTAAACCATCTCATGGACCTTCATCTACTGCTTATAACACTTATGATCAATGGCTACTTTCTGTGTATAGAGACTCATGCTAGATATACAATACCCATGAAAAGGAGAAATACTTTGAAGTACATAAAGGCACTCTGAAAAAGTCATAAGAAGTCTGATGTCATCACCAGTATGAAAACCAACAGTCACACAGGCAAATCACAACAGAAGACTAGAGAAGGAAGGAAATAAATGCTCCCTCCTTATTATGTACAAACACAACCTCAGGTGTTCACTGTACACAGCATCATTTATATTTCCACTATTATACTAAGAATAAAATATTACAATTAATTTTCTTCAAAGGAAGCACATATATCTCAGTTTAGTAACTCATAGTGTTTATGAGGAAAAAATTAAAGTAAATAAATCCATTTGGTAAAGACTAAAATTGATAAAATGCAAACATTAATAGAAGAAGGGAGCGATTTTCATGTTTTCTTGCCTAGAAATAATTCTTTTCCATTGGCAAACTGCATTTATACTATATATAAATAATTTTATAGGCATTTTGAATTTAATTATGCATTCATGGAATAGATAAAAGATTTATGTTTTAGAAATTTCATGTCATGCAGACCGTAGGTGAGCCACCCAGCTGAAGAAGTCGGTGCATTCTGAGTCCACTCCATAAAGATCCTCTCTCATCTTGCTTTGATCATATCTTAGATTGATGTATTTTTTAATGTGCACTAATATGTTTGGGTTATGATCTTGTGTCTCAGTTTTAATAAAAGTGACTCAAATTTTCTGTACTACAAAGCTGTCATTTCTAACATTCTTTTCCAACCTACATGCACCTTTGTTTCTAATTTAAACTCAGGAGAGACTGATAATGCTTCGAGTCACAAGCCATTTCCTATATCACTGGCACTTAAACTTCACTTTCCTAATCTAGGTTGAATATTCAGATGGCAGTTTTAGACCAGGTCAGTGAGGAACTATTTTACCAGCAGGTTTTGGGATAGAGTCTACCAAGCTACAGTGCTTCTACAGGAAAAGCAACTTTGTTTTAAAATCACATCAAAGAAAAGACAGTGTGTATTGATTCATATTTAATAAGATTTGAAAACTATAGAGTTCCTTTTCCAATATAGCTATGATCTAATAACTTACGACATGCTTAGCAGCAGGCAGAAGTATCTGCCACTACTGTGATAATTTACCAGCCTCACTTTTTGGACAGGGATGAGGGAATAACATGGAACAGGAGGAAATCTAACTAGCCGTTGCTCTGCACCTGGGCCTCAACCTGTTGCTGAATCTGTAAAGCACACTTAGTAAAAAATCTGAACTGATTAATTAAGTGATGCTTTTCATTTCTCTTGTCAATAATAATAATAATAATAATAATAATAATAAGCCATATTGAGGGGTTGGAGAGATTGCTTAGTGGCTAAAGCACTTGTCTGTGAAGTGTAAGGTCCCAAGTTTGATTCTCTAGTACCCATGTAAGCCAGATACACAAGATGGTGCCTGCATCTGGAGTTCATTTTCAGAGGCTAGAGATCCTGGTATGCCCATTTTATCTAATATATATATATGATGTTGACATTCCATGTTTAGTGAATCAATTTTCGACTAGTGCTTAGATTTTTCTTTTCAATTTTCTTCAACAAGCATTCCTGGGGCAATGGCTCTGTGAGAGGCATGATGATATTTGGTAGAAATAAAATAATCACTAGCCCCTAACCTATTAAGCCTTTATTCTTAATGAAGAGAAGAAAGAAGACCCACTGAATTGTAGCCCAGAGAGGAAAGTGTTAATGGACTGAATAAAGATATATATGATGTTCTTGTGGGAGCATTAAAGAATAATAAATAATTTTGTCTAAATTAAAGTTGCAACTAATAATGGGATTCTAAGGATTATACATAAAATGTATAATAAGAAATGCAAACATGAGCTAGAGTTTAGTAATTTAGGACTTGCAGTGTGAGTGTGCTAGTGGGAAAGAACCTTCACTTACTAGAGGAATCTCATTCAATCTGTCGTGTATGAGTAGGGCAGATGAGCAGCCATCTCAAAGTGTTTGTAAGGGTTATCCACTCATTCATTTATTTGTTGGTTTGTGATTTACATCTCTACAATAAGACAGCATATCACAAGTACTATGTTTTTAATAATCTATGATAGGTCCTATTTGAAATTATGTGTGTTAAATTTCATTCAGAAATCCGAAGATAACCACAAGAAGCAGTAATGTTTGAAATGGGGAGAGAGAATTGGCATCCACAATGAGAACACAGAAACCACTAATGACTTCAGTTCCATTTCAAATGAAGTGAGGCTTCTTCCATTACTGGGTTAAACCACGGAGGGATGAGTTGGACAAATATCTCCATCTCTGATCAGCACTGCCTACTTTTTACAATAAGTTCTTTCTCCACCAGGTCTGTTGCCTCTGCTGGAAGGACCCAGCCCAGCTTGTGGCCAGCTCATCCTGCAGAGAGCATATCTCTTCTGCTCAAAATGAACTCTGCTGTACTGTTGCAGATCACAGCATCTAAACGGTTCTCTCAGCTAATGCCGATTCCAAGCTCTGCCTTAATGGAGCTTTACCTCAAAGCCTTTCATCTGACAACCTTGAAGACTGTAAAATATATATATATTCAGTATACGTTAATGGTGTCATGGCACCTACCCTTTTAAGCTCTGTCCTGGAATACATCTTTACCAGTCGGAGTTCACTTTTATTGTTGCTGTAGGAACTAACTGGAAAATGGTTGTAAAATGCCAGTTAAATGGAACTAGGATGGGGGTTTCTAATAATTCTACCATTTCCAGCAACATTAGGATGATTTCTTGTAAAACAATGCATGCTAGCAAAAACTGCTGAGGAGGCCCTTATTTTGTACCATTTTGCTGAGAGTCATTTTGGCTGCATGCATGATGTGCCTGGAGTTGGTTGATATGGGACTCTGCCTCTTTCAAATCAGAGCTCATTATCACTTAAAAAACTATCCATCACCAGCTGTACTTGCTGCTGAGACTGTGCCTCCAAGGCAACAATGTTGGTTTTATAACTCCTGGGCGACTTTGTTGCAGCCTGCCTATGGATGAGCACATGTGTTAATCTTCCTGTAAGGACTCAGATTCCTTTGGTACTCACCTCCTTAGGTTGTTAGTTTGGAAAACTGGAATAGAAGAAACTTAGAAAACACATAGCTAGTGCAACTTACATGAACTAACACCAAACAACTGCCACCAATATTTCTACAACCAGGGCAGGGCTAAGCGACATTGATTTGGAAGATCCCAAGAGATTGTGCTGCCAGACTGAAGCCATCTCAGTCCCTGCCCTGATCTTTTCTAGTTGAGTGTGAGCTGGAGTTGTGGATCACGTGGTTACTTCTTTCACCATGTAAGTTGTAGGTAAATGTGTGATGTGTGTGCCCAGCTTTGCTTTTAAGCTTTTGTTTTTGTTTTTGTTTTTTTTTGGAAGCTACGACCTTCAAGAAAATTTGCCATTTTTTTTTTAAATCTAGCCTTAGCTTTTTAATCTTTTATTTTTCTTTATTGTGTGTAGTATATGTCTGTGGGTATGTGTGTTTGTGCATGTGCATGTGTGTTCACATATGTAGTGTGTACCTATGTGTATAAGTGTATGTACAAGTCAGATAACAACCTCCTGTGGGCACTGACTTTGAGACAGAGTCTCTCATTGCCCCAAAACTCACTGAATTAGGCTAGAGGGGTGGGCCCACCAAATGCATGTTACTGATGCAGAATTTGGGGTCCAGGGAAAGATTAGGTTCTCTAAAGATGTAAGAAGATCCTTTGCCTGCAGACCCCAGCCTTTGGATTCTTTTCTGAATTAGCAAAGAATTAAAAAAAGAATGGGTTCTGAAAAAAAGTGAATTATAAATTATGGGGTCCATTTTAGGGAGAATTAGGATCAAGGGAAAAGGCTTGCTAAAAGACTCAAGCCAGAAGGGAATTCTCCTCCTTGCCCAGCTGGAAAGCAGAGGGGAGAATGGAGATAATCTCCTCTAGAAGTCTCTGGGGAAGAAGCCTCTGGAGAAGGCACATGTACATGTGGAAAGCAGAGCTTGAGAGCCCAAGCCAATAGATTCTTTTCAACTTCACACTTATATAGGAGGTCATGAAAAGCTAAGAGATAAGATAGAAAGGAGATCAGAGATTAAGTAAAAGTACCCATGAAATAAAACAGGTAAACATCCAGAAACAAAATGCATGTAGGAATTAAGCAGAAAAATACTCAGGCAGACGGAAAAGCCTTCCCTCTTCCCAGCATGATTGGGAAGCAGTGATACAGACTGACACACATATGTTTAGGTGGACCTCAAACACAAAACAGAGGGGGCCAAAAAGATGAAGAGAGATTACACACATGAGTAGGCTCCTGTATGTGGACCAAAAATGTAACTTGGATGAGCCTCATCATCAGATTCAGGTGTATAACGGACAGACTTAATTGTTTGGTGGATCTGAGAAGCCAGATGGCCAGGCCTCAGAAAAGATGAAGAAGAAGGAGGAAGCTGCTGCTGGGGAAGGTTAACTGCAGCCATCTTGTATGAGAGTGGAGTAGATAAGGGTTCTAGTCTCTCCAGGGCTGATAATATGGCACCATGTGCCTTCCGGGCCTCTGTGTCTGGCTGACTATCTGAAGATGCTTGCTCCTGTTCCTCCTTCATTATCCCTCCCTTTGCTTTTGTTTGAGTACTCGGGTTGAGGTTGGGTCCTCATCTTTGCACAGCAAGCAGTTTACTGTCTGAACTTTTGCTCTAGTCTTAAATCTTTTTACTTTAATGAATAGATGTTTAACAGAAAAGTTAGCTACAACGAACACTTCATTTTCCACTGGCTTTCACAATGTAATCAAACATGTGTTTGTATAAAATATAGCAAAATATAATTTTGAAGAAGGATTGAGCAATGGGGAAAATTATGGTTGGGATATGGGATGAAACACAGGCCCAGAGCCTCACTCCAGTCTATTTAAATCATACAACAACACTGTTTCTTCATGCATTTAGCTGTTGGTTGATAGGCATCTGCATCGTTTGCTTATCTATAATTGTGTTAAATAGTGTAGCGATGAAGCTGAATGCATCTCTTTAATAATACCTTATTCTGTCCTTTTGATATATACCTAGTAGTGTTACAGAGGAATCACAGTCCTCATCTGAGTTTCTTGAGGAATCTCCAGAACATTCTCCAGAGTAGCTATATTACTTTTTCTTACCAAAACAGTGCATGACAGTTAACTTTTTTTCATATACTCATAGCATTTGTTTTATGTCTTACTGGCTTTTGGTTTTTGCTGTGTGTGTGTGTGTGTGTGTGTGTGTGTGTGTGTGTGTGGGTACACATGCCACAGCAGGAGTATAGCAGTCAGAGGATGACTTCAGGTATTGATCCTTACCTTCGACCTTATTCAAGGAAGTCTCCCTTTTCCACCACTGCATTCACCAGGCTCCCTGGTCCATGAGCACCTGGGAGAGTCTCCTCTCTTTGCTTCCCTTCTTGCTTCCCTGGGATTACAGACGCTTGTGCTGCAATGTCTGGCTTTATGTGGATTGAGGCATGCGAGCATAGGTTGCTCATCTTGCATGGCAAGTGCTTTATCCACTGAGCCATCCACTCAAGCTGTGTCTGAGGCGGGAGATGTTGGTGATAAACATCCTAACTGGGCTGCGATGTTACCTGCTTGTGGTTGTGATGTGCAGCTTCCCTGATTGATAGTAAAGTTTCGTGAACTTTCCACGAATTTGTTGTTATTTGAATTTCATCGTTTGAAAAGTATCAAACAAGAAAACTAAGTAAAGCCAGCCTGGTTAGCTCATGCCTGCCATCCTAAGACTTAGGAGGCTATAGTAGGAGGATCACTACGAAATTAAGGTCAATTGGGCTAAAGTGTGTCTGTGATTCAATATCATACCAAAACAAAACAAAATAAACAAAACAAGATCACAGAAATCATCCAACATCTCTCAGTGGTCATTTTAAAAATATTTATTATTATTAACATATTTTGTATGGATACATCATGTGTTGGTACCTACTTTTCCCTCTTCCCTGCCCCATTCCACTGGGGACCCTCCTCAGTGGGTTGTAGGTATTCCTCATGGGGTTGTTGTTTAGGCATTGTGGGAGAAGTCAATTACTTTTTTGTGGGGAGGGATTGCCTCTGGGCATGATGTCTCAACCTGCGGATTTTACAATCTTTCCTCCTCCTCTTCCACAAAATACCATGAGCCATAGCATGCGAGGCATAAGCTCTTAGGAATCTCTGGATCTCTTCTTTGGTAGGTGTTGAGTATCCTCAGGGTCTGTCTCCTATACCCTGAGCTGATTATCAGGTTCCACATGGAAGCAGAACTCATACTCATCTCTCCAGTTCCTTTGTGGTTTCAGCTGTGGGTTGGCTGAAGTGTGAGGGGTAGTTTATCTCCTCAGGTCTCATTACCTTCTGAAAAAGAACAGATTCTCTAAGTGAGAGTGAAGTCAGCATAGTTTAAATGGGAGAAATGCTAGACATTTAGGGAGAATTTGATATATGTAACACCTTTTTCAGCCAAAGACTAGTGAGAGTTAACATATCAGTGGTCATTTTAAATGTTAATGGCCTCAAATTTTTAATTAATAGATCTAGGCTAGTTGATTGTATTAAAAGCTCAGGGTATAGCCATATGCTAGTAAGGGACACATCTCATTAGCAAGATTAACACAGACTAAAGCAGAAAGATGGAATAATATATACTGAGCATACTGAAGCAGAAAATAGATATAAGCAGCTATTTATGCAGCAAATGAGACAGTAGTATAAATTATTCAAAAGAGATAAAGAATAACAGCATATATTAATAAAGGGCATGGTTCATAAAGAGGTTAGAAAAGGTAATAAATGTATAAGTCCAAATGTTGGTACAGCTGTTTTCATAAAACAAATGCTATGGAATATTAAGGATAGATGGTCGAGATACAATAACAGTGGATAACATCAACAAACCATTCAGCAATATATCATCCAGACCAAATAACAAAAAAGGAAACAAAACTACAGACTTAGATCATATCATAGATCAAATGGGCTTAGCAGACATCTATAGAATATTCTATCCAATAGATACAGGATACACTTTCTACTTAAAGGCTCCCCCAAATTCACCAAAAATGAGCCACATTCATGACTAGTCAGGAAGGAAAACAAAACAAATATTCATAGAAGAAAATAATAATAATAACTTACCAGAACCTTTAGAATTAAAAAAAAAAAAGTAACTTTAAGAGAGAAACTCATAACTATGAGTCTGTATTATAAAGTTAGAGAAAAAGTCAAATAATCTATAATGTATCTCAAGATAGTAGAAACACAAGAATTAAACAATACCCCATTTAGTCAATGTAAAGAAATAAATGACTGAATAGAAATTTAAGAAATGGGGTCTGAAAAATAAAATAAAATAAAAAAGAAATGGGGTCTGGATAGATTGCTAAGTGGTTAAGGCACTTGCTTACAAAGCCTAAAGACCTGAGTTTGATTTCCCATTACCCAACTAAAGCCAGATGCACAAAGTGGCACATGAGTCTGGAGTTTGTTGGCAGTGGCTAGACACCCTTGGTCTCTCTTCTGTCTGTTTTTCTCTGCTTGTAAATAAATAAATAAGTAAAGAAATGGGACTACAAAGACATTATGAAGAAAAATCAATGAAATGAAGAGTTCTTTCTTAGAGAAGATAAATGAAATTGACCAACTTTGATTTATTTTTAATTTCTTTGGTTTCTGCTAGTTTTTATTTGAGAAAATTTACACAAAAATCTCCAAATCAGCACAAGTGAATCTGTATAAATCCCATATGCCTGTTTCTATCAGATAAACAGATAAAAGGCTTTCACAAGGCTTCATTAGAATAGGTATTAAAAGTTTACTGAACTCTATCATTCTCTTTTAAATTACACATAGTATAGGCTGAAGAGATGGCTTAGCAGTTAAGGCACTTTCCTGCAAAGCCAAAGGATCCAGGTTCAATTCTCCAGGACCCACATAAGCCAGACTCACAAGGTGACACATACATCTGGATTCCCTTTGCAGGGGCTGGAGGCCCTACTGCTTCCATTCTCTCTCTCTGCCTCTTTCTCCCTCTCTGTTTTCAAACAAATAAATAAAATAGTAAAAAAAAATAGCTAAATTTAATTAGTTTGAATAGTAGGCTACAAATGGAAGGAAGCAGATAATGTCCTCTGTTTTTAAAGCTGATTTGCTCTTATATAAGTTGTTTTCAAAGGCAAGTATTCTCTTGCATTTTAAATCACATTATAGTATCAATTAACTTCTAAACCAAAACTGTGGTTTTCCAAAGTTGATATTTTTGGCAAGAGTCAAAGAAAGGGACTTGAATTTCAGTTCTACAAAGCATAAATTTAGCATTACCCTTTGGAATAAAAATATCAACAAAATAAAATATTCTTTTTTATCCTACCTTCTTTGACAATTTTCAGAATGGAGGAGCAGTTTTCATTATTCTTTTATAGGGCAAGGCAAAGTTCAGAAATTTGAAAGTCTCTTATTAGGTTATTAGGATCAATTAGGATTTCTCATTTAAAAGTCTATTTGGGCTGGAGAGATGGCTTAGAGGTTAAATGCTTGCCTGTGAAGCTTAAGGATCCTGGTTCGAGGCTCAATTCTCCAGGACCCACGTAAGTCAGATGCACAAGGGGGAGCATGCATCTGGTGTTCGTTTGCAGTGGCTGGAGGCCCTGGTGCTCCCATTCTCTCTCTCTCTCTCTCTACCTGCCTATTTCTGTATCTCTTTCTCTAATAAATAAATAAATAAAATATATTTTTAAAAGTCTAAGGTTTTAACTCAGACCATTTTTTCATGATTTAATTTTTGCAAGCTATATGCATTCAGTAATGTATTTAGTTTTGATCCAATCACTTGCAATAACACACATGATTGTATATATCCTTTAGTGATCTTTGTACATATAGTATTTGCATAACATTTATTGATCTTTTGGGTTTCCGGGATATCCATTCCAATGTCTTCTTTCTCACATGAAAATTTATTTGGGTGATGTTTACATTTAGATAATTAAAGTTTGAAATTTTATGTCTTATCTTTTCCAATTCACACTTTGATTCCTGTTTATTGTTATTTAATAATAACCATTTCATTTATAGGTTATCAAACCTTTGTTATTCCTTACTTTTGGTTTCTTTATTTTACTTTTGGTTAACTCGTGATTTTTTTATGTCCTTGAGGAAACACATTATGTTATGTAAAATCTTTCATTTTTAAACAAGTATGTATTGTGATATACATCCCTCTTAGTATATTTTTTTGCTGAATGTCATATGTTTTTGTAGGTTTTTAGTCTGACATATATATATATATATATATATATATATATATATATATATATATATATTTTGAGAGAGACAGAGAAACAGAGAATGGGATACCAGCGGCCTCTCAGCCACTGTGAACAAACTCCAAATCCATGTGCCCCCTTGTGTGCAAGTGCAGCATTGGGTGTCACTTTTTTGCATTTGGCTAAACGTGGGACCTGGAGAATCGAACAGGCATTCTTAGGCTTCACAGACAGGCACCTTAATGACTAAGCCATCTCTCCACCCCCCATTTTATATGTTTAAAGGATGTTTACAAATGTCACTTTTGATTTCTTCAATAACTCATAATTTATTCAGTAGTATGTTCCCTTCATGAATTTGTATAATTTCTGAAGTTTCTTTTGTTGTTTATTTCTCAATTATTTGATTGTGCTCAGTAGAGATACATGGCAAAATTTTGATGATTTGAACTTGTTGAGACTTGATTTGTAGGCTAATGATAGCATTTGTAGATGCTACCACACATGCTTTAAAATGGGAAAATTCTGCAGCTGTTGGATGGAATGTTTAGATAATATATGTGAAGTCTAGTTGATATATACTATAGTTAAACTTTGATTCATTAAAAAAAAAAAACTTGATCAACTTTCCATTTTATATCTATATATTTTTCCTCAATTAGCTTTCCATTAAGGAATGTGAGGTATTGAAATTTGTCATTAACATTGTGTAACGTCCTATTGCTCATGTTTGATGGAAACCTTGTTTGATATACTTGGACATTTATTGTTGGTTGTGCATACATTATAACTCCATATAACATTGTTGAGTTGATCCTTTGATCAGAATAATGTTTTTAAAAATGATTTTATCTTTAAATCCATTTTATCTCATATAAAACAAACAGGCTTTCTTGATTTTCATTATATTTGTTTGAAATATTATATTTTTTTTTTCTTTCTTTTTTTTTTTTGTTTTTTTTTTTTTTTTTTGTTGTTGTTTTGAGGTAGAGTCTTGCTCTAGCCCAGGCTGACATGAAATTCACTATGCAGTCTCAGGGTGGCATTGACCTTAAGGCAATCCTCCTACCTCTGCCTCCCCAGTGCTGGGGTTAAAGATGTGTGCCACCATGCCTGGTGAAAAATTTATTTCTTATATACAATTTTCAATCACAGTTTGAAGGAAGATTCTTAACAAGAGTGTATTTGTTCTGAAATTTGTATTATAAAAGCATTGTGTTACTAAAATCTAATAAGTAACTTAAGAAGTTTACTTGAAAAGGTTACCTCTATAATTTTTACATAGGTGTTATATCTTGTTTCAAATATTCATGTAATACAACATGTAGACTTTTTAATTGTATGTTTGCTATTAATAGTTGTCAGGCACGAGGATATTTTCAATACATGGAAATGTAATTATTGTCTTGCAATAGTAAACATATGCTAAAAATGGATTTTTTTAAACAGAAGAAGCTTCATAATTGACTGCTGACTTATTTTTTTAAGTTTTATTTACTCTTATTAGATAAAGTTAAATGCTGTACTTTGAAATAATACAATTTTAATATTTTCTTTGCAATATTCTGAGGTAATGATAAAATGAGTTATAAATAGCTGACCTAGCCAGCTATTCAAAAGAAACATGAAGCTTAGCTTTTATAATGGAAAAGTTACTGAGTCTAGGCAGCCTCTTTTTTTCCAATATGTAAAGTATATGAAATATATCAGAGTGAGGACACATGAAGCTTCTCAATTTTCAGTGATAAAGATACCAAATGCTGCCATCTTCTCTAGTAATTTATATTAAAGTTAATGGAACTAAACATCTGAAAACCAGCATTTTTCATTTTATACAATGTCTGCCAAATCTTCATTACATTTAATCTTCATGCTGTTTGGTTGTAGGATTTTTTTTTTTTTTCTTTCCAATTTACTAGTCAGATAAATGAGAGAGGATTACCTCTACTGGAAATTTAACCGAGAATGATTTGGCTCTCTGATATTACTGAATAACAGCCTGCAAAGAAGTTAATGCTCTGCTGAGAACCATAGTAGAGAGAAATTATACCAATAACTTCAGTATAAAATATTAAAAAAAGAAATGAGTCTCTGATTACTAAGATGTATCTATATGTCACACACTGTTATGAGAAAAAAAACAAGGTGCATATCCATTTAAGAATAGTTGATAGGCTGGAGAGAATGGCTTAGATGTTATGGCACTTGCCTACAAACCCTCAGGACCCATGTTCCACTCTCCATATCCCAAGTAAACCAGACATACAAAGGTGAGGAAAACACAAGGTTGCACATGCCCACCAGATGACGCAAGGGTCTGGAGTTCAATTGCAGTGGCTGAGGCCCCAGAGTGCCAATTCTCTTTCTCTCTCTCTCTCTCTCTCTCTCTCTTTAAAAAAAAAATAGTTGATGCTGTGTTTTCATGTTTACTTATTATTTTTATTTGTGGTATATGAATCCTAATTATGAAATTAAGTAGAAATATGAAAAAATTGACTTGGTTTTACTTGAAAGCATTTTATCAAAGAACCATAATAGTCAAATTCCTCCTTGCTTAGGAAGGAAATTCAGAAGGACTGAGAGGACATTGCACCTGTTTTCTACAATAGATGAAGTTCCACACCCTCGTACTCCAGCAGGGAGAAGGCAGAGTATATATTAGTTTTCTCAAACATAAAATTGAGTCTTGGATAGACTTATAGTCTCCCAGCTCCTTAAGCCCCCATTTCCTTTACAGCACAATCTAGATGCCATTTACAAAGCTGCCTGCACATAACTGCTCAATGATACTGCAAAGAAAACTGTGCTTTCAAAGTTCACTTCAAAATATTTGCTGCTGCTGAACTTTGTTTTAGTGTTTTGTGTTGTTAATGGTTGTCCATGATTACCCACATTATGAAATTTGCACATCATTTTGCCACTTAAATATTTATTTATTTATTTATTTATTTGTGGAAGAGACAGAGAGAGAGAGAGAGAGAGAGAGAGAATGTGTGTATGTGTGTGTGTGTGACAGAGAAGGAGGAAGGGATCATGGGCATGCCAGGGCCCCTTTCACCACTTTGTGCATTGGGCTTTATGTGAGTACAGGGGAATTAAACCCAGATTGTCAGGCTTTGCAAGTAAGTGCCTTTAACTATTGTGTTCTTTCCCTAACCCCAATATTTGACACATGACTTTAATATATTTAACATTATTTAAACATTGTTTAATGTTTAAACAATTGCATCATACTTCATAAAGAACCACAAATTTTATATTATTGTACACCATATAATTTTCATAATATAAATTTTAAAATAACCTTTTTTGCATCAGTAGCTCTTATTTCTGTTCTTAATCTCTATTTTTTAATCTTTTTTTTAATAAGTGTATAGTCTGTATGGATACATCATGTCCTGGTACCATCATTTCCCTTCTCCCTGCCCCCGTTCCATTGAGGGCTTTTCTCAGTGGGATTGATGGTATTCACCATGGGGTTTTTGGTTATAAGCTGTGAAAGCAGCAATCAGTCATTGTTGGGATTGAGGAATGCCACAGAATATTCACTGCCAACCTATGGCTCTTAAGGTCTTTCTACTCCATGTTCCCCGAGTCATTGTCGATGTGTTTTAAATCTACATTAGGGTTGAGCTTTCAGCAGCTTCTGGATTTCTGCTTCATTATATATTGAGTATCCTTGGTGTCTATCTACATCACCATGGTACAGGTTGTCAGGCTCACCATGAAAGGAACAGTCTTGCTCATTTTACCAGTTCCTCTGTCATTTCACTCAGGCACTATCTGCTATGTGAGGGGCAATTCATCTCTTGCCAGGGAGTCAGCTATCTTTTCTGTCTTGTTGACTGCTTTTGATTGTTCCCAATTCTCCTTGCCTTATGAAAAAGAAAAACATATTCCCCAATGTGGAATGAGAACAGCATAGGTTAAAGGGGATAAGCATTGTTACAGAGATTTTGATGGATGTCACCCTCTTTTAGCAAAAATCTATTGGGAACATGTTATTGGAGACCATAATCATAGTCTCCATAGAACACTGACTTAGTTCCCAGTTCCAGCTATAGATTCCTATCCAAGGGAGGATCTCCTAGCTAATCAGAAAAGGCTGGAGAGATTGGTTAAACCTAGCCAAGGCGGTTCAAGGTGCCACCATTGCACAAGGGGGTGTATGCATCTTGTCAGGCTGGTAGCACCCATTTTCGCTCTCTCTCTCTTGCCTATTTCTGTATCTCTCTCTCTCAAATAAATAAATAATAAAATATTAAAAAAAAAAAGAAAACCCCAAACAAACAGGTTTTCATATTAAAAAAAAAAAAAAAAAAGAAAGAAACAACATTGTTACCTAACCACTTGCCCCATTGCACAACAGGCTCAGTGTCCCCTACTTACAACATTGTTGACCACTTTCCCCCAGCAGCTCATGTAGTGCTTTCCAGCAGCATATAAACAAAGCATCTGGGAACAAGCTTCCTTCCAGATTCCAATCGAATTTCTAGATGTCCTGTGTGAGCATCATGTGGTGTCTTCTGCAATGGGGTCTTAGCTTTTACCTCAGGTAAGTAATTAAGTGATTTCACAGAAGCCTGTCTTGTTTGGGGGACCTTATAGGCCTCTCTGATCAATATCTCAATGTGGGTAGTAATCAATTTTTTTGTCCTGGCAGTAACAGTACAGAGGCAAATTTTTTTTTTTTTGTTAGGTTTCATCCCATCATTTCCAGGGACCTTCTTACTAGAAGATCCCCCAGTACTCCTGTTGAGGGTTATATGTTTTAGTTTACCATCCAGGATAAAGTTTTCTATGGTATTTATTTATTTATTCAATTTATTATTTATTTATTTATTTATTTATTTATTTATTTGTGTGTGTGTGTGTGTGTGTGTGTCTCCCTACCCTCCCATTCCCCTACCCCAAATCTCTTCCATCCCTATTGTAAGTCCCTTGAGTTGCCCATCAGGTATGATTGCAATTCAAGCTGCTCCAGGTTAGGTACCACAGATAAGAAAGAACATATGACATTTGTCTTTCTTTACTTATGTGAGTTCACTTAGTATGAGCTGTTCTAAATCCATACATACTCCTACAAATTTCTTTATATCAGTTTTCCCTTACTGCTGAGAATTTCATTGTGTATTTGTAACTACATCTTCATTATCCATTTGTCCAATGTTGATCAACTGGGTTCTTAACTCTTGTGAATTAAGCAGTTATAAATATGGTTGGACAAATATCTCTGCAGTGTAGCAGGGAGCCTTTAGAGTAAATTGCCATTAGAGAAATAACTGGCCCATTTGCTAGCTAAGTTTATCCTGATGACAACCTTTCTTCCTGGTACCAATTTTCTGGTGCAGTTACATCTAATTGCTGGGACAGAATACCTGACCTGAAGTTGTGTTTCAAAGGAAAAGGCTTATTTTGGCTTACAGTTTTGAGGGGTAAGTACAATCATGACACAGAAAGCATGAAAGGCCTGATAAACTTGGATTATATCTTTACATCAGCAAGAAAGGAATATTAGTGGTCATGGATCTGGGCAATATCAACATAATGCCTCCTCAAGTGACACATCTCTTCTAGAAAAGTGCTTCCTCCCAGTGTCCCCAACCTAAGAAATTTTCCTGTAGATGGGTACCAGGTATGATGCTTAATCACAAACACACAAGTCTGTGGGTGACATTTTACATTCCAATCAGCACATTATTTTTATAACAGCATTTTCATTAGTTAGAACCAGCCACATTTCTCTGAATCAACTTTGTATGTACCAGGTAGCTGAGACGTATAATAATCTACCTTTCCTCTGTTTGGAGAACGGATAAACATATGTGAATATTGACACCTTTTTTTTTTTTTTTTCATGGAGACCCACTATACAAAGTAGCAGTTAATATGTGCTCAGTGTCTTGGCCTGTGTAATATGAAATTGATATATTTGCATTGTTTTATTTGGTTTTCCTTTTATAAAATAGTTTATTTGGGGCTGGAGAAATGGCTTAGTGGTTAAGGCATTTGCCTGTGAAGCCAAATGATCCCAGTTTGATTCTCTAGGACTCATGTAAGCCAGATGCACAAGGGGCACATGCATCTGGATTTCATTTGCAGTGGTTAGAGGCCCTGGCATGCCCATTCTCTCTCTGTCTGCCTCTCTTCTATTTCTCTCTCTCTGCTTGCAAATAAATAGATAAACAAATAGTTTATTTGATGACACCATTATAAATGAATATAATATTGCAAATATACATATCATAGGTCATCATGATATTTATGACTTCAAGAACTTCAATGATAAATGCATAAAATATGTCTATGAGTTCATATTATTAATAATATATTTTAGGAAAAAATAAAAGCATGTTAATTTTAGTTTCTAAACTGTGTATGTTCATGTCATTATAACATCTTATAAGTGAGATTATTATTGGATTTATGCAAGACATGTTTTGCTTCTCTCTTCATATTCCTTAGTAAAAAAAAATATAGTCAGTAATATTTAATGGCCATAATATTTAATCTGGTATATAGAGTATAAGTAAAAATATTAGAATATTAGTCTCTTAAAGTTATTCACCTTTGACAGTACAAATGAAACTAAAATTACTTGATATCATTATACTGTGTTTGGATCAGTTAAGCTCTTACATCTTTTGATTAGTAGCAAATAAAAGGGAGCTATGGTGTAAATTAACCATATGTGTCTCTCATGAGCATAGCCTAACAGGTACAGTCTAAGACACATGCAAATTCATACAGACACACAAAATAAGGAGTACTTTATAGTTTCAATGAACAAATGGATAGAGCTGGAGAAATAGCTTAGCCATTAAAGAGCTTGGCTGCAAAGCCTAAGGACCCAGGTTCAGTTCCCCAGTACCCACATAAGCCAGATGCACAAGGTGGCACATACATCTGGAGATTGTCTACAGAGGCTAGAGGTCACCCATCCTCCCTCCCTCCATCCCTCTCTCTTTCTTTTTCTCTCTTTCAAGCAAATAAATACATCATTAAATCATTAATAAATAAAATGAATAAGTACCATCATTGGTTTGATAATGAAGGCATGGGCTGAAGAGATGGTTCGGTGCACAAGTGTGAGGGACTGAGTGCAGATCTCTGGATCCCACACAATTACCAGGCATGGTGAGGTATGATTACAATCCCAGTATTTAGGTGACAGAGTTAAGGAGTCCACAAGACCTACTAGCCAAATAGTCTATTTAACTTGATGAGTTCCAAATTCAACATTAAGTTCTGCCTTAATAAGGTGGTGAGCAATAGAGAAAAATACCTGAAGTCAACCTCTGCCTGCTACATGCATTCTTGTGAACCTCCATGCAGATATGTACTCTTGCACACAAATGAGCATGCATGCCCACATGAACACATGCCCACACATACACACACAAAAGGAGAAGCATAAATATTAGGCCTAGGATATTATGCAAAATATATGTCCCTGTGGAAGCAGTGAATGAAAATTATCTGAATTTTTCTCATAATGAAAAATTCCATTACTTTGGAAATTATTACTATTCATTTTGTGGAGATAAAAATTGGAAGTGTGGGTTTATGAGTTCAATTACTTGCTTTTCATTTCAGTTAAAAAGTAAAACATCCATAATAATATTTTTATTTAGTTCACATAGAATATCAATTAATATCAACTTTCTCATATTTATGTGCTTTTGTTATAAATACCCCCATTTATCTTTAGTGCCCTAAAATGTATACATTCAACCTTGGTTTTGTCTCATGTAGCATTTAGAATGATATTGTCACATGGCTCTGTTTAAACAAATATTTGTTGAAAGGATTAAAAAATGTGGTGACTGTAATTTAATATCATATCTATTTAGTTATATGTGTCTCTCCATATAATGAAACCCAAGTGCTTAAAAGATCAGTGTTACCCTTTATCCCATTTTACAACTTCCCAAGTTTTTCAATGGAACAAGCATGTTGACAGTATTGTAATTCAAAGATCAAGTCCTATGCAATCCTTATTTGCCACTATGTAGACATTTACAGAATAAGTAATTTTCATCAAATTGATAATAAAGGGGTAAAAGACTGAAATCATTTTTATGGGAAAAATGTGTATCCTTGTCAGGGAAATTGTGTTTTATCAAGCATAACTTAATTTATAGTAATTTGACAATTTTGGTATATCTTTTGTAGTATAGATTTCTTTGCTAATTGTATAGTTTTATAAATTTCAGGAAAACTTTTCAAGCATATATTTAAGTAGTGTTTCCTAATCCATGACTGTGGTGGTTTGATTCAGTTGTCACCCATAAACTTAGGTGTTCTAAGTGGAAGATTCCTAGCTGATGGAGATTTGGGAATTAATGCCTCCTGGAGGCAGTGTATTCTTGGGGGTGTGCTTATGAATATTACAGCCAGCTTTCCCTTGCCAATGTTTGGCACACTCTCCTGAAGCTGTTGTCCACCTGACATTGGAGAGGAAGTGATGTCTACCCTCTGCTCATCCATCATTTTCCCCTGCCATCATGGAGCTTCCCCTCAAGTCTACAAGCCAGAATATATTTTTTCCCACAAGTTATTCTTGGTTGGGTGAAATCATACTCAACAGTTAGAACAATGGTAAAATTAAACCAGGAAGAACTACAAAACAAGAAAAATGGACAGAGCAAATACATATCTTTCAATAATGTCTTTAATATCAATGGCCTCAATGCTCCAATCAAAAACATGGACTTGCAGATACAAAACATCAAAAAGCAGCAATGCCAACCTGACTGCAACAATGATCAAATTTTGGGGGAAAGTATTTATAGTAAGCTTCTTTTCTTTGAATGTCATTTTATAGACCATATGATAGGACACAAATCAAATCTCAACAAATACTTGAAATTCTTTTGCTATCTGTATGCATTTGCATGTGCACATGGGTGCATGTGGGCACATGTGCACAAAGGTTGTGTTTGAAGGCCAGAGATTTAGCCAGGTGTCTTCCTTTCATTTTATTTATACTTCTAATATTTATTTACTGAGGCTGGGTCTACTTTGAACCCAGGTCTCCGGATTCAGCTATTCTAATTAGGCAGGTGGCTCCTGGGATCCACTGTCCCCACTCCCTTGAAAGCAAGTGTCCAGGAAGGCTACCACACTTATTCAAAATCTGCCTGAGTACTGGAGATTCAAACTGCACTGCTCATACTATCACAGTGAGAGATTTATCAGCTGAACCATGCGTGTAGCCCACAAGCTTCTTATCAATCTAAGAACAGCAATTATTTAAATGGCTTTTTACTGATTGTCACATGACTATGCTAGACGAGTCATTCGAACTCTCCTTATGAAGCCCTAATTTGCTACTACTATGTCCATGAGTAATTGCATGGTTAAATGTTACTGTCAATGCTATAATATGGCATGGAATAGCAAATCATATCAGTTTTAGTGACAATTTATTGTTGTAAGAAATGAACAGAAAATATAAGAATTAAGGCTCTTTCCTATGAAAGTTTAAGCATCCCTTAAACTATCCCTTTATATTCCTTGTGGAATTACAGAGCTTGGTTTGCCAGCAGCCTCTTAGCTGCTGCGATCGAAATCCAGATGAGTGCGCCTCCTAGTGGTCAAATGTGGCATTGCGCCCTTGCATCACTGCACCTGGCTAAACGTGGGACCTGGAGATTGGAACCGCTGGAGATAGGAAACAGCGTTCTTAGGCTTAGGGGGCAGGTGCCTTAACTGCTAAGCCATCTCTCCAGCCCTCTTGATTTAATTTTTAAAGAGAGAGAGAGAGAGAGAGTGAGAAAGGAAACAGAATTGGTCAAAGCTATGTGATTAGTAAATTGCTAAGTTTCAAGTGAACCAAAGATATATTTTTCTTGACAGTCCACTAATTTATGGTGGACTAATATAACAAACTATGGATAAAATATAGGATACAGGGTATTTATTTAAAATTTATTTTTACAATGGCAGGTAAATTTTGAAATATTGATACAACTGAGTAGTGCATGCAGCTTAGAAAAGAAATCAGGGCTCCTCTGAATTGAGAATTTACCTAAATATTCTGTCTGGATGATTTTTGTTGATGTCTGAATCCCCAATTTGGTAGGAATACCTGAAAGACTGAGCATCACGAAGCTAACCACAGGAGACTATGGAAAGTGGTATTGTAGACATCACCTTTCCATCTCTGATAGACACACAGCCACTTACAGTGAATAAAGAACCAGTGAAATAAACAAAAAAGCCAATGCAGATACCTACAAGCAAACAGTGATACACAAAATCAATGGTCCATTTTCATCTTATTGATTTCTGCTTCCTCCAAATAATATCAGTCTGTGCTTGTTATTCTTTTGCTCAGCATTAGGTAGCCTGCACTCAGCTTGGGGGCCAGTTGAGCTTTGTATACTGAAAAAAAGAGGTTAATATTAGTCTCCAATTGCATCTGGTTTCCATGCCAACAGTGGAGGGAAAGGACCAGCTTCACACGAAGGTTTTGTGGAGATAGTCATAGGCCTGGAGCTTGAAAGCGGAGTCATAGCACTCTGCAATTTACTATATTACTTTAGGAAAGTTCCATAGCTTTCTTCTTTAAGACTGTTCACCCAGTCTATGTTATATTAGTCTTTTCAACATTTTATGAAAAACAATGATATCATGTATACAAATTTCCAGTTATGATTCAGGAAACCTAATGTTTGTTGATCATCATTTTTTTGTTGTTTGTTTTTAGAGATAGGGTCTCACTCTAGCTCAGGCTGACCTGGAATTCACTATGTAGTCTCAGGGTGGCCTTAAACTCGTGGTGATCTTCCTACCTCTGCCTCCCAAGGGCTGGGTTTAAAGAAGTGTGCCACCATGCCTGGCTTGTTGATCATCATTTAATCTTGATGGCATTACTTATTTTACAAATTTCACAAATCCTATAAAAATAACTTTATAGATGAGATTCCTATGGTAGGAATATCAATTAAAGTTGTCAATAAATAAAATAAAAATTAGCCTTTTAATACTAATATCATTGAAATTTAGGGTTTAATATAAGAAAAATAAAACTCATGGGTTGCATACCAGATATCTTAAACAGTTTTTAGTTGGGTATCTGTTGCCCTAAATCCACTGTCATTTTCTTTGTAAGGAGACATCATTTATATACATAACAAGCACAATTTCTTTCAGATGTTTTATATCCACATGTTAGTTTTTGCTCTCCTTTTTTTCTTCCACAATGTCCTTGGAAGAAGAAGATTGTTTCTGCGATATGAATGTAGTATTTAATTCTTATGCATGAGTATTTTCATATGTTTCCATTATGAGGGACAAACTGGGTATTAATAAAATCAATACCATTAATATGAATAATAGAACCACAAAATTAGCTATAATCTACACTCCTGAATATATGTTTAGTTTTAATTAATCAATGGTGATAGGTAGAAAAACATGTATGAATTTTATTTGGGATATTCAATATTTTTTTTCCAATTTCTAGCAAATAATTTTGAAACAACTACTGGTTTTTCTGTGTTCCCCTTCTGGGGCTGATGTGATGGCACAAATTGTCATTGTGAGTGGGGTGGTTCATTGGAGAGATGGTGAGGGTTCTTGGGTTCCACAACCCAGGCTGGATCAGGGAGTTAGCTGGTGTGGTGAAGACAGGAGGACTGGCCTAGGGGTATGCACAAAGGTGTTTGTAGACATCAAAGAGTATGGAGGGTCTTTGAGCAGGGGGAGCAGAGGCAGCCTGAAGGCCAGCTTGTCAATGATGCAAGACAGGGGAACACAGCAGATGGCAACAGAACAAGTGGGTCGTGGGCTCAGTCTGTGGAGCCTGTAGGATCCAGGCGTCATCTGCTTGCAGTGGTGGTCCTTTGGGAGACAGAGGTAGTGTGAAGGCCACCACAGATGCAGTGGCGAGGGCTCTGGGACCACGGAAGTGTGAGTGGGCCACAGACAAATGCAGCACCCAAGACCACTGACAGGTGCAATTGGGGGCCTCTAGGAATGAGGGACAGCATATGTCACTGACAGACACTATGGGGGGAGGGGACCTGGGGAGAGAGGGCTGGTGTTCATCACTGACAGACCCAGTAGAGGCATTGGGGAGGATAGAGGAACACTGTGCATAACTGAAAGATGTGCGGGGGGAGTGGGGGTCACAAAAGAGAGGGAGGGTATATGTCACTGACAATCACTGTGGGGAAGTTGCAGGGAGGGAGAAGGGTACCATGTAAGCCCCACTTGACAGATCCTGCAGGTAGCACAACAGAGAACCTGGTCAGGGAGTGGTGGCTGTGGATGGTGGTTGGGGGGACCCTAGGGTCTAGTGGGCTATCCAAGAACATGGGAATCATGAGGTGCCCTACTGCGCCCCTATGTGTCTGCCTGCTTGGGGCCTACTTAGTCCTACTTACACTTGAACCCCACCACAGAGCTTGCCTAATATTACCCTGGGAGCTGAAGTGTGGTTAGGCGGATGCCATCTTGACTGGAAGCCCCATGCCTGGCTTTCCTTAAGTGAATAACAATTTTTCTGTCCTTCATTAGGGCCAACAAGGAGTTTGAATAACTTAGTTGAAAAAGAAAATATGAATTGAGAATTTGGGGCATTTAGATTACTTGAACTTTTCTAGGTTGATAAATTTTGAAATAAAAATATGCATACTGTGTAATTGACATAAGTGTGCTTATTTTTGTGATTTGATTACTTTTAAAGCATAAAAACAAACAAAACATTGTTTAAAGACTTTCTATTAACATATATGGATTTGGATCTTTATCTTGAGTTCTTCATCAGATAAAATTGCCCACTAGTCAAACAATTTAATTAAAAAAAAAATCTATGGGTCATGCTTTTGATAGATAGTTTTGGAAAAAAAAAAAAAAAAGACTGCATCTGATTCTGTTGAGGCTGTGGATGAAAATGCATGCAAGTGAAATAGTCAAACATAACTGCTTATCACATGTGCTTACTTCAAGGATGAATTTTGCAATAACTTTAATCATCATGATGCACATCATTATTCAAGTCTTTCTGAACTTCTAGGAATCAACGCCAATGAAATTATATGAGATTCTTCTGGAGACCTATGACCAAAATGACAAGTAGAATGACTTAAAGAAATAAACTATGATTTTGTCAAGGTTTGAGAAGCTTCCATCCTTCAAATCAGGAAGGTATGGCAAAGGGGAATGCACAACACCATGACATCCAGCAAGTAGAGATGATAGAAGATAGGAAGAATCCACAGAAAGGACAGACACCAAGATATCGACTTCCCTTAAATTGGCCGCACCTCCTCCCTTTCACCACTTCCCAACTATGGCATCATATAATGAGTCAACCAAGAGATCCCTTGATAAGATCAATATGACCTCAGGATCCAATCACTTCCCAAAAGCTCATCAACTGGCAATCCAATCCTTCAACCATGATCATAAGGTGTATTTTTCATATTTACACCTTAAACTTGGCACTTGCTCCTTTGTGTACCCTGACACACTCTAATATTATGAACACTTTAATATCATTTAAAAATATGGAAAAAACGAAAGCAATCTTCATCCCAACTAAGAAAAGAAAAGTTTTTGAACAAATGATGTTTTTTTTAGAATAGGAAAAATTATTATTACTTTAAAATACATTATCTGGTACTGAATGGTCATTGCAGCATGGTGACAGAAAAAGAAGCCGACAAATGTCTCCATGGGTGAAAACAAGTTTCATATATATATATATATATATATATATATATATATATATATATATATATATAATCACTGTCCAAAATGATGTAAAAGTGAAATACATATATTCACAGACAAAAGTGAAATGAACATTACTAAATTATTTTATCAAACACACACAAACTGGTATGTCTACATAGGACACAATGATTAAGTTACTCACCATGTCTTTAACACAAGCTTTACTAAGTCATGATGTAGAATCACCTGGGAGACAAATCACTGAGCATATCTGTGAGGGAGATTCTATGGTCTTGGGTCCTCGACTTAATACAAGGGAGAGATTCATTTTGCCCTGTGTCTTGACTGCTGATACAATGTGAGCAGTTTCTTTATAATCCTACCATCACTCTTTCCCTGAGATGATGGGCTATACCTAGAATCATCTCTTCCTTTGAACAGTTGCTACTGTCAGAGCAATGTGAGAAGTAAGTAATATATAAGCACTTCTCTGGTTTTGTTTTAATTTGTTATTGTTTTTGGTTTTTTGAGACAGGATTTTCTATATGCCAGAAAGACTTTGATTTCATTCTGTAGCCCAGGATGGCTTGAAACTAATGATAGCCCTCACCTCAACTTCTAAAGTGCTGGGATTAAAAGTGCGAGCCACCATGACTGGATTTATATCACATTTGTAATAAAGTCTTTAATATATGCCCTATTAACTCTTTTTGTTTGTTTTTTTTTGTTTTTGTTTTTTTTGAGGTAGGTTTTCACTCTGGTCCAAGCTGACCTGGAATTAACTATGTAGTCTCAGGGTGGCCTCGAACTCTCAGCGATCCTCCTACCTCTGCCTCCCGAGTGCTGGGATTAAAGGTGTGTGCCACCATGCCTGGCTCCTATTAACTCTTTTAAAAGAGTGTGTGAAACATAACCTCATGTCACACAAGCCAGATTCTAAGTGCTGCAAAGAAACATGTGGTTTTCTTTTGGACAAATTCAGAGGTGTAATTTTTTTTCCATAATGTAGAAAAATGTGTACAAAATCTGCTGTTTACATATTTTATAAAGAAATGTCACTATATTTTATATTTTATTTTATTTATTTATTTATTTATTTTATTTGAGAGAGACAGAAAGAGAGATTGAGAGAGAGAGAGGAAGAGGCAGAGAGAGAATGGCTGCTGGGCCTTTTCAGGCACTGTGAACAAACTCCAGATGCATGTGCCCCCTTCTGGGCATGTGCAACATTGCACTCTTGTGTCACTTTTGCATCTAGACATACATGGGACCTGGAGATTTGAACATGCATTCTTTCATAGGCTTTACAGACAGGTGCCTTAACCACTAAGCCATCTTCCAGCCCTATATTTTATTTTTGTTTATTTATTTATTTGTGAGAGACTAAGGGGGAAGGAAAGAGAGAGAGAGAATAGGGATGCCAGGGCCTCCAGCCACTGCAAATGAACTGTAAATATATATGCTCCCTTGTGCATCTACCTTACGAGGGTTCTGGATAATTGAACAGGGATCCTTTGGCTTTGCAGGCAAACACCTTAACTGCTAAGCCATATCTCCAGCCCCAAGATGTCACTATTTAAAAAAAAAAAAATCAGCACTTTTGTTTTTTTTTTGGAGAGACACACACACATACACACACACACACACACACACACACACACACAGAGAGAGAGAGAGAGAGAGAGAAAGGGAGAGGAAGATGGATAGAGTTGGGCGCACCAGCAGCCTCTCAGCTACTGTGAATGAATTCCAAATGTGTGTGCTCCCTTTTGGTCAAGTCCTTGCATCACTTTGCCTCTGGCTAAATGTGGGACCTGGAGATTAGAACTAGTGTTCTTAGTCTTAGAAGGCAGGCACCTTAACCACTAAGCCATCTCTCCAGCCCATGATCAGTGCTTTTTGGCTGGAGAGATGGTTTAGCAGTTAAGGTGTTTGCCTGCAAAGCCAAAAAATACCAGTTCAATTCTCCAGGACCCATGTAAGCCAGATGCACAATGGGCACATGCATCTGGAGTTTGTTTGCAGTGGCCAGAGGCCCTGGCATGCCCATTCTCTCTTTATCTATCTCTCTCTCTCTTTCTCCCACTTTCTCTCTCATAAATAAATAAATAAAAATAAATAAATAATTAATTAAATAATTAATTTTAAAAAAGACCAGTGCTCTCTTCAGGATTTGGTCATGCATCTCACATCAATATAAATCAAATAGAAGTATTTGCTTTTTCTTGCTCTGTAGAATGGCATAGTAATTCTTTGAAAAATCAGTTTTGCCTAGCCCTTATATATTTCAAGATGTTTCTATTAATGGGATAGAGCTTATATATCCTTTATTTGTAAAAAATTCTCAAGTAATAAATAATTCAAGGAGGTGTAACCCTTTTAAGCCCTCTCTCACATTCATTAGCAGTCTCTGATGGCCTCATTTAAACAAATGGATGAATTCTCAAATCTCAGCAGAGCAATTGTATGACCTTCACTAAATAGCTTAGTTTTGCTCATAATCTAAACATGTAATAATAATTGTATTGATATAACTTATATTAAAATATTCATCAACTATTTTTACTAATTAGTTATGCTCACTATTGAACCATAAGAAATAGACTGATATCTTTAAATATTTTAAACATGAATAAATCAATTATAAAAGAACATATTTCAACAATTATAAGCTACCACAACTTGCCTTAGTAGAAAATGACCAATATAGTGTTATAGATTTTCAGACATGTATAATGTCAATATAAAGAGGAATGTTCAGAAAAAAAAAAATTGAAGAAAGGTCATATTTGTTTCTTGAAGAAATAAGTGAAAATAGATTGCCATCCAAATCACAAAAAAAAACTGCAATAAATGTTTTTATCAATAAATCAAATTATATGTTTGAAAACAGTTTAAAAGAGACATACCAGACTGAACTTTTGGTTTATAATTTTAGTCCTTTCTAGAGAAAGATAAACAGTGTTGTACAGCCAAATAATAGACTACTCATTTTAAGTTGGTGAAAAGCCCTTTAGAGATGAAATCCTACAAGTGATATTCATGTTTATTCTAAACCTTCTCTTTATTTTTGATTTTTAATAATTCCAAAATAATTGCTACTAAGAGTATTTATAATATTAGATCAATTATTTTCTATTTTTGGCTGGACCAATGTCTAAAGGTCAGTTTTTAATTGAATAAAACCAAATATTTTATACATTGAGTATCTAATTCTAAGAAAATTTTATGACATGACTGTATTATTATTGTATACTCATATAAAGCAAGTGGGCATGGAAAGTCTTTCATGCATTCTATTCTGAAGTCACATGTGACAGGGTGGAAAGTTAATCTCACAATGCTATGTAAGGCCATTGGGAAGTTAATGAAATTGTCTTCCTTCATCTGGCTTACTTCAGAGTGAATACCTTATTTCTCAACATAATGATCATCAGCATAAAAGATGTAATGTATATACATACATTCTACCTAGTACTAACTTTTCTCTCCGTTGGAGAATTTGTTTATCTTTTTTCAGGTGGACAACGAACCTGAAGGGAGGATCAGCTAACCACACCTCACCAGGGCCCCAGCTGAAACCATAGAACAACACAGGGGAAGGGCAAGAGTTCAGCGTTCATGGTGATCATGACACCAGAAAAAGGCTGAAGGAGATAAACACAGAGAACATCCAACTCCAACTAAGCCAGATATCCAGAGACACAGAGGCTCCCAAAACCTCATCAATGAAACAGAACTAAAATGACCCCAATGTGGCTCAGGAAAACTCACGGAAGAGGGAGCGGAAAGATTGTTAGAGTCACAAGTTGGGGCATTATGCACAGAGACTGGGGCCTACCCCCCAGAACTCTTGAATAACCTCACAATGCACAACCCACATTCCCCATTGATGAGGGTCCCTTTGAAAGTGGGAGGACAGGGAGGAGGACAATGGAACCAATACTATGAATGTAAAATCAGAATAATATAAATTAAAAAAAAAGAAAAAAAAAGATGTAATGTATAGGCTGGAGAGATGGCTTAGGGGTTAAGGCGCCTGCCTCCTAAGCCTAAGAACGCTGGTTCCAATCTCCAGCAGTTCCAATCTCCAGGACCCATGTTTAGCCAGATGCAAAGTGACACAATGGCACAATGCCACACTTGAGCAGAAGGGGGTGCACGCATCTGGATTTAGTTCTCCACAGCTGAGACACTGCTGGCGTGCCCATCTCTGTCTTCCTCTCCCTCACTCTGTCTCTCTCTCTCTCTGTCCCTCTCTCTCTGGGTCTCTCTCAAAAAAAATAAATAAATAAATAAATAAAATAAAAATAAATGTTTTTTTTTTTTTTAAAGATGTAATGTATTTATTTATTTGTTTGAAAAAGAGAGAGAAGAGGCATGAGCACACATGGACCTCTAGTGACCACAAATGAATTCCAAACAAATATATCACTGTGTTCTTCTGGCCTGATCACTCCAGCCTGAAGAAAATTATTTTTATACATTTTTGTTTTATGTACCTGCAGACACATTTTTGAGAAGGATGTTTTATTTTATTCAGAAGTCAGAAAAAGGGAGTTTTATTCAACAATGTCAGTTGAGGAAGAACAAAGAGATTTAGTGAGCTCTTGTAGTCCATTTTCAGGTTCTGATATGAGGATGAGGTTTAACTAGAAAGTGAGATCATGAAGAGCCAAGCATTCCACTTCAAGATACAGAAAATTTTAAATCATCCCTACATGACTCTAGGCCAACTTGCCACAGACCTAACGCCCCTGGCAAACAGTGGAACACATTCAAGAATGCAAACTATATGCACAGGAATGACTAACGACAAAAGGGAAACAAAACTATGGAAATGAAGGCAGCCATGCACCTCCCATTCTAAGCTCTGCATGGCCTGCATATCTTAAAAAAAAAAAAAAAAAAAAAAAAAAAGAAGGACTTCCTCGGCATTTGTACTTGACTGTAGGTTCTGTAGGTTAATAGCTGCAGTTCCATGAGAATCAATAAACGAGTGTGGGAGGACACACTATGATGTGTAGTCCCAGGCATCCTGACAGCACTGAGAAGCAAAACTGACAGGCTGACATTGAGAGGTTCAGATATTCCCAGGCATATGCAGAAAAGGAGCATGGCTTAGCTGAGGAAGGGGCGGAAAAGCATCACGAAGATGGTGAGTCATTGGGAAAATTACTTCACAGTGTGCTGAGTCCTCAGAGAGGGAAGGAAGTGAAATGTACTCTGCCTCTTGGAAACTTTATCAAAACAAAAGAAGTTGAAATGAATCATTAAAGATGGACTGAATTTATCTAGAATATTCACTTACATAAAATGTGGCTTCTTGGTAAAAAAAAAAAAATTCCTTTAAGTTTGAGATTTTTAAGTTGAAGAAAATTGGAATTGTAAAACTTCAGTAGTCTTATTCTTCTAGAATTCTGGCTTGAAATTCAAGCTCTATTCTTTATTTAATAGATGAGTTTGGGAAAAAGATCCTGTAGTCATTACCCATGATCATATAAGCAGCTTATGGAGGGACAGGGTTTTATTTCCAGCTTATAGTTTGAAGTATAAGTTTCATCAAGGTGGGGATTGTATGACAAAAGCAGGAAGCTGAGCATCATATCTCTCCATATCACCAGGAAGGAGACAGATTGAGTTGGCTAGTTCTGGCAAACAGGGATAGACTACACAATACTAAGGCCAATCCCCCAGTGATGCACCTCCTCCTGTAAGGATTCAACTCCCAAAGGCTCCACCAGCTGGGATTCCAATATAAGATTGAACACAAACACATAAGGTTATAGGGAATCTTTCACTTTCACACCACTACAGATACCACAAAGGTTGATCATTCCCTTCTGTAAATGTCTGCCTTAGTTATATCTTTAAGTTTCCCTGAAGACCAGAGTATGAAAGAGAAAATGAAGTCATAAGAAACAAAGAATTATTACTGATATTATTATCAAATTAATTCTTTTGGTAATTTAGAGCATTTGAGATGATGAAGGATTTTTCAAAAAAATTTAAAGATCAAGATTCCCAAACTTTATGACTGTAAGGATATTTTCAGTGTACTTACTTGCATATCATGTAAAGTGGAACACAGATTGAACTCCAGGTGAGACCTCCAAAAATGCTCAACAAATGGAACCTATGAGATGACATACTGCAAAAAAGAGCTCAAAAACACCACATGCCTGACCTAAACACACCCCCAAAACATTACCCCAATCTCTAGTTGCAGTATAAATCTTATTGTTATAACCAGTTTTCCATTTACTGAAGGAAAGGTCCTCACACTCCATGTGGGAGGAGAAAGCAAAGGGAGATAAACTCTGCTAGTGGCTTTAAGAAATAGTCTACAATCTCTCACTGAGCAAATCAGAAACTTTCAAGCATGCTATGAAAAAAATATTAAAAATTACAAGATTTTTCTAAAGATACCCTTTTTCATCTGATTATTTCACTGTAACCTTACAGTGGCATTTACCAAAATGATGTTGAGGTATTTTATGGAGATATAGTGGTGGGTGAGGACTACTACTTTACTCTCCCTGCTTCAGGCAGAAGCAATTTGATGATATTTAGGAACTTAAGATAAAAGAACATGGAGAAAAGATGTCTGTGATGGGTAATGCAATATATTAGCCTTTGTTGGGGATATTGGGGAACTGGCTCAACATGCTGAGATTGGAAGGACACACACTTTCAGCTACAGACTTCTTCAGTAGGAAGAAAGTTCTAAAATAGCAGATTCCCCTTGAATGTCGAACATTGTTGCTACTGTTACCATCTGTTTTGTTTTTACCATTTACAGAAGGGATTTTTCTTCTTCAAAAATTTCCTAAAACTGGTGTTCTTGCAAAGGAGGTCTGAGATATAGGTTCAGTGAGATTCTAAAAGAAGAGATTGTATTCCACAATCCCATTTACCAGGACCAACATAGCATAGTCTCGGATGAGGTAAGTTCTGCACAATCTGTATGGTCTATAAGGTATAGCCACACAGTCTCCAACAAAATGGACATAATTAATGTACAATTTTTAAAAGATGCATTTAATTGTATTTAATTTAAATTTGAATAAAGCTTCCAATGTGTCTTATAGTTTAGAACTTAGGTAATATAAGTCGTCATGATTATTTCTGTTTATATATATTGATGTGGACATATTTATGTGTAGAGCCAGGTAACTAGAAAGAGACTCTGGGAGGAAAATAAAGACTCATTTTTTTTGAACTTTCATTAGTGGAGATTGAATTCATAGCCTTGGGCATACTAGGCATGTGTGTTATGACTGAGCCACACCCCTCTCCATCACTGATTTTTAAAAAACATTTTATTTTTATTTATTATTCAGAAATAAGAGAGAGAGAGAGAGAGAGAGAGAGTACACCAGGGCCTCCAGCCACTGCAAAATAATGCCAGATATGTCACCACCATGTGTATCTGGTTTATGTGGGTTCTGGGGAGTTGAACCTAGGTACTTAGGCTTTGCAGGCAAGTGTCTTAACTGCTAGCAATCACTCCAGCCTCCATCACTGATTTTTTAAATGTCAAAATCAAACAAATGGAAAAGCTTTAGAATCCAAAACATGTTAGAATGTCTTGTTTATATATAATTAATATAAAGTTCTCAGGAAATCTGTGAGGCTCTTATTTTAATCCAAATGTAAAAAGAAAAGTAGAACCAAATGTGGTAAGCAACTGTCTCCTCATTTTGATGTGAGAACAGTAGGTAATAGTTTGAAAGCACCAGGGGGGTCCCTGAGGCATCAGAATTGATGTTTATGCAATGGCTAGATCTATCAGGAGATTTAGGATGAAGACATTTTCTTTTCTTCAAGATGAAAGCAGTATAGAAAAAAAATGAGAATAAAGTAGGGAATCCACTGAGTCTCATGCTCTCGGGTAGCCCACCAGTCCCCCCAAACCCTCAAGCAGACATCCCAGCTGACATCCCATCCACAGTTCCACCCACCATCTCAGCTGCCCCCTCCTGCACTACCACAGGCTATGTGGTCCAGGCAAGCTGGCTAACATTTCCCCTCCAATCCTGGGCTTTCCTGCCATTGGATCCCCATTCCAGCTGCACCCGCCTTGCAGGCAACTTGGACCCACACCAGCGGGCTAATGTTTCCTTCTCCATCCCTGGGCTTTCATGCCACCTGACAGCCATCCCATCTGCAACGCCGTCCCAAGACACATCCTTCAGGCAACTTGGACCCAGGCCAGTAGGCTACCATTCCCTCCTCCTCCCTCCATTTTACTCCCTTTCCTGCCAGCTGGATTGCTTCCCATCCCCCCATGTGTCACCTGACCCACAGCAGTCCCACCTCCCTGTTCCACTATGTCACAAGACCCAGCAGTCCCATCCACTCCCTGCTACAGGGTCCCAACAGACCGACCCTACTATCCCATCCCCTCAACCCTCAGTATCATAAGACCACACAATCCCAAAGCCCCCTGCCACTGCACCACAACAAAAGTCTCCTGTGTCTCTTTCCCCCTTACCCCTATCCCCTTGGGTTACCTGACCACCCACTCTCATACCTCAACCACTGGCCAACAAGCCCCTTCATCAGGTCCTTGGGGCCCCATCAGAGCCTCACCAGCAACTTCTGAGTAGACAGGCCCCATTGCCATCAGAAGCCTAATTGAGGCAAACATTAAAAAAAAAAATCACTGAAGATATTTCCACGGTAAACTACAGCTTCCTCCAAAATTAAATAAGATTCATACACTGTGATGGGCAGACCATAGCACAAAAGGAATAACATGAAAAATCAATGACAATTAAATCCAATAAGGTCACCAGTCCCACAATGGAGACTCCAATCAAAACATAGAAAAGACAACAAGATCAGAACCCCAAAATGAAGACACAAGCAATGCAACCCTCCAAGACATACTATCATTAACTCTAAACATTGATAACAGAGAAATTCCTAAAGCTACTAGGAAGAAACAGCACATTACATATAAAGGTAACCCCATCAGAATTACTTCAGACTTCTTAATGGAAACTCTGAAAGTCAGAAGAGCCTGAACGGAACACTGCAAAGTCTAAGAACATATGGCTTCCAAACCAAATTACTCAACCCAGCAAAAATATCCCTCATAATAGATGGTGAAAGAAAAATATTCTATGATAAAACTCAGCTTTACAACTATATGAACACAAAGTCAAATATACAGAAAGTATGTCAGGAAATTTTCCACACAGAAGAGTCAAATAACCAACCTCAAGTGCCTGCAAGAATCTGATCACAATAACCAAACTCAGAGAAGGCACAAAATCTACGAAGTCCAAGAAAATACCAAACTACATATACCACTACAATATTACAGGGATTAAATCAAACCTCACAGTTATTACTCTAAACATTAATGGCCTTAATTCACCCATTAAGAGACATAAGCTAACTGGGAATCTCTAAATTCATATGGACTGGAAGAAGGCCTCAGATATCCAAGCACATCCTCAGCAAAAGAAATACCTCTGGAGGCATCACCATGCCTGATATAAAGGTATATTACAAAGCCATAGTAACAAAGACAACATGGTACTAGCATAAAAAACAGGATTATAGACCAATGGAACAGAATCAAGGACCCGGATTTTGGGTCAAGTAACAACAGCTACTTGATCGTTGACAAAGGCCCTCACAATGTAGACAGTAAAAAGACAACATCTTCAAAAATGGTGCTGGACAAACTGGATAACCATATGTCATGAATGAAACTAGATCCACTCATCTTGCCATGCACAAAAATCAAGTCCAAAGGGATCAAAGACCTCAATATAAAACTGGAAATTGCTAGTACTGTAAGAAATAATAGTAGAATCTCTCCATGATATAGGAGTGGGTAAAGACTTCCTGAACAAAGCCCCAGTAGCTTAGGAAATTAAACAATCACTCAACCATTGGGATCTCAGGAAGCTGAAAAATTTTTTCACAAACATACAATAAACAGAGCCAATAGATTACCCACAGAATAGGAGAAAAGTTTTGCTGGCTATACAGTGGACAGAGGTCTAATTTCTGGAATCTACAAAGAATTCAAAAACCTAAACAATGAAAAATCAAACAGCCCCCTCACAAAATGGGGCAGAAATGCAAATTCAAATGCAAAACACACACTTAAGAAAATTTTCAATCTCCCTAACCATCAGGGAAATTCAAATTAAAACTGCTATGAGATTACACCTTACCCCAGTAAGGATAGAAAACATTGAAAAACCAAATGAAAACAAATGCTGGAAAGGATGCAGAAAAATAGGAACACACATTCACTCTTGGTGGGAATGCAAGATGGTACAACCACTATGGAAAACAATATGGAGACATCTAAAAGGGTTGACTATATAACAGACCCAGTTATTCCCTTGCTGGGCATTTACCCTAAAATCTCCATGCCTCCGTTCAGAGATATTTGTTCAACCATGTTTATAGCTGCTCAATTCATAATAGCTAAGAACTGGAAGTAACCCAGATGTCCAACATGAGATGAATGGATAACCAAGATGTGGTATATCTACATAATGGAATTCTACACAGCAGTAAGGAAAAAATGACACAATGAAATTTGAAGAAAAATGGTCAAACTTGGAACAGATCATTCTCAGTGAACTCACCCAATCACAGAAAAACAACTTTCACAAGGTCTCACTCATCTGTGGCTCCTAATCTGGATCTTCTTGAGATGCAGAAAAACCAAATAGGCTTCTTGAGGACCAGACAATAGGGAAGGTAGGTGGAGGGGAAGCTAAGGGTGTGAGGGGGACACAAAATGGAACTGGTACCATAAAATTCCATATCCTGAAAGACAGACTAAAAGGTTGAACCTTCATCAGGTCCTTAGAGGGAACATCAGAATCACAGGGCCCTGGAGAGGGTATGATGAAGACTAACCTTAATCTTCACCTGTTTCTCTCTCTCTCTCTTTTCTCTCTTTCTCTTTTGTATTACCTGTGTTTTTCTTCCGTCTTTTCCCTTGGCACTGGCCTACAACTCCCAATACCAAGATGTGGTTAACATCCACAATGAGCTGTTGATCAGAAAGACCTACAAGTTCTTCCATAAGAAGACAGACTTCTGTCTGAACACTTGATTAGCCACCAAAGCTAAGACCCTACTGCCGAAGACACCATATGCTGTTGGTATAGAATATGGAGAGACCTGGCAGGAATGTGGAAGAAAGTCAGTCCCCAGACAGTTAACTTTTGCCAGAAGGTGCTACACAAGAGACTGAGGGAAAATGGCAACATCTGTCCAAACAACTCATCGTCTAAGCTACTGAATAGCAAACAACCTGATGAGATGCTCAATGTAGTGCAATAGTGACATACAGACATGATGGGTAAACAACCACTTTTGAACTGGCTAATAGATCCACTCAGTGGAATAGAACCCATAGCTAGAACTGGGAAACAAATCAGAATCATATGCAAAAAAATGTGGTCTCTCTCCAATATCAAGCTATCTCCAATCTTGGACTATAAGAGCGCCTGCACCTATTAAATTATCTCTAAGACAATAATGGTTACCCCTTTATTGGGTGCTGACTTTACTCTCATTGAGAATCTTTTTTTTTTTTTTTTTTTTTTTTTTTTTTTTTTTTTCAGATGGATAAAGAACCTGAGGAAAGAATCAACCCATCACATCCCAACAGAGCCCCAGCTGAAAGCATAGAGTAATTGGGGAAATGAACAAGAGTGCTGCTTTCTTAGTGAACCTGGTATCAGTCTAATGGTGAAGCAGATAGACACAGAGAACACTCAACTCCTATCACACCAGATATCTTGAGACACAGAGGATCCCAAGATCTCCTCACTGAAGTAGACCTAAAATAAACCCAGCATGACTCAGGGAAATTTGCTGAAGAGGTGGTGAAAAGATTGTTTGAGCCACAGGTTGGGAAATTATGCAAGTACATTGCCTCTTCCCCATAACTGATCAAAACCCCCACTATAAACCATACACAATCCACATGGAGATAACTGACATCCCCAATGAGGAGGGTGCCTTTGAAGGGTAGAGGACAGGGAAAAAGCAAAGGATGGTACCAACATGTGCTGTTTACACACTGACTATCTACATAACTAATATAAAAAAATAAATAAATAAAAAGAAAAAAAAATGAGAGTAAATGATGTTAGAAAAAAAAAAAAAAAATACACCATTTTAGCCGGAATCCAGGGGCCATTGTACCTGACCATTCAGCCCACATAGGATTCTTAATGTTAGACTTTTCAGGCTGGAAGCAGGGAATTATCACAGCAACTAGACCCCGGTTAGTGTCTGGTAGGAAGCAAACCCCAGCAACACCTGCCCATGTCACATGGAGGATGCCAGCCAGCACAGAATAGGAATTAGGTACTGAATCATGCCCAAAACAAAACTGCAGTCAATACCCAAGAAGCTATGTTTGTTAAGAGCTTCATTCATTTTTTATCAATAAGTTTCACCTTGTGTCAAAAGTGTAATAGGAAAGGATGTTCTATAGTTAGGCAGAGCCCAATTTAATGATTAGTCAAAGTAAAACATCACTATGACTCAGCATAAATAGCTGCAGGGGATGCAATCAACTAGTGAAGTGGTCTGTAGGAGGCTCTGTAGAAAATGAAACAAATCACCAGCTACTAATGGAAAATAGAAAAGGAAGCTCAATCTATAATGGATGCATGAAATGTAATAAAGAAACACAGAATAAGAGGTAACAACACAACACAACCAAACCCCAACCTCCTAACTGCCCCTATAGTATAAATGTCAACCACCCAGATAGAGGAAGTGTCAGAGAAACAATTTAGAATCCTTCTTCTGAAAGTATTCAGTAACCATACAGAAATCTCAAACAAGCAAATGCATGAACTGAAGAGACTCACTGGTTACCTTGAAAAGAAAGTCTCAAAGTGTCCAAATACTTAAAAATTGAAAACTGTACTATTGAATAAACTGGGGATCACTGAAGAAATCAGGAAGAAACTAAATGTGTTTTCCCCATGATTAAGTGGAAATAATAACTCAATATCCAAAGTGTCCAAAGTGAGTGAAACAGTAAACAAATTGGAAAGGAATATTCAAAACATGAAGGATATATTCAGAAGGAAATTGAAACACTAAAAAAGACAAACAGGAATACTGAAAATTAAAGACTCTATCACTCCAGTAAAAATCCCCAAACTTGAATACCGTAGCAAAAAACAAAACAAAACAAAACAAACACAAAACCAAAAAAGCTAGCAACTACACATCTACTTGAACACTGAAAACTACACTTTTGAATAAACTTTGAGTCACTGAAGATATCAGGGAGAAAATAAATGTGTTTTTCACCTGATTAAATGAAAATTATAACTCAACATGCCAGAATCTCTGGAATGAAAATGATACATTTTTTTAAAATTTTTGGAGAGAGACAGACAGAGAGAGAGGAAGAGGGAGACAGATGCAGAATGGGCCAGCAGTCTCTCAGCTGTGTGAATGAAATCCAGATGCATGTGCCCCCTTGTGGGCAAGTGCAGCATTGCGACCTTGTGTTACTTTGCATCTGACTAAACGTTGGACCTGGAGATTGGAACTGGGTTCTTAGGCTTGGCAGGCAGGCGCCTTAACCACTAAGCCATCTCTATAGCCCAAACAGCACAATATTAAGAGAAAAGTTTAAAGTCATGAGCACTCACATTAAAAATTTGTATAGATCTCAAATGAATAATCTAATGGTACAAATTCAGGTGCTGCTAGAAAACAAGAAGCAATATAAAACCCAGTAGACAATAAAAGTAATAAGGATTAGGGATGGGATTAACAAAAGAAATATCCAAAGAATAATGATCAAAATCAACAAATTTATTGTTTATTTGAAATAATTAACAAGATTGAAAAAAATCCTAGCTATATGAGCAAACACACACACACACAGCAGAGATAGAGAGAGAGAGAGGGAGAGAGAGAGAGAGAGAGAGAGAGGAAAGAGAATATTTGTTACAAGAAATCCTAATGTAATTCAGAAAGTCATGAGGGTGTCTATGAAAACTAATATTCAGTGAATCTGGAAAAAGTAGATTAAATATACTTTTCAAAATGCATGTGACCCAACAAAATTAAGGACAAAAGATAAAAAAAAAATGATTTAAAAAGACCTACAATAAACAATGAGATTGATGTATTTTAAGACTTCCCACAAAGTAAATAAATAAATAAATAAATAGGAGGCTGAAAGAATGTAAGAGCCACAAGGTTATATCCAGAGGCATTGCTCCCCACCCCACAATGACTGACTGCTGCTCTCACATCTTATCACCCCCAATTCCATGGTGAATACCAACAATCCTACTAAGGAGGGCCCTTAGTAGAATGGGGGCAGGGAGGAGGGGAATGATGGTACCAACACTTAATATACTCATACAAAGTTTCAATTTAATTTATAAACTAAAAAGGAAAATATAAGTAAATATTATACATGTTAACTCTTATTCATAGTTATATTAAATCTATGAATTTATATATTTACTAAATATATTAATGTTTATATTCATGGTTTCAGGGACTAATACATTAAAAAAGCCTCCGTTACCAAAGTTTCTTTCCCGTGAAAAGTTTTATGCCTTTAATGATTCTTTTGAGGGAAATTTTCCATGTGATCAATGGTAAATTAAATGTGCAATTTTCATTATTTTTATTGGGCACTGTGGTGTGATTGTATTCCTATTGAACAAAACTTACCCTTTGATGATTATAATTGTCTCAGGAAAAGGAAGCAGCATTGATAGTTTAAACTTGCCCTTTGTAACAGAATATGCACAACTATTTTTTTTTTTAAAGCTTGACACAGAAAATGGAAGACTTTTTAAAATTTATTATTTATTTTATTAGTTGTGCTCATAATGTGAATGCATTCACATTGGTGCCATTGATAGCCTCTTCCCTGTCCTCCACCCTCTGAAGGGATGCTGCTCCTCATTGGAGAATGTGGGTGTTGCATTGTGGGGGTAGCCATCAGTTGTTGGGAAGAGACAATGTCTCTGTGCATAAATGACCCAGCTTGTGGCTCTAACAATATTTCCACCCCCTCTTCCAGGAATTTCCCTGAGCCATGTTGGGTTTGTTTTAGTTCTACTGTAGTGATGAGGTCTGGGGAGCCTCTGTGTCTCTGGATATCTGGAGTTGAGTGTTCTTTTTGTTTATCTCTTTCAGCCTTGTGCTGGTGTCAGGTTCACCGAGAAAGCTGTACTCTTGACCATTTCCCCAGTTACTCTATGATTTCAGCTGGGGCCCTGGTGAGGTGTGATAGGCTGATCCTCACCTCAGGTTCAGTGTCCATCTGAAAAAGAGAAAGCTAATTCTCCAGTGGAAAGAGAAGTCAGCACCAGATACATGGGGTAGCCATTATTATTTTAGAGAGAATTTTATGTGTTAGGCCCTCTTGTAGCCCACGATTGATGGGAGCTTGATATTGGAGAATGGGCTCATTTTTGTACATTTTTTGACTTGTTTCCCAGTTCCAGCCATGAGTTCCATTCCACTGAGTGGATCTGTTAGTCAAATAAGGAGCAGTTGGTTACCCACCATGGCTGTGTGCCACTATTGTTGCACTTGTTTGAGCATCATGTCAGGTTGTTTACTGCTGAGTAGCTTAGACTCTGAGTTTCTTCCACAGATGTTGGTGATTTTCCCCCAGTTACTCATGTAGCACCTTCTGGCACTAGACAAGCTAGCTGTTTGGGGACTGGCTCTCTTCCAGATTCCAGCCAGGTCACTCCATGTTCCATCCCAATGGCATATTGGTGTCTTTGGCAGTAGGGTCTTACCATTAACCTTTGGTGGGTCATCAAGAACTCTGACAGAAATCTGTCTTCATTTGGGAAACCTTGTAGGTCTCTCTGATCAACAGCTCATTGTGTCCCAATTTGTGTCCCACCCCCACTTATTCTCCCCTCCCATCCCACCCTCCCAGAAGACAAAATTTAAAGTTTCATATATTTTAGTGATTGGCTCAATTTCAATTTTAAAGAACTATGTTCATCCTGATACAATAAACCATAAAAAATGATGCTAATATTCTCAATAAGAAACTGATAAATGGCTGGAGAGATGGGTTAGCAGTTAAGTCACTTGCCTGAAAAGCCAAATGTCCCAGGTTGGATTCCCCAGGATCCATGTTAGCCAAATGCACCAGGTGGCAAATGTATCTGGAATTCATTTACAATGGCTTCCAGCCCTGGAATGTCCATTCTCTCTCTATCTGCTTCTTTCTCTCTATCTCTCTCTCTCAAATAAATAAAAATAAAATGAAAAAAAAAAGAAACTCATAAAGACATGATTAAGAAATATTCTATTTTATTCTATCATCCCAGAAATGTACATAGAAACTTAATGTCTTAAATAACTCTTTTCAAAATCAATTCTTCAGTTTTAGTTTTGGCAGAAAAAACACACAAGCAAAACAACTATTATTTAGAATATAATTTTACATTGTAAAACACATAAAGTGAAATATAATTTAATATTTCAGTTGATCACTTGTTTTTATTTTTTTCTTTCCAATATTATTTATTTATTTGAAAAACACAGATGGGGAGAGAGGCAGAAGAAAAGAATTGGTGTGGGTATGTCAGGGCCTTTTGACACTACCAATGAACTCCAGATGCATGTACAACTTTGTGCATCTGGCTTTACCTGGGTACTGGGAAATCTATTGGCCATAATCTATTGGCTTTGCAAACAATCACCTTTAAACATTAAGCCATTGTTGTGGTCATAAAATTATATTTTTTTAAAAATTTACTTATATGTGTGAGTGTGTGTAAGTGGGATAGTTCCTCTTGCCACTACAAACCAATACCAAATGTTTATGACACTTTTATTGACAATTTCTATACTTACAGACAATAAGCCATGATATTTCCCTCCCCTCCCCCATTCCCCTTCAGAACTCCACTCTCATTCATATCCCCTCCCTTTCTTCATTAGTCTCTTTTAAATTGATGTCATAATCTTTTTCTCCTCTTATGAGGGTCTTGTGAAGGTATTGCTAGGCAGTGTGAAATCATGGAGAGTGAGGCCAATTTTTTGTGTGGACAGTTGCATTGTAAGTAGTCGTACCCTTCCTTTAGCTCTTACATTCTTTCTGCCCCCTCTTCTGCAATGGGCCCTAAGCCTTGGAGGGTATGATAGAGATGTTTCAGTGTTGGACACTCTTCCATCCCTACTTCTCAGCACTATGTTGCCTTTTGGGTCATCCCAGTGGTCATTGCCATCTGAAAAGAGAAGCTATTCTAACCAGAGGTGAGAGTACATTAATATGAGATTATGAACATTTAAGTATAGTGCCTTCAGTCCAATTAGGGAGTACTTGGTTTCCTCAAGAGCAGAAATGCCACTATTGCATCCATTGTGTCATTTGGTCTATCTGGCCAAACTTGAGGTGTCCAGTATCCACTGTGTTCACCAGTGATGATTTCTGTCTCTGTGAATTTTCTAGTAACAATCTATAGCTTCTGGATATGTCATTATTTTAAAAAGTAGGTTTATATAAGTCTTATTGAGAAATCTTGAATTTTGATTGACCTTTCCCCCTCCCTTCTTTTACATATTATCTTCCCGTGGCTTCACTTAGGCCTTTCTCCTGCCTATAATCTGTTCTTCTATTTCATATATTCAATACCATCCCCTTAAGTCCTTCCCTCTCCTTCCTCCCTTATAAGCTTTTTCCAGCTTATTGGCCTCTGCTACCAATTTTTGGTTCCAGTTCACACACAAGTCTATACGTTTGAAACTAGGATCCACATATGAGAGAGAACATGAGACGTTTGGCTTTCTGAGCCTGGGTTACCTCACTTAGTATAATCCTTTCCAGATCCCTCCATTTCCCAGAAAATTTCATAATTTTATAATTTCATTTTTCTTTGACACTGAATAGAACTCCATTGTGTAAATGTACAACATATTTATTAGCCATTCATCTGTAGAGGGACTTCTAGGCTGGTTTCATTTCCTACCTATTTTGAATAGAACAGCAATAAACATGGTTGTGTGAGTGTCTCTAAGGTAGTGAGAAGAGTCCTTCTGATATATGCCTAGGAGTGCTATAGCTGGATCATATGGTAAATATATTTCTAGCTGTCTCAAGAACCTCTACACTGATTTCCACAATGGCTGGACCATATTACATTCCCACAAATAGTGTAGAAGTGTTCCTCTTTTTCCACATCCTCACCAACACTTATTGTAATTTGTTTTCTTAATGGTAGCCATTCTGATAGGAGTGACACTTTTTCTCTTGCTTATTTGGGTGGCTTGGAAATTGAACCTGGGCTAATAGGCTTTGCAAATAACCATCTTTAACCACTCAGTGATATTCCCAGCTCCTAGTTTTACCTACAATTTATTCAAATAATTTAATTATTTATTACATTATCTTAAAAATGTTTATATTGCTAGTTTAGTGTGTTTGATCACACTAATCTCAAAAATCCCCAGAATATTAGCAGCTGTTTAGTTGCCAATTCTATTTACATTAGATGAAAACAATAACCAATATACTAAGCTTATATTTAAGCTTAATATGAGCCCACAGTGTCCTTGAGAAATCATAGATAGAAAGCAGTGAACTGCTGTGCTCTTTAAGTCTTGGGTGCTCCACTCAAGGCACATAATTTTCCATGTCCCTAGGCATAACCTGTGCAACAATTAACCTGTTGTGAAAGAGCAAGTTGTCCACAACGTGTGTGGTTGTGATGGGTAACATCTCTTGAAAACTTGACAGAATCCAGAATCATCCAAAGGGAAAAGAAATCACTGGGCTTTTCTTTGAGAACGATTATAGATGGGGGTTAGCTGATGTTGGAAGAACCACTCTCAAAATGATTCCATGGATGGGGTTCTACAATGAATAAAGAGGAGAATAGCAGATGATCATGTGCATTTATAACTGGTTGACTTTTTCCTGACTGCAGGTGCAATGTGACCAGCTGTGTCCTGTTCCTACTGACATGTTCCTCCACCAGGGTGAGCCATATCACCTCAAAATGTGAGCCAAAATGCATCTTTCTTTTCTTAAGCTACTTCAGTCAGGTATTTGATCAAGAAGAAGAAAAGTACTTAATATAGAAAGTTTGTATTGAGGAGTGAGTCTATTGTTTTGATAAACCTGAAAATAAGGTTTGTGCACCTTGGAAACTAGTTTACAGGAGGAATGTGAAAGAGTTTGGACCTTCAGAAGAAATAAGAAAGCTGCAGAATGCTACAGACAGAGATGAATAGGGCATTCAGGTGGTTGTGTAGAAGATAGGAATGCTGAGAGAAATAAAGGTGGTTAAAGTCTGGCTCACGATGTTTCAAAGGAGAACAAGGACTCTATTATACTGAATGCATTTTGCAACATAAGATGACCACGATTCTAAGTGGAAAAGGAATGAAAGGATTTGGCTTAAAAATGATGTTTGGGTATCAAGTTGACAGGGCGTGGACTTGTGATGGTTAGTGGTGATAGTTTGGCATGTCCTAGAATCACCTACAAAACAAATTCTTGGGCATTTCTATAATGAATTTTCTAGATGAGGTTAATTGACATGGAAAGACCCACCCTAAATGTCAGTATCATTCCCTGGGTTGAGACCTAGACTGAATAAAATAATAGCACCAATAGTTATTGCTATCCCTGCTTCCTGACTATGGATGCAACCTGTCTAGCTGAGTCTTGCTGCCAAGATAAGATTTTATCCTCTGGAACTGTTAAAGTCAATCTTATTTCCTTATGTTGTTTTTGTAATGTATTTGTTCACAGCAAGGAGAAAAGCAACTAATACAGTGTTATTCTAATCATTGATATGTTTTGTTTCTCTCTCAGTTTCCATTCTGCTATTTAGGAAATACATTTTATTATGAAACATTGGAACTACAATGGAATTAGTTTAGGTCTATGTTAGGTCTATGTCTATGTACACAATTCCAGGGTAATAGTATAAAATAAATTCCAAACATATTGTGCAGCATTTACACTATAATTGATGACAATACATTATATTCTGAAAATGTGCAGGGTGCATATTAAGTGTTTGTACCACAAAAATAAATGTGTGAGATAACAGATGGTATTAAATTCTCTATTTCATTCAACAAAATGTATTATATTTCCAAACATCATATTTTAGATGATAAACATATAAAATTATATATGCCAATCTACAAATAAATAATTTATAAGAAATAAAAGCTTACAAATGAAGAAAGTTTAACCAGGATTATTATAAAGTAGAACTGGTCCAATCAGTGTAATCACAGCTTCATGGTAACAGTTTATTGGAGGTATTCCTGCATTTGTGTGTGTGTGTGTGTGTGTGTGTGTGTGTGTGTATGTGTGTGTGTCAGATGAAGGAACAGGCTAGGATTACTTTGACTCCTAGTATTTATGATAGTCTTTAAAATATTT
This sequence comes from Orientallactaga sibirica, assembly GCA_036365145.1. Lineage (NCBI taxonomy): Eukaryota > Metazoa > Chordata > Mammalia > Rodentia > Dipodidae > Orientallactaga > Orientallactaga sibirica. Next base: position 26,425,697 of record JAEOAD010000006.1, read on the forward strand.
CATTTATTTAATTATTTATTTGGCAGAAAAAGAGGGAGAGAGAGAGACAAAGCAATAAAGAGCGAGAGAGTGAGGGCATGGGCACACCAGGGCCTCCAGTGAACTCTAGACACATGCACCCCAGTGCATCTAGCTAACCTGGATCTGAGGGAATTGAACCTGGGTCCTTTGGCTCTGCAGGCAAACACCTTAACCGCTAAACCATCCCTACAGCCCTATGATAGCCTTTAAACAGGTACAAACATAAATATTTTCATTATGGTAGAGATGTTTTGAATGTTTCAGATTGGTTCAATGAATTCCATTGTGTATCTCTAAAAACCCCAGACTGTGTTGGTTCCAAGTGGAGACTTGTACAAAATCAACTCATGGGGAGATTCAGCTTATTTTTTTTGTAAAGCTGAGGAACATAGCTGCACAGTAGCAATATATGCAACTATTATGTTCTGCTTGTTGGAAAGTGAAACTAATTGTCCCCATTGCTGTGCAAGTGAGAGAAATGATAGGAGAATCCTGAATGTTGGTATGTAGCAGCTCTATATGTTTACATTCAGTAAAGTTCAGTAAGAGGAAAGTGAATGAGCTGAACTAATATATATGGAAGTTTATAGAATTAAAGAATATTTCAAGATCAAGTTATAAATGATTGAAGGTCAGAAAACACATTTGGTTATGTAGTCAGGCTAAGAAAGGCTGGGAACAGCAACCAGAGTTAGAAAATGGAGAGAGTACACGCCACACAAATGGCATACACCTGTTGGCAAAGGCAATGGGATTACTGAAAAATGTAATTTAACTATTCTGCTTTCCCACCAAGAATCCTTTCTTAATGTGACCTGTTGCAGTCAGGTTCACATTTCTGGCAGAAATCATCCAACCAAGAGCAGGTTGTGGGGAAAAAAAGGTTTATTTTGGCTTACAGACTCAAGGTGAAGCTCCATGATGGCATGAGCAGAGGTTGGACACCACCTTCTAGCCAATATCAGGTTGACAATAGGAACAAGAGAGCGTGGCAAACATTGGCATGGGAAAACTGGCTATAATACCCATAAGCCCATTCCCAACAATACACCATGTCCAGGAGGCTTTAATTTCCAATTGCCATCAGCTGGGGAGAAGAGAATTCAGAATACCTAAGTTTATATGGGACACCTGAATCAAACCACCACATGGCCAGAGTTTAGACAATTCAATAGAGAGCTATTAGAGGCCAATAAGTAAAATATTGCCTACATGCTAACAAACATTATATAGACAAAGTCTTTAGCTGTGGAATTATACGGAATAATATTGGAAACTTTTGGATATAACAGTATTTGCAAGGTAAGTTAAAGCCTGACTTAAAACTCTCTGTGAATAATAAATTCTTATAAGTACCAGAAATGCCAGAACTTCATGCTTAAGGGATGTGTTGTCAAACCTGTGCAGGTCCCCAGAGTTGTCAATTGTCTCTGCCCACTTCAGAGTCATGAAAGATAAAGTATAAGGAAGATTTTCAAAGACTTCCATATTTAAAACCTAGAAGGCAGAGTCTAGCTGCTAAAGAGACTCTCCCCAGAGTGTGCTCCAATGAAAGAAAGAAGATGGGAAAATTATCCAAGAAAATACTGCCTCCGAGATTTTTTTTCTTTTCTCTTTTGCTGAATTGGATATTTCATTGCCAGTATTCAGTGATATCTTGATGTTACATTCTCTTCATTATGTATATTGAGTATAAATAACTTCAGTATTTAGCTACTCTTGACTTTGAATAGGTAAAGTCAAGTTAATAACTTCTTAGAGAAATTCTGTCTATCTCAGAGAATTTAAAAATGATGTGCCTTATGTGCTTTTGAGTAACAATAAAACCCCTGGAAATATCTATTTGTACCCTTTAATAATATAATTGTGCCTTTTCTGATTGGCAAGGTAATGAGCTATAACAAAACATAACTTGTGCTTTTTGCTGTGGGAATGTGACCTTGCTATGTCTATAGCATTCTGTAAGAAGAGATGATGTATGAATATTCTGGGAACTGTATTAGCTGGACAAAGGGTTTGTTTTTTTTGTTGTTGTTGTTGTTTTTGTTTTGTTTTGTTGGTTTGGTTTTTGAGGTAGGGTCTCACTCTAGCTCAGGCTGACCTGGAATTCACTATGTAGTCTCAGGGTGGCCTCGAACTCTTCGAGATCCTCATACCTCTGTCTCCCAAGTGCTGGGATTAAAGGCGTGCTCCACCACGCCCGGCGGAACAAAGAGTTTTTAATCAGCCATTTCCTTTCTTCTTTCTTCCTCTACAAAATGGAAATATTTCACAAACTTTCAGACTATGCTTTTATTTTATGTTTTTAAAAAATATTTTATTTTTATTTATTTACTTGAGAGACACACGCACACACACACACACAGAGAATGTCATCAGGGCTTCCAATCACTGCAACTGAACTCCAGGTGCAAGTACCCCTGTGTGCATCTGGCTTATGTGGGTTCTGGAGAATCAACCCTCGGTCCTTTGGCTTTTCAGGCAAGTTCCTAACCTAATAAGCTATCTCTCCAGCCCTGCTTTTATTTTTATTTTAAAATTGACTTGAATAATATGAAAATTCTAAAGCATCCCCCTCACACATGGACTCCATAGGGGTTATAGCAGTGGGCATGGGTTATTGACTTCTGGACTTCTTGATGTACATGAGAAAAATGAACCTGAGTGATTTCTAAGCCATTGTTTTTTTATAACTATTACCATCATCTGAGTGTGCTTCCTAACTGATTGAAACTATGAATATATAAAGACGATGATTTCAGCTAATTCCAAGTGTTAAGTTTTTATGAAAATAGGTTTGCGAAAGAGAGAATAATTATAATAAGATAACTGAAGGTCCTCTGGGGAGGAAAAGTTTGAGCTGCAAATCATCTAACGACCTGGATGTGTGAAGAACACCAGGGGAAAAGAAACATTCCAAATGGGGAAAAGTAAGAAGGAGCCTGACTCACATAGTATTTGTAAATAATTGAAAGGCTTGAGATGTAGGAAGGTGTGTGTCAAGAGGAAAGAAGAAGGCATTTATATGAGGAAAACAGACATTTGGCTAACTCTGCAGTTATTAAATTGTATTTTCAAGATAGAATGGAGGCCCCTGGGGTATTTTAAATATAATGAAGGCATAATCTGATTTACAATTATCATTTTCATTGCTCTGTAGTGAATGAATTTCAGGTGCTTAATAATTGAAACTCATATACAATTAAGGGATATTATTGGAGTTTAGGAAAGAAATAATATTTTGCTTGCTTGTCTGTTTGTGGTAATAGGAGAAGTGGCAAATAGTCAAATCAGAATACATTATGTAATCAAACACTAGAGAATTTGATACTTTTCTGGGGAAATGGGAGATTTGTAAAGTATTAAAAGAATATACAATGATTGTTATTGCTTTTGGTAACCTATTTTTTTATTGTTCTTATTGTTTTATCTAGGTAGGGTGTCACTCTAGCCCAGACTGACCTGGAATTCATTATGTATTCTCAGGCTGGCCTCAAACTCACAATGATCTTCTACCATGGCATCCTGAGTTCTGGGACCAAAGTTGTATGTTGCCATGCCCAGCTTTGTTGTCCTCTTGAGATAGATTTGCTGGTGAGGATGATGAACCCCTGACATTAGTTCAGGCGGTATAACATTTTCTTCACTGTTCATGTCCCTTTCATGCATCATGTGATTTTAACCATGTGTACACTCAGGTTTTCATGGGCATAAGATGGCAACTAGGTGTCTCTCCCTCCAGTTCGCTTAGAGGACACAGCTTGACTTCCTGAACTGTCACCGCAAACCAGTCCAGGCTGGATGGACCCTTTCTGTCTATATCCTGGAATATCCACTAAGGTATTTGAATATAAACAGATTACAAATAATGGTCAATAATCAGAGTATAAATCTAGTTCGCCGTCAATAAAGGAATTTATGTGCAGGTCAGTGAAAGGCAGAAGCCCCTGGATGCCAGCAGGTTTCTTGAGGGTATTTTGAGGGAAAGGGTGTTTTATTGTCCAAGCCAAACAATATTCTGGGAAACTGAGCCTATTTCACCTTCCCCCTGAAAACCTTTACTCTCCAGTTCTTTAGAAGTTCAATCTTCTTCTCCTCACACTGTAATTCACATGTGCCAGTTCCTTTCCCAAGAGGCTCATTGAATGGTGTTTTTCAACGAGAGGGTTACCAAAAGTTACTGCTTGCACCCTAGGGTGCTCCAGCTAGACACATGGCATGAATTATAGGGGCATCCAAAGCCAAAGAAAGCAAAAGAGGCATTTCACAGAAAAAAAACCTTTCTGTTCTATTTCTGAATATATCTAAGAACATATTGAATAATGCATTTTATAAATAAATAAAACATTTATGCTTTTGAAAACTTTCCACACTCCTGATCATGAAGCTAGTTTTCTGTATCATGCCTTAATTTTTTGTGTGTTATATTTTATACTTATAAAATTATGTATTGTTTACACAGAGAGAGAGAGACAGAGAGAGAGGCATAGACAGAGAGAATGGGCACGCCCGAACCTCTAGCCACTGTGAACGAATTCCAGATGCATGCAACACTTTGTGCCTCTGGCTTTAAGTGGGTACTGGGGAATCAAACTAGGTCATTAGGTTTTGCAAGCAAGTGCATTAACCACTGAGAAATTATCTAGTCCTCTATACTTTATATTTAGATAATACATCTGAAGTATATGTTTACTTGTTTTGATTATACACACATATACATGATTCTTTATTGTGGAAGCCTATCCTGATAGACCCTTTAAAATATAAAAATAGGGCTGGAGAGATGACTTAGCGGTTAAGGCGCCTGCCTCCTAAGCCTAAGAACGCCGTTTCCAATCTCCAGGTCCCACGGTTAGCCAGATGCAAAGTGACGCAAGGGCACAATGCCGCACTTGACCACAAGGGGGGCACACACATCTGGATTTCATTTGCAGCAGCTGAGAGGCTTCTGGTGCGCCCATCTCTGTCTTCCTCTCCCACTCTCTCTGTCTCTCTCTCAAAAAAAAAAAAAAAAAAAAAAAGAAGAAGAAGAAGAAAAGAAAAGAAAAGAAAAGAAAAGAAAAGAAAAGAAAAGAAAAAAAGAAAAAGAAAAAGAAAATACATGTATTAAACCCAATCTAGAAAACAGGGAAAATTCCAGTTTAAAGACTGGCAATGTGAAAGAGTTGTGATAAATACATTAGGCTGCCAAATGAAAGCCCACAAGACTGCATCTTGGCATGTTGGGAGAAGCCGATAAATGGCACAGGAAGCTTCACAGGAACTAATATCCAGAGAATAAAGCTACTAGTGGGAGAGAGAAAGAGAGAGAGAGACAGAGAGAGAGAAGAGAGAGAAAGAGAGAGAGACAGAGAAATACAGAGAGAGAAAGAGAGAGAAGGAGAGAAATACAGTGTTGTTAGGGGTATAATGTCTACATCCAATAAATTGAATGGGATGATTATTTTTTTATAAGATAGGATTTTTGTAAGGTTTTTTTTTGTTGTTTTTTTTTGTTTTGTTTTTTTGTTTTTAAAGGTAGGGTTTCACTCTACCCAGGCTGACCTGGAATTCATTATGAGGTCTCGGGGTGCAGAGTGGCCTTGAACTCACGGCGATCCTCCTACCTCTGCCTCCCAAGTGCTGGGATTAAAGGCGTGTGCCACCACTCCGGGCTCCTTTCTATGGTATTTTTACACTCAAATTTAACCTATATGTTCACAGCACATTTAAGGTAGAAAACAATATGCCTCTAGATATGATGTCTCAACCTGTGGCTCTTTCTGCCCTTCTTCCACAAAATTCCCTGAGCCATGGTAGGTGAGTTTTAAGTCTACTTCAGTGGTGAGTTCTTAGGAGCCTCTGGATTTCTTCCTTGGTAAATGTTGAGTATCCTCAAGGTCTGTCTCCTTCACCCTGATGCCAATTATCAGATTTAGCATGGAAGCTGCACTCTTGCTTATCTCCCCATTTCCTCTGTGGTTTCAGCTGTGGCTTGGCTGAAGTGTGAGGGGTCGTTTATCTCCTCAGGTCTTGCTATCTTCTGAAGAAAGAGAACAGATTATCCAACAGAAAGTGAAGTCAACATAGTTTAAATGGGATGAGCATTATTAATATAGGGAGAATTTGGTGTATATAAGCACTCTTTTATCCAAAGACTAGTGAGAGCTTGACATTGGAGAGTATAATCTTTGTTGCCATATGATTCTGATCTGGTTCCCAATTCCAGATATGAGTTGCTTTACACTGAGTGGATCTCTTAGATAATAAGAAAGCTATTGGTTACCCACCAGGGCTGTGTGCCACTATTACACCTGCATGTACATCCTGTCAGGATGTTTGCTTCTGAGTAGGTTACACGTCTTATTGATCAGACCATTGTTGGTCACTTTCCCCCAGTAGCACATGTAGGGCTTTCCAGCACTAGATGGGTTGTCTTCAGCAATAGGGTCTTACCTTTTGACTCAGGCTGGTAATGAAGTGCTTTGACAGAAACCTGTCTTGTTTTGAGGACTTTATAGGTCTCTCTGATCAACAGCTCATTGTAGGTAGCAACTGATTTCTGGTACTGGGAGTTACAGGTCAAAGGGAAAAATAAATAAATCTTATTATTTGCTTTCAGACTCGATGTCAGGCTGCCATGCTTTTCAGGTCGTTATTTTCTACTGGATGTCAGGACCATCAAGATGTCATCAGAGATCCTGTGGTTTTTCTGTCACCAACATTCCCACTGCTTTGGATGCCACATTCTAAATAAACTACTTTTCCTTAAAGAAAAAAAAAATCAGAATGATTCATCAAGGGACTATATTTCAATTTGATGTCCCTCAAAGATGGACTAAAATAGAAATAAAGGAAAGCAATACAATTGCTCTGCAGAGTAAATAAATTTTATTGCATCACTTATAAAGAAATGTGTTTTATTTTAAAAGTGCTGGGAGTTCCAGAGTCCCCACCTATTATCTCTTGATGCTACATGTCAACAAACCCAGTCAGCTTATCTACATGCTATATGGTATGTGCCTACTCATGACAGACAGCTGGGCAGAACATAAAACAAACAAAACATGAAAGCACATTGTTACAGCTGTCTAAACCAATTAGTGAATGTTGCGCTTGTAATTATGGAAGGACAATCGAGTGTTATGTATTGCACCCCTTGGGTGATGCCTGCCACATGTAAATATAATTAATGACTCTGCTTTGTAATGTCCTGAGGCATAGAGGCCAAAAGAGACTTTATCTAGAGGCACCTCATTTTAGTATCAAGGTTGGGAAACATATTTTTCACATCATTTTCATAAGTGCTCACTTCACTTAACACAGCCTTAAGGCATGAACTGACTTTTACTGGTCTTTTGGTCCTAGCACACAAGTATAAAATTTGGTGCCAAGGTTCAGTGATATTCCTAATCCTGCATGAAAGTCAGGAGTCACTGAGCAATTTAATTTTACGGGAAGGGTGTAAGGCTCCAACAGTAATGCAAGTGGAGAGATACTACCAAGTCCTTCTAAAGGTGATAAGACAAAAATTTACAAGAGGACCAGCATGATCTTAACTCAGGGAATAGAAAAAGGGGATTAACAAAATGGATATTGATTTGAGAAATATAAGAATGTATCCATATCAAAGGTAATATAGGGCTGGAGAGACTGCTTAGTGGTTAAGGTTCTTGCCTTCAAAGCCCAACAATCCAGGTTCAATTTTTCAAGACCCACATAAGCCAGACGCACAAGGTGGCACATGTGTCAGGAGTTCATTAGCAGTAGCTAGAGGCCCTTGTGCACCCATTCTCTCTCTCTGTCATCTATCTGTCTCTTTGTCTCTCCATTTCTGTCAAATAAATTTAAAAAATAGAAAAGTATTATAGTATAAATAAGGAAAACTTTGACCAGAAACAAAAACTTGAAGACACTTTACTCTAGGAACCATTGGGTCTTCCATGTGGATATTCAGAGAGTCACAGAGTTATCATAATTTCTACATTTTTAAAATTGGAAATCTGTTCCATTTTAAAACCTTTTCTTTTAGTATAATTCTATTAGATATACATTATCAGCAACTGCAGTCAACTAGAGTTTCATGCGTAGTGAATTAATTTAAGGATGGTTAACTTCCACTCCATAATTTCATTTTCTTAACTTTTGCCAATTAATTTCCTAGCTCTGTATAAATTCAACCACTTTAAATTGCAAAAAACCTTTGCCACCATTTCTCCACTTCTCTGTGTAGGGTGTCACAGACATAGAGTGGAGGACATGCACTGCAGGATCCTGCAGATTACACCATGGACCTGCAAAATTTCCACGGCTAGAGAGTAGCAAATTCTTTTTCTTTTATTGATAAAATTGCAGGGACATGTTCACTTGTATATATAAGAGTTTAATCATTTCATAACGGACCTAAATTATCCTAAAAGATGTACCTTTTTTTCTTCCACAGAAACTGATGGCCTCAGGTAAAAAGCCTTATCTTTGCACAAGTCATGTTGATCCATGCTGGAATGCTTCCCAGATCAGCCATGTTTCTTTGTTTCTTTTCTTTCTTTTTTTTTTTTTTCCTGCTACATAGTGACATCAGCATTTCATATTTCAATATTTATTTTAAGAAAGAATGTAATTTTTGAAGCTAAATAAAAATGATATCATTAAATTGGCAATCCTGAGAGAATAACAAAACTTTCCATATATTTTATGAATTTTAAATATGTTTAAAGTTCTGACTTAGAGAATAAATTGAGAAGATGGGTCTATTAATCAAACATACTTTATAAAATTCAGGGAAATAATCAAAGAAAGTTTGCTGAAGCTAGAAAACATGCTTCTTCTTAACTTACCACCCAATATAACTTATTGACTTTCACAAAATTAAGTTTATTTCATATTAAAGACAATTGGCTTCATGCTTTATGTGTGTGGGGATATTTTTATTTGAGGGTTTACACAGCAGATGTTCCAGAGAGCTAGAAAATGCCTCAATCCTTGGTTCACATTTGTAGACCAAAGGCCATCAGTTTTTTTCATTATAAATTAGAATCATTATGTGAATATTATTTTAAGGTAGTGTTCTATATGAGCTATGTAATGTTTGAATAGGATAGGTCTAATATGTTTCCTTAACCTTCAAATATTGAAGGTCTTTCTTGTATCTGTAATAAAGTAAACAAATTAGAAAATACTGAGTGATTAGACACAAAATTGGGATTTAGATTATCATGATGGCTCTTATGAGGTCTATAAAAAAGCATCCTCATAGAAAAGAACAGGCAGAACAAAATCAAATTATCTCTTATGTAATGGTTCATGGTGTTTTTGTCAAATGAGATATAGAAGTGTAACCCTAGTCAGAGTCCTTCTCAATACTGTGAACTAAAAAAGAAAATGCAAACATTTCTGGTTAATAACATTTTATTGTTTTCATTTGTTATGGACATACTCAGTATATAAATAGCACATATTGGTACCCTCATTTCCCTAATCCCTGCCCCCCCCATACTGTGATGCTTTATGAGATCTTGAACTTTGTAGTTTTGTGATCCTTCTCTTGGTTTGGTAAATATGGTCTGCTTCCTGTAGGCTCTTGAGACTGACTTTTTGACTCTTCTGTGTGGAGAATTCCCTGAAGTACTCTCTGTAGATTTGGTTTTGTTTTCGTGTAGTTGTAGTGCTGACTTTAATCATGGAAACTTTTTCATTGTCATCTATTATAAGGGATAATTTTGCTGGATACAGTAGTTTGGGTTAGAAGCCATAAGTTCTTAGACTTTGTAACTTTCTATTCCAGGCTCTTCTGGCTTTCAGGGTTTCCATTGAGAAGTCTGAGCTATTTCTGATGGGGTTACCTTTATATGTTGTGTGTTGTTTCCCTCTTTCTGCTTTTAGGACTTTCTCTATTTTTGCTGTTTAGATTCTTAATGATAGCATGTCTTAGAGAGTTTCTCCTTTAGTCCAGTCTGTTTGGAGTTCTGTTAGCTCCTTGTATCATAATGAGATGCTCTTTTGAGAGGGTGCAGAAGTTTGCCTTGATAATTTGGTTCAATAAGTTCTCCATGCCTTTGGTCTGAATTTCTTCTTTTGATCCTGTTGTCACTTCCATGTTTTGATTAGAGACTTCCATTGTGGGACCAGGCAACCTTGTTGGGATTTCATCCATTTGATGTTTCTTGTTGTTCCATTTGTGCTGTGGTCTGCCAATCACAGTGTGGGAATCTTATGCAATTCAACAGGAAGCTGTAGATTACCTTTTATGTTTCTTCAGTGATTGTTCCCTTTTATGTTTGACTCGATTAGGCATTTGATGGCAAGAGGGCCTGTCTGCTCAGGCAGGAGGAGTCCACATGGCCCTGGTGGGGACCCAGTAACAGGGCAGGGAGAGGAGCCTGGGGACTGTGTGGTATTCAAGGTAGATGGTGGTGGGGAGATAGTACTGTTCTGACCCTTTGGTAGGTGGTAGGGTGGAGATATGGAACATTGCAGGCCAAGTGGTAGGTACTGGGGCAGGGGAATGGGAATGCATGAACCCAGTAGCACTCACTTGGTCCCATGGACTTGGTGGTGTGAACCCAGTGGCATGAACTCAGTGGCATGGTGGGGGGGGGATGGGACAGTGCATTTCAAGTGGCAGAGAAAGGGGGTTGAAGGGAGGAAAGCTGCCGGGGGAAGGGAGGGGAGGGAGGAATGTGAGCTACTTTGCATGGGAAAGGTGAGAGGCATCTAACCCAGAATGGCTGAGCCCTCTGGTAGAGCAGGAACAAACCTGTTCTGTAGCACAACTGTTGGGCCTGGTGCTTGAGGGGTCTGGGGATCTAGTTGGCTACTCTAGAGTACAGGAATCAGCAAATTCCCTACTGTGCTCCTCCATGCCCTCCCACTGGAGGTCTGCTAGGACCTGGTGACCCTAGAACCCCACAGATCTTGCCTGCTATTGTCCTGGGAGCTGAAGCATACTTATATAGATGCCATCTTGACTGGGAGTCTTGTTAATAACATTTAAACTCAAAATCCATCCCCTACATATGTCTTCTTGACATATGCTTTACTGACACCTTTTTCCCTTTGAATTTGTAAATCACTTAGGCATCATTTGCATATATATGGATATAGGCATATATATATATATATATATGTCTGCATTATATTTTTACCGTGTATCTACAGATGCCTTCATTCTCCCACATTATGCTGTATTTACCTCACAGTAGAGATTTCTATAAAATGCCCTTTGATTGTCTATCACCTAGCACAGTATAGACCTTTGTCAGTGTTAACTGATTGAACACAAAGTTCATTTGTAACAAAAGTAATTTGTGGCATGTGCTATACCAAAAGGTAGTGGAATTGTTGAGCATGTGCCTCTTGACCTCTTTCCAGAAACAGACCTCGCCCAGAGGCAAATACTCCCAAGATGTTCCTGTCTTCTATGACATATATCAAGACAAACCCACTGTTATTTTGAATTTATAAAAACTGTAAATGAAAGCTTAATGTCAGAGATCATAGGCTAGATATATTGTAATGAAGAGTCACAAATGAGTCTAAATAGTGTCAAAATTAAACAAAATAAGTTTAGATAGAGGATGCTTGTTGGGGTCCCCCCAAAGGCCAGCTCAGGAGGGACGATAGGGTCTCTGCCGAATTGGGGTGAGCAGCGTGGAGTCACGACACAGACTCCGGGAGTTGGATGAGAGCGGAGCGAGAATCCACAAACTCGTTTATTCAGGAAGTGCACATGGGTTTTAAGGGGCTGTTAATCCTTGTATGGGGCGGTCCCCTTTTGGTGACCAATGACAGCTTGTCTCTGGACAGGACATCTCGTAGTAGGCTTCTCGCGAGCATGGGGCTGTAACTGTTGTCACATCAAGCCTGCGCAAAACGCCATTTTTACAGAAGCCACTTCCTGTTGTCTTCTGCCATGCAGTCTGGCTAGGACCAGGCCTGTATTGTGCCATACAGATGCTGACTGAGAGATACAAGAGGACCAACCATATAAGGAATAGCAAGGGGCTCCTGAGAAAGGATGACTTGATCCTGACATTCTTCAAGGCAAGTTTCAGTTTGCAAAAAGTACAAGTGCATGAAAGAGTGGATCACAAACTTTCTATCTTTGCATTATTTGAGGAAAAAAAGACACCTTAAGAGATTTTGATGTGATAAATAAACCCTTTCCAGAATTTGAAAATCATTCCGGAAATAAATAAGAATTAATAAGATATTTTTAGACTTCATTATTTAATTTACCAGAGCAGATAAGATAGACAGCTTCTTTCCAAATAGTTCATTTATCTTATTTAGATTATTAATGTACCATTAGTCACATTTTACATATTTTAAATCAAATTCCAGAAGTCATTTAAGGAAAGGTAAAAATAAATAAATAAATAAATAAATAAATAAATAAATAAATAAATAAATGCACCAGTTACACAATTTTCAGTGACTGCTGTGGCATATCTTCTCTGACCCATCTCAGTCATCACCCAGGCTGAGGCATGTTAAAAGTGTAATAGGAACTCTGAATTCTCCAAATGAAGTATATAAGTAAAATTCACATTCTAAGATTATTTTAAGGAATGGAATTCTTGTAGTTATCTTGGCAAGATTTTAACAATTAAATTTTTATCTTTCTGTGAAACAGTTTGTGGGATATTTATGATTCAATTGCACTTAGGTTACCAACATGTTCTCTTACTAAAGTCATAACATGACTTCTTTATAAAAATATTATAAGAGTATTAATGCAGTTTTAGAAAGAATATCAGAACTTGTCAAATGCATTTTAAAGTTCAAATACTTTTACAATTTATATATTTGAGGTAATGTTCACTTTATTAAACTTACTACTGGTCAACATATGCCACGGAAAATCATTTAAAGTGATTACAATTTCAATTTAATTCCTCAGATATTTATTGGGCAATCAAAATGTATAAGCCACTGCATTAAATTCAGACAGGATATTTAAGACAAAATCTTTGCCCTAGATTCTAAAAAGAAAATGTGAATACTATTATAAGCTTGTAGCTGATATCTTCAGAATCAGCCAGAGAGCTCCTTCTTGAATTGCAGCTATAATGTTCAAAGTATAAGCAATGTTTTTCTATGCTGTAATTATCTTTTCTCCTCCAGAGAAAGTAAGTCATGGGAACAGGTTCAATAAGCTAATTTGATAATTTGTCTTAAAGAAATTAATTCTCAAAGGTTGATGTGTTTTTGCTTTTCTGTGCTAAGTAAGTGTAGTGAGAGTTTCATAATTCTGCATAGAACTATTTATCCCATGACTCTTAATACATTTGGTTTCAGTCCTGAGGAGTCAGCATAGGTTCAGAGACTAGGTATTCGGTGTAACTGCAGGAAGTTTTTGCTTATAAATTATTCAGAGAATTAAAAACAAAAATATTGAAATAACAAGTGAACATTGCTTCTAAGTTAGTTAATGGTTACTATGTCGCAATCATTTTTATATAACCCTTATCACTATTCCACTACAATCTACTGATTTCAAGGAATGTTGTGCAAAATGTAATCCAGGAGACAACCATGTTTATTCTCATTTAAAAGTAGACTAGCATTTTATTTTATGTATGATCATGTTTCCACAGTGCAGTGTTACACAGTGAATTAAGAGTAAATGTCTCACACTTGTGGAGTCTAGAAGTCAGATATTTATGTGTTCACAAGGTTGGTTTCATCCAATGGCTGTCAACTTGGTTGTACACAGTGGTATTTCTACCTGAGATTTTACAGGTCCTTCCTGTTGGTTATTTCTTTTTTTTTTTTTTAATAAAACTCAAAATGCTTTATTGCAATAAGTTTTCTTTAACATTTTTATAAATTATTAACTCCATCAAAAAAAAAAAAAAAACTTTGGATAAGAGACAAAGGAAGGTTAATGTTTCTAATACTTCTTCCCGACACACAGTGGCCATGGAATGCACTTCCTCACAGTACCTGGAAAAACAACACAGGCCTGCATGAATAGGAAGACAAAAAGATGACATCAAAATAGAAGACAAATAATAGGAAAGAAGATGAAGGTATTTGGCAGGATGTGGTGGCACACACCTCTAATCCCAGCAGTCAGTTGAGAGGCAGAGGTAGGAGGATCACAGTATTCAATGGAGGGGTGATAGAGGAGAAAAGAAGGGTGGTTGAATGTGTCTATGATCATGGTATATTGTCTATATGTATGGAGTTGTTCAATAAAGAGTTAAAAAATTTTTAAAATGGAAAATTGGGCCGGAGGGATGGCTTAGCGATTAAAGTGCTTGCCTGCAAAGGCAAAGGACCCAGGTTCAACTCCCCAGGACCCATGTAAGCCAGATGCACAAGGGGGCACATGCATCTGGAGTTCGTTTGCAATGGCTGGAGGCCCTGGCACGCCCATTCTTTCTCTCTCTTTCTACCTGCCTATTTCTTTATCTCTCTTTCAAAATAAATAAATAAAAATAAAATACTTTAAAAATTGGAAAATTGAGCATGTAATTTTTCAGTATATAAAAGCCAGTAATAATATATGGCCTACATAAATTATGCATGTGTTGGAAATACTTAATCAACTAGGATGCCTTTAATGACTCCTGAGTATACAAGTGGATACTAGGCTTGTGATGAAAGCCAAAAATTTTAAGTTCCTGATAAAAGAAAATTATCTTTTGTTGTTGTTGTTTGTTTGTTTGTTTGTTTTGAGGTAGGGTCTCACTCTAGCCCAGGCTGATCTGGAATTTATTCTGTATTCTCAGGGTGGACTTGAATTCATTGCAATGCTCCTCCCTCTGCCTTCTGCGTGCTAGGATTAAAGACATGTTCCACCAAGCCTGGCTTGAAAATTATCATTTTTTAAATAATTTATTATTTTGTTTATATTATTTCTTAATTGAGTTTCTTCTCCTTATAAAACAAACCAAAGACCATTTTGGGTACAAAACACTTTCATTAACTCATTTTAACACATTGCCCTATGGATTAACATGTTAAAATTATCTGGGAGCACAGAATTTCAACCATAGCATGTTAGACATGCATGCCTCTTATATAGGAAAATTTAATGATAACTTTTCACCTCAAGCCTTAGTATATATTCATCTATTGGTTTATTTTATGTTCTTGAAATTGGATCAGTGCTAGCAAGTACATTACCACCAAGCTACAGAAATAGTTCTATTTTTTTTTTTTTAATTTTTGTGACAGATTCTCACTGAGTTCCTTAGAATGACCATGAACTCACCCTCTAGCCCCAACAGGCCTTGAATTAATGATTCTATGACTGGTACTATGCCACCAGGCCAAACAAGATTATTTTATTACCTAATACAAAAATTCTTTCATATATTGAATGTTTTCATTTATTTATTCATTTAATTATGTGGGGTGTGCACGTTTTTGAATGTGCATAGATTCTTAAGCATTCATGCATGTATGCACGCTAGAAGTCAATTTTAAGTTGTCTTTTTCAATTCAACCCCTCCTTATTTGTTTTTGAGACAGGGTTTCTTATTGAACTGGGAGCTCACCCATGCAGATAGATTAGATGGCCAGCAAGACCCAGGGATTTCCTGCCTCTGTCTCCCCAGCACTGAGATTAAAGGCAGACTGTGGAACCTAGCTTTGACATGGGTCTGAGGATCCAAGCTCAGGAACACATATTTGTATTGTAAGTGCGTTAACTACTAAGTCATCTCTATTGCCTCTCTTTCTTATTATTTAATTTTTATTTGAGACAGAGGGAGAGGGGGACAGAGAAAATGCACATGCCAGGGCCTCTAGCCACTGCAAATGAACTGCAGACACATGAGCCACCTCGTGCCTCTGGCTTATGCGGGACCTGGAGAATTGAACCTGGGTCCTTAGGCTTCACAGGCAAGCAACTTAACAGCTAATCTATCTTTCCAGCCCTTTTTGTTCTATTTTTGAAGAAAGGTCTCACTCTAACCCAAGCTGACCTGGAACTCACTCTGTAGTGCAGAGATCCTCCTACCTCAGCCTTCTGAGTGCTGGGATTAAAGGCATACACCATCATGCTTGGCTTCTCCAGGTCCTATTTATTAGTTGGTTGACAAAGGAAATGTTTATTTATTTATTTGTTTGTTTATTTTTATTTATTTTATTTGAGAGTGACAGGCAGATAAAGAGGCATAGAGAGAGAGACTGGGCATGCCAGAGACTTCAGCCACAGCAAACGAATTCCAGATGCATGTGCCACCTTGTGCATCCGGTTTACGTGGGTCCTAGGGAATCTAACCTCAAACCAGGGTCCTTAAGCTTCACAGGCAAGTGCTTAACTGCTAAGCCATCTCTCCAGGACCCAAAATATTTATTTTTGAGAAATGTTAAAACCAAAACTAATTATTCTATAAAAATCATCTAAACATGCCAAATTGATCAGCTTTTTAAGGTAGTAGTACATAAGTGAAACAGAAGAATGACAATTTCTCCTCCAGTGCAATTTGACTGGCAAGTGCAAAAACAATGAAATTACATTATTAAAATAAGGAATCAAGAAGTGTCCATTATTTTGCTCTTTCTAATCAGTAAGGATGCTGATGTTTTAGGAAAATGGTTCCCCTCAAACTCCCCTAAGCAATGAAGAGGGTTGTCTCCATTTGAATCCACTCTCTTCATAATGTCAAGTAATTTCTGATTATTTGACCTCACTTTTGTGTCCTAAGTAGCCCATTCTGGGAAACAAGAAAATAATACATTGCAGAGTAGAAACATTCTATTATATGCCAGTAAAAACAATTATAAATATTTTTGGAACTCATTTATAATGCTGTCAAAAATGAAAATACCTGAGGAAAATTATACAGAAAATGTGCAGAATATGTGCACATAAAACCACATTATTGATGTAATTATCCTAAGATGGTATGCAAAGGCTTTTCCTAACTTTTAAAGCAATATAAAAGTATAAGTCTTGTTAAAATAATGTAGAAATGTACTGGAATTAGAATAAGAATTTCCAAGTTATTTCTTGGAATTGGTAAAGATGATTCATAAGTTTCAATGTAACATTATATTATTAAGAATTTCTATTGAATATTTAAACAATGAAGGATTTAAATTCAAAATTAAGCCAGAATAATGAAATCAATTATCATTACCATTGGAATAAATAAATTTTAAAAGTATGTAATGTCAGTGAAAAATATTGTTTATGTGATAGAATTGACTAATCTGTAGACAAAATAGAAAATACATGGAGAAACATACAATATATGCATATGTAATTTCTTTATTTATTTGTTTGTTATTTTTTTCAAGGTTGGGTCTTGTTTTAGCCCAGACATACCTGGAATTAACACAGTAATACTTGTAACTCTGCCTTGCAACTGCTGAGATTATACTCACGAACCACCATACCCAGCTATATATGTAATCTCTGTTTTCACATATATTTATGAAAATTAAACAGTGTATTTAAAATGAAAAAGTGTGATTATTTACAGTGATGTTAAAATATTAAAACACTATACAATTAAACATTGCTTTAGTAAATTTTATTAAATAGAAAAAGACCATACCAATATTATAAGACATATCATACTTCAGAGAAAATGATTGCAATATGTAATGTAAGCATACCTAAATAATACAAAAATATTAAATGAAACTGTAGACAGGCTATAAAATAGAAAATACTTATTTAGGACTAATGAGGATGTTCCAAAATTGACATTTTAAATTATTTTTCTTATTTTGATATCTATACAATATAATTGGGTAAATAATTAAAAAGTGCACCATTATTGCTAAACATTTAACCATGTATGTGGTTTTATGCAACAAATGTGTACATACTTATTATAATAATCCTCACCTCAAAAACACAGATTGGTATATTTAGCAAATAATGATAAACCCATTGCAGATGATCCAAGAAACTCAATTATTAATTAAGTATGGAATCCATAGGTAAAAACAGATGTGCTACATGTGCTATAAATCTGTATTGATGTATCTACAGTACCTACTATATTTTAAAAAACACTATTAAGAGTAAAATCTCTGGCTGGGGAGATGGGTCACTGGTTAAGGCACTTGTCTGCAAAGCCTAAGGACCCAACTTATATTCCCCAGTGCCCACATAAAACAGATGCACAAGGTTTTGCTTGCATCTGGAGTTCCAATCCCCTCTCTCTGTATCTGACTCTCTCTCTCTCTGTCTCTTTCTCTCTCTCTCTCTTCTCAACTATATAAAAATAATTGTTCAGTCTTTTTTTTTTTATTAATTTGAAACTTTGTATGGATATATCAAGTGGTGGTGCCATCATTCCCTTCCTCACTGTCCCCACTCCACTGTGGACCCTCCTTAGTGGGATTGCTAGTATTCACATGAAGTTGTGGATTATGAGTTGTGAGAGCATCAGTCAGTCATTGTGGGGGCAGGGTGAGCAATGCCTCTGGAACTTTCCTTCCACCCTGTGGTTCTTTCATCCTTTCTGCCCCTTCTTCTGAAACCTTCCCTCAGACTTGGTGGGTATGCTTTAAACCTACATGAGTGTTGAGCTCTCATCAGCTTCTGTCTCCGTCACCCTGGCACAGGTTTTCAGGCCCACCATGGGAGCTGCACTCTTGCTCATCTCACCAATTCCTTTGTGTTTTCACCTGGGCCCTAGCTGCTGTGATAGCAGTGGTTCACTTGCTGACATGGAGTCAGCTATCCTGTCCTGATGATAGATTTTGGTTTTCCTCATTCCTCACTGCTTTCTGAAAAAGTAAAACAGATTCTCCAATGGAGAGCAAGATTTGGATAGTTAAAGGGTAAAAGCTTTGTTATTTTCAAGATTCTGTTGAGTGTAGCCTTCTCATTGGAGTAAAAAATCTTGGGCACCATATAGTTCTGACTTGGTTCCCAGTTCCAGCTATAATTTCCTTTTTACTGAGCAGATCTCTTAGCCAATCAGAAAGCCATTGGTTACCTACCTAGGGTAGATGCCCTAGGTATCTATTGCATAGGTGTGTACATCTTGTCAGGATGGTTGCTTGCATATAGCAGTGTCCCCTGCTTGCTCACAGAATTTTTGGCCATTATCTCCCAGCATATCATGTCATGGTTTTCTGCACTATGCAGGACAATCATGTGGGAGCTGATTTGCTTTCAGATTTAGCCAGATCTCTCAGTGTTCTGAATTAGCAGGATGTGTTGTCTGCAGCAATAGGGTCTTACTTTTCCTCTCAGCTGAGGAATCAAATGCTTTGTCAGAAGTCTCTGTTCTTTTGTGGACCTCATAAGTCTCTCAAATCAATAGCTCAATGTGGGTTGTAATCCATTTCTGGTACTGGGATTTACCAGCCAAGACCAAATATTTTAGGATTAAGCTCCATCCCACCTTTGCCATTGGCCTTCTTACAAGACAATTCCTCCATGCTCCTATCGAAGGTTGTATCTTTTAGTGTATATCCAAGAGAAAGGTTTCTATGCTACCAATTCTTTTTGAATTTGATTTTGTGTATATCACCTTCACCACCCTCCTCTTCTTCTCTTCCCCACAAACCCTTCCATTTCTGTTATCTTTGTCAGGTATAACAGCAACTCAAGCTATTTTTTCAAAAAGAGTAAAAAAAATCTCAGTAAACACGATGACAACATGTATAGTTATGTTCACATTTTCAATTATAGTTTCATCTAAGGCTGAAGCAAGGTTACTTAGCACATTTCCTTATCTACATAAAAATAATTGCCATTAGTGAAATATACAACTTATTTTATTTATTTTTGAAACATAGTCTCGTTCTGTAGCCCTGGCTGGTCAGGAGCTCACTGTGAGGATCCAGGGTGGTCTCAAAAGTGTAGTGATTCTCCGGCATTTGCCTCCTAGCTTCTGTGATTACTGGCATGCACCAGTACACCACACAGTGCTCAAATATCATTAATATAGTTAACATTAAATACAGTTGACAAAATGTAGACAATTTCATAGATTGCTGGTATGCTTGTTTACCGCAATCATTATTTGGTAGCATCAAATAATGTAATAATGATATATTATTTCTAGCAGTATTTACTTGTGATTGAAAAGGTTAAATTTGGCACCTTACTCATGTAAAAAAGTGCACTAAGCTACAATACATTTTAATATTTAAATGACTTTTTTGTATTTTTATATGAAACAAGTCAATCAACAGAACACATTAACATTGACTATAGATTATCCATGAAAGGAAATCTTATGAAATTTTAAAATGATAATTATTAATTGGCATTTACAAATGTCATACTATTAAATACCCATTGAAGAAAGCAGTGAGGTGATTGACACTCTGCAAATTGATCACTTTTTTAAGACACGAAAAAAAGCAGAAAAAAAAAATCTCAAAATTGACATGATTATAGGTTCAAAAAGAATACTACTAATACTAGTAATGATAAACCCTGATGATTAAGTTAGCTTTTTCAATGCACTTTCTCATATTTGATTCATAAAAACAATTTTAATGCTTCATAAAATGAGTAAAGTTTAATACACAAGGCAAATAACCAATAATTGTAAAACAAAATTCACTCTAATGTGTTATAAATACTCCAAAACTTACACATTGCCACTAATTGGCTTTTACTTAATAATCAGTTGTGATAGTATTGTGCAATGGATATTTATCTTCCAATGATTAGCTCCTATAAGCTAATTTTAAGATTTTTAAAACAGAACAAAAGTCATGGTAACATAACCTTTTCCTCACCATGATTTCATTCTTGCTTTGTTTGCCTTTCATATCATTTTCTATATCATACTATTGACATTTATTTTTGACTGCTAGTTATGATTTTTAAACACAGGTACTGTTACTTAGTTTGATTGCTACTCAAAGCTGCAATGATTGCTATATAAAATTTATTCAAGTGATGGACTGTCTAGTTGTTAAGACTAAGAGCAGGTTGGGTTTGAAGAGTTTGTTTCTTGATCCCGAGCACCCATGTAAAAGCTGGGAATGATGGCATGCACTGCAATTTCAGCAGTGGAGAATCAGGTACAGGACAGTCCCTAGGCCTAACTGCTAGCAAGTCTAGCCAATTATGCATGCAAGCTTTATGTTCAGTGCAAGACCCTCTCTTAAAAGAAATATGATGGCCAGCTATTTAGAAGATATTTGGCTTCAAAATATGGCATCTACACATAATGTGCACATACACACGTACACCCCCACACACATGTGAACCTAGACACATAATAGCATGCATACACATGTATATCCAACCCTTGTACACACAAAATAATTTCACAAGCAGAGAGCAGTTTGATAGTGAAATACTAATTTTTAGAGCCCAGTATGGATCCATACATTTGTTTTTTCTATTGATCTGTCAGGCTTTAAAATTTCGCTACTAGCAGTTCACGAAACTTTCTTCTGATTGAATAGTCATCATACCATATATGACTATTCACTTTTTACAAAATAGGGATTTTCAATACATGAGTCATCTTACAAATAAACAAAAAAGCTATAAAGAATCTTTAAAAGTGTCTTGATAAGACAAATTAAAAAAGACCCTCCAAAAATATCACTGGCACTTGATATTGTATGTATGATTTCTTCTCTGCTACAGGGTAATTGTGATGAAAAATCAGGCATATGGTCTTTAGGATGTTTTTATCATGAGCATCATATGTGGGATTGTGACAGTTGTCTGGGTCTTTTATTGCATGGCCAACAAAATTTTAGCATTTTTAAGATCAAAACAATATTTTCTTGCTATGATTCCCATTTCAGTGATTTTCATTAATATCTCTCCAGATGATCACTCTCAGGAAACCAGGTAATTTTCTGGTACTCTCATTCTCTTCATGCATAGATATGATCGGAACAATAATTATGTTGTATCCTCTCCCCCATTCAACCCCAAGCATTTGATTATTCTTTGTTTCCTTCACTCAACTTCAGCTGGTTATCAAGGCACATCTTCATCTGAGGGCTTCTTATCTGCCCAGGTTTATGTCTTACAATTCATTAAGTGTACCCTTATTATGGTAATACAGAGAGAAATATTGCAATGCCTGCCTTCTCTTTTATTTAAATAACATACCAAACTTGGCAAATTAACTTTTTAATTTCCTTCATAATATCACATTAGCAATCATCACTTTGAAAAGTACTTAACACAAAGTCAGATATTCAGTATTTTGTTGATAACTGCTAACTACTTTGAGGCAAATATAATATAGATGTGGTAAGATGAATAACTCTTAAGAGTTCTTCCAGTCTGACATTAAGCAAAGTTAATGCAACAAATGGTAAAGTGGCATGATTATAGAAAAGACATATATTAGGTTTCTGAATAGCAATTAAGACCATTAGTGACATTAACTCTTTAAATGCTAGTATAAATTATTTGTTAGCACATTATTATATGAGATGCATAATCTCTATTTTAATTAAAAGAAATCTTTATGTATTACTAATTTATTAATGATTCTTTAGAAATCACTTGCTGGAAGCCAAATGACAGAAATTAAATTAAGATTGTTCTATAACTTGGATACCAACTGATAATTACATGTGACGTTTTCCAAAATCATATGTCTACAACAATGTGCCTTATATAGGATACAACTATACAGTACTTTAGCTATTTCTTTTTTATAAAAATGCATGTAATATATATCTATGTTTACTTATAATTACTAAATATTGAATATTGCAGTCACTATTGTTTGAAACTTCAATTCCATAAATGCATATGCATCTACATATTAAAGCACTGTAACAATTCAACCATAACAAATCTAAGAAAGAATGTACAACAAATATTTATGTCCTGAAAAGCCAAATATATTTGCTATATGGTACTGAACAGAAATTAAAACAGTAAGTTCCACTTCACTTCTATAATAAGTAATTACATGTCCATCATATTTGATATACTCATTCTCAAATATTAAGACAGCACTTTATTTTTTAATATTCATATATTCACACAATTAATACAAATATATATTTCCATAGCCTTCTGTCTCAATTATCTTCATGGATTCAAGAAATATTTATCATGAGAACAGTGCACTGTCATCTTTGGACTATGAGTGAATCAATCAATTATTCTAATTTTCACGTGGATGATGGCCAAATACTGTGTAGTGGTTTACAGTTCATTAAAATAACATAGTGTCACACAAATGTACTCATGTACACAGTAAATTGCTTCCTTTATGTTTTATTGATTCATTTTCTTATACTCATCTAAATTTCAAGAGAAATGCCACTAGAAATCACAGCTCTAATAAAAGGTGTCTCAGTGCCCATCCACAGTCCTATCTAGTCAGTTGGCTGAAAGAGAGCCCAGGAATTCAGAATCAGCTTGGGCAACATAGAAAAAGTTCATCACTAAAAACAAACAAACACAAAAGAAAGGAAATAAAGATAAAGTGAATATAAATAAACTTTATTAATAAGAGTGAATAAAATAACATCTTTGGCAAAACCGTATATATATATATATATATATATATATATATATATATATATATATATATATGTAATATTACTTATGTCAGAATATAATTGTATTACTTTTATTAAGTATTAAAATTAGTTACATGGATAATGTTTACAGTTTGATTCATATGAATAAATGTGGATTATGTTGAATATATGATAGTCAATAAATTCACATAATCGAGGAACATAAAAACACACATGTATGTAATTATTATCAAGAGGGGAAAAATCTAATTTAGTGTTTTAGTCATTGTGGACTGTTCACTGAATAATAATGATGATAATTGCTCACAGTTATTAAATGATTGCTCATTACTGTGGTGTACAGAATACTCTTCATGCACTATTGCACTTAATCTTCAAATATCCTGAAAATTATTATTATTACTTTAACTTCAAAGATGAAAGAACTAAAGCTTAACAAGCCTAAGTGATTTGCCCTAGATTTCACAGCTATTAGTGACTGAGTTAGAATTCTAATGAAAGCAATGTGACTCAGAATGTGTAGTCTTCACAACTGTGCCAAGCCATTGCAAGTTTAGAGTGCCATACCAACTATAAATATGAAATTGTTTATTAAAAATAACTTTTAATTTTAAATTATAAATAAAATGTTTTGATGCACAGCAGGAGATGTCTTAGCCATTTTTCTTACAGTTTTTATTTAAGGAAATTTCATAAGCAATCAACTGAAGAAGAGAAAAAAATTATTTTGGCTCAAATTTTTGGACATGTTGGTATATGTTCCATTGGCTTCATTACCTTAAACCTAGCAGAGTGGCACATCCTGACATAAGTTCTTGGCACAGCAAAACTACTCATCTGAGCCAGAAACTGAAGGAGAAATACCAAGAGAACAATACCACAGTCCCCTTGCCAGATTTGTCCTTGGTGACTCAAAGACATAGGCAATACCTACTAAAATGTGATAGATAAAATTGCTATCAATGTTTGTTTATTTTAAAATGATAGATAATATGTTATGGTCTTGAGTATAAAAAAATTCTAAACAAATATGACCCAACAAATATTTGTTTCTAATTCCTAGTATAATATGAAGGAGTTAAAATTTCTAATATGACTTTTTTATTTTATTTATTTTATTTTTCAAGGTAGGGTCTCACTCTAACTCAGGCTGGCATGGAATTCACTATGTAGTCTCAGGGTGACCTGAAATTCTCAGAGATCCTCCTACCTCTGTCTCCCAAGTGCTGGGATGAAAGGAATGTGCCACCACACCTAGAATAATAATATATTTTAACTATTACATATTTACTGTAAGGATATTATCTCACATATTCTCCTAGTGTTTTTCTTTTGTGAAAACAAGTCATTCTTGACCAGTCAGGTAGACAGTAAAAATGACAGAAATGATGAAATTTATTTCTCTATCCAAATTTACCAGTAAAAAAGCAATAATTACTGATTTTTAGCAGTAAACAGTTGAAGTATTACATAAATCGGAATAAATAACAGGCTATTCCAGTAACAGGATCACTATGAATTTGTTCAAAACTAGTGGAGTTAAATATAACCTGGCTTTTGCTGTTTGTGGTTGCATAAACAATGATGCTAAAATGTGACATCTAGTGTGATCATCTTCTGTGAAAAGGAAAAACATGAATATGTCCAAAAATTTTGGGTTTTATTTTTTCCCAATTCTTTTATTTTTATTTTTAAATTCCATTAGCATACAAAGAATCAAGTTGGGTTATGGTATTTTCAATCAAATTGTGGTATTTTTCTCGCTTTAACTTGTTATTAACCATATACTTTGTATGGATACATCATGTGTTGCTACACTCTTTTCCCTCATCCCTGGCCCCATTCCATTGGGAAACCTGCTCAGTGTGGTTGCAGGTATTCCCTAGGGGGTTATTGTTTATGCATGTGGGAGCAGGAGTCAGTTGTTTTTTTTTTTGGGGGGGGAGGGAATGCCTCTGTGCATGATGTCTCAACCTGTGGCTCTTACAATCTTTCTGCCTCCTCTTCTACAAAATTCCCTGTACCATTATGGGTGACTTTCAAGTCTATTTGAGTGATGGGCTCGTAGGAGCCTCTGGTTCTCTGCTTTGGTAAGTGTTGATTATCCTCAGGGTCTGTCTCCTACACCCTGATGCTGATTATCAGTTTCATCATTGCTCATCTCCCCATCTTCCGTTGTCTCAGCTGTGGCTTGGCTGAAGTGGGAAGGGTAGTTTATCTCCTCAGGTCTTGCTACCTTCTGAAAAAGAAGAACCGATTATTATCCAAGGGAGAGTGAAGTCAGCATAGTTGATATGGGATAAGCATTATTAATTGATGTATATAACCATTCTTTTATCCAATCAGGAAGCTACTGGTTAATCACCACAGCTGAGTGCCAGTACTGCACTGGTGTGTACATCCTGTCAGAGTGTTTGCTTCTGAGTATCTTAGACCTCTGGTTGCTCAGATCATCGTTGGCCACTTTCCCCTAATAGCTCATGAAGCACTTTCCAGCATTAGACAGGCTTTCTTGCAGATTACAACCAGGTCTCTCCATGCTCTGTGTTGGCATCATCTAACCAAAACTAGACAATACTTAAAAAAGCACAAAACACAAGAAAGCACCAAAGCCCATAAAGCACTGCATTATGATAGGGATTATATTAAAACTCACAGTTATAACCTTAAACATTAATTCTGTTAACTGACCCATCAAGAGACATGAGTTAACAGTGGATCCAAAAACAAACAAACAAACAAACAAACAAACAAACAAACCAAAAAAACCCTTCTATCAGCTGTCTTCATGAAACCCATCTCACCACTAGAAACAGACACCTCCTCAAGATGAAAAGACAGAAAATGATATCCCAAGCAAATGGAAATATGAAACATACAGGTGTTTCTATATTAATATCTGATAAAATAGACTTCAAACCAGAAGTAATCAAAAAGGATAAAGAAGGTCACCTCTTACTCCTTAAGGGAATGAGCTAAAATACGGATATCATAATCATAAATCTATATGTTCCACACACAGGTGCATCACTTTTCTAGAACAAAACCTACTTGACACCAAAACAGAAATAAACACCAACACTGTCATAGTCCAAGACATCATTACTCCACTATCATCAATAGATTATCCAAGCAGAAAATCAACAGGGGAATAATAGAGCTCAACAACACCATAGATCAACAAGACCTAATGGACATCTACAGAAGTTTCCACCCCAACTCTACAGAATTCATATTCTTCTCAGCAGCCCATGGAACTTTCTCCAAAATAGACCTTATATTAGTTCACAAAGCATCCCTCTGTAAATTTAGGAATATTGAAGTAACTTCAGGCATCATATCAGATAACAATACTTTATAGCTAAAAGTTAATAACTTTGAGATACATCAGGAACTCCACCAGCTCTTGGAAACTGAACAACACATTTTTAAGCAAAGAATGGGTTGTGGAAGCAATCAAAAAAAGATTATTTTTAATTACTAGAAATGAATGATAATGAAAACACAACTTACCTAATCTTATGGAAGGCAATGAAAGCAGTCAGGAAAATTCATAGCACTAAATGCCTTAATACCAAAGACAGGGAGATCCCAAATTAATAACCAATCTGTCCACTAAAAGACATTGGAAAAACAAGAAGAATCCAACCTTAAGAGATCCAGACAGAAAGAAATAATCAAGATCAGAGCAGAAAATAATGAATCAGAAACTAAGAAAACAAATATGAAAATTGATGAAAGGAAGAGTCGGTCCTTTGAAAAAATAAACGGGGCGGGGGGCTGGAGAGATGGCTTAGAGGTTAAGCACTTGCCTGTGAAGCTTAAGGACCCTGGTTTGAGGCTTGATTCCCCAGTACTCACATAAGCCAGATGCATAAGGTGGCACATACATCTTGAGTTTGTTTGCAGTGGCTGGAGGCCCTGGTGTGCACATTCTCTCTCTGCCTGTCACTCTCAAATAAATAAATAAATAACAAAAAATAAAAATAAAAATAAATAAACAAGGGCTGGAGAGATGGCTTAGTGGTTAAGTGCTTGCCTGTGAAGCCTAAGTACCCCCGTTCGAGGCTCGCTTCCCCAGGACCCACATAAGCCAAATACACAAATTGGCACATGCATCTGGAGTTCATTTGCAGTGGCTGGAGGCCTTGGTGTGCCCATTCTCTCTCATCTATCTGCCTATTTCTCTCTGTCTGTTACTCTCAAATAAATAGCATTGTAACATTGTAGAAGCAGTGTCAGAGGCTTTGCACTGTGGAAAATAGATTTAACTAAAATAGCATAGCCAGTCACTAAATAAGAAACTGCAGTAACAAGTACTTGAGGGATGGGGATTATTACTCAGAAGAGCTTCAATATAATGACTATTATTTTCACTTTTAATAAATAAAAACATACTAACAAACAGGGTGGCATAGTCCATATATTAGAAGACTGTAGGCAAAATAACTTCTTACTGAAAGAACATGTCTAATTTATCAGATAGGAATTTGAAAGTAGCTTCTTATGAACACATTGAAAGAATAAAAATCAACCATGATTAAAGTAGAGCAAGATGTAATGACAATGTCTTATCAAGAAGAAAATATGAACAAAGTTGGATACACTACCAAAAAAGAGTCATATTGAAAATTTCCAGTTGCAAATTGTAACGACAGATCATCATTTACAAAATGTACTCAACAGTACACTTGAACTGGTAGAAAGATCAGTAGAGGTTGTAAAGTTAAAAACAGAGGAAGAAAAGTAGAAACATAGAGAATTAGGGGATTGTATCAAACCATGACAGTTAAAATTGCATATAAATTTACCTAGGCTATGATGCCTAGAGGTTGATCCATCAATGTCTTGAATGTTGTAGAGAAGCTATATTTCAGAGTTACTGAAAAATAGACTGAGTAAAGCAGAATCCCCACTGGAATGTGGGTGCGGATTGTCCAATCAATTGAAAGCACAAATAGAAAAACTCTAAAGTTCCGCAAGGAAGAACATATTCCATCTCTAAGCTGCCTTAAGACTTTTGTCAGCAATAATTCCTTTCATTTTTCTCTGTCATGATAATTTGAGTCTTGCAGCTGCAATACAGATGAAGTATGCATGTGTGTGTGTGCATGCACTTGTGTGTGCAAACACACACACACAGTGAGAGAGTTGGTCCTATTTGTTCTAGAGTACAGTGAAAATTGCAAATATGAGAGGGTTCATCAAAATATCCATAAATATTATTGAAAGAAATAGCGAAGAAAGAAAAAGTAACAAAAATATTGATATAAATCAATCTTAACTCCACAAATTTCATTCATAAATATTCAAGAAGCATATGAGAAATATAATGGAATGAATGGATAAAACTTCATAGACACATCATAGAATGAATATGCATGAGGTCAAATAATATAGAAAATCTTACAAGAAGCAAATAATAACCAGGAATTGTGTACGATTCCAGAGACCTTACTACTATAAAAATGAAAGACAAGAGGCAGTAGAACAACTTGTCTAGTGTGTAGAAAGACAAAATTAAACTAAGAATCATAAATATTGAAAGATATTATTTCAAAGAGCATGATGCAATATAGACATACTTTTAGAAGATTAGGAATAGCTGGTTTATAGTAGAAACTGCAAATGGAATACTACTGGAATTTTTCAAGTTTTAAGAAGTTTAAAAGTATAAATTAAAGACAAGGAGGATTTTCCTTTTCTAGTCTAATGTGTAAAATGCTTGAAATTTTTTCACACATTTAAAGGAGTAAATGTGGACAAACTGAAAACCTTGTATCATCGTAGAATTGAGGACACAAGACAAATGCCAGTCTGAAAAGCAGAACGTCAAGAGAATGTGAATGTTTAGGGTTACTTGCAGCAGAGCTTAGAAGTAATGCTTTAGTGCTAAGTGCGATAATAGTAAGAGCTATATTTGATAATTGTGGGAAGCTTGGTGAGGAGAGGAAGAGACACAGCTTTAATTGCTGGACCTCAGGAAGAGACATGGTCCCATTTTAAATGTTTTTTTGAATCTCATTTTTTCTATAATATATCACTTGAGGCTGTTATCAAAATTTACAAGGCATAATAAAAAATGCAAAAAATACACATCTGAAGAAACAATAAAGCCACCAACACTTGAATCAGGTATAAAAGCCATTTTGAAATTAACAGAGTTGTAATTAGATCTCACATAATTAATATTAACATATAAAAGCTGCTAATTTTTTTTTTGTTTATTTAATTATTTATTTGAGAGCGGCAGACAGACAGAGAAAGAGGCAGAGAGAGAGAGAGAATGCGTGCACAAGGGCCTCCAGCCACTGCAAATGAACTCCAGATGCATGCTCCACCTTGTACATCTGGCTTATATGGGTACTGGGGAATCGAGCCTCGAACCGGGGTCCTTAGGCTTCACAGGCAAATGCTTAACCGCTAAGCCATCTCTCCAGCCCAAAAGCTGCTAATTTAAAGCATGAACAGACTGCTGGGTTAGGTGAAGAATGTGAGAAAAGATATTAAAAAAGCAGGAAAAATTCCAAACTAAATGCCTGAAATCAAACACAATACTATAACAGAAATAGGGTTTGGTTTAACATGTTCATTAGTGTATAAGTGTGATGGAAGAAGGAAATGTTAGCTTGAAAATATGCAAATAGAGTTGTAAACAAAAAGAAAATGTTGAAAAATATGAAAAATAAAATTCATATAATGACTATATGAGAATAAAGAAAATTGAAAAAATAAATATTTGAAGTGATGTTGACTAAGGATTTAAATAAAAATTAGTTTTATTTATTTATTTGAGAGAGAGGGGTGCACGTAGAGAAAGAGAGAATGGGCACACCAGGGCCTCCAGACACTGCACAGTAACTCCGCATGCATGCACCACCTTGTGCATCTGGCTTACGTGGGTAGTGGTAAGTCAAACCTTGTTTCTTTGGCTTTGCAGCCAGGTGCCTTACCACTAAGCCATCTCTCCAGCCCAGTAAAGTTTTTATTAAATTATTGATAAACACGTAAGAAGTTTTAAAAATCCCAGAGACCATTGTCATGCCATAAAGTAACATTACAGAAAATTAAATTAATACATAGAACAACCTGAAATAAAGAAAATAGTTTGACCTATAGATTAAATATAGGAATTATATCAAAATTCAAATTCATCAGAATTCTATCCTAATCCAGGTAACAAGAATAATATGGGAATATTATGTTGGTTGAAATAAAAAAAATCTAAATAAAATATTAATGCAGAATTCTGTAACCAGCAAATTATTATGCAAAACTTGAGAGAAAATAAAATTTTATCATTGTTATACTCACTAAGATTGATGTAATTTGGTGCCTATAGTAATTATTATAAAAAATACTATAATGTATTTAGAATAAAAGCATAGGATAGTGGATCATATCTGTGGTTTTTGAATGTACTTTTGATGAAGATTAAGCTGGCTAGCAGAGCCTTGTTGGACATGCCGTTGGGTATGCACTGTGAGGCCAGTCCTAAGGTGTGTAGACAGCTAGCTTGAGTTCTAGTTGTTTCTTCTTTCTCTCTGCTCTGGACATGGAATTAATTAATTATCACCTTCTGCCATAATTAAGCTTCCCCAAGAATCTGAAAATAAACTCTTTCCTCCCATTAGCTAAGTCTGATTAGGTGTTTGTCCAGGTAATGAGAAGGGAACTGCAACAACAACAACAACAACAAAAATTGTCTCCAAGAAGTGGGATCATTTCTGTGATGAATCTGCCCATGTGGTTTTTGGTCTTTTGCAATGTGTTTGTGGGAGAAATTTGGAAGGCTATGACATTTTGTACTACAGAATGCTTGCAGTGCTGTAAGTAGAGCTTTATGGGCTACTCTGATCAGACTTTAAAAAGGATAAATGTAGGCAAAATTGTCTGTTGTGAAGGCTTGGTTTAATAAGTTACAAAGGGAATGAGAGTACATTGCTGGAAGATTAGAGTAACTGGGGGCAGGTTTTGAGTCCAGCCCTAAGGTTCTCAGAGTTATCTCATGTTGATTGGTGCTGGCTGTTGTCTCTCTGCTGTGGATGTATGATGAAGTGAACCATCTTCCTGTGCCAAGATGGATCTGTTTCTGGAATCTGTAAACTTTAAACAAACCCTTTCCTATCATAAGATGCTCTTAGTTGGGTGTGTGTCTCAGGAATGAAAGGTAAAATTAACAATATCTTTAAATTACATAAAGAAGAAAAATATATTAAATTAGAATAAAGTCATTTTTTAGCAGTATCAAATTTAACATAAAATAACAATATTTAAGTTTGTTTCTATCTTGCATAAAATATTTTATATTGAGTCCTTTAAACTACAAAGTATATCTACAGGCAACATGGAAAAGTCCTAAGTCAGAAGGAAATTCAATGATAACATATGGTATCGGCTGTCACTGTAAGAAGTTATCAACTCATTATCTATATTGTATTAATTATTCTTGATACAGAAGATGAAATGTATCACAAACCTCCAGCAAGAGAACTAATGCCCTATCATACATAGATAATAATTTATAGGCTTGAAGGTAAAATGATTTCCATTCAATTTCATTTTTCTTGTTCATATAAGAAGTAAGTCTTTTAAAAGTACATTTTAACAAGTATAAGCTATTTTAGGATGTTACTAAGAGTAATAACTAAAACAAGTAAACAGTATTTTGCAATAAAACTATATAGTTATAATGAAATATCTGATTTTACACTTCTCAAATTGAAAATCTTTCTTCAAAAACACTCCATGAAGGCTGGAGAGTTTGCTTGAAGGTTAGTGCATTTGCTTGCAAAGCCTAAGAACCTAGGTTAGATTTCCCAGTACCCACATAAGCCTGATGCACAAGATGGCACATGTGTCTGGAGTTTGTTTGTAGTGGCTAGTGGCACTGGCACACACATTCTCAGTCTGTCTATTTTTCTCTCAGAATAAATAAATAAAACATGTGAAAATATTCCATGCATGCACAGTGAGACAGAAGGCCTATATCTATTTATTATAGCCTTTAGCAAAGTAAAATCATGGCAGGAATGGTGTAACAGATAAGAGGAACAGGAAATACCTTTTCTGTACTATCTTTGAAACTTTATAGGGCTTTTAAGATAAACTTGGATTCAATGAAAATGTATAGCAACAACCTGGGAAAAAATTAGAGATGTAGTTTTCATATTAAGAAAGAAGAGTAAACAGAATGAGATCAATTATTTATTTGAAAGTGGAGAATGTAGAAAACAGGGGACACATAGCAAGAGCATACACATGTGCACATGATAAAGAAGTCACCACAGTTCATTCTAATTTACATGAATATTAATTTATAAATAAGGGATGAGAAACAGAAGAGCAAATTTGATTCAAACACAAAAGTAAAGGTTACACTGCAGAAAATATACTTTAAATTCAAAATGAGAGACTAAAAAATAATGTAGGGAAATATGCCATGCTGATAATGACC
Source organism: Orientallactaga sibirica (assembly GCA_036365145.1). Lineage (NCBI taxonomy): Eukaryota > Metazoa > Chordata > Mammalia > Rodentia > Dipodidae > Orientallactaga > Orientallactaga sibirica. The sequence goes on from JAEOAD010000006.1 coordinate 26,458,572, forward strand.
AAATTATCACAACAGAACGACACCAATTAGGAGGATTGCAGAATTGGAGAGCATTCTGAGTAAGAAAATGAGATGAGAGACAGAGAGAGAGAAAGTAAGGCACTGTTGGTTGTTTTTCCCCAGTCACTTACATAGTGCCTTCTGACACTAGACAAGCTAACTCTCTAGGAACTGACTTTCCTTTCCATATTGTTTGAAACAAGGTCTTTCTTGTTGTTTGGCACTGGGTAAACCAGATTAGTTGATTCATGAGCTTTTGTGTTCTCCTGACTGTATTCTATTGACATAGGTAAATTGGTATTTCTGGTATAAGCACTATTTTCCTTCTGATGTCATGTGGATGCTGGGAATTTGATCTCTGGTTAGCCAGCTTGTGGAGCATGTGCCTTTAATCAATGAGCCATCTCCTCAGCCTAAGTTCATTATATTAATAATGAACAAAACAGAACAAAACAGAATATAGGAGAAGAAATATATTGTATAATGATAATTATATGTTGTATAGGTATAATATATAATAAATGTATATGTAAATTATAATAATATAATGCATATGTCTAATAAATATATCACATAATGTATAATGGGGCCAAGTCTGTAAGAAAAGATTATTTTAACATACATGTACATGTAATCAAGTAATACAATGTAAAAATAATAAAATTATAAAGATATATAAGTGAATCTACTTCTGTAATTTTAGATTTCTCTTTCAGGAAATAACATGTTAAACAGGAAGAAAAATAACAAGGTAGTAGTTAATTTTGGCAGCATTTCAACCAACATTGTTCTTTATAAATAATCAGATCCAAAATAATATTTTTTCATGTATATGTACCATTTGTCATGATGTGTCACATTCTTGGCCTTAGAGGAATATTTACCAAGTGTAAAAGACTATAAATATCAAAAGTTATGAGATTTAAGTTATCTTAACCTGCAATCAATAAAAGAAGGGCAAAAAAATCTCATACAGAAATTAAACAATAAACGTCTTTATGAAACATGTTCATAAAAATATCAATGGCAATTTTAAAATATTTTGAAATAAATGCAAATAAGCTTGCAATTAAAATGTGTGGAATGCAAGAAAAGCAGAATTTTATAAGCTATACTATTGAAGAGATATAATGTAATAGGAAATATCTAAAAATGAATAGCCTAAAACTGATTCCTTGAGAAAGTACAAGAAGTTGAAAAATACAACAGCAGAAAGGATGTACCATGAAAACTGGAAGAAAAAATATCAATAATGTGTGAGATAGGGTATCTATGAAAACATCAGCATATTCAAGAGCTGTTTTTTTTTTTTTTTAAAGATAAATCAACCAACTGAGGAATCACCAGTTTTCTATTTTGAAAACATGCAAATAACAAATACTTGACGTTAACAAAGGGATGTAAATTGGATAAGAAAAACTAAACTCTCTTCACAGAAGCCATTATTTGTACAGAAACTTCAAGTGATTTGACCAACAAACTTTTAGAACCAAAAAGAAATAATTACAGAGTTGCAGGATACAAGTCAAATATACAAATACAAATTAATCCTTACATTCTTTTTGCCCACTCTTCTGTGAATTTTCCTGAGCTCTGTTGGGTTCACTTTGGGTTTACTTCCATGATGAGGAATTGGGAGCCTCATAAACCCATAAATCCATAAATGGGATAACCATTATTATTTTAGAGAGAATTTCAAAAGTATAGGCCCTCTTGTAGCCCAAAATTGGTGGGAGCTTGATATTGCTGAGTGAATTTTTTTTTTGGATATGATTCTGACTTGTTTCCCCCTTCCAGTAATGGGTTCACTTCCACTGAGTCGATCTGTTAGTCAATTCAAGAGCAGTTGGTTACCCACCATGGCTGTTGCTGTTGGGACACTATGCATAGAGACATTGCCTCTTCCCCATAACTGATGGCTACCCCACAATGCACAACCCCCAATCCCCAATGAGGAGGGTCCCTTCAGAGCAGGGAGGATGGGGAGGAGGCTAAGGATGGTACCAATATATGCTTTTTACATACTGAATATGTACATAAATAATAAAGAAAAAAAGAAAAATAAAAAATCAAGGCCCTAATACAAGGTGTAAATTTAACCATTCATTTTGAAAATAAAATTCTTGGAGCTATAGAAAAATAAATAAATAAATAAATAAATAAATAAATAAATAAATTGTCTTTACATAGGAGTAAAAACAAATGGATTTTAAAATGTAAAACAAAAAGAAATATAATTCATCATCTGACATATTTATGTGTGGAACTAAAAAAAAAAGCAAACAAACAAACAAAAAAAAAACATACCGCATGAGAGATATGAAGGAAACCACAAAACTCTGACTTAAAATAAAAACCCAAAATACATAAATCAACAGAATTTATTTCATGTGTTTTTTTTTTTTTTTTACAACTTCCATAATAGTAGACAATATCCCATGGTAATTCCCTCCCTCCCCCATTTGCCCCTTTGAAACTCTACTATCCATCATATTCCCTCCCCCTCTCGATCAGTCTCTCTTTTATTTTGGTGTCATGGTCTTTTCCTCCTATTATGATGGTCTTGGTACGTAGTGCCAGGCACTGTGAGGTTATGGATATCCAGGCCATTTTGTTTCTGGAGGAGCATACTGAAGGATTCCTACACTTCCTTTGGCTCTTACATTTTTTCCACCACCTCTTCTGCAATAGTCCCTGAGCCTTGGAAGGTGTGTTAGAGATATTTCAGTGCTGAGCAATCCTCTGTCACTTCTTCTCAGCACCATGGTGCCTTCTGAGTCGTCCAAGGTCACTACCATCTGAAAAGAGAAGCTTCTCTAACTAAAAGTGAGAGTACCATTAATATATGGGTATGAACATTAAGAGAAGTGCTTACTGGGCAGTTTGATGAGCATAACATATACATTTACCCAGACACCAGCAGACATTATACCCCTCATGCTCATGACTCTGCCTGTCATAGCTTTTCAGTATCAAGAATGCATTTCCTCCAATGGAGAGGACCTTCAGTCAAATTACAGTGTGGTTGGATTCCCCCATAACAGACATGCCACTATTGCAATTATTGTATTTTGTGTCTATTAATAGTAACACTGAATATTACCATTTACTTTTTTTCCAAATTGAATGAGATATTCAATGAACAATGAGTGGTAGATGTGTATGTGTATAAAGTATGTGGTGTGTGGGGTGGGGGTAGCTGAGTGTGTGTAGTTTATAGTATGTATGCTGTGTGGTATATGTACATGTGTGTTCAAATGCAGGTACCCTGTTCACATACATGATAAGGGCAAATGAGGATACACTGTATGTATTTCTACCCCTTTTCTGCTTTATTTCCTTGAATCATGGTCTCTCAGTATATCTGACTTGGCTATTTTTATTTACCTACAAAGGTGAGCTTATCAGAATAATAGCAGACCTCCCAGCACAATCTATTCTTGGGCTGTCTTCCAGAAACCCATCTCACTATTAAAAGACAGGCAAGATCTTTGGGTGAGAGGATGGAGGAAGGATATCCCAAGCCACCGGAATGAAGAAGCAAGCAGGTGTTAATACCTGAAAAAAGAGACTTCAAACCAAGAAATAAAGGTCACTTCATACTGATTAAGAGAATATTACACCAAGAGAACATTCAATTCTAAGTATATGTGCACCAAACATAAGGGCATCTTATATGATACCCTTACACAGAAGAGTAGTAGGAAGGCTCACATTTCTGGCATGAACTGCCAGAACAGGCACAGTTCATGTGTTCTGGCATGAACTGCCAGACCAGGCATAGTTCACAGTTACTGAAGCTCACAGATTCAGGGGAGGTTCCATAATGGTGGCAGAAGCTAGCCTGCTTCCACAGGCCCAGGCAGAGAGTGAAAAACTACAAGCCACTATTGGCAAGCAAGCACACTTAGGAAGTCCAGGCAGAGCTCAAGCACTCTGCATGTCTTTAGACCAGAATTCCAAACCCCACACCTTAGGGCTGGACCCTAGGATCCACCCACACTGACACCACCTCCAGCCAAGTGGGTGCAGATCCAAATTACAAACTTTAATAAAATCCTGAATATATTGGGGGCCATATATTTAAACTAATATGGTACCTAACGATGGTGTTTGACATACTCTCCTGCTGCTGTTGTCCACTTGATTTTGGCCAGGAAATGATATCCACCCTCTGTTCATGTCATTGTTTTCCTCTGCTATCATAGAGCTGCCCCTCCAGTCTGCAAGACAAAATAAAACATTTCCTCACACTCGCTGATCTTGGTTGGGAGTTTTCGGCCTGGAAAGAGAAGTTGACTGCAACAGTAAAGTTGATACCAGAAGTGGGCTCATTGCTGCTATAAATCTGATTGTGTGGCTTTTGGCCTTTTGGAAATAATTTCCATGAGGAATGTGGATGAATTTGAAATCTTATCCTAAGACACTCTTCTGTAAGTACAGCTGGATGGACTATTCTCATCAGTGTTGATAGATCTGAATGCAATAAGAACTATGGACTGTATGTTTTGCCTTAAGTGGATGAGAAAGAGATTAACATGGGCTGAGCTAGAAGCAGTTTGTGTATGAAGCTCATTGCTAAGCCCATGTCCTGAGAATGCATGTGGAGTTGCATAGCATAGAAATAGACTGGTGTGAACAGAGGGATATGGTACCTGAAAAAATAAATAAATAAATAAATCTTTGGGCTGAAAATGCTGCATTTTCAGCTGCAAATGTTTGAGAGATTGGAATCATTGAGATTGGGCCAGGTGACCTGCTTTGGGACAACAGGAAGTAAGCAGACTTTTTTGAAGGAGCCATACTGCTGAAGGAGTGTCCTGTTCTTCAGAGTCTGCTTTATTACCTCCTGGATTAACAAACTGGTAGCCCACCTGGCACTATGGAGAATAACAATGCAGCAAACAGAGGATCATTGAATCAACAACACAGTTTTGGTTTTTGGAAATGGACATGAGCAGTGTGAAACAGGCTTATTCGATTACCTGTGTGGAGGCCACTGGAGCCATGAGGATGAATAGTGGGTTCCAATGGAGACATAATGGAAGGGCCAGGGCTATGGGATGAAGTTTTCCTGGACTGTGAGTAGCATAGCTGGAGGGGGAAATTGGAATTCCAGAGACTTGTCACTGGTTAGAAATATCAGATTTTAAGACTTGTTACTGACTAGATTTGTTGAACTTGAAGCTAGAGAGTTTGATATTTGCCCTGTTTGTTTTAAATCTTGCATTGGTTGAATATTTCTTTGCTATGTTAAATGCCATATTTGGCAGTATGAATATTTATTCTGTGCCATTATGGGGATTTTTTTTTTTTGTATTATAACTCAGTTAAAAAAAAAAAAAAAACATGGACTTTGGGGATTTTTGCACATCATTGGGATTGTTAAAAACTACGAAGACTTTTAAAATTGAACTAAATGCATTGAATTTTACATAATGGATGGTTATTATTTATGGGGGCCAGTGAAGGACTGTGGTGGTTAGATTCAGTTGCCCCTCAAACGTATGTGCACTGGATGATAGGTCCCCAGTTGGTGGTAATTTGGAAATAGGATCCTCCTGGAGATGGTGTATTGTTGGGGGCAGGCATACAGATGTTATAGCCAGCTTCCCCTTGTCTGTGTTTGGTACACTCTCCTGTTGCTATTGTCCATCTGATGTTGCCCAGAAGGTGCTGGCCACCTTCTGTTCATGCCATCTTTTTTCCCCTGCCATCATGGAGGTATCCTTTGAGTCTGTAAGACAAAAAAAATAAACCCTGTCTTCCCACAAGCAGTTCTTGCTCATTGTTTTTTTTTTTTTTTTTTTTTTTTTTTTTTTTTTTTGTCAGCAATGAGAACTTGACTACAACACATAAATAATATGTAAATAATTTGAACCATTCTATAGCAAGCAATGAGATTCAGTTGGTAAGAATATGTCACAACCAACCAAACAAACAAAAACAAAAGCTATAATGACAACAACAGCTATAGCAACAAAAAAAAAAAAAAAATCAATCCAGAGAGTCTAATCAGACTCACTGTAGAATTCTCCCAGACATTTATAGAAGAGAAACCACAACATCTCAAATTATTCTATAAAATAGAAAAGAAGGTAATGCTCTCAAGCTCCTGTTATGAAATCATCATTACACTAATACAAAATCCAGATTGAAAACTAAAGGTCAATGCCTCTGATAAATGTAGAGGCAAAGTTCTCAGTACAATATTTGAAAACTAAATTCAAGAACATATAAAATGCCACCCACCCTGATGAAGTCATTTTATTCTAGAGATGCAGGCCTAGTTCCAATATATAAATCACTAAATGTATTAGATCATATACAGACTCAAGAAAATAAAGCATATGATTGTCTCAGTAGATGTAGAAAAGACCTTTGACAGAAACAATCATCTCTTTATGATACAGCACTGGAGAGGCTAGAGTGAAGGAACATATCACAACATAATAAGGACTGTGTGTGACAAACCCATAGATAAAATCATTCTAAGTGGAGAAGAAGTATTCATACTAAGATCTGAAATAGTACAGGGGAATCCACTTTCTCCACTGATATTTAATAAAGTTCTTGATGTTGTAGCTATAGTGTTAAGAGAAGAGAACAAAAGTAATGAAACACAAGTCTCAAAGGAAGAGTAAACTCGCCTCATCTATAGATGTCATTTCATATGTAAGATTTACAAAAAACTTAACCAATTTAAAAAAAAAAACAAGAATTGATGAATTGATGAATTCAACAGTATCAGGATACAAAATTAGCATTCAAAAGAGCCTTAGACTTTTTAGATACTAACGACAAATACACTAACAAAGAAATCATGGAATCAATTCTATCCACAGATGTCACAGTAAATAAATAAATATATTGGACTATCTCTATACCATGAAGTGAAAGACCCGTACAATGAAAACTTTAAAACACTAAAGAAACAAAATGCAACTGAGGAAGACAACAGAAGCTAGAAGGATCTCCCATACTTATGGATTAGAAGAATTAATAGTGTGAAAATAACCAACCTAACAAAACAATACACAATTTTATGTAATTACAATAAAAATTTGTATATCATTCTTCACAGAAAATATAACTTCAAAATTCATATACAAGTACAAAATACCCAGAATTGCCTAAACTATCTTCACCATAAAAGAAATTCTGCTGTAATTATCACCATGCTTAATTTCAAGTTATAATACAGAGACATAACAACAATAGCACCATACTGATACAAAACAGACACAAAGACACATGCCATAATAGTATAGAACATCAAAGACAATGTGCTACAGCCACCTGAATTTTGAGAAAGATATCAACAATAGATATTGGAGGAAAGGCAACATTGTCAATAAATGGCCCTAGAAAACTGGGTATTTTCATGAAATTAACCTCTTATCTTTCCCACTGAATGAAACAAAATCAATTGAAAATAGATTTAAAACAAAATGAAAAGAAACAATAAAACAACTAAAGGAAATAGTAGGGAAAACATTTCAAGAAAGATGCAAAGGAAAGGGACTTTCTGAAGGGGAACATGTTAGCCAAGGAAATAATCAATCTGCAAATGGCACCTCAGGAAAGTAAAGGGCTATTGTACAGCTAAGGAAATAGATGAGTAAAGAGGCAATGTACACAAGGGAATATTGTCTTCACTAGCTATAAATTTGTCAGAAGATTAATATCAACACACAAAAAAATTTAAGTACTAAACAACAATATCAAATAGCCCAACAAAAATTTTGGCCATGGAACTTAACAGGGTGTTCTCGCAAGAAGACATGCTGCATGTTCTGTCTTAGATGTGAATCCTAACTTTCAATTTTTAGGATTGTATGGAAATTAGAAAAAAGAAGCAGTAGAGGTAGGAACTTAGAAAGAATCTATGATGGGTGTTTAGGGGGGAGTGCATAAATGGGGATAGCAGAATTTAAGTACATGGAGATAAATGTGAGGGCAGAAAGGTTTAAATAATGGGAGGGATTGAAGGATAGAAGACAATTTTAATATCAACAGTTTTGGTTTGCCCACCCATAATCATAGACCCTAGGGGAATAGCAATTACTATTGTTTGACTAAATATATATGTTGTGCCCATCAAATTGCCCCCTAAGTATTTGTTATTTTTCTGTCCATTGATTAACACAGCTCTCACCTCCTGAATGGGAGAAAGATATCTAAAACAATTGACAAAGAATTAATATCCAGAATATCCAAAGAAGTAAAAACTAAACAAAAAGCAACACATCTATTAACAAATGGAAAAATAACTTAGGCAAGTTTTTAAATGATGAACAAATGACCAAAAAGTTCATGAAATAATATTCATCATTGTTAAGAACAAGAAAATAGAAATAAAAGCTTCATTGAAACTACACCTCACTCACAAAACTATTCCAAATAGTGGAGACCATGCAGGGAAAAGGATGTCTTAACTACATGTGTTGGGAATGTCAATGTTAGTCCATATAACAACCTCCATGTTGGTTGATCACAAAACTAAAACTATAGCTTCCATATGACCCTGTAATACTTGTTGGTACATACTTGAAGAAATCTGAGTAAGTAGCCAATAGATAATATCGAACACCCATGTTCACTGGGACTCTAATTAAAATAGCCAATTTATGGAATCAGTCTAGGTGACTATCAACAGATAAACAGATGAGTAAAATGTGGTATATGCACGCAATGAAATTTTATGTAGTCATAGCAAGGTATTAAATTATGTATAAAGATCATTATAATCATTGAGAAAGATAAGCCAGTGTTAGAAATACAAATATTATATTGTTCCTCTCACATGTAGAATCTATATCAAAAACTAAATAAAATGAATGCAGGTATAGGGGTATTAGGGCACTACAAAAACAGGAAATAGACCAGATATGGGGGGGAGCAAAAGAATGTAACTATAGGCGAATATAAAGAAATTATACTATATGCATATGAAAAAAGAACTTCTATACAAAATTCACAGAGGATACTCAACAATATGAAAACAGTGAAACAAATATACTATCAAAAGACACTTCACTTAGGAACAATTCCAAATGACACATTCATACAGAAAGATGCTCAATATCATGTACTATTAGGGCACTGTGGGTTAAAGCAGGGTATCACTATTTACTATTAGAACGGCTATAAATACAAGCTGATTATGAAAAAAATGACAGCAATTTCAAAGAGAGAAAATCTTATTTGTTACTGATTGTTGCAGACAGCTTCAGGTTCGCTGAGATGAACTTCCAGATCAGGCACAGTTATGAAGGAAGGGATATTATTTATTGAAGCTTACAGATCCAGAGGACGTTCCATAATGGCAGAAGTCGCGGCCTGCTCTCACAAGGCCAGGCAGAGAGAGCAAAAGCCAACCAGCCACCACAGCACACAGAGCAAAACAAACTACAGCCAAAAGGTCACACAGCAGACTTCAGGAATTCCTGCTAGACACATTTGCATATCTTTACAATGGAATCTCAAACCCATCACCACACCTTAAGACCAGCCCCCAGTGACCTTGCCTCTAGCAAGGTGATTGCAGATGCAAACTATAAAGTAAAACACTGAATATATTGGGGGACATATATTCAAACTACCACATTCCGCCCCTGGCCCCCAATATATTTAGCTCCTGGCCCCCAATAGATTAATAACTATCACACATTGTAAATTGTACTCAGTCCAATTTCAAAGGTTCTCACAGTCTTGATCAACTTAAGATAGTGAGTCCTGTAAAATCAAACAAGTTAAATACTTTCAACATGTAAAGGCACAGAGTAAACATTTTTAACTGGTAAAAAGCAAAGAGAGACTAGAATAATGCAAACTCAACTATCATCAGCCGTCATCAAACTTCTGCAGTTCAAGTTCAATATAACCAGAGACTAACAGTCTCCATGTTTACCAATTCCGCCCCTCCAGCTGGGCAAAACTTTCATCCCATGCCAACACTGCACTCCATGGTAGCCCTTTTGCACAGTCCTGGTATATCCAAAACATCTTCAGGTCTCCATGCAAACCACAGTCCATCTTCCAAAAGGCTCTTCCAGCCTATTCCTGAGGGTCTTCATGCCCTGCCTCCTGCCACATTTCAGCAGCAGCTCCTGGAACCGTGTGCAATTCATGACCACTCCATGCATTTTTCATATTTCCAAAACTAATACCAGGTGTGCAGGACACAGCCATATTCTAAATCCAGGGACAAAATAAACCATTGCCTTGAAAAGCAGGTTCCTTCTCCAGTCAACTCTTTCCAAAGAGTTTGCATTTCTAACAGTCTTTCCTCAGGCATCCTCTCCATTGTTTTAATGTAAATCAAGTCGGGCCACCTTCCTTCTACCTTCCTTAAGATCGCTAATGTGTTTGACTATAGCAGTTAAACCAGCCTCAATGCTTCTACTTTTAACTTGCTTCAAGTCTTCCAACTTAAAATCTTAAATCTCTCAGTCCAATATCTTTAGCCAAGTACATCAGTCCATTACAAATTTAAGTTTGATCAAACACTCTGGGCCTGGATAGCGGAACGTAGCCATCCCTTATGCCAGTAGCCCAGTTCCAACAAAGTCCTCTGCCGTCTTTCCTTCCCCTTAGAAAGCTCATAAGCCAAGCCTCGAAGTTCAATACTATCTGCACTTAGCATTCTCAAACTCTCATCAGAATAGTCCATAAAACTTGGCTTAACACTCCAGAAGGCATCTTCAGTTGCAAGCACCAAGTCCATGCCCATTCCTCCAAAACAAAGGTTGCAAAAGACGAACATCCACACGGTCAGGTTCATCTCACCCCACACTCCTCGGTACCACTTTACTGTTGCAGACAGCTTCAGGTTCGCTGAGATGAACTTCCAGATCAGGCACAGTTATGAAGGAAGGGATATTATTTATTGAAGCTTACAGATCCAGAGGACGTTCCATAATGGCAGAAGTCGCGGCCTGCTCTCACAAGGCCAGGCAGAGAGAGCAAAAGCCAACCAGCCACCACAGCACACAGAGCAAAACAAACTACAGCCAAAAGGTCACACAGCAGACTTCAGGAATTCCTGCTAGACACATTTGCATATCTTTACAATGGAATCTCAAACCCATCACCACACCTTAAGACCAGCCCCCAGTGACCTTGCCTCTAGCAAGGTGATTGCAGATGCAAACTATAAAGTAAAACACTGAATATATTGGGGGACATATATTCAAACTACCACACTGATAGTAGCACAAAAAGGGCTTGGGTTTTTAGGGAGAAAAATTGACAGATTGTTACAAAGCTACAACACCCCCAGCAAGCATGTGTCCTGGGAGCAACAAGATCATGAATCATCTTGGAAACTTGGAAACATACACACACACACACACACACAAACACACACACACACACACCTTTCATATTCTTAGCACAAAAATATGGAAATAAACATGATTTCCCTCAGGAGGTGCTTTAACAAACTGGAATAGAATGAATAAGGAATGCTATTCAGTTATTAAAATGTATACTAAGCCGTGTGTGGTGGTGCACACCTTTAATCCCAGCACTTGGAAAGCTGGTGTAGGAGGATCATAATAAGTTTGAGGGCTAGGGTAAAACCCTGCTTTGAAAAAAAAAAAAAATATATATATATATGATTAAATATCAAAAGCAAATAATTAACAAACCCTTAATAAATATATTTTAGCAACAGATATCAGCCTGAGCAGGTTCTACTATTTTGAGCTATCAGCAAAATAGGGAACTGGCTGAAGGGGTCAAAATGATATATTTTTAATGTTGTGAACTAAAGTTATTTTGAAGGTTGGGGTTGGGTGATACAAAGGTGGATGGCAATTATGACAAAATAGTCTATTAGAATTTTATGAACCAAAGTCATATCTAGTAAAGTGGTCAGAAAAGTTGATTATCTAAGCAACTTTGGAGTATATGTGCAGGCTGTGAGTAAAAAGGGAAAAGAGCTACACATCAGGGAGGCAAACTAGTTGGAAAAACTGTTCCCCAGAGGCCCAGGCTGACAGTTCTTGTTATTGTTATTAGAGTGTTCAGGAAAACAAGTAAGAATAATTCCAAATAGCTCATGTTGAACATTGTATTGGTGAAAGAGAAACAAACATCCCCCTACTTAAGTATGCATTGTATGTTTCCAGTACAGTGCAGAAAGGTAGGAAGGAGAGACTGTAAAGTTTAGAAAACTCTGAAGTGCCACTGCCGATGTCTCACAAATCCTCAGTGACAACATACAGGCGATGGTTAAATGATATTTCTACTAACATTTATCAAAAAAATTGAAGCTATTATGTCTATGAAACCATTACAGTGAAGGTGAAGATATATTTTGACATATTTCAGATATTAATTTAATATTGCTTACTCTACTGGAAAGATCAGGTGGGAAGTGTAAGAAAACTCTCATTATTAAAGTTGCAGAGAAAAATAGAGTGAAAGAGACAGAGAAACAGAAAACTCAGCTATAAAAATATATGAAAGATACCATATACAACAAGAACTATACAGTAATTAAAATAAATAAAGTGAATAAGAACATGTTGATATAAACAATGTAAAAGCACAAGAGTACAAAACATACAATAAAAGTTAATGGAAATATGATTTTAAAATATACTACAAGCTGGATAGGTTGTCACACACCTGTAAGACTAGCACTCCAGAGATGAAAGCAAGAGTATTTTCTGTTCTAACCTGCCTGGTGGTACACAGCAAAGTATCATCTAAAGTAAAAAAGATGGTTAATAAATTAAAATTACAATAAATGAAACATATATTGATGTCTCTATAAGTGTGTATAAAATACACATATAATATATAATATTTTAAATGACCATAAAGTGTATCTTTTGATTTAGAACAGGGATTGAATTGAATTGAATTGATGATTGTCAATAACTAGTATATTGTTTTTAAATTACATATTTGAAATTGAAATGTGTTTTCTATTGGACTTTATTATTTACTCTGTAATAATAATATAATCATTATGTACACATTTTCTTTTTTATTTGTATTTATTTATTTATTTATTTATTTATTTATTTATTTATTTATTTTTTGATGTAGGGTCTTACTCCAGTACAGGCTGAGCTGGAATTAATCTCAGGCTGGCCTCAAACACACAGTGATCATCGTACCTCAGCCTCCAAGTGCTGGACATTAAAGGCATGCAATGCCATGACCAGCCCTATGTCAACATTTTCAATGTGTGTGTGTGTGTGTGTGTGTGTGTGTGTGTGTGTGTGATTATCTTTGATCAAAAGTTATAACTGATAATTTATAGCAAAAAATTATTCCATCCAAATGTATAGTTTGTCTTTCCATCTTTTACACTTAATTTCTTTCCTGACATTGCAATGTACTTCAGATTTTTTTATTTCTTTTTAAAATTGGTATCATATAAAGTTACAACAAAGGGAACATGAATTTCTTAAATCTATGTTTAAGTTAATCTCTTAATTGAAAATCTCCTTAGTTTTTTTGACAGCTTCCCATAGGCTACTTTGATATATATGAACAGCATATAATAACATATTTTCAAGTAATAATTTCATTGTTTTTAAGAGTTAACCCAGTGCTCTGTGATCTACACCCTTTGCTAACATTCCAGTTGAATAAAGAGGAGAGTGGAGTGTTAAAGAGTGTTACACCAAATCAGCCACAATTACTAGTTGCCACACTTATGTTAAACAGAGGCCCTTAAGATTATTCATATTTGTATATTTGCCTAACTAAAATAAGTAATGAAATATTTCAGCTATTTACATTTGTAAGAAAACTCTCATTGACTTCTTTTCTATGGGCATATTGACACAGTTACTGTACATTAAAAATAAGGGATATACAAGATTTGCTTTTGAAGAACATTGAAAATAAATGGGTATAAAGAATTACTTTGTATAATAATGGTTCAGTAGTGCTTTGTGAGTTGTGTTTTATAAATGGATAGCATTTGAAGGGGCAAAATCTAATGTCAATGAGATTAGAAACAAAGAGAAATGCCAGCAGCCAGCTGTTGATTATGGTTTATTAAATATGATTTAAATCAGATTTAAAATACTACAACATCACATGGAAATTGCATAAATTTAAAGTAAGCCTTTATGACATTAATCTTATTTTCCTATGTGTAAGAGGAAAATAATATTACTTGTATCATATGATTTTATTAAGATTTTAAATAGAAAATGAATGGAAAGGTACATATTTTGTTTTTATTAAGACATTATTATTATAACTCAAATATTATTGAGGTGAATATTTGAAATGTTTATTTCCAATATTTTTAAATAAATTTTACTATGTAGCTCAACCTAGCCTTAAACTCACCAGTCTCTTATCATAGCCTCTATAGTATTTGAATTATAGGTGTGTCCCACCACACTAGGCCCACTTTGAGATTTTAAAATATAGTTCAAACCTAGTCCATATTACTTTGAATTGTTACAAAAGACATTATAGGACTAATATAATAAATTATGCAATAAATTATAAATATAATGAAATTAAGTATGCATATCGAATTTCAACATAAAATTATAATACAAATAATTGGAAATATGTTTATTAATAAAAATACTGAAATAGGCACTGTTTTCAATGGGCTAGTTAAATTATTTGAGCACAATACCACATAAAACATAAGAAGCTTATGTATTAGCATACAAAGTAAAATATATTTTCATTAATTACATTTGGTTTGAAAATATATTTTCAGCAATGAAATTTGAATTTAGAAAATATGTTATAAACAGATGTTGTGAACTTACTTGTAATTCTCAAGAGCCAAAGAAGAATTTGAAGGTTCAGAAAGACAGGTGGTCAAGCAATTAAAATAACTCAATTTCAAAAATATCTACATTTAAGTAATACTCATGAGGGTTTAAAAATTAAAAATATTACTGTGGTTTAATATTTTGTTCAATATTGAGAGGTATTTTATGGATGATATATATGATTAAATTAATTTATACATTTAGAAAAGTAAAGCAGACAAAAACAATCATGTGTGCATAGCATTCTAACCCAATATTTATAAGATAAAATGTATTTTAACTAATAATATAATAAATGAACTTTCAAAATATAGTGATATTTTGTGGTATTGCCCTGTTGTCATGTTTTGACTTAATCAAAAAATTCTCTCAAAATGTGAGTATTTATTAGATATATTGATGATACTTTAACTGTCATCAAGTCAATATAAATTTTACATATTAAAGGAAATAAATTTATTGTAGGTATAACTATGTGCACTTACAAACTGAGTAAATTAAGGCATATGTGCAAAAATGAGCTCAATCAGGCAAATACAACAAAAGACCAGTGTCGATTAATAGACAGAAAGAAGAGTAGCAGGGCAAGAGATGGTTTAGTGGTTAAGGCACTAGCCCACAAAGCTTAAGGATCCAGGTTTGATTACCAAGTACCCACATAAGCCAAATGCATTAGGTGGTGAATGTTTCTGGAGTTCATTTGCAGTGGTCATAGGCCCTGTTATGCCCATTCTCTCTCCCCAGCTCTTTCTCTCTCTGTTAAATAAATTTTAAAAAATTTAAAATATTGAAAAAAAGAAGAAAATCTACAAATTTTAATCAAACAGCTTTATTAGAAGTCTACATATGATTCCTTCTAGGGCAAAATAATCAAGCAGTCTTGAGATTATATATATATATATATATATATATATATATATATATATATATATATATATATGCTAGAGGGAAATAAGGAGTGTGTGTGTGTGTGTGTGTGTGAGAGAGAGAGAGAGAGAGAGAGAGAGAGACAGAGACAGAGAGAGACAGAGAGAGAGGGAGGGAGGGAGAGAGAGAGAGAGAGAATGGGCACACCAGGGTATTTCAGCCCCTGTGAATGAACTCCAGATCTGTTCACCACCTTGGGAACATGGTTGGTATTACATGCTTGCATCACTGTTGTGTCTGGCTATACATGGGATCTGAAGGATTGGAGCAAGTGCCTTAACTGCTAAACCATTTCTCCAGCTCTTGATTGATTGTGTATTGTGTATTGGTGCACAGGGTCTTTGATAGAAACTTTCATTCCTTTTTTGTCCAATATATGTGGGTTTTGGGAAATTGAACCCAGGAAGCAGGCTTTACAAGAAAGTATCTTTAATCTCTAAGCCATCATTCCAGCCCGTGATACTTCTTAGGCAGGATCACACTGGAAACCTGGAACTCACTGATGTGGCTTGACTTGCAAAGCTTTAAAAGCCTTATTGCATCAGTTTTAGTTTAGTTTTAAAAAGAAGGTTACTGAGCATTAGTAATTTTGCTTCTACAAAATAGTAATGTGATTGTAACATTTTTGATAATATAGCTAGGTTTAAGCTGAGAGTTTGCTTCAGTAGCCTCAGGAAAATATGCTAGTGACTTATATTAAGGAAATTCTGAATGAATGAAAAAACAGTAAGTTCACAGTATAATTACAGAAGTACAGGAGTTGGCATTATTTCTTAGTCATGGAAGAGAAACAAAAAATAACCTTGAGATAGTCTAGAGAATATTTACTGAAGAAAAAAAAAACAATTATCTAGGAATTCTGGAAAGTTATTAAACACTCTACAGATCCTTGTGAGGATATTTGAATAGACAAATTTCATGTTAAATATCATGTCAATGGACTCATCACCAATAAATAAATTGGGAGAGATTGCTTAGTGGTTAATAGCACTTGCTGTGTCAGCATCATGACACGAGTCCAGGTCTCTAGCCCCAACATAAAGCTGAACCAGGAGCAAGCATCCATAATCCCTGTGGCCTTATCAGAGGCAGGGTCATATGGATCCTGGAGGCTAATGAACACCAACTAGCCTGCAACTAGCCTGGTGTTTGCAGCTCAGAATAAGACCTTGCTTCAAACAAGATGGGAAACCAGTACTGACACTTGTGGCTGTCCTCTTACCTCCACATGCACACTGTGTACACATGCCTAAATACACACACACACACACACACACTCTCTCTCTCTCACATACACACACACACTCTCACATACACACACACGCACACTCACACATACACACACACACACACAGAGGTTCATAAAATACATAATTTCTGTTATTCAGACATATATTATCATCCACTGTTGCATTTGAAAAAAAATCAGACTTTCTGAATGATGTAATCATCATGGTCAAGTTTATATCATTTAATAAATTGCTGGCATTTGACCACAATAGAAATAAAAACTGGTATTTGTGATATTTAACAATATTTTTTGTGTGACAAGGAGCCAGAGATGAATGATTTCAGGATGATAGTGAAGAGGCAGTGCTGTCTTCGTCATTCCAAGAAACAAAGGCAAGGCTCATAATTGAAAGGGCAGCTGTGTCCAATAACGAGAGTACAGAGCAGAGTAGAACTGAATCCATCTGAACAACAACAACAAAAAGAAGCAACAACAAATAGAATAACAGTTATCACTTCACCATCACAGTGTTGGTGGACTAGTAGTACTTAGGAATAAATGCAATGGTAAATGGAGATATACAACATGAAAAGAGAATGGAAAAGTTTAATCTGCTACAGACATTGAACAAGGGAGTTTATATTTTGGCTCTGAAAAAAATTTACATCTTTGTACATTTTTATTATTTTGTCCTATTTCTTTTGATTCTTATTTTCTCCAAATCAAATAAGTACACTTTGCTCATTAATAGCTTGTAAACTCTCTGCTTTGTTATTATTATTATTTTGTTTCTTTAGAACTTAAAATATGCATTTCACCACAACTATACCTTAATAATATAACATTAATTTGCTGTTCATTGCATTCATAATGTTACAATTGTACTGAACGGTACATAATCATTTGGAAACTCTGGAGTATGGTTTAAATGAAGGATGTTATTTTCAACATGTGTCCATTTGAAAGGTGCAAAAATGTGTAAGGTGGCCACCAAAATATTACTGACTTGACTGCCTGGTGGAATTTGACCCTTCAAGTTCAATGGCTGAGTGGCTGAGCAACTGAGCAATGAAAGTCTGATATCTCTGTAAATGTAGCTTAGAAACTACAACCAGCAAAAAAAAAAAAAAAAAAAAAAGTGTTTATTTCTCTTTGATCACTACTAACAGTCATGTGTTTCTGTTGTTTATTATATAATAATTATTATTTAATATGCATTTGTAAAGAAAGGGAAATATACTAAGCAAATGAAGAAAAAAATGAAGATTGAAAATTATGGTTTTACTATATTTTGTTTTGCTGTTCTTCTGTATTTGTTTCATGAAATATACTTTCTTTTACTTTACTTCTTTTACAGTTTGTGGCAGAGACCCCAGTATACTGGAGAAGCCAGGAATACACTACAGAAAGATGCTGGTTCAAGGCTGGTCCTTCATAAGAGGGTGGCTGCAAGCAACATAACTGGAGGGACAGAGATGTTCAAACTTTTGGTGCAGAGATGATGTAAATTACAAGCCCGAGGTGCCAGGTATGGAGCTGTAGAATTTAATATTTTCCCACTGTTTTCCTACCTTCCATTGATTATTCTAGTCTTTCCTTGCTATGCTTCCATTCCTCCTATACAGGATGGGAATACACACTCCATTATATGTTGAGAGCATGTAACTTTTTGTCTTGATTTTACAGGGTTCACAATGAGACAGTGCCTTGAGTCTCAAAAGAGACTTTGGAATTTAAACAGTGTTTGGACTAGTAAAGAGTATGTTTTTTTTTTGTTTTTGTTTTTGTTTTTGTTTTTGTTTTTGTTTTTTTTTTAAGTTGGACTGAGCACATTTTTGCATAATGAGATGCCCATGAATCTATGGGGGTCAGGGGCAGGATGTGGTAATTTGGATGTAAAATGTCCATAGTACTTAGAAAGTTATTTTCTTGATAGAATTGGTGAGTGTAACCCATTTTTGTAACATCTTGCCATAGCTTCAGAGGATTTTTCATGATACCTACTTTATAAAATAGAGTGCCAGATGAGTCTCTCATCTTGGCTGATGTTTCTTTCATGGACACTGACTGCATCCGAACTTGCACCTCCAAGTTCTTCAGGAAGAAATCACCAAAACCACCCATAAATAATTTTAAAGTTGGGATGAAGATTGAAGTTGTTCTAAAAAAAAAAATCCTGAAATGATATATATGTCCTACCACATTTGGAGCTCTTAAAGGAGATCAGGTTCATATTGCCTTGGATGGCTGGAGTAGAGCATTTAATAATTGGTGTAGATATGATTCACAAGATATTTTCCAAGTTGGATGGTGTTTCTTGACAGGAGATTGTTTTTTTTTTTTTTTTTTTTCATCCACCAGAAAATATTGCTCGTGCAAAGAATATGGGAAAAAAATCTTCCACTTCCCAGGTGAAGCCTTCACAGAAAACACCACCTTCAGTGAAGCTATCACAGAAAATGACAGTGGTACTACCTACATTGCAGGCCAAGAAATCAGGGTGTAACTAAATAAACTGGCACTACTTTAGGCCCTAAGAGAGATAGTTCTCTTAAAAATATCACACCAAAGACAGGAGTAGTCAAACCAAGAAAGGTTAGTCACATCTCTTGGTAATTTTATATACTCATCCATTTTTAACTAAGCTTCATACTTAGCCCTCACCTCATAGTGTTATGGATGTTGGGGAAGGTTTTGGAGCCTGTGGGAGGTGAAGTCTTACTGAAGGAGTTATGTGCTGGAGTGCTGCCAGCCAACCCTGTTTGCACACTCAGCCCACTCTCTGTTTCCTTCCTGTTGAATTGGAGATATGATAAGTCAGAAATAAACCATGTTCTTCCATAAGTTGCATCTTACTGGATTTTTTTTTTTTTTTGGTAATGAAACAATTATAGGGAGAAATCTCCAATTCTTTATACAACTGTTTTTTATTTATTTATTTATTTTTTATTTTACAAACTTACCATTTTGTCCTGCACCCTGTCTTCAAAGGCTTTCCTGTCTTATTGAATCCCCTCTCAGCTTGTTAGTTTCTATGTGCCTCTGCCCAGTTCCTCATTTTGGGTCACAAGAATCTAGAGGACCTCCAAAGACACACCCCAACATCAGTTCATGTCAATTGGCTACTATCTTGTACAAAATAATTTTGGCGGTGACATTTCTCTTCAAGAGCAACACTTGGACAAAATGTGAATGACAAGAGTGATTCTTCCTATATCTAGCAGAACATTTCAACATTCTGTCTTTTGAAGATGAACACAGGTACAAGCAAGCAGTGTGCTATATTCCACGATGGCTTTAGAAATTTGGTTGTTCTAATGTTTACCCATTCAGCTTGAAGCCAGTGTTGCACAAGCTGATAAGCCCATGCCCAAAAAGTGGCCCTTGAGATAAAGTCCTTGCTTATTATTTGTCATATGGGGTATGTGTTTTAGTAAGTAAATAAGACAATATGAAATATGAACTGATCGTTTTATTATTATTCTATTATTTTGGGGTGAATTTTATGATGTAATTTAATTTTTCATGATGTGATCTCCCTCAGTGTTGAAGGCATTGAAGAAAAGGGATTAAGGTCTTTAAAACAATTTCACATTAAATATTTAACCCAATACTTGAAATAATAGAATAGTCAAAATCTCTCAATACTTGAAGTGCTAGTCAAGATCAATCACTTTCAGACAACTCATTTTAATGACACTGTGAAGTACCAGAAGTGCAAATGAGGGTTTTAGTATCAAAGGAAAACCATTCATACAGACTTGATTGTTAGTTAGCATTACTTTAAGTTGCAGTAAGAGGCTATGTGATTAAACTAGCTGCATTTAATTAAATTTACCATATATGATATGAGATATATGTAGTTGACTATGCTTTACAGAATATTCTTTTCAGATCCCTTATCAATAAAATTAATACAAACTATTAATTGTAATGTTTTAAATCCATAAAAACATAAAATTCTTGTTGTATTTGGTCTCTAAATTTATTAAACTACAAATTGGAGAAGTAGATTGACTTCACAATATTCATTGAACTGTCATAGCATTGCTTCCTTCAAATATATTCAACTAATTTGTAGTGTGTTCCACTGAAAAATATTTGTAGCATTTTCAATTGTTTACCTGCAAATAATTCATAGATCCTTCTAAATTTTATTACATTGTTTCTCATTCTCTTCTGTAAATTTCCAATGTGTTGTTATAGAGTTTATTATTTGGGGTTATTTATATAAATTGTCTCAGTTTTCAGTAATATATCCTAGATATAATTAGGGCCTAAGTAAAGTTATTGGACAAATGTCCCAATGGGTTTGACCCAAATATTGGGTTCCAAACCAGATAGAGACAGGCAAACTTCCTGGAAGTTCCATGATCTGTTGGCACTAAGTGAACATAAGAGAATGTTTTCTGTTTCTCCAAGATGTTAGTGGAACAGAATTGAAAACAAGTACTAAAATTTAGAAAAAATATATATATATATGTTCAAGGATCTACATAGACAATCCCACATTTTAATAAATTTTTTTCTTAATATATTTTGTATTTAGTTCAGCCTTTTATTCTATCTTTCAGGATATAAGATTTTATGATACCATTTCCATTTGGGTCCAGTTTTGTCCCCCTCCACCCACACCCTCCCCTCCTGGCCTACCCTCCCTATCATCTGGTCCTCGAGATGCTTATTAGGTATGACAGCATCTTGGGCAGATTAAAGTTAGGATCCACAGATGAGTGAAACCATGCGACAATTATCTTTCTGTGATTGGGTGAGTTCTCTGAGAATGATCTGTTCTAAGTTCGACCATTTTTCTTCAAATTTCATAGTGTCATTTTTCCTTACTGCCGTGTACAATTCCATCATGTGGACATACCACATTTTGTTTATCCACTTATCTAATGATGGACTTTTGGGTTATTTCCAGTTCTTAGCTATTATGAATTGAGCAGCTATAAACATGGTTGAACAAATCTCTCTGAACTGAGGCATGGAGCTTTTAGGGTAAATGCCCAGTGACAGAATAACTAGATCTGCTGGTAACTCTATAGCCAACCTTTTTATGAGTGTCCTATTGCTTTCCATAGTGGTTGTACCAGCTTACATTCCCACCAACAGTGAATGAGGGTTCCTATTTCTCCACAACTTTGCCAGCATTGTTTTCATTAGAATTTTTAATGTTTGCCATCCTTACTGGGTAAGGTAGAATCTCATAGTTGTTTTAATTTGCATTTCCCTGATGATTAGGGATGTTGAATATTTTCTTAAGTGTGTGTTTGCCATTTGTATTTCTTACTCTGAAAACTCCCTGTTCAGTTCTCTGCCCCATTTTGTGAGTGGATTATTTGACTTTTTATTGTTTAAGTTTTTGAGTTCTTTATAAATTCTGGAAATTAGGCCTCTGTCAGTTGTATAGCTGGCAAAAATTTTCTCCCATTCTGTGGGTAATATATTGGCTCTGCTTATTGTATGTTTGTCTGTGAAAAAAAAAAAAAAAAAACTTTTCAGCTTCATGAGATCCCAATGATTGAATGTTTATTTAATGATTCATAGGGCCCTAAAGAGGGTATGATGGAGGCTAACCTGAATCTTCTCCTGCTCTTCTCTCTGTGTACCTCTTCCCTCTCTCTTTTTCTCTTCTTATTTTATATAACATATTTTTTTCTTCCTTCTTTTACATTTGCGCTGGCCTTTAATTCCCAGCATGGTCTCACTCATCTATGGCTTCTAACCTGAAACTGTCAGAGATGCTGACATACCTAATAGGCATCTCCAGGACTGAATGATAGGGAGGGTGGAAGGGAGGGTATAGGTGGGGGGGGGGACACAAAACTGGACCCAATGGAGCTGGTACTATAAAATCCTATATCCTGAAAGACAGACTGAAAGGTTGAACCTTCCTCAGGTCCTTAGAGGGAACAGGTGAATCAAAGGGCCTTGGAAAGGGTATGATAAAGAATAACCTTAATCTTCTCCTATTTCTCTCTCTCTCTCTCTCTTCTCTCTTTCTCTTTTATCTTAGCTATCTTTCTTCATCTTTTCCCTTGGTGCTATCCTGTAACTCCCAGTACCAGGATGTAATTAACATCCACAATGAGCTGTTGATCAGAGAGTCCTACAAGGTTTCCCATAAGAAGACAGACTTCTGTCAGAGCCCGTGATTAACCACCAAACGTTAATGGTAAGACCCTACTACCAAAGACACCATATGATGTTGGTATGGAACATGGAGAGACCTGGCTGAAATTTTGGAGGGATTCAGTCCCCAGATAGTTAGCTTGTCTAGTGCCAGAATGTGCTACATGAGTAACTGGGGGAAAGTGACCAATAATTGTCCAAGCAATGAGTGATCTAATCTTCTCAGCAGCAAACAACCTGACGTGGTTCCCAAAAGGTTCCTAAGACTTCATCACTGAAGCAGACCTGAAATGAACCCAACTTGGCTCAGGGAAATTCACAGTAGCCATACCCAATGAGAAGGGTCCCTTCAGAGGGAGGAGGACAGGGAGGGGGCTAACAATGGTACCAGCATGACTGCATACACACTATCTACATAACTAATAATAATGATAATAATAATAAACTTTTATCACCTCACAGAGTAAAAGGCAATTGGAGCATGGATCATGAGCATATGTCTTGGATTATAGTAAAAACATATAAATCTTTCATTTTTAGTAATTTTGAAATGATGGGAAGCTTATTTTACTCTCAGCTGGTGACATATAAAATATTTCTCATAATTTAGGAAATATCAAGTTGATTTTAAAGCCACTAGCATGTGTTGAGATTGAATTCTAATGCACTGTATGAGTTTTTCCGAGGAAGAAAGACAAATGGCTAACACACACTGAAGAAAATGTTTAACAACCCTAACCTTCAGGAAAATGCAAAGTAAAGCAACTCTGAGATTTCACCTTACTCCAGTAAGGATGACAATCATTAAAAATCAAAGGACAAAAATGTTGATGATAAACAGGGAAAGATGTCACTCTTGGTGGGAATACAAACTTGTAGACTCACTATAGAAATCAATATGGAGATTCCTGGGAAAGATGAATATAGAACTACCAACAGACTGAATTATTCCCTTACTGGGCATTTATCCTAACTGTTCCATGCTTCAATACAGAGATATTTGCTCAACCATGTTTATAGCTGCTCAATTCTTAATAGCTAGGAACTTGAATAAACCCAGGTGCCCATCATTGAATGAATGGATAGCAAATCTGTGGTACATTTACACATTAGAATTCTATTCAGCAGTAAGAGAAAAAAAATACAATGAAATTTGTAGGAAAATGGAGCTCAGCGAACTTACACGATCACAGACGACAAATGCCGCATGTTTCCACGCATCTGCCATTCCTAACCTGGATCAGCTTGAGTTGCTGGCATACTGGTAGGCAACTTGAGGCCCAGATAATAGTGATGGAAGGGTTTGGGAAAAGAGAAGAGAAGGTTGTAGGGAAATAAACACAAAACTAAACCCAAAATAAACTGGTACTATAGAAACCTTTCTCCTTGAAGGTACACTAAAATGTTTAATCCTCTAGAAGGGTATAGTGGAAGCATCTGAAAAAAAAAAAAAGTCCTTGGAGAGGGTGGGATGAAGACTATTCCTTAAAAAGTTTGGTTCTGCCCTATAACTCCCAGTACAGTAAATTGGTGCTCCTACACCATGTTGTTAATCAGAGAGACATATGAGGTCCCCCAAACAAGACAGGCTTTTGGCAAAACACTTGATTTACATCTTGAGGTAAAAGGTAAGATGTTATTGCTGAAGACACAATATGTTGCCAATACAGAACACAGAGAAACATGGCTGGAAAATGGAAGTAAGGCAGACCCCAGGCAGTTAGTCCACCTAGTGCTAGAAAACACTACATGCATTATTGGAGAAAAGTGGCAAGCAATTTCATGAGCAAGCAGAGGTCTAAGCTACTCAGAGGCAACCTGCATGATAAAAAGTAGACCCTAGTGCAATTGTGGCACATAGCCTTGGTGGGTAACCAATGGCTTTCTGATTAGCTAAGAGATCCTCTCAGTGGAAAGGAACCCATATCTGAAATGGAGAACCAGGTCAGAATTCTGTGGAGACAAAGCTTATGGTCTCCAATGTCAAGTGCCCCTAAAATAGTAACATTTACCCTATTTTACCTATGCTGATTTCACTCTCCATTGGATAATATTTCTTTTTCAGTGAAGGATCATGACACCTTTACCATGGGAAACAGATGAAGCGTAACAATGCATTAGGCCCTAAACAGTGTCCAAGAAGCAGCTGGCTTCTAATGACATGTTTAATATCCTTTCTCCCTGCCTACTATCCCTTACAAAACTAGCTCCGTATCTCCCACACTATGGAACAATAAATCCAAAATGGATTGAAGATTATAATGTATCACCAAAACTTTAGAAAACTAGACATCAGCATATAGGCATAGGCATAGGCAGGAACTTTTTGAAAAGGACTCTCAAAGGCCATGAAATAAAGGATTGAATTATCAAACAAAATTCTAAGAAAGGTAAAAGTTGTTTCACAGCAAAAGACACAATGGAGCAAATGAATAGCTAATAGCATATGGGGAAAAGCTTTACCACTTATATATTTGACATGGATTGACAACCAGAATATGCAAAGAACTCAAGGTTTGGGGAGATGGCTTAGTGCTATAGCAGATAGCATCACTTGTTACACAACCATGAAGACCTGAGTTTGGTCATCAGCAGTTATGCATAATGACAGATGTGGTCACCAATGCCTGTGATCCACCAGTGTTGAGAGGAAGGGACATAGAAGGATCTCTGAGGATGACTGATCAGCAGGTCTAATTGAAAGGTAACAAGCTTCATGTTTAGTGAGTATCTGTACTTCAAGGAAATAAGGTGGAAGAGCAATGAAGAAGACTACATGATATCCTTCTCACATGTCTAGACACGTGCTCATGGGATGTGTGCATACACCACACACAAATACAATACACACATGCATAACAAAATGACAAAAAATTAAAAATTAACATAGAAAATAATCCAATCAGCAAATGGACTGAACAATAAATGAAGTATAAATGTCTACAAGTAAATTATTTTGCAGTAGAGTCTCACTCTAGCCATTGCTGAAATTTGAACTTACTGTAACTCCAGCCTGACCTCAAACTCCTGGAAATCCTTCTAGCTCAGCCTCCCAAGTGTTGGAATTACAGGTAGTGCCACTACACCTCAATGAGTCATGCATTTTGGAGGTAGCCATCATTTATGGGGAAAAGGCAATGTCTCTGTGCAAAATGTCCCAACTTGTGGTTCTAACAAATTCTCCAAAAGAGAGAGAAGTCAGCACCAGATAAATGGGATGACTATTACTATTTCGGAGAGAATTTCATAGGTGTAGGCCCTCTTGTAGTCCACAATTAGTGGGAGCTTGATATTGAAGAGTGAGCTCATTTTTGGAAATGGATCTGACTTGTTTCCCAGTTCCAGCTATGGGTTCCATCCACTGAGTGGATCTGATAGCCAAATCAAGAGCAATTGGTTACCCAATGTGGTTGTGTGCCACTATTGCATGTCAGGTTGTTTGCTGCTGAGAAGCTTATTCACATATTGCTTGGACATTTGTTGCTCACTTACTGCTAGTGGCTCATGTAGCACCTTCTGGAACTAGACATGCTAGCTGTCTGGGGACTGACTCTCTTCCAGATTCCAGCCAGGTCACTCAATGCTCTGTACCAACAGCATATGGTGTCTTCATCAGTAGGGTCTTACCATTAACTTTTGATGGGTCACAAGTGCTCTGACAGAAATCTGTCTTCTTTTAGGAAACCTTGTAGGTCTCTCTGATCAACAGCTCATTGTGGATGTTAACCAAATGATGGTACTGGGGAATTAGAGTCCAGTGCCAAGGGGAAAGAAGAAAAAAAAAAGATATGTAATATAAAAGAGAATGACAGAGAGAAAAAGATAGAGAGAGAGAGAGAGAGAGAGAGAGAGAGAAGCAGGAGAAGATAAAGGTTAGTCTTCATCATACCCTCTCCAGGGCCGTTTGAATCAGGTGTTCCTTCTAAGGACCTGATAAAAGTTCAACCTTTTAGACTATCTTTCAGGATATAGGATTTTATGGTACCATTTCCACTTGGGTCCAGTTTTGTGTCCTCCCCCTACCCTTACCCTCCCCTTCTGCCCCACCCTTCCTATTGTTTGGTCCTTGAGATGCTTATTAGGTATGTCAGAATCTCAGGCAGATTCAGGTTAGGAGCCACAGATGAGTGAGGCCATGTGACAATTATCTTTCTGTGATTGGGTGAGGTTCGCTGTGAATTCTCTGTTCCATGTTTGACTATTTTTCTTCAAATTTCATTGTGTCATTTTTTCCTTATTGCTGTGTAGGAATCCATCATGTAGATATATCACATATTGGTTATCCATTTGTCTAATGTTGGACATCTGGGTTGATTGCAATTATTAGCTATTATGAATTGAGCAGCTATAAATATGTTTGAACAAATCTCTGTGAACTGAGGCATGGAGCTTTTAGAGTAAATGACTGGTAAGGGAAAAACTGTCTGCAAGGCATTTCTGTGAGAAGCCTAATGATCCCAGTTTGATTCTCCAGGACCCAAGTAAGTCAGATGCGCAAAAGTTTTTTTTTTTTTTAATGTAGTTTTCATTTGTATATATGTTACCTTAGTATATTAAGTCTTCATAATGTGTTATTTTCAGAAAATCTTAAAAGAATTCTTTGCCAGATCCTTAATCATGTCACTTTAAAATCAGATCCTGACTCAAGAACATCTCAGTGTGACCAAGCAAGCATGTCCTCTTGCCTGTCACAAGCAGCCTCTCCTGCTTGAAAAAATGATGATGTTTCACTCTTGACCATAATTGTAAATAGAAAACTCTCTCTGGAATAAAAAAAAAAAAAAAAAAGTTCAAATAGACCATTTTAAGTCATACCTTAATGTATTTTATAGATTTTGACAAATCGAGATACCTTTGTACAACATTGTTTCCAACACTTTGCTTTCAAGAAAATTAAGAGGACCATTCTAGTATTTATTTGAATTTATACTGATTAATATCACTAATTTCACAAGTGAAACCCATATCTGAGGAGTTGATTTGACTTATTTCTTTGTTTTTCATTTGGTTTTAGGCTGTGACCTCTGATTTAACACTGGCTCACCTATGCTGAACAATGCTCTTCCAACCACCATGTTAGCATGAAAATTCATACCTTGGACACATTGGTATTGGTACCATCATTTCCCTCCTCCCTGCACCCATTCTACTGAGGGCCCTCCTCAGTGGGATTGCTGGGATTCACCATAGGGTTGGGGGTTATGAGCTGTGAAAGCAGCAGCCTTTGTGGGTTATTTTTAAAGCTCAACCTGAATTCATAGTATTAGTAGAGAAGAGTTTTGGAGTACATTAACTTTCCTGATATCCTTCATTTGGTCTTTATTTTATGTGATATTAGGTCTTTGAATGTAACCACAACTGGCCTGGAACTGGCTATGAATCCCAGGCTTATGTCAAACTTGCAGCTGTCTTCCTGCCTCTCAGTGCTGGGATTTCAGGCATGTTCTCCTGCACCTTGCTGCCTTACTTTTTTTTTTTTTTTTTTTGTCCAGGGAAAGGAAATACTGTCTTTGGTCATAGGCTTTTTTTTTTTTTTTTTTTTTCTTTTAATGAAATCTTCCTAACCACCATCTTCCACATGTAAATGACAGACTTCATAATGGTTTGAACTAAGAGAACAAATTCTACTCTTTAAGATTGGAGTTAACAATCATAGAGCTAGAAATAATGATGACCAAATATAACTGTGTATTTTAAATGAACTACATGACATTGTACTTAAAATCACATAATCATTCATGCTTTATCAAACCTGTGTTTACAATGAAGGTGCTGAAAACATCAACTCCAAAACAGATAGGCTAGTGCTATATCTATAAATAAGTGAATTTATCATTTACCTTATATTTTATAAACATTTTCAGGTATATAAGACTTAATGAAAAAAGAAATGGTGTAAATCTGGTTTATAATTTTTAACATTTTACTTTATTTTGAAAAACTCATAACAGCATGGATTTTAAGATTATTCAAAGATTAAGGGATTTTCAAAGGGAGCAGATAATGTGTGTGTCTTTGTATATTTAATATAAAATTCAATTTCATAGTGTATAGTTCAGAGAATTATTAATACTATATGACATAAGATGAGCTTTCCAAACCAACTCTTTAAAATGTTGAACTAATGCTTATCTAGCCACATTATTATGAGATCTCTACTCAAGCACAACAAAAAACAGTGGAGCCATGTATATTGTTGATTACAATATGAAATTGTGGACTAATATCTGAGGTCTTAAAAACATAAATAAGGCTGAAAAGACAGGGCAGCAGTTAACATCACCTGCCATTTAATCATAAGGGCCAGGAAAAGGCCTGGTAATACCTGACTTTGACTACACAGAAACCACATTAAAACCTGGGTGAGAGAATGCACATCTGTAACCTTATTCTGTGGGGGACAGAGACCAGAGAATTGCTGGGATTCGCTGATGGAAAGCAGAGAATTATGCTGGAATTATGCTGATGGATAATAGAAAATTCTGATTTCACATCAGCATACACACAAAGATAAATAAATTAAAAATATAAATAAACAGCAAACATTTTAGAATGTGAGTAAACAGGAGAGGTGATAATGAACAATATAGGTTGGTTGTAACTACAAGTGCAAGTTCACTGTCTGCGCATTGCTGATGACTGGGATCCGGGCAGTCAGTGGTGTTGGTAGCAGTTTATACATTGCAATGAGAATTTTTCTTTTTCAAGACAGTTCATGGAAAAATGAAAATCTTCATTTCAAAGAATGATGAGAGGTTTAATTAAGTTTAATTTCCCTCCGGAATAACCAAAAAAAGAGCAACTGACATCATTATTTGTGTTGGTGTTTGTTGTTGTTGTTGTTGTTTATCCATGAAACATTGTTTCCATTCTGTGAAGTATTTTATATATAGAAACTGAGATTTGCACTCAAGAAGATAAATTTTAAATTATATTTTCATTGTCCTTGACCAACATTTCTTAACAGTGACATTTTTACCAAAATTCAGAAAATTTAAGATGACATCTTTGAAGTTTTCTATTGATTCCTCTGTGTACATATAAGGACTAGATTAAGGGGAGTGCACAATATCTGTCCCCAGATAAAGGAGAATATGCAGGACCAAGAAAACATAACCATGTTACTGCTACAGCCACACCTACCAAACCAGTTTACTGTGACCATTTTCCACTTGGTGCCTGTGGTAGTTTGAATATATGTCCCCCAATATATTCAGTGTTTCACTAGTTATAGTTTGCATCTGCAATCACCTTTGCTAGAGGCAAGGTCACTGGGGGCCCGGTCTTAAGGTGTTAATGGTGTGGGTTTGAGATTCCATTGTAAAGATATGCAAATGTGCCTAGCAGGAGTTCCTGAAGTGTGCTGTGTGACCTTTTGGCTGTAGTTTTGATCTGTGTGCTGTGGTGGCTGGTTGGTTTCTCTCTCTCTGCTTGGCCCTGTGGAGAGCAGGCCGCTTCTCTTGCCATTATGGAACTTCCCCTGGATCTGTAAGCTTCAATAAATAATATCCTTTCCTCCATAACTGTGCCTGGTCTGGAAGTTCATCTCAGCGAACCTGAAGCTGTCTGCTACAGTGCCATTACTGTTTGTTCAAGGTTTGAGGTTCAGTCTATTCAGGCCCCCATTAAATATCATAATCTATGCATCTTCTACAAGGTTCCTTGCTGCCCAGCGTTCTCCATCTTGTGAAGTCCAATCCATACCTGGTAAAGTTAACGGTCTGGTTAGTTTCAATTTTAGTTTCTTACTCAGTCAGCACAAGTTCAGCGGTGCCTGGGAACTTGCTTTTGTGCAGTCTCTCTAACAGGGGCATTGACTTTTGAGAGTAGACACTTATGATACTTTTTAGTTACCTCACTTCCTAACACCATCAGGAAAGGAGATGAGTAATTCAATATATAAACTTAACAAGGCCTAACATTTTGAAGACCAGAGGCATGTTCTCATAAACCAAATAAAGCAGAAAAATGAGGATGCTCACATAGAATGGTATCTCTTTTTGACATAAAATTTCATTGATTTTATACAAGTTATGATCAAATTTCAAATAACTTTCTGATTATAAACAAGCCTTCCCCAATCAGGTTTCTTCTCTTTTTCAATGGCATTTCAGAACTACCGAGATGACATCTGTCATAGTAAACTTCCTATTCCCAAATACAACATAATTGGAAATAAATATGGAATTTCATATTTTGTGTTTGATTTCTTTGGCTTTAAAAAATGTTTATTTATTTTAAGAGAAAGACAATGAGAGAGACTTATAGATAGATTGAGAATGGGCATACCAGGTCTTATAGCTGCTGTAAATGAACTCCAGATGCATGGACCCCCTTGTTCATCTGGGTTACATGGATCCTGGGGAATTGAACCTGGGTCCCTTGGTTTATACAGGCAAGCACCTTAACCACTAACCCATCTCTCCAGCTCTGGCATTTAAAACTATTTTATTTATTTATTTGACAGAGACAGAGAAAGAAGCAGATAGATAGATGATTGATAAATACATAGATGATCAATAGATATATAGATATATAGATGATAGATAGAGTGAGAGAGAGAAAGGAAGAGGGAGAATGGGGTGCCAGAGCCTCCAGCCATGAAAATGAACTCCAGATGCATGTGACACCTTTAGCATCTGGCATACACAGGTACTAGGAAATCAAACCTGAGTACTTTGACTTTGCAGGCAAGTGCCTTAA
The DNA here is from genome assembly GCA_036365145.1 of Orientallactaga sibirica. Classification (NCBI taxonomy): domain Eukaryota; kingdom Metazoa; phylum Chordata; class Mammalia; order Rodentia; family Dipodidae; genus Orientallactaga; species Orientallactaga sibirica. Next base: position 26,490,342 of record JAEOAD010000006.1, read on the forward strand.
CCAATAAGTCATCTCTCTATAGCACTCCCCCCCCCTTTTTTTTCGTTTTTCAAGGTAAGGTTTCACTCTGGTCCAGGCTGACCTGGAATTAACTATATAATCTCAGGGTGGTCTCGAACTCACGGCAATCCTCCTACCTCTGCCTCCCAAGTGCTGGGATTAAAGGCGTGCACCACCATGCCAAGCTCAGCCCCCCCTTTTTAAAATTCTTTGGCTTTGTTTCCTTTTCACTATATTACCATGCATTATCTATTCATTAGATGATGCCCACATGTTTTGATTTAACTTTTCAATCATTTTGGTTAGTGTAGCTGTGAACACCTGTACCTATATCTCTTTGTAGACCTACAATTTTAGCTTAGATTGTAATTCTGAATTTAGTGATTGTGCAATAGACGCTTACTCATCTTTAGGGGTTGTCCATAGATGTATGTCAGTTAACAATAGGTTTCCACAAAAATAAGCTTCCCATATAAGAATTCAGAGGCCAACTTAAAGTTTAAATTTAAGTTTAAAGTTTCTTTAAATTAGCCTTACAATTTTCAAGATAGCAATTCTGCCATAATTTAAGTAAATCATTAGGGTGGAAAATATGTAAGAGAAATTCTAAAATATGTTTTAATACCATGCAAAGCTAGTAAAGTGGAATATAGAGTTATGAAGAAAATATATCAAATAACATTATCAACTTAAATTTCAATGTATTAACAGTACAATAATAGTGAATGAAGTCTATATATCAATTAAAGAAATACAGGCAAATAAATAATAACATCTATATGCTGTTATTAAAAAGCTTAAAAGTTATTCTTCACTTAACAGAATGCCTTGCTGAGAAATAGATCATTAGTCAATATAATTATTGCATAAACATCACAAAGTTTACTTAACAGATATCCAGAGGCTATGGCCCACTATGTAAGGAGGCTATGTGAGCTCCTACTGACAACCTCAACAGTGGACTTTGTGTGCTTTGGAGGCATGATGAATTTTAAAACACAGACTGAGGTGGGGTACTCTAGTGATACAGCTTTTGTGAGTGGTCACCTATGTTAAGAAGAGCCCCCCCCCCCGTTCTAGTTGCCTGAGTCACCCATTATCTTGTAACTCCTCACCCATGCCATTGTATGCAAGCCCAATATACTCACTGGTTCACACCAAAAAAAAAAAAAATGTGGTGAAGCCAAGCACAAGAAAAAATGGTATAATCAGTCCACACAGTGCACTGATGTGTGAGAATGCTAAAGATGTAGAGTGGCATTCTATATAATATCAATCTTTTTTCAGTTAAAAGGATTGCACCCTAATGCTAAGAAATAACCCATCAGAATTATGTCATAGAGTGATGCAGGTAGCTCCTCATTGCTGGGAAAAGTACCCAAAAAGAATCAACTTCAAAAAAGAAAAGGTTTACTGCAACTTTACAGATTCTAGAGGAATACTATCAATGGTGAAGAAGATCGGTCCCTGCCATTAATCCAAAAAGAGAAATACCACCATAGGCCAGGTGTGGTCGCGCACGCCTTTAATCCCAGCACTGGGGAGGCAGAGGTAGGAGGATTGCCATGAGTTCGAGGTAAGAAAACCCTCCAGAGCTCAAATTGCTTTGCACATACCCTAGGGCTGGACTCACATTCCATCCTAAACACATGTCTTCACTATAGACACAAGTTGTCAGCCTGAGTCTATGAAGCCATATACATTTAAATTACCTCGCAGAAGCATAACATTTTTAGTATCATTATTGAGATTTTTGTGTTACACATGCTTCATGCTGAAGTTTATCTGACTATGGTATGGGAGGGTTTGTTTACACAAATTCAGCACAAACCCAAACATGAGCAACAACTTGATTGACCTGTGATGTTACATTGGGTAAAATGTAAGTGTGGAATAGGGATTTTTCAGCTCTATTATACTCATAATGCATCACTGTTGTACATATAGTGTTGGTGAGAGAAATGTAACATTATAAATGGTAAAAAAAGCAAAAATGAAGAGGAATTGATTAACCATATAAACCTTAGTCTGAAAAAGAAATAGTTATCATATCTCACAATGCAGTCATATCAACAGTTGAATATATATATTTATTATCTGTATATATACAAATATATACATTTATACACAAATATATACAGATATTTGTTATCTGTGTGTGTGTGTATATATATATATATATATATATATATATATATATATATAAATGTATACGTACAGATAATAAATACATATAACTATAAATGTATATTATTTATTATAAATTATATATTATGATAAATAATTATATATATTTATCTTTATACATATAAATATATACATATAGATAATAAATTGTCTGAATCTGAATACTGTACTCATCAGTTTTCACTGTGATGTACTCTATATGAAATGATAATGTGTAGAATCATTTGGTTAGGAATAAATAGAAAGAAATATAAAAGGGATCTCTTCATAATTATAAACTACATGTGATTGTATAATTATTTCAAAATTAAAAATCTATGGAATAAATTATCCTCTTCTTATAGTAAAAAATTGAGAATTTTGTGTTTACCAATGTGAGAAAGACTTCCTCTCTATAGTGGCAGCTGTAATAAAGATAGACAATATGCATAAGTAATTATGTAAATGAGGATGAAGTACATATTTGGCAATGTAAATATTAAAATAAAACTGCAATAGTGCATAGAGGCAATGCATCGTAGTGCTCATGGTAAAATATGGAAGGTTGGGGCCAGCGGATGGCCAAGTGAATAAAGGACTTGCTAGGCAAGCCTCAGCATCTGAATTTGAATTCCCAGAACCCACTTACTAGCTAGACGCTGTACAGGTTTCTGTAATCCCAGCATGCCTAAAGCAAGATGGAAGACAAAGACAGAAGAATTTCTGAGATACTCACAATGAGCTAGCCTGGTAATTGGAGCAGTGAAGAAGAATCCCTGTCTCAAACCAGTATGTTCTTTACTTTTCTTATTCTTAGAAAATTTTATACATGGTCATATTGACCATCGTACCCTCCGTTATCCCCATACCCACTCTTGTTTATAGGCTTTTTCTTTCTAATTTCCCTTCTACTTCATGACTTATTTTGCACAGGTAGCTGCAGATTCTGCATGCTCAAAATTACAAAGACATGCCATATACAGAGGACAACATTTCACAGCATTCCTTCTCATCTGCTGCCTTTTCCAATGTTTCCACGTCTTCTTTCTGATATTCTCTGGACATTGGAGGTAGGGATATTCATGTCCAATTATTTACTTTTCCCCCTCAGCAGCCTAAATAGCACTTTTTTTTTTTTTTAATGGCATTCTGAGTACTAGCAAATTGGAAAGAAGTTGGAAATTCTCTGGGTTTCAATTTTCAAATTTTCTGGGTTTTGTATCCAAAGTGAATGGAGTCTTCATCTATCTGGTTTTGCAATGTAGTTCTGGTGGGTAACCAAGGGTTACAGCAATGAGTGTATTTTTGTTGTTGTTGTTGTAGATGTCAGGGGCCTTGATGTCCAAAATCTCATTGGGAGATATCCAAACCCAGGCACCTAAATTTTGATTTAAAAACCTTCTGAGAGCTGGAGAGATGGCTTAGCAGTTAAGTTAAGTTAAGTTGCATGCTGCAAAGCATAAGGACCCAGATTCTATTCCTCAGAACCCACATAAGCCAGGTATACATGATAGTACATGCATCTGGAATTTGTTTGCCATGTCTGTAGGCTTTCTATATATTTGTCTTTAATAAATGCATAAAATAAAATATTATTTTTTAAAACTTCTGAGAACAGGATTATTTTCTCAATCAATATATCATCATTCAAACTCTTATTATACATTAAAAGATACATATAGCTTATACAGAGGTAGGTTAATATTTTATCTTATCCTTTGTTTTGGTTGATGCCTCAAACCATCATATTTCCCTGATCCTTCTATGCCTAACGACTAACAAAGGAGCTTATGCTGTTGGTTGTGGGGAACCATTGGGCACTAGGTAACCAAAAGTGCCTCCATCTTGAGTAATGACTCCATTTTGTGATAAGTTGTTTGTTCTGGAAAGTCACAAGGTCTGCAGTTGTTTGTTAACCCATGCACAGAGAAAGAACAATGTAACCCACAGAGAATGAGAAAGTCGTTATCTTGTGTTTTTGAGGCTGGGGCCTTATCCTGTAGAAACATCTTGTGGTTTTGAGGCTGGGGCCTTATCCTGTTGAAACATCTTGTGACCTTGGGGCTGGGACCTTATCTTGTTGAAACAGAACTGTAGCAATATCTAAACTGCTGACAAACTTCCCTGTTCTGCTGTATAAAAGGCACCTTGAGAAAAATAAAATTTGCAGCTTGATCAGACTCCTGTCTTGCTGTCGGTTCCTTATGTCTCTTGTCCCTTTCATTTCAGGCTCTCTAGGGTCCATTCTCCCATTGAAGCCCTGCTGGCCAGAGCAACTGGCGCCCAACGTGGGGCTTGAACCCAGGATCGCCTGAAACACCGTCTGCTACCTGCCCATTGGGATCCCACATCGAGGCCGCCATGACCCAAAGAGGGGGTTAGACACTGGCCCGCTGGTGATCGCCACGGAATTGCCTGCCCGTGAGACAGATCCGCTCGAACACTCGGACGGTGAGGTAAGATTTTTCTTTACCATGGGACAAGCATTTACAAAAGAAGACTCTTTTGTGACTGGGCTAAAACAAGCTCTCAAGGTATGAGGAACTAGGGTTAAGAGAAAAGACTTAAAAATATTCTTAGATTATATTGGTGATCTCTGTCCTTGGTTCCCAAAGGAAGGGACTATAAATGAAAAAAACTTGGTTAAGAGTTGGAGATTGCTTGCATGATTATTATGATACTTTTGGCCCCGAGAAGGTCCCTGTCTCTGTCTACTCTTATTGGAATCTTATAAATGATGTTCTTAAGGTCCACAATCATTCTATGGCTGTACAGGTCCTTGTCAATAAGGGAGAGGCTGCTCTTAAATGCTCTTCTAGGCCCCCTTCTGCTTGCGCCTCTGTCATTGTTGAAGACGAAACTCAAGAGAGACCTAATCTCCTGCCTCTGAAAAGCCTTCCTCACCTTTATCCCTCCCTAATGGATAAGGCTGGTCTTCCCTTCCCCTGTGCCCTTGGTAAAGCCCCTAATATCACCTCCTCCCTATTGTCTGCCACTTTGTGCTCCCATCCTTGACCACTCCGCAGCCCTGTTTCCTTCTGTGCCCGCTGAACCTCTCGCTGACTCACCCTTCATAGAATTACAGTCTGCCACAACAGCCTAACAGCTTGTGCTTCCATGAATCGCCTGCTCTCTTCCCCTCAGTTCTGTGACCCTGTCCGACTCTTCCCTCACATTTCCTATCGTCCTGCTCCAGACTTTGATGCTTCCCTTGCTTCATCTCTCCCCTATCCACATAGGACCAAACGAGAACCCATTACTGGCACTGCTATTTCGCTTGCCTTGCTTCTGGGTGTCGGCACCGTGGGTGCCGGCACAGGTATTGCCGCTCTTATACAGGCCAATATGAAATCCTGCATTCCCAACTGGATAAGGACATTCAAAACCTAGAAAATGGAATTACTGCTTTAGAAAAGTCCTCAGTCTCTTTATCTGAGGTGGTACTTCAAATTTGCCGGGGCCTCGACCTCCTTCTTTTGAAGGAGGGGGGACTATGTGCTGCTTTATGGGAAGAATGCTGTTTTTACACTGACCATACAGGTGTCACAAGGGATAGTATGGCTAAAGTCAGAGAATCCTTAGAAGAAAGAAAAAATAATGAGGCATGACACAAACATCTGGCTGGTTCTTTTGTCATCCATGGCTGTCCTCGATCCTCCCCTCTATCTTAGGTCCTTTCGTTGGCCTACTCCTCTTACTAAGTTTTGGCCCATGGTTGTTTAAAAAGCTAACATCCTTTATTAAGGAACAGATTGATTCAGCCATAGCACGACCAATCCAAGTGCACTACCATCGCCTGGCCCTTGAAGACCAAGACCTACCTTATGACCGCCCACTGCGACCACCCCCTGGCCTAGGTGCCGAACCTTCACCCTAGTTTGTGGGTATACCCCATATCTCCTCTCTTATTGGCACTCGTCTAAACTTAAAATGATCTGAGTAACTCCCCTCCGACAGGAACCACATAGGAGTCAGACTTATGCATATTGACTCACAAATGTGTGAGTACAATATGGGCACCAACATGGGTGTGAGGCATAGCACCACAAGGGAAGGTCCCTTTTGACCGCTTCTGAATTCCCTGAGAGTCAAACCTGACTTGCATGGAGGTTGGTACCATACTTTCTGTGTTGGCTGTGCCTCCCCTCCCCAAAAGGTACCAAGAGTGACTAAGGTGGGTTAAGAATCCCATGGGAGGAGTCAGGTCAATGCTCCCCCAGTTGGTTACAGGCCCACCGTGACATCACGGAACCCTGGGAGTCCTAATAAAGTTTTCAAAAATTGGCCGCCACAAAAAACACCTTCTAAAACTAATAGAAACCATTGGGCACTAGGTAACCAAAAGTGCCTCCATCTTGAGTAATGACTCCATTTTGTGATAAGTTGTTTGTTCTGGAAAGTCACAAAGTCTGCAGTTGTTTGTTAGCCCATGCACAGAGAAAGAACAATGTAACCCACAGAGAATGAGAAAGTCGTTATCTTGTGTTTTTGAGGCTGGGGCCTTATCCTGTTGAAACATCTTGTGGTTTTGAGGCTGGGGCCTTATCCTGTTGAAACATCTTGTGACCTTGGGGCTGGGACCTTATCTTGTTGAAACAGAACTGTAGCAATACCTAAACTGCTGACAAACTCCCCTGTTCTGCTGTATAAAAGGCACCCTGAGAAAAATTAAATTTGCAGCTTGATCAGACTCCTGTCTTGCTGTCGGTTCCTTGTGTCTCTTGTCCCTTTCATTTCAGGCTCTCTAGGGTCCATGCTCCCGTTGAAGCCCCACTGGCTGGGGCAGTCGGTGACATTCAGTGGCATGAAAATGCTTAGGAAGTAAGTATGATGCCTATAACTCTGCTATGATATGAGTAATCCATGATCTGCATTGTCAAAACTTATGGGCAAGTGCGGACTCAGTAAATGATGGCCTTGCATATTATGCTGCCTCCACATTCTAAATTAGAAGTAATAAGGTCCTGCAGGGAAATCATTAATGTCAATTAAAACTCAAACAGAAAATATGACTTAATATGAGGAATATCACTGGGATACAATTTCAACAAGTTAACAATGTATTAGTTGTGTGATTCAGAATTTAAATCCTCTCCCTGGATGCTTCAGAATGCAAATAAGTAAATTAAGGAATGATAGAAATCCAAGACCCACTGAATGATGAGAGACAATGTAGTCCTCATAGAAGAGGATAAAAAGGTGAGATGGTATTATCAAGGACTTGAAGTATTAAATTATGTGTATGTTAATTGTACATGATCAGTCAATAAGGAAAAACATAGAATCTAAGTCTATACATTTGTATTTCAATACATGACAATTGAACCATTTTTCTTGATGATTTTAGGCTTGAAGTTTGCTAGGTAACCACTGTTGTTAATTTTGTCTGAACATTGCTTCTCTACCATGTTCAAATACTTGGCTTATATTAATGTACTTTTAGACTATTTGAGATGTGATCAGTAAAGCAGTAAGACAGATTCCCTTTCCTTATACGGGAGGGCTCATCCACTCAGTCTGAGGCCTGAATATTATAAAAGACCAACCTCAGGAAGAGGGCTTTCACCAGCAGGCTGCCATTAGACTTTGAAGCCTCTGTACTTCTCAAAATATGTTCTCTCTCTCTCTCTCTTTCTCTTCTCACACACATATATCATACACACACACACACACACACACACACACACACACACACACATATATATATATATATATATATATATATATATATATATATATATTCATGTACTTCCTATTGCCTCTTTTTTTATTTGAATAACTCATTTGTGTTTTCATTTTGTAGACATAACATTGGGAATCAGAGTTTGACAAGACAGTGCATGCAATACCAGCATTCAGGAGTCTAGAGCACAAGATTGCCAAAACTTGGATGTCATCTTTTCACCTTAGGCTAAAGGGTACAAAAAGAAATAGACAGGGCTGGAGAGATGGCTTAGGGGTTAAGGTGCCTGCCTCCTAAGCCTAAGAATGCTGGTTCCAATCTCCAGCCATTCCAATCTCCAGGTCCCACGTTTAGCCAGATGCAAAGTGATACAAGGGCACAATGTTGCACTTGACCACAAGGGGGCGCACGCATCTGGATTTCGTTCTCAGCAGCTGAGACAGTGCTGGCGCGCCCATCTCTGTCTTCCTCCCCCTCTGTCTCTCTGTGTCTCTCTCCAAAAAAGTAAAATAAAATAATTTAAAAAAAAAGAAATAGACAAACACATCAGAATTGAAACTTATTTTTCCTAATTGAAAAGCATAGTCACCAGGGCCCCAAAATAATCCATCTTTAATTTTAATTTCTGAATTTTCTTCATTTTATGACCTTCATTAATGTATGTGTTGTACAATCTAAGAGGTCTGTTTCCTGCATTCAATTTCACTCAGTCTATCTAAGGAAAGTTCAGTAGCTTCTAAACAGCTTATAAAATATTGAAATAATTGATTTATCAATTTTATTTTCTAAAACCCATATCTCCACTTCCCAAGTATGGGGTTACAGGTGTATACCATGACATGTAGCTTTTATTTGTGAACTTGGGATTCATGGTGATTTGAATGGACTCTCCCAATACATTCAGGAGCTGTAATAAAGCACTGTAGATTTCTAGTTTCCTGGCTGGAGGAGGTATCACAGTGGGTGGATCCTAGGGTCCAGACCTAAAGTGTAGGGATGGAATTGGAATTCCAGTTTAAAGATATGAAAAGTGCTATACTTCATCCTGGACTTCCTGGAGTGTGCTTGCTTGTAGTGTTGGTGGTGGCTCTTCTTTCTTCTTGACCTGTGAAAGTGGGCCAGGTTCTTCTGCCATTATGAAACTTCCCCCCAATCTGTAAGATTCAAATAAATTCCCTTTCTTCCATAATTGTGCCTGGTTTGGATGTTCAATCCAGTGATCTGAGGCTGGCTGCAACAGAATTGGTACCACAGAGCAGGCTGTGTCTGCATTATGAATCTGTCCATGTGGACTTTGGTCTTTTGGAACTTTTGTTTTGGAGGAACGGGCACTGGACCTGGTACTTGCAACTGAAGATGCCTTCCACAGCAGTTAGTCAAGGTTTATGGACTATTCTGATGAGGTTTGAGAATGCTAAGTGCAGAGAGAACTGTATTCAGAGGCTTAGCTTATGAACTTTCTCAGTGGAAGAAAAGTCAGCAGAAAACTTTGTTGAAGCTGGGCTACTGGCATAAAGGCCAGCATTGAAGTTTGATCAAGATGAAATTTATAATGGGTTTATCTGTTGGCTAGGATATAGGACTGAAAGATATAAGATTTAAAATTTGATAAATTAAAACAAGCTTAGAGTTTACTGGCACAGAGACCGGTTTTAGTTTACTGGAGCAGCTATTGTGAAACACATTAGCAATCTAAAGGAAAATGGCCCATCTGCTTTATGTTAAATCAGTGGAGAGAATATATGAGAGGATCCCACTTCAGAAAGGCTCAATGATAAGAATGCACTCTTTTGAAAGGAGTTCTGAAAAAGAAGGAATCTGCTGTTAAAATTCAGGATTTATTTCACCTCTGAATTGAGAAGGTGGCTGTGTCTAACACACCTGGTGTTAATTTTGGAAGCATGAAAAATGCATAGAGTGTGTCATGAAGTGCACATGGTTCCAGTAGCCACTGCTGAGATGTGGCATGTAGGCAGGATACTATGACCCTGATAGGCCAGTGGAGCCATTGAAAGATGGACCATGGTTTACATGAAGATATGAAGATGTTTTGGATATACCAGAACTTTATAAGGGCTACTATACACCACTATTGGCTAGGGTAGGAAGTTTTCCCTGGATATTCAGCCCAACTGGAAGGGTGGAATTACAAAATCCTAAGACGGTCAGTCACTGGTTATGATATTAGACTTGAACTGCAGAAGGTGATGTTTACTTGATGGTTATGGAGTGTGCATTGTTTCAGTTTCTCCTTGCTATGCCTTATAGCAGTTGGAGATGTTTACTCTGTTTCCTTATATGTTGAAGTATATAACTTGTTTTGCTATTAAAGGATTCAAAGGTAGGAGACAATCTTAAATCTCAGATGAGATTTAGGACTTGGAAATTTCTTAAGTTGGTAAAGACTATGGGGACCTTTGATATTGGACTGAACACAATACACAATGTGAGATGTATATAAATCTATTGGGGGCCAGGTGCAGAGTATGGTGGTTTGAATGGATGATGGCCCCACTAGATTCAGGAATTTTATTAAAGCATCTTGGATTTCCAGCTACCTCGCTGGAGGAAATACCACAGTGGATGGATCCTAGAGTCAAGCTCCAAGGAGTAGGGGTGGATTTGGAATTCCAGTGTAAAGATATGCAAAGTGCTAAATTCATCCTGGGGTTCCTGGAGTGTGCTCACTTGATTATGGTGATGATGATGGCATTTCTTTCTGCTTGGACCTATGAAAGTGGACCAGTTCTTCTGCCATTAAAAAACTCCCTTTCAATCTGTGATCTTCAAGTAAATTCCCTTTCTCCCATAACTGTGTCTGGTTTGGAAGTTCATCTCACTGAACTAAGGCTGTCTGCTACTGGATCCAAATTCAGGTTCTCATGTTTGTGAGGCAACCACCTTACCTCCTGAGCCTTCTCCACATCACTTATTTTATCTTCTTTTGAAAGGAAAGCAATAATACTCATATTTTTGTGACTTATGAGATCATGCCAAAATTCACTATCACAATCTTTAATCTCCTGAGCTTGAATTCTAGGTTTCTATCTGCATGATTAGATCCAGGGGAAGGTATTGAGTTTTTCTTGTTTTTCTTACCTCCTGGTAAGGATTAAATGAGATCATGTGTTACAAACACAATCATTGTACTTGTTCATTTTTATTATTAATAAGCTATATTTTAAATTCAAAAAGTTAAAATAAATTTCTCTTTAACAGTTCCTGATAGTAATTTTTAAATCTGTGATGTGTGTGTTATATCTGCCTCAAGTTTAAATGATTTATTCACTGATCCTATGACTAATCAATTGTATATTCAATCATTGTTCAACAATTTTATTGCATCTGTCAAAATTGCCGTGACTTGTCATTCTCTTTTCCCTCTTTTGAAACAGGGTCATAGAGGTAGAGGAATATCTTTTAACCCCAAACCCAGAGTTTCTGTTTGACCAAAGGATTGGATAAATCAAACTGAGAAGAATAATTATTAAATTATATTTATCAAGAGAAGTACAGAAACAAGAGAACAAAAATGAATACTCCCTGGGCTGGAGAGATGGCTTAGCGGTTAAGGTGCCTGCCTCCAAAGCCTAAGAATGCTGGTTCCAACCTCCAGCGGTTCCAATCTCCAGGTCCCACGTATAGCCAGATGCAAAGTGACTCAAGGGTGCAATGCCACACTTGACCACAAGGGGTTGCAGGCATCTGGATTTCGTTCACAGCAGTGGAGAGGCTGCTGGCGCGCCCAATTCTATTTGTCTTCCTTTCCCTCTCTCTCTCTCTCTGTCTCTCTCTGTGTCTCTCAAAAAAAAAAAAAAAAAAAAAGTGAATACTCCCATATGGCCGGAGAGCCCACATGGTGGGTCTGAAAAACTCTAGAGAAGACATAAATAAAGTTCAAAGAACTCCTGCCATGTGGAGTGCTGGAGGGTGTAAAGATCCTATGTGGGAAATAGAGGTTAAGGATTTCCCCCTCCATGTCTCCCCATTCTGGCAAGATGAAGGGAAACTCACCAGAAACTGGAGCTTTCCCTCTCCCCGCAAACATATTTACAACCTTATGGTGGTGGATTCTACCTTCCTGCTCAGGTCAAAGAAACAGTTCATTAATCTGGGCTAGGGGCTTCTCAAGAAGAGGCTAGCCATGATCCCAAATTCTGGGGCTTAAATTTGACCAACCACAACGTTTGGATTAGATTTAAATCTTATGAAAGACTTCTATCCTGGGAGGGGCCAAGGTTGTTTGTGGAAAAACAGATCTTTTAGGCAAGAGATAAGGAGTCAGATCATCCTTTGATCTCTAACAAAGTGGCCACTGCAAGGGTAGGTCTCAAAACATTCCTGCTTCTAACTTTCTGTGGCCCAGTCACCCTAATTGCCTAACAACACTACCTGACTCCCTTTCACTTTCATCTTGCTACTCTGCTCTCCAAGTAACTTCAAAAGAGTCTTGGCTACGTGCAAAATTCAAAATCAATGTCACTAACATAGATAAAGGAAAAAGGACTCACACCGATTTGAAATTGTGAAGAATATATGCATCTGATTTTATAAATTACCTGAAACCACCTTTGTTGATTTTTCAGTTGTTGTGATTCTCGAAAGGCTATGGGTCAGAAGATGTCATGACAAATGTCTACAAACTGCTGCTCATATTTCACCTCTTGGTTGCAAAGATGTTTTTCATCTTTCATAAGAGTTATCACTTTTAAATGGGTATTTTACCATCTCCATCACAATTATGATAAACCCTGTGCATAGGAGTTATAGCTAATAGGGTACCTTTAAATAAGATTGCTGTACAGTTTTATTTTCCCCTATTTCTTTCCTTCTTTCAAAATTTTTGAATAATGGTGGATATTTTGCATAAAATAGTAAAGATTTCTGTTTCTTAGTGGATCTTGTGAAAATCATATAGCAAAAAAGATTTTCTCAGAATTTCCTCCTTTACGTTATCTTCCCAGTCTTTGTATCTTTACAACAGAGGTTTCAGTATCATTGTAGGCTCTGCCTACATACACAATATATAATCTATAGTGGTATATTGATTGATCTCTATTGTCTGATCTGCATTTTTGTACTTGTAGTGGAATTAAGGACTTTCTTTCTCTTCCTTTCTTCTTTCTTCTTTCTCTCTTTCTTAATTCTGGCCAGACCATTTTCTAGACAGACCCAACAGTACCCTGGCATTCAGATCGAGCATTCTCAGAATCCACTACCTCCCTACTTTAAGCACTGAGATTCTGTCTAGTGTCTTTACTGTGTCTGAACGCAAAGCAGTTTCCTGTCTCAGTCTGAGCTATAGAAAAAGCTTTGCTTTGAAGGACTGCAGAACTGTCTTTCTGGAACTATTTCCTCTTCTCAATAGTAAGTGCTTCCTTATTCCCAGGGTTGCAGTTGCTGATGTAGCTACTTAAGGTCTTTGGCTTATACAAAGAAGGAGTCCAAAAGATGGACTTGGCTTCATGTTATGAATGTCCACGAGAAGTCTGGCATCTCTTGAGGGCTTCTACTGCTAACCTCAATATGTTCTGCAGTGACAGTGGGTTCTTCAATGTCTTTTGCTATGTGTTTAATTACTTCATCAAAAATTAGTTAATATCAAATAAGTAAACAATTAATAAAAATTAAAGGTACTGGAGATACGGCTCCAAGGTTAAGGCACTTGCCTGCAAAGCCTAACAACCCAGGTTCACTTCCCCAGTACCCATGTAAAGCCAGATATACAAAGTGGCACATAAATATTGTTTTTTGTTTTGTTTTGTTTTGTTTTTTTGCAGTGGCTAGAGTCTCTGGTAAGCCCATTGTCTCTCTCTCTTTCCCTTTCCTTCTCTCACTCTCTCTGCTAATAAATAAATAGGGAAATAATAACAAATAAATTATTTCAAAAATAATTAGCTAATACCTTCTGCCCATCTTTGATGGCACTAGATTCCTCCCTCTGGGTTCTGACAAAGATTTATACTACAGATCACATGTCACTATTGTTCTTACAGGGCCTTATCATTCATTGACATTTAGTTCATTCAATTAAATTGTGCTTGAAGATCTCTGTTGGGCTCATAGAATTTTATTTCATGAAATTATCTGTTTTCTGTTATTACTAAGACAGGAATGACATGTTCTTATAGTTTAAAAGTCTGCTATAAAGCAGAAGACCTAAGGTGTGTTCAAACTCTAAAGCATTATTGAGTTGTAGAATTATGATTTATTAACTTTTCAGTACATATGCTATGTTTCAATTAAACTATTTAGAACATATGTTACAACATCCCAACTGAATTCTAAGCATATCTTTATTCTGAGCAACACATGCCTTTCTATTTTGCTGAGAAAAAAATAAAACTATATGAAATGCATTCATTTATTTTAACACCTTGTTATATTAAGACACATATAAAATCATTAAATGGGACACCATCTTTCTATCTTTCTTCCTATATCTCATGTATAGGTGTTATTAACTTATGTTTGTGGGACTATAATATATCCTTTAATAATGACCTCATTCTTGTTTATTGATTCAGTTACACATTCATTAAACAATCTTAGTAATATATACATTGAATTTTTCCCTTACTTGAGCTTAGAACTTATTTATCAGAGAGCTAAAGATTACTATACAACAACACAATGTAGAGGCATTTAAGATAACATCAAAACTTCTGCCTACAGAAGAAAGGAGACTATTAAAATATTTTAATAAATATTTATTTTATGTTGTCAGGTCATAAATAAGGGGAAACTAATCAACATAATGAATATCTTAGTTGAATTTAGGTTTCCTCATCTGCATCATTTCCTTCAAAATACCAAAAGAGGCTTCTTAATTAATCAGATGGCTAACCACTTTAGGATAGGACTGGAAGACTTAGTAGAAGAAACCATATGCTTGGTATTGGTGGATATGATCCCACATCAGGCAGAGCTGAGACATGTCCCATCACATGCTAGTGTAGCAATCTAGGTGTATCAGTCAATAACACATGCATACGTTTTCTGAACCAATAAAATACAATGTATTTGTTCACTCACAAATTTTACAAAACTTTTCAAGAATTTTTAACCCTTTTTCATACCCTCCTGTGAACTCCAAGTCTTCCTGCCTCAAGATCCTAAGTGTTATCACTATAGACCAATCTCAGGCTTATTACAAAAAAATTTCAGACTAAATACAGTTGCCACAGTTTAAATTTTTATTTTTCAGCATGATTCAATAATTTGGGGCAATTATACCTTTTTTTTTTTTTTTTTTTTTTTTTAGCTATCTTATTGGCAGTGAGTGCACATATTTTTCTCCCTATATTTCTACATTCTAATACAATTTTATTAATAATAAAATTTAAGTATCAAGTATATTACATTTTGAATAAATATATGTAACTAATATTTGCTATATGCACTTTGTTTTAATTTACTTTATGACTGGTATTTTTAAATACAGCATTTTTATATTATAGTATATTAAGGATTTTACATTTAATGATTATGTTAGCTATAACTTGTCTATCAACTACCCACATATGTACATATAATATAACAATGTTTTAATTTAAACTGCAGAATACAAGATAAGAATAATATCATCTCTCAAAACAATAATACTTTACCCAAATTCTAACATCAATATTTATTTTATTTTACTTTTTACTTTAAAATAATATACTTAAAACATAAAATAATATGTATATATAAATCACTGGTATCATGAGGGATAGGAAGAGGGTGAGTAAAATGTTTTCTCTGTGAACATGAAGACCTGAATTAAGACCCCAAGATTCCCATAAGAAAAATTAGGGTATGCTGGCACATAAATGTAATCCTAGAGGCAGTGGCAGGAGGATCTCTGGGGCTTACAGGCTGTCTATTTTAGCTTAAATGGTAAACTCTAATATCATAAAGCCAACTTAAAACTTAAGTGGGAGTGCAATCATTAACATCAGCCTCTGGCCATCAGAACACATGTGTACGTATACACATACACATGCACACATGTACAGATATAGTGTTGTAGTCTGTTCTGCATTGTTGGGAAGAACATTCAAACCAGGCACAGTTTAGAGGAGGAAGAGATTTATTTCAAGCTTACAGATCCAGGGGAGGGTGGAGGTGAAGTTCCATCAGTGGTGGAAGATGCTGTTTCTATATACTCAAGCAGAGAGAAAAATATCAAACAGTCAACAAAAAACAAAAGCAGCATACACAAACGGGCAGCAAACATCAGGGACAACACTACAGCTCAGACTGCTCTGCATACTTTGGGTTGCTCATCATCTAAGCACATAAACACATAATAGGCCTGGACCCCAGGAATTGCTCCCCATGACACTTCCTCTAGCTAGGTAAATGGAGACCCAAGTTACAAGCTTTAATAAAACACCCATGTACATGGGAGACATGCATTCATACTACCACACATGCATACACACAAAGTCCTATAGGTGTGCAGATGCTAATTACCATGTAATGTTTGAAACATGTGTTGTGTAATACTTATCCCTTCAAAAGTTTTTTCTTTTCCATTTGGTAAAACTATATTTTTTTCATTAGCTTTTGAAATGAATACTATGTGTGATCTGTAATCACCACAGTTCAATCATACCCTAGGGATTTTGATTTTCATATAATTATAATTTAGTAGCCTGGGCCAGCCTTTCCACCTTCCTCTCCTGCTATGACAGTTCCTGGTTCTTGGCAATCACCATTTTCCTTTAAGGTCTATGTGACAAATGTATTTACAAACCAAATATGAATGAAATTATGTTGTACTTATCTTTCTGTATCTGGCTTGTTTCATTTAAATAGTTATTTCCAGTTCCACCCATGTTGTTCTGCATTACTTGACTTAATTCTATTTTAATAACATTCCATTATATGTATGAACCACATTTGCTTTTCCTATTCATTAGCTGATGATTTCTTTACTACTATAAACAGAGAGTCACTGTACAATGAGCATGGGAGACCAGATGTCCTTTTGAGATACTAATTTCAACATATTTATCCAGATATGAAATTCTGGGCCATACAATGTTCCATATTTCTACTGATGAAAAATCTCCATGCTCTTCCATCACGAATGGACTGAATTTTATGACTGTCAAGTGTTCAGGGGTTTTCTTTTTACCAATTCTCCACAAGCATATGTTACTTTTCATCTTTTATGTGATAATCATTCTTCCTAGAATGAGGTAATACTTAACTGGGATTTTATTCCCCTGAGGGTTGGTGTTGCCAAGCAATTTTCATGCACTGTGACCATTATATACCTTCCCTTAAGAAACTTCTATTTAGGTGTGCTGCAGAGGCAGGCCTTTTGCTCCCAGCTTCCTGATTGACCCCTGGGTCCCCAACTCCAGGATACTATGCACCAGAGGATGTGCACAAAGTGAAGAGGCAAGAGCTCCAAGTTATTTCCCCACCTACCAGTTCCCCAGCCTCGGTACTCCTGCTGCTAGGAGGGGGATGTCTGGACTCTTCAGGCATACTGCAGAAGCAGGCCTTTTTCTGTTGTTTCCTGATTGCCTGGTGCCTGGGTACCCAGCTTCATCAGAAGGTGCACATATCTCCCACTTAGTTCCCAACCTCCCAGTTCCCCAGGTAACCTGGTGGCACTTGCCACCTCCACAATCTGTACATCTGTAGTTATAACACCATCCTATACCAATCCAGTTCAAATTTAAAGCATAACACTCACTTAAGATCCTAAAAAGAAAAACACTTGCTTTCTCCTTAATTAAATACAAAATTTACCTTGAAATGGGAACACCATAACAGAAAGAAAGAAAGAAGAAAGAAAAAAAGAAAGAAGGAAGAAAGAAAAGAAAAGAAAAGAAAAGCAAAAGGAAAGGAAAGGAAAAAAATGCAGAAAACTGAGCAATCTTCACCCAGGATGTTTAGCCCCACAATGGCAGCCTCCAATGACAACAGAGAAAACAACAGAGATTAAATCCCAAAATGAAAACACAACAAGATATGTGACCCTGAACCAGCTAATTGCTGAACTAGAAGCAAATCATCAAAAGCCAACCATTGCATAAATGAAATTGAGCAGAATCATCTCTTAGAGCACGTAGCTTTTGTCATTAGGCTTTATTGAAGAAAACCAGAGAGCCCTCAAAAGAGAGATAAATGAATTGAAGGTGAGTCAACAAGTATAGGATCTCAACAACCAAGAGCCTAAGCTTGATGAAGACATGACCAAGTGCAATAGTGAATTCCTTGCAGCATGTTAAAAATCAGAACTCGCCAGGTGAGGTGGCACACACCTTTAGTCCCAGCATTCGGGAGGCAGAGGTAGGAGGATCGCCATGAGTTTGAGGCTACCCTGAGACTACAGAGTGAATTCCAGGTCAGCGTGAGCTAGAGTGAGACCCTAAAAAAAAAAAAAAAAAATCAGCCCTCGACATGAATTTGTACCTCAAAGAGATATGGACAAAATGCAAAATAACACAAAAGAAACCAAAAATCAAATAGAGCCTTTAAAACCTTATTAGAATCCCTCAGTAACAGAGTTACTTATGTGGAAGACAGATCATCTCAGCTGGAAGACAAGACAGAAGAAATTGATTAGGAGTCCAAAAACTTGCTTGTCTCTCTCTCCTTCTCCAATAAATAAGGAAATAAAATATTTTTTTTTCCAAAAAAACTTAACTAATTTAAAAAAAATGCAAACAGAATATGAGGGAAATGTGGGATAATCTAAAATAACCAAACATCCAGATCATGGGTATACCAGAAGGAGAGGAAATCCATGCCAGAGGCATAGAGAACATATTCAACAAAATGATTAAAGAACATTTTCCCAGTCTCTCAAAACAGAGGCCCATCCAGTTACCAGGAGTTCACAGAACACCAGACAGGACCAATGAAGAAACTCTTCAAGGCACATCATAGTTAAAAGTGTAAATAATGAAAACAAAGAGAAAGTGTTAAAAGCAGAAAGAACAAAACAAAAAATATGATGAAACAAAAATTTTCCATGAAAAAAGTCAGACCTATGACTATATGACCACAAAGACAAACCCACAAATAATACTTAAGGAAATATGCCACACGGAAGAGTCAAACAAGCAAATTCAAGGCCTTATAAGAAGATAACAATAAACAAAACTAGACCAGAACCCAACAAATACAAAGCCCAAGTAAGCACCAAATCCCATAAAACACCCCATCATGGCAGGGGTTAAATAGAAAGTCACAGTTTCAACCTTAAATATTAACAGTCTTAGCTCACCCATCAAAAAATACAAGTAAACAGAGGGCATCAGAAAAATAGACCCTTTTATCTTCTGTCTTCAAGAAACCCACCTCACCACTCAAGACAGACACCTCCTCAGGGTGAAAGGATGAGAAATATTCCAAGCAAATGGAAATAAGAAACAATCTGCTATTGCTATATTAATATCTGACAAACAGACTTCAAGCAAAAGGTAATAAAAAATGACAAAGAAGACCACTTCTTACACACCAATGGAATAACCCAACATGAGGACATCACAATCATAAATCTATATGTGCCAAAACACAGGTGCACCACATTTTATAAAACAAAACCTACTTGACAACAAAACAGAAATAAACACCAGCACCATCATAGTTGGAGACATCAATACTCTACTATTATCAATAGACAGATCATCCAAGCAGAAAATCAACAGGGAAATTATAGAGCTCAACAACATCATAGATCAAATAGACCTGCTGCCTCCTTAAATTCAGGAAAACTGATGTAACTTCCCCCATCATATCAGATCACAATTCTTTAAAGTTAGAAAACAAACAAACAAAAAAACAAAAACAAAAACAAAAAAAAAACAAAAAAAACAAAAAAAAACAAGAGATGCATCAGGAATTCCACCAGCTCCTGGGGACTGAAAAACAACCTTTCAAGGTTGTGAAAGACATTGTAAAATTTCTAGAATTGAATGATATGAAAACACAATTACCAAAACCTAAGGGACACAATGAAGGCAGTCCTAAGGAGAATATTTACAGTGTTAGATTCCATCATAGCAAAGATGGAGAGAACTCAAGTTAATGACCTAACTATCCACCTAAAGGCCTTGGAGGGGGAGAAGAATCACACCCTAAGAGCTCCAGATGAAAAGAAATAATCAAGATCAAAACAGAAATTAATGAATTAGACACTAAGAAAACAATCAAGAAAATTGATTAAATGAAAAGCTGATTCTTTGAAACCATATACAAGATTGATAAATCCTTGGCCAATTTCACCAAATAAAAATAAGTAAAAGAGTTAACAATGTCAGAAATGAAAAAAGAGGGGTCACAAGAGACATCAGTGAAGTTGGAATAATTATGAGGACATACCCCCCCCCAAACCTCTATTCCACAAAACTGAATAATCTGGAAGAAGTAGATAAACTCCTATACACATATCAACTACCAAAACTAAATTCAGAGCAGATTAATGTTTTAAACTAACCTATCACATCTAAACCTTCCCCAATAGAAGACTCTAGGACCAAATGGCTTCTCAGCCAAATTCTGTCAAACATTCATTGAAGAATTGTAAACATTTTTTTTTCTCAAATTGTTTCATATAGTCAGAGAAGAGGAAATGCTCAAAACTCTATCCATGAAGCAAACATCACTTTTAATACCAAAACAAGATAGAGAAAAACCAATAAAATAAGACTATAGGTGTATATCCCTAATGAATTCAGATGCAAAGATCCTCTACAAAATTCTCACAAAATGAATTCAACAACACATCAAAAGTGTTATCCATCTTGATCATCCCAGGGATGCAGGGATGGTTCAACATACAGAAACAGGTCAATGTAATACATTACATAAATAAACTTAATCACAAGAACCACATGATCATCTCAATTGATGCAGAAAAGGCCTTAGACAAAATATAACTTCATTGCATGATCAAAATGCTGGAGTGAATACTTATGGAGGATATAGGGTATATATAAAGCACATAAAGCCCATATAATACTTAACTGTGAAAGACACTAGAAGTGTCCACTGAGACTGGGAACAACACAAGAGTGTTCACTCTCACCGCAGCTCTTCAACATAGTACTACAAGTCATAACCCCAGCAATAAGACAGTAGAAAGAAATAAAAAGGAAACAAATTACAAAGGAAGAAGTCAAAATAGCCCTATTTTCAGATGACATGATCCTACACATAAGTGACCTGAAAATCTTCACCTCAAAACTTCTAAAGATGATTAATTCCTTTAGCATATTGGCAGGATACAAAGCCAACACACAAATATCAGTAGCATTTCTATATGCAAAAGGCAAATATACAAAAGACAAAAATCAGTGAGTCTGTCCCATTTTCAATAGCTAGAAAAAAAAAAATCAGAATCCTTGGAATAACATTATCCAAGGATGTGAAAGACCTATATAATGAAAACATAAAAACACTCAAGAAATAAATTGTTGAAGACATGAAAAAATGGAAATACCTCCCATGCTCCTATATAGGTAGAATTAACATTGTGAAAATGGCAATTCTACTAAAAGCAATACACAATATATAGATTTAATGCAATACCAACAAAAAAATTCAGCATTATTCTTCACATACATAGAAAAATTATCTCAACAAGTTTACAGCATGAGAGTTTGATTTCTTTTTTTTCAAGGTAGGGTCTCACTCTGGCCCAGGCTGATCTGGAAGTCACTCTGTATTCTCAGGGTGGCCTTGAACTCAGCGGAATCCTCCTACCTCTGCCTCCCAAGTGCTGGGATTAAAGGCATGTGCCACCACAGTCGGCACGTGAGAGTTTGAAAAGAAGGGTCCTGGAGAATGTGGGATGAAAGCTAAACTAAAAAAAAAAAAAATGCCTTATGGCCTGTAATTCCCAGTACCAAAACTTGGTGCTATCCACATTGAGCTGTTCATCAGAGAGACCTATGAGGTCTCCAAAAGAAGGCAGGCTTCTGTCAAAGCAACTGAATACCCATCTTAGGTGAAAGGTAAGACCTTATTGATGAAGACACCACATGCTGCTGACACAGAACATGGAGAGACCCATCTACTGCTGAAAAGCACTAAATGAGCTACTGAGGGAAAATAGCCAACATTTATGTGAGTAAGCAGGGGTCTATGCTTCTCAGAAACTACCAGCCTGACAAGAAGTACACACCAGTGTGATGGTGGCACACAGCTTTGCTGGGTAACCAATGGCTTTCTGATTGGCTAAGAGACCCTCTCAGAAAGGTACCCATATCTGTAACTGTGAACCATGTCAGAATCCTATGGAGACAAAGATTATGCTTTCCAATGTCAAGCTCCCACTAGTTTTTGACTAAAAGAGGGTCTGTGTACATCAAATTCTCCCTAAATTAATAATGTTTATCCTATTTAACCTATGCTGACTTCACTCTCTTTTGCAGAATCTGTTTGTCTTTTTCAGAAGGTAGTGAGACCGGGTGAGATAAGTCATCCCTCGCATTTCAGCCAAGGCCCAGGTGAAACCAAAGAAGAACTGGAAACTATGAGCAAGAATGCTGCTTCCATGGTGTTCCTGACAGTCAGTGCCAGGGTGAAGGAGCCAGATGCTTAGATTATCCAACACATACCAAAGCCGAAATCCAGAGGTTCCTAAGAGATCATTCTCTAAAGTAGACTTAAATTGCATGCAGCAAGGCTCAGGGAATTTAACAGAAGAGGAAGCAGAAAGATTTTTTTTAAAGCCACAGGTTATGACATTATGACTAGAGGCACTGCCTTCCCACAGTATCTGACAGCTGCTTCCACAACACATAAACCATAACCTCCTGGGGAATACCAGCAACCCCACTGAGGAGGGCCCCCAACTGAATCAGGGCAGGGCAGAGGGAAAAGATGCTAATCTATTTAGATATACTGTTCATGATAAATTGAGTTATTGGACTTCTACTACTGAGTTTTTTGATTTATTTACATACTCTTTTTAAATTTTTATTTTATTTTTTATTCATTTTTGGAGAGAGAGAGACAAAGAGAGATAGACATAGAGGGAGAGGGAGACAGAGATGGGCACTCCAGCAGTCTCTCTGCTGCTGTGAATGAAATCCAGATGCGTGCACCCCCTTGTGGGCAAGTGCAGCATTGCGCCCTTTCCTCACTGCACCTGGCTAAACATGGGACCTGGAGATTGGAACCGCTGGACATTGGGACCAGAGTTCTTAGGCTTAGCAGGCAGGCACCTTAGCTGCTAAGCCATCTCTCCAGCCCCATTTACATACTCTTGATAACAACTGTATATCTAGTATATGGAGATGTATTTCTAGTAGATGGGTACATTCTATTTCTCATTTCTTAAAGCTTTCTGAATTCTTTTGTGGGATTCTTTTGCTATGCAATTGTTTTTCAGTTTTATGAGTTCTAATTTGTCCATTTTTAAATGAATTCCCTGTGCTTTTAGGTCATAAGAAAATTCTCATCTATTACAACCTTCTAAAGCATTTTCTTTGTTTTCTTCTAGTACTTTCATAGTTTTAGGACTTATATTTGTCTTTCAGCTATTTTGAGTTAATCTTTAAAGTAGTTAGGGTAGATTCTTCTGTATGTGGAGTACCCATTCTTTGTCTTTCTGTCTTCTCTCTCTCTATTCTCTCTGTCTTCTTGCAAATAAATAAATAAAATTAAAAATGTTTCCAAACTGCCACTATTCATGCTGTTTTCCTGTGTAAATAACATAAAACAATTAAGATTTTAAATTTTCTTTGTTTACATTATGCTTAAAATAGTATTACACTCAGCTATGCATATTTTTCTCATTATCACTTGTTATCATGACATCTTTATGTACTTTAAATTTATTGAAACACATATTTTAGCAATTTATTTTGCTTTTAAGTACATTTTTTGGAGCGCTGCTATCTAAAATGACTAGTTGATGATGTCATTAGGTTAATTGGCAAATTCTATCATTTTCCTCACTAATTTGTGATCCCCCCTTAAAAAAAAAAACAAAAAAACTCACAAAATAACTTCACACACAATAATAGATACAAACACATGCACACTTCTTGCTGATGATTAGTTTTACATTTTACTCTGTTAATCTATCTGAACATTCTCTTGGAATGACTTTAACTTTGTATTTTAACATTTGTTAGCAAGGTATTTTTTTATTTTATTTTATTTAAGCACTTAAGAGACTGACACCATATGTACACTGATTCCATGAAACATACTGAAATGAGAAATAAGCATGAATGGGATGTAAATGTGGAAAAGTCTGCAGCATTAAGAACCACCACACATGTTCTGCTACTTTAATATAGGTGGGTGTATTAAAATAATCAGTAGAAATGAGTCATATTGCTGTTTAAAGTTTGCTGTGTGCATGACAGAGAACAAATTTTCTGCTAGATTCTGTACTCTATAGGATTTTTATTTGTTACATTAATACTGGTCAACTTAGTATTTGAATTTCCACTACTGTCTTCATAAATTTTAAAGCCTTCTAGTGAATTATATTTCTTTAATGTCACTTGTGATTTTCATTTTGTATCATGACTGTTTTTTTCTAGACTAATGTTATTGAAATTTTAATTATTATTAGAATTTAATTCAAATTATTATTAAAGTGAAAATTGATTATGTAAAATATTAAACTTGCTGAATATTTTAACACTGTTGTAAAAAAAAAAAGTATTAGCATTAGTTGAGTTTTGCTTGTGTCAACATTATTTTCTCCGTTAATGATATGTTATTTTTGTCTTGGTGATAACACTTGTTCCATTCCTTACAGATTGAGAGTCAAGAAATGTTCCTGTCTTCTTCAAGCAATGTCAGGCTTCTGAGAGAATATGGATTTTGAGTAGAGAAAGACAGCAATCAGGTATCCCATTAATTACTACAAAGAAGGAACTGTTATAGCTCTGCTTCAGAAGCAGATTTCTTCTGCTGTTTCTTTTATGTCTTCAACAACTCCACAGTCTTATGATTTTCCTTTATCACACATACACTACAGAAAGTTAGGTGGCAGTGTCTATAAAAACAATCCAGCAGCAAGCTAAGCCCAACAGTTTATGGTAACAACTATTAATTTGTTATTGAGCTGACAATAGGCAAAATGCCCAAGAGATATCACTGGTTTTCTAGGATGTAAAAGAAATATCTCACAATAGCTAATTATGTTATCAACTACAAACAGAACTGTATGCTTACTTCAGGGAAGTTCAAATTCAAATTCAAAAAAAGATGAGAAATTCTGTAATCATGTGGGGGAAATGTTGCTTACTGAATTCCATAAAGCAAAAGTAGAAAAAAAAAAAAAAAAGTAAAGAACTTCAAATCTCAACACCAGTCACACAATCTCAGAATTGTGATCAGAAAATTTAACACACCCTGTAGCTGTGTGACTGAGTGGATTTATTATAATAAGCTAGTTTTGTTATCCTTTGAGGCATTCTCATGTAATCGAGGATGACCTCTCAAACTTGCTATAAATCTGTGGGTGCACTTAAACTTATGATTCTCCTGCCTCCACCTCTAAAGTGCTGACGTTTCAGGTGTTTACTACCACTCCCAGCTCTCCATTCTTGATGTAAAAGTTTCATCTTTTTCGTTATTATTTATGTACATAGTATGCATATGGCCATGTTGGTATCATCGTTAGCCTCCTTGCTGTCCTCCCCCACCCAAAGGGACCCTCCTCTTTGGGGAATGTGGGTCATGCAATGTGGGGGTAGCCATCAGTTATGGGGAAGAGTGAATAACATCCCTACTTGTGGTTCTAACAATCTTTCTGCCCCCTCTTCTGCAAATTTCCCTGAGCTGTATTGTGTTCCTTTTAGGTCTACTTCAGTGATGAGGTCTTGGGAGCCTCTGTGTCTCTGGATGTCTGCTTTGGTAGGAGTTGAGTGTTCTCTGTGTCTATCTCCTTCACTCTTGTGCTGGAACCAGGTTCACCAAGAAAGTAGCACTCTTGCTCATTTCTCCAGTTACTCTATGGTTTCAGCTGGGGCCCTGGTGAGGTACGATGGGCTGATTCTATCCTTAGGTTCTGCATCCATCTGAAAAAGAGAAGCAGATTCTCCAAAGCAGAGTGAAGTCAGCACTGGATGAAAGGGATAACCATTATTACTTTAGAGAGAATTTAACATGTGTAGGCCCACATGTAACCCAAGATTGGTAGGAGCTCTATATTGAACAGTGGGCTCATTTTTTGGATATGGCTCTGACTTCTTTCCCAGTTCCAGTTATGGATTCTGTTCCACTGAGCAGATCCATTAGCTAAGCCAAGAGCAGGTGGTTACCCACCCTGGCTGTGTGCCACTATTGCACTTGTGTGAGCATCATGTCAAGTTGATTGCTGCTGAGTAGCTTAGACCACGAGTTGCTTGGACAGATGTTGGTCATTTTCCCCTATTCGCTCATGTAGCACCTTTTGGCACTAGACAAGCTAACTGTTTGGGGACTGACTCTCTTCCATATTCCCGCCAGGTCACTCCATGTTCTGTACCAACAGCATATGGTGTCTTCAACAGTAGGGTCTTACCATTAACCTTTTGTGTATCACAAGTACTCTGACAGAAATGTGTCTTCTTTTGGAAAACCTTGTAGGTCCCTTTGATCAACAGTTCATAGTGGTTGTTAACTGCATGCTGGTATTGGGAGATACAGGCCAGCGCCAAGGGAAAAGAAGAAAGAAAAAAATAGGTAATATAAAAGGGAAAGAGAGAAGAGGGGGGGAGATTAAGGTTAATCTTCATCTTACCCTCTTCAAGGCCCTTTGACTCAGGTGTTCCCTCTAAGGACCTGATGAAGTTTCAACCTTTCAGGAACATATATGAAGAATCAAAACTATAGTTGTGAATAACTTACTCCTTTTTATTGAATAATCTGTACTTAGCCATGAATTATTTCTGAATCATTCTGTTTTAAACATTTTTTTAAATTCATTTTGAGAAGGGCAGGAGAGCAAGCACAACAGGAGCTTATGTTGTTTAAAATGAACACCAGATGCATATGCCCTTTTTTACGGTACTGAGAATTGTTAGGCTTTGCAGGCAAGTGCGTTAGCACTTGAGGCATCTCTCCAGCCCCTGAATTATTCTTATTCAGCTCTGCATCTTGTGTATTCTCTGCTTGGCAAAATTCTCTCCAGTGCCCAGGGAGTACAGCTGGAGAAAATACACAGTAGCCATTTTGAAGAACCTCAGCATTTTGTGCAAAGCAATCTTGCTAGTATTCTTATTAAGTTATTTTAATTAGTTTTTAGATCAGTGTACAAATTATGGGTTTCTTCATGCCCTCTTCATTCATGTATTAGTCTATTTTGTTCTCATTCTTTCTCCTACTATACTCTCCTGTGCCTTTTTCCCTTCTAGTAGGTTTCTTGAATTCTTTCTTTTGCTGATCCAACTTCTGTTTCTTACTAATAGTATTTCATTATCCTTCTTACTTTCCATCTCTCATAAGATGTCTTCTCCTTCCCTTCTCTTGATACCTTTTCAAGTTTTGTGGGTTAACACACACACACACACACACATACACACACACACACACACACACACACACACCTTTAAATCTAAGTTTCACATAGGAAATAAAACATGTCATCTACCTGAATCTGACTTGTTTTATTTACCCTAATGGTCCCCAATAGCAAAAGACAAAAATATTTACTTAACATCACCACTTACTTTCTCCATTGTTTCTACTACCTTGTTGTTACTAGCTTGTGGAGACAAGAAGAAGTCATTTTTCATATCTTTGGTCATAGCTCTCCTTCTCTCTAACATTGATTCCCTGTGAGTACCTGTGCCTGGGTGCTACTCACTTTCAAGTGATTCTAATCTGAGAATTATTGCCCTGAGATGGAGGGGGTTGTTCAAGGCATTCTTTCCCCACAGATACCTGGTGTGAGGGATCCCGGCAGGCTGTATCTTCTCTCTTCATATCATCTCCAGTAATGTAGTGGCCACTATCACAAAGTTTGGCTGCTGTCCTTGTTTTTCTTATGAACTAGAAAAAGTACATACATATGCATATGTGTTTTTTTTTTTTTTTTCAGATGCTAGATAAATGTTAAACTCTAGCATAAAGAGGGCATAAGTCCCAAAAGGAAATAAATGGTCCCATGGTCCTATGAGGATACTTTTCTATTTCATCAGTGGTGTTGGGGTCCGTCCTAGGGCCAGCCCAGGAGGGACAGCAGGTTCTCTGCCGAGTTGGGGGTAAGAAGCGCAGAATCACGACACAGACTCCAGGAGTTGGGTGAAAGCAGGCAGAGAGCGAGCTGCAGCAAACTTGTTTATTCAAGGAAGTGTAGGGGGTTTTAAGGGGCTTGGCTGGCCAATCATTGTATGGGGTGGTCCCCTTTCTGTGACCAATGACAGCCTGTCTCTGGATAGATCATCTCATAGCTGGTTTCTCGTGAGCATGGGGCTGTAGTTGTTGTCACCCCCGGCCTGCACAGGACGCCATGTTCACAGAAGCCACTTCCTGGTTTCTTCTGACATGTGGTCTGTCTGGGGCCAGACCTGCATTGTGCCATACACAGTGGTATCTAAATAGACAATGTTGCGCATGGAGGAAGTTTGTAGCCATTCAGTTTTCCCATGAGTCAATGTGTTGTATATATTCTACTGATATCATTGACAATCTTTCAAATTAAATATGGAAAAACACCTCACTTTTCCCATAATAATTGAGAGATAGCTGCATACTTGTTTCTGGCATATCCCTTAGCTAGAAAGAGCAGGACTGGTTACTACCCAAGGAAAGCCACTGTGGGTTGTAATTTTTTTTGAGTGCACTGGAAGACTTACAGCACTAAATTTCACAGATGATCAAAATCGAAACTCACTAGAATCTGAATCATAAAACACCAAAAAAATAGAGTAAAATCAGTGTTTTCTTCTAAATGTAGGTGGAATGTAATACATATTAAAATCTTCATGACTTTTGCCATTGATTTTTGATGACATTGACCAAAAAACCAATAACAATTCATTAGACTGAAGTTATTCCTGGAAGATTACTTACTAGACATTTTGCCTCTTTTTAGGTGACACAGTGTTCTACTATAAGCCTGTATGCAAATTTCACAACCAAACAACAATGTACAGAGAAAAAAATCATGTGCTATTTGAAAATATTATTGCAATTAGACTATATTAAATTTTAGCTTTGGAAAGATTTGTAAATGCAGAACTATTTTATCAAAAAAAGAAGAACACACAATATTTTATTATAACTTCAGAGGTAACCATGTGTTTTCTTTACCAACATTTTGAAATTTATAAAGTGTATATAGCCATGAATGTTATAGAAAATATTTCCAACTGAAATAAGTTCTCTGATATTAGTGTAACTGGCTGGATTCAAAGTAATGTAATATAAGAAGCATGATAAAGGTTTAAAACAAAGCAATATGTATACCATGAACATGGCAGTACAAAGTTGCATAATAATCTATTTATTTATTTAATTTATTTATGTATTTATTAGAGTGAGAGAAAGAGAAGTAGAGGGAAAGAGTCAGAGAGAGATAGAGATAGAGAAAGAGAGAGAGAGAGAATGAGTGTGCCAGGGCTTCCAGCTACTGCAAACAAACTCCAGATGCATTGCACCCCCTTATTCATCTGTCCTATATGGGTACTAAGGAATCCACCCTGGGTCCTTAGGTTTCACAGACGAGCACCTTACTTGCTAAAACATCTCTCCATCCCATTTCTTTTTTGTTTGTTTGTTGTTCCTTTCATAGTTCACACTTTCTCTTGTTCCTTCCCTACTTACTTAATCTTTCCTTTACACATTTAATTTTTCCTTCTATCTTCCTTTATTTCTTAATACCCTGTTTTTCTTGCATTTTAATTCTCTGTGTCTGTGGCATCACTGTTAGATTTCTCATACTAGTATTCTATTGTGCTGCTTGTGTGATACCGAGTCTGTTTGTACCATGTTTCTGTTGCATTCTTTCCCCACAAATATTTTACTGCACACAATCACACAGGATTTTCAGTAGGTTAATCAAAGTTAACATACCCCTACCAAGCACATCACAGTTTTCAAAATAATCCCATTTGCCTTGCATTCTTAAATGGTAGTGCTACAGGAACCTGTTCTTTCCTGAGAGCATGACTGTGGAAGTGAATCCCTTCCTGTTGAATTGCTTTCTCTTGTTCCTCCCTCTCCCTGCTGCTTCTTCATTAGTTCAGGCATCGATTTTCTATTACCCACAACAAGGCAATGCTCTTCTGACTAGATTTCTGCTCACTGTCCTACATACCTATAAATAAACATTTCACAATTGATTTTTTTTAAGCTGTGTTTGTAGGGAAAAAAAAAAAAAAGCCTTAAAATTGTGTTCTCTTGGGCTGGATGTTATAATTCCTATCAGTGTGTTAAAGGCTTTGAGGTGATCTATGGCAAGAAACCTGTGCAGAAAACCATTACCAAAATGTGTTCTGTAATCAAATTATCTGTGTTCAAATTTTAGCACCTTATAGCATGTAGAACAATATTGGCAGATGATATTCACCCGATATTTACTTGTGGACTTGAAAATAGAATCCAATTAAGAACAGAATATTATGAGAATGTTAGTTAAACTTCTTGTCTCACTTTTTAATCTCAGCAAAGTGGTTCACCATGGTAACTCATGTTAGAAAGCAACATGTGGAGCAGTTTCAGAAGCTGAGCAAGAATCAACTAAATGCAGAAGTAAGTTCCTTCTGTCTTGGAGAAAGTCTCACTGGAACACATGCCACATTCTCTGGCTTCAAGCAGCTGGTAGATGATAAATGAGCTTTTGGAGTCCCAGCTCCTGTGACATATCATTTTGTTATGAGATCTTGGTGGCTCTCCTAGAATCTCATCTATATTCTAAGCAGAAAGAAATCAGAGAGAGAGAGTAAGAGTAAAATGACACATCTCTTTACATCAGGGAAAAAAAAGAATAACCTTCTTGGATGCCATATTAAACATCCCTTACTTCTCACTGAGCACATAGCTATGTTCAATTCAAGGACTCAGAAGAATAATATTTTTAACTACACATACAAAGATCTTGCATCAAGATCATGGTTCTGTTAATTATTGCACACACACACATATATGATGTAAAATATATCTAGAATATATTGGTATATCATATATTGATATGTATATATTCAGAATTCATTAATAAATGGACACACAAGCATGTGCTTCAGACAATCATTTATTTATTGCTCAAACAGACACTCTATGTCAAATGAGAAAGTTTTCTGACATGAAACAGGCTCTGTGGTAGGATTGGCTCCTATCATCTGGGGTCTGAAAAGTCTGGCAGCTTCTTGTTGCCAGTTCTGAGAAAGGCTGGAAGAAGTGATTGAGTCACACACCTCACTACAGAGGAGGCTTTCCTGGGCATGTTCACAGGCTGCAGATCACATGGTTCTGGAATCAATAACAGGGAAATACCCAATTTTATAGTGATTTTTACGTCTGGACTTCAAAAAATTCCTGTAAACCATCAGTAATAAACTAAAATGCAGGATCTATGCAGATCAAGACTAAAATAGTTAGAAGAAATGAAGTTCTTTTTCCTGGTTCCTAGATGTTTAAATGAATGAGTTTTAAAGTAGATGCAGATTGGGTCGTGACCACAGTAGACTCCCATTAAGGAGAGTGAGATTCTCCTAAAATCAAGACAGGCAAATATACAGTACCGGGAGCTGCTAGGTGGACTAAGATGGGAAGAGTACAGAAGACAACTGTCACACCTACTGAGGTAGAAGTCAGAAATCTGGCAGGTTCATCAGTGAAAGTCTGCCAGCAGCTGCATCGAGAGACAGACACTAGGGATACAAAAGTGCATACATCAGGGCTTATTTTTTCCTCCCATTTCCTTAACTTTATCCTCAGCTCTGTCATACTTGTTTTCACCTGTTGGCTTAGGTTGAAAAATAAGGAAAAATGAAAAAAAAAATTTGAACATTATTTTCAAAAACTCTACCTTGAAGCATTTTAAATATTGCTTTCCCTAACCAAACCAGATATCAGAAATATTTTTTACTGTTTTTTTTTGTTGCTATTGTTATTATTATGGAATTTGTTTCCAAGTGAGAGCTATAAGAAAAAACCTGATATTCATAGTTTCATCCCAATTCTATTAGCTTCACATTTCCGAGAGAAATCTGATCCTGCAAGATCTTGTTCTTCAATATATTTGTAATTTTATATTAACCTTTATAACATGAGTAAATTTTATTTTACAATTTGTAATATTTTAAATATATAACAAATTACAAGAATAATTCCAGTTTTTCCTTTGTTAGGACACAGGAAACTGGATAGTATTAATATAATCAATATTTCAACTACTAATTTTAGAAGATTTACATTAATAAATGTACTTTATATTTGACTGAGAAATATATTAATTCCATAGAAATTATGACATTAAAATAATTTTAAATCTGTATCTTCTCATTATTCAACCCAGTCAGGTAGATAACATGTGAATTACTAGTAACAAGCTGAGACCGGAACAAGAAAAGAAGGAAAAAGCTGTTTTCACCCTCTTTGTAGAACAGAACTAAAACAACCAGAGATTAGCTACTTAGTGAGGTAGGAACTAGAGAA
The DNA here is from genome assembly GCA_036365145.1 of Orientallactaga sibirica. Classification (NCBI taxonomy): domain Eukaryota; kingdom Metazoa; phylum Chordata; class Mammalia; order Rodentia; family Dipodidae; genus Orientallactaga; species Orientallactaga sibirica. The sequence continues at coordinate 26,522,755 of JAEOAD010000006.1, forward strand.
AACACAAGGAAGTTAAATATTGGACAGATAGAAAAGTACAAAACTCATTTTCAAAACAAATGTGAATGTGGGAAGTGTGGTCAAAATTGCAGAACAAACCAGAAGGACTTCCATTTGAAGTAGAGCTCCTACTTCTGTGTCAGAAATGAGACCAGCTCTGCCTGGTGTGTGTGGTTAGGTATAGTTAAGGACCAGAATGAAATTTTAGTGGCAGGGGATTAGCCCATGCTCATAGCTCACTATTTTCATACCACCAGGTGAGACTTATGTTGGCTTGATTTGTCTTCCTTATCCTCAGAGGTCACAGATGTTTCAAGAACAGCCCTTCTGTCCACAGGCACATGAGAAGTGTACCTCACATGTGTGGGCTTTTATCAGTGTGTAAAAGCAGCATAATGTCACCATATTTGTAGCACCCATCTGAAGGTCCTTGAAATAAATGAACTGACATTTCCAAGCAGGTGACACAGTCTTGGTGAGCACAGGTCGACATGGTAAAGCAGGGCTTGTCTACCCATGTTGCCTTGTCTGGCTTGATCTGTTACTGTTTCTTATCATCTGTTTGAGATTTCACTTCTTGTGCTTCCTTCACTATTTTCCCCATACCTATGCTTCTTTCATATTTTTGCCCATTCATTCCTACCTTTGTTTCAGCCTATATTTTTTTCCCATCCCTTTTATTCATGCTATAAATATCACTTTATTCAGTTTTAATGTGTATATGGATTTTGGCATGTGTGTGCATGTACATGTGCATGAGTACACGTGTGTGTGTGTGTGTGTGTGTTGGGCAGGCCAGAGAACAACCTTGTTTCTGATCCTTAGAAATGTCATCCATCTATTTTTTAAGACAGGGTAACTTACTGGCATGGAATTCCATAATTAGACTAAACTATCTGACCAGAGATCCCACCTGTCTCTATCTTCACAATACTGGCATTGTAGGGACATGCCACTTTGACAAACATTTTTATGTAGGTTCTGAAGGTCAAACTCATGTCCTAATGTTTTTTTTTTTTTTTTCCCCCTTTGGTTTTTAGAGGTAGGATCTCACTCTAGCTCAGGCTGACTTGGAATTCAGTATGTAGTCTCACTGTGTGGCCTCAAATTCACGGTGATCCTACCTCTGCCTCCCAAGTGCTGGGATTAAAAGCATGCACCACCACGCCTAGCCCTAATGCTTTTATAAGAAGAATGTTACCAACTGAATTCTTTTCCTAACCTTAGTATTAATTTTTGACTTCTAACATCGAACAATATTATGTTGATCCCTTTCTTTCTTATTGATATTAATGGTATCCTGGGTATATATATTTATTTTAGTATATTTATATATTTAATTTGATTTTACATTGACATTCCTGTGGTTTATATTCTCCATCACGAGTCATGCATTGAACTGAGCCCTCTATAGGTGGGCTCTTATTAAGAAGATTCTTTTTCCAAAGCACATGATCTATCTACTCCAACATATGGATAAATTAAAACAAAGAAACCCTGTATATATGACATCCAAGGCAAAATGAATACCACAGAAGTTCACAGGGCTTCGTTAACTAAAGCGAAAGATATAAAAGAACACAAAATGACAGACAAAAAAACCCTCAAAAGTCAATTTTGAAAATGATCAATGACTTAAAACAGAACAAAAATTAAGAGCTGGGTAAAGTAAGAGACATAATAGAGGGTTTGGTTAAGAAATTATACTAAAAGATAGACTGTCTGAGGACAACCCTAAATAGAAATCTTAGTAACAGAAAGCTTAATATCTCAAATAAAATACTTAGTACATACCAGCACTAATAGACTAGATTCACTGGCAGAAAATATATCATAGTTTGAAGAAAACTTGATTAAATTAATTCAGATTAAGAATTAAGGAAATGATGACCACAAGTTTTAAGACCTCTGGAACATAAATCTATGAATATGGAATATAAGAAGGCACTGAAGTGCAGAAAAAGTGCACAGTGAAACAATTCACTGATAATTGAAGATAATTCCCTAAATCTAAATGCAGGGGATGAATGTATATGAATATCTAGATGCAGGGGAAATTTAGAATTCCAAATAGACATGTTATTTAAAAAATATTCCACTCCATATGATAAAGTGCCAAGTGGTATGGAACTAGGAAAATATTAAAATCTTGAATAAATATTAAGAAAAAATTCTTTTTTTTTTTAAGGGAAAACACGTTAAAACAGTTGCACAAAGCTGTAAAGCCAGGGTAGCATGGGATAATGGACTTTAAGCCCAGAAATAACTACTACATAAGATTACTATTTCCAGCAAATGTTGTTATTTAAAATCAAAAGATAAATAAATTTGTCCAAAATGCTAAAGTACATAATTCATGACCAATACTGTACACTTACATAAATGGTATATAAAATGTAGAAGTTGAATAAGAAGGATGACAGTGAGAATAAGAAGAAAACAACAGAGCTTTACAAAGAAAAAAAAAAGTCAATAGAAAGTATGTAAACAAACAGGAAATTGACTAATCAATCCTTATAGTCAGCTAATCAGAAACATTCTAAGATGAATAATGGAACAATAAAAGAGAATAGAGCATTAAAAAGCAAAAGAAACCCTCAATCACAAAACAATAATAATTATGTAGCTAGCAATAATAACATAAGTATGCAGTATGTTAACACTTCAGATACAAGATGCAGACTGGTTGATGGAAACAAAAACAATATTAAAATATTTCTTATTGTCAATAAATCCATCTCAGTAGAAAGATCTGCAAACTGAGTGTGAAAAATTGAAACATGATACTGCAAGTAAAAATAACATAAAAGTCAGTGGGAATAGCTTTAATCATTTCTCACACAGTAGACATGAAATCAAAATTATTCAAAAAAGATAACTATTTTCAATATATATTAACAAAGACATGAATTCATTAGTTTTATGACTAAATACATATGCAATAAATGTATACAAATTTAATCAAACAGTTATTGAACAAAAATAGGGATAGATAGAAAAATAATTGGCGATTTAAATAACTTGCTCATCAATAGATCATACAAATAAAACACAAACAAATATACTTCAATATTAAACTATACAATAGGTCAAATTGACTAAATAGGCACTTACAGACTATTCTGAGGACTGAAAAATTAACATTCAACTCAGCATATTATAAAAACTTCTCTTAAAATGAGCATATTTTCTTGATAAATTAAGCCTTGAAAAATTACAAAGTGAAAGAACCTTTTGAATCTTATAGGAATACATGAGTAAAAGTAAAATCAGACACTGGAGAAAAGAGAAATCATGCCAATAGGAGATGATGATTCACTTCTTAATGAGTAAAACTTCTTGAAAAATAAGGCAAAACATTTTAAAATAACTGGAATCTAATTAAAACTAACGTGCATTTTACTAAAAATTTGAGACATTGAACTACAAAGGTAGTTCAATGAGCGGAGAATATAGGTTTGATTGCTTCAACTAAATAAAAAAGTGGAATCTAAAATAACAATGCTACTTTAAAGTACTAGAGAAAATTAAACAAGCCATGCTAAACAAAGTAGACTTAAATAAAATTAAACAAGCTGGATGTAAAAATTAACAGAAAGAAATAACAGAAGTAATAAAAATCAGCTAAAATAATCAAATAGAGACTAAAATCAATGCAAAGATCAATGAAACAAGGAATGGTTACTTAAGGTAATCAACAAATCTGACCACCTTCAGTTAAATGAACACACAAAAGGGAAAACAAAATCTCAAAGTTATGAATATTAGCAGCAAAGGGTGAGGCATTAAACATGCTACCCATAAAATGTAGGTAATTAGAGGACAGTCTGATAAAAGATATGTTCAAAAATTTAAAAAACTACAGAAGTAATGTGAACATTCAATGTTCCACAGATTAGTAAATAAATTAAAAACACACCCAATCTACTTTAATGAAAACAATATTTCTCTGATTCCAAATCTTGATAACATAAATAATATAGAAAATAAAAATAAATAAATCTATAGAATAATTACCTTGATTAATAAAATATAACATAAATCTTCAAAAATAAAAAAAATAAAAATTAATTTGTGCACAAAATTCAATAATGCAATGAAAATATTACACACTATAAATTATGGTCAAGTTGGTATCATTCCAGGAAAACAAGAATGGAAGAATAAAATTTGGAAGCCAATTTATATGATAGAACATATAAATAGATTTATAGACATAAGTCATATCGTTGTCACAATGCAGCTGAAAACTTCACGAGGTCTAAGTGTCCTTCATATATTATAGCACTGGGTAATCCAACTGTTATTAGTAGTAAATGGATGTTTCATTCCTTGACCTGTCATTCAATAATTTGAAAATGAGCACATCAATAGCAAAGCAGTAAGAAATTTCATTAGAGATTAAAGCAAAAGTACAAAGTGGGAAAATACACTATAAGAGAGCAGAGTGACCCTTGAGCTAGATTGCAGGAGGGCAGCAGTTCACTGTTTGGTACTTCTTTTCATGGGTTGTAAAAAAGGAGGTCTGGTTACTATGGGTGCACTTTCGGTGGTTTTCATCCAATGTTAATTTTTGTTTTTGGTTTTTTTTTTTTTGTGGTTCTACTGAGCATGACCTTTCCCATGATGAAATCTGATATTAAATCTTTTATTTATTTATTTATTTATTTATTGAGAGAAAATAGGGAAGAGAGAGAGAGAGAGATAGAGAAGGAAAGAGAGAATGGGCATGCCAGAGACTTTAGCCACTGCAAACAAATTCCAAACACATGTGTCCCCTTGTGCATCTGGCTTACATGGGTACTGGGAAATCAAACCTGTATCCTTAGGCCATATATATATATATATGCATCTTAATCAGTGAGCCATCATTTTAGCCCCAAATCTGTTTTCAATGATATGTGCCCTTGTGGTAGTTTCAATCTGATGTTCCCCATGAACTCATGTCTTCTGAATCTTGATATCCAGCTATGACAATTTGGTAGGAGATATGTGGTTTTGAGTGGGTTTACAGGTGTTATGGTCAGCTCACTCTTGTTAGAATTTGGCACTCTCTTACTGTTTTCCATCTGCTGTAGTCGAGGTGATCACCAGCACGAGCTTATACTAATCTTTCCTGTGCCATCCAGGAACTTGTCCTCTATACTGTAAACCAAAATAAAACCTTTTCCACCCATCAGCTGCTTTTGGTTAGGGGCTTTATACCAGCAACAAGAAAGTAAGTAAAGCAGTGCCCAATTCCAATAATGCACAGGAATAAAATGGCAAAAGATTTCACTCAGAGAACATAGTTTACATTATTAGACATTCTCCTATAACCAATCTAGGCAGGGAGAGCCAATTTCCTGAATAGAAATGGGGCACTGACAAGAGGTTTCTTTGTCTGAAATGGGGTGTACATGCACCTTGAAACAGATGAGGGCCCCAGACTGCTAATGGTTTACTAGGTACATTATTAGCAAAATCAATGTGTGTATTGCCTGAGCTCAAAGTGGTGTTCTGGCTTGCCAAGCTGTCCCTAATCTTGCTTGTTCTAACTTTCTACTGAGAAACTTCCTCCCTCATTCATTAGGCATGTTGACGGAAGATGGTCATCCTCCAGTCATCCTCCTCAGAGCTGCTTCCTGCTGAGTGGAGCCTAGAACTGACCAGGGAAGAAACGGTCTCTCCTATTCTGTTCCCCCAAATTACATTTTCAACTAGCAATTCGTTGGAGAATGTCCATGGAATTTCACAGTCCACTCATCCAGGATGAAGACTGTGTCTTCTGTTGTAAGTTTGGTTTATTTATTTATAGATGATTATTTGAAAGTGGATTGCAGGATTCTGGAAAAGGCAAGTGACATGAACATATTGCAAAGAAGTCCAAGAGTAAGCAATATAGCTGGAAAGAAGATGTATATACACACACTGGGAGAAACACTCCCTCTATCCAGTGCTTCCAGCCTGGGATTGAAAGCTTTTGGATTTTCAATTGAATTTGTTCTATGGAGATTGTTTTAATATTTTGTTGAATGTTTCCAATTTTATTAACATGAAAACATTTAACTAATAGTTATGATAATATTAGATCATGTAAAGGTGGATAATAAATGGCTATTTGGAAGACTAAAGGTAAACTAATATAATTTGCCTCCCAAAGGCTTTGCTAGTACAAATTTCCCAATCCTTTTGTATTTGTCCCACACATCAATTCTGAAAGACTGAAAATCAAATGATCAGGTTGACTGTAGCAGTGGTCCAACTTCTTGAAACCAATATTCCATACCAATTGATTTCTCATTGTTGGGGCACAACACTTAACACAAAAAAATTCATGAGAGGAAAGGTTTATTTATTTATATATTTTAAATATTATTTGAAAGAGAGAGAGAGACAGAGTTTTTGTGTGCCAGGGCCTTTAGCCACTGCAAACAAGCTCCAGACACATGTGCCACCTTGCGAATCTGGCTTATATTGAGTAATGGAGTACTGAACCTGAGTCCATAGGCTTCACAGGCAAACAATGAAATTGCCAAGCCATCTTTAATTATTTTATTATGATTTAATATTTTTATAAATGTATTTAATATTTTATGTATAAGTACATATTTTAATATTTCATTCTTATTTAGTATTTAATTTGTTTTTTGTTTGTTTGTTTTTTTGGTTTTTTGAGGTAGGGTTTCACTCTACTCTAGGCTGACCTGGAATTCACTATGTAGTCTGAGGGTGGCCTCGAACTCTTGGAAATCCTCCTACCTCTCCCTCCCAACTGCTGGGATTAAAGGCGTGTGCCTCCACACCCGGCTTTAGTATCTGATATTTTATGCATTTATTTGTGACGTGTGTGTGTTGGGGAGGTGTTGTTGCCATATTTGCCTGCTGGGGAATCAAATTTGTGATGGCAGACTTTGCAAGGAAGTGCCTTAAACTTTGGATCCATCTCTCCAGCCCTAAGGACAAGGTTTATTTTGGCTTACATTCTTCAGATAAAGTTTCATCCTGACAGGAGAGCACAGCAGAGCATAAGTTGGACATCACATTCTGCCACAGCAGCTCGCAGAAATGAACAAGAGTGAACTGGCTGGCTCTGACAAGGGAGACTTGGGCTATAATACCTCAAGGCCCTCCCAAGGTACACACCTTCTCCCATCAGGTTGCAGCCCAGGGTAGATTATGAAGCTTAATTAGAAACAAATGAGGCTGTGGAAAACATTTTACATTGAAATTACTACAGCCAAGCATCCCATTTTGTGCCTGGTGTTAGAGAAGATGTGATTATGTATACCTAGGTAGATATGGATGATTTTGAATAGGCATGAAAACAATTGTTAGAAGATAGGAATGCCTGGCAATGACATGTAGTAAGAAATCAGTGGGTTGGATTAAATCGAAGCATTATTTTCAAGGCTGATTTGATTTTGTCCTCTGTATCTGCTATAAAATTTATAGATGTCACTCAATAGGAGTGTTCTATGTAAAGTTATAGCAGTGTGACCTAAAAATTTAGAGGCAGCAAATGAGGTTAAAAAAAAAAAAAAAAACACTGTAATCAACCAAAAATCACAATTTTATTCTGAATTGATGAAGTCAGGGTAGGTAAACCAACATTTAAAAAAATACAATAATTAAGGACAGAATAGCATCCTCATTTGCCATTTTACTAAGAACCAAGATTAACATTATTTTCTCATCCTTGGCAATATATTAAATGAAATTAGAAGCATCTTACACAATTTTCAGAGAATTTAAATTTATACACATTTAAGAACCATAAAAGTTTAGTTATAAATGCTAACAGAGGAGTTTTGAGTTTAGTTCCTTGTGGGATCCATTTGTAATTGTACTTGAAGATGAGTATTACCCAGTTTTTTCCTGAGTTATTGAATACAATAATACAATTCTGAGGTGAGAAATATGTATAAAAGAGTTTATCTCCTGAAGTGTTTCAGCACAGGATGTGGTTAAAATTACCTGATGTAGTCATTTCCCCCCAGACTGAAGGTAGTTTTTAAGGTGATTTTTTTTTTCAATTGATGAAATGACAAGGTTTTAGATTTTATTTTTCTAATGTTTTATTTTTCTATGCTTTACTGTAAAAATGCCCTGAAACCTATTTTGGATTTTTAGTTACATTTAAACCTCTCTTTTAATATTGTGTTTACCTTGAAAAGGGAATTATAGAGATGAATTGGTTGTCACCAAAGTTCCATAAGACATTCATCACTTTGCTTATAGATGAATAATGGATATTTTATCAAACAGGTAGATTTTGAGTGAGGACAACCAGTGGGGGTACCTTTTGCTGAGGAAGCAGAAAGCTTTAGTCCTTCAAAGAAAATTCATTATGTATTCATATTATTCACAAGTATTTATACATATTAAGAAAAGATCTTGTGTAACCAGAGTGGCGTAAAGTTCACTATTATAGACAAGAATAATCTTCAACACCTGATCCTCCTACATTTACCTCCACAGTGCTCAGATCACAGGCATGTACTACCACACCATGCATCTATTAATAAATCTCAAAGTGTTTTTCTTATGGTTCCCTCTTTTTTGGGGGGGGGAGGGGAGGGAGAGAATACTACAACTCTTTATAGGAGAATTTAGAGAGGAGGTCCTAGACATACTATTCTCAATTTTTAAAGTTTAATTGCTATACTCTTTTGTTTACTATTTTTATTTTGTTTTTAGATAAAATATCTTTGTACATATTTATGGAGTGTTGCGAAATATTTTATACATTGTATGAGAATCAAATTATTGTACTTGAGCCAAGTATGGGGACCATACCTATAAATTTTGGATGCTGAGGCAAAAGAAATATCATGAGTTTCAGGTGAACCTGGCTAAAGAGTGAGGGTTTGTCAGAAAGAAAGAAAGAAAGAAAGAAAAGAAAGAAAGAAAGAAAGAAAGAAAGAAAGAAAGAAAGAAAGAAAGAAGAAAGAAAGAGAAAGGAAGGAAGGACGGACGGAAGGAAGGAAGGAAGGAAGGAAGGAAGGAAGGAAGGAAGGAAGGAAGGGAAGGAGGGAGTGGAAGGGAGGGGAATGAGGAGAGAGGGATGGAAGGAAGGAAATAAAAAAGAAAGAAAGAAAGAAAGAAAGAAAGAAAGAAAGAAAGAAAGAAAGAAAGAAAGAAAAAGAAGGAAGGAAGGAAGGAAGGAAGGAAGGAAGGGAAGGAGGGAGGGAGGGAGAAAGGAAGAAAGGGAGAAAGGGAGGAAAAGAAAGAAATACAGAGAGGGCTTGATATTTTAAAATTTTGGAACATTATAATTATTTTTGTATCACATTTTGAGTAAAAATTTTGTACAAATAGAGAGATAGAGCCATGCAATTTTCTAAGAAAAAACATTTTTAGATTTGGTGTACTTAAGAGATTTGACAGGTGCACGAGTTTATTACTAAATTGTCCGTTCAAATTACTTGGCCTCCTAATCAAATTTTGTGCCAGGATAATGCAAATTTATTTCCTATAGCCCCAGCACATAAGAAAGTAATAGAAATAACTGACACACGGGATTACACTGAGTTAAAAAAGCATTTGTATGTGTAGCACAGGAAATAATCGGGAATGAAGACACAGACTATAAAATGGAACAAAATATTTGCCAGCTCTGCATATAAGTATGTATTATTTACTCTTTCAGTTACATTGTCATTTCTGTGACCAAATGCCTGACCAGAAGCAGCATAGGAAAGAAAAGGGTTTTTAAAATTTATTATTATTATTATTATTCTTAATTTAACATGTTAGGAGATGTTAATCATGGAAGGAGAAAAACAAAACAGATGGATTTCAGGAAGCCAGCTACACTTGTAGCATAGCAGAGTGGTATTAGGAAGATAGGATAGTAAGGAGGGCTGGACTATCACACTTCAGGGCCAGTTGCCAGTGACATACTTCCTGCAGGAAAGCTCCACCTCTAAAATGCCTCACTATCTTCCAAATCAGCATAACCAACTGGGGATTAAGTATTCACACACATAAGCCTAAGCAGGACATTTTATAATCACACCAACACCATTAACTTTTCTCCTTGCAGTGGTAAAATACTTGACAATTGTGGTTAAAGAAATTAAAACAGGGCCTGTAGAATTTGAAGGGTTAGTTGTTGTAGATGTCATAGTGGAGCAACTGGTAATAGCGCATTCTGAATCGGGGAAGCAGATAGAAGAAAGCCAGCATTGAGCTTGCTTCCTCCCAGTCTAGGACCTCAATCAATATAATGGCTCCATCTGCATACATGATGAGTCTTCCCTGCTCAGTTCAACTTCTCTCAAAACTCCCTCACAGCCATGATGAAAGGCACATTTCCTAGGTGATACTACCGCCACTTAATTTAATAGTGAATATTAACAAGATAGATTGTATTCACATACACAATGTAAAAAGCAGTCATGAAAGCGAACATATATAACAAAGAACCTCAAAAATAATCCACCAAAGACTAGGAAAATCAAAAGAGTAAGCAAATTTCCAGAGAAGTTCAACCGGTTAATGAACATATGAGAAAATAACATCTTTATCCACCAGAAAAATTCACAGGAATGTTGTACACTTAGATTTTATTTCATCATAGACGGAATTATTTCAAAAACAACAACAGAGGGCTGGAGAGATGGCTTAGTGGTTAAATGCTTGTCTGTGGAGCCTAAGGACCCCGGTTCGAGGCTCGATTCTCCAGGACCCACGTAAGCCAGATGCACAAGGGGGAGCATGCATCTGGAGTTCATTTGCAGTGGTTGGAGGCCCTGGCACACCCATTCTCTTTCTCTCTTTCTCTACCTGCCTATTTCTGTATCTCTCTCTCCCAAATAAATAAATAAATAAATAATAAAATATTAAAAAACAACAACAGAAATAATGGTGGCAAGAATGCAGTGGAAAAGGGCACTTAAACTACTTTTGGGAATTTACATTAATCCAGTCACTATGGAAATAATTGTAGATGTTCCTTGAAAATTAAGAGGAACTATTGCACTATTATCCAGCTATATTACTTTTGGTTGTATATCCACAGGAATCAAAGTCAGTTTAAAATAGATGAACTTGTATCTTCATGTTCCCTGAAGCTACTCACAATAGTGAAATTATGGAATGAGACTAGGCACCAATTATTTTAAAGAGAGAATTGCATACAAGGGAGTGCTATTCAGATACATAGAAGAAAACAACATGCCATTTTCTGGAAAATAGATGGAACTTGGAGTCATTATTTTAACAAATATAAGCCAGACTCTGAAATTTAAATATAGTATATTTTCATCATATGTGAAAATGAGAAAAACTGCAAGCCTTAATAGTACAAGAGAAGAAAATATATTAAACTCACAGGGCTTCTCCTCATGTTTATATAAGCCTTCAGGAATTATTGGGACAGAGAGAGAGAGAGAAAAAGAGAGAGAAAGAGAGAGAGAGAGAGAGAGAGAGAGAGAGAAGAGGGGAAGACACACAGAAAGAACGGATAAGCCGGGGCCTCTAGCCACTGCAAACAAACTCCAGACACATTCTCTGCTTTGTGCATCTGGCCTTATGTGGATACTGAGGAACTGAACCTGGGTTGTAAGACTTTGAATGCAAGTGCCTTAACCCTTGAGCCATCTCTCCTGCCCCATTTATTTCAGTTTTGTGGGTAGCCTGTCCAGGGTGAAGAGAATTGATTCATATCTTTCCAGGGAAAATTATATCATGTCATATATTGAGAGACATTTATAAATCCAAGAAAATAAATAAAAATAATGTGAATTAAAAGTGTTCAGGTAGGCCAGCTCCGAATAACTCATGTTTTAGAGAGAGGTGTGAGAAGAAGCATATTAAACATAGTAGCTCTTTTTCAACCATGGATAAGTCAAGCCTCCAAGCTTTGGTTTGATCTCTTGTCAAATGTGAGAGTTTATATGGTACTGAAATTTTTCACCTCAGAAAAGTAAGGTGGCTTATTTAAAATATTTATCTATTTGAGATAGATAGATAGATAGATAGATAGATAGATAGATAGATAGATAGATAGATAGAGAGAATGGGACAGCCAGGGCCTCTAGCACTAGCAAACTAACTGCAGATACATGTCCACCTTATGCATCTGGATTTTCATGGCTCCTGGGGAACTGAACCAAGGTCCTTAGGCTTTTCAGGTAAGCACCTTAATCGCCGCACCATCTGTCCAGCCGGAACATCCTTTTTTATTGACAGATTTAATTTGTGACTCCTGTTAGCGGCTTCTCATTTGATGCGATTTTTAAAGACCTCAAACGATGCAATGTATTAGGCTTTGTCCCACCCTCACCTGGGCCATAAAAAAAAAAAAAAAAAAAAAAAAAAAGATGAAATGTATTTTGTTAATGAAGATTGCTTTATCTTTTAAAAATACATAACATATTTTCTGAGGAATGTTTTCTTTTCATTTCTTACTTTTTCAAATGAAAACTACCAATGAAGCACTTATAAGACAACAATATAAAACAAATGGATAGCATTGCTGCTTATCAAACAGTAATTAACCTAAAGTTGATAACATATAATTTTTAAACTCATGTTGTTACATGATAATTTTAAGCATTTTACCATAATAGAATTTTATAATGTAAAGCATAGAAAGAACCTTAATGTCTTATTCTCCTGGAATTTCTATGTAAACTGAAAGCTTCACAAGGCATTAGATTTTTGCCTTGTTACATTCTTATTTCATTGCACTGTATTTAACTTATTTTTTTTAGTTGGGGTCTCACTCTATCCCATGTTAAACTGTTATTTACTACGTAGTAGTTGAGACTGGCTTCAAACTCATGCTATCCTTTGATTTCTGCTTCTTAGGTGCTAGGATTAAAATTGTAAGCCACCGGGGCTGGAGAGATGGCTTAGTGGTTAAGGTGTTTGCCTACAAAGCCAAAGGATCCCAGTTAGATTCCCCAGGACCCATGTACGCCACATGCATATCGTGGCACGTGCTTCTGGAGTTTGTTTGCAGTGGCTGAAGGCCCTGGTGAGCCCATTACCACTCTTTCTCTCTCTTTCTATCTGCTTCTATCTCTCTCAAATAAAGAAAATATCAAAAAAAGATCATTATAACCATACACAACAGTCGAGTCTAAATGGATTGAAGGTCACAATAGATGGCCTGAACTCCTCACAATACAGGATTGGGAAAAGACTTCCTGAATAAAACCTCACTACCCCAGGAAATGAAATAATCACTCATCCAATGGGATCTCTTGAAAGTAAAAACAATCAAAGAAAGACAAATGCCTCATGATCTCATAACCTGCAGTACCTAACCTGGATCAGCTCAAGTTGCTAAAACAGCTGATAGGCATCTCGAGGCTAAACCAATTTGGATGGAAGAATTTGGGGTGAGGAGAAGGGGACGGTGGGGAAAAAAAGCACAAAAATAAACCCAAAATGAATGGGTACCATAGAAGTCTTTATTCTTTATGATGTACTAAAGACTGAACCCTCAACACGTGTTTTGGAGGAGCACCTGGAAAGAAGGGCCCTGGAGAGGGCGGGATGAAGCCTACTCTTAAAAAAAAAAAAGGCTGTGGCCTGTTACTCCCAGTACCAGAAGTCGGTTGCAACCCACAATGTGCTGCCGATCTGAAGAGCCTAAGAGGTCTTAAAACAAGACATGCTTCTGTCAGAGCACTTGATTACCAAACTGAGTTAAAAAGGTTAGACGCTATTGCTGAAGACTCTATATGCTGCTGGTTCAGAACGCAGAGAGATCTGGCTGTAGGGCAAAAGAGAGCCAGAGCCCAGATAGTTAGCACATCTAGTTCTGGAAACCACTGCATGAGATACTGGGGGAAAGTGGCCAACAGCGTTCTAAACAAGCAAGTGTCTAAGCTACTCAGAAGCCAACACCCTGACAAGATGTACCACCAGTGCAATAGTGGCACACACTCTTACCTCTATCCACTGAGCAATCTTCTCAGCCCAATTTATTTGTCTTTATGGGATATCCCTTCATAATTTGTTTTCTTCTTGTGTTAAAGTCCACTTTGCATAATATCAGAAGTGGAGCATCATATCTGTTTGATTTACACGTCTGTTTTTTATGCACATTTGTGCATGTTTTATTTATGGACTTTCTTTTATAAGTTATATGCATTAATTTTCTATTAATGATTAATAGATCATGCATTTAGCAACTTAACATATACTTATTATCTCATACTTTCTATTGGTTACAAGTCTGGAGATGTTAGCTGTTTTTTTTTTTTTTGTTTTGTTTTTGGTTTGCTTGTTTGTTTTGTTTTGTTGTGTTTTCTTCTTGGCACTCACTCATATTGAGAATTTGGCTGTTCTGTGTTCAAAATTGGAGGTTGCACTGGGGGAAAAAAATCCACATCCACACTCATTGTTGTTGCTGCAATCTCTTTCCTTGTAATTATGTGACCGATCCTAATCATTCCTGATTATCAGAAGGTGGATGTTAGTCCTTGAGGATACACACAACTCCCTGAGGTTCAATGCAGAGGCTGGCCGTATTGCCTTTTGCAATGTGGTTGTTTGCTTTAACCAGCCAGCAAGGTCTCTAGAGTGTCTATTAGGATAAGAAAGGTGTGCAGAATGAAATCGGATGTCATGAGGGTATAATGTGCAGGTAACGCTAGAACCAAGGCCGAGTCTGACCACAGTCAGAGCAATGCCAGGGACTACAAAATTATACAGACTTAAAAGTCAGTCCCATAGGTGAGCCTTGTGGGAGAGTATTTTCTTTGCCATAGAAGAGAGAAATCTAAGCAAGCTCTGCGGTCTTGCTTGCTGCTGGTTCATGCGCGCGCGCGCGCGCGCGCGTGCGTGCGTGCGTGTTTGCTGGCTGATGCTGGTTTCTTACTCTGATTGCATTTATGAATGGGAGCCAGCTTCTTACACCGAGGATGGAACTTCCACTGGATCTGTAAGCATTGTCTTCCTCTCATAAACTATGTCTTGTTTGGATGTTCATCCTAGCAACATGGAGCTGTCTACTAGAAGTCCTTTCCAGTTGACTCACGGTTTCTGGCCATTTCCTCCCAGGTAATGTCTGGTTTGCTCTGAAAATGGGCTGCTGATCCCGGTTGGCTCAAGCAGACACACTCTACCAAAGAAAATACAGCAGCAGAGTTTGGGTGACAGATTGGAAGCTACAAGGGTTTCAAACACACAGATGACTTTTACTACAGGACATCTGCTGATATTTATAAAGATGCAGGATCCTAGGAGGCTAGCCAGGAAACCACAAGGAAATGTCCTGCAGTCTCACCACATAGACCAGTTCTGGCAGATGAAGGGGTCCTGCACAAGGACATAGAACAGCTTTTACTCTGGGAATTTGTCAGGTTTTGAAAGACAAAAAAGGTGTTGAAGGATTAAAAAATGAAACTTAAAATCACCAAAGGGCAGAATACGCATGGCCAAAGCAATAGACACTGCTTCAAATGAGAAACTAGCATGAAGATAGAACCTTTACTTTTGGCGCAATAGAATAGATATTTGAAACACAGAAAAAATAGGCTTCATGTCAAACATTGGTTTAACATGGGAGATAAATAACTTTAGGCCTTTTATGTATCATTAACATTACCCCTAAAAATCATTTAATATGTTTGGAGTGTTTTTGTGAAGTCCGTCATGATGCCAGCTGTGAAATGGTGGTAAAAACAAGTTCAAATATGATCACTACCAATGTGAGTATAGTAAAATACTATCCTGTATCCCCTTGAGCCAGGTTTGAAGAAAGGACTGAAAGTGCAGTAAAACCTGAGGTAAGTAATTTGTATGCATTTGCGTAAATTGATCATCTGACCCACCTGACTATTAGTTTGAGTAGATCTTCCCATTTAACCTCATCTCACAGACATTCCTGCATATTTGTTTCCATGGTGATTCTAAAATTCATAAAGTTTATTCTCAGAAATTGACCATCATTCCTCCAAACATGACCTATTCTAAAGTGATGGCTCATGTGAAAAAGAATCAATCAGGTTATATAAAAATATACCCTTCATGCTCACAGTAACACTTCAGAGTATATCAAATATTTTACATTTAAAGCATATTACCCCTTTGAAGGGCTGTCTTCAAATCATGCACACTTCATTTATTAGATGTGAAGAAGAAATTAATGTCAGAGACACTTAAAGAGAAAGGCCATGAGGGCTGACATTTGTTGTGACACTTTATTGTATGTTTATATGCTATCCAGTGACTATAAGCCACATTGCTCCTGTGGAATAATCTTGAATGACAGAAAAGGATGAATCAAGTACATACCAAGAGAGTATCAGCTTCATTCTCTAAATAAATATTGTGCAGTTTTTTTATGGACAAGAGTAAACTGACAGTAGAAATTTCATATTTTTTTCACCTAAACTTCTTTTCATAATGATATACTTGGAGAACCATTTACCCTTGTCTTTGAATATTTCAAAAGAAGGAAAATACTTCAGTGTATGTATATTTAGTTTAACATCAAATCTATCTTCATCTCACCAGAAATCAATACAATATACACATACAAATGTTATATACATATACTAAAAAGGTACAGAAAATGGCAGCATCACTTTTTTTTTTTTTTTACATTTACAATCAATACTGCAAAATTCAGAAAAGTAGCATAGCTTTTTACTATGGGAGATTGTCAATATGTTTTAAAAATGTAATTTACAAAGGGCACATTTCAGACATACCTTCATTATAAATATATTCTAAAATTTTATTTTATTTATTTATTTATTTTTTTTTTTTTTTTTTGAGAGAGACACAGAGATAGATAGAGAGAGAGGGGGAAAGGAAAACAGAGATGGGTGCACCAGCAGTGTCTCAGCTGCTGAGAATGAAATCCAGATGTGTTCGCCCCCTTGTGGTCAAGTGCAGCTTTGCGCCCTTGCGTCACTTTGCATCTGGCTAAACGTGGGACATGGAGATTGGAACCTCTGGAGATTGGAACCAGCATTCTTAGGCTTAGGAGGCAGGAGCCTTAACCCCTATGCCATCTCTCCAGCCCTAAAATTTTATTTTTAATAGTAAAACATAAAGAAGTAGACATAATAATAATTTTTCTAATGATAATTAGTTAGAGTTAAATAATCTTAATTTGCAGATATTTTAAAAGTATTTCATTTATTTGCAAGGAGGGGGGAGAGATAGAGTACAATATTTTAGACAAGCTTACCAAAATTAAACTAATATTCTAAACAAAGAAAACAACTCTGAGCACACTTTAAAACTCCCTCCGACTGCCCTGTGTCTTGAAGGCAGATGTGACTATCATCTGTCACAATTTTAGACCTTTGTATAGTTGTATTAACTAACTGCAAGTGAATAGTTTTCCAATATAGTATATTAAAGAACAACAACATAGGGCTTAGGTATAAATTCAATAATACTTGTTCAAACTTGTGTTATGAAAATCATGTGTTTAGTGAGGATGTTTTAGTAAATGAACATAGTACATGACATTTATGAATACTTTTAAAATAATTATTTCTATTAAAATAATTAAATTATCTTGTATCACTGTACAATTTCAGTGAAATGACTGTGAAAGACATTATTCTGCATCACTTCAAAGGATTAGTAAAGTGTTGAATTATATTTGATGAACAACAGGTTATTTAATATAAATTTCAAATTCTCACCCCTGAGAATTGTTATATACTTATAATGACGCTATAGACTTATGGCATTAAGTCATGCATTGTGACAAGAAAACTATCACAATAAGGAACCTAAGGCAAAATCAATAAGAAAAATTTAGTCTTGAAACAAGACTATGTATATATTATACTTATTACATGACAAGTGTGACATCCCTAAAAATACACGAACATGATGTAGCATTTTCAAATATAACTTTAAAAAATAATATTGCCCACACCTTTATCTCAGAATGGGTGTGGGTCAGGAAAGAGGATCATTAATTTTAGGCAAGTCTGGGCTACATGGTGAAATCTTGTATCAAAAAGAACCTGATTAAATTACAGTGTGAGAAATTATCATATCAGTTTTAGGAAAGTTCTGTCTAAAGCTACCATCACACTTTCCCTGGACTACTACCTTTGACTCTTATAAGTTGTCCTCATTTTTATTTTAAAAGTTAGACAGTTATTTTCAGAAAATGATAATAATTCTTTGTAAAAAAAAGATATTTGGTTTGCTTGTTTTTGAGACAGGGTTTCATGTAGATCAGATTTGCCACAACTTGCTGTATGACTAAAGAAGACGTGAAATTTCTGCTCATCCTCCCTCTACCTCCTATGGGTTGGAATTACAGAAGTATGTCACCAGACCTGGTTTGAAAAGGACATTTTTTTTTTGAAAAGGACATTTTTTGTTATGATATTCTTATCCTTCAATAGTTTGTAAACGGTCTTCATCAACTCTAATCTACCTATTTATCTTACAACTATCTCCTGAGAGTCTCAGGTTCTTGTGGGGCCTTGTCAAGGTTGTTCCTTCCTATGAATCTTGTATTTATTATTACTTCAGACTTTTGTGAGATCCAATACCTCATTTCAGGGGCTTCTCATCACATCTCTCTTGGTATCATTCATTTTTTTTTTTCAGTGAAAAGGTTATTGCTATATGTAAAATATGTCTTTACCTGAAAGCTATTTTTTTTTCTCTATGAAAAGAAGTTCAATAACTCACAAGATGTGTTTTCTGCTCTTTGACTTCTGTAACAAATACCACTGTAAACATTGTTTTGAATAATTGAACAAATAGATCTGAATATTGGACCATGTTGATTCTCCCTAGTCTTCTGAAATTCTATAAACACTTTCCATAACTGCAATAGAAAAAGAAGCCAGGAACCAGTGATACATTGATTTTTTTTTTTTTTTTTCGATGACACAAGACACAATTCAATCAATACAAATAATAAATGCTTAAAACATGATAAAAGTTAAAGGGAAACTATAAAAATTATTTTAATGAGCCCTATGGATTTGAAAGGGAGATCCTATAATGTTCTATGACATTTACTATGTCCTCATTGACTTACCAATGAGTCAATTTCAAATCAGCTTAAAAAGAACATTATGCCACTATACAGAAGGCATTTACGTTTGAGGAGATCATACAATGTGAAAAAATATAATTATGCAGTATTGCTTTTATATGGCTGCTACTCAAAATTTTTTGGTGATTAAATTCTTTTTTTTTTATTTTTGATATATAAATAGTGATACAGATAAAACTAACACTAACGATATATTTATATTTGCTGGAATACAACAAGAAAACACTTATGTTTGTTCATAGGCACTTTTTTTTTCAGATTGCTATGACTATTGGGTGAAATCAAAACTCAATTGTCAAGAATAATTCAAAATTAAGTTCAGCTCTAAACTTGACATCCCTATCACACCCAGCAATGCTTTGGAAACTTTGTGGAAGAGGTGGTAGAAATTATGTGAGGGTCAAAAATTGGAGAGGAGCACCTTGGAACTCTGTCTTCTGCATATGAATTGGCCATTGAAAACTTGACCTAATAGTGTCTGTCATAAATTGCCCAATCTTGGGTCTACCAATGTGTTATCATAGATGAGTAGAGAAGGCAAAAAAGACATCAGAGCAGAATAGGGACTAGCTGGAAAGAAAGGTTTAGTGGAAGAAGCATAAGGAAGAGGGGGCAAAGGAAAGTAAAGGGAAGCAATTGTGATCAAAATGCATTATGTATTTTTTTTTACTATTAGAAATCATCAGTACATTATTCAAGTAGGTTACATAGTTTTATTATCAATTATTAACTCATTTTTCCACTGGAGAATTTGGATAACAACATTAAAAGAATACAGTTAGATATTCTTCTCTCAACTTGCACTAAAATCAAGCCCAAATGGACAACTTACAAAATAGGAGAAAATTTTGATGGCTATACATTCAGCAGAGGTTTAATATCCAGAATTTACAAAGAACTCAAAAAACTAAGCAATAAGAAAGTGACCCACCCAAAATATGTATTAGGAATTTGAACAGACTCCTCAAAGGAAGAAATGCAAATGTTAATAAACATTGCAGAGATTATCAACATCTTTAGCCATTAGGATTACGGTTGAAAATTAAAATGACTCTGAAACTTAGTTTTACTCAGTTAGAATGGCAATATCAATAAAATCAAATGGTAACAAATGCTGATGAGGGTGTGGGGAAATAGAAACCCTTACCCACTATTGTTAGGAGTACAAATTTGTACAATCACTATGGAAATCAGTATGGAGGTTCCCTCAACAGGCTGAACATAAATCTACCATCTGATCCAGATATACCACTCCTGAGCATATACATACCCTAAGGAATCTGCTCTTACTATAGAGATACTTATACATCCATGCTTGTCAGTATTCTATTCACTGTAGCTAGGAACTGATATCAGCCCAGAATAATTCCCATCAACTGATGAATGGACAATGAAGATGTGGTACATATACACAATTGAATTCTACTCCGCAGTAAAGACAAATAAAATACTGAAGTTTTCAGGAAACTGGATGAATTTGGAAACAATCATACAAAGGGAGATCACAGAGACTCACAAGGACAAATGTCATATGTTCTCTTTCATATGCAGTTGGCTTGGTTTTGATTTTATATCTATATAAATATACAGTATTCTTATACTTTGTAGTTGGCTTATTTTATATCTTGGCATGAGAGTTGTTTAGTTGGTGGAGATAAGAAGTGCTGTGTTATGAAAGGTAAGAATAATATATTTATAATATCAGGGTGTACAAACTAGAGAGGGGATAAATATCTATGTTCACTATCAAAAGAACCCTAAGGCCCTAGGAAGCATATGTTGTTTATACATAAAGGTACATTCTGATGTGTATATTTCAAATATATATCATGAACTATCACATTCAAAGAAGATAAGTGTATGTTCTGAACATTTTTAACTATTTAATTTAGCCCCAGCAGATGTTTGTGTTTTAAATCTTGACAAGATTTAAAGATCAAGCTAAGAAAATTATTAAAAAATAGTGTGATATCTTTAACTCTAAATAACATCAGAAGTGAAGGTAATAGCTAATAAATTAAGGAAATTTAATCATTTAGAATGCTAATTAAAATTACTGGATATTTTTTAGAGAGAATGACCACACTGGTAGGGATCATATATGTGAGTCAAGTCACAGAAAGATACAAAAAAAATTAAGAACATTGGTTTACATATGACAGACACTTAGTTCTGCACACTTATAACATATGTTGAAATTAATAATGTTTTTTGTGCTGAAGTTAATTTTCTTGCTGACATATGTCTTCATTATAAGGAAGCTGAAACTACTGTTTTACCTTAACATAAAAAGTCCTGCTTTTTGGTAAATATATTTAATAAAGAGATATCAGTAATACTGCTTACATTTACTATTAAATAACAATAATTTAAAATAATTTTACTACACAGTTTTAGTAAATAGAGCTACATGGATTAAAAATATATTTGCTCATTAGGCAAAAGCTTCTAATTATCTAATTTCCAGAAGAGACACATACATTGACACTTAAAAAATACTTTTATTTATTTATTTATTTATTTATTTATTTATTTATTTAACAGAGAGAAAGAGGGAGTGAGACAGAGAGAACGGGCATGCCAGAGCCTCTAGCCACTGCAAAGAACTCCAGATGCATGTGCCCCCTTGTGCATCTGGCTAACAGGCATCCTGGGTAATAAAACCTGGGTCCTTTGGTTTTGCAGGAAAACACCTTAATCACTAAGTCATCCCTCCAGCCCCATTATGCCACTTTTAAATGAAATTCATGAAAGATTTAATTCAGTCAATAAAGACTTATGTAAATTCTTCTTTTATTTAAACAATGACAACAATGTAGTCAAAATTTTATCACTAAATGCTTATTGAATTAGAAATTTAAAAGTTGTCTATGATTATAAATAAAACAAGTATTTCATGATAGTAATACTACGTACAGAATAATATTAAAATTAAATACAAGTTAAATCAAAACTCATTTAATTTAAGCAAATATTTGCTGTGTCTATGAAAACATAAAAAAATGTAAATATTAAGCTGACATCTCAAATAATCTATTATGTAAAAATTTTTACTTATATTAAGTTGGGGCAAGTTCATGTACATTTCTTGAAACCTTGAATCCATTTTAAGTGTGACCAATTATTGACGTTCTGACTAAAAATATACATGGAAGAAGAAAGAAAAATATAGAGGCCTAATGTGACATATTTCAGGTCAAAACAAAGCTTTTATTCTAACAATGAGGCTAGAAATATCCTTTCTCATTTGTATTGCATGAGTTTATGTCCCTGAATAAATGAGTTATTCATTGGAAAAAGCACAAATCAGGGGCATTCTCCATGAGTCATTATCCTTTTAGAGCTGGTGTTAGACTGAATTTATGCTGGTTGCAATGATTATCCAAAGCATGATGGTTTTATTTAAGTGTGGGAGAGAGCGCACCAAGGCCACCACCTCCAGACACCACACTGAGGTTTGGGTTTTGCCTTCAACATTTAAGCAGCTCTATGGTATTAAAACAGCAATTAATGTATGCCCATGTATAAAATGTAAATAAGACTTGTGAACATTTTTATTGTTTTTGAGAGAGGGTGTCTTGTAGCCTAGAACTCAGTAGTTTCATGCTGATGATTTTGCACCCTTGGTCCTCCTAATTGCACCTTACAAGTGTTGGGATTATAGGTTTACACATTCTATCTAACAGTAATGGTGATACTTATAATGTAAATTGAGTGATGCCACTGATTGCATCCAACCTTTAAATGTTTTCTATTGCCCTTAAAACCAAATGTGCATTGACAACATCACAGTTGACACTAGAAAATAAAAAAGCCTTTAGGATACTGTCCTCATCTCTTAGTTTATCCCTAAAAATGAGGCTCAGGCCACATTAATCTCTTTAGTAGATTTTAACATAGCTACAATTTTGAAAACCCAAGAGTATTTATTTGCTTCTTATCTTTTGTTTTTCATCATTTCCTCAGGATTGCCGTGTCAGAGATTATGTCTACTCTGTCTGTCCTCAAACTTGCTCAGTTTTTCCATTGTAATTTTCTAGTGAATTGGTACATTCAAAAAACATACTGCTGAGGGAAGCTGAAGGAAGGAAGGCTTACTTTGGCTTACAGTCCCTGAGGTCATCATAAGTCATGGCAGCAGAAGTAGGAGGCCATCTGTTCGTATTATATTGATGGTCAGGAGGCAGAGAGTGAACTGGAAGTTAAGCTAGACTGTAAAACTTTAAGGACTGTCTGCAGTGGCCCACTTCCTCCTGCAAGGCCCAAACCTCTTAAAGGGTCCATGATCTTCCCAAACAAAATAACAAAATGGTGACCAAGTATTCAATCACATGAGACTATGAAAGGTATTTTACTTTCAAACCATAGCAATGGGGTCAGAGAGGCTCTGGTGGATCTGAGTAATTAGTACTGGCACATAAATGGGATTCATAATGATCTAAAACATTTAGGAAAAGATGAAACAAAACAGATGACTGTGACTGTCCATGCTGTTTGGAAGCAAATGTGGCAAGATTTTTAGTGAGCCAGAATTACTAGGAAAAAAAAAAAAATAGCAGAAATCCAAATGCTATGGTCTTGATTATTTTGGCAGGCCGTGAAGTGTGAGCTCCAGTTCACCAAAATGATAAAAAAAAATGACTTGAAGACAGGGAGGTACATACTGTTCCAACTGCATTTACCCCCCTCTCCCACCCTATGCTATGATTGCAGAATATCTCCTGAAGTACAAACTGCCCTAGTCACTCCACTAATGGAGATGGCAGTGAAGGCAGTGCCATTCATGTTGACCAGAGGCCACAATTGAATTGCAGATTTGTTAGTCCTACACAAAAATGAAAAACATTTAGGCATTAATAATTACTGGTGTAGTTTAGTTAGTGTCAAGAAACAAAGTTATTGGGGTCACTGGACAGCAGGGATTGGAAATGTACCCAGAACAGTCCAGCTGAGAATAATTAACCTTGCCTTAGAACTGGACAGTCATTTCCCCCAGCATGGTGCTGTGTACATCCCCTCCTCTTCAGTGAACAAAAACATACATGTAGGGCTGGAGAGATGGCTTAGTGGTTAAGGCGCCTGCCTGCTAAGCCTCAGAACCTGGTTCCAATCTCCGGGTCCCACATTTAGCCAGATGCAAAGTGACGCAAGGGCGCAATGCCCACTTAACCACAAGGGGGAGCACGCATCTGGATTTCGTTCACAGCAGCTGAGATACTGCTGGCGGGCCCATTCTCTATCTGTCTCCCTCCCCCTCTCTCTGTCTGTCTCTCTCTGTGTCTCTCTCCAAAAAATAAATTAAATTAAAAAAAAATTTTAAAAAAAGCATACATGTAGGGCTGGAGAGATGGCTTAGCGGTTAAGGCGCCTGCCTGCTAAACCTAAGAACCGGGTTCCAATCTCCAGGTCCCACGTTTAGCCAAATACAAAGTGACGCAAGGGCGCAATGCCGCACTTGCCCACAAGGGGGCGCACACATCTGGATTTCGTTCTCAGTAGCTGAGAGACTGCTGGCACGCCCATCTCTGTCTCCCTCTCCCTCTCTATCTCTCTCTCTTTCTGTGTCTCTCTCCAAAAATAAATAAAAAAAAAATAAAACATACATGTAGTGGGAGTACTGCATGGACGTACACTGCATACCATCTCTTGAAAGATTTTTCTAAGAGGGCAAAGATAAAGACAGTCTATGTTTGAATGAGCTAAAAGCCTGTAATTTGCCTACGCTGACTATCAAAGTATAGACTGCCTTGGGAATTAGATGAGATTGCTCAAACCATACAAGAATAGGAGAGATTATATACCCATGTCAAAGCCTGGCCAATGTGGCCTACGAACATAAATATCCGTGGGGACTGACTATGGTTTAAACAGAACCAAATGAGGTACAGGCCCCATTTATGATGCTGTACCCACCATTTCTCTTTAAACATAACAAGGGATACAAGTGATGAGAACTTTTCATGTTGTATTGGAACGCACTACACTTTAACTTTAGCGACTGAATCCCAAGACAAAATATTGTATCAAGGTTACATTCATTGTCCCACCATGTGTCACTGCATGTGACCTGGGACCTTGCTTTGATATTCTATGGAGTTTCTGTGAAAATGTTTCATTGTGAATAATATGTGATAAAATGCTAAAAAGTTACAGATGTAGAAGCACCTCTAAAAGATATACAAGCGCACCTTTAGAAATAAAGATGGAAAGTCAGTGCTCACAAGGTGCAAGGGCCAGGAACACTTGCAAAGTTCTTTCAAATGTCATTGTAGGTTAGCGAATAATACCTGACTTGTTTTTTTTTGTTTTTTGGTTTTTTTTTTTTGGTTTTGCAAGGTAGGGTCTCACTCTGGTCCAGGCTGACCTGGAATTCATTATGTAGGCTCAGGGTGGCCTCGAACTCCCGGCCTCCCGAGTGCTGGGATTAAAGGCGTGTGCCACCACGTCTGGCTGACTTGGTTTTGAGAAAAATCCTTAAAACACAGCCCCAAGCTTATAAATTAAAAACAGCTGCCGATGATCTTGGGACTTCTTTTTGGCAAATTTGCATATCCGAGATGGCTTGGCTCATCCTTCATATAAAGGTAAAAAGGTGTGCTGTGGAGATCAGGGAATAAAAGGCTTAACAGGCTTTTAGTAGAATAAGATGTCTGTAGGACAGGCTAAAAGTCTGTGTGGCATAATACCATAATGTTTCCAAGGATTATATCAGTTATGGGAAAAAAAAAAAAAAAAAAAAAAAAAAAAAAACCTTCAACAAACCGTTCCAATAAGGTTTTCTTCTCAGCCATAGAAAGGGGTGGAAATATGACTCAGTGCTAGTGATGAAGATTAGAAGCAAGGTAGCCTTCTGTGTAGGTGCGTAGGTAGGTAGGTATGAAAACAGGCCCCAAAGAATACCAATATGGGCCACCTGTAGTAGACAGCTTCAGGTTCACTGAGATGAACTTCCAGACCAGGCACAGTTATGGAGGAAGGGATATTATTTATTGAAGCTTACAGATCCAGAGGAAGTTCCATAATGGCAGAAGAAGCTGGCCTTTCTTTACAGGACCAGGCAAGAGAGCAAAACCCCCAGCCACACAGCACACAGAGCAAAACTACAGCCAAAAGCCCAGCACACTTCAGGAACTCCTGCTAGGCACACTTTGCATATCTTTACAATGGAATCTCAAACCCACCTTCAAACACCTTAAGACTAGCCCCCAGTGACATTGCCTCTAGCAAGGTGATTGCAGATGCAAACTATAACTAATAAAACACTGAATATATTGGGGGACATATATTCAAACTACCACACCACCCCTTGCCATATTGGAATGAAACACCAATCTAATTCATGACGTCATTAGGTACAACATCCTGGTTCTTTCTCCTTGATTTTTCATGTTCCTTTTTCCCTGCCAGTGGGAACTTTCTGAGAATGAGATCTCTATGACCCAACAATCAAACAAGGTCCTCAACATACATTTAAACTTAACCAATGAAGTTCATCCCAACGTATGCTTAATTTACAACGACAAGGTTATAGGAAATCCTGATCCAAGTCATCATGCAGACTATGCACTTGGGAACCCTCCCAGCTTAGGAGCCTTGCTACTTTGCCTTAGTTTCTGTTTCATTTTCCTAAAATAAATCTTTAACTTTCGCTTCGATGTGCCTACACTTGACCGTTTTTGAAAATGGCAAGGATAATTAGCTCAAGAGCCATCAGCTTGGAGAATTCTAGTGAATTTTTAGTGCCCAGCCCTCAGATCCCTAAACTCTACCCATCCAGTGTCCAGAAGTACTTTAGCACTTTCCACATTGCTAATACTAGAAAAACAACGACTAACTGTCTATACAGCATTGCAACAGGTGGGGTTTGTCATAGTTTCACCTCAGTGACAGTGAGAGCAGCTTATCCAATAAAGAGATAGGTTGAAGGTCTTCTGTTCCACCTTTTTTTTTTACTGGGCTGCCGCAGAAGCAGCCTGCAAAGTTGATATGCTTATTTGCAGCAACAGGGTGTGACATCTGCAGGCCCTGTCACCCATACCATGTGGCCTATGCTAGGACCCCTGTTCTTCCCAAACATGAATGTTCCCCAATTGTAGAACCAACAGTCAAGCAGATACATGTCAGAAAAGACATCAGCCATTTCTATAGCAAAGTTTGGGGACAAAGTAGTACTGAATAGCTGCAGAATTACAAATGGACACTGACCCCATGTGGTTAAATGGAGGAGAAAAGTGTAGACAGTGGGCTGACTTAAGAGCAGCATGGGTAGTAGTAACTCACAAGGCTTGGTCTCTAATCATCCGTCCTGACAGATATGCTGTCCTCTAAGCCTGACTTTATTGATTTCCCAGTGGGGAAAGGAGAATTGGCAGGTACTGGGTCAGGCACTATGGAGACCACAACTGTGACAGTGAATATATAATAAATAATAAGCTTCAATAAGAATCAGAACCCATGGTAGTGTGTCAGCCCATAGTCCTCTGAATCCTCCTGGAGGTTATGAATTGGATGCCTTCACCAAAATATGAGCCATCTGTCCTCAGGCACCAGTAAAACTGCTCACTGGGTTTGAGTCTCTCCACAGGGCAGCTAATATAAGCTGAAAAAAAAAAAATAAAGCTTAGACATTCCTTGAAAAATTCTGATATTCTTTATGCTATCCAAACATGTGAGGCCTGTTCCAGACTACAGTCTTGACAGACAGAGGCTACGATGGGGAAAATATATAAAATTTCCTGTTCTGTATGGATTTGACAGGTGGACAACATAGAGCTTATGTGGGAGAAGAAATTTCACAAAGAAACACAAATTTCTAAAACCCAACTTTCTATTGTATAAGCCTTTACCAGGGAAACAGCTTGACACTGAGTTTCCCCCATCTATTCTGCTGTGCCCTGCTTGTATCTGGTTAGTTCAGCCATTGGCACAAACACCCCGGTACAAATAGCTTTCTGTTCTACATTTGGACTTTCTTAGCACTGACTTATTGCTAAGGAATTTTCTCTTTGTGTACCCAAATCAGGCAACCTTAGAAACTTGTAACCACCAATAATGTAAAGAATTCAAGATGATGTCAGAGTACCTGCCCGGCTGTCTATAAAATCTCAGAGCTATCAGCACTCAGTACTCATGTTTTGGAAGTTACTCCCATGAGTCCGTGTCAACATAAGTAAATTTTCTGATTCTCCCCTGGTGCCAGTTCTGTGTTTCCCATAACACACATCCAGTGTTGGTAGTGCCACAGGTCTCTTATCATTGCTTCTAGGCAGAGGAGCAACAGATCAGGACACAATAAAGGTTCCAAACCATCTCATATCATACATGTGTTCCTATGGAGAATTGACCATGACAGGGGCATTCACTCCCCAAAATACTTACTTGTAGAACTAAGCTATGGAGAACCTTGTCCTGTGGTACTTTCACCAGCATTACAACCCAACAGGGCATTGGGTTGATTGAATGAATGGGTTATTAAAGCAGCAGGTGTAGAGTTTCATCCCAGGAGGCCCTTTGTGTACTTAGGGAAAGGTGTTCTCTAAGGCAATGAGTGTGTAGGATAAGTATGCCAGTGATGAGGGAGGGGTATGTACCAATAAGATGTTGGTCAGGGAGACCCCTGAGAACCCACATATCATAAAGGTTATTATAATTGCTATTGGTTGTATGCTAGAACTCAACATTAAGTCCCTGTTTCTGAAGACAAATACAAGTTTGGCTACAGAAAATAATTGGAAGTTCCATTTTGCAATAAGGTACCATCAGGCTTCTCAGGGAGAATTGTCACTCACAGTCCTGTTCAGATATGGATACTGTCTTCTACAGTACCAACATGACAAACACAAGATACGTCCACTAGTGCAGTAGTGTGGCACAATTCTTATCTGTCCAATCAAGTGCCTTCTAATTGGTATTATAACCTGCGCCACAGGAGTGTATTGGTATGTGTGACAGTAAGTCAAAGCAAAGATTCATAGATACGGATATCATAGGCCACACTGTGGAGCTCACTGCCATCATTCTGATAAACAATTATGCTGGGCCTATCAAATTGCCTTCTCTACACTTGCATTTATGACCATAGGTGATTGTTGCTCTTAGCTTCACTTATGAAGGGAATTTTCTATGAACTGGACATTGTGAAGGCTCAATTGTTCAAACTGCTGATGAAAAAATGACTTATATTGTGTCATAGTGATGCAGTACACAGCTAGAAATGGAAGAAAATGTCTGTCTGTATGAGAACATTGCAGGACAGGATGGGGAAGAGATGGAATGTGTCATGGCTATTTCTTCATAATTTAAACATTCTTTACAGGGAAAAAATGATAAAACTCAATGACATAATGAAACTCATGAAGCTCAGACAACCAGAAAATCTCCAGAAGATCAAAAATTTGTAAGACTCACAAAGCCTCCTCATGAAGTTATATAAACAATGAGTAATTGCTAGGGGATTAGAAACTGTACACTGGAGGTGAATATAAGCTGTGCAGGGAGTTCTGGCAATGTGGATTTTCTGACTTGATGCTCAAGATGCGGGGAGGCTAGTGCAGCTGCCTTTGATTCAATCATTCTTTTATTAGTAACCTCTCATTGATGAGCCTTTTACCCCAATAAGCTCATTGGTTCATCAAGCTAAACGTGCATGAAGCTGTCTCTGATTGACTCTCTGTGTCTTAATCGGGATGAACAGACATGTGGTCCTGTATCCTCAGGGGGAAAAAAAAATAATTAGGCAGTATTTGCTCTATACATTTATATTACTCTGAGATAGAAACACGAGTCTATTCACCTCAGAAAGGGCACAGATGGCAGATCAAAGCACAATCAAACTAAAACCAGTTTTGGTGAACCTATGAGCATGTTAGTTATGATGTTACTTACAGAGTATGGTGAGGCGTTGCTCACAGGAGCAAAGAAGGACTCAAAAGAAGCTCTGTGACTGAAATGTCAACCCCAGCATAGTGGGAAACTCACCCAGATGTATCTCTGGAGTATACAGCATGACGTGCAAGCAGCTTGCCTGGTCAGAGAATCTCGCCCCCCGCCAACACCATTTTATCTACAGATGCATCTCCCCTAACTCAATAAAATTTATTTTTAAACATAATGATCTATATAGGTTAGAAAACTATGAATAATATATTCTTTGCATAATTTAATCATATTATCTCAAGAAATAGCAGAAAATCGGGCCATAGGAAATGGAACAACATAAAGAATATAGTAATATATTGCTTGTTGATATATAAATAAATTCTATACATAAAGGTATGCAGTTGAAATTAAAACTTCAAAACATATGAATCAAAAATTTATAAAAGTTGGGAGCCAGGTGTGGTGCTGCAAACCTTTAATTCCAGCACTTGGGAGGCAGAGGTAGGAGTATCGCTGTGGGTTCAAGGCCACCCTGAGACTACATAGTGAATTCCAGGTCAGCCTGGACCAGACTGAACCCCTACCTCGAAAAACAAACAAAATAAATTATAAAAGTTGGGGCTGGAGAGATAGATGGCTTAGTGGTTAAGGCGTTTGCCTGCAAAGCCAAAGCACCCTGGTTTGATTCTCTAGGACCCACATAAACCAGATGCACAAGGAGGCGCATGCGTCTGCAGTTCAGTTACAGTGGCTGGATGTCTTGGAGCCCCCATTTTCTCTGTCTCTCTCTCTCTCTCTGTCTCTGACTCTTTCGCTCAAATAAATAAATAAAAAACTTCATCACTGAAGTAGAGCTAAAATAACCCCAATGTGGCTCAGGGAAATTTGCAGAAGAGGAAGAGGAAAGAATGTTAGAGACATAAGTTGGGGCATTATGCACAGAGACTTGGCCTATCCCCCATAGCTCCTGACTACCCCCACAATGTGTGAACCACATTCCCCATTGATGAGGGTCCCTATGGAAGAGGGAGGACAGGGAGGAGGATAATGGAGTCACCACTATGAATGTAAAACCAGAATAATATACATAAGAATAAATAAAAATTAAAAATAATAGTAAATATATATATATATATATATATATATATATATATATATATATATTTTAAAAAAGTTTAAGCTATTTTAAAAAGTTTATAAAAGTTAATAAAAACACACAAATGCAGGAGAAGACATATGCATTATTCTTTTGGTAACATATTAAACAATTCAGTAGTAAACAAGTAAAGAAATAAAAAAAGTAAATAACAGAACCAGCCAATGTGATCTCAAGTTATGTCTGTAATCTCAGCACAGGGCATGTTGTGTTATATTTATTTAATCAAATGCTATTCAAGGCTTAACCACATTTAGACAGGAGTATGCATCCAAGGACCAAGCCACCCAGGACAAGAGTTAGACCCTGTTTAGAAAACCTAAAGACACACATGTGCATGAACACACACACACAACACACACACACACACCAATGAAAATAAAGCAGAAAACCATAATTCATATCACTTATCATATTTTCCTACACCAACTTGCTCTCAACCTTAGGACAGATGATTAACTCCCACAATGATATTGAGAAGTCATTTTTTTAAGTAGTTGTATATTTATTAACCCAGTTCTAGAAAAACACATATTTTTAAGGGACCAGAATTATTCTCCACACTATAGGAAAAATATATGAAAACATTCTCAAAGAAAAAAAATTAAATAGTTCACTTCCGTCCCTACTTTTCCCTATATGTGATGTTTCACAGTATTATGTAGAAAATGACTTTGAATTGTAGTAGTCTGTCCTGGAAGGAGGAGGGAGGCTCAGGAAACTTGGGAGGTCATGTCTGAAAGAACTGAATCTTAAAAGGTTCCCAGACCTACCACCAAGGTTATAGGAGCAGTAAACAGCTGGTGAGGGGCAGACTGACCAGAGTTGCAAAACAATTTCCTCTGAATTGCAACACTCCCTACTGGGAGGCTCAGGAGACTATGCAGAACACTGTCTTTGAATGCTAAAACTTAAAAGGTTTCAAGATACCTCCCCAAGCAATAGTACTTGAAAAACATAACACACTGTATGAACAAAGAGTATGGAACTTTCAACCTTGGATAATCTTTAAACATTTGTTAAAATAAGGGGTTCAGGACTGGAGAGATGGCTTAGGGGTTAAGGCGCCTGCCTCCTAAGCCTAAGAACACTGGTTCCAATCTCCAGCGGTTCCAATCTCCAGGTCCCACGTTTAGCCAGATGCAAAGTGACGCAAGGGCTCAATGCCGCACTTGACCACAAGGGGGTGCACACATCTGGATTTCGTTTGCAGCAGCTGAGACACTGCTGGCGCACCCATCTTTGTCTTCCTCTCTCTCTGTCTCTCTCTCTCTGTCTCTCTCTGTGTCTCTCTCCAAAAAAATAATTAAAAAATTAAAAAAAAAAATAAGGGATTCGGGGGCATGGCCTGCTAGACTCTGTTGATCCAGAACATAAATACACTCTGATCACAAAGGTGATCACATTAAGCCACCTCTGGCCATCTTCACATCAGTGGGCCCTTAGTTACTGACTTCACTGTCTTCAGTGCTGTGATCAGCACTTCTTATGCATGTATGTTTGCTCTGAGAGTCTGATCAAATCTCTGAGGTAACTGGGTAAAGAACATAGCTTAAGATCAGCCTGCATCTCTAAACATTGTTTATAATATTGGTCATCTATGCTGTTCAGGCATAAGGTACACAACACAGAGGAAACCTAGTTACATTGCTTTAAGAAGTAAGGACTTTAGCATCTCATAGCAACTGTATTACAAAGTTATTTGTAAGAGCCATAAGAAATATTCCCATAGTTATTTCCCACAGTTCATTCCCATAGTGTATTCTTAACATGCATCTCCAAAGACTTGTCCCCAAATGTCTGTTTTATGTTCTACATGTGACCCTGAAGGCAGCAATGACTCCTTTAGTAGACACCTACCCTGCGACATTCTGTCTGCTTTCACAGTCTCCTAGAAGCCTATGATGGCATCTGTGAAGAAGAGATTACACCACTGAAGAAAATGACTCCACCCCAGCTACTATTAACTGCTATAGTAGTTTAGGGAGAAACATGGTCTCCTGGGCCACTCAGCTACAGCATTCATGAGCTGTGAAAATCCTTGCAGAAAGGTGAGGCCTACAGAGTATCAGCCCAGCTATGAATGATGCCGATGATGATCTCTATCTTATGCTGCTCTTGAGCAGATCTTTTGTTTGTTTGTTTTGTTTTTCAGGGTACTGTTTCACTCTAGCCAAGGCTGACCTGGAATTCACTACGTAGTCCCAGGATGGCCTCAAACTGACAGGGATCCTCCTGCCTCTGCCTCCCAAGTGCTGGTATTAAAGGCATGTGCCACCACATACAGCTATTGTGCAGATGTTAATAGCTGCTGTACGTTCATGTGTGCAGTGACCATGTCATATCTGAAAGACAGCGTTCTACAGTGCTTTTCTCCTTCCTTTGGCTATTTCCTTTTTTTCAGGACCCTCTTCCATGATGTCCCCTGAGTCCTAGAGGAGTTGATACAAATATCCCATATGGGGATGAACACTCAATATCACTGATTTCAGCTCTCCGATGTTATGAGTCCCCAGAGTAACTACTGCCCAAGGCAAAATAAAGCTTCACTGACCAAAGCTAAGAACAAGACTAATCTATGGACATGGTTTTAAATGTATAGAAAATACACTATGTTTACTTAGTCAAACACCAGTAGTAGACTTCCTTCCTGGGTCCTGTCACCCACCCAGCCATGAAATTTTGTCAGGTTTACACATTTCAAGCATAGTTTCTATTCTATGGAGCCAACCTCAATCAGAAAGTGTCTGGCTATTCTTGTAACACTCATGACACTATTTCCGCAGTGGGCACATCTTTCCTTACAGGATGATAATGCAGCATGTGGAGTACTCACATAGCTAAAATGTTTGATTACTTTTCTCCCTCACATACCTCGTAGGCCCTGTGGAAAGGCACTATGAAAGCTAACCAGCAGGAAGGAAAGCCTCCAGATCAGTTCCAGCTTGATGTCTGTATGTCTTGCAACAAAAGCATGTGGTGTCTTCCATAAAAAAGACTTACCAATCAGTTCTGATGGGTAACCATAGGCAGTGCCCTAGCCTGCAATGTTTTGGAGTCCTCATAGTCTTCCTTGACCAACAAAACATAGGGAGGCATCCCATCTTTTGCTGGGGGATTTTCATTTAATAATGTATGGCTTATGGGAACAGCTTTACCCACCCATACGAGATACCTCTGTTCAAAGTCTTTTTAAATTATAATTTAGATAGCTTATAAAGTAGGAGGTTTTCATGTTTTTTTTCTAATGTCTTTCAAGGATTCTGCAGTTTGTATAGCTCACAGAATATAATTTATAATTATAATCAAGTGATCTATTTTTTAAATTGATTATAGATTTTATTTTTAAAGTATAAATTTTCTAAGTCTTGCTACTTTGAAGAAATCCAATTTTTGGTAATATTCACCTCTTCTTTTGCTTCCTGGTGAGATCATGCACTTAAGTCGATCAGGTTTTTCTATGGATTCACTGGGCATGTTCACATGGATGAGCATTTCCTGTCCAAACCAAAACACCTGAATACCCTGTTGTCCAATCCATTCTTTATTTCTTATTATTTCACAGTTATTGCACTGGCTAAAACCTCTTGAGTTAGATATTGAATAGAAATTGTGGGAGAACATATTTTTTCTTAGGTATCTTTGTGAAAAAAACACTAAATCCATGGGTTTTCCCAAGCCCTTAGATAAATGTGATTTTTGTTTTCTCTAAATTACTTTGTTGGAAAATTAGTATGAAACAGTCAATTACTTCATTTTTTAATACATCTTCAAGCTATTTTATCTAACTTTAGTTATGTTTCTGTTTCCATATATTTCCTTTTTCTCTTCATCTTGTCTTCACATTATTTTCTCTTAATTTACATATAAAGTATAGTCATTATGTTAAATGATATTTTATATATTATATTACATTTTTGATTCTCATATTTCTTTTTATTTTGTTTTTTTTTTTTTTTTTTTTTTTTTGGTTTGTCCAGGTAGGGTCTCACTCTGGCCCAGGCTGACCTGGAATTCACTGTCATCTCAGGGTGGCCTCAAACTTATGGCAATCCTCCTACCTCTGCCTCCCGAGGGCTGGGATTAAAGGTGTGTGCCACCACACCTGGCTTTTTTTCTTACTCCTGAAAACCACAATATTTTCACTTACTATAATCAAATTGTGATGTGCATTTATACTTATTTATGGGAATAGTTTTGCATTTCTGTGTATCCTGTGTCTCAATTACAGTTATTTCATTTATTACATTTTTACTCCATTTTTATTCACATTCTTTTTTCTTTATATAACTTGTTACCTTTTGATGATTCAATCATATTTCTAAAGGATGAATATAGTTGAAGTGTACTGTATCTACTTTTGATTTTTTTGATTATAAATTTCATTTTAATTTTTATTGACTTATTTTCAAGGAGAGAGAGAAATAAAGAGAGAGAGACAGAGAGAGAATAGGTATGCCATTGCCTCTTGCCACTGCAAGAAAACTCCAGATACATGCACATCTTTGTGTATCTGGCTTTACATGTTTACTAGGGAATCAAACTCAGGTCAACAGGCTTTGCAAGCAAGTGGCTTTAACAGCTGAGCCATCTCCAGCCCTAATTGTTGATTTATTAATGAGTTCAAGGTTTTTGCCTTTCTATGGATGAGAAAACTACTCTCATAATTTCTGCTATTTTTACTTCCGATTGGGCTAAGATGCCCTTTAATTTTAATTCACTTAGAAATAGTCCAATAGAACTTAACAGTAACAGATCAGGAGGTCCTATCTATGATTTTTCTCTGATTTTCTTCTCATCTTGCATTCATGCTTTTGTGACAAAATTTGAAGTTAAGGGCAAGGATGGAAGGAGATTAAAGTAAAACAATTTTGAACATAATGATTTATCAGGTATTATTTCCTTCCCAGAAGTCATTTGCTTGAATTATTTCCCAAACACTTTCTACATAATATTACATGGTTTATTCCTCTATTCTCTTCTCACCAACTTAGGGAATTACATGAAGTTAGTTAATTATCTTCAGAGATGTAAGCTGCCATAGATTTCTGGTTCCAAGGTAGTGCCTGTTTATATTCTGCTATTTGTTTTGGATACATTTTCTTAGAGACTTCAGTTTTCTTAGTCACCAGAAAACTATAATTAGTTTTAATATTTGTTTAGATCTTTGTTTGTATGCTATGGACACAGTGGGAACATCTATGCCTCATTCTTCACATAGCAGAATGGCTATAAATATCACACTTTATCAGCCATCATAAGTACCGAATATGCACACGCATGAAGGCGAGGACATTTAATTATCTTAAGCAACAGGGTGAATTTCCACCTAATAACTGTTCAATAAAAAATGTGTTTGAACAACAAGCCATTAGCCACTGAGAAGAAAGTCATGGAAAGTCCAATAAAATTTCTGTATTTACATAATTGTTGTAGAAAAAACAAACAATTGAACTTGCTGTTTAGAAAGTACACTGTCAGTAAGCCGGGAGTGGTGTTGCACACCTTTAATCCCAGCACTCAGGAGGCAGAAGTAGGAGGCTCATCATGAGTTCAAGGCTGCCCTGAGACTGCATAGTGAATTCCAGATCAGCCTAGGCTAGAGAGAAAGCATACCTTGAAAAAAAAATTGTGGACCATTAAATTTTTATATAGATAAAGATATCATGTAGAAGCAAACCAGAATTTTTTTTTCTTTTTTATTATTGGTTATAGACATACTTACTATGTAAACAGCACATATTGGTACCATCCTTTACGTTGTCCCTACCTCTCTTTCAAAGGGACCATCCTCATTGGGATGCAGGTCATCCCCATGGGGATTGTGGGTCATGCATTGCATGGGCAGCCATCAATTATGGGGGAGAAACAATGTCTCTGAGAATAGTGTCCCAAGTTATGGCTCTAATAGTCTTCCTGCCCCCTTTTCCACAAAATTCCCTGAGCCATGTTGGGTGCATTTTAAGTCTATTTCAGTGATGGGCTCTTAGGAGCCTCTGGATCTCTGGTTTGGTAGGTGTTGAGTGTCCTCAGTGCCTACCTCCATCCCCCTTGTGCTGATAGAAAATTCACTAAGAGAGCAGCTCTCTAGCTCATGTCCCCAGTTCCTCTGTGGTTTCAGTTGGGGCTGGGGTAGAGTGCACTGGGACATTTATCTCCCCAGGTCCAGCTTCTGTCTGAAAAAGAGAAGCAGATGTGCCAACAGAGAATGAAGTCAGCACCAGTTAAATGGGGTTACCATTATTAATTTGGAGAAAATTAAAAGGCTTTAGACCCTCTTATAGTCTAAGGTTAGTAGGAGCTTGACAATGGAAAGCAGAATCATCATCTGGATATGATTTTGACTTGCTTCACATTTCCAGATATGGTTTCCTTTCCACTGAGCAGATCTGTTAGCCACTCCAAGAGCAGTTGGTTACCCACCATTGCTTTGTAATATAGCATTAGATCAGGTATGAGATATAGCTTTAGATCAGAGGTGGTTGTTTTTGTTGAGGATATGTTTGGATATCTGAGGCCTCCTGCCATGCCATATGAATTTTCAGGTCACTTTTTGAATCTCTGTGAAGAATGATGCTGGTATTTTAGTTGGTGTTGCATTAAATTTGTATATTGCTTTTGGTAGAATTGCCATTTTCACAATATTAATTCTACCTATCCAGGAGCATGGGAGGTCTTTCCATCTTTCCCAGACCTCCTTTATTTCTTTCTTGAGTGTTTTGATGTTGTCATTATATAGGTCTTTTACATCTTTGGTTAGTGTTATTACAAGGCATTTAATTTTTTTTGTTGCTATTGAAAATGGATAGCTGTTGAGGTTCTTTGGGGAGTGGTTTCTCGTCCTTATTATCATTAAGTATACTGATCTGAAATGCTTGCATAACATATGGGTGCCAGCAAAGCTTCGATGGTAAGATGCAGATGCATAGAGTATGTACTTTTGAATCCACATATAAAACATTCAATTTAGTAGATTTGCAAATCAATTCCAAAGGGAGGAAAAATTATGACTAGTAAAGTTAAACACTTTTAAACGTGGTTAATTAGATGGTTTTAAGAGTATGACTTCTGACAATGAATTGCAGTAATTGAACATTATGCATCATGATTTGTTTCCTTATTAGACATTGTCCTGTTTTTTTTTTTTTATAGAACATGGTGAAATATGGCAAATTAAAATGATCTTGCTTCTTTGAAAAAAATCAACTGATTAGAGCTCATGTTCAAATTCTAAGTGCTTATCATTATTGCATTACTTGATGAGCACAGATTTGAAATGCAAAGAGATAGCTCATTGGAAATGATGAAATGAGACAGGCACTTGTATTCATTTTTACTAATATGGCTTTGCATATTATGCAACAGGCTGCATAATGAATTTTGCTATCTTGGCATATTGTTAGGAGCATTTTTCACATATTTTATGTTGCTGCAAATAATCTACTATGAAACAGTAGAATTACTTTTTGAATTGCGTTCAGTCTATTTTTCTTTCTAGCAAAGATCAGTTATAATCAAGTTTGAAAGCTGCCATGTCCCTTCTCCTTATGGTTATAAACAATTTAGTATTCATGCAGAGTCAATAAACACAGACAGAGACCTGGGATTAATCAGAAGAAATAGCATATGTTCCCTTCTCTGGCAATATTTGGACTATTAGAAGAGACAGATTTGTGAGCAAGTAATTGCTGCTCTGCATTGTTCTGAGTAAAGTGCCTAGAAGCCCAGACAAGGGGAAGTTCTTCCTGTATCAGAATGTGGGAGGAACCCAGGAGACAGAGATTTATTAGAGAGTACTATTTGAATTGGATTCATAAAGATGAATTGCAGGACTATGCCAAGCTTGTGCAAGAGAATATTACACAGGTACAGCTAAATATTTGTACTTGTCAAAAAAAAAAAAAAAAAAAAACTTTAGAGAATACTTGATAAGCATTACTTTTCTTTCCTTTTCTAAAAGTAATATAAAGAAATATGGATGAATTTGCCAAATGTAAATAAATATTGTGTACTTCCCAAAGCAAGGAAATATATGAACATTTATCTTTTTTATAAATCATCTGTAGCCCTATTATACACTTATTCTTTCAATGGACTGAGAATTAATCCATGTATTTATACTATCTAGATTGATACCCCTACCCATTAGATATTATCTTTAATTAATGGTTGCAGTTAATGGCAAAGAATAAAACCAAGTTACTTCTGAATTTGAAGGTAATATTCTGATTCTTTTTATATGTGTGTTACAGTGCACATGCAAAATGTATAGATGTTATATAGTTACTATCAAAATATGTGAAAATTTTGGTATTTAGGCTAATATATATTATGTTAACTAGTCATTCCCTTTTGATTTTTAGAGATTTGCCTTCTACAAAGGTGCAATGATAGGTAAATGAGCAGCTACCAGGATTGGAAGGACATTGGGCTAGTTTGATTCAGGTGTTCTCCATAAACTTAGGTGTTCTGAAAGTTAGTCTGATAGGGATTTAGGAAATAGCACCTCCTGGAGGCAGTGTATCATTGGGAGTGCACTTATGGAATTATCGCCAGTGTCCTTTAACCAGGGTTTGGCACACTTCCCCTTCCTGTTGCCCACCTGATGTTGGCCAGGAGGTAATATACACCCTCTGCCCATGCCATCATTTGCTCCTGCCATCATGGCACCTCCCCTCAATTCTTTAAGCCAAAGTCAGCCTTTTTACCTACAAGTTGCTCTTGGTCAGGTTTTTTTCTACCAGCAATGTGAACCTGACTGCAACAATAAAGTTGGCACCAGAGGAGTGAGATTACTACTAGACACCTGACTGTGGCTTTGCCTTTTGGAACTGATTTTCAAGAGGAATGTGGCAGGATTTGAAACCATGCCCTAAGAGACACCTTGCAGTGCTGCAAGTACACCTTGTTGGACTATTCTGGTCAGAGTTGAAAGACCTAAATGCAATAAGAACTACAGACTGTGAGGTTTGACTTGTAAGAGAGAGCTTTGCCTGGACTGGACTAGATAGAAGCAATTTGTGTGAGCGGCTTGCTATCATGCCTGTGTCCTGAGAAGTTGTGCAGGCTTGCTTTGGGTAGAAATGGACTGGTGTGAGTACAAGTTTATGGCACAGAAACACAATTTTGGGGCTGAAATTTCTGACCATTCAGTTGCAAATACAAAAGATTAAAACCTTTGAGATTGAGCCAGCTGACCTGCACTGGGGCAACAGGAAGAATGTTGACTATTTTGAAGAATCCTTGGTGCTGAGGGAGTGTCTCTTTCTTCAAAGTCTGCTTTATTCCCCGCTGAATTAACAAATTGGCACCCTTCCTGGTATTGTGGGGTATAGGAAATGTAGGAAAGAGAGGGTCATTGCATTGCAACATGGTATTGTGTTTTGGAAATGGCCATGGGCAGTGTGAAGCAGATTTGCTGCATGCCTGCGTGGAGATCCCATGGGGCCATGAGGATTAACCATGGGTAGCAATGGAGACCCAGTGGAGATGCCGGGATCACGAGATGGCTGCCAAGGAGACCTGCTGGCTCTGATGAAGATTTCCAGGACTCTGAGTAGCCTACCTGGTGGGACAGAGTTGGAACTGTAGAGACTAGTTAGAATTATCAGACCTGGAGATTTGTCACTGACTAGAGTTGTTGGGCTTGGGAGCTACAGAGTTTGGTTTTTGCCCTGTTTAAATCTTGTATTGATTGTGTATTTCTTTGCTATGTCCAATGCCATCTTTTGCAGTGTGAGTGTTTATTCTGTGCCATTATGGGTTTTGGGGGGATTTTTTATAGTATGGCTTAGTCAAAAGACCTTGGATTATGGGAATGTTTGAACATCATTAGGGTTGATAAAAATTATGGGGACTTTTAAAGCTGGACTTAATGCATTACATTTTACATCATGGTTAGTTATCATTTTATGTGGGCCAGAGGCAGAATGTGGTGGTTTGATTCAGGTGTCCCTCATAAATTTAGGTGTTCTGAATGTTAGGATCCCAGCTGATGGAGATTTGAGAGGTAATGCCTCTTGGAGGCAATGCATTGTTGGGGCAGGGGTATAGGTATTATTGCCAGTTTCTCCTTGCCAGTGTTTGGCACTCTCTACTGTTCCTATTGTCCATCTGGTGTTGGCTAGGGGGTGATGTCCACCCTCTGTTCATGCCATTGTTTGCCCCTACCATCGTGGAGATTCTCCTTGAGTCAGTAAGCCCAAATAAACCCATTTTTTCCCAAAAGCTGCTCTTGGTGAGGCAATTTCTGCCTGCAATGTGAACCTGACTGCAATAGACCTACACAATAGTGTCACACATAAAATAAGCGTCTATCAATCTTTATCGAAAACAACAAACATCACAAAAGTAGGCTTTATAAGGTTTTATTTTGACAAAATTGAATTAACGATTGATTTTTGTTTCAAAGGTAGGCTTTAAACAAACATTATGACATTAAAAAAATATATATAATTTTACTAAATGTGGATTAAAGATTTTGTCTTCAGTAGCTCTTTGCTATAAAATATGAACATATTGATCAAGGGACTATAATTTATGTTTTAGAAATTACAATAATATAAATATTAAACATGACTTCACATTGGTGATATGTTTTTAAATGCTTCACATATATACTATCAATTAGCTACATTTAAAATTGAAATTATTAATAATAATAGAAGTGCAAACATGTGTGTTTGTACATGCTATAATTTAGAGGCAAGAAATGACATAAGTTATCTAAATTTGAAATGATGACTGCTTCTGTGATAATCTTCTGTGGTTTCTAGAAGCAAGCAGTTGAGTGTGTCATTGCTAATGAAAAAAATGAGCAGTCATAGTGACTTTGTAAGACAGAGATGATTAAAGCACAAACAAAAAGGTAACCCTTGGTTTGTTTCTTATTCTCATCATATAAAGGTTCTTATGAATGCAGAATTAAACAGCAATATGCATGACTCTAAACCACCTCAATTAAGATGAATGGGACATTTAAAAATACAGCAAATTGTGTAGCCATGATCCTTACTTCTGCTGGAAGCTGCTGGAGTCCAACTTACTTATCATCATTTTCCTAATGGGCATTATTTACAAAAAATAAATTCCTTTACTAATTGGTTTATTTCTGAAGAGTTGGAAATATAGTAAAAATTAAGACAAGAGGACTGGAGAAATTGCTTAGTGGTTAAGGCACTTGCCTGTGGAGCCTAGCCTAAGGATCCAAGTTCTATCCCTTAGTATCCATGTAAGCCAGATGCATAAGGCAAGTGTGGATCTGGAGTTCATTTTCAGTGGGTAGAGTCTTTGGCCTCCCGCTCACTCTCTCTCTCTCCCCATCACAAGTTGATGGAGGTGTAGTGCAGTTGCAGAATGCTTGCCCAGCACTCTATGTCATCATCATCATCATAAAGTGTAATTAAAATAAAAAAAAATAAGACTAAAGTTTACAATTTATAATATTCATCATGAAGGAACTTAGAGAATTTTCCATGAAATATTTATTAAGAAGTTCCAAAAATTTACAAGTTACTTAATCTGTTTTACTTTCTTTCTCAATGTAGATGTACTTCCCTGAAAGACAGATTTTTCTATGCTGGTATAGATTCCACAGGATGGGATTGATTCTCACAAATCTTGCCTTCACAAGTGGGCCCTTTTTCCATGCTGTTCCTCAACGTTTGACTCAGACCACTGTGTTCCTCTTGTTCATTTCCTCCATAATGCAGACACAAGTCCCAGGACACACCTTGTAAGCAGAACCTTTATCATTTACTCTTGTGGCTTCACTACTCTGCTAAACTGGTCTGAAAGAATCCCTCATCCTCCACAATACTGTATATAGTTATTTGAATGGATGCCCCCCAATAGATTCAGGGGTTTTATTAAAGCTTATGATTTAGATATCCAGCCACCTGGCTGGAGGAGGTGTCACTGTGGGCAGATCCTAGCGTCTAGCCCTAAGGTGTGTTGGGGGAAGATCTGAATTCCAGCCTGAGATG
The DNA here is from genome assembly GCA_036365145.1 of Orientallactaga sibirica. Classification (NCBI taxonomy): domain Eukaryota; kingdom Metazoa; phylum Chordata; class Mammalia; order Rodentia; family Dipodidae; genus Orientallactaga; species Orientallactaga sibirica. Next base: position 26,565,767 of record JAEOAD010000006.1, read on the forward strand.
TGCAAAGTGCAGGAGTTCTGACCTCATGTGTTTCATGGAGTGTTCTTGCTTATGCCGATGGTGGTGGGATTTCTCTCTGCATAGACCTGGGAAAGTGGGCCAGCTTCTTCTGCCATTATGGAACTTCCCCTCTATCTGGAAATTTCAATAAACACCTTTCTCCATAACTGTGCCTGGTTTTCAAGTTCATCCCAACAATGTTGTAACTGTGACACTGCACTTAGATTTATACTTGTATTAAATGCTATTCTTCTATAAACTTACTTGACATTTCCTACTCCTCCAACAGGTTTCAAAATATTAGAGTTCCTGAAGATAGACCTACATTTTTTAATCTATATTTCACTTCACCAATCTTGGGTCATTTAATTCAATTAAATAGTTTAAATATGATGCATTCGGTGATAAAGTTTTAATATACATTTTTAATTTTCATGTCTCTTCTGAGTTTTCCTTATATACACCATCAACTTATAAACCTAAACATCAAAAACATCTAAATATAATATGTGCACATTTAAATTAGCACCCCTTTACAAATCCTATGTCTCTTCATTTCTTTAGTTTTTTCAGCTCACACTGAAGCAAAATACTGTAGTTCATTCTTGGTCAAATTTTATTCAACAACCTTGACTAAATTCATGTCCAATATATTGCAAATTATGTTGACCTCTTTTGTCTTTAAATGCATTTTTATTACTTTTGTAAAACAATAATATAAGTGTGAACACTTCTTCTCTGTGAGATGTTGTTCTGGGAAGACTCCAAAGATGATGAAACAACACAGGCTATTTTCAGGGTTCTTGGCTTCCCACCAGAATTGAAAGTTAAGACCCTGTTATTTAAGACCACACACCCTTTTGTTTCAGGATATACATACATCAAGTTGAAGTTGAGGGGAAGCTTTATTCTTTTTGGCTAATTTTCATAATGTTGGATGGTTCTAGACAGTCTTCTGGCAGAGCAAATTCACCAACTTTATCTTCCAGTTGTGAATCATGCATTCTACAATACTCACCCACCACATAAGATGTGCCCTCTAGTGCAATATGCCATGACTTTCACAGGAGTATCCAATCACTCACTTGGTGGATTTGAATCCTACTCCATAAAAGGGAAAACTTACTATTGTTGCTTTGCTAAATGGATGGGCTATCAAACTGCTTTCTGAATACTGTCTTTATACTCATGTATTAGTTCTCCTCTCAGTCCTGGTAATTTTTTTTTTTCTTTCCCTGTCAGTCAGTAGAGGAGATTAATGCACCAATGCATGACGATGAGTATCTGACCTTACTTGGGATGTACTCACCTCCTCTAGAATTGAAGGAGCATCGTAAACAAGTAGGAGAGAAAGAATCCAAGAACGAGAGGATGTGGATGAGTACTATTAAACTTTGTCTTTGGGATGCAACAGACCATTGTACTCATGCATTCATAGAAGCTGTGTTTACTCACTCAAATCTTACACATGATGCATTCAGTCAGTGTTCTGTTATGAACAGGTATGCTTTTAATGAAGCTGCTCTCATCCATCACAAACTTAGAACAGTTAATGGAGCAGGAGGAATCATTCTTTTAGATAGAATAGCCACTGGTAAGCTATGGGAAAAAGAAGGAATATAATGGTACTGGGGGAGGTGGAATAAGGGAAGACAATTGTTGATAGATATGCTCAAAATAAAATACAATATATTATATAGGGATATATGTAATATAATAATTAATATAAAATAATAATAATTACTACTGAACTGTGCAGTCTATTATATGTTGACAATTTTAAATTTTCACTATGAATGTTTACATACACACACATACACATACACACAAAAATTCTTGAAATAATTTGCCTAAAGATAAACAGTCACTTTATCAATATTCTGTTGGATTTATTTTCATAAGAGAGAGAAAGCTGTTTGTCCTTTTTAATAATTTCACAAATTGAAATAAATTGTATAACAATTATAAGTTGTAATTTTCCCCTTTGGAAGATCCTTAAATAAATTATCAAAAGTAGTGTGTATTGGGCTAGAGAGATGGCTTAGTGGTTAAGGCACCTGCCTGATAACCCTAAGAATTGGGTTCCAATCTCCAGGTCCCATGTTTAGCCAGATGCAAAGTGACACAAGGGTGCAATGCCACACTTGACCACAAGGGGGCGTACACAGCTTGATTTTGTTCTCAGCAGCTGAGAGACTGCTGGTGCGCCCATTCTCTGTCTTCCTCTCCCTCTCTCTCTGTCTGTCTCTCTCTGTGTCTCTTTCTAAAAAAATAAATAAATAAAATAAATAAAGTAGTGTGTATTAATTAACACTTAAACCTGGATCATCTTCGTACTCAAAGTAGATGATCCTTTTCATTTATCTTTATTTTTTAACTATTATTTTTCTTCATTTATTTTCTTTTCTTTTCCCTTCCTCCATCCCCACCCACCTTGGACAGGATCTTATGTAATCCAGGTTCACCTCAAACTACTTATCCCCTGCCATGTGCTGAGACTACAAGACTGAATCACCACACATAGTGTGAGATGTTCCTTTACTTTTACAATGATAATGACAGTCATTTTGTTTTTAAATAATCAAGATTTACATGGATCATAAAAAAATGACCCAAGAGAAACAAAGACCCAAGAGCTAAGTCTAATGCTGTGATCTCTAGTTCAGTATTTGCCTGAAGTCTGTTGATTAAAAATAAGTTAGCAACTTTATATTACTGCCAGGAAGTCCAAGAGATAGTCCTTTGGCAACAGAAATGCAGATTTTTCAAATAACATGAGTGTATACTTTTAACATTACAAGAGTGAAACAAGTAGAGGCACCAAGGCATGAGAGCTACTATTCTTTACTGAAATATGCTTAGAGGTCACAGGAGATCAATACAACTGAAAGAAATAGACATTAGCTACTTGATTCATCAAATTAAGTGGAAGTGATTGAATTTTAAGGATAAGAGTAAAAATTAAAGGTGAGAGGCTGTAGAGATGGCTCAGCAGTTATGGCATTAGCCTCATAAGCCAAAGGACGCTGGTTGGGTTCTTCAGGATCCACGTAAGCCAGATGCACAAGAGGGCACATGCGTCTGTAGTTTGTTTGTAGTGGCTGAAGGCCTGGGAATACCCACTCTCTCTCACTCTCTCTTTTTCTTTCTTTGCATCATTTTCTCTCTCAAATAAACAAATAATTAAATATATAAATTTAAAGGTGAGAATTATAGTAGGGAAATTCTCACCTTTACAACAAACAAAAATTCAGCAAAGTAATGTGCAGAAATGCCAAGCCTGGGGCTGTAATCCAGTCAGAGGCATCAGTATGGCAGAAAACATCAAGATTTAGAAGACTGTGTGTGTGTGTGTGTGTGTGTGTGTGTGTGTGAACGTGCACGCATGCATGCACGTATTGGCATGTGTAAAGGTGCAGGAATATGTGTGTACAGAGGCCAGAGGTTGACTTCAAGGACCTTCCTCTGTTGGTCTCCACGTTAATGGTTTAGTCAGGGCCTCTAATTTAAACCTAGGGCTCAAAAATTTAGCTAATATAGCTTGCCAGCTTTTCCTAGGTTCCCTTTCTCTATATCCCAAGCAGTAGGATGACTGGGGCTACCATGTCCATCTGGCATTTATTATCCTTTTGAGGATCTGAACTCTGGTTGTCCTGCTAGCATGGTACGCATCCCTCAGATTACTGTTTCTCATAAGACTCAACCAATTAAATATTTAATGTCTTAAACCTCATAATGAGAAAATTCAAAGAATAGAATTCTTTTCACAATGTGCTATCAGTACCATGCAGATTTTCTTAACATACTAATTTTTGTTATGAAAACAGAAGGTAAAGAAAGAATAATAAAAAAAAGAAAGAATAATAGATAATAGATGACACCACTGTATTTCATTTACAGTGTCTGGGTTCTGGAATGACTTGTGTAACACAGATATCAACCAAGTAAACCATGCCAATAATATGTCCAATTTTATCTGCAACTTTCTTTAGAAGGTACATCTCCAACCCTACTAACCATCAATCACAAAGATACATAAACTGTGCATGTGAATACACTGTTTAGAAAAAGTAAGTGGTATCAATGAATATATAATATTATAATCAGAATATTTGATTATTTGGCAATTATGAGCTCGAGATAATCTGATAAAGACTTTGTAAAGCATCCTTTCACACATCAAAGAATCTCTTCAGGTAGATGTGTTTCCGTGTGATGGCAGCAGGCAAGAAAGCAGGACACTGGCCTCAAAGATAGACCATTGTGTTCTTTGGTGTCAATATGATTCTGTGTTTCCTCTCTCAGACTTCCTGTACATTCATTACAATTTTGTGCCAGTAAGTGCCTTAATCATTTCCTCCCTCTTTCTCTCATGAATCCCTGTTCCCATACTGTATCCTTTCAGAGCCTGCCAAAAGCCAATGGAAAGCATGTCTTTTCTTTGTGTCAAGATGAACATCCTATCACTGAAACAAAAAATGCTCTATTCAATGAACAGAAAATATGCCTGTCCCCAACGTGCTTGGTCTCCTATATAAAATATTTTATTATATTTACATCTATATTAGTAAGCAGCTCTTGGCCACTTAAAATATGTAGTCATCTTGGTTTCCAAGATCATTTACTTAAAGTAGCCATTATCATACACATTGATTGGTAGTGAACACAGTAGCCTGACACTATGACCAGCAGAGAGCACAGAGCATGTCAGCCAGCACCACCATGGTAGGATGGGGTAGAAGCCAGGACCAGCTCAGCCAGCACCTCCATGGTAGAATGGGGTAGAACTCAGGGCTAGCTCAGCCAGCACCTCCATGGTAGGATGGGGTAGAACTCAGGGCCAGCTCAGCCAGTACCTCCATGGTAGGATGGGGTAGAAGCCAGGGCCAACTCAGCCAGCACCTCCATGGTAGCATGGGGTAGAACTCAGGGCCAGCTCAGCCAGTACCTCCATGGTAGGATGGGGTAGAAGCCAGGGCCAGCTCAGCCAGCATCACCATGGTAGGATGGGGTAGAACTCAGGGTCAGGTGAGGCAACACCTCTGTGGTAGGATGGGGCAGAAGCCAGGGCTGTAGCCTTCAGCACTCACAGCTGCTATTCCTGTCACCACTGCCTAAGCTATTGCTCCATATTCTTTAACAAAACTGAGCTTCACTAGCCTCCTTTTTTCTTCTAAATTACAATTTACCTTCATCTATTAAGCAATCACATTGCCCTTTGCAATCCTAAATTTGATCACGTGATGCCCGTGTTTTGTAAAAACAAACAAACAAAACGTGGTATCAGGACAAGGGTGAAGGAGATAGACACTGAGGAGACTCAACACTTACCAAAGCAGAGATCTGGAAGTTACTAAGTGTCCATTACTGAAGTGGACTTAAAATGCTCAGAGAATTTTGTGGAAGAGGGAGTGAAAAGATTTTTAGAGCCACAAGTTGGGACATTATGAACAGAGACATGGTCTCTCCCTTATAACTGACTGCTGCCCCTACAATGCATGACCCACAATCCCAATGGGGTTGACCTGCATTCCCAACAAGGAGGACCTCTTCGGAAAAGGGGCAGGGAGGAGGGAAAGGATTGTACCAACATGTATTGTTTATATACTAAGTATGTATATATCTAATACAAAAATTAAAAATCATATAAAACCCACTTTTCCCCATGAAATTTCCCAAATTCTTACAATTCAAATTTCATAAGACTTTAAGCAAGCAAGTCTCTTTTACTTTCAAAATATCTATGAGAGTCATTATGTCACATGAGGTATAGTTTCTTTCTCAGTGTTATGAAATGATCCATTTTTACATGTCTATTCTGGTATTTCTAGGAAGTTAAGCTGTTCCTAATTCAGTGTTGTCATGGATCTAGTCTTTAAGAGTATTATTGTATTTGACTTTTAGCATCATAACTATTTGTGGTTCTTGTGCGTCTATCAGATGGAAGACTACTCCATTAATTCTTACAAAGATGAACCAGGTTATATGGTTACTAACAGGTAACAGTATCCCTGAGTAGAAGACTTTATTGGGACTGAGAAACAGTTTTCTGAGGAAGTGCTGAGTAGATAATTCCAAATAGAAATGAAGGAAATAAATAACAGGAAAAAAATCAGGAGATGCATGACAAGCAAGGTATGGACCAGATTTCCATCCTCCACAATACAGGATAAATAAGTGTGTTGAAGTGACCACTAAGTGGATATATGCAGGAAACAAGATATGGAACTGTGAGGCATCTATTTTATGAATCAAAACTCAAATCTTAAAAGTAGAAGAAGAGCTATTGCACAGCTGTTTCCTCTCATGAGGTCTTGGAAGACAGAGGAGAGAAGCTTATAAAACTCAGAAAGTTAATATAACATTGATAAGATTCACAGGGCCTTTTGTTTATAGCAGCAGTAAATAATTAATATTTCAGTTTACCTATAGTGTTTACACTAAAAAAATCATGATTCAGATAGTGGAATCAAATATAGAGATTAGTATATAATATATTTATGGGACTTCTTGGAATTAAGCAGAGCAGGACTATTATTGGATCTGTATCAAAGTGGGAATGCACAGTAAAATGAACTTGTTTTTGAGAATTCAAAACCTCTAGAGTTACTGTAATATTCTGTCTGTGTACTTTGAAGACACCTTCTAGAGTACAGATGATAGGAATGTAAATTAAGGGTCATGTGTGATAGATGTTCTAAAAAAATCCATAGTCCCATTGAGGATAAATATTACAGGAAGATGTATTTCAATCTGAATTAAAAAAAAAAAAAACAATATGGGGGGAGGTAGTGGAAATATGTTTTAGCAGTTAAGAACCTTGCCCATGAAGCCTAAGGTCCCAGATTTGATTCCCTACTGCCCATGCAAGCCAGATGCACATGTGTATGAAGTTCATTTGCCGTGGCTAGAGGCCCTTACCCATTCTCTCTCTCTTTCTCTCTCTCTGTGTGTATCTATCTCTGTATCTCTTTCTGCCTATCTTTCTCTTTCTCTCAATTTGAGAGCGAATACTTAAGTACAAAATGAAAAGTATAAGTCACAAGAGGAGATCTTGATAGCTGAATAAAGGAATCAGGAGGACCACAGTGGTTAAGTGAGCTTCCTGCACAATATGAAGGCCTAAGGGGACCTGAAACACTGGAGTCTGAATTTCCAGAACCCAAAAAGACACCTAAGTATGGCCATGCACATATGTATGGCCATGCACACTATAACAGTAGAGAATAGAGACTAAAGTATTACTCGAACTTATGAACAACAAGCCCTGCAATCAGCATGAGACCCCATCCTGAGGAAAAATCATCCAGATGAATGATGGTGGTGGACAAACACTATTTTCCCCTTGTTGCTGCAGCTAGGCCTGTGAGGCAGGAGATCAGCACATACATGCATGCATATGTAAAATACACACCACTCCATACACACTATGCACATGCCAAAAGAAACACATCAGGAAAAAAAAAAAAAAAAAAAAACTGGAGTGATGACAGTTTGTAAGATGAAAAACAATGAGTGAGTGAAATTTGCCTAAGGATTCCAGATAAAGCTAAGAATGGTGACTGCCTATTACACCCCATGAGACTTGAAACCCAAAGAACTTTTAGACTTTACACAGAGGGTATGGGCCACTGACAGAAAATAGTCTGAGTGCACAATCTTTATTACAGCCAGAAAAATCAATCTACGTTTATGTTCAGGAACTGAACTGAACATCTATCTGCATTTGAAATGGGTTTTGGGATTTTCAAAATTTTATAAACACTTGAAATTATGTTGCATAATTCTGGGTTTGATGGTATACACCTTTAGTCTTTGCACTCAGGAGGCAGAGATAAAAAGATAGTCACTAATAGCTTGAAACAAGCTTCGGCTACAGAATGAAACTTTGTTTCAAAAAATGATGCATAATAAACATGTAAAGAGGAGCAATACACACTTTTTCTTTTAATTCCCAGCAGACCTGTGTGCTGAGCCCTCCAGTGTATTAGAATTGTGTGTCAATTTGCAAGGTATATGTTGAAATTCTAAATGAAATGAGGACATAGGGCCTTTGGTTAGGGCAAGGACCTTCAAGAACCTTTATAAAGACAGAAAAAGACCTCTATTTATGTCATCTGAGGAATCAAGTTGACATGTGTAGGGCAAACTCAGAAATCACACTCACTGGAATGGTAAAATAGGAGCTATTTATCCCATGCTTCTGAAGGTCAAAATTGTGAGAATACGTACACAGTGTTCATAAAGCACATACAATAGTGTGCTGTGCAAAAGCAGTACAAGGTAAGCTGGCCTTCTTAACTCACAAAAGGAAAAAATAAAAGAATCGAATCAAACATAAAAGCTTTTTATTTCTACTTGTGTCAATAAATGCATATATCCACCATGTACTTTTTCTAAGAAAACCGTAGCCATCACTTGTCCTTCTTATTTGAATTATGATCAATACCCTTAGTTTACACTGGAGTAAATGATAAGACATAATGTATTTTTGTGTGTGTGTGTTCTGAGCAGAATTCAATTTTGCAGTAATGATTAGGTAACATAAAAAGCTTGGGGAACTGGAAAAATTGTTCAGTGGTTAAAGATGCTTGCTTGGAATGTATGCTGTCCCAGGTTCAATTCCCAAGCCACCCACATAAGACAGTCACAAAACATGGTGCAAGTGTCTGACATTCATTTGCAGTAGCAAGAGGCCCTGGTGCACCCTGCCACACACACATACACACTCACACATGTGAAAATAAAGAAATAAGTAATAAATGCAATTTTGAATATTGTCTGGTTACTTGCTTAAAATGTTTACACAAACTGATTAGAACACAGTTGGAAGTCACCATTTTGATAAGGACTTTTCTCATCGGAATTATGGATCTCTAAATGTGATGTGTCATTTAGCAGAATGTTTCCATTGTAAGAATATTTTCCAGTGAATTTGCTCAAATTTTTCTCTCAAATTTTACCAGTTCTACTGTTCTTTCTGGTGTGTGTGTGTGTGTGTGTGTGTGTGTGTGTGTGTGTGTGTGTGTTGTTAACAAATTCAGGATCTAGGATCTTGGATATGCTAGTCATGTGCTATTCCATTAAACATTATCCCTGTTGATCGCAGTCCCATCATCTCCAATGTGAGGGAGAGGAAAGACTGATGAAATAAGCCAGGTTGTGGCTGGAGGGATGGCTTAGTGGTTAAGTGCTTGCGTGTGAAGCCTAAAGATGGTTCGAGGCTCCATTCTCTAGTACCCACATAAGCCAGATGCACAAGGGGGCACATGCATCTGGAGTTCATTTGCAGTAGCTGGAGGCCCTGGTTCACCCATTCTCTCTCTCTCTTTCTCTTTCTCTCCCTCTCTCTCTGTCTCTTTCTCTCTCTGTGTATTGCTCTCAAATAAATAAAAATAAAATAAACCAAAAAAATTCAAATAATAAGACAGGCCATTAGAGTAAAATAATGATTGGAGAGGGTCAAGGACATAGACTAAGTTTGAGCATGGTGTAATGTTGAACTGGGGCCAGTAGTTAAGTTTATTGGGTTGAAATATTAGTATATGAGTGTGTGTGTGTGTGTGTGTGTGTGTGTGTGTGTGTGTGTATGTCAGTATGTGTATGTGTAGGTATTCATGTCCTTTATTCACATATATATATGTGAGGAGGCAAGAAAATGCCCTCTCTAGCAGTCATCTGAGTGTTTCCTTCAGATGAATCTATCACTAATTTTGGAGTATTCCTTTTTTCACGAGCCCTAGCAAGACTTTCATCTCTGGTCTTCACAAGTGTGCGGTTACACACAGATGTGGCAATGCCCATCTGTGTAGTTGGGTGCTAGGGAATCAAACTCAGGCTGTTTCTGGCACCCTCAGTCCCTCATACTTGCACAAGAAGTACTTTAACCTATTGAACTATCTTCCCACCCTCTGAAACATTCTTATAGAAATACTGATTAAGATAATGAAGCATTTTAGTTCTAATTCCGTGATGAGGTCTTGGGAGCCTCTGTGTCTCTGCATATCTGGCTTAGCAGGAGTTGAATGTTCTCTGTGTTTATCTCCTTCTGGTGTTGGGTTCACCAAGAAAGCTGCACTCTTGCCCATTTCCCCACATTACTCTATGGTTTCAGCTAGGGCCCTGGTGAGGTACTATAGGCTGATCCTTCCTTCAGGTTCATCGTCCATCTGAAAAAGAGAAGCAAATTCTCCAATGGAGAGAGAAGTTAGTACCAGATAGATGGAATGGACAGTTATTTTAGAGAGAATTTTATATGTGTAGGCCTTCTTTTAGCCCACATTTGGTGGGAGGTTGATATTGAAGAATAGAAATGAACCTAACGTGGCTCAGGGAAATTCGTAGAAGAGAGGGCGGAAAGAGTGGTAGAGCCACAAGTTGGGTCATTATGCACAGAGACTTTGCCTCTCCCCCATTACTGTTGGCTATACCCATAATGCACAACCCACATTTCCCATGGAGGGTCCTTCAGAGGGGGGAGGTCAGGGAGGTCAGGCTACCAGAGGCACCAACATAAATGTAAGATTAAAATAAGTAAAAATAAAAATAAATTAAAAAATAAAAGATAATGAAGCATAATAGGTTAACGAAAGAAACAAAAACAGGATTCTTTATGTAAACTGGAACACACAATTTACTAACCTTCCCACAAAATAAGAACTTTTCAACTCCATGTCACCATTTTTCCCAAAGGTAATTTCTTTTACCCAAATAAGAAACAAATCCAATTATGATATAAAGAATGTTTTTTCAGAGGCTTTAAATAATGTTGCATATAATATGCCTCAAAATACAAATTAAGTCTCCCAAAAGATATAGCTGGCTTCATTAGTATATATTAATTTAATAAGTATATATAATGAAACTAATTAAAACAATGACAAAAAGTACAAGAGCCGGGCGTGGTGGCGCACGCCTTTAATCCCAGCACTTGGGAGGCAGAGGTAGGAGGATCGCCGTGAGTTCGAGGCCACCCTGAGACTACATAGTTAATTCCAGGTCAGCCTGGGCCAGAGTGAGACCCTACCTCGAAAAAAAAAAAAAAAAAAAAAAAAAAAAAAAAAAAGTACAAGAGTTTATACAGAGAAATATAGCCACCTTTAAAGGTTTTTGAGCCATTTCCATGCAGAAAAACATGTTTCTAGGAAAAGGGAAACCAGTAAAGGTGAAAACTACTATATCCAAGGTAAAGAAACAGAACAATATATGGCATTTCTCTGAAGAAGTTAACCTTTGGTATTCACATTTTTGTCAGCATCATTGATGTAATTACCATGAGGCCTCATGTTGAATGGAGGAACGTTCCAAGACCATTTAAGTCTGGAATCCCCATTCAGGACTGGGGGAGAAGCTACCCATGAGTTATGGAGAAACCTGTGTTTAGTAATTGATTTTTTTAAACTGACTCCAAGAACCTTACTAATGAAATATATATACACACATACATATAAAACATGAGTTCAGAAGATGGAGAAAGTTATATCCAAAGAGAGATGTTAGTTTCAACATATTGTATGCAAGCATTACTGGGAAACATTTCAAACAATGTGACAAACATATATGTTGTTCAAAAGGCTGTCATACATAAGTAAATTTTGGGAGCACATGATAAATGGGGAGGATTTTAAATGTAACATACCATTGTTGAAGAAAATCAACAGGACCATGTGAAATTTTTCTGTGTGTGGGGGGGGAGGGTTGTGAGATGTGTGTGGAAAAAAAAAAGGATGAAGAGAGAATGAAGAAGAATTAGTGAATTAGTTCAGAAAGACTTATTAGAGACATATTTTTGCACAATATGTAGTTAAATTTGATGCATTTACAAAGCAAAGCTGCCCTGTGAGTGCTTAGGTAGGTACCCAGATTAGAAGGAAGACTGGGGACACTTCAGACAAGGAAGCAGGCAAGAAAGAAACTGAAAATAAAGCTAGGCACTGAGACTACCGGAATGCATGTTTCAAGATTTGAGGAACTGCATATATTGTGTAGCTTTGGGAAATCTGGTAAAACATATTGTCTTCTACTTCCCTTTGTGATGAAAAAAATGATGGAATGGTTATCTCAACTTTCTTATTTTTATCAATGTAAATGTTTTGAAACTTCTTCTTCCTATACACATGCATGTACATGTGCGCGCGCGCACACACACACACACACACACACACACACACACACACACACACACACGTCTTCGGTAAGAAATGGCACTTGCTCTTGTTGAGCAGATCTTGAATCCATATTACTTTTCTCACTAAGATAAATAATTTTCCACACATTATAATGTATAACTTTCCAGTTAGAAAATAAGTATTACCTCAGTCTTTGTCTGGGCTCTCTGAAGTAATTACAATTCAGCATCCCATGACAAGAAGCATAAAAGCCAAGCTCAAGCTTTCATTTTGCAAATTTAAAAATAAGTATTTTAATCTTATACCATTTATTTCTGTTGCACTTAAAGTACTGTTGTATTCCCTTAATAAATGCACAAAAAGTGGCACTAAGGAAAACCTATGGTAAAATTATTGACATGAAGCTTTTCCTCATTTTGAAAGATTTAGATATGCACCATTGTAATTCATGTTTAAAAATGGCAGAGTTGATAGTTTCTCTAGCTTTGTAGAATGACCAAGGTTTAACCAGGGACATTTCCACTTCTAAGTTGAAAGTTGGCTGGTCATTTCATAGAGAAATCTTTCAAGTGTTTGTTATTACTTGCATGGCTTGAGGAATCGCCAGAGGTGGGCCATGAGGTAATTATTTTGCTTTTTATTTTATTTTTATTTTTTTATTTTTATTTTTTGCTTTGCTGAGGTTGAAGAAAGAATAAATAAAGGCCTGAAAAGAAAGGCATATAAGGAAACTCATGTGCATATATAATGTGTTTCTATGCCAGTAACCCAAGAGTTGCTGTGGAGAATATTACTGGGTAATATTTTTCAGAGAAATGGTGTGATGGGCCATGGACAGGGACTGTTTAGACATCTGCCCTTGGGAACCAGCATCTGAAGGCTGAACTGTTCCTCAGGTACTCATGGCATTTCAAAGCTACATGTGTCCCAAATGCAGGTAGTTAGTGCTGAGTGTGGTGGCTTGTACCTCTAATTCAACACGTGGGAAGCTGGAGCAGAGGGATAGCCAAAACTCCATGACACTTTTCAAGTGTCCTATGTCCTTCAAATCTTTCAGAATATTTTCGGAGATATTAAGGAATATTGTGAAGAATAAGGACCTAAATATATTAATTTTAGGGATTCCACACATTTTGGTCAAAAGACTAGTCCATAGCTATCGAGGAGAAAGTGGCATATTTGCAAGGTCCATCTATTAAAGGGACTATAGAGAAGATCTATTTATCGATTTATTTATTTATTTATTTATTTACTTACTGTTTTTTGATGTAAAGTCTTGCTCTCTAGCCCAGACTGAACTGGAATTCATGACCTATGACTTACAGGGTGGCCTTGAAGTCACAGTGATCTGCATACCTTTGCCTTCTGCGTGCTGAGATTAAAGGCCTGTATACCACACCTGGCTAGAGAAGATCTAATATAGAATTGTTTACTTGTAATATAGCAGCCACTAGTTAGGAACTACTTCTTTAAGTGTATGAGTAAAATGATGAATGATGACGTTGGTAACTTCACTTCATCAGATATATTAAAATAGGTAAGATGTGGTAGGCCAGGGGGAGGAGGGAGGAATTGTGCCATTATTAACTCTTGGTCTTTATGATCTGATTAACTTTGTTGGAGTGTTCAAGAATATTAAACAGCAACTTGTTGCATATACTGAATATCGGTATTCCATATAGCGCTTTATAGTGGATATTTCATTAAAACAATGAGTTCTTTTAAAGGAATAATACATGGACTTTTACTATTATAATCTTAAGCCCATACAGTCAACTGTACATGTTTTAAGAATTTTGCTATGAAGAAAAGGCCACTTCAGTTTGAAATATGAAATAAACATATTTAATCACTACTGAATCTATACAACAAATCAATTCTTTATTTTTGCGTGACTCTGCCAAGCCATCAACTGACTGATCCCATATGCATATCAAGGATATCAAGTTATTTTTCCTGGGAGTGCTATGAATACTCGGTGGGAGGCCTGGGATCCTAATTTGCATTTGCAGCATGCTGGCCTATCAGTGTGCACCAGGATACTTGCCCTTAGGATAGTAGCAGCATTTTTTCCCCATTCGGTTAAGCAGTGCATCTTCATTGGTAATAATAATAATAATAATAATAATAATAATAATAACACTTGTTTCTCACGATACCCTACTTGTAGATATTGGGATGTAAGGAACCACTGTGCACGGTTTTACAGTAATCTGTACAGTAGACTATATGCTTTCAATATGAAGTAGCAAGTGCTTGAAAATTAATACTTAGATACCTTGCAAGGAGCGAAGAGATGATGTACTGTACAGTGACAGATAGTAAATGGATAACTTTTTTTTTACTTGAATGACATGTAAAGATTTAGGACTCCTGAGGCTGGTGACAGAATCTTGAGTCAAAAATCATCTAAAGACATTTCAGAACTGTGTGGAAAGCTGTGATGAAAAGATGAAGAGTTAAAAATTTAAATTTGTCTGGTCTTCCTGCCACAATATACATCATGTGTGGCAATTCCTTTGGATTGACACTGTTGAATTACCAGTCATTCTGGTGATAACTTCAAGGAGAGGTAGCACTAAGGCCTAGAGATAATTCGTACAATCTAGGTGCTTAGAATACACATGTTTTATCTTCAGTGGGAGAAAAGACAGTTATATTTTCACTTGTGTCTAAAAATAATTTGAGATATATCCTCCATGAAAAACAATAATTTTCTCAATTGAATATATGTTTTTCATTCATTTACACAATTGAAAACCCTCCATATTCCTGGCTCAAGGTGAAAATCATTTTACCATGCTGCTTTTGGGGGGATTATTATAAATAGATCATGAGAAAATGATAGAATCAAAATAGTTATCTCTAATGAAAGGTCAGCTGTGACTTAGGTTTCACAGGATAGGTACAGAGTGAAGGAACAACTCAGTAGGAAGGTGTGTTTTAACCGGTGTGCTTCTAGATTCTTCCACAGAACTATGTTGCTTACAATAGGATTTGGAAGAGGGTTGTTAGCAGACAAGTGAAAGAGGAGGGCAGGTATAGAAACTATAACATTTTAAAAGTTCCTTAGACAGGGCATGGTGCATTCTGAAAACTTAAATAAAAGAAATATAACTACAATATAAATAATCCAATATGTCAATCTGATTATAGTGAAAGGGACAAAAGGGATAGGCAGAGAATTTGTAGTACAGCCTTTAAAGATTTCTAAAGATACTTAATATTTCTCAAAAGATAAACACAAATATAGTGAAATGTTGACTTAGAAATCTTTCAATAGGGACAGTTTTCATCCATAGGTTTGGCAGTGATGGGAGATATTTTGTTTGGCATAAATAGGGAGAGGGTGCTCCTGCCATCCATTGCCTAGAGGACAAAAATGTTGCCAGATGACCTGTAATTACAACAAAGACCCAACACAAAAATATTTGCTAGCCAAAAAATATCAAATAGTGGTTATGCTCTTTAAATTATCACCTCGTTATATTTAATACCACTGCTTTATACAGGTTGGATTTAAGAGAAATAACAGAAGATTTGGCATATACACTGAGAAAGATATTATACTTATTCAAGACAAAGGTAGTGGCAACTTGAGATATAACTGTAAGATGCTTGCAGTAGTTTAATATTAGGGAAATGGGATAATTGGAAGGTGACATTAGCCACTGTTGCTGCTTCTCGTAGAATAATGCTGGAATTTTTGAGTCACCATTTTTCTGTGATGAGGTTCACCCTTACCTAGAGCACATCACATGTTGTGGGGTATCTACTTTATCTTCTCCCACTCTTATTCCTCCTGTATATGGGAAGGACCCATAAAGAAGATAACCAGATTTTCCTGTATGCCACTTTGGTTATGATGTTGGAGGAATAACAGTGTGTGAGACCAATGTAAGTTCCAATTTATCTTTGAAATTTCGACCTCACCCTCACAAGTTCAGGTACATTTTTATCTTGATCATTGCACACTAATTCTCTTTCTGACAACCCACTTTATTGCCAGCCGACCCAGAATCAATGTCAGCCAATTGCTTCATATGAAATATTTAAGTACTTCCCAACATTGCATGACATCAAAGCACTCACACAATCATTCCACTACACACTGACTCATTACACGTTTTTAATCAAACTCTAGATGATACATTTGGGAGCCTTCAATTAAATTAATTGTGTAAGGTCAATTCCTTTACACAATTATTCTATGCTACTTCTAACAGTTACACATTTCTAGTCAAATTCTGATAGCTGTGCATGGGAGCCTTCTATTTAAATTGGAAAATGCTGGACAAAATTGAAGTTTGGGGCCAAGCAAACAACAAAATGATTATTTTAGTTACTTTGTAACAAAGATAATTATCATAGCAGTGATAAACTGGAAATAGAGGTGTCTTGAGCACTGAAACTTAGTTTTCAGTAACCCTACCATCATGATGCCCCTATTCTAGTTGACTTCCAGTAAGAAAAGTTCTTAGAGAAAGATATCTTACAGATTGTCAAATGAACTTAGTTTTTAAACTTGGTTTTGTTAATATCAGTTTCTCTTGATGTAATTTCTGTTTTAGATTTTATTTTAATATTTTATTTATTTATTTTTTTATTTTTGAATGACAGATAGAGAGAGAGGGAGAGAATGATTGCATGAGGACCTCCAACCACTGCAAACAAACTACACACACACACATGTACCACCTTGTGCATCTGGCTTATGTGGGTACTGAAGAATAGAACCTAGGTCCTCGGGATTTATAGGCAAGCTCCTTAACCGCTAAGCCATATCTCCAGCCCAGTGTTATTTTGTGTTTTTCATGAATGTCTTAGGCATTCTTGAAGCTCTCTCTTTTCATGTGAAATGTAGATTCAGTATTTTCATGGACTACTTTAATATAATTGTTAATGCAATCCCATTGTATAAGGTAATTTGTATATCCAAAATCTTATGATGTTTATGAGACAATATTAATCAATTTGGATATTTATATTTGTAAAATACATGTTATAACTTTATAATAAGTATGTTGTACATATTTTATAGAATTCATCTATTGAATAAAAATCACCATTTGAAGATGCTTTTATAACATTTTACAATTTTGTTCTAGATATTTCAAATGCATGCTATTTGATTCAGAAAGGAAACATTCATAGGTTGTTATCTTGCATCAAATGGGACAGATGAAAATTTTGCTAAGATAATGAACAAGAGATAAGTTTCTTCTTACAGGAAAATGAGTTGAAGGACTTCACTCACAGTAAACAGAGTTGACATAGAAATGTGATTTTAAAACATGGACATATGGGCTGGAGAGATGGCTTAGCATTTAAGGTGCTTGTCTGAAAAGACAATGTACCCAGGTTCAATTCCCCAGGACCCATGAAAGCCAGATGCACAAGGTGGCACATGCATCAAGTTTGTTTGCATTGGCTGGAGGCCATGGCAAGCCCATTTCTCTCTCTCTCTCTCTCTCTCTCTCTCTCTCTCTCTCTGTCTATCTCTAATTCTCTCTCTCTCAAATAAATAAATAACTTAAAAAATTGACATACTAATCTCTTTCCTGGGAGCTTCAGGCTAATGAAGAAAGGTAACACAACTAACCATTCATCTCATTTAATATATTATACAAGTATGGTAATATTAAAATAGCTTTATTCCTTGCTGAATTCTTGAAAATAGATAAGAATTGTCAGCCTTCTTCATTTAAAGGCTCCTACTTAGCCTATATATCATTATCCTGATGGCTTGACCTACAACATGACAATATATGAAAGTTCATATTTTTTCCTTAAAATTTAAAAATCACAAGATGGCCATAATGGTCACTTTAGAAGTAAAAGTTTATTAGCACTGATGTGAGACTAGAATAAATTAATAGTAATATGAAGCATAGAAATGTGACTTGTTAACTTTTACATTAAAAATGATAAAACTTATTTTATTGTATAAAATTCAATAAAAGAAGATTGGTCAATTCTTTTAAGGCCTAGATGTCACATGTGAGAGCATTACATATTTTTTCAACCATGGTATATTTTATTTAATATATATCTAAATATCTATATAGATTGATAGATCTATCTATCTATCTATCTATCTATCTATCTATCTATCTATCTATCTATATAGAGAGAGAGAGTGAGAGAGAGAGAGAGAGAGAGAAACATTGCTCATGTTTTGCTTACCATCATATACATATTTCTAAGAGTAATAGAGCTAAGCTTTCCACACAATTGTATCAATTTTCAAAAGTATTTATTTCTGACCTATTTAATGCTAGTCTAAACCCATCATTATATTCACTCTAACTCCCTTTATCTTTATTTTTAAAATTGAGTTTGACAGATGGCTCAGCAGTAAAGGCACTTTCCTGCAAAACCTAATGACCTGGGCTTGATTCCCCAGTACACATATCCAGATACACAATGCCACATGAATCTGAAGTTCATTTGCAATAGCTGGAGGCTCTGGTGCCCAATCTCTCTCTTTCTCTCTCTCTGTCTCTCTCTGTTTGCAAATAAATTAATAAATATATTCTTAAATTGATTTAATTTAGATACAGCTTTCACTGCTGGTGGGAATGTAAAATGGTTCAACCATTATGGAAAGCTATATGGAGACACCTGAAAAGGATGACCATAGACATACCAACTGATCCAGCTATTCCCTTACTGGGCATTTACCCTAAAGGCTCCAAAGCTCAGATCAGAGACATTTGTTCAACCATATTCATAGCTGCTCAATTCATAATAGCAAAGAGCTGGAATCAACCCAGGTGTCCATCACTAGATGAATAGATAACCAAGATGTGGCATATCTATACTATGGAATTCTACATAACAGTTAGGAAAGATGAAATAAGGAAATTTGAAAAAAATAATTGGTCAAACATGGAACAGATCATCCTCAGTAAGCTCACCCAAGCACAAAAAGATAATCTTCTCATGGTCTCATTTATCTGTTGCTCCTAACCTGAATCCACCTGAGATGCTGCCAAACCTAATAAGCACTCTGAGGACCAGACATTAGGGAGGGTGGGATGGAGCAAGGGCAAGGGTGGGAGAGAACAAGAGGGTGGGAGGGAGGACAAGGATGGGGGGATACAAATAGGGACCCAAAAGGAAATGATACTATAAAACCTTTTATTCTGAACAGGCTAAAACATTGATCCTTCAGCAGGTCTGCAGAGAGAACACCTGAACCACAGGAAACTAGAGAGAACAACATGAAGGCCAACCTTGATATTTTCCTACCTCTCTCTCTCTCTTTCTCCCCCCTCTATACTCACTTTCTTTTTTATATTATCTATCCTTTTCTTCCCTCACCTTCCCAGGCGATGACTTATAACTCCCAGTGCCAGCAAGGGGTTAACTTCCACAATGAGCTGTTGATCTGAGACACCTACAAGGTTTCTCAAAAACAAAAAAAAAAAAAAAAAAAAAAAAAAAAAACAGATTTCTGTCAAATTCTTGATGACCCACCAAAGGTTAATGGTAAGACCCTACTGTCAAAGACAGCATACATGTGTGAGACCAAACATGGAGAGACCTGGACAGAATCTAAAAGAGGGTCAGTCCCCAGACAGTTAGCTACTCTAGTGCCAGAGGGTGCTACATGAGCAACTGGGTGATAATGGCCAACATCTGTCCAAACAACTTGCAGTATAAGATACCCAGCAGAAAACAACCTGACGTAATGCTCAAACAAGTGCAGTAGTGGCACACAGCCATGGTAGGTAACCAACTGCTCTTGATCTGGTAATAGATCTGCTCAGTGGAATGGAAATCATTGCTAGAACTGTTAAATGCGTAAAAACCATGTACAAAAAATGAGCTCAGTCTCCAAGATCAACATACCACCAAATGTGGGCAAGAAAAGAGCCTACGCATATAAAATTCCCTCCAAAATATCTATGACCATCCCTTCTATCTAGTACTAACTTCTCTCTCCGTAGGAGAATTTGCTTATCTTTTTCAGATGGACAACAAACTTGAAGGGAGGATCCGCCAATCACACCTCGGGGCCCCAGCTGAAACTATAGAGTAATGCGGGGTGGGGGGAGGCAAGAGTACAGCGTTCTTGGCGATCACGACACCAGAAAAAGGCTGAAGGAGATAAACACAGAGAACATCCAACTCCTACTAAGCCAGGTATCCAGAGACACAGAGGCCCCCAAAACCTCATCACTGAAGTAGAACTAAAGTGACCCCAGTGTGGTCAGGGAAATTCACAGAAGAGGGGGCGGAAAGAATGTTAGAGCCACAAGTTGGGTCATTATACACAGAGACTTGTCCTACCCCCCCAGAAATCTTGATTACCCCGACAATCCATGACCCACATTCCCCATTGATGAGGGTCCCTTTGGAAGAGGGAGGACAGGGAGGAGGATAAGGGAACCAACACTATGAATGTAAAATCAGAATAATATAAATAAAAAATAAATTATAATAAAAATTTTTGAAAAGATTTTATTTATTTTATTAGAGAGAGTGTGGGGAGAATGTATGTGCCAGGGACTCTAGCTACTGCTAATGAACCATCTATTACACCTGGCTTTACATGGGTACTGAAGAATTGAACCTGGGTCCTTAGGCTTTGCAGGCCCCACACATTAACTGCTGAACCATCTCTCCAGCAGCTGGGTACCATTCTTTTTGTCTATGTTTTATTAATTTTTGCTTCAAAGCTTTTAATTTCTTGTCACCTACCGCTTTTGGATTTGGTTTACTCTTGCTTTTCTAAGACTCTGTGATATATCATTATGTTATCTGAGATCTTTCTATTTTTTTTTTTAATTTAAACAATTAAAAGTAGAAAATTTCATCTTACATCTGTCTAACCCATATGCTACAGCTCTGGTAATTTCTGTTTTTACATTTTAAGGTTATTTTTTTTAATTTCAAGATTCTTTTAATATTGTGTGTGTACAAGTGTGGGAGTGAAAGCACATGTGTGGGAGTGAAAGCACATACATGTCATAATAGGTGTGTGGAGTTCTGATGACCTTGGGTGTTGGTCCTCAACTTTGACCTTCTCTGAGGCAGGGTTACCTTTAATCATTTCAAAAAAATATATATAAATATTTAATTTTACATTAAAACAGTCAAAAAAATCCTCAAATGATGTTGCTTAGTACATTTTCATATATTATGTAAGATATATTTACAAGTTGGGTGCTTTGCAGAGATGTGACAGATTTTTAGAGATGTATTATCCTTGAATAGAATGCAAATAGTAGTGAGCACTCCAGAATTCTTTGTCATAATAAGTGCTTTAAATGGAGATGGTAACAGGATACAACCTTACCTACTAGTAATGGAACAAACTTTAACCAAGGTTTTGTTTCAAGTTAGTGTAATCCTTGAATTTTATTTTCATCACTGCTTACTCTGTGAAAAGATTTAATAATGAAAAAATAATATTATAGTACATGTACATGTTGAGTATTTTCTGTAAGGTAATCAAATTTTGGAAATTATCAGAGCTATAAAAATAGTAGTAAGTATAAAAATAGAAAGCTATTATATGTCACCATTTTGCCAATATTGTAAAATATTTTGACACCAGCATAAAAGCATGAATTAGAAATGTAGGAAGCATGGTGGTGAATGCTTTGAATTCAGCACTTAGAAAACTTAGATAGGAGGATCAAAATGAGTTCAAGGTCTGGGCTACAGAGAGAGTTCCAGCTCAGTCTGGGAGAGTGTGAGACCCTTCCTCAAAAAAAAAAAAAAATCATTTTAATCACTTTAAGCATCTTCTGAAATTTGTTCATCAAATTTACCTTCAGAAAGACATTGAAACTAGGTTGACATTAAAATATGCTTTATTTATTTATTTATTTATTTATTTATTTATTTTGGTTTTTCGAGGTAGGGTCTCACTCTGGCCTAGGCTGACCTTGAATTAACTATGTAGTCTCAGGGTGGCCTTGAACTCACAGCGATCCTCCTACCTCTGCCTCCCAAGTGCAGGGATTAAAGGGGTGCACCACCACACCCGGCAAAATATGTCTTTTGTTACACAAGATACCTAAAAAGAAGTTAAAAGTATTTATTCCTGTTCTAAATTTAAATAAGGAGATGAAGAATGAAAAGATGGCTTAGCAGTTAAGGTACTTGCCTGCAAAACCTTAGGACCCAGATTGGATTCCTCAGTACCCATGTAAGCCAGATGCACAAGAAGATGCATCTGTAGTTCTTTTGCAATGGCTGGAGTCCAAAGTGCATCCCATCTCTTTCTCTCTCTCTCTTTTTTCTCTCTCTCTCCCCCTTCTGCCTCTTTCTTGAATAAATAAATAAAGTATTTAGAAACAATACATAAGAAGATGATTAAACATATTATAATCAGAATAGAGCATAAATATATTTAGATAGTAATTGGAATACAGAATTAAGTAATGGATTCTATATTGTATGTCAATTTGAATCAAATTTCCCAATTTGAAATAACTTAAAAAACTAATTTAGAATTTCACTTTAACTTCATGGACAAGCTAACATTCTGAGTAGTTGTTATTAATTATAACCATGAACACACAAATTAATAACAGCAGCTATAACAATGGAAACAAAATAGATGACACTTTTTCTCTCATGTTATGCCAATTTTTATCCTTTTGTAATAGTAATAGCCACAAGGAAAATGAAAAGACATTTCAGATCTATATAAAATAGAATTTAAACAATTGGAATCACATTATTTCATTCATACATGTATAAATATATGCATATGATGTTTCTAGAAAAATCATTGTGTAGATAGGTACCACAGTTTAAGTGATAACTGGTGTGTCATTACTTTGTGAAGAGAATGTGCTATGATATCTTGTTTCTTATAAGACAAAGGAAATGGGCATTTTGAAGAAAACAAATCACAATTAATTGTAAAATGTGCAACAGATGGTGGAACTTATCCTCATTCTATCAGGCTAATCATACACTGCCTTCATTTGGAACTTGCTTTTCCCAGAAGATGATATTGGGTTGAGGCCATGCTGACATCTGGTGCATTCCTAATGTCGTTAGTTTGATATACCTCATCTATTCAATCCTGTTCATTTTCCAAAATAGCAGCTGACAGTGCAATTGACCACCTGGGAAAAGGCAATTTCAATAGGAAGAGAATAATTGATCTCTTCTGATGATGGTGTTGAATTGCTTACTGTTTTGTTCCTATTTTCGGTGACATTATTAACAACCAACATATTATCTCATTTCAAGAATACATATTTTTATGCAGAAATGCCACTTAAAAATATAAACTTGCTTTTTGTAGAATTTCAGTTCAGAAGAGGGTTTACAGATGTTACATTAAAACATCAATTATGTAACAAATTTCTCCAGTATAAACAGAAAAGACAGCTCACTGACAGCTAAATGGTACATAATAGTTTGTATAAGTCTTATTAATGACTGAAGATAATCAAGCTAGTTTTCCAGGAAGCATTTGATGGTTCACTATTGAGTAAAATGTTTTATGATGTTTCTTTTACTTCAGCAAGACAAGATATGATAGATAAATAAGATGAGCAGATAACAGACTATACAAGTATGTGCTATAAAGTGCAGTGCACTTATGACTCGGATATATTACTTACAATTGCACATTTCTCTTACAACTTGCTATATCACTGTAAATGCCTCATACACTTTTCTTAGAAGGGGTGATATTTCAATGTTTAATACAATTGCATTAGGTCTCTTCACATTAAAAAAAAAATGCATTTTACTCTTAACTAAATTGCTAGATTAACATTAACAACATATTAAATTTATAGAATACTTCAACATGTAGCAATGCTTTGATTCATATTAGGTAAATTCTCAAGTAAACTGATTTAAAAATTTGAGATGAGAAATCATCTAACTGACCTATAAGTAACACTCATAATAGTACTGAATATGATTCTAATATCATGTTTATTTTTATTTCTATAACTGTACCATTGTATTTAAACTTTATGTTGGCTCCCAAATATCAGGTTTCTGACACTTAATTCCTTTGATAAATACAGAAAGAAATGTAGCAAAAACTCAAGTAAAATACCTTATCTGTGCTTACATTTAATAAAGAATTTTACACATGAATGCATTATTTCTCATCATTTTCAATAAGTTGAATAGATGTGATAAAATGAGTACAAAATCTCACATGCAATATTGAATTTTGATTCACTCCAACTAAACCTTTTTGTCTGAAACTCTATTTAAATATTAAAATAAAATGAGCTGAAGAGATGGCTTAGCGGTGAAGGTGCTTGCCTAAAAAGTCAAAGGACCCCGGGTTGACTCTCCAGGACCCACGTAAGCCAGATGCACAAGTGGGCACATGTGTCTGGAGTTCCATTGTAGTGGCTAGAGGCCCTGGCGTGCCCATTCTCTCTCTCTCTCATTCTCAAGTAAATAAGTAAAACTTTTAAAAAAATTACAAAAAATAAATATAAAACTAAATTTATTATAATGGAAGTATAATTATAATATTATTTATAAGAAGTTTAATAGTATTTAAAACAGAGTTTCTGAGGATAGGTATGTAGCATAGTTGTTTTAATGCTTTCATAGCATGCATGAATCCCTGGATTCCATCCCCATCACTACATATATCAGGTGTGGAGAAATAAAAATCATAGTTATTTTCATCTACATAGCAAATGTAAGGACAGCCTGAGTTATATGAGACTTTCTTTCAAGAATAACAGGCATACAACCAAAATCAAACATAAAATCCTGTATATGATTCAGTATGCTATTATCTTTTTTCTTTAGCAAAAAATTTTAGTTGAGATAGTGTTTTGTATTTACTATGTAATCATATTATATCTTACTTTAATATAAGATTGGCACATAAATTAATTTATATTGAACCCGTTCATTCATGGAACAACATAATTCAATTTCTGTCATAATACGTAAACACTTGTGACATTGAGAACTGAAGAGGTTAAAATAATTTCAAGTACTCAGTTGTGGTGGTGCCTGAAATAAATATGCTGACCCAAGAGTGAAGCTGCTACAGCTTAGCCGTTTAAAGTTTTTGTACAACTGAGAAGACACTAAAGTATTCTTATGAAATACCAAAAATTATTTGCAAAAAGATTAGGGTCAATAAATATACCCTTGAAAATATCTGTAAAGACCCAAATATTAATCCAGGCAGCTACAGCCACCTGATTTTTGACAAAAAATGCCAAATTTATTCATTGGAGAAAAGATAGCCTCTTCAACAAGTGGTGGTGGGAAAACTGGATATCTGTATGTGAAAGGATAAAAATAGATCCTTGTCTCTCTCCATGCACAAGAGTCAAGTCCAAGTGGATCAGGGACTTTAATATCAGACCTATAACTCTGAAACTGCTAGAGGAAATGGTAGGGGAAACCCTTCAACATATTGGCATAGGCAATGACTTTCTGAATATAACCCCAATTGCTCAGGGAAAAAACAAACAAACAAACAAAAAAAAAACTCTAATCAACCACCGGGACCTCACATAATTGCAAAGCTTTTGTACAGCAAAGGACACTGTGAATAAAGCAAAGAGAAAATTACAGAATGGTAGAAAATCTTTGCCAGCTATACATCTGACAGAGGATTAGTATCCAGAATATACAAAGATCTCAAAAAAAAGAACAATAAGAAATCAAACAACCCAATTAAAAATGGTCTATGGAACTAAATAGAGAGTTCTCAGAAGAAGAAATACAGATGGCATATAAACATCTAAAAAAGAGTTCTACAACCTTAGCCATCAGGGAAATGCAAATTAAGACTACTTTGAGATTCCGTCTCATTCCTGTTAGAATGGTTGCCATCAAGAGAACAAATGACAATAGGTGTTGGCGTGGATGCAGAAAAAGAGGAACACTTCTACACTGTTGGTGGGAATGTAATCTAGTCCAGCCATTGTGGAAATTAGTGTGGAGGTTCTTGAGACAGCTAAAAATAGATTTACCATACAATCCAGCTATAGCACTCCTAAGCAAAAGAATCCAAAGGAATCTTCTCACTACCTGAGAGATACTTGCACAGCCATGTTTATTGCTGCTATTCACAAAAGGTAGGAAATGGAAGCAGCCTAGATGTCCCTCCACAGATGAATGAATAATAAAGATGTGGTACATTTACACAGTGCAGTTCTATTCAGCAGTAAAACAAACAAAAAAAAATGAAATTATGAAATTTGCAGGGAAATGGATGGATCTGGAAAGGATTATACTAAGTGAGGTAACCCAGGCTCAGAAAGCCAAACATCACATATCCTCTCTCATATGTGGATCCTAGCTACAAATGTATAGACTTGTGTGTGAACTGGAACCAAAAAGTGTTAGCAAAAGCCAATAAGCTGGTAAAAGGCTATAAGGGAGGGAGGAGAGGGAAGGACTTAAGGGGATGACATTTTATATATGAAAGTAGAAGAACAGATTGCAGGGAGGGGAAAGGCCTAAGCAAGGCCAGGGGAAGAGAATGCGTAAAAGAAGGGTAGGGGGATGGTCAATCAAAATTCAAGATAGTCTGAATAAGGCTTATGTAAACCTACTTTATTGAATAATGGCACATACAGAAGCTATAGATTGTTAATAGAAATTTTTCAGTGCTTGAGGTCCCTGTAGCGTCCAAAACATTAAAAGTTATTGTCAAGGCCCTTGATTTCCCTTGAGAAACAGATGGTAAGACCCTATTGCTGAAGACATCTCTTGCCTGAGACTCAAGATCACTGAGAAAGCAAGCTGGTGCTGAGCAAAAAATGTTCTCCCTGTAGACCAGCAAACTGAAAGCTAGAAAAAGCTGCACTGCATGCAGCTGTATGGGAGACAGAAGTCCTTTGCGGTGAAAATAGTGAACTCTGGAAAATGCAAGTTTGTCCGGACAGGGCAAATGACTGAATGGGTGCAATATGGCATGTCTGCTCTTGGGGAAACCAACTGCTCCCTAATTGGACTGAAGGCCCTCTCTATGTGAGGGAATACATGCCTGGTACAGAAAAAAATAATCAAAAATTTATGAGCCTTAGGGATGTAAGTCTGCTCTTGTCTGGCTAAATGTATATATTATTCCCACCAAACTTCCCTGAAAAGCACTGCACTTAATGTTCATATTCATATATTAATTCTACTGTCACTTCTGGTTAGAGAAACTTCTCTTTTCAGAAGGCAATGACCACTGGGATGACCCAAAAGGCAACATAGTGCTGAGAAGAAGGGATGAAAGAGTGTCCATCACTGAAACATCTCTATCACACCCTCTAAGGCTCAGGGTCCATTGTGGAAGAGGGGTCAGAAAGAATGTAAGAGCCATAGGAAGGGTACGACTCCTTACAATGCAACTGTCCAGACAGAAATTGGCCTCAATATCTATGACCTTACAGTGCCTAGCAATACCTTCACAAGACTCTCATAATAGAAGAAAAATATGATAACAAATTAAAAGAGAGACTAATGGAGAGAGGGAAGGGATATGATGGAGAGTGGAGTTCTGAAGAGGAATGGGGGAGAGGAGGGAAATATCATGGTTTATTGTCTGTAAGTATAGAAGTTGTCAATTAAAAATAAATATCTGTAAAGTATCAAGAAGCCAGCCCCTAGATGAAACAGATATCAGAATTATTAGAAAATCATTAAAACACGTTGGAGATTAGTTATTATAACCAAAATTAAAATGTACTCTAAATGAATAGAAAGAGGAAAAGCCTAGGAGAGAGTAGGAAAGGGGAGAAGGTAGAGAGATGGCAAGAGACAGAGGGGGGAGAGAGAGAGAGGTTTCTGTATGCAAGAGAGAAGAAGAGAGAGGGATGGAGAGATAGATGATAGACTAGACAGATGATGATACTTGGATAAATTGGCAGATGATAGATAGATAGATAGATAGATAGATAGATAGATAGATAGATAGATAGATAGATAGATGATAGATAAGTAGATAGATAGATAGATAGATAGATAGATAGATAGATAGATAGATAGATGCTAGATAGATATGATGTAATTGTGGCCAGGCTCTAAAACCTCCAGGAACACCCCTTGGAAAAGGCCCACCACCAAAATGTTCATCAACCTTCCCAAACAATGCGAGTGCTCAAATACATTCACATTCAAGCCACCATACCAAATGTCTGATTTTTGTAAAGACTGTGATTTGGAGAAGTACTTGTAAGGAAAGTAGAAATGATCCATACCTTGTGATTTAAGACTAAGAGGGAGGGTGGGTTTGACATCCTTTGGAATTTTCAGAGAGCTACTGCTTTTCTGAAACTGCTTCTCCCCAGGGCCCCGTGTGTGGTCCTTTTTCAGGAGCAGCCAGAAGGGGCTAAAGTTCCAACATCAATAAAACACAAGTAAGTGTGTCAAAAAAATAGATGTGGTACTTTGAATGGATGCCCCCCCAAAAAAATTTCGAAATTTATTGCAGTTTATAATTTAGCTCTACAGCCACCTGGCTAGAGAAGGTGTCACTGGGCAGATCACATTGTCTAGCCCTAAGGTGTGGGTGTGGCTTTGGAATGCCAGTCTAAAGATATGCAAAGTGTTTGAGTTTTGCCTGGAGTTTGTAAAGTGTACTGCCCTGTGGTGGCTTTTGGCTTTTTCTCTCTGCTTGGTCCTATAAGAGTGGGCCAGCTTCTTCTACCATTATGGAACTTCCCCTGGATCTCTAAGCTTCAAGTAAATTCCCTTCTTCCAAACTGTCTGATCTGGAGATTCATCTCCCCAACTGGAGGCTGTCTGTTGCAAGAGTTTACCTGGAAAAAAGCAATAAGGGAAACCCAGGGTCAAATGGCTGAATCTATGAAAATGGAATTAAGAAAGAAATAGAATTCATAGAAATGCATTTCTAGAATGGATGATGTCAGAGAATGTCCCTACAGTGACATTGACTCATTTCCTAAGTTGGGTTTTCCTTTACTGGTGTCACTGTTTAAGGGATAGGTATGCTCCATCTTTGAGTCAAGAAATCATTTTCAGTACCCAGCTTCTAATAAGCATGCCAGAGAGAGTCACTAAACTCAGAGGCTGGATGTTCACACATCATGTAAAGTCTCCCACCTTATTAACTCTAACTTAACAGCTTTTTGAAAATGTATTTTCTAAGTTACATTATCATAGGAGTGATGCACATTTTCCTTTGCATTTCATATTAGCCTTCCCCATCTATGGCTCTCCAAGATGAGATTTGAAGAGCAATTACATCTTATGTGTAGTGGAATATTATTACAACCTTTTGACTCATATGCTCAGCATGTTAAAGCTTGCTGCACTTCTGAGCTGATGAATCTTTGCACCTCTTTAAAATATGTCTGTCCTAAGTTAAATACTTCTTTTCTATAAATAATTTTCTTCATTTGGTGTCTTCCACGTAGCTACTACTGCTACCCCGTCCATATTCTCTCTACTTGAGTTGTTTCCAGAAAGCCACTGTTTATTAAACTATCAAGTACGCGAAGCATATGTAATGCAACACACACACACCACACACTTCTTGTTGAAATGCAGTATTTACCACAATACCACCTATTTTCTCAGGGGAACATACTTGTAGTTACCTTCACGTTACTAGGATCAAACACTTGACTAAAAGAAGCTGATGGCAGGAAAGAATTTATTTTGAGTTACTGTCTTGAGGAGAGTTTCATTATGGTAGGAAATGGATGGCAGATGCACAGCAGCTCGTTGAAACAGCTAGAGTGAGCTGAGCTATCTAGCAATAGCAAACCAGACAATTAAACTCCAATGTCTGCCCCTAGTGATAAACTTCCCACAGCCAGTCTTAACCTCCCAAATAGCCAACTGCTGGGCATCAGTTATTCAAAACACATAAGGCTATGGGAGACATTTCAAAGAAAATACCACATTAGGATCCTACAGTCTCATTACCACCTCATGATACAAAATAGTTTTACGCCAACCTTAAAAGCACCCATGGGGCTCAGGGAAATTTACGGAAGAAGGGGCGGAAAGAACGTAAGAGCCACAAGTTGGGGCATTATGCACAGAGACTTGGCCTATCCCCCATAGCTCTCGACTACCCCCACAATGCGTGAACCACATTCCCCATTGATGAGGGTCCCTATGGAAGAAGGAGGACAGGGAGGAGGATAATGGAGTCACCACTATGAATGTAAAATTAGAATAATATAAATAAAAATAAAAAATAAAAAAAAGCATCCATAGTCTTTACTTGTTCCAATACTGTTTAAAAGTCCTAAGTCTCAAGTCTAAGTGAGTCTGTAAAATGAAAAGACAAATTAAATATACATAATTCACAAGAATAAACATCCCAATATCATAAAGTAGGTATTGCAAGGAGAGACAGGATATTTTGATTTTATTACCATATCAAAAAAGTGAAACTGGGCGTCATGCCACTCTCCTTTAATCCCAGCACTCTGGAAGCAGAGGTGACAGGATTGCCATGAGTTTGAGGCCCCTCTGAGACTACATAGATGATTCCAGGTTAGCCTGGGCTAGAGTGAGACTCTACCTCAGAAGAATAAAACAAAAACAAACAAAACAGTAAAAGTCTGATAACATATGGTATAAGTTATATGGTGATTTTATGATAAGTTGGATGAGAACATTAAGACTATTCTTAGGATATCTCATATAATACGTAGAGATCCACTCTTTTAAACATTTCATATGACAAAGTTTGAATATTCAGATTATACAACTAAATCTTATAAGCCAACAGTTAGAGATCAACACAATTAAAAAGTACAAATGACTTGAATTCACTGTTCTTCTAAAACACATCATGAAGGTAGATTAAAAATATCGAGTATCAGCCAGGTGTGGTAGTGCATGCCTTTAATCCCAGTATTCAGGGGGCAGAGGTAGGAGGACTGGCATGAGTTTGAGGCCACCCTGAGAATTTCAGGTCAGCTCAGGCAGCAAGACCCTACCACGAAAAAATAAAAATAAAAAAGAAAGAAATGAGCATAATTTGTCACTAAGTATTTGAAAATCATTGTCATGAGGTGACACAAATGCTTAACACCAAAACAAGAACAAAGGGGATGGCAAGATACAGCTGAGGAGTAAGATGCTTGCTTAGAAAGTCTGGCTGCCCAGGTTTAGTTCCCAAGCCACCCACTTAAGGCAGATGCAAAAAATGATACAACCTCAGGTGTTCACTTACAGTGGCAAGAAGCTCCGCAATGCCAGTACTTATACACACACACATGCACACATGCACACATGCATGCATGAATGCAGACACACACGCATACAAAGTGTATGTAAATAAATAAATCTAATTTAATTTAAATTTAATAAATTAAAGCATAAAGTTATCATAGGTACAGAAATTCTATTTCTGGGTGTATAGAAAATTAGATAAAGTATATATGTTTGTAAAAAATGTGTACATGACTATTGATAGCAACGTTATAGATACATTGCAAGACATGGAAACAATATAAATCTAAATCAATAGGTAATAGACAAAGTGGTATACAATATTAAAAGGCTACTTTTGGTTCTAAAAAGAAATAAAGTATTAAGGTATGCTACACTGTGGATTGACATGGAAAATATTACATCAAGTAAATAGAATATGCATAATCTTTCCTAGATTGTGTAATTATATTTATGCAACACATCAAAAATAGGCAAATCCAAGGCAAAAGGAGGTAGTTTGTTATTTCCTGGCTCTCGGAGAGAAGAAAATAGGATTGATTATTCATAGATGTGGAGATTTTTTCTAAATGAAGAAATCATGTAGGAATTAGCATTGATGGTTGACAAGTTTTTTGAATACTAAAAAAAAAATCACTATATTATTTGAATCATAACTAACTGAAAAGATGAATTACATAAATAAAAAAAAAAAATGAAAAGGAAGGTTAGAAGCCAAGCATAGTGGCACACTCTTAATTACGGCTTTTCAGATGAAGGCTAGAGGGTAAATTGAGGACAAGAATTTGGGGACAAGCCAGACAATACACTGAGATACCAAATCTCAAAAACAAGACAAAACTAATCATGATTTATAAGATACCTATACACAATATAAAAATATAATGAAATTAAAAATAAAAGATGACAGATACAGTGCACAATAATATATAAAGTTGGAATGATTATATTAATATCAGTGTGAGAAGACTTCAGGAAACTGTATTTTCCAGGGACAGATGGCTATTAATAAAAATAAAGTTTTAACACTTAATATAGGAATATGTTAAATGTGTATGCATCCAATAACATATACTGTTACTTATCCTTATTTCCAGTTTAAAATCATCGTATAATACAGCTTTTGCTATTAACCTATCACAAATACAATTGAAAGTGGTACTAGAGTTTTGTCTTGTTTTGTTTTGTTAGGGGAATATTCAGTCAGTTTAAAGGTTGAAACATCAATGAAAATCCATGAGAGATACAACACGAAACTTCCCTGTGCTTATGTTTATTATTCAAATCTGCATTAAAAGTGCATGGAAAGAAATATAATCCAATTCCAGTCTGCATCTTAAATATCATAACCTTCCTGAAGCATATATAGTTCTCAAATAAGTCTACCTTTAAATATCCCATCTGGCTGGTTTATCTTTGGAAAAAAAAAAATGCAGCTGAATTAAAAAGAAGCAGAACAGGTTGTGTCACTTGAAACTGTGAAGAGTGAGATAGTATGACATGTCCCAGATGGAGTAAGTACTACAGAACTACAAAATGTCTATCTATAAGCCTGCATGTTTCTCTGCACTGAATGTCTACTCTATCAGTTTCTATCACTTGTTCTTGCCATATGTGAAAATTAGGTTCTAGAAAAAAGAGAGTCTTTTTGATGTGGGAATGATGGATTTGAATGTAGTCCACTATTTTTTTTTTTTTTTTTTGAGAGAGACACAGAAAGAGACAGAGAGAGAGGGAGAGGAAGACAGATAGAGATGGGCGTGCCAGCAGCCTCTCAACTGCTGTGAACAAAATCCAGATGTGTGCTCCCCCTTGTGGTCAAGTGTGGCATTGCGCCCTTGTGTCACTGCATCTGGCTAAACTTGGGACCTGGAGATTGGAACCAGCATTCTTAGGCTTAGGAGGCAGGCACCTTAACTGCTAAGCCATCTCTCCAGTCCTAGTCCACTATTTATACAATGGATGGAGAATATGGAGAATGACAATATTCTGAGATGACTTTTTATTAAATGTTTTGTTATGTATTTGCAAAAAAAAAAAAAAAATAGAAAAGGTAAATAGAGAATGAGCACACCAGGCCCTCCCATCAATATAAACGAACTCCAGATGTATGAACCACTTTGTGCATCTGCCTTTATGTGAGTTCTGGGGAATATAACCCTGCTCATTAGGTTTTTCAGGCAAACACCTTAGCTGCCGAGCTATCTCTTTAGCCCCTGAGATGTCTTATTCTGAGCATATGAAAGACCAGTCCCAAGCAATGAGGACAGAATAAATAAAACAAAATTTAAAAATATACCCTTATTTATTCATGAGAGAGAGACAAACAGAGAGAAAGATTGAGACTGAGAGCATGCATATAGGTATCTTAGCACCTCTTTCTGTAGCAAATGAATTATAGATATATTGAAAACTTTGTGCTTATGGTTTTATGATTGTACTGGGGACTCAAACCTGGGTTGGAAGACTTTGCAAGTAATTACCTTTAAACACTGAACCAATGCCCTAACCCTGTTTAAATATTATTTACTGTTATTTTTCATAAATCAAGATATTGTAATTTGATTATCAACCCCTCCATTACCTTCTATTGCCCCTTAACATAATTAAGCTCATCAACATTTTAACATGTATGATAAAGGAGGGCAAATTAAAATTATCAAAATGGAGGAAGGTGTGGTCAGCTTCTGTTTTAAGAGAGGATTCAGTTCATCATGGTGGTGGGGATATGAGATAGCCGTCATATTGTTTCCCACTGGACAGGAAGCAGAGAAGGAAATAGAGATGCCTCCTAGTGCCCAGCACACCCTGTCCTTTCCCTCTTTCTATTCAGCATGAGAATGCAGTCCACGAGATGACACTGACCACTGAGGAGTCGTCTCTCTTTTGCATTCAGCATGAGACCGGAGTCTATGGGATGGCAATGTTCACCCAAGAGTCTTCCCTTCTTGCTTACATGTCTCTGGGAACTCCATTAAACTCACACCCAGAGGTATGTCTCTTACATGATTCCACATCCAGTGAAGATGACAATCCCATTATCCTTCACAATATATGAAACTTCATCTGTGCCTATACAGTTTCTGTATACAATCCCATTATAATAATATACTATAATTTAATAAACTAAATACAACATTTATCTAGATTTTTTTCTAATAAGTGGGTCTAAAACTATATTCACCAGATGCAGGGCTGAGTTAAAGAATAGGAGAAAATAGGAGAAATATTGTGTGAATGATACAAAATGGCAAATATGTGGATCGGGGAGGATTGTAGATTGTACAACCCAAGTGCTGTACTTCATAATAGTGTGTCATATTTAGTATATCTGCTATACATATATTTAGTATATTCATAGGGTACAGCTGGTCTAAATAGATAATGATGTGAAATATGAATAAATTATGGATAACAGTAATGTTAATTTTTGCATTATAATGTTGATTTTTTTTTTTTTTTTGGTTTTTTCGGTTTTTTCGAGGTAGGGTCTCACTCTGGTCCAGGCTGACCTGGAATTCACTATGTAGTCTCAGGGTGGCCTCGAACTCTTGTCGATCCTCCTACCTCTGCCTCCCAAGTGCTGGGATTAAAGGCGTGCGCCACCACGCCCGGCTATAATGTTGATTTTTATAAGAGCATATTGTTTCTTATATATGAGCAACAACATATTTTATTATATATATATTGTTTTAATAAAATTTTCAATTTGTTTTTTGGTTCTCAGCTTTGAATTCATATAATAACTACCCTTAAATAATATGCTTTTCTCTTCTTTATTTTCCCAATTCTTAACTTTCTTTCCTGAAAAAGGAAAAATGGATAATTTCCCTAACTAGCATGTTTTAGCAGCCTACATTCTATCTTATTATGCTGTGGTAGGATTATGTGTTACAATCGAAAAAAATACATCCTCTCATTAACATGATTTATGAACAGGAGCTACCAAAAGTTAACCTGCATAAATCATACTTTTGTCCTATCAAACAAGAGCAAATAATGCATATATCTTGGTTTACGTAGAGATATAAATGGTCTATGTCTAAATATACAGATTTTACAAATTGAATTTTACTTAGTTCTTTTACCTTCCACAATGCATTCCTTTTTGTGTATTTCATGCTTTAAGTAATAGTTTAAGTATATCTTTGTATCTTAATTTTGTCAGTTTAGAGAGACAAACGGAAACATA
Organism: Orientallactaga sibirica; assembly: GCA_036365145.1. Classification (NCBI taxonomy): domain Eukaryota; kingdom Metazoa; phylum Chordata; class Mammalia; order Rodentia; family Dipodidae; genus Orientallactaga; species Orientallactaga sibirica. Next base: position 26,601,215 of record JAEOAD010000006.1, read on the forward strand.
ACAGAACTAAATTTAAAGTTAGAAGACCAAGGTTCACAGCTCAACATTGTTCACTATTTGAGTAATATCACAAGGCAAGATATTTGAGCTAATTTATTTTTAGCTTTCTTACACTTGAAATTTTCTTTTGATAAATAACCCACTACATTGTTGTACTGATGAAATTATAAAATACAAAAGAATGACATGACAAGTTTAAGTACTGTACTGTGGTAAATATTTCAGTATGTTGTTGGTTTCATATTGGTACTAACTGTGGTAGCACTTAATACTTAACCTTCTTAAAATAACTGAATTATTTTGAATAATATAAATATTCAATATATATATATATATATATATTTTAAAAATTGAGTGTCGCTTAAATATTTTTCTAATCATAATTCTAATTTAGTGTTTAACTTTATCTGCACTTACTCATAATCCCTTTTCTGCTTCAATTATTTCATTCTTAACAAAATTATATGTAACATAAAAAGATATTCTTGGCTGGAGAGATGGCTTAGCAGTTAAGGTGCATACCTGCAAAGCCAAAGGATCCTGATTGGACTTCCAGATCCCACGTAAGCCAGCTGCATAAGGGGGTTTGTTTGCATTGGCTAGAGGTCCTGGAGTACCCATTCTCACTCTCCCTTTCTCTCTTTCCCTCTCTCTCTCTCTGTCTCTAAAAAAATAAATAAGTAAAAATAAAATCTTTAAAAAAATTAAATAAAAATATATTCTAAATGATATATTTTAGTAAAGTTCAAAGGTCTGTATCTTTCTAAAGAATAATAGTTTAGAATCCATATACTAAGGAGGACAGACAAAATGTGTTTTCCATTAGGAGACAGATATTAGAGACTATAGACATTATAAATGATCATGTCAGTAAAGAGAAGTTTAGAAAACAATTCTTACACATTTATTTTATACAATTTAATATTCTTTATAAAAATTTATTTATTTACATATGTGTGGGTTGGGGGTGGTTGTACAAGGGCCTCTTGCTACTGAAAATGAACAGTAGACACTTGCTTCTATTTTTTTATCTGGCTTATATGAGTGGTTTGCAATTTCTACCCTACAGTCAGACTTGCAAGTTAGCACTCAGCCAACTGACCAGTCTCATAGTTCAATTTCCTTATTCAGTTTTTTTTTTTTTTTTTTTTAATCTTTTAATGAGAGTAAAAAAGAGAGAGAATTGGCAAGCTAGGGCTTCCAGCCACTGCAATGTAACTCCAGATGTGCCCACTCCCTTGTGCACATGTGCAACCTTGCACGCTTGGGTCACTTTGTGCATCTGGCTTACTTGGGACATAAAGAGTCAAACATGGGTCCTTGGGCTTTGCAGGCATCTACTACTAAGCCATCTCTTCTGATTGTTACTCAGTTTTGTCTATAAAATGATTTCCCCCTTTTAGCCACCTCCTCCTGGAGCTGGTAAATGTAATCATGAAATTAGATCATAAATGTTACATATGAAGCAAGTTCACTTTCTAGACCTCTTCTGAATCATATTTTGAAAACTTCCCTTAACTTACGTACACTTAGCTATGGAGAAAGTAGCAGACATCATATTATATGGATAAACATTCATTTTGCTAAATGGATAGATGGCTTGGGGGTTAAGGAACTTGCCAGGAAAGCCTAATGATCTAAATTTGATTCTATAGAACCCACGTAGAGTCGGATGCACAAATTGGCACATATGTCTGGTGTTCATTTGTAATAGCTAGAGGTCCTGATGCACACATTCTCTTTGCTGGGTGTGGTTTGGCATTTGCATGATTTTACTCCCAGCACTCAGGAGGCAAAGGTAGGAGGATCAGTGTGAGTTCTGGGTCAGCCTGAAATGATATAGTGAATTCCAGGTCAGCCTAGGTTAGAGCCCAAAAATAAGTGAAATATAAATAAATAAATAATAAATAAATAAATGCATCCCTGAGTTATGTAAGTTAGAACTGCTATGAAGAAGAGAGTCAACTACCAGCCCAGATGCCTACAAGTGACAAAGTGTGCTCAACGGTGGAAGGGAGTTCCTGAAACTTACAAGATACCCTCCCAGTGGTTATATAAATGAGAACTGCTGTGAAGAAGACACTCACCTACCAGCCAAACTACCTGTAAGTAACGTGGTGTGCTTTTGGGATTCACCTTCCCTGCACCTTCACCTCTACTGAATAGGCTTTGAGGTGATACAGCCGCCTTTTAGCCGTCCATGCTCCTGTAAGTAACCCCTCGCCCATGCTCCTTTATGTAACCCCAATAAGCCACTGCTTCATGAATCTAGACCCAGGTGGAATTGTGTCATTGGTTTGTTATCCATGTCCTATCTGGGATGATCCCATATTTATTTAAATTTTCTCTGGAAAAATTAATGTAATACTCTTGAGGGTAATTCCCACAAGTTTATTAATCATAAGTAGGTGCCTCATATTTGAATAATACCCTTTTAGCCCTGAATATGAATATAAACATAAAATAGTAACATTAGCATCAAAATATTCAAAGTTTTCTTTTGGAAAATATTTTTAACATAAACACAGTGGAAGATATGTGCTCTATTCCCAGAGATGAATACTTGATAACATTTGGAAGGAAGGGAAAGTTGTACATGAAATGTACATGCAGAGATAATAATGAGTAGAGTATCTATTTAGAATGAAAGATCCATGTAGGCAATAACAGAAGTTAATAAAATCAGCCAGTATTTATTATATGGCTACATGTTTGAATCTCTTGTATAGATAGTGACAAACCAATGAAGTTTCCATGATGTGCTACAGTATCTCTGAGAAATGCTTATTGATCTAATGGGATTCTTAATTAATCAACACTAGTCTATATCAAGCATCCAAAGTCAAATATTTCTTTCTAAGTACAATTAGTATAATGTGGTGAAATCATAATTTTATCTCTTTTATTTACATACAATCATTAATTGCACATTTGATGGATGTCAGTATTGTATAAATTGAAATTTACTAATATACCTAGCTTTATATGAATTTTGGGGAAGTTCTATAATTCACTGTTTCTCTCAAAATATCTAACCTACAGAGAGTTAAAGGCTGTAATAATAGGCTTTTATTGCTTTAAGGTAGAAAATGGTACAAAATTAAGGTACTATTTATATTCATTTTTCATACAGTAAATATATCAATATTGCTACCAAAATATAAGAAAATAATTATCAGCATACAGAGATATTTCTATTTCCTTCTGAATATAGGAGATAAGTTGGGGGAAAAAAATTAAAAACTGGGGAAAAAATCTATGTAAGTAGCAAGCCACAGTCACAAAGTTAAAGAACAATGTATCCTAATTGGATGGAGGTTTTTTTTTTTTTTTTTTTTTTTTTTTTCTCCAACATGTCTAAATCACAAATCTTCAATTATGGGCTCCCTTGAAGGCCATGGACATAGAATCCTCTTATAAACTTAGAGTCCTGATTTTCAAGCTCAGAACTTAAAGATCTAGATTCTGAGAATCAGAGAGGTTACAGGTTTACAAAATTAAAGACATTCTGCTCCACATCCTTATTATAATTGATTTTCTGCTATGGGCTCTCAGAGCCAGAGATCCATGTATAGTTCTTGACTGTGAGAAGGAGTGGCTTCTGAATCTAGACTTTCAAGCCTAGAGATTATGGTCCCAGGTGATCAGATCATAGGCTACGCTAAGCTTGATCAGTAGCCCAACAGCTTCACTGCTGACGCCCTGCACTCAGCTCAGAATCCTCGGTGGGTGTCTGGAAATCCTACCATGAACCATCAGGGTCTGGGTTCTTCTGCTTAGTTTTTCTAAGTCTTTCCCTTGCTGGAGTCTTCCTTAAATCCTCATGACTTCTGGATTCCTTAGGACTTCCCAGTTCTCGCTAATCTCTCCAGACTGTTACCAGCCATTTCCTGGTAAGCCAAAGTCATCCTTGGGGGCATGTGGTTTTAAGAGTCATCCTTCAGCTACATTCTCATCGCTACGCTAGAAACCAGGAATACCCCAAGTCCTGTGTGAACTGAAACTAGCACAACCATCTCTTCCCATGATCAAGTCCCCAATAGGTAATCAGAGATCACTTACGAGATGAGGATAGAGAGACGTCACAGTAATAAAGTTCCAGGGACTGACGCGAAGAGACGAAGAGACCAGACAGGCTGCTAACATAAAAAGCTTGTGCATAGATTCCAGTTCCAACAATCAAGACTTTCTGCTGTTTTCTAAAGCATTTCATACCAACCCCATCCCGCATTGGAAATAGCTACATGGTGAAAGGACCTTCCTTAAGCCAATGAAGGCAAGGCAATACAGAAGTCACTGAGGCTTATCATGGATGAAGTGGAGTCGAGATCCCTGCCAGCTATCTGGAGTACGTGTGATTGGAGCATGGATGAACAAGGCAGAAGTCATAGCTTCAGTATCAATCATGATTTGTGATCATGATGGTTACAGTGAATAGGCTCAGGTAACTGAGATGAACTTCCAAACAAGGCACAGTTATGGAAGAAGGCAATTTATTGAAGGTAGAGGGGAAGATCCACCCCAAAGCCACACCACACAACACACTTAGAAATTCCAAGCAAAGCACAGGCATTTTGCACATCTTTAGACTGGAATTCCAAATCTACCTCCACACCTTAGGGCTGGACCCTAGAATCTGCCCAGTGACACCTCCACCAGCCAGGTGACTGCAGATATAATTTACAGACTGTAAAAGAAATCCGGAATATATTGGGGACTATCCATTCAAACTACCAGAGTGATCTTAAAAGATAAATACAGTTTCCTTGTAGGATTTTCAGAAATTTTCAAGACAGGCAGGATGCCATAATGACAGACCAATGGTTTCCAAGTTGCAGGCATTTTATTGTCAGTTGAGCACCTAAGGCAGTATAGAATAGAGGAAATATCTGACAGCTGTCAATCAATTCACCCCCAAAATATTTGATTACTCATAGGAAAATGATTACAGAATATTTCCCACAGATATTTCACATATCTGTGGATATGTGACAGAGGAGAGAGAGATTGAGAGAGAGAATGAGTATGCCAGGGCCTCTTGCCACTGCAAACAAACTCCAAATGCATTCTCATGCACCACCATGTGCTTCTGGCTTACGTAGGTACTGGGGAATCAAACCGGTGCCCTTAGGCTTCACACCCAAGCACCTTAACCGTAAAGCTGTATCTCCAGCCCTATTTCACATTTTAGTCAGTGAACTTTGTCCAATAGCATGCATTTCCTTCTTCTTCCTAAGACAGGTAGCAAGAGTTAGGTCCTTCTATCTGTCTCAGACAGAGAGAAAGGGCTATAATGTTGGTATTTATTTTAGATATAACCGGAAAATAAGCAGAATAGGAAACAAAATTAGATTACTGTAGAATTCTTGTAAAATCCTTCTTATTTTGTTCTGAACTCAAGTGTTTTGTGATCCTTCTAGTCCTTGAAAAGCTATTTTGTGCTCCATTTTATTATAATTGAAAAACACTTTTAAGTCAGACTCTCCAAATATAGACTGTTCTATTTTATTACCAGTGCTAAAAATAACATACAAGTAGTAGACAAAAAACAATGCTGAAATTAAAAATAAACCTGGATATAATTTAGGAAATAATTCTTCTTTCCATGTCATATTATATGTCATTGTACTGAGTCCCAAGGCAGAGTTAATGTGGCATAGTAGTAGTCTGTTCTAAACCCCATGTTTACTTCAGTAGCAGAAAGCAGCAAGTTTTTCTTACTGTTTTGCACATTTATTAGTTTTAGGATTTTTAAACTTGTATTTGCATAACAAAGAGAAATGACAAAGTCTTACTGTTGAAGAAATAGGAAAGCTCTTCTGATGGGGCTGTAACCTTCACTAGGGAAAGGGCACTGATCTAGGAAGAGTGTTGGGCTATAAATGAATAATATGCTTTACAGTGACCATAACTAAATGATTGCATTCTGGATTGATTCATGTTAACAACAAATCTTGCCTTTTCTATGATCATTTCTGTATCTTGATGTGAATAAAATCTCCTTTTCTGTTTGTGATTTTATCCTTGGAGACTCAATAAATTCTGAACCTGCATTAAAAAAAAAAAAAAAAAAAAAAAAGTAGAATATCTTGACAACCACTTGGGCTGTTTCGTTTCGTTTCTGTATTGTGTGAGCATTTTTTTTTTTTTTTTTTTTTTATAATGGCAATTAAATCCTGTAATTCCACTATTGTATTCAAGATTGGAGATAAAAATAGGATGCATGTTTTTAGCACACTTACTAAAATGTCACTTCCCTAAATCAAATCAAGAAAAACCAAACCAA